>CM057343.1:591309360-592652636 GCA_030015575.1 Agapanthus africanus | reverse complement strand
AACATTTTAAAAATTAAATAAATAAATAATTCAATAAATAAAATCCTTTAGGTGAATTTTCAGATAATCGGTAAAATAAACCGTATTTTCCGTAAAACTCAACTATAATTATTTCTCAATATAGACTTAAATACACTTATTTTAACTATATAATTGCTAGTATCTGGTATTTATTTGGTCACTTATAAATTATTAGTTTACTTAAATATTTTTCCTTAATTAATTATTTCTAATATTAATATAAGCTTTTAATTATACATTAAATTAGTGCAAATTATAAATTGGGATGGGTTAATTTTACAAAAGTGAGCCATGACATATTAGAATTAAGTTTGTATCATGCTCCTCTCTTCTTGAATTGCCTTCAAAATTCTAGAGAATTCTAGGGTGAAATTAAATAAAAAAATCAAATAAAATCAAATAATTGTGAAAAGACTTAAGTGATGTAATTAATTGAAGAAGTCTTCTACACATTTCTACACACTCACACACACTCCCCACTCTCCTCCCTCTTGGCCGAAAATTCCCATGGCTGCCCTCTCATTTCTCCTCTCATTTCCATCACAAAAATCTTCAAAAATTCCATAAAAAATCAATACAAAATTCCACTAACTCATCATTTAACCCATACCCATTATTCTTTGGCCAAACAAGTAAGGATCTTGGAGCAAAGTTAGCATTTTGGAGGCTAGGTTGCATGTGTGATCTCATGATTTTGAGGTATAATTTTAAACCAATGGATTACTTGATGTCTAATTACTTCAAGTTAGTTAATTTTTAACACTTAATTATGGTTCTAATTGCTAAATTAAAATTTCAAGAAAGGGTTTTTTAAATTAAGTTAGGATTTTATAAATTGTTTATGATTACATAGTATAGTTTAACATGCTAAGACATGGAAAATCTAATCTAGTTGCAAATTTGTAAATTGTTGCATTTAAAAAGTGCAAATTAAGATATTTTAGCAAACTAGGTTTTAGAATTAAATTAAATGATTGAGATTAAAATCTAGTAAGGGTTTTCATCACATCATTAACATTATAAATTGTAGTTTAACATCGTAGGTCATGCAAAACCTAGTCTAGTTGTCGATTTGTGCATCGTTACTTTAAAACTGTTAAAATTGGATAAAATTGCAAACTAAATTTTATGGATTAATACAAATTGGTGTGATAAAATTATGGTAATAGTTTGTATGATCTATTTAGGATATTTAGAGTATATTGTGGCCACTAGTTTTGTTTAAACATCAAGTTTTTCACTTAAACGGTTATTTGATATTTTCTAGGTTTTCGGAAATAAATCGATTTGATTTATTTTAAGGTTTTGATGATTTAAACCCTATTTCATATAATAATCGGAGAGTTGTGAAACCGCGATTGGTATGTTTGGGTTTTTCTCGACCAATCGGCGTTTGTACGCCGATATCGAAGGTTATTTGGTTCTTTTCATGAGCGGGTCATAGGTTTTAACCTATGCGCGTTTTGTGTGCCGTTTTTTTGTTTTGTCCACGATTTCGGTTTACGGTATGATATATGTTTGCATATAGGTACCTCTCATGTGGACTTCGGACGATGAAGAAGAGAATGGTGTCATCGACTTCGGCAGACAAGGACTAGGTGAGTAGATGTATATTTACGGGGGAAGTTGGGTGGATGGTAGCACCCCCGCAAACGTAGAGTAAGGTTATTGCGTATTTTTATTTTGAGTCGGACGTGACCTTGGATTTTTAGCAAGTAGGGTACTATTGAAGACCTTAAGTTAGACTAAGTTGATTTAGAAAGACATAACCAGAGAATGATTACCATGGAGGCAATTCATAGGTTTCACGCAGACACACACGCACGCACACACATACACTTGACTTGGAGGTATGTGTGTGTGTGTGAATGTGTGTAGGTTTCTACACACACACACAACATATACGCGTGATATGAGAATGTTATATGATACTTGGAGATGAGTCTATATGATCGGGCATGATGCCGTGAGAAATTTGATATGTGACCGAGTTATGGTATTATAGCGGATCGTTGTGCGATAAGAAAATATATACTATACGATAAATGTGTGATGACATTGGAATTTTTTGAGACTTAGATCAGTAATCAGATCATGATATTGTTTGACAATGATACCTTATGAATGATGATGATATATATATATATATGATAGTTGACATATGATCGAGATATGATTTGAGATATGTTATGATATTTATAATGGATCGCTTGGGCAATATGAATTCATATATGATAATATATGTTGATGATATCGGATTTCACGAGACATTAGATCAGTAACCAGATCATGATGTTGTTTGATGATGATACCATATGAATGATGATATATATTTGATAGTTGACCCGTACCCCGATTTTGAGATGACGTATAATGGATTTTACCGTACGAGGTATATATGTGATGATTGATCCGTACTCTTGACTCGAGAAAGTCGTACTATGTACGTGACACTATTGAGGCTGGATCGCCGACTACTAGAGATATCGACTCGGACTTTAGGTGGATTTTTCTTACCTTTCGACCAGTTCTTTAGTTTAGTCTCTTAGTTGGTTAGGTAGATGTTAGTTTAGGCTCGAGTCATACATATTTTCAAAACTAACGAATCGTGCGTATTTTTAAAGACAGCCGAAAGATACTGCGAATTTATTTTCAAAGGACGTAACTTTTCTCAAAAATCCCGTAGCCCCTACTTTTCTAAAAACCACAATTCGTGCTATTTCAAAACACTAAACTGTATGACTCGTATTGGGATAATGTATATTCTTCATTGTTACGGTTACTTCATCATTCTTCGTATGTTTATGTTGCTCTCATCGCATTTTATACTTATACACGTGTTTTCTTTAATAATTATGAACCCTGCTTGTTAAGACACCTGCACCATTACCGATGATGCGCATATTTCACATACACATGTTTGCCGGCTCATACACATCATCATCGGTAATTGCCATGTCGCGTACACTTTAGAACATATTATTTCATTGATATAATCAGCTAAATACTAGTTACCACATAATAATTATGTGATTGCTCTCATGTGTTAACTTAGAGATTGCATTCGTTATATAGATACTTCATACATTCATATATTCATTCATGTACTATTCTGAGGCTTGCCGATATCCACTGTTTACTTACTCTTGATTCTTGGATTTCGGATTTCCATGAGATTTCTGGATTTTGGGGAAAAACCGCAAGAACTTAATAAAAGCTTATTATCATCATTTTTAAAATGCAAGTTGCGGTTTTCTCGTGATGTATGGGTCGTCCACCATGAGTTTTCATGTTTTTTTGTTGGATTTCGATACCCGATTCGAGGAGTGGAGGAACCGTCTCGGGTACATGGTGAGCCCAGTATGGTACCCCGGTGCGAGAGTGTTTTTGTGGGGATGACGATGAGCCTGGCTAGGGAAGACTACCTACCAGTGATGTCTGGCGTGGCGGATATCCAGAGGATACCGACCGTTGTTGTGAGATTTGATGATATGGGCCGATCCGGACTGACGGAGCCCGAGATATTGAGACATTGAGATTTTGAGACATCGAGATATTGAGACATTGAGATATTGTGTCGATACTTGGCACGGACTTTCTGTCGATTTCACTGATGATGTTTCAGTTTTATTATATGAGATTTCATTGATGTTTTCTTATATCAGATTATTCAAATTTCGTGGTTGATTTTCTTATTCATGATGCATTCATACATCAGATATGTGACAAATTACGGTTTAGTGACACTGACACGATGCACTAAGTATTGCACTTATGCATAGATTATTACCCTGTCACTACTAAATAGCTAGTGTTATATATGTATATTATTATGACCTAGGAGATCGCCGTGCATGCGATTTCTACTCGCGGATGTCTTCTACTCACGAGTTGGCAACTCACCCCCGTTGTGCCAAATTTTCTTACAGGTTCAGAGGTACAGGTTTCCTTGGCAGCTTGTTGGCACACTATTTCATTCAGGGTGATTGCTTGGTAGGTTGGATCACTTGTATCGTGACTGCCGTTGTACTCTTATTTATTTCAGTTGTATCTAGTAAGCTCCATCAACTAGACTTGTATTATTTGATAGATTTAGAAGATCAGTTGTTTTTTTTCTTTTGACCTTAGAGTCACGTTTGTATTATTATGGTTTTCTTCTGGATTTTGGTTTTCTTCTGAGTTTTGTTCCTCGCCCTTCGGCGTTGTATATTATATTGCTTGTGTGATTGTGACCGCCAATTGGCAAAGAGCTAGCTCCCGCTTGGGGATGCCTTTTATTATTGCATATGTATATTATTCTTGTTATTACCCGTTTAGGACCTTTTTTTACAAATGAGACTCTGCCGAAATTTTTGAGAAAATTTGATATTGCTTTTAAATATATTTTCCTACACTTCTTCTTTTAAATGGTTTAGATTCTGGGCTTCGGCTTACTTAGATTACGTTGCGCCTCTAGACGTTTCGTAATTTAAGTGCCGGTCACGTTCCGTACCTTCGGGTCTTGACAAAGTTGGTATCAGAACGTTAGGTTTTACCTTCCACGTGTAAGATGACCCTTGGTTGATAGAGTAGGTGACTAAAGTAGAGTGACATACCGTGTGTATGTTCCGCGGCATACTTACAATACGCTACTCCGCTTAAGGAGCCTTAGGATGTACATTTTTTTGCACCGTATTTTTATTCGTTCCTTTGATCTATCTTCGTTGATACCGGATGGTGGTTTTTGTTACCACGGTCGCACGGGCAGAGAGAGCTGCGGCTAGAGTTGCGTTCAGCATAAGCGTTTCGATATATCGTTTACTATGTTTTCTTGTGGACACGAGCGTTTGATATCTTCACCAGATGATCGGGCCACTGCTAGAGACCGGCTAGAATGTGATGACCGTTAATGTATCGTCTATTCCTGAGGATCGGGGCATTGTTAGCGTGCGGACAAAGGGTATTCACATGTCGTCTAGACGAAGTTAAAAAGTTCGAACGAATGTCAGAAACCCATTTTCCCAAGTTTAAGGTATTCGGAAGAACATGCAGGTAATTCTATGGACCCTCGAAAAGAATGAAACCCTAACTCGACATAATGACCATGAGAACGCCTTTGAATCTTAAGGTTTGCAGCAGTTCCACGGTGCCATTAGTGAGGCTTAGGTTTGCTCTTCTACGGCTGGTCCGCAGGTGCTGTGGCATGTACTGGATATTTTTAAACTGTACTTGAGTGTTGAGCTCTTGGAGAATTATGGGATTTTAATGAATCGATCGAAAAGTTTAACGAAGTCCAGATATCATGTGATGGGATACATTACTTAGGAGACTCTAGATATGAGTATAGCCGTTTGTAGCGCCGTTCATACAGCTACGAAAAGATGAGAGCCAAAGAACACCAGGCTCCAGACTATGAACGGGATGCAAGGAGATATCTTACTCTGCTAGCTTTGGATGCACCGACACCTTCGACATTCGAGAAGGAGCACATCGACGTCAGTGTTACGATTTGCGATTTGATGATTTGAATTTCACATTTCCATTGTTTGGATTTTGGTATCTTGAGGATTTCGTTTTATGATTAGTCTTCCTATGTACTCATTCATGGCACTCGATTAGTGTTCCATGTATCAGTTGTATTGATGTTCATTTTGTGCGTACCCATTGCACCTGATTTGATTCTTATATACATTATAAGATGTTTGATTTTGATTTCATACACCTGGATTTAATTGATTTGATTTCGTGTATATGGGTTGCACATGATTTTGGGCTTATGTTTTCGGTATAGTTTTCATGCACTTTTCGTACTTCGATTTGGTCTTGTGCACACTGATGCATGTAGCTATGAGTTTATCTATCGCGGTGTACTTGATTTTGAGTCGGTGTATGTCGTATACTGCTGATTTCGATTTTGATATTCGATATATGTTTTCATGCACCATGCACACTTGGTTGAGATTCTTGCGCACACTTGGCGCGCTTGATGCGATTTGGTGCACACCAGATGCATTAAATCGGGATTTGTGCAGATTAGATGCACCTGCTATTGTTGTCGTGCACGCCCGTTGCACTTGACAGATGTTTTTGGTGCACACCCATTGCAATCAGTTTTGTTTCTTTGCATAGTCGTGGCATCTGTATTTGATTTCGATTTTCGTGCACACCGGATGCACGTGGTACCTTGTATACTGTATTTGAGATTGATTTCATTTTAAGCAGTACGTTTTTATGATATTTACTATTTGGTGTAGTAACCGAGCAGGACTGTCCTGAGAACAGTACCTAGATGTTTTTGCATGCATCCATAGTTACCGAAGGGATTTCCAAAAAGGAGTTATAGTCTCAATATTTTCTTATGTGTCTAAGATGACACGAAACATTTTACAAAGGAAACCCTTCAAAATTATTTTCAAAAGGCGGGACGTGCATGTTAAATAAAAGATATATATGTATAGGTATTTTTCCTTAAAATGAACGTTCGCTACTTGTGCTGTGATACGCGTATCGCACGGCGATTTGAAAAAGGGTTTTTGCATGCTTCTCTATTCAGATGTTTGGACGATTTTTCTACGATGTGTACTATATGTACATGTTATAGTTTTAATGTATATCATGTTGGTTTTCGTATGGATTTTGATACGGTATTTTCGCTATAACTCCGATGATTGCGTTATGCTTGACGGAGTTTTGATGTTGAGTTATGTACTCGTTTTTCATGCGTATGCATTGCGCTAAGATGTGTTTTATGTATTGATGATTTCGGAGCCCCGACGATTTGAGTGCTTTGCAGAAATGTTTTAGTATTTGGGGTAGTTTTAAATTTAAATTCGGGGACTGAATTTCTTTAAGGGGGGAAGACTGTAACATTTTAAAAATTAAATAAATAAATAATACAATAAATAAAATCCTTTAGGTGAATTCTCAGATAATCGGTAAAATAAACCGTATTTTCCGTAAAACTCAACTATAATTATTTCTCAATATAGGCTTAAATACGCCAATTTTAACTATGTAATTGCTAGTATTTGGTATTTATTTGGTCACTTATAAATTATTAGTTTACTTAAATATTTTTCCTTAATTAATTATTTCTAATATTAATATAAGCTTTTAATTATACATTAAATTAGTGCAAATTATAAATTGGAATGGGTTAATTTTACAAAATTGAGTCATGACATATTAGAATTAAGTTTGTAGCATGCTCCTCTCTTCTTGAATTGCCTTAAAAATTCTAGAGAATTCTAGGGTGAAATTAAATAAGAAAATCAAATAAAATCAAATAATTGTGAAAAGACTTAAGTGATGTAATTAATTGAAGAAGTCTTCTGCATATTTCTACACACTCACACACACTCCCCACTCACCTCCCTCTTGGCCGAAAATTCCCATGGCTGCCCTCTCATTTCTCCTCTCATTTCCATCACAAAAATCTTCAAAAATTCCATAAAAAATCAATACAAAATTCCACTAATTCATCATTTAACCCATACCCATTATTCTTTGTCCAAACAAGCAAGGATCTTGAAGCAAAGTTAGCATTTTGGAGGCTAGGTTGCATGTGTGATCTCATGATTTTGAGGTATAATTTTAAACCAATGGATTACTTGATGTCTAATTACTTCAATTTAGTTAATTTTAACACTTAGTTATGGTTCTAATTGCTAAATTAAAATTTCAAGAAAGGGTTTTTTAAATCAAGTTAGGGTTTTATAAATTGTTTATGATTACATAGTATAGTTTAACATGCTAAGACATGGAAAATCTAATCTAGTTGCAAATTTGTAAATTGTTGCATTTGAAAAGTGCAAATTAAGATTTTTTAGAAAACTAGGTTTTAGAATTAAATTAAATGATTGAGATTAAAATCTAGTAAGGATTTTCATCACATCATTAACATTATAAATTGTAGTTTAACATCTTAGGTCATGCAAAATCTAGTCTAGTTGTCGATTTGTGCATCGTTACTTTAAAACTGTTAAAATTGGATAAAATTGCAAACTAAATTTTATGGATTAATACAAATTTGTGTGATAAAATTATGGTAATGGTTTGTATGATCTAGTTAGGATATTTAGAGTATATTGTGGCCACTAGTTTTGTTTAAACATCAAGTTTTGTACTTAAACAGTTATTTGATACTTTCTAGGTTTTCGGAAATAAATCGATTTGATTTATTTTAAGGTTTTGATGATTTAAACTCTGTTTCATATAATAATTGGAGAGTTGTGAAACCGCAATTGGTATATTTGGTTGTTCTCGACCAATCAGCGTTTGTACGCCAATGTCGAGGGTTATTTGGTTGTTTTGCATGAGCGGGTCATAGGTTTTAACTTATGCGTGTTTTGTGTGCCGTTTTTTTGTTTTGTCCACAATTTCTGTTTACGATATGATATATGTTTGCATATAGGTACCTCTCAAGTGGACTTCGGACGATGAAGAAGAGGATGGCGGCATCGACTTCGGCAGATAATGACCAGGTGAGTAGATGTATATCTACGGGGGAAGTCGGGTGGATGGCGTATAACACGCCCGCAAACGTAGAGTAAAGTTATTGCGTAATATCATTTTGAGTCGGACGTGACCTTGGATTTTTGGCAAGTAGGGTAGTATTGAAGACCTTAAGTACGATTAGGTTGATTTAGAAAGACTTAACCAGAGGATGATTACCATGGAGGCAATTCATAGGTTTCACGCAGACACACACACACGCATACACATACACTTGACTTGGAGGTATATATATATATATATATGAATGTGTGTAGGTTTACACACACACACACACACAACATATATGCGTGATATGAGGATGTTATATAATACTTGGAAATGAGTCGATATGATCGGGCATGATGCCATGAGAAATTTGATATGTGACCGAGTTATAGTATTATAGCGGATCGTTGTGCGATAAGAAAATATATACTATATGATAAATGTGTGATGACATTGGAATGTTTTGAGACTTAGATCAGTAATCAGATCATGATATTGTTTGACAATGATACCTTATGAATGATGATATATATATATATATGATAGTTGACATATGATCGAGATATGATTTGCGATATGTTATGATATTTATAATGGATCGGTTGGGCAATGTGAATTCATATATGATAATATGTGTTGATGACATCGGATTGCACGAGACTTTAGATCAGTAACCAGATCATGATGTTGTTTGATGATGATACCATATGAATGATGATATATATTTGATAGTTGACCCATACCCCGATTTTGGGATGCCGTACGATGGATTTTACCGTACGAGGTATATATGTGATGATTGATCCACACTCTTGACTCGAGTAAGTTGTACTATGTACGTGACGCTATTGAGGCTGGACCGCCGACTACTAGAGATATCGACTCGGACTTTAGGTGGATTTTTCTTACCTTTCGACCAGTTCTTTAGTTTAGTCCCTTAGTTGGTTAGGTAGATGTTAGTTTAGGCTCGAGTCATACATATTTTCAAAACTAACGAATCGTGTGCATTTTTAAAGACAGCCGAAGGATACTACGGATTTGTTTTCAAAGGACGTATCTTTTCTCAAAAACTCCGTAGCCCCTACTTTTCTAAAAACTACGATTCGTGCTATTTCAAAACACCAAATTGTATGACTCGTATTGGGATAATGTATATTCTTCATTGTTACGGTTACTTCATCATTCTTCATATGTTCATGTTGCTCTCATCGCAGTTTATACTTATGCACGTGTTTTCTTTAATAATTATGAACCCTGCTTGTTAGGACACCAGCACCATTACCGATGATGCGTATGTTTCACATACACTTGTTTGCCGGTTTACACACATCATCATCGGTAATTGTCATGTCACGTACACTTTAGAACATATTATCTCATTGATATAATCAGCTAAATGCTAGTTAGCACATAATAATTGTATGATTGCTCTCATGTGTTAACTTAGAGATTGCATTCGTTACATAGATACTTCATGCATTCATATATTCATTCTTGTACTATTCTGGGGCTTTATGCCGATATTCACTGTTTACTTACTCTTTATTCTTGGATTCCGGATTTCCATGAGATTTCTGGATTTTGGGGGAAAACCGCAAGAATTTAATAAAAGCTTATTATCATCATTTTTAAAATGCAAGTTGCGGTTTTCTCGTGATGTATGGGTCGTCCACCATGAGTTTTCATGTTTTTTTGTTGGATTTTGAGACCCGATTCGAGGAATGGAGGAACCGTCTCGGGTACATGGTGGGCTCGGTAGGGTACCCGGGGCGAGAGTGCTTTTGTGGGGATGACGATGACCCTGGCTGGGGAAGACTAGCTACCGGTGATGTCAGGCGCGGCAGATATCCGGAGGATACCGACCGTTGTCATGATATTTTATGATATGAGCCGATCCGGACTGACAGAGCCCGAGATATTGAGACATTGAGATTTTAAGACATTGAGATATTGAAATATTGTGTTGATGCTTGGCACGGACTGTAAGTCCACGTTGCCCACCCCGGTGCTTGCGGGGAGGCGGAAAACGGAATAAAAAACGGATTTTTATCACTTTAGGCAACATGGACTAGACAAAGAAGGATCTTTGCTAAACAAAAACAAGCTAAAGCTAACTAGAAACTAGCTAAGGGTAGAATGGTTATACCTAGGGCTTTATGTCCTTCTCTCCTTGCTCCTTGGAGTAGTAGAAAAAGGTCACCTTTGTCGTCTTGTCACGTCGAAGAAAGATCCACCCGAAAGCCTCAACCTTTGGCTTCAACTCCAAGCTAGAAGTAACTAGGGTGCTAGAAGTGCTAATCCTAGAACCCTAGATGAGAGTAGAGATTATCAAGAAGAGGTTTTTCTCAAGCTCAAGTGTTTCTCAACACATGAGAGGGGAGAGCTTGAGGGAGAGGAAGAACAAGAGAGAGAAAGTGAATGATAGAATGAGAGAATAAAACAACCATTCTCACATATATGTGTGAATTATTATAAATTGATAATTAGCTAGATAATTGTCATGGTTAATCAAGACATGACCATTATCATTTCATTTTTAATGCAAATTGCAAGGATCAAAGAGCATCTTCCAAATGAAATGATGATGGTCAAAGTGTCAACCTAGGTCAACAAGTCAAGAAGGTCAAATGGTCAACAACTATAACCATGCATAATTATATTAAACTAATATCAATTAACCATAATACACACATAAGCATTAGGGTTAATAAAATGACAATGGTCATTAACCCTAATCAAAGTCCTCTCCCTCTGTCTCAAGCAACTGTGAATATGCACCCGTATTCGTGATCCGAGGAACACGAATACAATGAGATAAAACCAATCCCAAATCATATACTAGGATCCGGCTTAAACCAAAGCCCGCTAGTATAAGCTGTCCGGACAGCAAACGTGCACAAGTGTGCGGATGTGAACGAACCCTGTCGCAAAACCATACGACCTCTACTCATTTTGCCTAAAGGCGAATAGCTCTCTGTATGGGACTCTAAAGACTCGACACTACGCTGGCAGTGGGTTTAACCACAGACCGCAAGCGGCACTAGCTGTACGTAACGGTCCCCAGGTAGATGTCGATAAGAAGACTGATGATTGAAACGAATTCTTGATGTATAGTATAAAATTGTAAAGAAATCACAATCAAAAATTATTTGACCGCAATCAACTACGGTGTCGGATTGTAGATTGTAAGTGAGTGCGGATCGTCCACAGGGAAAGTGTAATCGTTCGTCTTTTGAATTAGGTGAGTCGAAACTTTAAAGAAAAGAAAACAAAACAATTCATGATTTGAAATTAAAGTTGAAGAATGAGAAAAAACTAGATCTAAGAAAGCATTAAAAGATAGAATCAAGAATTGATTGTTTGATGATTTTTCCAAACCAAATATCAAGAATCGAAATGAGGCTCGTAGGAATCGATCGGATCTATAGATGTGATGTAATCTTATAATTACGTATTCTTATCCTTCGATGAATTGATACTAGATCGATGATGATCGACAAGAATTAGGGATTTCTTGTGAAACTAGGGTTTCATCTCATCCCTTGTTCTTTCGTCGATATCATTCACATTCTAGCCTCTATCAAATTCAAGAAACGATCGTAGATCTCTAATTTCGAGCGATCACAATCAAGAAAGTATCGCTACGAAACTAGGTCATAGATTCTTGAACTTGCTAGGGTTTACAAAACTCGTAGGACTTAAAAATCGTATAAAGATTTGTTACATCATCATTCTACAATCGTCTCGACTCCTTTACGAGCGGAGTTTCACTCACACATCACAACAAGAGTAACAATTACAAATTGAGATCTAATCATGATGCAAGAATTAAAAGAAAGCAAGATTCAAGAATTTCACCTTTTATTTATATCAACAATTTAGTTACATTCGCTCAAGAACTACAAGAGGAAGAACTTGATCGTCGATTTGGCTTCGCTCGTCTCCGTGGATCGCGGATCGGCTTGAATCACTTGCCCGATTGAAGATCGGCTCGGCTCCTAAAAGGTTGAAGGCTTCTCACTTGATTTGGTACTCAAGATCTTGGATTTGGAGTGGAATTAGGGTTAGGGTTTCGCACAAGCCTTGTCACTAGACTTGTGGAAGAAGATGGTGTAGAATGAACAACCTTATCCCTTAGATCTAGGTTCCTATTTATAGCCATCAAAACCCTATTTATAGCCATCAAAACCCTAGATCTAGGATTTGAATTTTTAGTTTCCCTCCAAAAGTTTGTTAAATGAAATTCAAATTTCCCTCCAAAAGTTAGTTGAGTGAAATTCAAATTTCCCTCCAAAAGTTTGTTGAGGAAATTTGAATTTCCCTCTAAAAGTTTGTTGGATGAAATTCAAATTTCCCTCCAAAAGTTTGTTGAGGAAATTTGAATTTCCCTCCAAAAGTTTGTTGGATGAAATTCAAATTTCCCTCCAAATGTTTGTTGAGGAAATTTGAATTTCCCTCCAAAAGTTAGTTAGAGGAGAAACTTCTAGATGTGATTAGTTAGGAGGGAGCTTCTAGAAGAGGTTAGTTAGGAGCTTAATTAGGATTAGCCTTGCTTAATGATCTTTGCTGATCTGGCAGGAGTTTCGAGAGAATTCTGGAATTTAACATATCAGAAATGAATGTGGGCTCAAATATTGTGATTCTGCACCAAAAATTAAGCTCTGATGTGTCCAAAGCGCCGCGGATCCGCAGTCCAAGCAGGCTCCTGCCGCGGATCCGCGGCTACTTGTGGGCCTTGGGCTTTGATCTTTCTGGTACAGTCTTGGGATGATTGTTGGGCCTTTATTGTATATATAAAATTGTATAACTCCTTCTGAATTGCTACCAGATCTGAAATGATTGAGTTGGCATAATGTTTGATCAGCTCTTTGGTTTTTCTTCCGTATTTTCCTGCACAGACTCAAGACAAGTGTTGCGCAAATACAGAAATGATGCGATGCCATGAAATGCGGTTAATTTCCCTCAAAGTGTCGGTTTAAAGGTCTAACACATGAAATCTGATATTTAATGACTGATTTGCTAATATGTGAAATATGAATACCGAACACTTCTAAATGAGTGCAAATGTTAGGGAAATTGCCGGCTAAAATATACATTATTTTCGACTGATCAAATACCCCCAAACTTAATTTCGATCGTCTCGAGCGAATGTTTTATTAAAAAGAGAAGGAGAAAATAAAGAAAGAGAAAAACTAACTAGCACACTTTCGTAGGCAACACGATTGCACTGAGCACGTGCAACAAGCCTTTAAACCTCTAGGTGTCCCTAGTAGGAGAAGTGTTGTCTCCTGAGGGTTTTCAGCGGATTGCACCCACAAAATCCAATAATAAAAGGAAGATCATGAATATTACATTTAAAGACAAGAATTGTAAAAGAAAAACTTTGAAAATTAGGGTTTCCAACTAAGCTAGCTTTTAGGTTGTCATGAGCCCTATCTTAATGGTCATGAAAAGATGTCAGAAATCACGTCCTCCCTCAATAAAACATCGTCCTATTCTTCATTCCTATCTTTATTCCAAACATCGATCATATCACCCTGCGTGTGTGTAAAGACATCCCTACACCCGGAGAATTCAATTCAAGCTATCATACTCTTGCCCTTCAGCCTCAGTACTTTTTAATTAATGAATATTTAGATGAGATTGCTCACACACTTTCATGCGACCGTTAATACTTCTTGAGGTACTAACCGACCGATTACTCATGTGCTTTCTTACTTGGTGTATTTTCCTCGTCTTGCACCACCTCAGGCATAGCAGTAACTCCCAGACCAGTTGACCTTAGGGCACTAGGTGAATAAGCACCCTCGCTATATATTTTTTATTGCCCTCGGTGATAACAAAACCAGTGTTCATTTTTCTCACCACTTTATATTTTCTTCATTTTTTTTATTTTTTTATTTCCTTCATACTTTTGGCTTTAAGACAAGAGCATTTCAAGGTATCCTCTACTATCCCAGGTTTTAAGACGTGTGTAAGTGCGAATAGCAGGGTATCAACGTTCAAAATGTTTGGCTTTCCAGAATATAAACTATTTTTCAGACTTATTTTTATCCTTAGATTAGTGACGTCCTTCATCTTACTAACCCTTGGGACAACGGCTCATAACTACTTATTACTAGTTCGTATAAGAAACTTCTAATTTTCTTGGTTTTCTTAAATTTTTCTAATCTTATGGATGTAATTTTTCACTATCTAAACTTTCATTATCTTATTTATATACAAAAAAGTGTAAATATTAAAATTATTTTTATATTTGAAAATTTTTAAATTTTTCTGGGTTTTGAAAATTTTTCAATTTTTATAGATTTTTAAAAGAAATGTTTTGTGCTTATGCAGATGATATGCAAATGATGCGACAATAAGCACAAACCTCCCCCAAACTTGTTTTCAACAGTGTCCTCACTGTTGCCGACAGCTATATCTATAAAACCTGTAAATCTGGAGGGAATTATTAGTGGGGGCAAAATATATAAGTGAAGAACTTCCCCCAAACTTATCTTTCACTCACCTTCATTCAAAAGATGATGTAATGATATACAGAATATGAAGGTGAGACGGAGGAATTTTAATCCAAATAAACTGGCTCTTGTAAGAACAAGAGCTCCTCCGTGGGGTCAGTGGAAAAATACGGCTTAAGTCTATGTCCATTTACTTTGAAAACAATGCCGTTTTTAACATTTTCAACTTCTACTGCCCCGTGCGGGTATACAGACCGCACAACAAAAGGTCCCTTCCATCAAGATCGGAGCTTACCCGCGTGAAGGTGTAATCGTGAATCATAAAGAAGGACTTGTTGACCAGGTGAAAATGTTTTTCTTAAAATGCTTTTATCGTGAAAAACCTTAGTCCTATTCTTTGTGATTACAGCATTATCATAAGCTTCATCGCGGAGTTCGCTTAGCTCGTTAAGTTGCAGCTTCCGAAAGATGCAAGCAAGGTTTAGATCAAAATTTATTTCTTTTATAGCCCACAATGCTTTATGCTCTATCTCGACAGGTAAATGACATACTTTTCCAAACACTATCCTATATGGAGACATTCCTAGGTCGGTCTTATATGCAGTCCTGAATGCCCAAAGAGCATTCGTCAATTTGGTCGACCAATCTTTTCTATTCTTAGCAACAGTTTTCTCCAGGATAAGTTTGATTTGTCTGTTTGAGATTTCAACCTACCCGCTTGTTTGGGGATGGTAGGGTGTAGAAAGACGGTGTTTGATTGAGTATTTTCGCATCAGAGTCTCGAAAGACCTGTTGCAGAAGTGTGTCCCATTATCGCTAATGATAGCACGTGGGTGTCCAAATCGCGAAAAGATATTCTCTTTCAAGAACTTAATGACAACTTTCCTGTCATTAGTGCGACATGGAATGGCTTCTACCCACTTTGAGACATAATCAACTGCCAGCAATATGTACAGATTCCCAAAGGAGTTGGGAAAAGGACCCATAAAATCTATGCCCCAAACATCAAACATTTCAACAACCAAGATGGGTTGCTGAGGCATTTCATTCCTCTGGGATATTCTACCCGTATACTGACATTGTGTACAGGTTTTGCAATACTCAAATGCGTCCTTGAATAAGGTCGGCCAATAAAATCCACATTGCAAAACCTTTTCCGCTGTCTTTCTAGGACCAAAGTGACCCCCACAAGCCTGATCATGACAAAATGAAAGAACACTCTTGAACTCTTCATTTGGGACGCACCGGCGAATGATCTGATCAGGACAATATTTAAACAAATAGGGCTCGTCCCAGTAAAAGTGTTTTACTTGGGAAAGAAAACGATACTTGTCCTGTTTTGACCAATCGCTCGGTATAAGTCCCGTGGCATGATAGTTCACAATATCCCTGAACCATGGTTCAGCGGATATGCTCAAGAGTTGTTCGTCAGGGAATAAATCATTGATCGGCAGGGTCACAGGGGAAGAAACGATGCGTGAAAGGTGGTCAGCTACTACGTTTTCACATCCTTTCTTATCTTTGATAACAAGATCGAATTCTTGTAAAAGAAGGATCCAACGTATTAGTCGACCTTTTGCATCTTTCTTCGCCAGAAGATGTTTTAAAGCGGAATGGTCAGTATACACAACTATAGGTGAGCCGATTAAGTAAGGCCTGAATTTTTCTAAAGCAAATACAACCGCTAAAAGTTCTTTCTCGGTGGTTGTATAATTGATTTGCGCATCATTCAGGGTCTTACTAGCATAGTAAATCACGTGTGGCATCTTATCAATGTGCTGTCCTAAGACTGCACCTACTGCAAAATCAGATGCGTCACACATCAGCTCGAAGGGGTAGTCCCAATTTGGTGATGATAAAACAGGGGCTGAAGTGAGTGAGTGTTTAAGTGAGTCGAAAGCTGTCTCGCAATCCGAGTCAAAATGGAAGGTCGTATCCTTGGCCAGGAGTAGTGTTAAAGGTCTAGCAATTTTGCTAAAGTCCTTAATGAATCTCCTATAAAAGCCCGCATGGCCAAGAAAAGAGCGAATATTTTTGACGCTTTTGGGATGAGGCAGGTTTTGAATGACATCTACTTTAGCTCTGTCAACCTCAATGCCTTTCTGTGAAATGACATGTCCAAGGACTATTCCTTCTTGGACCATAAAATGGCATTTTTCCCAGTTTAAAGTCAAGTTCTTCTCTTTGCAACGAGTAAGAACAGCGTCAAGATTCGCTAGGCAATCTGAAAAAGAGTCTCCAAAAATCGAGAAATCGTCCATAAAGATCTCCAGAAAATTCTCTACCATATCAGAGAATATCCCCATCATACACCGCTGAAAGGTAGCGGGAGCATTGCATAACCCGAAGGGCATGCGACTGTAAGCAAAGGTACCAAAAGGACAAGTAAAAGCGGTTTTATCTTGATCCTTTTTGGCGATGGGGACTTGATTGTAGCCTGAGTATCCGTCCATAAAACAATAATATTGTCGTCCCGCTAAGCGTTCCAGCATCTGATCAATGAATGGTAGAGGAAAATGGTCTTTCCTCGTAGCAGCGTTGAGTTTTCTATAATCGATGCATACACGCCACCCAGTTTGGGCGCGTGTCTGAATCAACTCATTCGCCTCATTTGTGATAACTGTGATGCCGGATTTCTTAGGAACGACATGTATAGGACTTACCCACTGGCTATCGGAGATGGGGTATATGATACCATTATCTAAGCATTTGACGATCTCTTTCATGACAGCTTCCTTCATGACGGGATTCAACCGTCTCTGTGGTTCATGGGTCGGTCTGGCATCATCCATCACATGTATATGATGTTCAACTATCAAGGGACTAATCCCTTTGATGTCCGCCATACTCCAACCAAACTCCTCTTTGTTAGATCTCAATACTTATAAAAGGGCATTCTCTTACTCTGATGCAAGAGAAGCGGAAATGATAACCGGTAATGACTCGTTTTCACCTAGATATGCATATTTCAGGTGAGAGGGTAAAATTTTGAGATCTAACTCAGGCGGAGAAATGATAGAAGGAAGGGTCATAGATTGATTTTTGGATCTACAAAGAAGCTCAGAGCCTGTGAAAGATACAGACTCGAGTGGAGAAAAGTCAGAAGTGCAGGACTCATGTGTAGCTAAAGTGTCCTCACTAAGATCATGTGCAAAGTCAAACAGAGATGTGCTAATGTCATCGAGATCGGTAAAGCAAAGATCCTCAGCTCCACAACTATCGGGAGCGATCTCATGGACAGAGCACACATCTAAAATATGAGCAGAGGGTTCTGATGGCTGACTTCCAACTTTATAGATGTTTAGTTCAATGGTCATATTTCCAAATGATAAATTCATTGAACCATTTCTACAGTTTATAACAGCGTTGGAAGTGGCAAGGAAAGGACGACCTAGAATCACCGGAATTTGGCCCCGGGGGTTTGCTACAGGATGTGTGTCGAGCACAATGAAGTCTACAGGGAAAACAAATTCCCCGACCTTTATCAGTACATCCTCTAATTCATCCCTTGGTTTGGTGATAGATCGGTCTGCCATCTGGAGAGTGCAATGAGAAGGTTTCAGCTCTCCAATCCCTAATTGCTCATAGACAGAATAAGGGAGCACGTTAACACTTGCGCCAAGGTCTAAAAGAGCATGATTTATGTTTTTACCCCCAATCGAAATCGATATTGTAGGACAACCTGGGTCCTTTCTTTTCTTTGGAAGCTGGGGTATAAAAGCAGTGCTGATGTTATTAGACATAAAGACCTTCTTCGGCACTTGAGTCTTCCTCTTCCTAGTGCACAAGTCCTTAAGAATCTTCGCATAAGCGGGGACTTGCTGAATCGCATCTAGGAGAGGGATATTGATGTTAACCTGTTTGAACATCTCTAAAATTTTCTCCATATGAGGACTCATTCTATTTGCCCTTAGCCGGTTCGGGTAAGGAGCTTTCGCAATAAGCGCAGGGTCCATCATAGGAGAAGAAAAGGGGGGTAGACGAGGTCCCAAAGGAGGTGTGGGGACCGTCTGTGGAGAACTATAAGGGTTGGGTGAAGGTGTCGAGCCTAGAGGGAAATGGAGAATAGGCTCGTGCGAAGGTGGTTTGGTAGAAGAAGAAGGATCAGAAGGTGAAGTGTGTGTATGTGGAAAAGACTCAGCCGGGGTGTTGATATGATTTTCAGTATTATCAATATCTTCCCCGACATGATTGTTGAGCACTCTTCCCGATCTCAACGTTGTAATGGCATTTACATTGTAATGCCCAGGATTCTGTAGGGGTTGAGAGGGAAGTTTCCCTTTTTCTCTCGCACTCATTTCGGGTTTTAAGCGTGCGATTTCAGCTTCCATCGATTTGATACTCTCAGCTTGGGACGCTGAGTTTTTCTTTATCTCATTGACGGAAGATCTAACCTCAGTCGAAACATCCATGAAATTTGATAAAAGTGATTTCATGGTTTGAGTGAATTGAGAAAACTCGTCAGAACAGGGCTGCATAGGATTAGACTGTGCAGGAGTGTTGCCCTGGTTTTGGAAATTTTGTGACTGATAGGGGTGCTGAGTGAGTTGAAGGGGTTGCTGTTGTGGTGGAGGAAGAGACCTTTGAAAATTATTCGTGTTTGGAACCGTGTTTTGAGATTGATTTTGGTTCCAAGCGAAATTCGGGTGGTTCCTCCAACCCTGATTGTACGTGGAAGAATATGGATCGTTTCGAGGTCTTTGAAATGCGGCATTAGAATGCTCGTGACCTTGAAACGCAGAGTTTAATGGACATTCTTCCGTTAAATGTGACGGATCAGAACAGCACCCACAAACAGTTTTGGGGAGTGACATTGGGTTTAGGGAGGCTGCTGCAAATTTGTGTTCCATAGCGTCGAGCTTCTTTTGCATTGCTGCCATTTCAGCTCGAACACCTATGGACACATCTATTTGGTGTACGCCACCCCTATTCAATGGTTGGGTTCCACTCTCCCAAATTAGTGATTTTTCAGCGAACTCTTCTAAGTATCGCCAAGCTTCCCCATCATCCTTAGTCATAAATGTACCTTGACACATGTTTTCAAGGCTCTGTTTAGTGCTAGGGTTACTCCCTCATATATGATTCGGCAAAGCTCCCATCTCGGGATGCCGTGATGAGGACATTGAACCAATAGATCCTTGAAACGTTCAAAGTATTTAGAGAATGGTTCAGCAGGGAGCTGGGCAAATTGGTTCAGTTCGCTACGGATTCGAGCCGTCTTTTGGATTGGGTAAAATTTCTTAAGGAATGCAGCGACGAATTCTTCCCAATTCGTAATAGAGTGTGCGGTAGTGTTATATAGCCACTTCTCGGCTATATCGCACAAAGTAAATGGAAGAAGTCGTAGACGCATCGCATCCACTGAAAGTTGTGACGTACCCATCATTGCGCATACGTTTTCAAATTTGGTAATGAAAACGTAAGCGTCCTCGGTCTCGAGTCCGTGGTATTTGGGTAAAAGATTGATATACTGGGGCTTAATCTCAAAGTTATCCCCATTGGCTGGTGGTGTGGATAAGCAGGTCGAAAGAGGACCTCTATGTGGATAGCATCTTTCCTGGAGAGAAATGTGGGGAGGATTCTGCGCACCAACGGACGGTGGCAGATTAGGGTTAAAGAAGTTCGATGGATTCGGATCCATCGGTGTGGATGTGGTAGTGGGTAAAGAAAAGGTAAATGGAGAATTATCGACTTCGGAGTCGATAAAAGGTACGCGGACTAAACGGGCACTAGAATCCCGTGTCCAGCCTATCTTGCACTAAAAAGGGTTAGTACAAGTGGCAGCGTTGGCTTATAATTAGGGGTAAAATGAATGAATGCGGTGCTTGCTTTTGAAAAAGGGACGGATTTTTTAAAAAAATGATGCGACAAAACAAATGCAGCACACAACCCTAGAATCTAGTGGTCACCTAGGTCCGGCTCTAGACCGCTCCTAACTGCCAAAAGACAAGTCGCAGGATAGAATCCTCCACTGCCTCTTTGTCCCCCTGTGGCCGGATAAGTGCCAGGTAAGTGGGAAGGTACTCCACTACGTAGTAGTGGGCCTAATTAAAAACCACTAGCCTTAGACACACTCGCCTTAGGCATCACAAGAAAACGCGGATAAGCAATGAATTACCCACGACCTTCTCTTGTCCTATTGAGCGCGACAGTCCTTAGAGTCTTCTCTAGATTTCTTTTAGTTAATGAGGGTAATGCGGATGCAAGTTTGGCGATTTTTGGGGCCTGGGAAGGGTAATGAAATCCCCACCTAATTTGGATTTGGCCGTGCCCCCTTAAATTTCCGTATTAGAATGCAAACAACCAAGAAATCAAAAATCACACACAATTTTAATTTTGCTTTTGCGCGCTGCGATTATTTGCAAAGAATCCTGCAGTAAAGTGTTAGTTGGAGCTAAAAGAGGAGAGGGGAGAGAGCAAGAAATTACCTGCACTGAAAATTATGCAGAGAACCCTCAAGGTGGCCGCGTTTCCGCCGCGTATACTGCCTTTGTGCCGCCCTTCCGCGCTCTCACAGTGAGATCACTGTACAAGATTTCTTCAGGGAGCTTATCTTGGCTCCCTCAGCTCTCTGGTATATCCCAAATAATTTTCCACAGTACAGAATGCTCCAGATCACCTTGCAATCAGTCACAACACACGTATAAGAGTTTGTACGAATTTTGATTTCAAGAAGTAGAATGTAATAATTCTTTCACTTCAAACTAAAAATGTAAATGAATTAGCGCGATCCCCGGCAACGGCGCCATTTTATTGAAACGAATTCTTGATGTGTAGTATAAAATTGTAAAGAAATCACAATCAAAAATTATTTGACCGCAATCAACTACGGTGTCGGATTGTAGATTGTAAGTGAGTGCGGATCGTCCACAGGGAAAGTGTAATCGTTCGTCTTTTGAATTAGGTGAGTCGAAACTTTAAAGAAAAGAAAACAAAACAATTCATGATTTGAAATTAAAGTTCAAGGATGAGAAAAAACTAGATCTAAGAAAGCATTAAAACATAGAATCAAGAATTGATTGTTTGATGATTTTTCCAAACCAAATATCAAGAATCGAAATGAGGCTCGTAGGAATCGATCGGATCTATAGATGTGATGTAATCTTATAATTACGTATTCTTATCCTTCGATGAATTGATACTAGATCGATGATGATCGACAAGAATTAGGGATTTCTTGTGAAACTAGGGTTTCATCTCATCCCTTGTTCTTTCGTCGATATCATTCACATTCTAGCCTCTATCAAATTCAAGAAACGATCGTAGATCCCTAATTTCGAGCGATCACAATCAAGAAAGCATCGCTACGAAACTAGGTCATCGATTCTTGAACTTGCTAGGGTTTACAAAACTCGTAGGACTTAAAAATCGTATAAAGATTTGTTACATCATCATTCTACAATCGTCTCGACTCCTTTACGAGCGGAGTTTCACTCACACATCACAACAAGAGTAACAATTACAAATTGAGATCTAATCATGATGCAAGAATTAAAAGAAAGCAAGATTCAAGAATTTCACCTTTTATTTATATCAACAATTTAGTTACATTCGCTCAAGAACTACAAGAGGAAGAACTTGATCGTCGATTTGGCTTCGCTCGTCTCCGTGGATCGCGGATCGGCTTAGATCACTTGCCCGATTGAAGATCGGCTCGGCTCCTAAAAGGTTGAAGGCTTCTCACTTGATTTGGTACTCAAGATCTTGGATTTGGAGTGGAATTAGGGTTAGGGTTTCGCACAAGCCTTGTCACTAGACTTGTGGAAGAAGATGGTGTAGAATGAACAACCTCATCCCTTAGATCTAGGTTCCTATTTATAGCCATCAAAATCCTAGATCTAGGATTTGAATTTTTAGTTTCCCTCCAAAAGTTAGTTGAGTGAAATTCAAATTTCCCTCCAAAAGTTTGTTGAGGAAATTTGAATTTCCCTCCAAAAGTTTGTTGGATGAAATTCAAATTTCCCTCCAAAAGTTTGTTGAGGAAATTTGAATTTCCCTCCAAAAGTTAGTTAGAGGAGAAATTTCTAGATGTGATTAGTTAGGAGGGAGCTTCTAGAAGAGGTTAGTTAGGAGCTTAATTAGGATTAGCCTTGCTTAATGATCTTTGCTGATCTGGCAGGAGCTTCGAGAGAATTCTGGAATTTAACATATCAGAAATGAATGTGGGCTCAGATATTGTGATTCTGCACCAAAAATTAAGCTCTGATGTGTCCAAAGCGCCGCTGATCCGCAGTCCAAGCAGGCTCCTGCCGCGGATCCGCGGCTACTTGTGGACCTTGGGCTTTGATCTTTCTGGTACAGTCTTGGGATGATTGTTGGGCCTTTATTGTATATATAGAATTGTATAACTCCTTCTGAATTGCTACCAGATCTGAAATGATTGAGTTGGCGTAATGTTTGATCAGCTCTTTGGTTTTTCTTCCGTATTTTCCTGCACAGACTCAAGACAAGTGTTGCGCAAATACAGAAATGATGCGATGCCATGAAATGCGGTTAATTTCCCTCAAAGTGTCGGTTTAAAGGTCTAACACATGAAATCTGATATTTAATGACTGATTTGCTAATATATGAAATATGAATACCGAACACTTCTAAATGAGTGCAAATGTTAGGGAAATTGACGGCTAAAATATACATTATTTTCGACTGATCAACTGACGAGGTGAACCCCATCTGAACTCCTACTGAGCCTGTATGTGACAGTCTCCGTACAGTCCGGTCTGTTCGTCTGATACATCGCATGGCGGGCCTAGGGGGCGGTAAACGTCAGTCCCCTGATAGCGGTACAAGTCGTGTCGGAGTGTAGCCCAGAACACCCTGAGATAACACTGGAAACCTATCAGTATATCTCGCTTGCCCTGGCCAGGGACTACTCGTGTAATGGCTCTCCTAGACACAGCGCGATGTCAACCCCCAATACCGGGAGAGACGAATCCTGTCTAACCGTCACTGCCTCCAAGTGCTTCGGGACTGCACCCAACTACTACCTGTTTGCACGACTTCTTTGAGCCGTGGTAGGGTAGTAATCAAAGTACAGTGGGAACACACTCGAGACGAAGTGACAGTGTCAAGTCAGCGGACTAAGCTGTACTCATGTCACCTGGGAACTGATAACTGACGATAGGTATAATACCAACCAACAGTTCCCGACGAGTCCTGTCCAGTGTACTCGTAACCTAACGAGCACCCGCATACTATCTCAAGTACGACGTACTGACGGCTGTGGGACAGACCGTCTCCCACGCTGGGATGAGAAGCGCATACGCTAGTCTACTCCGGAGTATCGATGCCCTGTCTCGATAGTCCAACGACTAGGGACCTGTATAAGGATGTGCTTATGGATTACCCAGCCCCCACGAGTGTGAGCGCCATCACAACGCTGGTAATCAAGCAAAGATCCTAAGGGCTCTACTAATATGTATATCAGCGATATGGTAAAAGAAACACATGCACATATTAAAGCAGAGACAAACCAAGTAGCATACTCCAATTTCGAGCAAGATTGTATATACAACTGTGAATATCCCAAGCTTCCATCAAATAATATACAAACTAGTATGATACAGTAATGGCCTCTAAGGCATATACACTAACAATCTCCCACTTGCACTAATGTCATGTACTGGCGTATTGAAGACCTATCATCTCGATCAGCCGCTCGAACTGAGTCTGGGGCAAGGCCTTGGTGAATGGATCTGCAGTGTTATCTTCTAAAGCAACCCTCCGAACCTCGATCTCCTGGCGATCCACGATCTCCCTGATCAGGTGATACCGCCTTAAGATGTGTCTGGATTTTTGATGGGACCTGGGTTCCTTCGCTAAAGCTATAGCCCCGTTGTTGTCGCAATATAGAGGTATTGATTCAACAATGGACGGAACCGCCTGAAGTTCTTTCAAGAACTTTCTTATCCAGACAGCTTCTTTTGTGGCATCAGATGCAGCGATGTATTCCGCTTCCATAGTCGAGTCAGCAACGGTTTCCTGTTTGGAGCTCTTCCAACACACCGCCCCTCCATTGAGGGTGAAGACAAAACCCGACATGGACTTGGAATCATCCTTGTCACTCTGGAAGCTGGAGTCAGCAAAGGCCTCAATCTGGAGGTCTTTTCCGCCATACACCAAGAACATCTCCTTAGTCCTTCTCAGGTACTTGAGAATGTTCTTTACTGCTATCCAATGTTTCTCCCCAGGGTTTGACTGATAACTGCTTACCACACTCAGTGCATAAGCCACATCCGGTCTGGTACACAACATCGCATACATTATAGAGCCTACCGCTGAAGCGTAGGGTATAATAGACATGCGATCCCTCTCCAGATCAGCCTTGGGAGACATCTCTTTGGAGAGGGTGATCCCGTGACAAGCCGGTAGATTACCGCGCTTGGAATCTTCCATACTGAATCTCTTCAGTATGGTGTAGATGTACCTAGACTGTGAAAGTCCTAATATCCTCTTGGATCTGTCACGGTAGATCCAGATACCCAGAATGTATGAGGCATCACCCAGGTCTTTCATGGAGAACCTGTGTGACAAGAACCCCTTGACAGATTGTAGCATAGGAATGTCATTTCCTATTAAGAAAATGTCATCCACGTATAAAACGAGGAATACCACAGTTCTCGCTACAAATCTACAATAGATGCATGGTTCATCTGGATTTTTGATAAAGCCAAATTCCTTGACCGTCTCATCAAAACAGATGTTCCAACTCCGCGATGCCTGCTTTAGTCCATAAATGGACTTAAGCAACTTGCACACCTTTCCGCTGCTCCCACTCTGAATGAAACCCTCTGGCTGTTCCATATAGACACACTCCTCTAAATGTCCATTTAGAAAAGCTGTTTTTACGTCCATCTGCCAAATTTCATAATCGTGGAAGGCAGCAATGGCAAGAAGGATCCGAATGGATTTCAGCATATCTACTGGAGAAAAGGTTTCATCAAAGTCCAAACCAGGTCGCTGACGAAAACCCTTTGCAACCAGTCTAGCTTTATAGGTCTCAACCTGTCCATCTACACCAATCTTCCTTTTGAAGATCCACTTGCATCCTACGGGTTTTACCCCATCTGGAGCAATGTCCAACGTCCATACTTTGTTGGTGTACATGGACTCCATTTCGGTCCGCATTGCATCCAGCCATTTTACCGAGTCGACGCTCTGAATGGCTTGCTGGAAGCTAGTAGGCTCATCACAATCTATGATGCAATCCTCTCTATCCCCGTCAATGAGAAAACCGTAGTATCTCTCGAGCGAATGAGACTGCCTACTACTCCTGCGGAGTGGCGTAGGAATGTCTTGATCTTTCGAACCCTCTGGTTCTACTAAGCTTTCAGTAATAGCTCGTGGTTTTGGAATTTCTTCCAGTTCTATTGCGCTCCCACTTATTTCTTTTTCTATGAACTGGTGTTCTAGAAAGTGGGCATGGCGAGAAACAAAAACCTTTTGTTCCTCTTCGCAATAGAAGAAATATCCCTTGGAGTTCTTTGGATATCCCACAAACTTGCACTGTACTGAGCGTGCCTCAAGCTTGTTCGCATGCTGCTTTTTTACAAAAGCTGGACATCCCCATGTCTTAATATGATTAAGATAGGGTCTCTTCCCACACCACATCTGATATGGTGTAGTAGGCACAGTCTTAGTAGGAACTCGGTTCAAAAGGTATGCAGCTGATTCTAGCACATATCCCCAAAACGATCGCGGCAACTCAGCGTTACTCATCATAGACCGTACCATATCCAATAGGGTTCGGTTCCATCTCTCCGATACACCGTTATGTTGCGGAGTGTATGGAGGAGTAAGTTGAGAAAGAATTCCATTCTCTTTTAAGTAACCCTGGAACTCGGCACTCAAGTATTCACCACCTCGATCAGATCTTAGTGCCTTGATACTTTTGCCTGTTTGTTTTTCTACTTCATTCTTATATTCCTGGAATTTTTCAAAAGCCTCGGATTTATGTTTCATTAAGAAGACATAACCGTACCTTGAAAAGTCATCCGTAAAAGTAATGAAGTAAGAATGACTGCTTCGTGTATGTGTAGACATTGGACCACACACGTCACTGTGTACGAGCCCCAAGAGCTCGCTCGCTCTTACTCCGTGTCCAGCGAACGAAGTCTTTGTCATCTTTCTTTTGAGACAGGATTGACAAGTTGCATATGATTGATATTCGAACGGATCCAAATATCCTTCTGTATGTAACTTAGTCAACCTTATCTCATTGATGTGACCCAGTCTACAATGCCATAAAAAAGTTTTATTGATTTCTGGAGACTTTCTTTTGTGTGTATTCTGGACATTGAAAATCTGTGGTTGGTTTAATACGTATATACCGTTGTTCAATGTACCTGACCCAATCAAAACTCGATTAAGGTGAATGTTCACTACATTACTTACAAATGCAAATTCATAACCTTCTTTAGATAATAAAAATAAAGAAATGATATTACAGGTTGCATTTGGTACATAATAACAACTACGCAAAACCAAAAAGTGTCCATCCGACAGTCCCAGGTGATAGTCCCCCACGGCCTCAGCATCCATGCTAGCACCGTTTGCAACTCTGAGGGTCATGTCACCTGCCTTCAAAACTCTACGCTTTCTCAACGCCTGCAAAGAATTACAGATATGAGATCCTGATCCGGTATCCAATACCCAGGATGTAGAGTTTATTGATAGACAGTTTTCAATAACATACACACCTGAAGCTGAAGCCGCAACTCGCTTCAAATCCTGTGTTCTGGCCTTCCAAGCCTTGCAATTCTGTTTCCAGTGACCACTTTTGTGACAGTAGAAGTATTCTTCCTTCCCCACCAGCTTACCATCTACCTTTGTTGCTTTTCCTTTTCCCTTCGTATCCACTTTACTGACACCGCCTCTTGGTTTGGCGGGGGCTTTCTTCTTCTTGCCCTTGGCTTTCGCCCTGGACCTAGAAGAGGAAAATCCTCCTACAAACAAAGTGGATGTCTCCCTACTTTTCTGTAGGGTGCCCTCTGCACTCCTCAACATGTTGAGGAGCTCTGAAAGTTCAACTTCCTTTTCCTATAAGTTGAAGTTCAGAATGAACTGGGCGTAAGTGGAAGGAAGGGACTGGAGAATCAAGTCCGTATAGAGCTCATTCTCCAACGTGGTCCCAAGTTCCGCGAGCTCCTCTATGTAGCCAATCATCTTAAGCACGTGTTCCGCCACCGATGATCCGACGGCCAACCTTGCCGAAAATAACTTCTTCGACACTTCGTATCTTGCGATACGAGACTGCTCTCCATACAGTTCTTTTGTATGAAGAAATATGGACTCTAGGTCCATATTCTCGTGCCTCCTCTGATGTTCGTTGTCCATTGAGGCAAGTACGAGGCATTTGGCCTTCGCGCAATTTATTTCCCAGGTCTTATGGATTTCCCTATCCGCGACACTGGTTTTGGGACCTGGGACAGGGGGAGCTTTGGTGGTAAGGAATACCCCAGCTTGTCGTAAGTGATTGCCATCTTGACATTCCTGAGCCAATCTTTGTAGTTTGGCCCTGTCAGTATGTTTTTATCTAGTAATAACTTAAGTCCGGTCATGATGAATGGTCGCTGCAATTAGAAGAGAGAAAAGAAACACTTTAGCATGATGCTCTTGCAAGTTTAGAGTGGTTTTTAGTTTGTCTAAACAGGATGGCTCCCACTGTCTCTCGAATCCCTTCTCAAACCGTAAAGAAAGGATTAGTCAGGATCAATCTCACCGTCCAATACTTGCTTAACCGTTCAGCCAGGCCAGTGTCGGTACTTCGAGGGAGGTTTTCCAACGCTTTCGCGAAGTTCCTTAATTAAGTAACCTCTTTTCCCTGTGGGCGTAGCCTCGCTAACACCTTTCTAGACACCTACTAGGTTTATAGCATTGATCGTTAAGTGAGAGTTTTCCCGAGGAGTAGCATATACTCACAGTAGGATCGGGATCCAAATATCATCGTGTGATAAAACCGAAGGAATCCTACCAGAATCATCACACTCCAAATGGTATGCAGCGCTAGCAAGTTTCAGTACTTATGAAACTCCCGATGTGGATTTTTGCCTCATGCTCTTATGACCTTGACTTTGGCCAAAATATCATAAGTCACATGTCAAGTTCTACCCGTCATTCTCCTGGTTAATTTGGACCCACCCGTACCTACCCTTGACTTTGGCCAAAATGGCAGCACGACTGTCCCAAACCAACGCATCTATCTATGCTGCACATGAATACCCAATAGCTACCAATCACTATGCCTTGACTTTGGCCAAAATACATAGCTTGAATACTTTTGACCATTCATGTGGAATGACGGAGGGCTACGAATGGTTTTGGAGAAACCGTGAACGTAGTGAACTTGATATAATCGATGGAACGAGATAGCTTTTAAAAAGAGTGGTTCAAGCTCCGCGTTTAAAAGTTTAGTTTTGAAAAGAACCGAGTGGTTTTCAAAGTGTTCCAATCGACTTTTACTTGGTTTATTTTCTTGCATTAGTTCTTTTAATGCGTCCCATCATTTAATCCTACCATTGCAGAAAACAACCAAAATATGACGTACGCTTATGCCATTCGCATTCGCCACGGGGCCCCGTCATCACCCGTTAGGTTACTTAACTAACGACAGAGCGGGGGCTGGGCTAGCGCGGCTGTAAAATATAAGTAACGCCTAAATAGTTATAATATATAAATATATAGCAATGATAGACATTACAGATCACAGATGAATACATTGGATATACTAGGAATCCGCGATCCGTTCGAGCCTGCAACGAAAAGCGGATTACACGGTCGCGGTGAATAGCCAAAACCCCACCCAAGACCCCTACGGGTGCGGCAAACTACCCGCCAAGTACCCGAAGCGAAGCAACCTCCCTCACCACCGTGAGTAGGCCACTCGGCACTTCGAGATACCCGGTAGTTTGTGCACCCCCTCCATGGGTCTATCCTAGGAGCAAAAACAGTAAAAAGAATTATACAATGACGGCTACAACCCCGACCCGATTGTGCGGCCATACAAATAATAATACATCAATTTACATATTACAATGAATGAAAGAAAAAGAAACAGTCATCTCACATCCACCCCGGCTATTCACCCGCGATAATCCAACACATTCATATACACATACCATCATCAAACACAGATCACAGATATGTATAACCCCCACTAATCGACATATAACGATTAGCCGACGTTGAATACATATAAACATCACAGATATAACCCTTTAGTCAAAGTGTATTGAAGTTCGATCAAAAATACGGATTTATAGGCCCCCAAAAGCAAATTTCTTTTCTGGAAAACCTGGGCACATATAAACCATCTTAAAAATCCCAAAACCATGCCAGAAGAACACTGCACCAAACTCGACCCTAAACCGAGTCAACTCGGCCGTGGTTGCGCGGCAATAGCTTGCTATTGCCGCGGAACCGCGGTGTGTTGAACGATTCACTGGATCGTTTTTGGTGGTTTTCTTCACAAAACCCTGAGATGATTTTTGACGTATGATTTTTTATTTTTTAAACAGAAAAAATTTTAACAGAAACTTGGGTTTTTGTAAACTCGGTTTTGCGATTTTTCCGATTGAACTTCCATACACTTTACTACCTAGCTAGTTTATGTTTAGTTAGGCTCTGATACCACTGTAAGTCTACGTTGCCCACCCCGGTGCTTGCGGGGAGGCCGAAAACGGAATAAAAAACGGATTTTTATCACTTTAGGCAACATGGACTAAACAAAGAAGGATCTTTGCTAAACAAAAACAAGCTAAAGCTAACTAGAAACTAGCTAAGGGTAGAATGGTTATACCTAGGATTTTATGTCCTCTCCTTGCTCCTTGGAGTAGTAGAAAGAGGTCACCTTTGTCGTCTTCTCACGTCGAAGAAAGATCCACCCGAAAGCCTCAACCTTTGGATTCAACTCCAAGCTAGAAGTAACTAGAGTGCTAGAAGTGCTAATCCTAGAACCCTAGATGAGAGTAGAGATTATCAAGAAGAGGTTTTTCTCAAGCTCAAGTGTTTCTCAACACATGAGAGGGGAGAGCTTGAGGGAGAGGAAGAACAAGAGAGAGAAAGTGAATGATAGAATGAGAGAATAAAACAACCATTCTCACATATATGTGTGAATTATTATAAATTGATAATTAGCTAGATAATTGTCATGGTTAATCAAGACATGACCATTATCATTTCATTTTTAATGCAAATTGCAAGGATCAAAGAGCATCTTCCAAATGAAATGATGATGGTCAAAGTGTCAACCTAGGTCAACAAGTCAAGAAGTTCAAATGGTCAACAACCATAACCATGCACAATTATATTAAACTAATATCAATTAACCATAATACACACATAAGCATTAGGGTTAATAAAATGACAATGGTCATTAACCCTAATCAAAATCCTCTCCCTCTGTCTCAAGCAACTGTGCATACGCACCCGTATTCGTGATCCGAGGAACACGAATACAATGAGATAAAACCAATCCCAAATCATATACTAGGATCCAGCTTAAACCAAAGCCCGCTAGTATAAGCTGTCCGGACAGCAAACGTGCACAAGTGCGCGGATGTGAACGAACCCTGTCGCAAAACCATGCGACCTCTACTCATTTTGTCTAAAGGCGAATAGCTCTCTGTGTGGGACTCTAAAGACTCGACACTACGCTGGCAGTGGGTTTAACCACAGACCGCAAGCGGCACTAGCTGTACGTAACGGTCCCCAGGTAGATGTCGATAAGAAGACTGACGAGGTGAACCCCATCTGAACTCCTACTGAGCCTGTATGTGACAGTCTCCGTACAGTCTGGTCTGTTCGTCTGATACATCGCATGGCGGGCCTAGGGGGCGGTAAACGTCAGTCCCCTAATAGCGGTACAAGTCGTGTCGGAGTGTAGCCCAGAACATCCTGAGATAACACTGGAAACCTACCAGTATATCTCGCTTGCCCTGGCCAGGGACTACTCGTGTAATGGCTCTCCTAGACACAGCGCGATGTAAACCCCCAATACCGGGAGAGACGGATCCTGTCTAACCGTCACTGCCTCCAAGTGCTTCGGGACTGCACCCAACTACTATCTGTTTGCACGACTCCTTTGAACCGTGGTAGGGTAGTAATCAAAGTACAGTAGGAACACACTCGAGGCGAAGTGACAGTGTCAAGTCAGCGGACTAAGCTGTATTCATGTCACCTGGGAACTGATAACTGACGATAGGTATAATACCAACCAACAGTTCCCGACGAGTCCTGTCCAGTATACTCGTAACCTAACGAGCCCCCGCATACTATCTCAAGTACGACGTACTGACGGCTGTGGGACAGACCGTCTCCCACGCTGGGATGAGAAGCGCATACGCTAGTCTACTCCGGAGTATCGATGCCCTCTCTCGATAGTCCAACGACTAGGGACCTGTATAAGGATGTGCTTATGGATTACCCAGCCCCCACGAGTGTGAGCGCCATCACAACGCTGGTAATCAAGCAAAGATCCTAAGGGCTCTACTAATATGTATATTAGCGATATGCTAAAAGAAACACATGCACATATTAAAGCAGAGACAAACCAAGTAGCATACTACCATTTCGAGCAAGATTGTATATACAACTGTGAATATCCCAAGCTTCCATCAAGTAATATACAAACTAGTATGATACAGTAATGGCCTCTAGGGCATATACACTAACACGGACTTTCTGTCGATTTCACTAATGATGTTTCAGTTTTATTATACGAGTTTTCATTGATGGTTTCTTATATCAAATTATTCAGATTTCGTGGTTGATTTTCTTATTCATGATGCATTCATACATCAGATATGTGACAAATTACGGTTTAGTTGCACTGACACGATGCATTGAGTATTGCACTTATGCATACCTTGTCACGACTGGATGGATAGTGCTATACATGTATATTATTATGACCTAGGAGATTGTCGTGCATAGGATTTCTACTCGCAGATGTCTTCTACCCACGAGTTGGCAACTCACCCCCTGATCGCACACTTTTGGCGTGTCTGTATTTGAAATTCTAAAATCTAACCGCGATCAAGACGGTGTCGCTTTGCAGCTAGCCGCGATGAGCACGGGTCGTCCGTACGGAGACGGAGCGTTTATGGTTCTTGTCGTAACGAGTTAATGTGCGAGGCGGAAAGTTCGTATCTACCCTATGTGTATATATGCACAATTATAAATTGTTAGGAATAGAAAAAGATAGTGTAAGCTAGTGGATTCCGTACTCAATCTTTTGAGCCGAACTTAACCAATGATGCTAGAGCGATCGACAACAACGTGGATTAAGGTATTTAAGCACGGTATTAGTGAAATCCGGTTTATTGACCCTTGTCCTTCCGTTCTTGTCTCTTGCTTTCGCCTCCGGCCAAACCGAACGCAACCGGTCGCGGTTAGGAATTACCGATACCTTAGTAGGGTAGGATGCCTAACGGAGCGCTTGAGTAAGGTTTGGGCGGAGTTTCAAATGGAAAATACGGGAAAAGGAAATGGTAAACGAAAAACCCTAACTTACAATATCGTATTCTTTTCCTAACAACACATATTTACAACCATTCATAATAACAAACAAAAAGAGTAAAGAAAAGAGCAAAGAAAACAAAAGAAAACATTACAAGTAAGTATGTGCATAGAATTTTTAGTGCAAATAAGTAAAGGGCATGAAATAAAATTGCAAGAAAGTAAAGCATGAATATAAAAGAGCAAGGTAAGAATAAAGAGAGAGAGACTAAGAACCCAAGAGTGCAAAATGATATATTTATTATGTCCAAGATACAACCTTGAGATCAATAGCCAAATCTTAAACTTGCAAGATCACTAAAGAGGTTGTAAGATCAAAAGAAGGCCACGAACTCAAGGGAAAGCTAAGCTATGTACAAGAGAACCAAAAAGAAAACAAAAGGTAGTAACAAAATGTATGAAATGTTTAATAAAATTTGGACCCTTGACCCCTTGCCCACTTCCTGCTTTTATAGGCAGAAAAGAAAAATAAACAAACAATAAAAACATGATGAGGTGGCAGCAAGGGATGACCCATAGAAGTCTGGAAGCATTCTGGCACTGTTTGGCTGGCCACAAGGGTGTCGTGCTTGGCCCAAATCCGAGCTCTGGGTCTCGTTTTTGTTGTGTTGGCTTGTGTTGTCCCCCACATCACTCTGATGTTGCTTGCTTGGTCTAAAAAGTTCTGTGTTGCACTCAGGACTTGGATGGAAACTTGTAGCTATGAATCACATCAACACACAATCTTTTGCATTGAATGCATATTTAATGCACATCACTTCTCATGCCCACTTATGCCACCATGTGCCCACTTGTGCCATGCATTATGGCTGCCCCCACCATGGTCCATGCTCCAAGAGTTGTGTTCACACATGCTAAAAAGTCTTGTGTACACACTTGTATTGTGTTGGTCCATTTAGATAAAAAGTGTGTACACAAGCATGTTGCACAAAGAAACTCTTGGAATATCGGTTGGTTTTCAGTTCCGGTTGCAGTGTCGATTTATAAATGATATATCCGTGATTTTAAATGTATTTCCAGTATTTTGTCACGGATACCTATAATCTGTAATTACTGAGCAGACACTGGTTAATAGTACCAATATATACAAAAAAATAGATAATGAATGAGCGGTATTAAAATGCAATATTCTGGTATGAACAAATACCCCAAAACTTATCTTTTGCTCGTCCCGAGCAAAACAAAATCCTAGCCTCACTTTCGCAGGGAACGCGATTGCACTGAGCGCGTGCAACAAGCTGTTAAAGCTCTAGGTGTCCCTAGTAGGAGGAGTGTTGTCTAGTTTCATAAGTTAATATCGATTCTACTCTTACAGTTTAGTATCTACGTTAGAAACTCTATTATACTAAGTTAGAAATATGCAACCATTATTTTTCACACCTCCTATCTATTTAACCTTAGATCCTATACGTTCCAAAAAAAAATTTAGAAAGATCTCGGTATCTCTTGAGTTTTCCTTCTAAAGTGCAGTCTCCAATTAGGGATTGTTATCAACTTTACAGAAAACATAAGTCTTATTCTTTATTTCTATCTTTCATCCAAATATCGATTGTATACCCCTACGTGTGTGTAAATTATTCACCCCTACACTTAAGAATTCAATTCAAGCTATAGTACCCTTTCCCTAATGCCTAATATTATTTCTTTTCATTTAATGATGGACGGTGTTGCTCACACATCTTTCATGCGACTATTAATGCTTCTTGAGGCACTAACAGTCGATTACTGAATGTGTGAGTTTAAAGCGTAAATAGCAGTTTCCAAGTCTTGACTTTATTTCTTTTTCTTTTCTTTATTTTTCTTTTTCAAAACCGGATATATTTTTCAATATGCACTTTTGGTGTTTAGCTTTAAATACCGTTTTTATTTCATACTAGGTTTTCAGGCAAGAGTATTTCTAGGTATCCTATACTATCCCAAGTTTCAAGGTACGTGTATGTGCATTTTTGTAGGGTATATACTTTTTAAATTTAGACTTAAGAATAGAAACTATTTTTCAGACTTATCCTTCAGTAAAGTTTTAATACTTTCCCTTTATCTTGACTGAACTCAAGATTAACTATTTCTCAAAAAAAAACTGTAAGGACGTATAATTACCAAGGTTAAATAGAATGAGGGTTATTTTTAGGGTTTTCAATTCCTAAGCCTAGAATTTAGTTATTCCTAACATATTAACTAAACTTTCGGAATAAAATCTAAGCTACCCTATTAGCTAACTTGACGACAAAGTTTTTATATTTTTGGAAAAAATTTCGATTTTTGTGGTTTTTTTTAATAAGTATGCAAATGCAGAATATACATATGAATGCGAAGGTAGAAAGCTTACCGAGCACACCCCCAAACTTAAACTTGACAATGCCCTCACTGTCAGGCTACACCAAGAGGGTCAAAATTGTCGGCGCTCCTCAAAGAAAATTTTATACAAAACAAAAAACGAAACAAAAATATATACACAAAAAGGTCCCCCCAAACTTAAGTGAAACAGTGTTTCCACTGTTAAGCGTTGGAGTTCAGGTTAGGGGGGAAAGAACAGTATCAAGCTATACAAGGCCTTACACATGCCAAAAGTAAGCACCAACCATTCAAAAATTCTATCTCTATAATGTGTAGGTTGGTGAAAGAATGCGGAGCGGAAAGAAATAGAGAATACATGAGACCGTATGGTGATAGAAGCGGTATACGGTCTCGGTATATAAGGAGACGAATGGCGGATGGGAGAAAGAAGCGGAATACGAACTTGAGGGTGAAAATGGAGTGAATAAATGAGTACAATGTGTAATGACCGATGTGTAAAAAGCGATTGTGCTAATTTATCAACTCGTCGAGAAATAGGGTCAAATCCCTCAAGATTCGTGAGAAGCCATGGGTAAGCCGAACTAGGTAAACCAGACACAGGAAGTGAAAGTGATATGGTGTCTTGCAAGGTCGGAACGACGGAAATGATGGAGGGAAGTGATTGAGGAAGGGTATCAGGTAAAGGTTCAGGAGGGTGTACACAGTCAATGAAAGAGATAGGATGAATTGAAAAATCTGACTGATTAAGTAAAACAAGTTCATCCACAACATTATCCTCAAAATTCTCCTCAAAAATGATCTCATCCATGCATTTATCATCAAAATCCAGACGCATATGAAGTTCGGGAAAAACAGTTAATGACTCGGGATGATGAATTGGAGAGAAAAACCAATCCAAAATTGCGGGTTCATCATCCAAAATATTCCCAGCGTCAATATCCTTAATCAAGTGAAAATCAATTTTCTCAGACACCTCATCAAAAGCATGGATTTTAATTGATTCTGGTTTTAAGATGGAGGTGTAGAGATCAAAAGGATTGGGTGTGGTTTCATTTGACATGGACCCTTCACAATCGGGCAAATCAAACACTACAAAGTCGCACAACTCATTAATCATTCTATCTTCAATTGATAAATCATTTGGGACACTCGATAGACTTTCAAAACAGGAGTTGTGGGATTCAATTTGCAATGGGTAGGTTTCATTTGGAAGGGTGCATAGCTCACTCTTTCCACTCAAATTCTCAACCTATCCTACCGTCTCATCATATATTGGAAAATGTGGAGCTAGTTAGAAACTAGCTACCGAGTCATTAGGTTGTATGAGGGCGGCCATGGACGCATTCAAATCCATCATCTGTTGGTATGACGCTACCCTAAAGTCTTCCAACGACTATTCAAGACTAGACATGGGTTGTGAAGGCGTTTCAGTAAAAGATTCAAAGTTGTTTTGATACTGGAAACTCCCAAATAGCTGTGTAGAAGCAATGTCTAGGGAAGGTGCAAAAGTCGGGTAGGATGGATAGGAATTGAATGGTTGGAAAGGAGTAGGATCAACATTATGATAAGGAGGTGGTTGGAATTGTTGATCAAAGGAATTTGAAGTGGTGAAAAGAATGAAAGATCGGCTACGGGATTGTTCAATACGTTCAGCAAGAGACATAGTTCTTGGAGTTACAACTGGACTCTCAAAAGGGGTATCAATGTAAGAAGGTGGTGAAGGTTGAAATAGTTCATACAAGGTGGATTGTGGAGTCCAATTGGTTGTTCTAGACGCGTCTATCCGATCTTTCAAAGAAATTTTTGGCATGGATGGATCGTTCGACGTTCGGCCAAAGCAAGAACTGTAAGAAGTAATGTATGGTTGTGGGTACCAAAGTTCGGCAAAAGTTTTTCAAGGTGGGGTACCCATGATATGAAGAGAAGAAGAAGTAGAGAGGAAAAAGAGGGGAAAATAATGTGATTTTTTTTATATTTTTATTTTATGTTAGTTATTAACAAAAGAATAAAATATACACAAAAAGAATCTGGACAAAAACAATCATGACACAAAAAATACCACGCACCTAATCGATCTAGGGTCCACCTAGGTCAACTAGACATGCTCAAGAACTTGATTGTCGAAGTAAAACTGTGTCGAGAAACGGGCTCAAGATATACTGATCACGAGGTCAGGTAAGTACAGAGATAAGGGGAGGTTTTTCGACTCTTTCACGAAGGTCCTTAATTAAATAACCCTTTCTCTTTTGGCGGTTTCGCCGTGAACACTTTCCTAAACACCCCGTGAACAATATACCGTTAAGCAGTGTTCTAAACATAGTTAATTTCTCTAGTGAACGCGAAGTCCTTAAGGCTGAAAGTCTATTTTCTTTTAAAATTTGTGCGGGTAAACGTTTATGCACATTTTCGTGATTTGTGGGCCACGAAAAAGGTGATGAAATCTTTTACCGTATGCTGTGGGGTTCGCTTGCCCTTAAGTCCGTATTAATGGATGCAATGCGCAATTCAATGAAAAAATTTGTTCAAAATTTCAAACAATCAATTTTTTTATGTTCAAGCTCGGCACTGCAACAAATACGGGTTAGTCAAGTTTTAGCGTTTTCTAGCGAACTTGCAAAGAATCCTGTAAACATATTATAGTGGATGTGTCGGATTTGAGAAGAAGGTTTTAATAAAGTACGTACCGATAAGTTTTTGGGTTAGGAAACCCCCGGTGAATTTCAATCCGAATAGCTTGGAAAGTTCGCTTGCGCGGGTTAAACTACCCGGATCTTTGGCACTGTACTTCGCAATCACCTTAGCCTTGAATGTACACTTTGCTCCCCACGATCATAGTTCGCAAATCCGAAAAATCTACAAATGTCGGGAAAAAACGGATTTTTGTGCGGAAAAGTGATACGAATGCTCAAATATCTACACACTAAAAATTATAAAAAATAAACAATAAAAATAGGACAAAAATAGAACACTGGAGCACAGAGGAGAAATTGGAGGCAGAAGGAGGCAGAGAGGCCGGCGAGCTCGGATGGAATGGGTATGTCGTCGGGTCGGTTTTGGAGTTGGCACTCCAAACTTCTTCTGTGTTTACAGTGCTCCACTAGTACCTCACTGGTATTTTTTATCTTTTCTTTTTAGTTACAGAGTGCAAGCAGGTCCAAGTTACAGAGAACAAAAATGTGAGGGATGTTAGTTTTTTTTTTGTTTTGAAATTTTTATGTTGTTTTGAAAATAGGGTTAGTTGTATAGGTGAAATGTACAGAGATTAACCCGAAATAACAAAAACTAAAACGTTACCGTCTCCCCGGTAACGGCACCATTTGATCGCACGCTTTTGGCGTGTCGTGTATTTGAAGTTCTAAAATATAACCGCGATCAGGACGGTGTCGCTTTGTAGCTAGCCGCGATGAGCACGGGTCGTCCGCAGGGAGACGGAGCGTTTATGGTTCTTGTCGTAACGAGTTAATGCGCGAGGCAGAAAGTTCGTATCTACCCTATGTGTATATATGCACAATTATAAATTGTTAGGAATAGAAAAAGATAGTGTAAGCTAGTGGATTCCATACTTAATCTTTTGAGCCAAACTTAACCAATGATGCTAGAGCAATCGGCAACAGCATGGATTAGGGTATTTAAGCACGGTATTAGTGAAATCCGGCTTATTGACCTTTGTCCTTCCGTTCTTGTCTCTTGCTTTCGCCTCCGGCCAAACCGAACGCAACCGGTCGCGGTTAGGAATCACCGATACCTTGGTAGGGTAGGGTGCCTAACGGAGTGCTTGAGTAAGGTTTGGGCGGAGTTTCAAATGGAAAATACGGGAAAAGGAAATGGTAAACGAAAAACCCTAATTTACAATATCGTATTCTTTTCCTAACAACACATATTTACAACCATTCGTAATAACAAACAAAAAGAGTAAAGAAAAGAAAAAAGAAAAGAAAAGACATTACAAGTAAGTAAGTGCATGGAATTTAAAGTGGAAGTAAGTAAAGGGCATGAATTAAAATTGCAAGAAAGTAAAGCATGAATATAAAAGAGCAAGGTAAGAATAAAGAGAGAGAGACTAAGAACCCAAGAGTGCAAAATGATATCATTATTATGTCTTTGATACAATCATGAGATCAATAGCCAAATCTTAAACTTGCAAGCTCACTAAAGAGGTTGCAAGATCAAAAGATGGCCATGAATTCAAGGGAAACATAAGCTATGTACAAGAGAACCAAAAAGAAAACAAAAGGAGTAACAAAATGTATGAAATGTTTAACAAAACTTGGACCCTTGACCCCTTGCCCACTGCCTGCTTCTATAGGCAGAAAAGAAAAATAAACAAACAATAAAAACATGATGAGGTGGCAGCAAGGGATGGCCCACAGAAGTCTGGAAGCATTCTGGCACTGTTTGGCCGACTACAAGGGTGTCGTGCTCAGCCCAAATCCGAGCTCTAGGTCTCGTTTTTGTTATGTTGGCTTGTGTTGTCCCCCACATCACTCTGATGTTGTTTGCTTGGTCTAAAAAGTTCTGTGTTGCACTCAGGGCTTGAAGGGAAACTTGTAGCTATGAATCACATCAACACACAATCTTTTGCATTGAATGCACATTTAATGCGCATCACTTCTCATGCCTACTTGTGCCACCATGCGCCCGCTTGTGCCATGCATCATAGCCGCCCCCACCATGGTCCATGCTCCAAGAGTTGTGTTCACACATGATAAAAAGTCTTGTGTACACACTTGTATTGTGTTGGTCCATTTAGATAAAAAGTGTGTACACAAGCATGTTGCACAAAGAAACTCTTGGAATATCGGTTGGTTTCCAGTTCCGGTTGCAGCGTCGGTTTACAAATGATATATCCATGATTTTAAATGTATTTTCAGTATTTTGTCACGGATACCTGTAATCTGTAATTACTGAGCAGACACTGGTTAATAGTACCGATATATACAAAAAAATAGATAATGAATGAGCGGTATTAAAATGCAATATTCTTGTATGAACACCCCCGTTGTACCAAATTTTCTTACAGGTTCAGAGCTACAGGTTTCCTTGGCAGCTTGCCGGCACACCATTTCATTCAGGGTGATTGCTTGGTAGATTGGTTCACTTGTATCGTGACCGCCGTTGTACTCTTATTTATTTCGGTTGTATCTAATAAGCTCCATCAACCAGACTTCTATTATTTGATAGATTTAGAAGACCAGATGTTTTTTTTTCTTTCGACTTTAGAGTTGCGCTTGTATTATTATGGTTTTCTTCTGGATTTTGGTTTTCTTCTGAGTTTTATTCCTCGCCCTTCGGCTTTGTATATTATATTGCTTGTGTGGTTGTGACCGCCAATTGGCGAAGAGCTTGCTCCCGCTTGGGGATACCTTTTATTATTGCTTATGTATATTATTCTTGTTTATACCCGTTTGGGGCCAGTTTTTATAAAGGAGACTCTGCCGAAATTTTTGAGAAAATTTGATGTTGCTTTTAAACATGTTTTCCTACACTTCTTCTTTTAAATGGCTTAGATTCTGGGCTTCGGCTTACTTAGATTACGTTGCGCCTCTAGACATTTCGTAATTTAAGTGCCGGTCACATTCCGTACCTTCGGGTTGTGACAAAGACTATCTCGAATATGCGAAGCAGTATCACTCATGCTAAATTCAAGGGGACTTCATACATCAGCATCTAAATCCGCTGCACCCGATAGTGATTAGATGGCCGTTCGAAATGTGGTGAACCGATATAATTGGAACTGTCGAATCGGCGTCATCCAAAAGACACCGGTTTATACTGGCGACAACTGACTATTTCTCTAAGTGGGCAGAAACAGTACCGCTAAAAGAGTTGAAGACGGAGAATATCCTCCACTTCTTCAAAACACATGTCATCTATCGGTTCGGCACTCCGCGACAGATTATCTCGGATATTGAACCAGCTTATAGAAGCCATAAAATCAGCCGCTTCGCACAGCAGCATAAAATAGATTGGAGATACTCTTCAGTCTATAATCCCCGGACCAACGGTCTAGCTGAAACCTTTAACAAGATCCTGACCAAGATTATAAAAAAGACAGTGTCCAGAAACAAAAAAGACTAGCACGAAACGCTGCATGAAGCTCTCTAGGCGTACCGAAAAACGTTCAATACGGCCATGAATATAACACCATACGCACCGATGTTCAGCACAGAAGCAGTACTCCCATTGAAAATAGAACTTCCCTCTCTCTGAGTAGTGGTTCGATATGAGCTGACAGATGAAGAAAATGCCCATCTTAGGCTTGAGGAGCTCGACGCCCTTGACAAAACCCGCCTTATAGCATAACAAAACCTGGAAGCTTATAAGGTAAGGATGATTCGTTCATATGAAAGATTGAGCAGGCTGAAAACATTCCACCAAGGCGAACTCATGCTGGTTGTCAAAAGACCGATGATCCCCAATCGTGCAAAACGGGGGAAGTTTGAGCCGAACTATTAAAGCCCGTACATCATAGACAAAGTATACCAAGGTGGAGCCTACCTGCTTAGGGATATGCATGGTGAAAGGCCATTCTGTCCAATAAACGGCCGATTCCTCAAAAAGTACAACGCTTGAAAAGTCATGACTTAGGTCAATGACAGATGATGACGTTTGTGTCCGTTCGTTATCTTCCTGAGTCAGAACTTTAAAAGTAGTACCAAAAGATGTTCGTCTCAAAACATGGAAATGTTGGACCGAAATATCCTTAAACTAACATTCGTTTCCAAAATGGGAATATTTGACCGAAACGTCCCTACACTATATGTTCCCCCAAACACGGGAATAATGGACCAAAACGTCTCTAAACTAATAATGGACCGAAATGTCCTTAAACTAATATCCGCCCCAAACATGGCAATAACAGACCAAAATGTCCCTAAACTATAATGGACCGAAACGTCCCTAAACTAAAAATTCTCCCTGAAATACGGCAATAATGGACCGTCATGTATTTAAATTAACACGTTTAGCCCTACGGTAGATCCCTATATTAACCATCATATACAATCCACGGGTATAAAAAATTCATAACTCTCCCACATCCTACATGATGCGGTCCTTCAGAAAAGATCGTGGCCTACAGCTAATGGTGCGTTACCTTACGGGCCGCCTAAAAAACCAGTATTTCCATAAGAGAAATGGGCATGGATGAAAATCCGAAAGGACGTCGTGAGTAAAAACAGCTGAGCTACCGGCGAGCTCGTGAAAACCCGAAAAGGTGCGAACTCGTTAAAAAATGGTATATCCACAAGCGAAATGGGATAGGATGAAAACCTGAAAGGGCGCCGTGAGTAGAAATAGCAGGGCTAACGGCGAGCTCGTGAAAAACCGAAAGGGCGCGACCTTGTTAAAAATTAAAAAAATTAAAAAAGAGATGCACTTGCAAGGTCCTCACGGCTTTGTAAGGAGAAAACACCCGCGTGAGGTCCTTATGACTCACAAAAGAGCAACACACTTAGGAAACCATACGATTCCTAAGGAGAAAATGCACTTACGAGATCCTCATGAATCGTAAGGAGAATACACCCTCTATAAGACCATCATGGCTTTTAGAATTCAAAAGGCTTAAGTTACAGAGATCTGAACCTGTTCTTAAGCCACCAAAACCCCACAAAACTTTTCTACCCTACAGGTGGACCAATATCGACTCTTGTATACAATCCATGGGCATAAATAAATATATTTCCCACCAATTTCCTCCAATGGAGAAAAATATCCCCATATGGGGAACGACATTTATAAGTCCTCTCGACTTATAAGGAGAAAGTACTCTTATAAGATTCTTACAACTTATAAGAGAAAACACACTTAGGAATCCCCACAACTCCTAAGAAGAAAACACACCTATGAGATCCTCACGACTCATAGGGAGAAATATTTTTATGAGGCCCTTACGGCTCATAAAGTCAAAAAGCTTTAGTCGACAGGATCCTAAACCTGTTTGCTAAGCCACCTTTGTCCAAATCAATAAAGGCAAATGATGATTCGCTCCTGGCAATATTCCAGTTGTAGCGATACTGATGCCAAGATTGGGATCAGATTCCAAATTCTTAACTCGTAATAAAAAGCATCAAGTAACCAAAAAAGCTGAAATGATAGGACAACTCGTAATAAAAATCAGCGAGCAAAAAAAATATATGCATATAAAATAGCCGAAATGATTGGACACCGCAAAAAATAGCCGAAATGATTGGACAATCGCGACTTTCGCGATATAAAAGCTGAAAAGATAGAGCATCGCAGAAATAAATAAAACATATATAATAAAATAAAAAATTTATGCTCTGCAAGTAGTTCCATACTGACGCCTGTATACAATCCATGGGCGCAAATGGCACAAATGAAAGGGAACCATATTTTCTCACCATGCTGCGTCAAAATGGGTCTAGATTTCGATGGCAACATTTACAGCCAAGAGATCAACTCGACGTTCTTCTCATTCTAGCAGGATGCAGACCGACTCATCAAAATGACCCAAGGGTCAAAGCAAAGATAGAGTAATGGAAAAACCCTAGCTCCGAGTCTTGACGGTAAATATACAACCTAGAGACTATTTGGACATCCTTCTTACTCCAGCAAAGTACAGACGCGACGTCACCAAGGAGCCAAGGGTAAAATAAAGTGGAGTGACAGCAAAATCCTAGCTCCAGATCTCGATGGCAACATCTATAGCCTAAAGATCATCTCGACGTTCCTCCTCATTCCAGCAAGGTGCGAAGCAACTATCAAATGAAATTGGAGCAATGGTGTATTCCTAACTCTAGAGCTAGACTGCAATATATACATCATAGAGATTACATAGATATTTACCCTACTTCAGCAAAGAATCGGTATGAAATCATAAAAAAATGAAGTGACGGTATGTTCTCATCTTCGGCTCTTGACGGCAAACATACAAGGCCTAAAGACCATTGGAGATCATCCCACCCCAGAAGGGTGAGGTTATAACTTATCGGGGCTTCAAACTAAGCCTAAGCTCAAGTAAAATGTGCTACGGCAAATACCTAATGCTTGTTCTTCCGACGATAATACAAATACTTCAACCTAAGAAGATTACTTGAAGACGCCTTGTCCAGTCTCAGAAGGGATCAAAGACATGATAGTCACGGGGTTACTCGAACAGCAATCTAAGGGACTGCATATCGAGAAATATATCAGCCAACGCGACGGTACAATAGACTTAAATCTAGTACCACAAACCTAACGGACCCCTGTCATAAAAGAATGGAGGTTATCTACATCCAACGTTAGGGAGAATTTGTCTGTAAACCTAAAGGAGGTAAACTAAAAACACTCTGAAATGAGTACATAAACTACACACTCTGAAAAGAGTACATAAACTAGAAATTCTGAAATGAGTAAATAAAATAATTTCAGTACAGAAAGAAGGAAAGTACAGATATGAAAGAGAAAGATGCTTTTCATTCATATTAAAAAGGGAGGAAACTACATACTCTTAGTGGTAATAAAACAGGGGGTCTGTGTCATCCAAGATCTACAATGGCAAGACTCTGAACTCTAGATACAGATTCTTAAACTCAAAAGAAAGTTTAAGCAATACATGTTTAGCTTCATCGAACATCTTTTTGTGCATCTTCTCTCGAATGCAAGCATCAGGGTCACCACTAATGACCTCAATCCTCCGGTATGCCGATACTATCGTTTTCTGTTGAAAGACGTGGTGCAAGATGGCGACAAGATTATCTCTCTGTTTATTTGAGATCAACCCTATCAGGTACACCGAATGTACATTTTCTTCATCTTCATCAAGTGTCTGGAGCGGCATAGCCTTAAGACGCCTGGGCAAATCCTCCCAGATCGACCCAACGACGATCTTCAAAAGGGTAGAGCAGCAAGGGAGCAATCGACCGTTGTAATCATTGAAACGATGCATCACCTCATCGCATTGGGCATCAGTGTACTCTTGGCCCTAAAAGCGACCATATATGCGAATTTCTTTATAGGAGACAATCTTCTCGATGTCGTATAAGTGACCAGCTATAGTACCTGAAAAGAATCCAGATGGAGCGTTTGTAATAAAAAAAATGCTGGAATCACTAAGCCTGAAAAGCTACTGGATCCCATAAAATCAAAGTGACGGCTCATCAATGATGAGACATGTGCCCATTGTGAGAATCAAAAAAGATTCTCATTAAATTAATAGTTCTTATTAAATGAGCAGTGGAGTTAAAACTCTCAATACCCCTAAAAAGCGGGTTCTTTTAAAAAAAACGACAACATATTCAAATCTGTGAAAAGGATATTAAAATGCTAAAAATCCTTTAAAAAAATGAAAATATCCAAGAACAGTAAAGGGAATAAAATTTTCAAAGTTCTTAAGAATCATACCAGAGCTATGCTCTGGAAAAAAGATGGAATAAATTCCTTCAGATGATGGGATTAAATCCTAAAAATCCCCTGTGTTGGGAAACATATGGGTTTAAATAATGGAATTAAATTCCAGAAAACCTCAAACATTAGGATTAATGATAAGGTAAAACCCTAAGAAGAGAATCAAAGATTCTCCAGAATGTCCACTAACTTAAACCCTTGAAATGGCAATCAAGATCCACGATCTACATTAAAAAGGTTCTTTTTTTAAGATCTCCAAGAGATCGATTCAAGAAAAGAGATAAGCTTTGCCAAATAAGATAATGGGTTTAAAATCCGAAAGAACAAAATATATCCAAAAGCTATTAAGAGCTAAGCTCTGTTCATGGTCCTCACCAAAAATTTTGGCAGAATTTACTCTGTTCAATAGAGTTCTTGAGGGCAGAGATCTAAGCTCTGAAACGAGAATAAATTCTCAAAGAAAGGAAGGTTCAAAGAAGAAGATGAAGGGATAGCAGTCATTTCAAAGGCCAAAGGCCACACTTATAGGACGTGATGGGGACGGTTCTGATCCTCGAATCCCAAGACGGATCGGATGGCTTAAAATTGTGCACTGTTGCACTCACGTGCAAGCTACGTGAGAACAATGGTAAGGGAATTTGTTCCCTCATAAAAAATTGCTTTTTAATTAGAAATCAGTCGGGCAGCGTCTCACGTGTTTCCCACGTGAGCTCCAGCGCTAGCATTTAGTAGGATTACAAAATCCTATACTGGCGCCTCACGTGAAACACGTGAGCGCCGGCGTGTAAGGCACACGTGCGCCTGTTATGTAAGAATTAAATTCTTAGGCGACGCCCACATGCATAACACGTGAGCGTCAGCGTCCAAATTAAAGAGGGTATAATTAAATTCTATATGGGGAATATTTTCCTAAAAACTGAGAACATTCTCTATTAAACAGAGCCGTTGGATTAAAGATCCGATGGTAGAATTAAATTCTATTAAGGGAAAAAAATTCTTGGCCTTTGTTTTTAAATAAAAACGGTCTTCTTTGTAAAATAGTGAACGGTTGGATCAAAGATCCAATAATAGAATTAAATTCTAGATTTAGGAAAATATTTTCCTAGTCTTTCAAAATGAGAAAGATTTAGTCAGAGCACCCTTGAATTAAAAATCCATTGGTGATTAAAAATCACCGTTTGATAGAATTAAATTCTATCTATAGAATATCCCTAATCTTATTAAAAATTAAAAAAAATATTCTGGAAAAACAGAAATTCTCTGGATCAAATATCCAACGGTGGATAAAACCCCCCAAATAATTTTTGAGGCTAATTAAATCAATTGGTATTTCATAAATGAGAGATTTTCTCAAACTAATTAACAATTTGCCTCTCCTATTTTAAGGATCCGAGAGTTCAAGTCTCATATCGAAGATCAACACCCCAAGCTTCTGCAAAAAAAAAAAACAGAAGCCACAAAACTGAGAATTCAATTCCCCTCTCAAAGAAGAAGATCCTTGCTCATTCCAAACCCTAGGTGAAGAAAAGTAGAGATTAACATATCTCTTTTGCCTAGTATAAAATAAAAAATTAAGGGTTTAACCCTTCAGAAAAAGAACTTAGTTCTTCCTCTAATTTGAGATCTGATCTCCCCATAAGTTGAGAATTTAATTCTCATCGGGGTGATTCTGTTCTTCAGACTCAGAATCTTGGGAAAGGAACTAGATTAAAAGAAAAGGAGAGAAAAAGAACATATACTCTAGGAATTTAATTTCTCTAAAAACAGAGTTTAACCCTACACAAAAAAACTTACGTCTTATGAAAAGAACACAAGAATTTAGTTCTCCAATAAAATCAATACCGGATCTTCAAAATAGAGATCTTGGTGATCATTAAGGGCCAAAACGCCATTAATATAGATTAAATTTCTAAAAGAAAAGAATTTAGCGTCTCACGTGCTTCCCACATGAACGCCCAAAATAAAGAACTCGTTGCCTCACGTGTTCCCCATGTGAACACCCAAAACAAACAGCCCAGCGCCTCACGTGCTTTCTACGTGAACGCCCAAAACAAAGAACTCGGCGTCTCAGTTGAAACACATGTGAGCGCCCAAAAACAAATACTCGTCGCCTCACGTGCTTCCCACGTGAGCACTGTACAAAGTACTCAACGCTATATATTTAGTCAAAATGACTAAGTGCTTAGCATTAATTGGGCAACGCCCATTGTCTGAGCGCCTCACGTGCTTCCCATGTGAGTGCCAGAGCAACAGTCAAGTGCTTAGCACTTCTGAATAAAAGGAAAAAAACCTAAGATTGAGCCCAAATTGGCTAAATCTCTGAAGTTACTTGCAGCTGAGCCTAAATATTCTATTATTAGATCTTAACTAAAATTTAATGATCCTTAAAATATATCTAAGTTGATCTTAGTCTCAAATAAGACTAACGTATCCTTAATTAAAATAAATTGAGCCCAAATACTCATATATTTAAGTTGATCTTAATATAAAAATAGATTAACGGTCCTTATATAAAATAAGATATTATTTGAACTAAAATAACATATAACCTAAGTTCAATACCTAAATTCATAATTATACGGATTTGGACTGATCCACGCCCTACGGGCGACGATATAAATTTGTCTCCGTATACAATCCACAAGCAACCTAACAAAAAAATAACAGACGACATGAAGTGAACTACTAGAGAAGGAGAAATTATTATCGCAACACAATAACATAATTAACTGTAGGGGTTTACGCCTGCAGGGAAGAGCATCGCCACAATCAAAAATCCCTCACAAATGAGGGGGGATCTGATAAATTCTGCTAGAATGGTCGCATCTGTCCAAACCTCCGATATACGGTTCCATAAATCAACTTGGTATCTTCGGAGAGGTGGATGGATATGGCCAAATAGTATTTGCCTCCAAATTCAGACAAGACATTCAATCCCAGTTCGTCTATGTTTTCGGCGGTAAACAAGGATGGTTTTAGTGAGGAGGATGGCGACGAGGAGGAGGCTGGGAAGGAGCAGGAGGCCAGCGACATGAGCGTCAATGACCTGGCGATGGAGCTCAATGACAACGAGAAGGCAGCGATGCAGCCCGATCGATGACGACGAGAAGATGGCAATGGAGACCGATCGACGACGGTGAGGGAAAAGACAGCAGTGATGGAGCTCGACGGGGGGGTTGTGAAAAGGCGTGGGAGAATGAAAATAGGGCGTGGGAAATTTTTTGGGGAAGGAGAGACTTATCCGGTTATTTTTTGTTTTTTTAAGATGCCCTTAATTGTCCTTATGGTGTCTACCGTAAAGGCTTCACTTGCGGCACCGTAGGGAAAACAGCAAAATTAAGTTTTTATTAATTTTTAATTTTTATATTCCCCTACGGTGGAAACCGTAGGGATGGGCTAAAAAAATTTGCCCCTATGGATTTAACGGTCCGTAGGGTTGTACTAGTGTTAGGCCTCTGAACCCCACCGATCCATGTGAGAAGCCACTACAGTTTTGGGCCTACAGGATACTTACAGGCACTCTTTTTTCTTCTTCTTCTTCTTTCTCTTTCCCAGAAAAATCCGAACTAATCACATTTGATGGTCTCATAGCTGTCTATAAAGCATACTAAAAGGCATATTTAACAAAAACTACCAATAGGTTTCAGCTCGCGATAGAAAATTACCAATAACTTTCAAAACTATACAAAACTATCATGACTTAGTGTCCAACGTTGATCAATTTTAACAGGATTAACTGCTCATATTAAATAATCATTTTATCATTTTCATAATGAATTAATCAATTATTAATTATTTTATTAAATATTTAAATAATTATTAAAAATTAAAAATGATGAAAGAAGTGAATGCGGAAGATGATAGGTGATGAAAATGATGATGGAGTTGATGACGATGATGATGAAGATAATGTAGAAAGCAAAACTAAGGGATGGGGGGAGCGGCGAAGTCGAGAAAGGGACGGAGTCGAGACGGAGTGGAGAATGTTAGGATTTTTAGGACCAAAACAATTCAGAAAACCAATACAGGATCTTTGAGAAAAAATAATAAAATAAAGAACAATTAAACACAAGAAATTCTTCAACTTCAACTTTTTTATTCAACTTCAATATGAATTACAAAACTTCTCTTCAATTCTTCTTCTTCTACTACTTCTTAACAAAATACCCTAATCAATTTATATTTATAGACATAGAAACCCTAAAGCTAATACTATGAGAATACTTAATTTACCAATTAAGATCTCATAAAATCTCCAAAATAATCTCAAAACAAATCTTCAAATTATTCTCCAACTAATTTCCTAAATACGCCAGAATTATCGTCGACGGACGTCTGAAGAATAAATGCTCTGACATCTGCCTATGCTATGGATTTCTGAATTATTCATCTTTAGACGTTTAAAGTACTATGGCTCAGACGTATGACCACTCTCTGCTGTTAAATACAAGTTACTTTTATAACAATTTCCACCTTGACTTGTATTCAAAAATCGGTCTTCTACCTATGACTCAACTTCTACCTTCTCTTCACAACTTCTACCTTCTCTTCAAAACTTATACCTATGACATCTTTGGAGCTTTGCATAAAACTCCACCTTGACTCAAGCCTCCTCTAACTTTCTCCAATTTTTTCTTCTATACACAGGATTCCCCACAACTTGATATATATTGCTTGAGGTTCTGGCTCCTTTCATCAAGACATGATTCTTCTGGTACACCTTCATCACTCCACTTTGAGCAATAATTGTGTAACCTCTCATATCCAATCTTCAAGAGAAATTAGATTCATCTTCAGTTTTGGGACATACCTGACATCTCTAAGAACTCTCTGCTTCCTATCAAACATCTTCATCTCTATGGTGCTCATGCCTTCCATTTCTACTTCAGAATTATCCGCTAACATCACAATCTCCTTTTTCCCCTTAATCTCATCGAACCACTCCTTATTTGAACATACGTAAAAGGATGCTCCCGAAGCTATATACCACATATCTTCTTTTTTGACTGTTTCATCGCTAGTCATAAGCACATCGCACCTTGATTCGGCATCGTAGGCCACATTCACTTGCTCTTTCTTTGTACATCTCTTTAAATTATCTAAGTCCTTCATCTTAAAGCAATCGGACTTATAGTGACCCATCACGTTATAGTAATGACACCTTATTTTCGACATATTTCTTGTAGACCACGATCTCTGATTTCTTCTATTGTTACATTGTTCCTTTCCCCACTTTGGACTCTCTCTTGCAACAAGTGTAGAAGAATCTGTAACGGCTCTAAAATCTTTGTACGGAAATTTTTCTGTTAATATACAAAAAATGAGTTATACAGCCTAAATTTGAGTTATAAGTTACTTTTATAAAATAAAAGTAAGAAACAACTTGTACCTTACTGGTAATGCCTCTGCACTGCTATGACGTAGCCTCTATGTTCGATTCCCATCAGACACAATTATTTTTTTCTGATTTCCCTTTTTAACTTTTTGGAAGCCCAAAATATTGCACGTACAATACACGGGGAAATGAAAAGTTTAGAAAAATCAAACATGTGGAAAATGGTGTAAATATAGGATTTATCAGATGGCAATAATCTCGAGGCCAGATATCACAAATCGACCGACGGATGTCGCATTTGGGCTGGCGGGGACGGTCGGATCAAGGCCAAATTGATCAATGCTTTGCACATACACCTCTTCAGCTACCCTTAATTCCTCTGCACTGTTTGATTTCCCTGCAATTAAATAGAGACCTTTCATTTCACAATTTAACACAATTTTAATACTTTTTAATCCAAAATTTTAATTCCCAAACCGTAATTCTCTACTATAAATACCACTCCACATTTTGGCACAGTACCATTCTGAAAATTCTATCCAAAACTCTCTAAAAAGTTCCTAGGTGCAATTTGAGTTAGCGAGCAAGCTTCTTTCATCGAGAACGAAGCCTACTCTGGAGCTCCCGCGACGCCACGAAGCTCATCCCCTCTTCTTTAGCCTCTCCTTGAAATTTCTAAACCATAAGTCCCTCCCAAACACTCTTTCTCTTCTTTGAAATTCAATTTTAAAACTTATATCGGTAAGTGGAGTTAATACCGATATCTTTTTTCTAAACCCTAGAAACTCTTTCTCCTTTATACTTTGATCAACCAAATTTTTTACACAATACTTGTAACTCTAAATACCAATGTTTAGAATCAAATTTTAACTAAGAATCTCATGTGAAACATGATTGATCTGTTTTGTAAAGTGTTTTGTAAAGTAACCGTAATCAATAACGGTGTCGCTCATAGCTAGCCGAGATGAGTATGGATCGTCCTCAGGGAAACGTCGAATCTTTATCTTACCTTAGACGAGTTGATTGAAATATGGATGGTTTGTTCTATATCTACGATATACGGATGTAGATTTTATGAAGAAGAGTCTTGTAGGGTTCATAGAATTTTGTAGTAATGGATGATTAATTAAAGACGACTCCTTTTATCTTTTAATACATTTAAAACTAGATCGGTAGTGGTGAATGAAGATTAGAGTTTTGGGAGGGAATATGGTTCCCACTCTTAACCCTTATCTTTTCATTGACCTCTATTCATATCTAGGTTTTACCAAAACAATTGTTAATATAATCTCAAATCGCGGTCGAGACTATCAATAAATTGGTAGCGCCCCCAATAAGGATGTTAATAATTGTTTTGCTAAAGTTTATAAACTTTAAAAGATGTAAAAGAAATTAAGAGATTTTATCATCTATTGATCTACCCTAATCCTAAAAACCCTAGCAAGCGTAGAATTACTCACGCATGTTTTGAGAAGAAGAAGGAAGGATAGATAATGTAAATGCAGAAACTAATACAGAAATTAAATGCAAAAAGTAAATGTGAAATAATTAAACTAATGATCTACCTTTATTAATCAAATTATCATGTACAAATCCTTTGAAATTAGAATACAAAGAACTCTCGTGTTACTCTCCATCATTATCTCGTAGGAAGTAGATGTTCAGTCGATTGATCATGTTAATTTATCACGTCGATTCGTGGACCTGTCTTGGATCTCTTGTTCTTATCAATGATTTTGGTGATGTAAAAAGTGATGATTTTTCATATGAAGCTCTCGGTCCTTTAAATAGTTGCAGAAGCAGAATTCCTAGTTGCCTTGTGTTATGATTTATTGTTAAGATCACAGAAACAAAATCCCAAATCCAACGACCATCAGAAGGCCGCGGATCCGCCGCAGATATAGGGGTTTGGCCGCGGTTGGGCGGCGGCAGAGTGGAATCATGTTTTCAAAATTTTGGTGTAGCCTTATGTTGACACATGGAGATTGTTGTGATGTCTGGATTCTTTATATCTACCTCTGAGTCTCTGTCGTTTTATGATTTACGATTTGATTAAACTTTATCGGCGGATTTTATTCCCGACATCTCGGATATCTCGATCTCCAGACCTGAGCTAAATCTGCACAATATCTCAATTCATAGTATTAGTAATATTTGTTATATTTGAGATATTATCCTAATCATTTTATATATGATACAATATTTAAGAATATTTGATATGATATATATATTTCAATTACCAAAATATCATATAAATATTATATACATATATTTTCCTTCATAATATTAATTATAATGTAGAAACATATGATAATGAGTATTTTGCAGATAAACCCACATATGTTCCATAATTACAATAAACACTTTTAAGTACTTAACAAAAGTAAGGAAAATGTTCCATCAAATGTGCAATATTTTCGACTGAACAAAACATTTGCACTTGAAATTTTTCATTAAAATACCATGAACTTTGATATCACTTCTTTTAGTTTTGTTAAAACTATACCTTTAGGAAAAACTTCACGGGGTAATGACCTACCCCTTACGTACACTTTGGTTTCATAGCACGATACTAATTTGTATAAATATTTGTTTCAAAATATAAACTTTACAATAAAATACCACCTACTTTAAAACCAGGTTTCTTTTAAACGGTGTTTCATATTCCTTTGCAATTATACATCTACTGTAAGCCTATGTCGCGCACACCGTGGGTTCGCGGGGAGGCGGAATACGCAAAAAACGATTTTTACAGGCTTCACAACACCGACTTGAACTCCAGGATCGCTACTAAACCCTAACTAACAAAACAACTAAGAGGTTTAACTACTATTTATGAAAGTTATACCTCACAGTATCATGTCCTTCGGGTCTTCTTGCTGTCCTCTTCCTCGTCGTAGGCTTCTAGGATCGTACACGGATCGGGCCACCTCGTCGGTCTCTTTAAGTCAAAGACGATCCACCCGAGAGTCTATAGTCCGAGCTCCAACCTCAAATCCGAGATAACTAAGGCACCTAGTTCGCTAAACTAGATGTCCTAGACAATGTAGAGAGTGTAGATAGATTACTTTGTCTCTAAATACTCTAGGTTTCTCAACACATAAGATATGTAGGGTTAGAAAGGGAGCTTGAGGAAGTGAGAGTGAAGCAAGAACATTAGAATGAGATGGCTTGTTTGTGATGAATAATGAAGCATACCAATAATGCATAAGATAAATATCTCACCAAAATATCAAGCATGCTTTATGAGTCACTTAGTGAGTCACCAAGAGCCATAATTCATTTAATGTAACCCTCCAGCTTATACCTCCACCTCATTTATCTTTTAATCAAAAGATTAAATACAAAATAAGGTGTCTTCTTCTAGAAGCAATCTTGAATAAATTACATGAATGCCCATCATCCGTATATACATACCTGTATCTGTATTCCGAAAAATACGAATACAAAGAGACGAAAATAATCCATCAATATAATACTAAGATCCGGTTTAAACCAAAGCCCATAAGTATTATCCGCTCGAACATCATACGTGCACAAGTACATGTATATGATCGAAGCCGTGCAATAAAACCATACGGCCTCTACATCTTTTGCCCGATGCAGGGAAACCCTCTGTGTGGGACTCTAAAGACTCGACACTATACTGGCAGTGGGTTTAACCACAAGCACGTCAGCGGTACTAGCTACACGTACTGGCTAACCAGGTATCTGTCGATAAGAAGGCCGATGAGATAACTCATCTGAACTCCTACTGAGCCTATCTGTGACAATCTTCGTACAGTCCGGTCTGTTCGTCTAAGAGTATTGCATATCGGGCCTAGGGGCAGTAGCCTTCAGACCCCTAATAGCGCAATAAGTCGTGTCGGAGTGTAGCCCAAAACACCCTGAGAAACTACCGGAGTACCTACTAGTAAATCTCGCTTGCCCTGGCAAGGGACTTTGTGTAATGGCTTTCCGAACACAGCGCGATATCAACCCCCAAAACCGGGAGAGACGAATCCTATCTAACCGCCACTGCCTCTAAGTGCTTCGGTACTGCACCCAACCACTACCTTTTCGCACGACTCCTTTGACCCGTGGTAGGGTAGTAATCTAAGAACAATGGGAACACACTCGAGGCAAAGTAGCAGTGTCAAGTCGACGAACTAAGCTGTACTCATGTCACCTGGAAACTGTTACCCGACGATAGGTATAATACTGACCAGCAGCTCCCTACGAGTCCTGTCCAGTGCACTCACAACCCAATGAGCACCTGCATACTATCTCCAGTACGACGTACTAATGGCTGTGGGACAGACCATCTCCCCTGCTGGGATGAGAGGCGTATACACTAGTCTACTCTGGAGTATCGATGCCCCATTTCGATAACCCAACAACTGGGGACATGTATAAGGATGTATTTATAGACTACCCAGCTCCCACTAGTGTGACTGCCATCACAACACTGGTAATCAAGTAAAGATCCTAGGGGCTCTACCAATATGTATAAGCGATATGCTAAAAGAAACACATGCACATATTACGGTAGAAACAAACCAGGTAGCATACTACCATTTTGAGAAAAATTGTTACTATATCCGTGTATATCCTAAGCTTCCAATATGTAATATATAAACCAGTATGATACAATAATGGCCTCTGGGGCATATATCACTAACAATCTTCCACTTGCACTAAGGCCATATATTGGCATATCGGAGACCTATCATCTCAAATAGCCTCTTAAACTGTGTCTGAGAGATGGCCTTTGTGAGTGGATCTTCAGTGTTGTTCTCCGTATCTACTTTCCACACCTCGATCTCCCGGCAATCAACGATCTCCCTGATTAGGTGGTACCACTTCAAGATATATCTTGATTTCTGATAGGACCTGGGTTCTTTCGTTAAAACTATAGCGTCGTTGTTGTCACAATACAGAGGTATTGGATCTACAATGGATGGAACTACCTGAAGTTTTGTTAGGAACTTTCTCATCCAGACTGCTTCTGTTACGGCGTCACAAGCAGTGATATACTCCGCTTCCATCGTTAAGTCAGCAACGGTGTCCTGCTTGGAGCTCTTCCAACAGACCGCTCCTCCATTAAGGGTAAAGACATAACCCGACATGGACTTGGAGTCATCCTTATCACTCTGGAAGCTGGAGTCAGCAAAGGCCTCGATCTAAAGGTCTTTTCCGTCGTATACTAAGAACATCTCCTTAGCCTTCTCAGGTACTTGAGAATGTTCTTTACTGCTATCCAGTGCTTCTCCCCTAGATATGACTGATACTTGCTTACAACGCTCAGAGCGTAAGTTATATCTGGTCTGGTACACAACATCGCATACATTATAGAGCCTACCGCAGAAGCGTAGGATATAATAAACATGCGATCCCTCTCCAAATCAGTCTTGGGAGACATCTCTTTAGAGAGGGTGATCCCGTGACAAGCCGGTAGACTACCGCGCTTTGAATCTTCCATCTAAATCTCTTTATGGTGTCGATGTACCTGGACTGTGAAAATCCCAACATCCTCTTAGATCTATCATGATAGATTTGGATCTCCGGAATATAGGAGGCATCACCCAGGTCTTTCATGAAGAACCTTTGTGACAAGAATCCTTTAACTGATTGTAGCATAGGAATGTCATTTCCTATCAAGAGAATGTCATCCACGTACAAGATGAGGAATACCACAGTTTTCGTTACAATTTTACTATAAATGCATGGTTCATATGGAGTTTTGATAAAGTCAAATTCTTTGACTGTCTTATCAAAATAGATGTTCTAACTCCGCGATTCCTGCTTTAATCCATGAATGGATTTAAGCAACTTGCACACTATACCGCTGCTCCCACTCTGAATGAAACCCTTTGGCTGATCCATAGAGACGCACTCTTCCAAATTATCATTTAGAAAAGCGGTCTTTACGTCCATCTGCCAAATCTTATAATCATGGAAGGCAGCAATGGTAAGAAGGATCCGAATGGATTTGATCATAGCTATAGGAGAAAAGGTTTCATCATAGTCCAAACCAGGTCTTTGACGAAAACCTTTTGCAACAAGTCTAGCCTTATAGGTTTCAACCTGTCCATCTACACCAATCTTCTTTCTGAAGATCCATTTACAGCCTATGGGTTTTACCCCTTCTGGAGCAATGTCCAAAGTCCATACTTTGTTGGTGTACATGGACTCCATCTCGGTCCGCATTGCATCCATCCATTTTATCGGGTCTCTGCTTTGAATGGCTTTCTGGAAGCTAGTTGTCTCATCATTTTCAATGATGCAATCATCTCTATCTCCGTCTATGAGAAAACCGTGGTATCTCTCGGGCGGATGAGACTGCCTACTAGTCCCGCGGAGTGGCGGGGGGGTGTCCTGTTCTTTCGAACCCTCTGGTTCTACCATACTTTCAGTAATAGCTTGTGGTTCAAGAATTTCTTCCAGTTCTATTGTTCTCCCACTAGTTTCTTTTTCCAAAAATTGATTTTCTAAAAAGTAGGCATGACGAAAAATAAAAACCTTTTGTTCCTCTGCGTAATAGAAAAGATACCCCCTGGAGTTCTTTGGGTATCCCACAAACTTACACAGTACTGAGCGTGCTTCGAGCTTGTCCGCATGCTGCTTTTTTACAAAAACTGGACATCCCCATATCTTCAGATACTGAAGATAGGGTTTCTTCCCACTCCACATCTAATATGGTGTGGTAAGCACAGTCTTGGTAGGAACCTTGTTCAAAAGATATGTAACTGATTCTAGTGCATAACCCCAGAAGGATTGCGGTAACTCAGCTTTACTCATCATGGAACGTACCATATCCAATAGGGTTCTATTCCGTCTTTCCGATACACCGTTGTGTTGTGGTGTGTATGGAGGATTAAGCTGAGAGAGAATTCCATTCTCTTTTAAGTAATCCAGGAACTCGGCACTTAAGTATTCACCACCTCGATCAGATCTCAGTGTCTTGATACTTTTGCCGGTTTGTTTTTCCACTTTATTCTTATATTCTTGGAATTTCTCAAAGGCCTCAGATTTATGTTTCATCAAAAATACATGTCCATACCTAGAGAAATTATCCATAAAAGTAATGAAATAGGAATAACCACTTCTTATATGTGTAGACATTGAACTACACACATCGTTGTGTATGAGTCGCAAGAGCTCGCTCGCTCTTACTCCGTGTCCAGTGAACGGAGTCTTTGTCATCTTTCTTTTGAGATATGATTGACAAGTTGCATAAGACTGATATTCGAATGGATCCAAATATCCCTCTTTATGTAACTTCGTCAACCTTGTTTCATTGATGTGACCCAGTCTACAATGCCATAAGAAAACCTTATTTAATTCTGGAGACTTTCTTTTAAGTGTGTTCTGGAAGTTGAAAACCCGAGCTTTATTTACAACGTATATACCGTCCTTTAGTGTACCTGACCCAATCAAACTTTGATTAAGGTGAATGTGGACCACATCGCTTACAAATGTAAAATCATATCCTTCTTTAGAAAATAAAGAAATAAATATGATATTACAAGCTAGACTGGGTACACACAAACAGTTACGTAAAATCAATATCTTCCCACTTGTCAATCCTAAGTGATATTCCCCTACGGATAAAGCGTCCACGCTCATTCCGTTAGCAACCTTGAGAGTCATATCACCTGCCCTGATAACTCTACGGTTTCTCAAAACCTGTAAAGAATTACAGATATAAGATCCTGATCAGGTATCTAGTACCCAGGAAGTAGAGTTCATTGACATACAGTTTTCAATCACAAACACACCCGAAACCGAAGCCACAACGTGCTTCGGATCCTAGATTCTGGCTTTCCAAGCCCTGCATTCCTTCTTCCAATGCCCTTTCCTATGACAATAGGAACATCTCTCCTTTCCTACTGTTAGCTCCGAAACTTTTTCCCTGCCATTTCCTTCTACCTTACTGACACCGCCTATCGGCTTAGTGGAGGCCTTCTTCTTCTCTCCCTTGGCTTTTGTCTTGGATCTAGAAGAGGAAGATTCCCCAATAAGCAGGGTGGGTGTTTCTTTGGATTCCTTCAGGGCGTAAGAAGAAGGGAGGGACTATAGAATCAAATTAGTACATAACTCATTCTCCAACGTGGTCCTCAGGTCCGTGAGCTTTTTAATAAGCTGATCATTGTAGGGACGTGGTCCTCTACAGATGACCCGACAGCCAACCTCGCTTGAAGTAATTCCTTCGAGGTCTCATATCTTGCGATAAGAGATTGCTCTCCATATAAATCTTTGTTATGGAGGAAGATAGAAGCTAAGTCCATCTTCTTGTGCTGCCTCTGGTGTTCACTATCCATTGAAGCATTCGTACTGTCTTTTTCCCTTGTCTTACGGATATCAACATCCACGACGGTGGAAACTGGACCTGGGACGGCAGGGGCTTTAGTAGTAAGGAGGTGGCCCAGCTTGTCATAGGTAATGGACATCTGGACAAACCTTTGCCAATCAATATAGTTTGGCCCCGTCAATATGTTTTTATCCAGAAGTAACCTATGTCTGGCCACCTGGTCGCTGCAATTAGGACAGAGAGAGAGAACACTTAGCATGATGCTCTTGCAAGTTTATATTGGATTTTAGTTTGTCTAAACAGGATGACTCCCACTGTATCTCGAATCCTTCCTCGAACCATAAAAAAAGAATTAGTTAGGATTAATCTCACTATTACAATACTTGCTTAACCTTTCGGCCAGGCTGGTGTTGGTACTTCGAGGGAGGTTTTCCAACACTTTTGCGAAGTTTCTTAATTACATAACCACTTTTCCCTGGAGGCGTACTGTTCGGCATGATTTATTACATTTTAGTACCGCTCAATTCCTGTCATTTTGTCAATAAACAGTGTTATTTTATCTCTGTCTTCTCATTAGTACAGAATACAGGTATACAGGCAAAAACACTAGAGATGGTACACAACACGAACAGAAACGATGGTTTTTAGCCAGAACTGCAAACGGGACAGATAACAGATCATGACATTAAGTTTTGCAAACAAAATAATGCTGTGTATAAATAAATATTTAGTTTTGGTCCAACATGATACAATATCAACCATCATGGATCAAGTGGGCATGAGCTATGATAAGGCATCAAGTTGCAAACACCATCATGGTATCTTGCAAGTGGTGCAAGAAAGTGGGTATGGTTCAATGTATTTGGAAAAGTTGTGATTTGAAGTGTGAACACACATACACCCACTTGATCTCCTCTCTGTCCACTACTCCAGATTACACTCTGGTGTGAATTAAAAGAAATTGCAATTACAGAGAGATGCTCAGAGGACCAGAAGAACACTGACTAAAGATGGGCCCCACTCTCCAAAATTAGGCCGCAGATTTAATCATCTTGGCCGCAATTTGCGGCCAAGTTGGGGCCAAATGGGCTCGTTCTCTTTGTGTGGGTCCCTGGTGGTCATATAAGTCCAGTGTCATATGCAACTTTTTATTTTTGGTTGCCTATAAATAGCAGATCACAGATATAGTTCCAGGAGGTTTTTTTGGAGTGAGAAAACAGTTTGTAACATTTGATAGCTTCTTCTTCTTCCCTCTTTGAGCTCTCACTTGAGTGCTCCATTAAGGAGGTTGAAGTTTCTATCTACCTTGTAGCTCAGGCCCTCCATTTTGTTAATAAAGAACTTGCACTTTCTTTTGCTTTAGCTTTTGTTCTTGTGTTTTCTTATGTGCTCTTTCTTTTGTTTTTCATTTTCTTTTTATAATGCTTGAATAATCCATGGTTGTGGTGATGGTGAGGATGTGAGATGAAAGGCTTTGCCTTCCTCTTCCTCTTTTTATTGTTTAAAGTGCTTAATTGTGATTGTAAGCTTAAGGTTGCTAAATGGAAGTGTTTGATATGATATGATGATTTTGATGGTTATTTGTAACCTTTATCTCATATCCTATTTCTTCATGTTCACCATTTGCAAGGTTAAGCTTAGAATCAATTGTGTTAAACTAACTAGGTAGTTGAGATATGGTATCTTGCTTATGTTTCTTGACAACTCTCATTCAAGCATATACCATATACTCTCACCCACCTACTTAGTAAGAATAATACAAACTTTTACTTCTTATTTGCAAGTTGATGTGTATTGATGTTGTATGCTTGCTAACCCTTGTGCTTAGTATTGATACATCATGCATGGACATAAGAATGGTAAGTAAGAACATAACGGATTCGTTTCGTGTTTTGTGAAGAAATCCGATAACATGATGATTTGTGCTTTGCAACCGCGTTGACAATTCATGCTTCGCGTCAGGATCGACACAAGGACGAAAAACTCATAATCAAGGGATTGTCGAAGGAATCGCCGCGATTCAACCATCCGAGCCAAAGCCACGGCCACCTTTCTTCTAAACTTGTTTCTATAATATCGTATTTTTAGTTTTAGTGACAACCAAACCAAATTCTTTTGTTTCTCGAACCTTAAGCGACACTACCTAATCTCCAATTCCCTGCGGATCGACCCGTACTTGCCAGCTAGCTACAACGCGCCGTGCACTTGCGGTTTATAAATTTTAAAACGAGACCGAGCTCGTGTACGCATTATTTCCAAAACTGATTCTATTTCCAAAACATACGTGTTTGCGAGCGCGGGTGAAGTCCCAACAAGTTTTTGGCGCCGTTGCCGGGGACTTGGTAGTTATTAGGTATTCTTATTTCTGGTTCGTACTAAAAAACTAACTATTAACTCAAATTTTTTCAAAACTAACGAAACACTAACTTTTCAAACATTTGTTCTCTGTCTTTTTGATCTGCTGTCACACTGTGTTTAATTATATGATTTTGCATATAACATTGGGACACTATTAGGACAAGAACCATACAGTGAAAAGTTGGAGCACCAACTCAAACAGTTGGCCGCTGAAATATTGCTTCTGGCCGCAAATTGCGGCCAGATATCACCCTATTGCTCCAAATTTTTGGGTTTTGTTCCTATGACATATTTTTGATCTATTGGTATATGCAAAATTTCACAATTGTGTGTGTGCAGGAATTGGGGCATATATATCGCTTTTGATACTAAATATCGTATTTTCCGGCATTTCAGGTTTTTCACGGAATTACGACCAGCGATCATGTGGAGCGAGGCTCAAACTCAATTTCAAGACGTTAGTGAAGTATAGTGCCAAAGATCCGAGTAGTTTGACCTGCGCAAGCGAACATTCAACGACTCGGATCACTTTCATGGTGATTTACTTAAACCAAATCAAATCGGTACGTATTTCCTAACACCTTCTCTCGAATCCGACGCAATCCAATTTTCTATCTTTTGCAGGATTCTTCGCACAATTTTGCCGCCAATAGAACTAGAGAACTAACCGTATTTCTTGCAGCGCATAATACTTAACTGAAAAAGAATTTCTTTAATTAATTGATTTTCTTAAAATTCTTTTATTGATTGCGCATTGCATATTAATACGGATTTTAAGGGCATAAATGACCAAACAAGATACGGTAAAGGATTTCATCACCTTTTCTCCGTAGCCCACAAATCACAAAACTGCATTCTTGCATACCCTCAGTAATTTAAAATCAATTAGAACTCTGACCTTAAGAACTTCGTGCTCATTAGGAGAAGTTAACTGTGTTTAGAACTTTGCTTAACGGTATATCGTTCTCGGCGTGTCTAGGCAAGTGATTCAAGAGAAAGGGTTATTTAATTAAGGACCTTCGCGAAAGCTTTGGAAAACCTCCCATTATCTCTTGCACTTACCTGACTTTGTGATCAATATATCTTGAGCTTATTTCTCGATACAGTTTTACTTCGGCAATCAGGTTCTTGAGCAGGTCTAGTTGACTTAGCATAACATAGACTGCTAGGGGTGTGATATTCTTTATTTTTGTGATATTTATGAATTCTTGTTAATATGGGTGATACACAATACAATTCTATTTTTCACGATTCTTATTCTTTTGTTTGTACTCAATCCCAATTGATTTGTACAAATTGCCAAAATTCTTCCCACATTCATGATAATTGTCCTTTTCTAGGGGGTGACCAACCGTCCCAAATTTTTGATAACGGTCACCCACCTAACACTCCTGAACCCATTCCCACTTCAACTATTGACCAAATGATTGAAAATTTAGAGAAAGAGGTTGACAGAATGACTGCTTTAGCATCACTACCATCACAACCCCTCCAACCCGAAACAATTGAACCATCATTAGAGAGCGACGGTGACATGGATGCTAGGTTGACCACTTTTGAAAACTGTATTGAAGTAATGACTGCGGTCGAGAACCAATCAGCTGCTACGCTAGCCCTGTTTTTACAGCAATCTGAGCAATTATTTGTTGCTCAAGCTCAATTTTTGGCTCGAATCGAGGAACAAATGAAACATTTAGCTGAATGGATTCTAGGCTATGGACACAGTCAATTGGAACCCCATAGTGTCAACATCTGTCAGCTAGGGACTCACCCGAGTGAAATAAATGATCAGATCAATTTGGATGATTTTTTAGATGATGATACCACTGAATTGACTAGGTGTTCACAGGACACACTAGCAAACCCCCTAAGTCAGTCCACCATTAGCCTTCAAGTATCCACTGAACCTCTTATCACTTGTGATCTAGAGATTGATTTAACTGAAATAATACTTGATGAGGAAATTCTTGAACTGACTGATTTTTGCTTTCCAATTTTAGATGAGGGAGCTTGTGAATTTAATGGGTATGGTTGGGATAGATTAAAAGAAATCAATGATCGGGAACCCACAATTTTTGTATCACCTTTTGATATTGTTTCGGAAGAAACGTTAGTGTGGGAACCTACTTTTTTAAATGATATGAACCTACCCATTTGTGAATGTGATGAGGAGGAAATCTTTTTGGGAGAGAGTGTAAATATTGAGAGTAGGATTGTGAAAAATAATAGGGGGGAAGACGGTGTTGAAAATCATTCTTTTATATAGAGTTTTGAGGAAATTTTTGCTGATGAACTTGATATTCTTGGTGAGTTTGGGTCAAGATCATTTTGGGATCATCCTTTGAACCTTTCTTTTTCAGAACTTTTTGTGGATGAACTCCATTTCTTACACGAACCTGACTTCGAACCTCAACACATACTTATTGAAAATTCAATTCAGTCAGAAAACAATACTTTGACCGCTTCAAAACTTCATTTTCACCTTTAACATTTTTTGCTCTCTACTTTTACACGCCAATGCCCTTCACTAACATCTAACTTATACATATTCTTTTTCTTTTTCTTTTGTATATACATATTCTTTTGCCAGCCATGGCACTATATCGACAAAAATTTTTAATGGCTGGTATTAATTTCTGGACTAACCCAATCGTTTCACTTGCATATGTTGTAATTAGTCGTAGGTTTTTCTTTTTCTATGAATAAAATTCTCACCCTGATGTCTAAGTCTAGCTACCGGAGACGGGGGCAACGATGAGGACATCGTAAAACTCAGGTTTGGGGGTGAGCACCGCATCATGTATATATTCTGCATTGCATATATATTTAAAAAACCCATAAAAATCGGAAAAAAAAAATTACAAAAATATAAAAGCTTTTTCGTCATGTTAGCTAGTAAGGGAACTTAGACTCAAAATCTAACGGTCGGTTGATAAGATAGAAATAACTAAATTCTTGCTATGAAACTGACAACCCGAAAAATAATCCTCCTTTATGTTTAACCGTAGCTAATATGTATCTTTTATATCACTTACACGTGTCGTATGTTTTTTGAGAATGTGATGAAAGTCTGACATGTCTGTAACTTTTAAAATTGATAAAATCTTTAGGATCAAACAGGTTTGTCTGAGTTAAGTAATATCAAGACTTGTTCATACAGTGAAGTTGATATGAAGAATTTTATAAAAGTTTTAACAGAAGATATAAGTCTGAAAAATAACCCATCTGAAACCTTATTGGAGTAATTACACATCTTATCACATGTAACGTCTTCAGATTTAAAAGAAAAAGCTGGATATATCTCCGTCTTCACTGAGTGCTGAATTATTATAAAATGAGTATTTTGTTTTGTGGCCTTAGTGACTTGGGTAATTAAGTTCTTGGGGTGTCTCCATACCTAATGCCCTAAAACCATCTGGTTTGGGAGTCATTGACCCAAAGCTCGCTAAGTTTCCAATCGCCAGATAAAACAAGCTAAGCAAATGTTCTCTCCAAGTTAAAAGTCCTAACGGTTCTTTGTAGGAGAATAATCTTGGCGGTGTCGAATTTTCTATTTAAAAAACGGTTTTTTTACGGAGATATGAAGGTTTGTATTTATTAAGACGTTTTGCACGATAATGAAAGGTGTGTATGAATAAAAACAGGTGAAAGGTAGGAGTGAAAAATAAGACTTAGGTTCTCTGTTAAAATTGATATATATTCTGACTTGAAACCTAACTGGAGAATAAAACTTGAGAAAATCTTAACTCCTTGTAAACTTGTGTGATCCTTTAGAAGTTTATCCTGGTCCTCAAATTTTTGTCATGATGACCCTAATCATGTTCTTAAAAACTTATGGACACTATCCGCACAAATCACGTAAAGACGCGTATAAGCTTATGTTAAACAAATTGTGAGGAGTGAAAAATAGGGTTTAATGTTTCTGACTTGGGTAATAGAACTTCTAACTTTGATATCTAACCTTAAGATTAGAATCAACAGTCTCCGCACGACGCTAACTTGACTGGATTTTGTGGGTGCAATCCGCTGAAAACCCCCAGGAGACAAAACTCCTCCAACTAGGGACACCTAGAGGTTTAACGGCTTGTTGCACGGGCTCAGTGCAATCGCGTTCCCTGCGAAAGTGAGGTTATGATTTTGTTTTGCTCGGGACGAGCAAAAGATAGGTTTGGGGGTATTTGTTCGGCACGATTTATTACATTTTAGTACCGCTCAATTCCTGTCATTTTGTCAATAAACAGTGCTATTTTATCTCTGTCTGCTCATTAGTACAGAATACAGGTATACAGGCAAAAACACTAGAGATGGTACACAACACGAACAGAAACGACGGTTTTTAGCCGGAACTGCAAACGGGAAAGATAACAGATCATGACATTAAGTTTTGCAAACAAAATAATGCTGTGTACAAATAAATATTTAGTTTTGGTCCAACATGATACAATATCAACTATCATGGATCAAGCGGGCATGAGCTATCATAAGGCATCAAGTTGCAAACACCATCATGGTATCTTTTAAGTGGTGCAAGCAAGTGGGTATGGTTCAATGTATTTGGAAAAGTTGTGATTTGAAATGTGAACACACATACACCTACTTGATCTCCTCTCTGTCCACTACTCCAGATTACACTCTGGTGTGAATTAAAAGAAATTGCAATTACAGAAAGATGCTCAGAGGACCAGAAGAACACTGACCAAAGATGGGCCCCACTCTCCAAAATTAGGCCGCAGATTTAATCATCTTGGCCGCAATTTGCGGCCAAGTTGGGGCCAAATGGGCTCGTTCTCTTTGTGTGGGTCCCTGGTGGTCATATAAGTCCAGTGTTATATGCAACTATTTATTTTTGGTTGCCTATAAATAGCAGATCACAGATATAGTTCCAGGAGGTTTTTTTGGAGTGAGAAAACAGTTTGTAATATTTGATAGCTTCTTCTTCTTCCCTCTTTGAGCTCTCACTTGAGTGCTCCATTAAGGAGGTTGAAGTTTCTATCTACCTTGTAGCTCAGGCCCTCCATTTTGTTAATAAAGAACTTGCACTTTCTTTTGCTTTAGCTTTTGTTCTTGTGTTTTCTTATGTGTTCTTTCTTTTGTTTTTCATTTTCTTTTTATAATGCTTGAATAATCCATGGTTGTGGTGATGGTGAGGATGTGAGATGAAAGGTTTTTCCTTCCTCTTCCTCTTTTTATTGTTTAAAGTGCTTAATTGTGATTGTAAGCTTAAGGTTGCTAAATGGAAGTGTTTGATATGATATGATGATTTTGATGGTTATTTGTAACCTTTATCTCATATCATATTTCTTCATGTTCACCATTTGCAAGGTTAAGCTTAGAATCAATTGTGTTAAACTTACTAGGTAGTTGAGATATGGTATCTTGCTTATATTTCTTGACAACTCTCATTCAAGCATATACCATATACTCTCACCCACCTACTTAGCAAGAATAATACAAACTTTTACTTCTTATTTGCAAGTTGATGTGTATTGATGTTGTATGCTTGCTAACCCTTGTGCTTAGTATTGATACATCATGCATGGACATAAGAATGGTAAGTAAGAACATAACGGATTCGTTTCGTGTTTTGTGACGAAATTCGATAACATGATGATTTGTGCTTTGCAACCGCGTTGACAATTCATGCTTCACGTCAGGATCGACACAAGGACGAAAAACTCATAATCAAGGGATTGTCGAAGGAATCGCCGCGATTCAACCATCCGAGCCAAAGCCACGGCCACCTTTCTTCTAAACTTGTTTCTATAATATCGTATTTTTAGTTTTAGTGACAACCAAACCAAATTCTTTTGTTTCTCGAACCTTAAGCGACATTACCTAATCTCCAATTCCCTGCGGATCGATCCGTACTTGCCGGCTAGTTACAACGCGCCGTGCACTTGCGGTTTATAAATTTTAAAACGAGACCGAGCTCGTGTGCGCATTATTTCCAAAACTGATTCTATTTCCAAAATATACGCGTTTGCGAGCGCGGGTAAAGTCCCAACACGTAGCCCCGCTAACACCGTTCTAGACACCTAATTGGTTTATAATATTGATTGTTTAGTGAAAAATCTCCCGAGGAGTAGCGGATACTCACAGTAGGATCGGGATCTAATTATCATTATGTGATAATCTTGAAAGAATCCTACCAAAATTATCACACTCCAAATGGTATGCAACACTTGCAAGTTTCAGTTTCTTTAGAAACTCCCGATGTGGATTTTTGCTCCAAGCTCTTATGAGCTTGACGAATGCCAACATATCATAAGTTGCAAGTCAAGTTCTACCCGTCATTTTCAGGTTAATTTGAACCCACCCATACATACCCTTGACGAAGGCCAAAATAGTAGTACGACTGTCCCAAACCAACACATCTATCTATGCAACAGATGAATATTCAGCAGCTACCAATCACTATGCCTTAGCGAAGGTCAAAATACATAGCTTGAATACTACTGAATACCCAACTGAAATGATGGAGGGCTACGAATGGTTTTGGAGAAATCGTGAATGTAATGAACTCGATATAATCGAAGGAACCATGATAGATTTTAAAGGAGTGGTTTATGCTCCGCATTTAAAAGTTTTCTTTTTGAAAAAACCGAGTGGTTTTTGAAACTGTTCCAACGATTCAGCTTTGGTTTGTTTGCTTTGCATTAAGCATATAATGCAGTCCCATCATTTACACCTACCATTGCAGAAAGAAACGAAAATACCACGTACGCTTATGCAATCCGCATTCGCCACTGGGACTCGTCTAACATCGTTAGGTTACTTAACTAACGCCAGAGCGGGGGCTAGACTAGTGCGAGTGCAAAACATAAGCAACGTCTACTATATAGCATATATATAATATCCATTCGTCTCACGCAATAATAGGCATTCCAGATCACAGATGAACATATTAGATATAATAGGAATTTCGCGTTTCATTTAAACCTGTAACGAAAGACGGATTCCACGGTCGTGATAAATAGCCAAACTCTACCCTAAACCCCTACGGGTGCGGCAAACTACCCGCCAAATTCCCGAAGTGAAGCAGCCTCCCTTGGTAAAATGAGTATGCCACTCGGCACTTCAAAGAACCCGATAATTTGTGCACCCCACCTTGGGTCCATCGTAGGAGTAGAAAACAGTAAAAGAAATAATACAACGGCGGCTACAAGCTCAACCCGGATGTGCCCCGCAAAATAATATTACATCACTTTACAATTACATCGAATGAAAGAAAGAAAACTCTCTTCTCACATCCCCCGGCTATTCATCATCGACGATCCAATATTTCATATACACAAACCACAACAGCAACACGGATATGTGCAACCCCCAACTAACCGACATATTGCAATTAGCGGAAGTTTACGAACACATATAACAACTGAAACATGTTAAACGACGTTAAAACCGCGACTTCGAAATACTCCGTATTGCCATAACAGAAAGATAACAGTTTATGCAAACTTGGCAAAATCAAACACCGCCTGAAACCCTAAATCCAAGTGACAAGAACACCAGAGAAAACCCAAACTCAAACCTCATACTTGGATCGGCCAGGCCAAGAAAATGGGCATTTTGGCCGGCCAAGTTAGGGTTTCATGGTCTCGTTTTTCTAGGGCGTTTTACTGGCAAGGAGAAGAGCACTCTGCAATTGTTTAAAAAAATTTAGAGCCTCCAAAAAATTTGACAGAAACTTGAATTTTGATTTCGATGTTTCGGAGTTATTTCGGTTTCGTAATTTTACACATTGTTTAAATTGTTAGTTAAGGTTTAGTAAGCTCTGATACTACTGTAAGTCGATGTCGCGCACCCCGAGGGTTCACGGGGAGGCGGAATACGCAAAAAACAATTTTTACGGGTTTCGCAACACCGACTTGAACTCCAGGATCGATACTAAATCCTAGCAAACAAAACAACTAAGAGGTTTAACTACTATTTAAGAAAGTTATACCTCACAGTATCATATCCTTCAGGTCTTCTTGCTGTCCTCCTCCTCGTCATAGGCTTCTCGGATCGTACACGGATCGGGCCTCCTCGTCGGCCTCCTCAAGTCCAAGACGATCCACCCGAGAATCTATAGTCCGAGCTCCAACCTCAAATCCAAGGTAACTAAGCAACCTAGTTCGCTAAACTAGATGTCCTAAATGATGTAGAGAGTGTAGATGGATTACTTTGTCTGTAAATACCCTACGTTTCTCAACACATGAGATATGTAAGGTTAGATGAAGAAGAAGGGGAGCTTGAGGAAGTGAGAGTGAAGCAAGAACATTAGAATGAGATGGTTTGTTTGTGATGAATAATGAAGCATACCAATAATGCATAAGATAAATATCTCACCAAAATATCAAGCATGCTTCATGAGTCATCTAGTGAGTCACCAAGAGCCATGCTTCATTTAATGTAAACCTCCACCTCATTTATCTTTTAATCAAAAGATTAAATACAAAATGAGGTGTCTTCTTCTAGAAACAATCATGAATAAATTACAAGAATGTCCCCCATCCATATATACATACCCGTATCCGTATTCCGAAAAATACGAATACAAAAAGACGAAAATAATCCATCAATATAATACTAGGATCCGTCTTAAACCAAAGCCCACTAGTATTATCCGCCCGAACATCATACGTGCACAAGTACACGTATGTGATCGAAGCCCTACCGTAAAACCATACGACCTCTACATCTTTTGCCCGATGCATTAAAACCCTCTGTGTGGGACTCTAAAGACTCGACACTACGCTGGCAGTGGGTTTAACCACAAACACGTCAGTGGTACTAGCTGCACGTAACAGTTACCCAGGTATCTGTCGATAAGAAGGCCGATGAGCAAACTCATCCGAACTCCTGCTGAGCCTATCTGTGACAATCTCCGTATAGTCCGGTCTGTTCGCCTAAGAGTATCGCATATCGGGCTTAGGGGCGATAACCGTCAGACCTCTAATAGCGCAATAATTCGTGTCAGAGTGTAGCCCAAAACACCCTGAGAAACTACTGGAGTACCTACTAGTAAATCTTGCTTGCCCTGGACAGGAACTTTGTGTAATGGCTTTCCGAACACAGCGCTATATCAACCCCCAATACCGGGAGAGATGAATCCTACCTAACTGCCACTGCCTCCAAGTGCTTCAGGACTGCACCCAACTACTACCTGTTTACACGATTCTTTTGAGCCGTGGTAGGGTAGTAATCTAAGAACATGGGGAACACACTCGAGGCGAAGTAGTAGTGTCAAGTCGATGGACTAAGCTGTACCCATGTCATCTGAGAACTGCTACCCGACGATAAGCATAATACCCACCAGCAGCTCCTTACGAGTCCTGTCCAGTGTACTCATAACCTAATGAGCACCTGCATACTATCTCCAGTACGACGTACTAATGGCTGTGAGACAGACCATCTCCCATGTTGGGATGAGAAGCGTATACACTAGTCTACTTTGGAGTATCGATACCCCGTCTCGATAATCCTACGACTAGGGACCTGTATAAGGATGTGCTTACAGACTACCCAGCTCCCACTAGTGTGACTGCCAACACAACGCTGGTAACCAAGCAAAGATCTTAAAGGCTCTACCAATATGTATAAGCGATATGCTCAAAAAAACACATGCACATATTGAGATAGAAACAAATCAGGTAGCATACTACCATTTTGAGTAAGACTGTTACTATATCCGTGTATATCCCAAGTTTCCAATATATAATATACAAACCAGTATGATACAATAATGGCCTCTAGGGCATATATCACTAACATCTACAACCCTTGTTAGAGGACCCGCTAATGAATGTTACGGATTATCGCACATCCTAGAGATAATAGAGCGAGATGCAGACCTTCCCACGGAGCCTTCGATCTCGAAAAGATATAAATACGGTTTTTAAGAAAAACGAATTTTCTAAATAAAACTAATTTTCTAAAAATTTAAAATTATATAAAATTATAAATCCATATTTTTATTATATTATGAAACTATATTTTTATAAAAATGAAAGATTACAAAATTTCAATAAAATACCATCAAGTTATTAAAAAGACTAGTTTTCAATAAAATACTATAAACTTTCAAAAGGTAGGTATTCATGATTAAAATACCTCAATATTTAAAACACATGCTCATGAAAACCCTACGTAATATAAAAACCCCTCGAGGTTTTATTTGTAATCTATATTAAAATATTTTTCATAAAAACCCCTCGAGATATATAAAACAATATTTTAAGGACTTTAGTAAATATAGGTTTAAACGGGATCAATTCTTTTGAGTCTCAGGGAGCCGGAGAAAGTAAGTGCTTGTCTATTCAGGTTAGAAAACTTAACATGAGTTATCAATGGCAATTTTCTTGGAAAAAGACACAAATCCAGCCGTCCATGTGCAGCAGTTGCCGATAACTCCCGAACCTAAGAATTCAAGAGTTAAATCAGTACAAGTGTCTGACTCAGTCTGAGTCTAATCTCAAACTTGAATCCAAAATCAAACACGAATACTTGATCATGAACATGAATACTTAAATTCAAACATCAAATTTAAATATGTATACTTAACTTGACTTGACCGAACCATAGTTATAATTTGACTTGAACTTGACATGCCTACTTGAATACATGATTACATCCTGAACATGAATACTTGAACATTTTGTATCCATGGTTTCGACAAGACTTGTAAACATAATCTATACCATACATTACGCGGGGGTATAGGGGTAGATTGGTACGGAACGTATATCGTGACACGAGAGGTCACTTAAAAGATACCTACATGAATTCTCGTGTCATTGTCCCGTGGGTTATGACGGGGCCTTGTACTACATGTTATCATAGTCTACGGGGTAACATGGACTCCTCTCGTATACATGAATATTTTCTTTACCAAACTATAAATAACTATGTTATAATAACTATCATATACCAGTAATCAGTCAGATACACTTTACCTGTTTGTTGGGGTCAAAAATTACACCCCGGTTGACCAAGTCAAAGTCAAAGTCAACCCCAAGTAAACAAGCCCAAGCCTAGGTCAAGTGAGCCCATACCCAAGTCGAGTCCCATGGTCAGCCTCCTCCATGCCAATATGAAAATTATGTAATAAATAATTTTGATATAATTTTTATGAATAAATATAAAAAAAATGGGCATAAAGCCAAATTTTTGTAAAGCCAAATTTTTGTAAAGCCCATGGCTCATGTGAAAAACAAATGAGTACATGAGGTATGGGATGAGCAAAATGCCATTTTGTAAAGCCCAAAGGGTTATGTGTAAATTTGTAAGTCTATATAAGGCAACATGATAATGAAATGAAAAAAAGAATTCATTCCCCTCAAAATCTAGGGTTTCTGTGCCTACTTCTTCTTCCTCAAGGTTCAAAACATTCTTCCTTTTTTCTGAATTAAATCAAGAGTTAACTCTTCTTTTTTCAAAAAGAAACAGATTTTCAGCATAAAACCCTTGAAGAGAAACTCAGATCTTCCATCAAATCCACAAAAGGGGTGATTTTTAATCCTCACCCTCTTTTCCTCTAAGATCCAGCCGACAGAGAGAAGGAAGAAGGAGACTCATCTCCAAAAATCCCACTTCGCGAAAGATCCAAGGCTCAAGAGAAAACCCAAGGCTCAAGGGAGAAGAAAGGGGTTCCCTTTCATCATCTCCGAAATTCTCTTAGGAGTTTAACTCCACAATATATATATATATATATATATATATATATATATATAAATCTTTCTTTTTAGGAGTTTAATTCCAAAAGTCAATTGGGGGTACAACTCCCGCCGCAGGGGCTAAGCCCCTTTGTCCTTCTTTCAGGAGTTTAACTCCAAAAGTCAATTGGGTATACAACTCCCAATACAGGGGCTACGCCCATTTTTTTCCGCGGGCGCCCAGCGCCCACGTGCCGGGCGCGTGAGGTACCGGCGTCCAGCGCCCACGTGTCCGGCGCGTGTGGCGCCGGCGCCTATTACCCAACGCCCAGCTCCTATTGCCCAGCGCCCGTGTGCTGGGCACGTGAGGCGCTGGTGCTCACGCATCCTTTGACGCTATTCACCCTTTTTTTAATATATATATACACACTCTGCGAGGCCCCCGATATATCCAAGACCCCTCAAAACACAACACACGCACACTGCACATTAAGTTCGCATGATCAGTTTGATCCGTCAATCGGAGGTTCTTTCGCTCCAAAGGCGAGAGGTAATTAACTGTAGTTTAGTCCGTGACTGCCGGAGATTCGGATCTCCACAATCAATAAACCTCAGCCTACCCTAGGCAGGGGGAATCTGTAATACGCTTGACAAGCGACGCGTATTCACATCTCAATGAGATGACGAAAAACACCCTACACTGTTCATTTCATTTTATATACTATCTTCTCTTTTTTCTTTTAGGACTTACCGAGCATTAGTTCCCTGACAACATTCCTTTCTGTTTCTTTCTTTGAAATGTTCATCAGGAGGACCGGACTCTGAGGAGACAGAGCTGAGCCAGAAGGACTTGGACCAGATTACAGCTCAGCCGGACTACTAGTTCTTCTTGCACTTATTTTCTGTATGCCATTGTTTAGATATTTGTTTTATATCATTATATTTTTTCATTTCAAATAGTTGTATGTAAAGTTGAACGTAAATAAAATTTCTGTTTATTTTATTACTCTTGTCATTCTTGTACATTTTTATATATTGCTTAATTACGCTTAACATATTTATTTCTTAGTAAATATGTTGCGGCCTGTCACGTTACCGTTTCCGTCTAGTGACAAGCGGGACATGACAGAATCAGATGATCTACTTGATAATTTCCTTCCTAATTATTCATTTAAGAAACAATTTGTTGCTGTACTCATAGACATAACTCTTTCAGGAGACGAATTGCTAAAAGAAACTACCAGAATTTATACCAAATACTCGGAAGGGAACTCAATACTATAAGTGCTTGTATCTCGTTTTCAATCGGCATTTTCATGGCTACAAGTTGATTCACAATTTTATGAACTTCGTTCAAGTGCTTCACTATTGAGGAATCTTCCTGGAATTTTAAATTCACCAATTCTCTCATTAGAAAAGTCTTATTCGTAGTCGTCTTTTTCTTATAGAGATTTGTCAAGTTCTTCCATAAAGTTTCTGCAGTGCTCTCTGACGATACATGGTGGAACGCCGAATGTTTTATCCATCCGCGAATAAGACTCCTCGTCTTTCGATCCATCCTTATCCAATCTTCATCAGACATCTTCTTTGATTTGGCGCTAATCTCATAAAGAGGCACATCTAAATTTTTGAGGCACAACATATCATTTATCCTCGACTTCTATATCGACCAATTTGTGCTATTCAAACGCACCAATTTTATTGCGATTTGAGTTGTCTCCATCTTCGTTATTTTTCTCTCAACCAATACTCTAATACCAATTGTTACGATTTTTAGGTCCAAAGCAATTCAGAAAACCAACACATGATCTTTGAGAAGAAAGAATAAAATAAAAGCACAATCAAACATAATAAATTGTTCAACTTCAATACGAATTACAAAACTTCTCTTCAACTCTTCTTCTTCTACTACTTCTTAACAAAATACCCTAATCAATCTATATTTATAAACTTAGAAACCATAAACCTAATCTTACTAGAATGCCTAATTTACTAATTAAGATATCATCAAATTTCCAAAATAATCTCTCAACAAATTTTCAAATTATTTTCCAACTAATTTCTAAATATGCCAAAATTATCGTCGACATACGTCTGAAACAAAAATGCTCAGATGTCTATCTACGTTTTGGATTTCTGAATTCTTCTTATTCAGATATATGAAGTATTATAGCTTAGACTTCTGACCGCTCTCTGCTGTTGAATATAAGTCACTTTCATAACAAGGCGGAAGATAAGGATTGGGTTGAGACGGGAGAGTTAGGGGAGGTCGAGTACGGGCTTGAAGGGTGGCACACGGAGTTGAAGTCTAGGCAGCAGGGATCAACGCTAGAGGGAAGGGAGAGACGGATTTGGAATGGAGATTTGGAGGTGGAGGAGGAAGAAGATGAAGTTTGTTTAGTGTTAGGGATATGTCTATGGTAGCGGAGGAGGAGGAGGAGGAGGAGGAAGAAGATGCTATAGAGAGAGGCAGAGGAAGGGAATGGCGATGGTGGTCTACGCCGGCTTCGAGGAATGGATGAGGGGTCGGATTTTTTTCCTTTCATTTTTTTCATTTTTGAAGAGATCTAGTTAGGGTAAGAATTAAGAGTAAATTTGGGGTTTTTTAATAACTTTTTTACCTACATGACAACTTAATTGCCGTAGCGCGGTAACATGATGTATGATGACAGTTTTGTATGGTTTTGAAAGATATTGATAATTTTCTGTCATGTGTTGAAAGCTATTGGTGGCTTTTGATAAATAAACCTACATAAAAACGCAATTATTTGCATCTTCTATTTCTATTTGGAGCTAACTTCTTGACGATGTATATAAATTAGCTAGTAGAGAAATGACTTACCACATAGGCACGTACTAACATTAATTATGTTTGCTTCCACTTGCTATTTGTAAAGGAAAAAATTGTCCTTGTCAAGTGTTGGGTCTAGTCACCCTTCCAATTCCATGCACTCACCTTGTCACAATAACATTTTTAAGGTGACCCAAATAATAAAATTACATAGGTCCTTAATTAAATTTAATCTCATATAATTAGGGTTTTACCATTTCCAACTCCATGGAATTTTGTTTGCTTTATGTCCTATTCATGCCGCCCTCCCACGCACTCACGAAACCACCCACCCATCCTTACTCCTCTTCCCTTTAAAACCAAGTTCTAAGCTCCCCACTTCTTCATTGCAACCCTAATTCCTCTCTCTCTAAGAGAAGAAAGAAAAGAAAATGAAAGGAAGAAGAGTAGCCAACAACAACAACCACCACCACATAAGCCCCGCCGGGAGCCCACCTTCCGATACCGAATCCCCGGCCACGAAAGAACAAGACCCGTTCCTCCCCATCGCCAACGTGAGCCGCATCATGAAACGCTCCCTCCCTGTCAACGCCAAGATCTCCAAAGAAGCCAAAGAGACCGTCCAAGAGTGCGTCTCCGAGTTCATCAGCTTCATCACCGGCGAGGCCTCTGACAAATGCCAACGCGAGAAGCGCAAGACCATCAACGGCGACGACCTCTTGTGGGCCATGACGACCCTAGGGTTTGAAAACTATGTGTCTCCTCTTAAGGTGTATCTCAACAAGTATAGGGAGAGTGAAGGGGAGAAGAATTCGATGGCTGGCATAAGGCAAGGTGAGCAAACTACTGCTAACAACGACGGCGACCACCATGAGGGTGGTGGTCATGGTTATGCGATGAATATGACGATGGATCCCGATTCCAACATCAGCGTGGGCCCGATGGGACTGAGCTATGGGATGGTGGGCTATGGGATCAATGGAGGTGGAGGAGTTCATGGAGTACAATGGTAGCAGCTAGCTACTAGCTAGCTGCTCAATATATATGCCATATAAATATTGACACTAGCCACCACTTCATGAATCAATTGATTACACACTTGCATTCTTTTGTTAGCTACATCCTAATTGAGAGAGGGATCCTATTTTTTCAATATTTTTCCACTCGAGAACACGATAATTTATATCTACCGTCCAAATGGATCGATTGCGTTGAACGGAAGATAAATTATTGTCTCTCTCTATATACTTTTAAGAAATGCTGAAAAGAATTATCCCGATTCTTAATTAGAGTTTGTGCACGGCAAATGAAGATAAGTGTACATGCATGTATCACTAATATAATTAATTAAGCTGGTATTTTAGACGAGCTTTTTCGTCGAGAATGCCTTTTACTTTGCGTAATGAATCTTTTACTTTTGACTAGTTCTTTTGAATGTTCTTTAAGCATTGAATTAAGGAGAAAAGTTACGAGATTCTACGTAGCAGGCCAAACTTTGATGTCAATTGATTACACACACACATTTTATTTTTACATCCCATAAATCTATTGCTATCGTCACTAGTTGAAAAAAAAATGCAATAACAAGGGAAAACATTTGCGAGGAACAAATTTCTTTCAGTAATGTGTACCTTGCTTAGCGAATTTTACTTACTACTAATATTCTATCGGCAATTATTTATTTCTAAGGATGAAAGAATACACTACCGAAGGAAAGTATAAAAAGTGTAAATTCAATAATGGGCCAAAATATAAAACATTACCGATGGATATATCTCTTGGCAATAGTCGCATTAGCGACAAAAGAAATGCCAAGGAAAAATTGGCAATGGATCATGTTGGCTCAGCAATGTTCTCTTGGCATTTCTTTTGCCGCTAATACTACTATTGCCAAGAATGTATTCTTCAGGAATGTTTCCCTTCCTATGTTTTCACCCAAATAAATTTACGGTCTTTATACTTTCCCTCGGAGGTTTATTCTTTCATCCTTAAAATAGATAATTATCGAAATAACATTAACAAATTAGGGAAAATTCACCAGGTAGTGTGTACACATTGTCGAGGTAAATCCATCCTCGTAAATATTTTCCCTCGCTATTGCATATTTTTTTACTAGTGTGTTTTACATTTGGTCCTAAGCTACTTCACTACTACAATAATGTGTTGCCTTTACGGATTTAGCCGTAGGGGCAAACCACTGGCTCTACGGATATATCCGTAATGACATAAAATTTCCCTATAGGTGCAAAGACTGCAGATGCAAGTTTTCGTCCTGAACATGTCCCTATAGAGTAATAATTGTCCCTACGCCTTACTCCGTAGGGACATTTATCCCTACGGAGTAATATAATCTTTATTTATAAAATAAAATACTTGCCCCTACAAATTTCTCCGTTGGGCCTGATAGAATCCCCTACGGATTAATCCGTAGGGGAAAGTTTTAACCCTGTTACTGAGTCCATAAAAATATCATGTATCCTGATGTTTTGCCCCTACGGCTAACTGTGTAAGGGCAAACATTGCACCTGCGGATTAATCCAGAAGGACAAAATATCAGGATTTTTTTAAATGGACTTCATGTTTTTTTCCCGCCCTGTGCACAATAATATATACATCATATAACCAAATACAAAAATATTCATGATCAATATCTCACGCATAATATATAAAAGAAATAAACAAACAGAATACGATATCAATCTAAATTATCGTGAACAAGCAAACAACTACTAATATCGTCCAAAATGTATACAATATATATCAGATAAGTACATACATCCTCAAAAATATAAAAAAAGCTATCCTAACTCGGTCCAACTTCTCCACCTCTGATAAACGTCGTAATCTGGCACATCTGCTCCTCGGTGCAGCCCTGAGTCGTCAAAAACTCGACTGATGAAGGAGCGGACTGTGCGAGGGTCTGAGCAGGCTATGGAGCTACAGGAATGGTCTGCGCAACCGCAGCCGAGGAAGTGGCTTACGGAGCCACAGCCGAAGGAGATGCATGTGGAGCCGCAGCCGAAGTATCCTGTCGCATCTGTTAAATTTTGTGTGTAATAAACGAGTAAGAACGGTGTATTAGATTTTAGTCGAATTCGTATCATTATCAGGTTATTGCGAAACCCCAATCTAAGAATACTTAGGGACTTAGGCCTTGTTTGGGTATCTAGTTTAGAAAACCGTAGTTTATTTTAATTAGATAGTTTTATGTAAGTATGATTAATCAAAACTAAGTTTACAACCAAATAAGCCCAGGCTACTAATATCGCATATGTTACTATCTATAATGTGATATAATATTTTACTATTAAGTAGTATAAGTACCAACATCTCCTTCAACTCCTCGACGGTGGTCTTCAAGGTGGAAACATCATGCTCCAGACATCGCTCACGGGGGGTAGGGGAAGTAACCGCCGGAGTGGAGACCAACCTCATATGGGCCCTGTTAAGACCCAGTCCCCGGCCTCTTTCCCAATCTCCGTAGTGCCCTCCGTGTGCGGTGTTTAGGACCGGGGTCAATAGCATCAGATCGGTCTGTCTACTAAAATCGATCCCCGATGTCTCCGCCTGCTTCACCACCCGCTCCTACACCCACATTAACCATTAAAATATAAGTATATCATTTAAATTTGAACTTATCAAAACAAAAATTTCATTCGAATTAGAATAAATATTAACACTTACGCAATACTCCTGGGTAGCAGTGTCGAGAAATCGAAGCTCGCCCGTGGCAGGATCTGTCGAGGTGCCGTGGATGGCAAGATACGCGGTCAGCACGCTCGGTGTACCACCATACATTAGGGTCTGAGCTCTCTGCAATTCTAAAAATTTACATATATTATAAAATAACTCTTGATATTATATTATATCAACATAGATCTATTGTAATTTACCGATGCCTCCATGGCACGAGTAATGTTCCTCGAGCCACCTGTATGAGTGGGGTGACCCCTCTTCGCCGACTTCCTATTTTCCTTATTTTGATCGACCTGTTTCTGCACTACACATTCAGATGTAGTTTTCTAATTAAGCAACACATAAAAATAAATTATATACTAAATAATGAATTACATTTAAATTATAAACCTGTTTGCGCTGAGAGTCGTAATATTGGCACAAGAGAGGTCATGTATCTACGTCGACTCTTGCAAAGGCCGGCGTATATAGGAGAGACGCTCTCTCTGCCTCGGAGGTCGTCATCCATAGGGAATAGCAATCGATCTTCAGCTTGTTCTTATTATATCGGACCTTTGATTGCATGTTCTTCATCAGGCCCTAGTACAAAGCATGAAAATCAAGCACTCTCTCAGGGTGATCATGGTCGGATATAGGCTGAAAGTCATAATCCAACTGCAAATACAAAAATAATGTATTTAAATTGCAAGTGTTAAATAATAATAAATATATTGGATAAGTCAAATGAAAATATATATTAATACCCGAGCCTGATCTCAGAAGAGAGTAAATGAGCGCCGGTGCTGATCGCCCCACTCAACGTGAAGTGGATACTTCTTTTAGATACGGCTTTCATTCCCATATACCGACCGAACCTCTCGGCATAATCGCCAGTATAGCGATAATCGAGAGTAAAAAAGAGGAGGAATGGTGCATCCCCTTAGCTCTATTGGGCCTCAGCCTGTGGGACTGATTCGGCCCTCGAGTCCCCCTCTCAGATGGGGCTACCCTGCATCTACAAGAAATATCAAGACAAGCAATATTAAGACAAAGTGGTATTAAGAAATCAAGAATTAACGAAAATTGAAGTGCGATATATACTTCCGGCAATAGCAGCACGAGCCTGGGCCCGGGCAGCAGCACGAGCGGGACGATAGTTCCTCCGGTGAGGAACAGCTGGTGACCCGGATATGGACGCATCCCCTCCAATTAGAAAATAAAAATTGACGATAAAATTACATAAAGTTCATGTTTATTCTTAGAGGATATGTAAAATGAATAAATATTTTATATTTATTCATACTAACCTACAGACTGAGCGGAGGGTACGAAAGTGGCGGGAGTGGCCTCTGCGCCAGATGTGGATGCACCACCTATTATTAAACAATTAAAAATAGATTATATAAGTAATTGCAAAAACAATGTGTATATCAATAATATAACATTCTAAATCAATATGCATGTACTATAAGATATATAAACATACCTGCAGGTGCGGTGGTGACCTCTGCCCGAGATGTGGAGGCACCACTTACTGCTAGACAATCAAAAAATGATTATCTAAGTAAGAGCAAAAAAAATGTGTGTATATTTATGATATAACATTCTAAATTAATATGCATGTACTATAGGATATATAAACATACCTGTAGGTACGGTATGGCCTCTGCCTCTGATGTGGACACACCACCAATAGCTAGACAATTAAACATTGACTATATAAGTAATTTTGAAATAAATATGCGTATATATCTATAATATTACATTCTAAATGAATATGCGTGCAATATACCTGGAGGTGTGGCAAAGTCCACACGGAAGGAGTCATCCGAAGGGGATACTGATCGGGTTCCAAGACCAACTCTCTGAAGCTCCCTACGCGGCTTTCCGGACGGCAGAACCGCTCTGCCTCTGCCTCTGCCGCTGCCGCGGCTGATGCTCCTTGTTCACCGCCGGAAACGAAGACGAACTGGGATAGATCGTTTTGCCTGAATCTGGGGGAAGATACTATTTGGATTTATCCGTCCACCTCTCCGAAGATACCAAGTTTATTTATGGCACCGTATATCGGAGGTTTGGACGGATGCGGCCGTTGTAGCAGATTTTATCAGATTCCCCCTCGTTTGTGAGGGGTTTTTGATTGTGAGGACGCTCTTTCCTGCAGGCACAAGCCCTGCAGTTAATTACGTTACCGTATTGCGATAACCACTTTCTCCTGCTTCGGAAGTTCATTTCGTGTCGTGTGTTTTTTTGTTTGTTTGGGTTGCCTGTGGATTGTATACGGATACTAGTTTCTGTCGTCGTCCGTAGGGAGCGGATAAGTCCAAATACGTATATTTTAGATTTAGGTTTGGTTTATTTAAGGATCGTTAATCTGGTTTGAAATTAAGATCGACTTAAACATACGATCATTTGGGCCCAATTATTTTAGTTTAAGGATATTGCGGTCCATTACCGCCGTGTTTGGGGCAGATATTAGTTTAAGGACATTTCGGTCTATCATTCATCTTAGGCGCACGTGTTTTTGTTACGTGGCGGAGTGAACGATGGTGACATGAAATGCATCTAATTTGGGGTGCGATCTGATTTGAGGTGTGCACATCAGTTTGGATGTGCATCAATGTTGGGTGTATAATTCCCTATCTTAATGAAATTTTACATCAAGTTGGGATGAGAAGTTGTTGTTGGTTGTCGGGACCCGCCACCTCTCTGAAAGCGTTGAGGAATTACAACAACATATATCAGAGGTGTGAAGAGATGTACCTTTGAACCAAATCCCGTATTTTGAGGGAAAGATCGTGATGGATCATCTAAGAATCATTAGCCTTATTCGAGACTAAGATTAACTTAGGAGAAATAGGATGAATATCATTTTAGATATCATTGATGAGAGATCATTAGTCATGTTTGAGACTAAGATCAGTTTGGAAATCATGAGCATGTGGGCTCGCTTGGGCTAAGATTGGGTTTCAGCAGTGCTAAGCACTTAGTTGTATATAACATTCCCGTGTATATCACGTGAGGCGCTCCAATAGTACTAAGCACTAACTTTTCCCGGCGCTCACGTGTGTTTCACGTGAAGCGCTGTATAACTTGGCCTTGAGCGCTCACTTGCTTTTTACGTGAGGTGCTGAGTTCTTTTGGAGATTTAATCTCTGTTGATATTTTTAGAGAATTTAAATCTCTGTTAATGATACTTTGACCATTAACGATCATCAAGATCATTATTTTGAAGATCTAGGATTATGTTCTTTAAGAACTAAGTTCTTGATTTGAAGGAACTAAGTTCCTGGAGTATTATGAACTCCATGTTTTTCATGTTCATGTTTTCAGATAAGTTAAACCTCTTTTAATAGTGTTTTGACTATTAAGAATCACCAAGACCACTATTTTGAGGATATGAGATCAGCTTCTTTTAAGAAATAAGTTCTTAATTTGAAGAAACTAAGTTTCCGGAGTATTATGAACTCCATCTTCTTCATATTCTTGTATTCATGTTCTCCCCTGAATCTTTGATTCTCAAGAACAAGATTTTCGCGATGAGAATTAAATTCTCAACTTGTAGAAGACTTGTCTTGTGGATCTCAGATCCAGAGAAAGAACTAAATTCTTTGAGAAAGGTTAAACCTTTTTAATAAGTAAAGAAGATGTTTTTTGATCTCTTCTTTTTTCTTTACCTAGAGTTTTTTAGGAGGGAAATCTTCTTCTTTGAGAGAATTAAATTCTCTATTGTTTTGAGAGCCTTATGTATTTTTACAAAAGTTTATGAAGGGTCTCCTCTTTTCTTTTTTCTCTCTCCTCCTCTTGTCATCTCTTTGCTCATATTTATAGAAGAAAGAAAGAAATCAATTTGTTGAGAAAATCTCTCATTGAGAGATCATGATTGATTTTATAATCAATCAAAATGATCTTTTAGATCAATCGGTGAATTTTATTCACCGTTGGATTTTTATCCAAAGATTCTCTGTTTAACAGAGAAGATTTCTTGTTTGTTTTACAAGATTAAGAAATATTTTCCTAAGATAGAATTTTATTCTAACATATAAATATCTTGTTAGTTTACCAAGATTAGAATTTTATTTTATTTTATTAATATCTTGTTATTTTAACAAGATTAGAATTTTATTCTATCATATTAATATCTTGTTATTTTAACAAGATTACGAAGATATTTTCCTAACATAGAATTTTATTTTATAATATGAATATCTTGTTAGAATTTTATTTTATCATATGAATATCTTATTAGTTTAACAAGATCATAATTTTATCCTATCATATGAATATTTTCTTAGTTTAATAAGATTAGGAATATATTTTCCTAAAATAGAATTTTATTCTATCAAATGATTGATAGATGATTTTATAATCACCGTTGGATTTCGATCCAAGGGTCCTCTGTTTAACAGAGAAGATCTTTCTAGTTTGAGAAAGATCGGGAAAATATTTTCCACATAGAATTTAATTCTATTAGATGGTTTAATTGGTGATATTTTATCACCATTGGATTTTAAATCCAAGATTCTCTATTAGAAAAAGATCTCTCCATATTAGAAAGATCAGGGAAAATATTTCCCAAATAGAATTTAATTCTATCACATAGAATTTAATTCTATCAGATGGGATCATTTTAAATTGGGGCGCTCACATGCTTTGCATGTGAGCGCTACCAAAGAATGCCGTAAGAGAACTCACGTGTTTAACACGTGACCCCTAGTGTGGGTTTTAGCCTGTTTAACACGTGAGGCCTGTTTGGCCATTGGTTATTTATGTTCAGCGCTCATATGCTCTGCATATGAGCGCTCACGTGTTTAACACGTGAGGCCTGTTTGGCCATTGGTTATTTATGTTCAGCGCTCATATGCTCTGCATATGAACGCTCACGTGTTTAACACGTAAGGCCAGTTTGACCCTTAGTTATTTGTTTTCAGCGTTTATATGTTTTGTATATGAGCGCTCACGTGTTTAACACGTAAGGCCAGTTTGGCCTTTAAGTTTATTTTATTCAGTGCTCATATGCTTTGCATGAGCGCTCACGTGTTTAACATATGAGGACAATTTGACCCTTAATTATTTTTTTCAGCGCTTATATACTTTGCATATAAGCGCCCACGTGTTTAACACGTGATGCCAAACTATGAGGATTCTTTTCCTCTTCCCTTTTTTTATAAGGGAACAAATAGCTTTTTGCCAAAAAAATTGGCGGGAACAAATGCCCCCCCTCCCCGCACTGCTTTACCCACGTAAGTATGTACGTGGGTGAAGTAGGGCGGAGTTATGCATGGCCATACAATTGATGGCTTAGGAGACAAGTTTAGGATCCTTGTAGCCTAAGACTTTTTTATCTTCATGAATCATAAGGGTCTCAAGAAGATTTTTTTCCCTATGAGTTTTGAGGATCTCATAAGTGTGTATTCTCCCTAGAAATCGTGAGGATTTCTAAGTGTTAATCGCCTCCGTGAGTCGTAAGGATCTTACTCGGGTATTCTTTTTTTTCCTTACAAGTCGTTAGGTCCCATAAGTAACTTGTTCATTTCATTGGCGAATATGGCCCATGGATAGTCTATAAGAGTCAGTTTGGACCTCCTTGTAGGGTAGCAATGGCTTAGGAAATAGGTTTAGATTTGTCTCTTAAGACTTTTCAATTTTATGAGTCGTGAGGGTCTCATAAAGACTTTTCTCCCTACGAGTCGAAAGGATCTCGTAGGCATATTTTCTCCTTAGAAGTCGTGAAGGCTCCTAAGTGTGTTTTCTCTTGAGAGTCGTAAGGATCTCACAAGAGAATTTTCTCCTTACGAGTCGAGAGGACTCGTAAGTGGCTTCTTCTCCTCATCAGTATTCGCTTTTGGAGAATGTGGTCCATGGATAATATACAAAAGTCATTTTGGACCTACTTATAGGGCCACAGTGCTTCGGAAACAGGTTGATATCCCCGTCGCCTAAGGGTTTTCACCTTCATGAGCCGTGAGAGTTTCATAAAGATGTTTTTCCCTACGAGTCTGTTCCCCCAATCAGAGCAAGGCTCTGCTTAAATTTTGAAAATTCAAATTTTGAAGCAACGCTTCAGTTCCCGTGCGCTGCGCGCAACGCGCCACGTGTCAGAAGTTGACACGGCAGCACAACGCCCAAGGCAGTACGTCCAATCAGAGCAAGGCTCTTTAAAAAAAACATAAGCAACGTTCAACTGCGCAAGCGCACGGCTGCGCGACACGTGTCTACGCAGTTGCGCATGCACAACTGCGCAAGCGCACGGCTGCGCGACACGTGTCCGCGCAGTTGCGCAAACGCTGTTGCGCAAGCGCTTCACTGCGCGACACGTGTCCGGGCAGTTGCGCAAACGCTGTTGCGCAAGCGCTTCACTGCGCGACATGTGTCTGCGCAGTTGCACAAGCGCTTCACTGCGCGACACGTGTCACGTGCTGGTGAGTTGCGCAACAACAGAGTGAAGATTTAAGGATATTTTTTCTGTTCTTGTTTAAACAAGAAGATTTCTTCTGTAAAACAGGGGCCTTTGGATCAAAGATCCAACGGTGGGGAAAATTCCCCAAATCACTCAGAAAAGATCTTTTTAACAAATCTAACTGATTTTTGAGCACTATAAAAAGGACCCCAGACCCCATTTCAAAAAGAGAGAGAATTTGGATAAAAAAAAAGAAGAAGAAGAGAACTTCTTGAGAACACAAAGAAGAAGGTAAAAACCTTTGAAATAAGAGAAAATTCTCTTAGGAATAGATCATTGATCTAAAAGACAAGATCAGTGATCTTCAATAAATAAATAAATAAAATAATAAAAAATAGTGCCTTGCACTTGCTAGAGAACCTCTGGTTCTCTGAAATAGAAAGAAAGAAAAGATCTTTTTCTCTTCTTTGATCTAAATCTAGATCAAGAAAATGAAAAGTGCTCTGCACTCCTTTCCTTGAATCTAAAAGATTCTTGGTGCTTTGCATAAATGCAATGCAGGGCCAGGCCCAAATCAAAAAGACCTAGCAGGCCAAAATAAATTGCAAAGCAATAAAAGGGCTGAGCCCAAATAAAATTGATGCTCTGCATCATTCATAAAGAGCAGAGCCCAAAAACAAATTGATGCCCTGCATCTTTTCTGGGCAAAACCCAAATAAAAATAAAAGGAAATGCAAAAGCAATGTTGGACATTTTTTTTACTGGACTTAGCCCAATCGTGGCCATAAGTCCTTAAATTAAATTGGCTGAGCAAAATGGCTCTCCTAAATCAATCTACATCCGGTTCGAGGGTACATCTCCGAACTCCTTTGACATCCATCGTTGTAATTCCTCAACGACGTCAAAGAGGTGACGGGTCCCAACGGCCACACACCCAATATCGGACCGAAACGTCCCTAAACTAACATCGGACCGAAACGTCCCTAAACTAATACCAGACCGAAACGTCCCTAAACTAATATCGGACCGAAACGTCCCTAAACTAACATCGGACCGAAACGTCCCTAAAACTAATATCGGACCGAAACGTCCCGAAACTAACGACGGACCACCACGTCCCTAAACTGGCATAATAGAGCCTAAATGCTCTTTTGTCGGATCTAAACGGCCCCGTTAAGTTGATCTTAGTCTCAAACTGGACTAACGTATCCTTAACAAACGTTTAAGTTGATCTTAGTCTCAAACTGGACTAACGTATCCTTAACAAACGTTTAAGTTGATCTTAGCTCCAAACACGGCTAACGTATCCTTAAATATTCAAATGGATTATAAAACTCCCAATCAACTCTGGTTCGAGGGTACATCTCCGAGCTCCTTTGATACATGTCGTTGTAATCCTTCAACGACGTCAGAGAGGTGAAGAGTCCCGATGGCCATACATTAAATTAATCACTACGTTGAGTTGATCTTAGTCTAAGACAGGACTAACGTATCCTTGACGAACGTTTAAGTTGATCTTAGCCGCAACGCGACTAACGCATCCTTAAACTGAAAACACCAAACCCAAATCTAAGTAAATACGGATTTGGACTAATCCACGTCCTACGGGCGACGGCATTACTCAGTCTCCGTATACAATCCACGGGCAACCACAAACAAAATGAACACACACGACACGAAGTGAAATTATGGAGAAGGAGAAAGTTGTTACCGCGAAGCGGTAGCGTAATTAACTGCAGGGGCTTGCGCCTGCAGGGAAGAGCGTCCCCATAATCAAAAACCCCTCATCCTGAGGGGGAATCTGACGAAGTCTGCTACATCGGCCGCATCCGTCTAAACCTCCGATACACGGTGCCATAAATCAACTTGGCATCTTCGGAGAGATAAACGGATAAAACCAAATAGCATCTGCCCCGAACATCAGGCATGGACGTCAAAGTCCAGGCCGCCGTTCAGAGGGGAACAGATTCTGGCACGCCCAGTGGGACCTCTTCCTCTTTCCACTCCACACTTCGTGTGCCGTCTTCGCGAACCAATCGCGGTTCATTAAATGGTTGTCTTCGGATTTCAAGTTACTAAGATTTGGTCTTTTACCTGGCGCAGAATTCAAGATTCAATGGCCTCTAGCTGTTCCAACTGCTCGAAATGCCGCTGCAACGGACACTCCACCTCACCAGGAGGTGTAGCATATGGGCCCCAAGCGGCTTCCTTCCTTACTCTGCTGGTAGACCAAGTGACCCAAGCCACCACCGGCTTGTTCTTCGGGACTATGATCCCACCTGCAAGCTTTTCTGCACCAATACCTGCACCGGAAGTAGGTAAAAAGTCGGTCTTCAACCGGCTCACTGTTCCGACAGCCCCTGTCAACGGGTCGCCCGCTACTAAATCGACAGCCTCCTTTTTCACCAGGCTAGGTCAGAACTATAAAGTGGCCGTCCCAAAGAGGGCAACGGCCGCTGCTTCGGAAATCGTTAAAGCGGCTTCTCCCATCAGAGAGTCAGTCTTCGCAAGATTGACGGTTCCCACTCCTCCCCCAACTGGTCAAAAGGCATCAGTCTTCGAGAGGCTGACATCGGCAGTTACCCCACACTCAAACAGGGGGCAACAAGAAACCATCTCGATTTCCGAGCCAGTCCCAACGGCTCGTCGTGCGCGACGTCGCCATTGGCGACGAGTGAGGAAAGCCGGGGGCAACTCCCCCTCAGGGATAACTCCACCCGCTCCAATGGTGGAAGTCAACGCTGCTGTTCCAACTGGGAACAGCTTTGAACTACTGAGGAGAGTGCGTAAGAACTCTCCAACCGCTACCTTGAAAAGATCTCCTCCACCTGCGGAGAGAGTTCCAGAAACAAAACAAGAACAGCTCCCTCAACGGCTATCCTCAAAAGTTTACAAGGTTTGGCGTAGAGTTCAAAACTCCGTGATCGATCCAGACCACTTGCGTCACCAGAAAAAGGCGAAGGTGGAAAATAACAAAAACTGCCCCATTAAACAGCAGAGGGTGATAGTTGCTAGGATGCCCACTCCAACGGCTCCTTTAACCTCGATGGCCCACAAAAGAAGGAGGCCAGAGAAAGCTCCCACGTCAGCGGAAAAGTTTAAAAGCGGTGAACCTAAACGCCCCAAGTCAGGGGGCATAATTGTTCATACGGTTTATATGGTTTCTGGAAAGGAAGAAAGCCGTACTTCTACGGGTCACCGACCGCTCACCCGATCAGTGACCAAGGCTCAGGAGCAGCAACAAAAGCTCCAGGAGATGATGACCATAATGGCTGCACTCACTGGGCCAAAAGAGAACCCTGAGGCGTCCTTAGATGAGCGCCAGGAGGAAGAGACCGACACCGAGTTCCTTCGCCGAGTACTGGAAAAGAGGGACAAAGAGGCTGCTGAACAAGCGGCCAACATACAGCGGATGGGCCTCCTCTTCCAGGACATGATAGGGATGATGATACAACAAGATCCTCCCGCTGAAGAACCCCTAACCGTCCTTGGAGATGATAAGGGAGATACATTAAATCCGCAGCCCGCTCTATTGACAGCTAAAGAGGATACAATCTCTAAGACTGATCTGGACGAATACATAGCCCAGCAAATAAAGGTTCATCATGCGGCCGAAGCAGCCGGCCACCTCGTAAAAACGGGGCGACCATATCGAGGCTGGTATGACCAAATCAAGTACCCGCCGGGCTACACAACTCCCAAGTTTCATGTCTACAAAGGGACTGGCAATCCCCATCAGCATGTCGCCCAGTTCAGGGCGCTTTGCGGTAACACCGGCGGCGATGACAAGCTTTTGCTCCGCCAGTTTGTCGGAAGTCTATCAGATACGGCGTTCGAGTGGTACTCTGAACTCCCTAATGATTCTATTAAAACCTTCGCGGAGATGGAGCTGCTGTTTACCCAACGCTTTGCAAGTGCCAGTGAACGTACCCCGATGACGGTACTGATTAACGCTAGGGTAAAACCCGGCGAGACATGGGTTCAGTACGCTATACGGTGGCGTAATCTATGGTCAAAGTGTGAGCAGCGCATAGAAGAAGCCCCTGCGGTGGGAATGTTTGTTGGAACTCTTGATCCACAAGCAACCATCTCACAGTTTATGATGTTTTTCAAGCCGACTTCCTTCCAGGCTTTGATTGACAAACTGGCGCAGATGGACCAGATGGGCCATAAACCCCCTCTCCCAAAACCGGATTCCCGAACTGACAAAGGGAAGGGAAAAGCGATCATTATCGCTAATGCTCAACAACAACCGAACGACTTGAAGCCGGTTGCTCGTCCAAACAATACGCGCCCTTACGTACCCCTCGAAGATAGGATGGGACGTCCTTATTCCTTTCCCCGCGATAAAACGAAGAGGTTATTCGAGCTGGCATTACGCAACAGACTCATAAATCTGCCAGATCCAAAACGTCCGTTGCAACCAAGTGACATCAACGAACCTAATTACTGCCCCTATCATCGAGTGCTAGGCCATCCGATTGAGGACTGTTACGTTTTCAAAAATTGGCTTGAAAACCAGTATAGACAGGGAAAATTTGCGTTATCTGACAAATGGAAGGTGAATCCCCCGCAGCCCCACACCTCTAAAGGGACGAATACGCCGGGGGCAACATGCTCTGTCATTGAAGAAACTCCGTGGGAGGTTGTATTATCATCAAAAACGAAGAGGATGCTAAATGATCTTCGGACATGTCCGGCGATCAAGTGGAAAAGCCCATTGGAACCGCAGGTCATCGAGAGGATGTTAAAGCCACGTCCAACTCCAAAGACCAATGATGGGGGTTCAAGCACTAGTAGCCAGTCGTCAAAGTCTTCGAAGGAAAAGAAGAAGGCCAAGAAACCGATGAAGCCTAGCGATAGGCGCACGGACTTGCAAAAGCAAATTGACGCGCTGGAAGAGTACAACCAGAAGGCGCGGACTCCCATCACATTGCAAGAGTTCCTCAACCACGTCTTCCAAGCAGAAGATGAGGGAGGTAGTTCGTCAAATGAATCTGAAGAACATGTAGCAAGTTGCCATATGATTTCCCATTTGTCCACAAGCGATGAGGAGACTCCTCGCGCTGAAAAGCTGGGGGCAGAGCCTGCGCTAAAAATTCTGGAGCCGTCAGATGAAGTGATTGATGCATTCCTAAATCAGGCGTTCTTAAAGGGCAAAGCTGATCGGGATAACGAAGCGGTTATATTCGAAAGGGCCAAACACCAGCGCCTTGGCGAAAGAATTGCGGTACTCCCGCTAGAACAAAATACACCCACCATAGATAAAATCAAGTTCAAGATAAAGAAGAGATTCGCTAAGGCTGTGTCGATGGGTATGAAGCTACCACCCTCCGAGAAAAACATTACGGGTGAAATGGAAAACCACCCCTCCTATTGCTTGTACCATCGGAAGGTGTCGCATCCCACCGAAGAGTGCAAAGCTTTCGGTAAGTGGTGGCAAGGATATGTTACTCACCGGCAACAGTTTAAGCGGGAAAAGCGCAAAGCCCGCCGAGAGCAGAACGGAATAAACGAAGTGCTTGATAAAACTGGCAGTGGTTGTTGCATGATTGACGCCGGGGAATCACAAGTACCTGTATTCGGGTGCGATTCTGATGAGGAGCTAGAGCTTGGTCCCCTCTTTAAAGAATCCACTTCGGGAAAAGAAGAAGGACCAAAGGCTTGCGAGAATATACAGCTACGTAACCGGACGTTACCTGAAAAGAATCTTGGACCCTTAAACAAGAAAGACAAAGGGAAAGAGAAGGCCTCTGAAGACATCACCTTGGATGATCGAGTTGCGGAAGAGTTAACCGCCAAGAACCCGCCAAAGAGGAATAAAGTGGATTACAACGTTTTAGCACATCTGAGGAAACTGCCCTCGCATCTCAGCATTCTCGATGCCCTTTTGTTATCAAAAGAGGCGAGAGATTCATTGATTAAGGCACTCCAAGACCCGGAACAATTCCAAGCATGCCTGGCCGAGGAAAAGATGAAGGATGAGTTGGAGGAAGTATACACGGCTGATGTTACTTTTGGCGATGAGGACCTTCTACTTGGGACTTGCGAACACAATCGCCCTCTCTATGTTTCGGGATACTGCCATGATATAAAGATAGGCAAAATTCTGATCGATAACGGGTCGTCTGTTAACCTACTCAACGTGCGGGTGTTGAAGGAGATCTGCATGAGCGTCCAGCACCTTGCTCGGGACAAGATCACCATATCCGGGTTCGACTCCCAATCGTCAAAGACTCTTGGATCTGTGATACTGACGCTACGTTTCGGATTACTCGTCACGGACATTAAGTTCCACGTCATAGATGCCAAGACATGCTACAACGCTTTGCTCGGCCGACCATGGTTACACGAGTACAACATCATCCCTTCTACACAACATCAGTGTATGAAGTATTTTAAGGATGGTTTCGAGTATACCGTGATGGGAGAACTGAACCCGTTCTCTGTGAACGAGGTCCGCAAATACGAAGATGCCAAATACTTCTTGCTGGATTTCGAAGACACGGAGAAGTGTCACAGGCCGGAAAATAAAACTAACGCCACCATCCCTGTCTTCGGCAGTGATACCGAGGAAGAAGAGGAGATCGTTTATTCGGGTCCGCCCCAACATAACAAGTCAGGACCATCCACTCCTACATTGGTCTTTGGTAGTGACTCAGAGGATGAGGTCCATGTCGTATTCTCTACTCGGCCTTCAATACGGGCTTCCACTGATGAAGAGCGAAGTCTGCAGATAACCATGGTACCGCTTGAACATTACAAAGAACTAGATGCACTCAACACCAACAGCGTAGAAGAATTGCAGACATTTTATATCCCTCCCGGGCGGGAAGGCGAGAAGGCAATCCTATTCTACCGTTCTGAAGAAAACAAGGTGGAAAAAGAAGTTTGGCATGGCGTGGATCCCACGCTCGACAGGCTTCAGCCTATCCGTCTTCCCAGATATTATACCGAAGGTTTGAAGAAACTGCTGAAACGCCAGGGGATATCCTTCCGACAGACCGTTAGAGAGGCTAAATTCTATGACAGGGTCTGGAATGTTCCCAGGACCCAACGCAAACTGCCTAACGGGAGAATGGAAACAAAGAGGCTTGGGTACATCCGGCTAAAGAAACGAGCGCTAGTAAATAGCTGTTATGTTATGTATGACTTCGATGAAGATGCGGACGCTCAATGGGAGGACGCTAATCCTAAGTCAGTAAAAGCTCCTGATGAAAAAGTGCCCGGTCCATCATTTGAAGAACAAATGGACAGGCTTATAAGGGAAGCTGGTCAAAAAGTCCGAGACGACCACAATCGCGAGACGGCCATCTATGAGAAAGCCAAGACGCAACGCCTTCTCCGACAGGCCGTGAAGGATGGAAAGGCCACTCAACCTGCTCGACGCGAAAGCAAAAACAAGTCAGAGGGCAGAAAAGACGCTCAACAATCACAAGACAGAGCTAAGAAACCACGTATCCGAGAGTCGAGCGTTATTGACTTAGCCCTCATGAAGAAAATGAGTCGAGCATACTCTTTTCCTCGGAACAAAACAAGGAAGATATTTGAGCTTGCTCTAAAACATCAAATGCTTACATTGCCAGAGTCCAAGCACCCCGAACAAGTAGGCAAAGCCTCACATCCGGACTATTGCTCTTACCATCGAGTAGTAGGTCATCCTCTTGAAGATTGCTTCACCTTCAAGAATTGGGTCGAAAATCAATATCAGCTTGGTAAATTCACTCTGTCCAACAACTGGAGGGTAGCACCACCACAAAAGCACGAGCCTAAGGCCACGAAAGAAGAACCAGTTCCACATTGGGATTGGCAGAAAATTCGCACCTGTCGTATGATAACAATATTAAAAGAGGAGTCCGGGAATGTGGACAGCCTTCCCTGGTGCTTCGAAAACAGCAATGATGAGGTGATCTCAGAATTTCCCCCAACTCCGAAAGAACTGGAGGACGGCATACATACCACTACGGATAACCTCAAGAAAATTGAGTTGGGGACGATAAACGATCCGCGACCGACATTCGTTAGCGAGCTGCTGTCCGAGGAAAAGGTGGCTGCGTTAAAGGACGTCCTTGTACAGCATAAAGATTGCTTCGCATGGAACTATTCCGAGATGCCGGGACTCGATCCAGAAGTTGCTGTTCATAGACTGGCAATATCCCCGAGTGTCAAGCCGGTCAAACAAGCGCCGAGAAGAATGCGGCTTGAGCTCGAAATGAGCATCAACGCAGAAGTCAAAAAGCTGATAGACTCCGGCTTTATCCAAGAGGTTCAATACCCTGAATGGATTGCTAATATCGTCCCAGTGATGAAGAAAAATGGTACGGTGCGCATATGCGTGGACTTTAGGGATCTCAACAAAGCCTGCCCGAAGGATGATTTTCCAGTACCAGTCACCGAACTGATGATAGACAACACGTCCACGCATGAGATTTTCTCATTCATGGATGGCTCATCAGGATATAATCAAATAAAAATGCATCCTGAAGACCAGAAACATACGGCTTTCCGGACTCCTTTGGGAATATTCTGTTACAAGGTGATGCCCTTCGGTTTAAAGAACGCCGGTGCAACCTACCAAAGGGCCATGACAAAGATTTTCGATAACCTTATACACGAAATTGTTGAGTGCTATATCGATGACCTCGTTGTTAAAAGCAAATCATATGAAGAACATCTCGAGCATCTGAAGACCGTATTTCAACGTCTCCGACTATACAACTTGAAGATGAACCCTCTGAAGTGTGCATTCGGGGTTTCCTCGGGCAAATTCCTGGGAGTCGTCGTTCGACACCGAGGTATCGAGGTAGATCCGTCTAAGATCAAGGCAATCATGGGAATGCCTCCGCCGAGAACTCTCAAACAGCTGCGGTCTCTCCAAGGAAAGCTCGCGTACATACGGCGATTTATAGCCAACCTCTCGGGAAAATGCCGCCCTTACAGCCACCTGATGAAGAAGGGAACCCCGTTCGTCTGGGATCAAAAGTGCCAAAGCGCACTAGACGAGATCAAACAGTACCTGCAAAACCCTCCAGTGTTGGCTGCTCCAGTGAAGGGAAAGCCTCTCATTCTTTACACGGCCGCCCTTGAAGGTTCTTTGGGCGCATTATGGGCACAAGAGAATGACCAGGGGAAAGAAAGAGCACTTTACTATTTAAGTCGAGTGCTGCTTGGGGCAGAAAGCAATTATTCCCCCATTGAAAAACACTGCCTGGCGTTGATCTTCGCAATAACAAAGCTTAGACATTACGCATTAGCGCATGAAGTCTATCTCATTTCAAAGGTGGACCCTCTCAAATATCTAATGTCAAAGGCCATATTGACAGGACGACTCGCTAAATGGGCCCTGCTCTTAATGGAATTCTCGATAGCATATCGACCACTCAAAGCAGTAAAAGACCAGGCCATCGCTGACTTCCTTGCTGAGCACCCGATACCAGCCGACTCTCCTTTAAACTGCGATCTTCCAGACGAACATGCGTTTGATGCGATCGATGGTGATAATACCCGATGGGAGCTTTATTTTGACGGAGCATCTTCCGTGAAGAAGCGCAAACAAAGTACCCCTATAATCAAATCAGGGGAAGGACTCATCTTTATAACTCCACAAGGAGGGATAATGCGCTACGCGTTTTCCCTGACGGAACCGAGGACAAACAATGAAGCCGAATACGAAGCTCTGATAGCAGGCCTCGAGATCGCCATTGACATGGGAATTGAGAACCTCCTCATATACGGAGATTCGCAACTGGTCGATAGTCAAGTAAACGGCGATTACCAAACATGCAAACCGGAGTTAGTAAAATACGGTGAAAAGGTGCAACAACTGCTAACCCAAATTCCCTCCTACACTTTGGAGAGCATACCACGCGCGGATAACAGTAAAGCGGACGCGTTAGCCAAACTCGCTAAAGGAATGGCTGACGAGAACCTCGATGACGTTAGAATCATGGTACAAAGTCGTCAGGTGCTCGCCCCCGCAGAAATACCTTCGGAATCACCCGAAGAGAAGGGAGTGACTAGACAAGCGACCTTGCAAATAAAAGAACATGAGAAGGTTGAGGATTGGAGGGAAGTCTTTATAGACTACTTCAAGTCCCACCAAATGCCCGAAGATGCATCTGCAAGACATCAACTCGTAAAACGAGCTCTGTCCTTCGCCTTCGTCAATGATACTCTCTACAAGAGGTCATTCGATTCTCTGTGGCTGAGATGCTTAGGACCAGATGAATCGGAAAGAGTCGTTCAGGAAGTTCATGACGGAATCTGCGGTTCCCACCAAGCAGGTCCAAAGATGAAGTTGAAGATCAAACGGATGGGCTATTACTGGCCCACGATGATTCAAGACTGCATCGAATATGCGAAGCAATGTCACTCATGCCAGATTCATGGGGATTTCATCCACCAGCACCCAAATCCGCTGCATCCAACGGTAGCTAGCTGGCCATTCGAAATGTGGGGGACTGATATAGTCGGCCCCATCGAGCCAGCGTCGTCTAAAGGACATCGTTTCATCCTAGCAACGACTGACTACTTCTCTAAGTGGGCAAAAGCAGTACCATTGAGAGAAGTGAAGATGGAGAATATCCTCCATTTCTTCAAAACGCACGTCATATATCGGTTTGGAACTCCGAAGCGGATCATCTCCGATAACGGGCCAGCCTACCGAAGTCATAAAATCAGCCGCTTCGCACAGCAGCATAACATAGACTGGAGATATTCCTCAGTCTATAATCCACGAGCTAACGGTCTCGCCGAGGCATTCAACAAGACCTTGACGAAAATTATAAAGAAAACAGTGTCTTGAAATAAGAAAGACTGGCATGAGAGACTGCAAGAAGCTCTTTGGGCGTATCGAACCACGTTCAAGACAGCCACAAACACAACGCCATACGCGTTGGTGTTCGGCACGGAAGCAGTACTCCCTCTCGAGATAGAGTTACCCTCTCTACGAGTGGCAGTTCACCACGAGCTAACGGACGAAGAAAATGCTCACCTTCGGCTTGAGGAGCTTGACGCCCTTGATGAAACTAGGCTCATAGCACAACAAAATCTGGAAGCTTATAAAGCAAAGATGATGCGCTCATACGAAAGATTGACCCGACCGAGGACATTCCACCAAGGCGAACTCGTGCTAGTGGTCAAAAGGCCTATGATCGCCAAGCGGGGAAAATTCGAGCCAAACTATGAAGGCCCGTACATCATAGATAAAGTTTACCAGGGTGGGGCCTATTTACTTATGGACATGCATGGTGAAAGGCCTTTCAGGCTGATAAACGGTCGCTTCCTAAAGAAATACTACGCTTAATGAGCCACAGCCTAGGTCAACGATAGATGACGACGACTATGTCCGCTCGCTATCTTCATAAGCTCAAACTTTATAAGCAGTAGCCAGCTTCTCAACAGCGGACCGAAATGTCCTTAAACTAACAGCGGACCGAAATGTCCTTAAACTAATAGCACACCGAAACGTCTTTAAAACTACTACCGCAGTATCTTTAGACGGGCGAGAAAAGAAAAAGGAGAGAAAAAAAAATATATATGAAAAAGAATTAAAAAAAAACGGTACGTCCATAAGCAAAATGGGCACGGATGAAAACCCGAAAGGGCTCCGTGGGTAAAAACAGCAGGGCTGCCGGCAAGTGTTCGTGAAAACCCGAAAGGGCGCGACCTTGTAAAAAAAAAGAAAGTAAAAAAAATAATAAAAAAAATAAATAAAAATAAAAAAAACAAAAAAAACGGTATGTCCATAAGCAAAATGGGCACGGATGAAAACCCGAAAGGGCTTCGTGAGTAAAAACAGCAGGACTACCGGCGAGTGTTTGTGAAAACCCGAAAGGGCGTAACCTCGTTAAAAGACACTTGTAGGGTCCCCTCGACCTTGTAAGGAGAAACCACCTGCGTGAGATCCTTACGACTCACAAAGGAGCAACACACTTAGGGATCCTCACGATTCCTAAGGAGAAAATACACTTACGAGATCCTCACGACTCGTAAAGAGAATTCTCTTATGGGACCCTCCCGGCTCATGAGATTTGAAAGTCTTAAGTTACAGAAACCTAAACCTGTTCTTAAGCAAATCCCCCACAACCTTCGATATTGCCCTACAAGAGGCTCAATACTGACCCTTGTATACAATCCACGGGCGCGAATAAACATTTCCCTAATCAAGTCTCATCCGAGACTGGGGATATGTTCGCATGATGAATAACCCTTGTAAATCCTCTCGATTTGCAAAGAGAAAACCCTATTGTAGGATCCTTACGACTTACAGAGGAACAAAACACTTAGGAACCCTCACGATTCCTAGGGAGAAAATACACCTATAAGATCCTCACGACTTGTAGGGAGAAATACCTTTATGAGACCCTTACGGCTCATGAAGTCAAAGCCTTAGTCGACAAGACCCTAACCCTGGTCGCTAAGCCACCTTCGTTCGACAGCGACAGAGGCAGATGATGATTCGCTCCTGGCAATATCCCAGTTGTAGCGATGCTGATGCCGAAATCGGTGTCCAATTTCAGGTTTACGGCGAAAAGCCAGTAGGCCGCACATGCATACGAAATAGCCGAAATGATGGGGCAACTTGCAATAAAAAGCAGCAAGTAAAATGTATGCATGCGAAATAGACAAAATGATTGGGCAACTCGCAATAAAAAGCAGCGAGTAAAAATAAAACAAACAGCCGAAATGGTTGGGCACCGCGAAAAATAGCCGAAATGATTGGGCGATCGCGACCTTTGCGATATAAAAGCTGAAATGATAGAGCATCGCGGGAATAAAACAAAAAAAATAATGATGATAAAATTTTGGCCCTACAGTTAAGATCACATCGATCCCTGTATACAATTCAAGGGCGTAAACAAAAAGGGAGCCATACTCTCCCAACAAACTCCTCGACTCACGGATACAAACACTCCTTGACGAGAGCCTCCTGATCCGCGTCGACCCGCAGAGCCACCAGTGCCTCCGTAGGAATCCTCGACTCGTTTCAAACCCCAAGGAAACAAATAATCCTTGGCGCTCGGGAAACAAATAATCCCTAGCAAAACTCCTCGACTCACGGATACAAACACTCCTTGACGAGACCCTCCTGATCCGCGTCGACCCGCAGAGCCACCAGTGCCTCCGTAGGAATCCTCGACTCATTTCAAACCCCAAGGAAACAAATAATCCTTAGCGCTCGGGAAACAAATAATCCCTAGCAAAACTCCTCGACTCACAGATACAAACACTCCTTGACGAGAGCCTCCTGATCCGCGTCGACCCGCAGAGCCACCAGTGCTTCCGTAGGAGTCCTCGACTCATTTCAAACCCCAAGGAAACAAATAATCCTTGGCGCTCGGGAAACAAATAATCCCTAGCAAAACTCCTCGACTCACGGATACAAACACTCCTTGACGAGAGCCTCCTGATCCGCGTCGACCCGCAGAGCCACCAGTGCCTCCGTAGGAATCCTCGACTCGTTTCAAACCCCAAGGAAACAAATAATCCTTGGCGCTCGGGAAACAAATAATCCCTAGCAAAACTCCTCGACTCACGGATACAAACACTCCTTGACGAGACCCTCCTGATCCGCGTCGACCCGCAGAGCCACCAGTGCCTCCGTAGGAACCCCAAGGAAACAAATAATCCTTGGCGCTCGGGAAACAAATAATCCCTAGCAAAACTCCTCGACTCACGGATACAAACACTCCTTGACGAGAGCCTCCTGATCCGCATCGACCCGCAGAGCCACCAGTGCCTCCGTAGGAATCCTCGACTCGTTTCAAACCCCAAGGAAACGAATAATCCTTGGCGCTCGGGAAACAAATAATCCCTGGCAAACTCCTCGACTCACGGATACAAACACTCCGTGATGAGAGCCTCTTAACTCATGTCAACTCGCAGAGCCATCACCCTCTCCGCGAGCAAATTCCCGATTCGTCTCAATTTGTAAGAAGAAGTCTCAGACAGCAAGGATTGAAGAGCTTGCTTCTTGAGCAACGGGGCCCTGCAAGTCAATCCAAAATGGTCTCTTGCATACTATTCACGGGTCTCACTCTCCGAAGTCAAATTTCGACGAGGAGGGAAACAGCCGCTTACGAATTCTCTCGACTCGTAAGAGGGAAAATTCTCTTATGAGATCCCTACGACTTATAAGAGAAAACCACACTTAGGAATCCTCACGATTCCTAAGGAGAAAATCCACCTATGAGATCCTCTCGATCCGTAGGGAGAAAAACCTCTATGAGACCCTCACGGCTCATAGAATCGAAAAGTCTTAGGCGGTAAACCTGAACCTGCGGCCTAAGCCATCGCTATTTCCTGAGGAAGTCGGAATACTCATTTTAGACACCCATCAACCATGGTTATTAAGACAGCCTACTGACATTAAAAGAGAGAAGATGACAGAAAGAATATCCGTTCCACATTTGATCTGGCATGCGTGACGCATTCATTTATGCATGGACAGAAGACTCAGGACGAGAAATAAGATAAGCTGAAATAGAAAAGGGGAGGGTTTTCATTCACACCGCTAAGAGTTTTTACAAGCATAAGAATAATGAATAGGAAACATTGTTCAAATTATTACAACGGTATAACCTCGGATCCGGGGCACGGATTGAAGAAATCAAAAGTAAGGCCATCCAGAGTTCTTCTGGCCTTTCTAATTATTCTTATGCGCAGTCTTTCGCGCTCCTCGGTGTCGATATCATCGGCAAGCCCTTCCGGCCTTTGATAAGCAGCAATGATCGTCGTCTACTGAAACACTTGATGCAGGATGTCAACGAGGACATTCCGTCGTTTCCTCGAGATCAGCCCTGTCAGGTGCACTGAATGCACCTTGTCCTCGGCATCATCCAGGGCATTGAGTGGTAAGGCCTCATGAAGACCAGGAAGTGCCCTCCATATTGCTCCCAGCACAACTTTCAAAAGAGCCGAACGCCGAGGCAACAGCCAACCACCGCTTGCGTTCAGACGACCCATAACTTCTGCACATTCGGCGTCTGTAAACTCCTGGTTTTGTTGACGACCCTGAGCGCGGATATCATCGTAGGTAATGAACTCGTGCAGACTGTATAGATGCACCGCCGCCATTATGCCTGGAGAAAATATTACAGGAAGATCAACAACAGAAAAGCAATAATATACATGGATGACTAAATTCCTACAGAGCAAAACTATGTTCAAAGATGAAACCCACCAGACGAGGGCTCTGCTGTTTAAGATTAATCTAAGAATCGATTTTACCTGAAGTTTTTCTAAAAAACTTTAAAAAAAGAAGCAAGGAACCGGAATTCTTAAAGGCAAGAACAAAGCTCTGAAGTCTTCAAAAATGGAAATCTGGAAGATGATAAGTATCTGGAGGGGACCAAAGGTCCTATTTATAGGCCTCAAATGCCTCTTCGACTTCCAAGAGTTGTCACGGCAGTTCACCCTAATTGGCGCGAATTTCCGTTTGAATTCCGAGACAGGAGATGAAGCGACGCTTCGTCCTTCCCCGATCAGAGCAAAGCCCTGTCTTGAAGAAGCGACGCTTCAGCACGAAAGCGCTAGCGCAGTTGCGTTGCACTGCGCGCTACACGCCACGTGTCCAGCGCAAACGCATCAGCGCAGCACCCCAAGGCAGCGCACCCAGTCAAAGCAAAGCTCTGTTTCAAGCAAAACCAAGGGAAGCAACGCTTCAGCGACGTATGCGTCGTGCGCTGCATGACACGTGTCGGCGTAGATGTGCTAGCGCAGTTGCGCTGCACTGTGTGCTGTACGACACGCGTCATATCCTGGAGCATTCGCGCTAAACAAAAAGGTTCTGAAGAAATCTTTTCGGTTATTATCTTCTGTAAAACAGAAGCCCTTAGATTAAAGATCCGATTGTGGGGGAAATCCCGCCAAATCTTTCAGAAAAGGGATTTCTTCAACAAATTGAACTTGCTTCTTAGTCTGCAAAATGAAGCCTCAGGCATCAGAGGTAGGAGAACTTGCTTCCTGAACAATGGGACCCTACAAGTCGATCTAAAATGGTCTCTTGCACACTATACGCGGGACTCACTCTCTAAAATTGAGTTTCGATAAGAAGGGAAACAACCGCTTACGGGTCCTCTCAACTCGTGAGAAGGAAAAATCCTCTTATAAGATCCCTACGACTTATAAGAGAAAACCACACTTAGGAATCCTCACGATTCCTAAGGAGAAAAGCCCGCCTACGAGATCCTCTCGATCCGTAGGAAGAAAAGTCTCTACGAGACCCTCACGGCTCATAGAGTTGAAAAGTCCTAGGCGGCAGATCTGAACCTGCAGTCTAGGCCATCGTTATCTCTGGGAGAAATGAAGTTATCTGTCAATAAGGTACATTAAATATGTCGTTCTGAAAAGAGTGAAAAAGGCGAAGAAATGACACAGGACGTTACAAAAATGTGTATCTTTTATTCATGAATATTGACTGGGTACAGGATACATTGTACTAAAGAATAAAAAAAAGGGTATATATACATATATTTTACAAGTACAAATGATACAAGGAGAAATTACTGGGAAGGAAGCGTCTTGCATAGATTTAGCAATTGCTCGCATACTTCCTTTCACGTCTTCTCTCGATCGGCTACCACCGCCAGCTCTGCCTCCACTTGGGCTCGCTGCTGCAAGACCGACGCAAGTTGCTCCCTGACGGCCTGATAGGCAGCTTCCCGACTTGGGATATTGCGCTCAGCTACGTCAAGCTTCCGCTTCAAGTTTAGCCCATGGGAGATACGCTCCAAGAGACCCTCGAAGATAGTCTTCACTTGGGCAGCATTTGCCTCAACCTCAGCGCGCAGATGGGCCGTTTCGTTCGAGGTCTTTTGGCATTCCCTTAGTCTTGAAGCTGCTTCTTGTTCCAAGTGGCGGAGGTGCGAAGTGCTTTGCTCGAGCCAAGTTGTGCGTTGGGTGCTCAGAACTAAAACTTCGAGAGAAGGGCGCGTCGACTCCAGCCGATTTAGACAAGCCTCGATCCCTCTGCAGTGGTTAACCCAAGATTCGACGACGCCTTCGTTATGAAAATTTACGAGCGCCGCCAACATCGGGTTAACCTCCACAGCAAAATCTACGGCAGAAGGGAGAGCGTCCATATTGAGCTCTTCAATGTACCCGCTCAGCATGCCCAAACTCATCACAGCACCCTTGGAAGATGGACGTCTCAAGAAAGGGCCTGCCGGTGAAAGAACGCGAGCCTCAAAGGGGACCGGAGCCGGAACAATAGCTGCAAAACAAAAAATGGTTAAACGATGGTTCGGAAGATGTTGAAGGGTTACCGAAAAAGGAAATTTATTATACCAGCTGCAACGGACGGTAAAGCCGGAAGGGCCGGTGGCGCGGCAAGCCTTGCATCCCCTCCTTCGATTTGTGGCACTGCAATAAAGAAAAGGAAAAGTCAGAAATTATCCCATTGCTAGAAAAAAAAGGGGGTAAATAAGGATATTATAGTAAAGGTATACTCACCGGCGCCACCAGAGGGAGAAGCGAGTTCGGATGGGAAAGAGAAGTGTGGGAGCAACACTTGATATAAATGATCGAAGAGCACTCCTGCAAAAGCACAATGGTATAACGTTAGTACAAAGCTACATTTTTGAAAGATTAAGGCATGAGTCGTGAATCCATACCTTCCAACATCCGTGATGGTACAAGGGAAGGCGGGGAGGTGACCACCACCAGAGCGGTAATCGACGGTGCCCCCTCGAGCAAAGGAGCATCGGCACTGGCCGCGCCTGCAAAGACAAGCTTGTCAGAAAAGATCGCAAGATATATAGAAAAAAGGAGGAACGCTGGTGATAAAATTTTTTTTTACCCGACGAGCTACCAGCAGAAACTGAAGCAATCCCCTCATCCATCGACATGAGACCACCGCCCGTAGCCTTATCACCCGACTCGATGGGAACCGTTGTTGTGCTCGCGAGCCCGGGAAACGGCAAGGAACCAAACGCGGGGAGGGCTATGATCAGAGTATTACCAGATTCCTGAGAAAGAGCGGTTCGCTCCTCCTCAGGAATCGTGGCCGCCTCACCCGATACTCCCTCGGTTTCTGCGGTCACGGTTGTCTCATCCATTGGCACCGTGACGTCTCCAGCCTCAAGCGCCTCGACTTCTACTGCCTTCGGCTCGACAGTCATCTCATCTGCCGCCACTTCAGACGCGGCATCAATGACCTTCTCGGCGGCGGATCCTTCAACTTCTGTTTCAGGCACCGTGGCCCCGATGACGGTGCCCACCGTCGGCTCAGGTTCGGCAGGCGCCGCTTCCGCCGTTTCCTGGGGTCCGACGGTCTCCGCCTCCCCCTCAGTCGGACTTGGTCCTGCAAGATGGAATGCATATGAGCCAATGGCTTTATAATTCTTACAACAAGGTTCTGAAAGAGATGCTACCTGAAGGGGATTTATTGTTTGCACTTCGGGCCGCGCGCGCCACTTGCCTATAAGCAGTAGACAGGGCGACAGGGGCCTCTCCAGAAGGAGTGTCAGTGCGAGGAATGGTACTGGGACCCGCTCCTGCGGCCAAAGCAGCTCTACGCGCCCTTGCTTCGCATCTCAACCGCTTCCGCTCCTCTCGAGCCGTTGAGACGGATGCCACTAGAGCTTCCCTAATTGAGGTGTCCTCGTCCGTGAATAAGGAAGCCTCTAAGGTTTTCAGGGCATCCCTCGTCGTTTTGTCAAGCCGAAGCTCTTGCGGCAACTTTGACGAAGCCGGGACTTCAGTAACAGGCTCGGGAAGGATCCCCGCATCAACTGATATAACCCCTACAAAGAAACAAAAGAAGGTTAGGTTGACCTTCAGAGAAAATGACAAACTTTCCTTATGAAAGAGAAAGGGGTGAAACATACCAGCGCCTGCTAGGGCACACTTCTCCTCCTCCTCCTGGAAGGTTTTCAGGGAGGCAGCAATAGCCTCTTCAGTAGAGACACCTGTTGAAAATGAAGCAAATGTTAGTTAAAGATAATAATACAAGGTGCAATAAAATGACAAATGAAGCGTTTGATGATTACCGGACTCAGCGAGTTTGCTTAACATCGCTTCAAGCCTCGCCGATCGCTCCGAAGCTGCAATGGCGGCAGCCAGATTGGTGTCCGCAGGATCTACCACGAAACCCTCATTGCTGCCGTATTCACATATGGCCTTGGCGGGAGGAGCCGCAGGCTTTAAGCTGAGGATCGCGTCGAGGGATAGGGTGGACTTCTTCTTCTTCTGTCCGCCAGCTTTAGATCCACCCGGAGCAGCTTTGCGCTTGGCAGTCACTTTAGGGCGGCGAGTCCCGATATCCGCTCCTGTGCCAGACTCTGGCGATACCACTTTAACCGTCTTCGTGGGAGCACGGGGCGCTGGCGGTGCATCCACCGTAGTAGGCAGTGGCAATCCACGCGGGGGGGCCAACACGCGTGGTCGGTCAGCTCCGGCATCTTTCATCGGGAGGGTGACCTGGATCCTTGGCTGCAAGGGAGCCTTGCGATCACCACCAGGAGGCGCACCCCTACGGTCAACCAGCAAGCGTTTCTCCATTAAAATAATTGGGCCCATAGCATGCGCATACCAGGCTACAACGGATGGATTATTTTAGGGGCACAGCTAGGCTCACTGATAAAAAAATAAGAGCCTGTATTGAGCCGGGTGAAATGATGCATAGCATTCCTTATTCCCCCTTGGTTGGCCGCGGGTGTTTCCAGAAAGGCTTCCATCGGGATCCCTTGATTGTAACTCGATTGTCGGGAAAATCGATGTGGGTTATACCTCATAAAAAGAGCCGTCTCATTCTGCCTAAATACTAGGTAGCCCGGCCGAATGGAGTAAAGGTGAAGGATTTCCCGAGCCTTCAGTACAGAAACCCCGCCCTTAAAGTCATCACGCAGTGACACCACTGACTTAGTGGTCTCGGAGCCTATGGTGATGACCTTATCCACAAAAGAGGTCTTCGCTCCGACTAGATGTGAACGCAGGAGCAGTCCCCTAGACTCCCGCAGAGGTGCAACCACAATTGAAGCCCCGACCAACCGCATGATCCTTGGGAGTCTGTATTTCTCAAAAAACGGAGGAGTCTTATGAGCACCAAACACCCCTCGCACATGCAGCTCCATCCAAGAAGTGAAGTAGTGCATCGGGAAGTTAGCAGGCTGTACCCCAGGCTCATTAGCATCCGCCGCTACGCTAAGTCCATTGTAGAGGTAAGTCAGCCCGGCGATCCCTACTGATAACTGTAAACCAGCCGCCATTCGATGCGCCGGGTAAAAGACAGAGGACCGCATGAGGCGTGGGTACATGGGAAGCGCGAAGCTGCATAGCCATAGACCCAAGAACCCTATGAAAAAAGTCTCCTCGTCCATGCCAGGAACGGCGATCTCTGAGAAAGGGACGCTGGCAGCGCCAGGGAAATAAAAATCCCGCTGGTCATTTTCCGATGAAGGTCGGCGGTCCAAGCCGAAACCAAAGGGGTCAGCAAGCTGAGCGAACTTCTCGCCCTGCTCTGATAGGAACTCCGGGCGGATAAAACGAGCAATGAAATCCGTGAAACTGACGCCCCGGTCGCCCGATTCCAAATGGAGTTCCTCATAAATCTCCAACACCTTCACCAAGCCCGGGTGCTGATGCTGAATGGCATTTTCCGGAGTTAAGTCAAATACAAGCTGCTTGGTGGCGAAGAAATACTCGTCAGGAGGAAGCAGCTCCTCGTAGTGTTCTCCCCTCATTGGCAGACCCGAAATCTCAGCAAACTCCTCCAGAGAGATGGAGACTTCCCTATCCGCAGTCAGGAAGGTATGGGTGGGGATATTCCATTGTTCGATGAAGGCTTTTATCCACCACGTCGGAGGAGAGGGATACTCGAAGAGCGAGACGTAGATAGCTGAGTATAAACCAATCGTCGTTAGGAGAGCCCTCTTCGTCGCCAAAATGTAACGGGCCCATTGCAAATATCCGGCAAGCGGCCGCGGGATCAATCCAATGTTATAAGCCTGTCCCCAAGGGCGTGCTTCACCCTGACAGATTCGCCTCCCCAAGATATCTATAGCCGGCGGCGGCTGCACCGGAATGGCGCCGATTGCAGGCTGAAGGAGGTCATCGGCATTCCAATTTTTAACCTCCACGGCATACTCCACCGGGGGCTTGTCCGCATAAGGGATCGTAACTATGGGCTCAGAGGGCGAAGCGGAGCTGAAGCTGCGACGGCCTTGGATGATTTGGCTGTACCACCTTCCCCACAAGTGAAGTCTCTTGCACTCTGGATCATGATCTTTAATCAAGGCGAACACCACCCGGTCCACCGGCGCATGGGGGAACCCTCCTTCCGAGCGAACAAAGGGGAAAGATAAGTCGTCAGACATGCTTCCTGTAGAAAGATAAAAATAACCGTTAGTGTTCTGACACTTGGCATTTTGAAATCTTACTCAACACTATGATGTAATGGGTAGGGGACAAAAAGAGGGACCCACAAAATCTGGATGATGATACATCATTTAATAAGATAACCCCATCATTAGATGAGACTGTCAATTAATGAAAAGGTCCCCAAAAGAATATCCTCACTGATGGGAAATCCCTAGAGACAAGGAGAAATATTCTCTTTCAGAGCAAAGCTCTGTCACAGAGTGACATTTGTCAAACTCTGGTCTCAGGGGAACAAGATTCCTTAAAAGAGCATAGCTCTATGGTAATGGTGGAAAGATCCATCAATTTTATCTTTAGACTTTTGGAATCTTGAAAAATCCATGAAAACTTATAAAACAAAATTTTTCTCCGTTTATCAGATCTAAAAAGATCTATATTTGATCTAAGAGCAATGCTCTGTTCATGGGTTAGAACCCATGGATCAGATCTCTGTAAATCTGTAATTTTTTTGAGAGCAAGGCTCTGTTGAAGAAACCCCAAAGGGGTTTTCCTTTAGATCAAAGATCTATAAGAGCAAGGCTCTGTTAATTAAATTTAATTTAAATTAATTTAATTTAATTAATTTTACCTAGAGTGATTCTAAAACTAGAACTTTGAAGTTCTCACAAGAGCAAGGCTCTGGAAGTCCTTAAGCAAGAGCAAGGCTCTGAAATTCAAATTCTTGAAATTGGTAAAGAATTACCAAGGACCAAGGGTCCTATTTATAGACGCCTGCATCTTTTCAACTGACCCCCATGATCCAACAGTCAGGATCTTGCCACCGCTGCACTCACGTGCGCGCCACGTGAGCGCAACGGTGGGGGGGCATTTGTTCCCCCAATCAGAGCAAGGCTCTGCTTAAATTTTGAAAATTCAAATTTTGAAGCAACGCTTCAGTTCCCGTGCGCTGCGCGCAACGCGCCATGTGTCAGAAGTTGACACGGCAGCACAACGCCCAAGGCAGTACGTCCAATCAGAGCAAGGCTCTTTAAAAAAAACATAAGCAACGTTCAACTGCGCAAGCGCACGGCTGCGCGACACGTGTCTGCGCAGTTGCGCAAGCAAAACTGCGCAAGCGCACGGCTGCGCGACACGTGTCCGCGCAGTTGCGCAAGCGCTGTTGCGCAAGCGCTTCACTGCGCGACACGTGTCTGCGCAGTTGCGCAAGCGCTTCACTGCGCGACACGTGTCACGCGCTGGTGAGTTGCGAACAACAGAGTGAAGATTTAAGGATATTTTTTCTGTTCTTGTTTAAACAAGAAGATTTCTTCTGTAAAACAGGGGCCTTTGGATCAAAGATCCAACGGTGGGGAAAATTCCCCAAATCACTCAGAAAAGATCTTTTTAACAAATCTAACTGATTTTTGAGCACTATAAAAAGGACCCCAGACCCCATTTCAAAAAGAGAGAGAATTTGGATAAAAAAAAAGAAGAAGAAGAGAACTTCTTGAGAACACAAAGAAGAAGGTAAAAACCTTTGAAATAAGAGAAAATTCTCTTAGGAATAGATCATTGATCTAAAAGACAAGATCAGTGATCTTCAATAAATAAATAAATAAAATAATAAAAAATAGTGCGTTGCACTTGCTAGAGAACTTCTGGTTCTCTGAAATAGAAAGAAAGAAAAGATCTTTTTCTCTTCTTTGATCTAAATCTAGATCAAGAAAATGAAAAGTGCTCTGCACTCCTTTCCTTGAATCTAAAAGATTCTTGGTGCTTTGCATAAATGCAATGCAGGGCCAGGCCCAAATCAAAAAGACCTAGCAGGCCAAAATAAATTGCAAAGCAATAAAAGGGCTGAGCCCAAATAAAATTGATGCACTGCATCATTCATAAAGAGCAGAGCCCAAAAACAAATTGATGCCCTGCATCTTTTCTGGGCAAAGCCCAAATAAAAATAAAAGGAAATGCAAAAGCAATGTTGGACATTTTTTTTACTGGACTTAGCCCAATCGTGGCCATAAGTCCTTAAATTAAATTGGCTGAGCAAAATGGCTCTCCTAAATCAATCTACATCCGGTTCGAGGGTACATCTCCGAACTCCTTTGACATCCATCGTTGTAATTCCTCAACGACGTCAAAGAGGTGACGGGTCCCAACGGCCACACACCCAATATCGGACCGAAACGTCCCTAAACTAACATCGGACCGAAACGTCCCTAAACTAATACCAGACCGAAACGTCCCTAAACTAACATCGGACCGAAACGTCCCTAAAACTAATATCGGACCGAAACGTCCCGAAACTAACGACGGACCACCACGTCCCTAAACTGGCACAATAGAGCCCAAATGCTCTTTTGTCGGATCTAAACGGTCCCGTTAAGTTGATCTTAGTCTCAAACTGGACTAACGTATCCTTAACAAACGTTTAAGTTGATCTTAGCCCCAAACACGGCTAACGTATCCTTAAATATTCAAATGGATTATAAAACTCCCAATCAACTCTGGTTCGAGGGTACATCTCCGAGCTCCTTTGATACATGTTGTTGTAATCCTTCAACGACGTCAGAGAGGTGACGAGTCCCGATGGCCATACATTAAATTAATCACTACGTTGAGTTGATCTTAGTCTAAGACAGGACTAACGTATCCTTGACGAACGTTTAAGTTGATCTTAGCCGCAACGCGACTAATGCATCCTTAAACTGAAAACACTAAACCCAAATCTAAGTAAATACGGATTTGGACTAATCCACGTCCTACGGGCGACGGCATTACTCAGTCTCCGTATACAATCTACGGGCAACCACAAACAAATGAACACACACGACACGAAGTGAAATTCTGGAGAAGGAGAAAGTTGTTACCGCGAAGCGGTAGCGTAATTAACTGCAGGGGCTTGCGCCTGCAGGGAAGAGCGTCCCCATAATCAAAAACCCCTCATCCTGAGGGGAATCTGACGAAGTCTGCTACATCAGCCGCATCCGTCTAAACCTCCGATACACGGTGCCATAAATCAACTTGGCATCTTCGGAGAGATAAACGGATAAAACCAAATAGCATCTGCCCCGAACATCAGGCATGGACGTCAAAGTCCAGGCCGCCGTTCGGAGGGGAACAGAGTCGAGATGAGTTGAGAGGATTTCGCAGGTGTATCCTAACGTGAAATATAGATAACCCCTATTCTTTACGACAGGGGTCCATTAGGTTTGTAGTACTAGGGTTTTAGTCTGTGGGGCCGTCGCATTGACTGATGTATTGCTCGATATGCAGTCCTTAAGCTGTTGTTCAAGTAGCCCCATGACTGTCGTATCTCCGATCCCTTCTGAGGCTGGACATGACGTTTTCAAGTAATCTCCTTAGGTCATATTACCGTCGGAAGAGCAAGCGTTAGGAATTTGCCATGACGCTTTTTACTTGAGGTTAGGCTCAATTTGGAGCCCCGATGAGTCATAACCACTCCGCTCTGGTGTTGAATGATCTCCGATAGTCTTTTAGACTTTATATGAGTTGCCTTCAAGACCTGAAGCTAGGAACATGTCGTTGTTTTATTTTCGTTAACGATGTCGTGCTGATTCTTTGCTGAAGTAAGGTAGACATCTGTAGGACCTCTAAGCTGTATGTATCGCAATTGATGTCCGGAGTTAGGAATATTCCATCGCCCCACAACTGTCATGTCTCTGATCCTTTCGGAGGCTGGACAAGACGTTTCTGTTCACCGCCGAAAGACATGACCTGGACGTTAGGACGTCTGGCCTGAATTTTGGGGGCAGATGCTATTTGGTTTTATCCATACACCTCTCCGAAGATGCCAAGTTGATTTATAGCACCGTGCTTTGGAGGTTTGGACGGATGCGGCCGTTGTAGCAGACTTCGTCAGATTCCACCTCGTTTGCGAGGGGTTTTTGATTATAGGGACGCTCTTCCCTGCAGGCGCAAGCCCCTACAGTTAATTACGTTACCACGTAGTGATAACCACTTTCTTCTGCTCTAGATGTTCACTTCGTGTCGTATGTGTTTGTTTTATTTTTGGTTGCCCGTGGATTGTATACGGAGACTAATTTATGTTGTCGCCCATAGGGCGGGGATTAGTCCAAATACACATTTTCTTAGATTTGGGTTTAGTGGATTTAAGGCTCGTTAATCTCATTTGAGATTAAGATCAACTTAAATATTTGTTAAGGATACGTTAGTCTGATTTTAGACTAAGATCTACTCAACGGGGGTTCAGGATCATTTTTGATCCAACAAAAGAGCATTTGGGCTCTATCGTTTTAGTTTAGAGACGTTACGGTCTATTGGATTTAAGGACATCATAGTCCATGTTTAAGGACATCTTAGTCCATAGAATTTATCTTAGGGACATTGCGGTCCATTGGGTTTTTAAGGACATCATAGTTCGTGTTTAAAGACATCATAGTCTGTAGGGTTTAAAGACATCATAGTCTGTAGGGTTTAAAGATATCATAATCTATAGGGTTTTGGTTTAACAGTTTGGGGATGCGCCAAAAGTTATTGGTTATTAGGACCCTCCATCTCTCTGAAGACGTTGAAGAATTACAATGACATATATCAGAGGTATGAAGAGATGTACCCTTGAACCAGTGAATATTCATCAAAGATTTGATGATCTTGTTTGGGACTAAGTCCAATTTAAAAGCATATGGGTTGGGTTAATTTGGGATTTGACCAACCTTAGGCTCAGCCCACTTGATTATTTATTTGGGTTTGGTCCCTTTTCTGCATCAGCGGTGCTTTGCATTGAAATGGGTTTTGACACCCTTTATTCTTTTTGTTTTATTTGTATTCTTTTATACGGAGTGTTGAGCATTTGATAGCGCTCACGTGAGGAACACGTGGAGCGCTTGGCGCTGAGCGCCAGGTAATGAATACTAAGTACTTTTTATTAAGTAGCGCCTACATGGGGAGCACGTGGAGCGCTCGGCGCTGAACGCCAAACCTTGAGTGCTAAGCGCTCCTTATTAAATAGCGCCTACGTGAGGAGCACGTGGAGCGCTCGACGCTGAGCGCCAAACTTTGAGTGCTAAGCGCTCCTTAATAAATAGCGCCCACATGAGGGGCACGTGGAGCGCTTGGCGCTGAGCGCCAGGCACTGTTTTTTTTTCAGTTTTGATCAGTTCGGTGCTCTGAGAATTAAATTCTCGTTTATGATAGACTTTGTCTCATGGATCTAAGAACTAAGTTCTTCTTTTATGAGGAGATGCTATGATCTCTTTTGTGTTTTTTTATGAGAGACTTTGTCTCATGGATCTGAGAACTAAGTTCTTCTTTTATGAGGAGATGCTATGATCTCTTTTATTTTTTTTACCTTGAAAAGAGGCAGTTCTCGTCTTGAATTCTGAAATTTATGGGGGAGTTCTTCTGTACAAGACTTGAAGTCTTGGGTCCTTTATATAGTGGAGGCTGATTTGTTGAATCAGTTAATGAAATCTCTCATTGAGAGATCTCTGATTGATTTGGGCATATTTCCCACCATTGGATCTTTGATCCAAGGGCTTCTGTTTTACAGAAAACATTTTTCTTGTTTTTAACAAGATTGGAAAAATATTTTCTTATACAGAACTTATTCTGTATCGTGGTGATTTTTAATCACTATTGGATCTTTGATCCAATGGTGCTCTGATTTACAGAGCACAATCTTTCTTGTTTAGAAAGATTTGAGGAGTATTTCCTCAACAGAATTCGATTCTGTAATATGATGACTCATCATCTCCATTGGATCTTTGATCCAAGGGTGGAAAACTTTTAGTTCTGGTGTTGGCGCTCGCGTGCTTTGCACATGAGGCGCTGCCTCAGAGTTTTTAACTCTTGGCGCTAGCGCTCTTGACGCTCTCGTGCTTTGTACGTGAGGCGCTGCCTCAGAGTGTTTTACTCTTGGCGCTGGCACTGTTGGCGCTCTCGTGCTCTGCACGTGAGGTGCTGCCTCAGAGTGTTTTACTCTTGGTACTGGCGCTGTTGGCACTCTCATGCTTTGCAAGTGATGCGCTGCCTCAGAGTATTTTATTCTTGGCGCTGGCGCTGTTGGCGCTCTCATACTTTGCACGTGAGGCGCTACCTCAGAGTTTTTAACTCTTGGCGCTGGCCCTCTTGGCGCTCTCGTGTTTTGCACGTGAGGCGCTGCCTCAGAGTGTTTTACTCTTGACGTTGTTGGCACTCTCGTACTCTGCACGTGAGGCGCTGCCTCAGAGTGTTTTACTCTTGGCGCTGGCGCTGTTGGCACTCTCGTGCTTTGCACGTGATGTGATGCCTCAGATTGTTTTACTATTGGCGCTGGCGCTGTTGGCGCTCTCGTGCTTTGCACGTGAGGCGCTACCTCAGAGTGTTTTACTCTTGGCGCTAGCGCTGTTGGCGCTCTCGTGCTTATACTTGAGGCGCTGCCTCAGTTCAAATTTTGAACAGAGCCTTGCTCCCCTATTGGGGAAAACAAATGCCCCCCAACTGTTGCGCTCACGTGGCTCACACGTGAGTGCAGCGGTGGCAGCCTTTCCACCGTTAGATCAACTTGGAAGTTGGATCGACTTCCAGCGCCTATAAATAGGGCCTTTAGACCTTGAGATGATTTTTGTTCATCTTCATCCCTTCTTGTTTTTGAGAATTTAATTCTCCCTTCAGAGCTTAGATCTCTGCCTAAGGAAAATTCCTTTTGAGTTAAAACTTTGTTCAAAAATTTGGTAAGGATCATAATCGAACCCCTTAAACAGAGCTTTGCTCTGACTAGATCATAGATCTAAAAATGGATTTTTAGGGTTTCTTAACAGAGCTTTGCTCTTCTTAGATCATAGATCTAAAGAGATCTTTTTTAAGGTTTCTTAATCCATTAATGAAGAGCTCTTAGAGTTTCTAAGATTTGTATTTCAGATCTTTAAAGATCTTAGGGTTTTACCTCTGTAAAAAGCTTTGCTTTTTAGGGTTCTGATGGCTTGTTCCATCGTTTTCGCAGAGCATAGCTCTTTAGAATTTTTGGGAAATTTTTATTCCCCTCATAATGACAGATGTGATTTCTGTTGTAGAGCCTTCTCTCGAGGGAGTTTAACTTCTTAGCCCAAGGAGTCTCTCATTAAATGAGAATCCTTTTAGGATTTCCTCTTTAATGAGTGACTGTCTCATCAATGATGAGCCGTCACCTTGATTTTGTGGGTCCCCTTTGGTCCCTTTCCACTGCATTGCAGTATGGTACAAATTTAAAGTACCAAGTGTCAGAATTTGGACTGTAGCATTGACAGCTAACTCTTGTTCTTTTTCGCGCAGGTACTATGTCTTTTGACACTTTTTTCCCATTTGTTCGTCCGGAGAGCGCATTTGCTGACGCGCCCATAGATAGGGAATTCTTCGTGCTCATTAAAGATCATGACCCAGAGCAGAAATCTCTTCATCTATGGGGGTCGTGGTACAATCAAATCATCCAGGGTCGGCGTAGTTTTTTTATGCAGTATCTTCGGAGCCCATTTCAGCGATTCACTATGCCGACTCACCCCAAGTGAACTATGTCGTAGAGGAGGTCAAATGGACTTCGGAGGGTCGCCTTCAGCCTTCTATGGCCTTGATACCCGTACAGCCGCCGATGGCTTTAGATATTTTGGGGTGGCGCATATGTCAAGGCGAGTCGCGCCCTTGGGGACAGCCATACATGATAGGCTTGACTCCTCGCCATTCAGCCGGATACTTGCAGTGGGCTCGATACATCTTGTCGGCCAAAAAATCACTGCTGCTGAAGCTCGGGTTGTAGCCCGCAGTTTACGCGTCTCTTTTCCAGTATTCCACGCCCGCTTTATGGTGGGTCAAAGATTTCTTGGAACAATGGAATATCCCGACTCACACCTTCCTTTTATCAGATCGGGAAGTTTCAATCTCTTTAGAGGAGTTCGATGAGATCTCCGGCTTATCCGTCAGGAGAGAACATTACGAGGAGCTACTTCCTCCCGACGAGTACATCTTTGCCACCAAATCAGTGGTGATGGGCCTTACCCCGGAGAATGCCATTCAACATCAATTCCTAAGTCTGATCAAGGTGTTGAAAATTTATGAAAGTCTGTTTCTCGAATCCGGAAGGCATGGAGTCAGCTTCGCGGATTTCATCGCCCGCTTTCTTCGCCCGGAAGCCTTGTCCAAACAAGCCACGAGATTCGCCAAGATTGACGATCCTTTTGGTTTTGGCTTAAACAGCCAGCCAACGGCGGAGGCAGATCAAAGGAATTTCTTCCTCTCAGATACCCCGGTCGTCCCCTTTGCAGAGCTCGTGGCTTCAGATATCGACAAAGAGGCATTCTTTTTGGGGTTTCTTGGCCTATGGTTAAGCTGGTTTGTGCTCCCAATGCACCCTCGCTATATGAGACCATCCGTCTTCTATCCGGCTCACCGAATAGTTATTAGGATGCGAGTGGCCATCAGGGTCGCTGGGCTAGCTCACTTGTATCATGGCCTCAGCTTAGAGGCAGACACCACTCAGCCATGGGTACAGCCCGTAAATCTCCCGCTGCACTATTTCACGTCGTGGATCGAGCTGCATGTGCTCGGCGCTTTTGGAGTCCACGAACGGCCCCATTTCTACGATAGTTATAACTTCTCTCGGGTTATTGATTGATCTAATTTATGTATAGTAGTTAACCGCAATCAATAACGGTGTCGCGTGTAGCTAGACCGAGATGAGTACGGGCCGTCCTCAGGGAAACGTTGAATCTTTTAATCTTACTTTAGGCGTGTTGATTAGGAAAAGAGGAAGAATAATAAATGGTGAAGAATGATTGTAGGTTCTAGATCTACGTCAAACATGGATGCAGAATATAAATCTAGATTAACTACGGATGTAAGTTTAATATTAGAAGGGGGCTTGTAGGGTTCATTAAGATTTAGTAGTCATGGATGATTAATTAAAGACTACTCTTTTTATCCTTTAATAAATTTAAAATAGATCGACAATGATGCATGTAGATTAGAGTTTCTGGAGGGAAAAAGGGTTCCTACTCTTAACCCCTATCTTGACATGGATCTCCGTTCATGTCTAGCCTTTACCAAAACAATTATTAATCTAATCTCTAATCGCGGTCGAGACTAGCAATAAATTGGTAGCGCGTCCGATTAGGATGTTAATGATTCTTTTGATAAAGTTTATAAACTTTATAGGATTTAAAAAATGCTTAGGGATCTTCATCATCCATTAACCTACCATAATCCTATGAACCCTAACAAGCAAAGAATTACTCGTGCATGTTGGGATAAGAAAAGATAGAGAGGGAAAACATAATGAAAAACTACAAAGAAATAAAATAATAAAACAACTATCTTCATTAATCAATAAGATCAAGTACACTTTGTTTCCTTAGAAAATGATTACAAAACCCTAGTTTGTTTCTCGATCTCTTCTAAGGAGGTAGATGAACCATTGATGATCAACCAGGATTCTTGAGCCGTTGTGGACTTCGTGATCGCATCGGTTTGATAAATTTTCCAAGAGCCTCTCGGTCCTTATTTATAGTCACAGACCCAGAACCCTAGTTTCCTAATATGCTAACTAGTTGTTAGGATCCCAACCAAAAAAATCCAGAATCCTAACTCTTCAGATGTGAGGCGGAACCGCGGCCAATAGGTGGGTTTGGCCGCGGATCCGCCGCCTTATGGTGGGTTCATGGGCTCTAATTTCTGTGGCTTCATATCTATAGCACTTGTTGATCTTTTGAATATCTAGACTTTGAAAATTTTTCTACGTTTCTGCCAGAATTGGTTTCTTCAATTTACTTGAATATCTTCAGCAGATTTGATCTCGCCAACTCGGATTTTCTTGATTTCAGTCATGATATAATTCCTGCACAATCATCTCAATGAATGATATTAGTAGAATTTATTTTTATTGAGATATTATCTTAACCATTTGTCATGATATTTTAGTTTTAAGAGAATTGATCAAAAGATATTTAATAAAGTAAGCATATTAAAATAGTCCAAATATTATATGAATATTATATGCTTACATTTCCCTTCATAATATTAATTATAATATATAAACACATGAGAATAGTATTTTTACAGATAAACCCTTATATGTGTCATATTTATAAAAAACATCTTTTATTATATATAAATAGTAAGGAAAATATCATATTAAAAGTGCAGTTTTATCAACTGAACAGTTATGTTGCTAGTTGATGCTTCTGCTTTAGATCCGTCGCAACGAGAAGCTCGGGGTTTGGTCCTTCGCCCGCGTATGGTCGAGGATGGCATGACCTTCGTCGATAAGGTTTTAACTATCGGCAAGGAATCCACTAAAACGGTGCAGCCGCTGTGCGACACCTTCAAAGACGAGGCTTCTACCTTGAAGGCTCGGGAGATTCTGCATTTGTATTCGATCGGGCCGGGCTTTTTAGTGTTCAGGCAGAATGACTCGGTGCTTTTCATGAGGTACAACCTACACCATTTTTCTCAACAATTGAGTTACGATCAGGGTGTCCCGCTAGAGGCCTTTTTAGCTGAGCCGGTTGCTACGGAAGAGGGTATCCGCAACGCGCTGCACCATTTCATGCGGCTAAACACCGGGTCCAAATTTTTTATCAGTGAGACGAGCTGCGTTCGGAAAGCCTCGAACGCATACGTAGCATGGTACCAGCATGCGACGGGTGCTGTCATTAGGGAAGAAAAGCGGTTGCTGCTTGATCGCAAGGGTACAACCCCTGCTGATAATCCAGCTGTCCCTTTAAAGCGACGGACCATTGTTTGTCCTGTCTTAAGAGAAGCTGCTACGGTTGCGGTCCCGCACGCCTTTATTGAGAAGCCTCTACCTCGTGTTCCTGTAGAAATGGCAGCTGCAGCATCCTTGGAGTCTGGAGTAGGTATAGAAATCGGGACATGCGCCCAAAAATGCCCGTTAAGCGCAAGCTTTTGCCATCGGCTGCCGGCGCTCGCTCGCAAAAGAAGAAGAAGTCGTTGTTTTCTTCCGACGTCGTACTCGGCCAGGAGCCTCATGCTCCCTACAGCGAGGGTATGTGCGAGTATGGGACCAATGAGGGTTTATTCATCGCGCCTGCGGATGATACCGATCTCCAGGCTACCCTTATGGCCTCCGAGCGACTGGCTCGCGAAGAAGCGGCGCTGATCACCATCGCGAAGTCAGGTATACTTCAGTTGTATTTTTCCCGTTCATTCCTTCCTTATTATTATGCTTTTACTAATGTCCTTTTCTTTAACAGGTATTTCTGCTGAAGAGGCTCTCGCGGCTTCCATCAAGACTTTCGAGGAGGAAGAGAGGCTCCGCGCTTCTTTGGGTCTTGGTATAACTCGGCTCATTGTGTCTTCATTCCCTTTTTCTTTATTCGTGGTCTGACCCTCTCCTTTATTGTAGGGAATACCTTGACTCGGGTTATCCCGAGTGCGGTGTTGATCCCGAGTGGTGATGTGGCCAGCTATTGTGGCCCCGGCTCCCCTAGCATTACCGCAGGAGGCTTCGCTCAAGCAGCCGATGACAGACGCCGTAACGGCTCCAGAGGCAGAGCTTGGTTCGGACGATGATGTCCCTTTGACAGAGGTCTTGAGGAGATCATTTCTCATTGCTCAGACCAAAAAGAAGCGTAGGAAGCGTGTGGCGAGGGAACGCGATGTCAGTTTGGCCGTGGGTGCAGGCTCAAGCAGCATCCCTCTTGCTGATACCCCTTCGGCGGTTGTTCCACATGCGTTGTCTACCACCTGTAGACAGGTTGCACGCGCGGCTCGGAAAAAGACTGAAGAGCTGTTCCAAGATAACGTAACGCTGAGTCTTTTGTTAGAACTTGATCTTCGAATTTTGACCCATGTATTTTCTTTTAGGGCCGAGTCTTGGTGATGGGATGACGGGTGAAAGCCTAACGGTTATCGTGCCCGAAATTGCTACCCTTTCTCTAGAATCCGGGACCGTCCAAACCGCTGCCCTTTCCCCATGTGGCTCCCTGGTATCGGCGGGCATCGCAAGCGTTACGACGGCCCTCATCGAATCAGGGGACTAAGCCATGGGCGCAGAGACTACTCCTTTGAGGGAGAGCGAAGAAGCCGCAACGCTTAGTGATGCTTCCGTCACGGTTTTGGTTGATGACCTGTCAGGTAAGTCTTGAGTCATTGTTCTCTTTTTATTTTACAATCCTGTTCAGCTTCTTCTGACGATTTTTTTGTTTGTAGGTGCAGTGAACGTTGAAATTGTTCCATCTGAAGCACCTCCGGTCGTCGCCATGACGGTTGTTGTTCTCTCGCCTTTTCCTATGTCCTCCGAAATGCTGGAAGGTATAGATTCATGATTTATTTAGTTTAACTATGAACACCATCTTCCTTGTACTGATCGTGTATTGTCGCAACTCTGCAGGAGTCCTTTTCAACTATTTATACTAAGTGTTGAACCCGCATTTCTCCTTCCAGTCAAAAGTCACTCCGCCCGCTGGTATTGGTTAGTATATCCTTCAGCTATTGTTTCTTTCTTTCTTTTATGAATAGCCGTACAGTTGCTAAGTATTCCTTGTATTAGTCGTAGCGTCACGGATCGGAGGAGGGGACGAGAGAATAGTCGTGCATCCGGTACTCCTAATCTTGCCATCTGCCACAGCCGGTATAGTAGACTCTGTTACTCGTGTATTTTTCTTTACCTCTCGAGTCGACATTTGACCATAATTTGTTTTTCAGCAATCGCACCGGCTCCAGCTCCCTTCGAGTCTCGAATCCCAATGCCGGCAGGGCCTTTTGCTAAACGCCCATCTTCCAGGGGCACTGCGACTAGGCTGCGAATGTTGAACGAGTTCGTAGAGGATCTTGACGCCAAGGCCCTCGCATTCACTGCAGATTTTGCTGCTGAGATTAATCCTATGTTGGCGACGCTCGTGAACTTCCATGGCAAAGGCGTCGTCGAGTCTTGGGTTAATTACTGCAGAAAGATCGAGGCTTGCCTGCATGAGATTGAGCTCAAGCGTCTCGCTCCTGAAGTATTAGCTTTGAACTCCCAGCGGGCTGCATGGGCCAAGCAGAGTGTTCCTTTCCTTCGCCATTTTGAAAAAGAGCCGACCCTGAGATGGAAGGAATGTGAGGCGGCTTCCATCGAGTCTGTCCAATTGTGTGCCCAGGTCGAAGCGAATGCTGCGCGGCTGAAAGCTATTTTTGAGGGAATCCAACAATGTATTTCTGACGGGCTGGTACTGAGGCAGAAGCTCGATTTCACAGAGCGGGTTACGCAGAGTCGCGAAGCTGTTCAGCAGGAAATCGATGAGAAACTTTCATCCTGTTTGCAGCAACGGGCTCGAATTGAAGCGGAGTTGGCCGCGGTGGCTGATCATGAAAAGGAGTTGAGAGGAGTGCGCGAGCGGCTTGCTGACTTACTGAAGATGCCTCCTTCTCGGTAGCCGTCTTTGTATCGACTGAAAATTTATAATCTATGAATAACATGCATTCATTCATGTTTTTTTTATTCTTTTATAAGATGTATCTTGTACTCAATTGAATTCATGAATAAAAGACACATTTTTTTATCTTATACTGTCGTTTTCTTTTCTTTGTTGTGTCATTGGCATGCTACTTTAGCAAATGTGGCCTGTAGATAGTAGATAGTAGTCCATCTTAACCTCCTTATAAGGTATCGATGGCTTAGAAAATAGGTTCAGGTCTGCTGCCTAAGACTTTTCAACTTTATGAGCCGTGAGGGTCTCTTAAAAACTTTTCTCCCTACGAGTCGAAAGGATCTCGTAGGTGTAATTTCTCCTTAGGGGTCGTGAGGACTCCTAAGTGTGTTTTCTCTAGAGAGTCGTAAGGATCTCACAAGAGAATTTTTCCCTTTTACAAGTCGAGAGGAATCGTAAGTGGTTGTTTCCTTCCATGTCGAGATTCGGAGAGTGTGACCCGTGAATAGTATACAATAGCCCATCTTGGACCGACCTACAGGATCCCACTGCTTAGGAAACAGGTCCTTATCCCCATTTCCTAAGGCTTTCCCCTACGAGTTGAGACAAATCGAGAGATTATTGGTTGACTTGTTTCCGCTTTCTGTGGTGTCGAGGTTGACTTGCTCTGCTTTCTGCGGTGTCGGGGTCGACTTGCTCCGCTTTCTGTGGTGTCGGGGTTGACTCTAGGTTGTCTGTGAACCATAGAGTCTTAAACTAGAGATTGTGTCGTAGTTCTGATTGGTGATGTCGCGTCCGTATCCTGCTGGAACGAGGATGAATGTCGTTGTTGATCTCTAAGCTGTAGATGTTGCCGTTGAGATATGACTCTCCATTTGAAAGAGCCTACTGGGGAAATGTGGTTCCCTTTTCGCTTATACCCATAAATTGTATACAGGGGTCACTATGAACTCGCCTGTAGGGCAAAAGTTTCATTCTTTCATCATTCATTTTTTTTTATTTCTTTCCGCGATACTCTATCAATTCAGCTTTTTTATCGCGAAATTCGCGATTCCCCAATCATTTCGGCTAATTTTCGCGGTGCCCAATCATTTCGGCTATTTTTCTTTTTACTCGCTGCTTTTTATTGCGAGTATGGAACTTGGGATCTGATGCCAATCTTACCATCAGCATTGCTGCCACTGGGACATTGCCAGGAGCGAATCATCATTTGTCGTGAAAGGACTTGGAATTTGATATCGGTTTAGGTATCAGTATTGCTACCGTTGGGACATTGTCAGGAGCGAATCATTATTTGCCTTTGTCGATTCGAACAAAGGTGGATTAGCAAACAGGGTTAGGATCTGTCCCCTCATAAAATATCAGGAAAAAACCCAATGGGGCATCACGTGCCAACACGTGACCAGGGGTCACGTGCTGACACATGATGGTTTCCTAGGGATTCTGTTGAAATATGAATTAAATTCTAATCAAACAATCAATCAGTGGAGTCACGTGTCCACACGTGATGGGCCTTTAAACCCACTGAAAAGAATTAAAAGTATAATAAAACAATAAGAAAAAACCCCAATGGGGCATCGCGTGCTCACACGTGACCAAGGGTCACGTGCTGACACATGATAATTCCTGAGTTCTTTAAAACAACAGAATTAAATTCTGGTTAAAATGCTTAATCAGGGGGGTCACGTGTCAACGCGTGATGGGATTCTAAGATATCTGAAATAATAGAATTAAATTCTAATTAAATGGTCAATCAGAAGGTCACATGCCAACACGTGACAGGCTCTTAAGCCTTCTGAACTAATAGAATTAAATTCTAATTCAGAGGGAATCGAGAACCCTGACTGGAAAAATATTTCTTTAAATCTTTCCAAACAAAAAAGATTATGCTCTGTAAAATGGAGCACCGTTAGATTAAAAATCCAATGGTGATTAAAAAACACCAATTTATAGAAAGATTCTATACAAGGAAAGATTTCCCTGAAATTCACCAAGAATAACAGACAAAATATCTTTTGGATTAAAAATCCAATGGTGAATAAAATTCACTGAGTGTCTAAAAGATCATGTTGGTTACAAAATCAATTGAAATTTTTCAATGAAAGATTAACTAAACAAACTGATTCTTTTCTTTCTCGTATAAATAGGAGCCAAGAAGAGAAGAGGAAGAGGATTTTTTTACTAGAGAGATACAACAACAAAAAAAAGAAGAGAATTTAATTCTCCAGAGTGAAAAGAAGATTCCTTCAAAAGAGAAAGAAACCCTAGGTGAGAAAGGGAAAGAGATCTAAGTTTCATAAAACAAAAAGAGAATTTAATTCTCAAATTAAGAGTTTAACTCTTCTGAATAAGAACTTAGTTCTTCCTTTGGTTGAAGATCTGCAGAAGCAGATCTCCCCATAAGTTGAGAATTTAATTCTCATCGGAGAGATTCTGCCATGCAGATCCAAAACTTAGAAAGAGAATTGAGTTTAAGGAATTTAATTTCTCCAAATACTTAGGAATTTAATTCCTCCAACAGAGACGGGATTTAACCCTTAAAACAATAACTTAGTTTTTCTTCATGGTTGAAGATCCGCAGAAGCAGATCTCCACATAAGTTGAGAATTTAATTCTTATCGCGGAGATTCTGCCATGCAGATCCAAAACTTAGAGAGAGAACTAGGGTTTAAAGAATTTAATTCTTCCATATACATAGGAATTTAATTCCTCTAAACAAAATTAGGGTTTAACCCTACCAAAGAATTTAATTCTTAAATAAGGGACTTGGACTTTTCATGCACGTAAAAGAAGTCAGTGCCCAACTTGATCACGTGGCAACACGTGACCTTCCCCCTGAATGGTCAGAATAGAATGAATGAGATGGGGTCACGTATTCCCACGTGACCCTTGGATAAATTCCTTAAAATAAAAGAATCAATTTTGGGCGCCTTCACGTGTCCCCATGTGACCCCTAATAAACACTTCAATAATCAATGCATGGGTACCCATCACGTGCCCACACGTGATGGTCGTTAAGATTAAGTGTTTAACACTTCTGTGCATATTCTGGGAACAAATAACAGAGGCAAGGCCCAATCATCAGGCGCCTCACGTGACCCCACGTGAGCGCTTCAGTCTTAGTGTTTAACACTACTTTAAGTGCCTCATCCTTAGTGTTTAAACACTACTTTAAGCGCATCACGTAGGAACACGTGATCACCAAATATCCTCTTGTGTTTAACACTATATTAAAACCAAGCTTAGCCCAAATTGGCTAAGTTTTCCAGAGGCAAATCTCCTCTTCAACTGAACCTCAAAATTAATCAGTTCATATGATATGCAAAGTAAAGTCCAGAGCTATAATGAATGGTTAGTTCTCAGTCAAAGACAAAATGTTGTCAGAACCCAGACTCATGTTTAGCATTGCTAAATAATGGGGGGCTGAACCCAAACAAATGTTCAGCAGTCCCAACAAAAGTCCAACATTTCAAACCTAATTGGACTTAGCCCAAGTTGGCCATAAGTCCTCAACTCAGACTTAACTGAGCCCATGTGCTCACAATCTAATTAATTGATCTTATTCCCAAATTGGACTACAGATTTCCCAACCAATATTGTTTCAAGGGTACATCTCTTCACTCCTCTGATATTTGTCGTTGTAATTCTTCAACATCTTCAGAGAGGTGACGGGTCCTGATAACCAATCATTCTACGGACTGTGGGGTCCTTAAGCCCATGGACTATGATGTCCTTAACCTCGGACTGTGGGGGTCCTTAAACCCATGGACTATGATATCCTTAACCTTAGACTGTGAGGTCCTTAAACTCACGGACTATGATGTCCTTAACCTTGGACCACCATGTCCTTAAACTGGTAATCGACCGCAATATCCCTAAACTAAACAATAGATTACAAATGCTCTTATGTTGGATATAAACGATCTCGTTAAGTTGATCTTAGTCTAAAATTAGACTAATGTATCCTTAACAAATGTTTAAGTTGATCTTAGTCTCAAATGAGACTAAAGTATCCTTAAGCCCAACCCCAAACCCAAATCTAAGAAAATACGGATTTGGACTAATCCACGCCCTACGGGCGACAACATAAACTAGTCTCTGTATACAATCCACAGGCAACCAAAAACAAAATAAACACACACGACACGAAGTGACCACCTGCAGAAAGAGAAAGTGGTTACCGCGATGCAGTAGCGTAATTAACTGCAGGGGCTTGCGCCTACAGGGAAGAGTGTCCCCACAATCAAAAACCCCTCAACGAGGGGGAATCTGACGAAGTCTGCTATATCGGATGCATCCGTTTAAACCTTCGATACATGGTGCCATAAATCAACTTGGAATCCTAGGAGAGGTGGACGGATAGCACCAATTAGCATCTGCCCTCGGAATTCAGGCCCGGACGTCCCAACGTCCCGGTCGCGTCTTTACGCCGGAGAACAGATTCTGGCACCCCCGGTGGGACCTCTTTCTCTTTCCTCCCTACACTTCGTGTGTCGTGTTCGCGAATGAATCGCGGTTTAATATGGTTGCCCTTGGGTTCGAGGTACTAAGATTTGGTTTTTCTCTCGTGCAGAAAAAAGAACATCAATGGCTTCAAACTGCACTAACTGCAACTGCAACTCTCACTCCGTCCCGTCCGGAAGAGTGACTTACGGGCCCCAAGCGGCCTCCATCTTCGCTATGCCGGTAGAACAAGTGACTCAGGCCACCACTGGATTGTTCTTCGGGACCATGCTCCCGCCAACGAGCTTCAGCGCCCCTGTACCATCGCAAGAAGCTTCCAAGAAATCGGTCTTTGATCGGCTTGCAACTACTGCGGCCCCTCTTAATGGGTCGCCTAAGTCCACTGCCTTAGTTTTTAACAGATTGGGCCGAAGCTCAGATGGGACCATGAAGAAGCCCGCAATTCCTGAAGGTGTTATCTTTAAACGGTTAGCCATTTCTACTCCTGAAGTCCCCAAGACGGTTCTCCTGCTAAGGGGCCGGTCTTCACGAAACTGGCTGTTTCAGCCCCTACTCCACGTGAAGTCACGAAGGCTATTTCCCCTGTTCGAAAGTCGACCTTTGCAAGACTGACTACCCCCTCTCAACGGGTGTCAGTTTTCGACAGGCTAGCACCAATAACAGTCTCTCCTCAAGACAGGGGGCATGAAGAAGCTCATCCAACAGCGGAGGTGAACCAGGCCGCACGACATGCTCGACGTCGCCACTGGCGTTGAATAAGGAAAGCTGGGGGCAATTCCCCTTCCGGATTGACTCCGCCAGCCCCAATGGTAGAAGTCGATGCTGCTGTTCCAACCAGGAACAGCTTTGAACTACTTAAGAGAGTCCGCAAGAACTCTCCGATCGCTGTTCTAAAAATGTCTCCTCCGCCTGTGGAGAATGCCACAAACGCGAATCTCGAACAGCCCCCTCAGCGGCTGTCCTCTAAAATTTACAAAGTCTGGCGTCAAGTCCAAGACTCGGTGATTGACCCAAATTTCTCCGGCCGACAGAAAGAGATAAAGGTTCGGCAAGAAGAGGACCGCCCTGTCAAGCCACAGAAGGCGACAGCTACTTGGGTGCCTACTGCAACGGCTCTCTCAACTTCGACCGCCCACAAGAAGAGAAGGCCGGAGAAAATCCCTGAGTCTGCAATGAATTGCAAGACCACTGAACCCAAACGCCCTAAGTCTGGGGGCATGGTAACACATACCGTTTATATGGCTTCCGGAAAAGAGGAAAACCGTGCTTCTACGAGTCATCGACCGCTTACCCGATCGATAACAAAGGCTCAGGAGCAACAGTAGCAAAAACTTTAGGAGATGCTAACTGCAATGGCCGCACTCACTGGGCCGAAAGAAAATCTTGAGACATCCTCAGAGCAGCGCCGTGAGCAGGAAACCGATGCTGAATTCCTTTGGAGAATGCTTGAGAAGAAGGACAAAGAGGCTGCGGAACAAGCGGCCAATATAAAACAAATGGCCCTTCTATTCCAAGATATGGTCGGGATGATGTTACAGCCGGATCCTCCAGCTGAAGATCCTTCGATTATTCTTGAAGACGACCGAGCGGAGACATCCAATCCTCTGCCGGCTCTGTCAGCAGCCAAGGAGGAGACCATCTCTAAAGCCACGCTCGATGATTATATAGCTCAACAAATACGAGCTCATCAAGCGAATGAAGCGGCTGGCCAAGTCGTTAGAACTGGACGACCCAATCCGGGTTGGTACGATCAAATAAAGTACCCACCAGGATACACGATTCCTAAATTCCATGTGTACAAGGGGACAGGCAATCCCCATCAACTTGTCGCTTAGTTCAGGGCTCTCTGCGGCAACACTGAAGGGGATGATAAGCTACTGCTTCGCCAATTCGTCGGCAGCTTGGCGGAGACGGCGTTCGAATGGTATTCAGAGCTTCCCAACGATTCCGTCAAAACTTTTACGGAGATGGAGTTCCTATTCACTCAGCGTTTCGCAAGTGCTAGCGAACGCACCCCAATCACGGCATTGATCAATTCCAGGGTGAAGCCTGGAGAAACATGGGTTCAGTATGCAATACGGTGGCGGAATCTATGGTCGAAATGTGAGCAGCGCATCGAAGAAGTGCCTGCGGTAGGTATGTTCATGGGTACTCTCGACCCTCAGGCGACCATTTCCCAATTCATGATGTTTTTCAAGCCGGCCACTTTCCAGGCCTTGATTAACAAGCTAGCCCAAATGGACCAGATAGGCCACAGGCCTTCCTTTTCGAAGTCGGAGCCTCGAAACGAAAAAGGGAAGGGAAAGCGACCTTCGTCGCCAATACTCAACAACAGCCGAGCAACTTAAAGCTGGTTGTTCGCCAAAACAACGCGTGCCCATGCCCATCCCTCAAGGAGAGACTAGGACGTCCTTACTCGTTTCCCCGGGATAAAACGAGGAGACTGTTCGAGCTGGAAGTGCGCAACAGACTCATCAATCTGCTGGATCCAAAATGTCCGTTGCAGCCCGGCGATGTCAACAATCTTAATTACTGCCCTTACCACTAAGCAGTAAACCATCCAATCAAAGATTGCTTCGTCTTCAAAGGCTGGGTTGAGGACCAATACCAACTGGGCAAATTCGCGCTATCTGAAAACTGGAAGATGAACCCGTTACAACCACATGATCCGAAAAAGATGGACATGCCGGGGGCATCGTGCTCATTCATAGAGAAAGCCCCATGGACCGAAAAGTCCGTAAACTAGAAATTTGCCTCAAATACGGCAACGACGGACCGAGATGTCCTTAAACTAACGACGGACTGAAACGTCCTTAAACTAACAATGGACCACTATATCCTAAAACTGGCTGTTGACCGAGACATCGATAAACTACTACGGATCGCAGCATCTCAAGGCTAAAAAAACAAAAAAAAAGGTATGTCCATAAGCAAAAATGGACACGGATGAAAACCCGAAAGGGCTCCGTGAGTAAAAACAGCAGGACTACCGTCGAGTTTTATGAAAACCCGAAAGGACGCAATCTCGTTAAAAGACACTTGCAAGGTCCTCTCGACTTTGTGAGGAGAAAATACCTGCGTGAGATCCTTACGACTCACAAGGGAGCAACACACTGAGGAATCCCCATGATTCCTAAGGAGAAATTACACTTGCGAGATTCTCACAACTCGTAAGGAGAATTCCCCTTTGAGACCCTCACGGCTCATAGGATTCAAAAGCCTTAAGTTACAGGGATTTGAACCTGTTCTTAAGCCATCACAACCTCTAGTGTTGCCCTACAAGCGTCTCGACCCTTGTATACAATCCACGGGCACGAATAAACATTTCCCTAACAAAGTCCCACCAGCGACTTAGGATATGGTTACACAGTGGACAGCCCTTGTAAGTCCTCTCGACTTATAAGGAGAAAACACTCTTGTAAAATCCTTACGACTTATAAGAGAACATACACTTGGGAATCCTCATGATTCTTAAGGAGAAAACGCACTTACGAGATCCTCACGACTCGTAGGGAGAAATACCTTTATGAGACCCTTACGGCTCGTAAAGTCAAAAGCCTTAGTTGGCATAATCCTAACCCTGTTCGCTAAGCCACCTTTGTTCGACATCGAAAGAGGTAAATGATGATTCGCTCTTGGCAATATCCCAGTTGTAGCGATACTGATGCCTCAATCGGTGTCAAATCCCAAACTCACAGCGGAAAGCTAGCGAGCCACAAATGCATATGAAATAGCCGAAATGATGGGGCAACTTGCAACAAAATCAGCAAGTAAAATATATGCATACAAAATAGCCGAAATGGTTGGGCAACTTGCAATAAAAAGCAGTAAGTAAATAAAACAAATAGCCGAAATGATTGGGCACCGCGAAAAATAGCCGAAATGATTGTGCAATCGCGACTTTCGCGATATGAGAGCTGAAATGATAGAGCATCGCGGAAAGAAAAAATATATAAAATGAAACTTTTTGCCCTACAGGTGAGATCACATCCATCCCTGTATACAATCCATGGGCGCAAACAAAGAGGGAACCATATCATCCCACCGACTCTATCAGAAAAAGAGCCAAGTCTCGTCGGCCACATCTACAGCCTAGAGACCCACAACAGCGTTCCTCCTCATTCCAGCAGGACTCAGACGCAACATCATCAAACGGAGCCACGGCATAGTCCCTAGTTCCAAATCTCGACGGTTCACAGACGACCTAGAGACCACCTCGACATTCGTCTCATTACAGCAGACACAACGTCAGCAAAGCAGAGTGACGGCAAAATCCCAGCTCCACCTCAGCATTCGTCTTGTTACAGCAGACGCGATGTCACCCCAGCGTTCTTCCTCCAACAGGATTCGGACACACCAAAACAACGAAGCGAAGGCAATATTCCTAGCTTCAGGGTCTTGACAGCAACTCATATAAAACCTGAAAGACTATCGGAGATCATCCCACACCAGCGCGGAGTGGTCACCGCCTCAGCATTCGTCTCGTTACAGCAGACGCGATGTCACCCCAGCGTTCTTCCTCCAATAGGATTCGGACGCGCCAAAACAACGAAGCAAAGGCAATATTCCTAGCTTCAGGGTCTTGATGGCAACTCATATAAAACCTGAAAGACAATCGGAGATCATCCCACACCAGCGCGGAGTGATCACCACCTCGACGTTCGTCTCTATACAGCAGACGAGATGTCACCCCAGCGTTCTTCCTCCGGCAGGACTCAGACGCGAAAATCAAACGACGGAGCCACGGCAAAGTCCTTAGTTCCAAGCCTCGACGGTTCACCAACAACCTAGAGACAACCGCGACATTCGTCTCTATACAGCAGACGAATGCCAGCAAACGAAGCAAAGGAAATATTCCTAGCTTCAGAGTCTTGACGGAAACTCATATAAAACCTGAAAGACTATCGGAGATCATCCCACACCAGCGCAGAGTGGTCACCACCTCAACGTTCGTCTCGATACAACAGACGGGATGTTACCCCAGCGTTCTTCCTCTAGCGGGATTCAGACGCGACAATCAAAAAACGGAGCCACGGCAAAATCCCTAGTTCTAAACCTCGACGGTTCACCAACAACGTAGAGACAACCGCGACATTCGTCTCGATACAGCAGACGCAATGCCAGCAAACGAAGCAAAGGCCAAATTCCTAGCTTCAGAGTCTTGACATCAACTCATATAAAACCTGAAAGACTATCGGAGATCATCCCACACCAGCGCGTAGTGGTTATGACTCATCGGGGCTCCCCAAACTGAGCCTAATCTCAAGTAAAAAGCGGCATAGAAAAATTCCTAACGCTTGCTCTTCCGACGGTCAAACTGCCTAGGAAGATTGCTTGAAGACGTCTTGTCCAGCCCCTGAAGGGATCGGAGACATGACAGTCGCAAGGCTAGTCGAACAGCAAGATTGTCTATCTAGGAATACATCAGCCAACGCAACGGTACGACAGGCAAAACCCTAGTACCACAGACCCTAACGGACCTTTGTCGTAAAGAGCAGAGGTTAACTGTGACGTTAGGACATCCTTGCGAGAACTTCTCGATTCGTCTCGACTCGTAGGGAAAAGCCTTAGGCAATGGGGATAAAGACCTGTTTTCTAAGCACTGAGGCCCTGCAAGTCGGTCCAAAATGGACTCTTGCATACTATTCACAGACCACACTCTCCAAAGTCGAATCTCGACAAGGGGAAAACAACCACTTACAAGTCCTCTCGACTTGTAAGAGGGAAAATTCTTTTGTGAGATCCTTACGACTCTCAAGAGAAAACGCACTTAGGAATCCTCATGATTCCTAAGGAGAAGATACACCTACGGGATCCTCTCGACCGGTAGGAAGAAAATTCTTTATGAGACCCTCACGGCTCATAAAGTTGAAAAGTCTTAGGTGGCAGATCCTAACCCTGTCCCCCAAGCCATCATTTCCTCATAGAGAGGTCAAGATAGATTTTCTACGGGCCATATTCTCCGACAAGAAAGGAAACAACCACTTACAAGTCCTCTCGATTTGTAAGAGGGAAAATATAGATTTTCTACAGGCCATATTCTCCGACAAGAAAGGAAACAACCACTTACAAGTCCTCTCAATTTGTAAGAGGGAAAATTCTCTTCTGAGATCCTTACGACTCTCAAGAGAAGAACACACTTAGGAATCCTCACGATTCCTAAAGAGAAATTACACCTACGAGATCCTCACTACTCGTAAGGAGAAATACCTTTATGGGACCCTCACGGCTCATAAAGTTGGAAAGTCTTAGGAGGCAGATCTGAACCTGACTCCTAAGTCATCGCTGTCCTACAAGAAGATCAGAATAGATTATCCACAAAATGCATTTACTAAAAGGGACACAACATCATGAAGCAAAATATGTCTTTTATTCATGAATCAAAATGAATACAAAGTACAATTTATGAAAGAATCAAAAAAATATACTCTCATTCAGGAGTATGTACAAAAGAAGAATAAAAGAAAAAATATACAATTCTTCAAGCTGGCGGACGATTTAATAGATTTGCCAATTCATCCTTTTTCCGCTGGGCCTCGGCTTCATGATTCATTATCGCTAAGAGACGGGCCTCCGCTTGAGCCTGTTGGGCCTGGTACGAGGAAAGCCGACTTTCAAGCTCCTTTTCGGTAACCTTATGAGCTTCGACCATTTCGCGAGTGAAAATGACGGCTTTATCAATGGTTACCACCTCTCGGATAGCTTCTTGAAGCACCCGCCAAAGTTCATACACCTGAGTGGTCTTGACCGTAAGATTAGCTTGAAGTTCCCCCAGCGCAGTTGAAGCCAGCTTCCTCTCTGAAAATTTTCGGCTGGGCCTCTTCTCGCATGACGGCATATTTGCGGCGCACCGTTCGATCAGCCCCCGCAAGCTCGCCTTTGTAGCCACAACCTCTGAAGGAAGACGCGAACATTCAAGGCTATGCAAGCAAGCCTCCACCCGACGACAAAACTCAACCCATACTTGCACCAATGTTTCGCTATGGTAAGCAGCAAGAAAGGGGAGAGAACTGTTGGCTTCGGCGGCAAATTCTTCGGCCGTGATCAAACCACCAGCACGAAGATCTACGATCAGAGCCGACAAGGAGTGAAGGCTTAGCTTTGCCATCCATTCTGAGGCACGTAGAGCGTAGTGGCCGGGCGGCATAACGATGCGAGATTCCAGCGTGGTAAGAACTGGAAAAGCTGTTAAGATTCATAAAAAATCAGCGAGACTTGCAAGCAATGAGCAGGTGGAACAACGTCGAAACTTTACTTACCCACAGTCATGCAAGAAGGGTCTGAAGGATCCCCAGGCCCGTCAAGAATCTCAATTTCGTCATCGGCTTCCAGAACTGCAGAAGACATCAGTATCATTATATAAAATAATAATAATGCCGTGAGGAGAAGGTAAATAATACTAACCTTGCCCGGAAGAAAGGACGATGCGTTGAGGGGATATTGCCTGTGAAGCGGCCATCTCTAGTAGACGCTGAAAAGACTTCCTGGGGGACAAGTCCACGATAGACGCCGCCAACCCGCGCAATTCTGAAAGGACAGAAAGATTCAGATAGGGAAGAGATCATTAAAATAAAATATAGAAGGCTACCTTCGATGCTCCTCCCGCTCTGGACTGGAAGGATAGCAGCTTCGGCGATCTCCTCCATGCCCCTAGGCACATTATCGGGGACATGGGCCGGTATAACAACTTCCAATTGAGGAGCAGTGGCCATCGCTGCAGGCTCCAATGAGAGGATGGTGGCCTCGACTACCTATCCCATAGTCTCCGGACCATCCCCAAAAAGATCTATTGAATCGGCGGCCAATGAAGATGCCTCTTCCGGGAGGGCAAGCACCGGGGGAACGGGAATCACCAATGGGAGCTCCGTGGCAGGAACAACAGTTCTATCGACCCCCTCCACACTTAATAGTGTCTCACCGGGGGAACGGGAATCCTCTGACATTGCCGAAGTCCCTACAAAGTTTTCACAAAGATAAGGATATATATATATATGAGCAGTGCAAAATACTACAAAAAGATATATAAGTATACCAATGCGCAAAGGAGCTTCTAGTATGGCTTTTTCAAGCTGGCATTCCTTTTCAAGAATTCGTGCTCGCCGAGGTGCGAGGGTAGACTCGTGGCCACCAGTCCACAACGACAGCGCATCTTCGGCGTCGGCCGAGATAGGCTGCTTAAGGGCTATCTCGCCTCCCTCTTCTAAAGGACCTATAAATATCCGCCGTATCGATGGAGGATCTTCGTAGAAGATGACGGCAGGGTAAGGCCTCTTCGGGACCCTTACATTCTCAGTTCCATCCTGGGAGTGTCTTATAGTCTCAGCCAATTGTGCGGCTTTCTCGGCAGATGAACCGGGAAAAAGAAGACCACTATCCGGCTTTTGCATAGCTATTGGATCGTCCTGAAAGATAGGCTCTAATTCTACTAAAAAGTCGAGCAGATTGGTAACCGTCTTCTTTCGCCTCTTAGAACCAGAACTAACACCAGAAGACGATCGCTTCTTTCCCCTTGGTGCTTTAGTGTGACGTTGACCCACTTCGCCTTCAATATCCTCACTCGGCGGTGCTACCGATGATGACACTGCCATTGCTGACGCCGCGGCTGATGATACTGCTACTGGCGCCTTATTGGCTCTTGCTTGAGCTCTAGTGCACAGCGGCATACCAGCTGTGGGAGTTAGATCCACTCCCACCGTCTCAGGAATGAGTACGGTACCAGTATCCCTTAAGGGAGGGCGAACCACTGCCCACGGTCGCGGCGGGACTCCCGTAGCCTGGATCAGAGTGGGAGCCCTATATCCAAGGAGCATCCTCCTCTCCTCAGCAATAATGGGACTGACTCGGTGGAGGTACCAGCCCGTGAAAGCCCCCACACATCGAGGAATGTAGTCAGCCTCAGGAATCACGAAGCGAGAGCCGGTGTTCAGCCGCATGAAGTGATGAGCGGCGTCACGAACAACTTCCGGCGATGGGCTGGGCTCCACTGTAAACGCCTCAAAGGGGACACCCTGATCATATCCCAGTTGTTGGGCAGAGCGGTGTGGATTGTACCGCATGAAAAGGGCCGCATTGTTTCGACAGAACATCAGATAACCTGGTCTGATCGAATATAAGTGCATGACTTCCTTGGGCTTCAGGGAGGGTGCTCCCTCTTTCGACGAGTCAAAAAACTGTTGAATCGGTCGTGAAGGAGAAGAGAGGACTCGATCGTTAAATACCATCCCACCCACATTGGCATAGGGATTAAGCAGAACACGAATAGCTCCGGACTGAGTCGGATCAGGAGCAGAAGCGTCCACCAACCTCATAAGCCACGGAAAAGTGTAGGTATCATAAAAGTTGGGTCTCTGATGCGCGGAAAATGCCCCTAGTACGTGCATCTCAATCCATGACGTAAAGTAATGAAGAGAGAAACTCACTACGTTCACGCCTGAGGTTGAGGTATTGGCTGCAGCACTTAGCCCATGATACAGATGCGCTAGCCCCGCAATGCCACAGCTAGTCGCGTCCTTCCGGCGATGCGATGAGCAGGGTAAATGACCAAAGCTCTCATGAATCGACGGTGCGTTGGAATAACGAACCAACTGAGCCAGACGCTGATAAAACCCACGAAGAAAGTATTTTCATCTATGCCAGGAGCTGCGATCGACTCAAAAGGTACAACCGACAGGATTGGAATGTAGAATTGCGGCAAATCCTCTTCTCTAGCCGGTAGCTTATTTAAACCAAACCCGAAGAGGTCGTTGATATTCGCAAACTTTGGAGCCGTCTTTGATAGAACGTCTCCGCGAAGGAAGCATGCGATAAAGCTTTTGAAAGTAACGCCCTATTCCTCTGACTCTATGAATAGATTCTCAAAAATGCCCAGAGCCTTGATTAGACTTGGGTGCTTGTGGCGGACGGCATTTTCAGTCGACAATCCGTCAAGCATAGTAGGCTCAGCTTCAAAAACATACTCATCAGGAGGCAGCAGTTCTTCATAGAGCGTCCCCCTGATCGGCAACCCCGAGATCTCGCGAAACTCTTCCAGAGAAATTGAAACTTCGCGGTCCCCTAGCAAGAAGGTGTTGGTGGGAAGATTCCATTGATTTAGGAAAGCCTTAACTCACCAGACATGGGGGGACTGATAGTGGAAGAGAGAAGCATACACCGCCTGATAGAGCCCGACCTTCTGTAGTCACGCATGATGGGCAGACAGGATATAACGAGCTCAGAGAAGGTAGCCCGTGGGATGTCGAGGAGTAAGCCCTATTTTGTAAACCTGTCCCTAGGGTTGGGCTTCACCTTGGCAGATACGATGCCCTAAGATGTCTATAGCCGGCACAGGGTGGTTTGGAATCCCAGTTGTCGATGGCTCAAGCCGTCTCGTAGGGGTCCAATTCAACATCTCCATAGCAAAGGCGGTCTGTGGACGCTCCATCGGCAAAAATGGGTAGGTAGGCTCTGTTGGTATCTCGCAAAGAAAGCTGCGGCGGTCCCGAATGATATACCCATACCAGGTTCTCCATAAAAGCAAGTTGGTGCAATTAGGGTCATGAGCTCTAATCATCGCCATCACCTCTTCATCAGACGGTGACTGAGGAAAGGCAACCTCCGAGCGGGTGAAAGGGAAGTATGGAAGAGAAGCTATTGTTCCTGAAACAAAGGAAAGGAAATTGTTAATGAAGCCCACACGTGTATATATATTTATAAATATATATATATATATATATATATATATATATATATAAAGACAGTGGAAGAAAGCGACAAAAAACTTATTTTATGGGACCATTGGTTACAAAAGACAGGGGCCCCACAAAATCAAGATGGTGGCTCACTAATAATGAGGCAGGGTAATCATTATGAGAACAAAAAGGAAGATTCTCAATAAATGAACAGTGGATTTCAAACAACTTTACACATTCCCCAAGGGGAAAACCCACTGCAGAACCCTATGCAAATCAAGAAGGATTTCTCTGGAAACATTTTTTTTGCAAAGAACAACTTAAGGCAAGAAAATCCCAAGAAGTTCTCTGTGAAGAACTAAGTTCTTTAGAGGAATTAAATTCCCAGAAAATCGGCAGAGCTAAGCTCTTGGAAATGGAATTAAATTCCAGAGAGAAACAGAGGCCGTCATCAAACCCCTAAGATCAGAAAAATGCCTAACAATGGGGTTTGCTACCCAGAGATTGTGCACTCCTAAAGATCAGAAAAATGGGTACTTTGAAGGGAAAAAACCTTGGAGTGGATTTAAAATCCAAAAAGAGTTCTTTTTATATATGAAAGTTCTTCGGTTGTTCAAAACCATTACTTGAAGAAAAGATTCTTTCTTGGACAGAGTTAAACTCTAAAATAAATTTGGAACAGAGAACTAAGTTCTGAGAGAGAGAATTAAATTCTCAAGGCAAGAACAAGGAAGGAAGAAGATGAAAAGTGGAGGCGCTTCTGAAGAGACCCCTGCATTTATAGGATATGATGGGAAACGGTTCACCTACCCCCTTCCCTAGGCAGATCCAACGGCCACAAAAGGTGACAGCGTTGCACTCACGTGCAAACACGTGAGAACAATGCTGTGGAGGCATTTGTTCCCTCATATAATATCAGGAAAAACCCCAATGGGGCATCACGTGCCCACAGGTGACCAGGGGTCACGTGCTGACACGTGATGGTTTCCTAGGGATTCTGTTGAAATAAGAATTAAATTCTAATCAAACAATCAATCAGTGGAGTCACGTGTCCACACGTGATGGGCCTTTAAACCCACTGAAAAGAATTAAAAGTATAATAAAACAATAAGGAAAAACCCCAATGGGGCATCACGTGCTCACACGTGACCAAGGGTCATGTGCTGACACGTGATAATTCCTGAGTTCTTTAAAACAACAGAATTAAATTCTGATTAAAATGCTTAATCAGGGGGGTCACGTGTCAACACATGGTAGGATCTTAAGATCTCTGAAATAATAGAATTAAATTCTAATTAAATGGTCAATCAGAAGGTCACATGCCAACACGTGATAGGCTCTTAAGCCTTTTGAACTAATAGAATTAAATTCTAATTAAGAGGGAATCGAGAACCCTAACTGGAAAAATATTTCTTTAAATCTTTCCAAACAAAAAAGATTGTGCTCTGTAAAATGGAGCACCGCTGGATTAAAAATCCAATGGTGATTAAAAATCACCAATTTACAGAAAGATTCTATACAAGGAAAGATTTCCCTGAAATTCACCAAGAATAACAGACATAATATCTTTTGGATTAAAATTCCAATGGTGAATAAAATTCACAGAGTGATCTAAAAGATCATGTTAGTTACAAAATCAATTGAAATTTTTCAATGAAAGATTGACTAAACAAACTAATTCTTTTCTTTCTCCTATAAATAGGAGCCAAGAAGAGAAGAGGAAGAGGATTTTTTTTCTAGAGAGATACAACAACAAAAAAAAGAAGAGAATTTAATTCTCCAGAGAGAAAAGAAGATTCCCTCAAAAGAGAAGGAAAGCCTAGGTGAGAAAGGAAAAGAGATCTAAGTTTCATAAAACAAAAAGAGAATTTAATTCTCAAATTAAGAGTTTAACTCTTCTGAATAAGAACTTAGTTCTTCCTTTGGTTGAATATTTGCAGAAACAGATCTCCCCATAAGTTGAGAATTTAATTCTCATCGGGGAGATTCTGCCATGCAGATCCAAAACTTAGAAGGAGAATTGAGTTTAGGGAATTTAATTCCTCCAAATACTTAGGAATTTAATTCCTCCAACAGAGACAGGGTTTAACCCTTAAAACAAGAACTTAGTTTTTCTTCATGGTTGAAGATCTGCAGAAGCAGATCTCCCCATAAATTGAGAATTTAATTCTCATCGGGAAGATTCTGCCATGCAGATCCAAAACTTAGAGGGAGAACTAGGGTTTAAAGAATTTAATTCTTCCATATACATAGGAATTTAATTCCTCTAAACAAAATTAGGGTTTAACCCTACGAAAGAATTTAATTCTTAAATAAGGAACTTGGACTTTTCAAGCACGTAAAAGAAGTCAGTGCCCAACTTGATCACATGGCAACACGTGACCTTCCCCCTGAATGGTCAGAATAGAATGAATGAGATGGGGTCATGTGTTCCCACGTGATCCTTGGATAAATCCTCAAAATAAAAGAACAAAGCAAGGGCAGAATCAATTTTGGGCACCCTCACGTATCCCCACGTGACTCCTAATAAACACTTTAATAATCAATGCATGGGTACCCATCACGTGCCCACACATGATGGCCATTAAGATTAAGTGTTTAACACTTCTGTGGATATTCTGAGAACAAATAATAGAGGCAAGGCCCAATCACCAGGTGCCTCACGTGACCCCGCGTGAGCGCTTCAGTCTTAGTGTTTAACACTACTTTAAGTGCTTCATCCTTAGTATTTAAACACTATTTTAAGCGCATCACGTGGGAACACGTGATCGCCAAATATCCTCTAGTGTTTAACACTATTTTAAAACCAAACTTAGCATAAATTGGCTAAGTTTTCCAGAGGCAAATCTCCTCTTCAACTGAACCTCAAAATTAATCAGTTCATATGATATGCAAAGTAAAGTCCAGAGCTATAATGAATGGTTAGTGTTCAGTCAAAAACAAAATGTTGTCAGAACCCAGACTCATGTTTAGCATTCCTAAATAATGCGGGGCTGATCCCAGAAAAATGTTCAGCAGTCCCAACAAAAGTCCAACATTTCAAACCTAATTGGACTTAGCCTAAGTTGGCCATAAGTCCTCAACTTAGATTTAACTGAGCCCATGTGCTCACAATCTAATTAATTGATCTTAGTCCCAAATTGGACTATAGATTTCCCAACCAATAACGGTTCAAGGGTACATCTTTTCACTCCACTGATATTTGTCATTGTAATCCTTCAACATCTTCAGAGAGGTACGGGTCCCGATAACCAATCATTCCACAGACTGTGGGGTCCTTAAGCCCATGGACTATGATGTCCTTAATCTCGGACTGTAGGGTCCTTAAACCCATGGACTATGATGTCCTTAACCTTGGACTGTGAGGTCTTTAAACTCACAGACTATGATGTCCTTAACCTTGGACCACCATGTCCTTAAACTGGTAATTGACCGCAATATCCCTAAACTAAACAATATAGTCCAAATACTCTTTTGTTGGATCTAAACGATCCCGTTAAGTTGATCTTAGTCTAAAATTAGACTAATGTATCCTTAACAACCGTTTAAGTTGATCTTAGTCTCAAATGAGACTACCGCATCCTTAAATCCAACCCCAAACCCAAATCTAAGAAAATACGGATTTGGACTAATTCACGCCCTACGGGCGACAATATAAACTAGTCTCCGTATACAATCCACGGGCAACCAAAAAAAAATAAACACACACGACACGAAGTGACCACCTGGAGAAGGAGAAAGTGGTTACCGCGATGCGGTAGCGTAATTAACTGCAGGGGCTTGCGCCTGCAGGGAAGAGTGTCCCCACAATCAAAAACCCCTCAACGAAGGAGAATCTGATAAAGTCTGCAACATCGGCCGCATCCGTTTAAACCTTCGATACATGGTGCCATAAATCAACTTGGCATCTTCGGAGAGGTGGACGGATGGCACCAATTAGCATCTGCCCTCGGAATTCAGGCCTGGACGTCCCAACCTCTCGGTTGCGTCTTTTCGGCGGAGAACAGGATCCTATCAACTAAGGCTTTTGACTTCATGAGCCGTAAGGGTCTCATAAAGGTGTTTCTCCCTACGAGTTGTGAGGATCTTGTCGGCGTGTTTTCTCCTTAGGAATCGTGAGGATTCTTAAGTGTATGTTCTCTTATAAGTCGTAAGGATCTTATAAGAGTGTTTTCTCCTTATAAGTTGAGAGGACTTACAAGTGTTGTTCGCCAAATAAGGAAATTTCGCGCTATTGGTGGAACATGGTGGGGGAGACGTTTATTTGTTCCCGTGGATTGTATACAAGGGTCAATATTGAACCGTTTATAGGGCGGTCTGGGAAATGTGATGGGTTAAGAACAGGTTCGGATTCCTTTAGCTTAAGGCTTTTGAATCCTATGAGCCATGAGGGTCTCATAAGGGGATTCTCCTTACGAGTCGTGAAGATCTCGTAACTGTAATTTCTCCTTAGGGATCCCTAGGTGTGTTGCTCCCTTGTGAGTCGTAAGGATCTCACGCAGGTATTTTCTCCTCACAGGGTCAAGAGGACCTTACAAGTGTCTTTATTTTAACGAGTCTGCGCCCTTTCAGGTTTTCACAGATTCACCGGTAGCCCGCTGTTTTTACTCACGGAGCCCTTTCGGGTTTTCATCCGTGCTCATTTTGCTTACGGACGTACCTTTTTTTATTTTATTTTTATTTTTTTTTGCTGCAGCGTTAGCCTAAGGATGCTGCGGTTGGTAGTAGTTTAAAGACGTTTCGGTCCATAGCTAGTTTCAGGACATTGCGGTCCGTAGCTAGCCAGAATCTGTTCACCGCCGAAAGACGCGACCGGGACGTTAGGACATCTTGCCAGAATTTTTGGGGCAGATGTTATTTGGTTTTATCTATCCACCTCTACGAAGATGCTAAGTTGATTTATGGTACAGTGCTTTGGTGGTTTGGACGGGTGCGGCCGTTGTAGCAAACTTCGTCAGATTCCCTCTCGTTTGTGAGGGGATTTTGATTGTGGGGATGCTCTTCCCTGCAGGCGCAAACCCCTGCAGTTAATTTTGTTACCGCATAGCGATAACCACTTTCTCCTGCTCCAGATGTTCACTTTGTGTCGTGTGTATTTTTTTTATTTTTGGCTGCCCGTGGATTGTATACGGAGACTAATTTATGTTATCGCCCGTAGGGCGGGGATTAGTCCAAATCCGCATTTTCTTAGAATTGGGTATAGTGGATTTAAAGCTCATTAATCTCATTTGAGATTAAGATCAACTTAAATGTTTGTTAAGGATACGTTAGTCTAATTTTAGACTAAGATCTACTCAACGAGGGTTCAGGATCATTTTTGATCCAACAAAAGAGCATTTGGGCTCTATCGTTTTAGTTTAGGGACGTTACGGTCCATTGGGTTTAAGGACATCATAGTCCATGTTTAAGGACATCTTAGTCCATAGAATTTAGTTTAAGGACATTGCGGTCCGTAGCTAGTTTCAGAACATTGCGGTCCGTTACGATTTTGAGGCAAGGTTTCGCTGGATACTACTTATAGAGTTTGGGCTTGGGAAGATAGCAAGCGGACATAGGCGTCGTTATCTATCGTTGACCTAGGCCGTGACTCATCAGGCATAGTATTTTTTCAGGAACCGGCCGTTTATTGGCCTGAAAGGTCTTTCGCTATGCATATCCATGAGCAAGTAAGCCCCACCTTGGTAGACTTTGTCTATGATGTACGGGCCCTTATAGTTTGGCTCTAATTTCTCTCATTTGGCACGATTGGGGATCATAGGTCTCTTGACCACTAGCACGAGTTCGCCTTGGCGGAATGTTCTCGGCCTAGTCAATCTTTCGTATGAGCGCGTCATCTTTGCTTTGTAAGCTTCTAGGTTTTGCTGCGCCATGAGACGAGTTTCATCAAGGGCGTCGAGCTCCTCAAGCCGAAGATGAGCATTCTCTTCATCTGTTAGCTCGTAATGAACCGCCACTCGTAGAGAGAGAAGCTCTATCTCCAAGGGGAGTACTGCTTCAGCGCCGAATACCAATGCATACGGCGTTGTGTTTGTGGCCGTTTTGAACGTGGTCCGATGCGCCCAGAGAGCTTCATGCAGTCTTTCGTGCCAGTCCTTTTTATTTTTGGAAATCGTCTTCTTTATGATCTTCATCAAGGTCTTGTTGAAAGCCTCAGCTAGACCGTTAGCTCAGGGATTATAGACCGAAAAGTATCTCCAGTCTAAATTATGCTGCTGTGTGAAGCAGCTGATTCTGTGACTTCTGTAGGCCGGCCCGTTATCGGAGATAATCCGTCGCGGAGTGCCGAACCGATAGATGACGTGTGTCTTGAAGAAATGGAGGATGTTCTCCGTCTTCACTTCTCTTAGCGGTATAGCTTCTGCCCACTTGGAGAAGTAATCAGTTGTCGCCAATATGAACCGATGTCCTTTGGATGACGGTGGTTCGATGGGCCCAATTATGTCGGTTCTCCACATTTTGAACGGCCAGCTAGCCACTGTTGGGTGTAGCGGGTTTAGATGCTGGTGGATGAAGTCCCCATGAATTTGGCACAAGTGGCACTGCTTCGCGTATTCGAGGCAGTCCTGAATCATCGTGGGCCAATAGTAGCCCATCCTTTTGATCTTCAGCTTCATTTTTGGCCCGGCTTGATGAGAACCGCATAGTCCGTCGTGAGTTTCTTGGACCACTCTCCTTGCTTCTTCCGGTCCCAGGCATCTCAGCCACAGAGAGTCGAACGATCTCTTATATAGAGTATCATTGACGAAGGCGAAAGACAAAGGTCGTTTCATGAGCTGATGTCTTGAGGATGCATCTTCAGGTGTTCGACGGGATTTGAAGTAGTCTATAAAGACTTCTCTCCAATCCTTAGCCTTTTCTTGGTCCTCTATTTGAAGGGCCGTTTGCTTGGTCGCTTCCTTTTCTGTAGACGACTCCGGAGATATTTTTGCTGGTGTAAGAACCCAGCGGCTTTGCACAACGATCCTTACGTCGTCGAGTTTTTCGTCAGCCGGTTCTTTAGCGAGCTTGGTTAATGCATCCGCTTTGCTATTTTTCGCACACGGTATGCTGTCCAGGGCATAGGAAGGGATTTGAGTCAGCAATTGTTGCACTCTCTCGCCGTACTTCACCAACTCTGGTTTGCACGTTTGATAGTCATCGTTTACTTGACTAATGACCAGCTGGGAGTCTCCGTATATGAGGAGGTTTTTGATTCCCATGTCGACAGCGATCTCAAGACCTGCTATCAAAGCCTCATATTCCGCTTCATTATTTGTCCTCGGCTCTGTTAAGGAAAAGGTAAAGCGCATTATCCCTCCTTGTGGAGTCACGAAGATGAGGCCTACCCCAGATTTGATTATGGGGGAGCTGTGCTTTCGCTTCTTCATGGAAGATGCCCCATCGAAGTAGAGTTCCTATCGAGTACCACTCTCTCCTCTCTCCCCGTCGATCGTGTCAAATGCGTGCTCGTCTGGCAATTCGCAATTTAGGGGTGAATCGGCAGGTATCGGATGATCAGCGAGGAAGTCGGCGATGGCCTGGCCTTTCGCTGCCTTGAGCGGTCGGTATGTTATCGAGAATTTCATTAAAGGGACCATTTAGCGAGCCGTCCCGTTAGTATGGCTCTTGACATCAAATATTTGAGAGGATCCACTTTTGATATGAGGTGGACCTCATGCGCCAAAGCATAATGCCGAAACTTCGTTATCGCGAAGATTAACGCCAGGCAGTGTTTTTCGATAGGGGAGTAGTTGTTTTCTGCCCCCAGGAGAACTCGACTCAAATAGTAAAGGGCTCTCTCTTTCCCTTGGTCGTTCTCCTGTGCCCATAGCGCGGCTAAAGAACCTTCAAGGACGGTTGTGTACAGGATGAGGGCTTTCCCTTGACCGGAGCGGTCAATATCGGTGGATTCTGCAGGTATTGCTTGATTTCGTCCAGTGCGCTTTAGCATTTGCGATCCCAGACGAATGGGGTCCCCTTCTTCATTAAATGGATGTAGGGGAGGCATTTGCCGGAGAGGATAGCTATGAACCGCCGGATATACGCGAGCTTTCCTTAGAGAGACCGCAGTTGCTTGAGAGTTCTTGGCGGAGGCATTTCCATAATCGCCTTGATCTTTGACGGGTCTATTTCGATGCCCCGGTGTCATACGATGAATCCCAGGAATTTGCCCGAGGAGACTCCAAATGCGCATTTCAGAGGGTTCATCTTCAGGTTGTTTTTCCGAAGACGTTGGAACACTATCTTCAGATGCTCCCAATACTCCTTGTGCGATTTGCTTTTCACTACGAGGTCGTCGATATAGCATTCGATGATTTCATTTATAAGGTCATCGAAAATATTCGTCATGGCCCTCTGATAGGTAGCGCCGGCGTTCTTCAAACCGAAAGGCATCACTTTGTAGCAGAATATACCCAGAGGAGTCCGGAAAGCGGTATGCTTCTGGTATTTGAGATGCATCTTTATTTGATTATACCCCGATAATCCGTCCATGAAGGAGAAGACTTCGTGAGTGGATGTGTTATCTATCATCAACTCGGTAACCGGTATGGGAAAGTCATCCTTCGGACAGGCTTTGTTGAGATCCCGAAAGTCTACGCAGATGCGCACCGTCCCATTTTTCTTCATCACTGGGATAATGTTGGCGATCCAGTCAGGATACTGAACTTCTTGGATGAAGCCGGAGTTGATTAGCTTTTTGACTTCGGCGTTGATGCTCATTTCAAGTTCGAGCCGCATTCTTCTTGGTGCTTTTTTGACTGGCTTGACGTTCGGAGATATCGCCAATTTATGCACCGCTATTTCTGGATCTAGCCCCAGCATCTCGAAATAGTTCCATGCGAAGCAGTCTTTATACTGCATGAGCACACCTTATAGCTGACCACCTATTCTTTAGACAACAGCTCACTGATGAACGTAGGTCGTGGGTCGTTTGCCGTCCCCAAGTCGATTTTCCTTAGGTTATCCGTAGTAGTGTGTATTCCATCTTCCAATTCTTTTAGCGCCGGCGGAAATTTTAAGATCAACTCATCTTGATCCCCATTTTCAAAGCACCAGGAGAGGTCGTGCATTTCTTCTTCCGACGGTGTTATCACGTGACAGGTATGAGATCGTTTTCAAGATCGATGTTGATCTGGTTCTGCTCTCTCCATATACGTTGCTTTTGGCACATGCCTTTGCGGTGGGGCTACCCTCCAACTGTTGGATAGAGCGAACCTGCCCAGTTTTTGAAAGTGAAGCAGTCTACAAGAGGATGTCCTATTGCCCGGTGATAAGAGCAATAGTCCAGGTGATGGACCTCGTTTGCTTGATCGGGGTGCCGAGACTCCGGGAGTACCATCATTTGATATTTCATGACAAGGTCAAAAATTCTCCTTGTCTTGTCTCGAGGGAAAGAATATGCTCGACCCATCTTTTTCATAAGAGACGGATTCCGGCTGACCGTTTCTCGATCGCGTGGCTTTTTGGATCCGTTTTGCCGCTATCGAACGTTTTTTTCGTTCTTTAACTTGTTTTCACCTCCGTGTCGGGCCTTTTTCTTGTCTTGGGAATGCATGGCAGGCTGACGGTGAACGGCATCGTCATCCTCCATGGCCTGCTGAAGGAGACGTTGCGTCATGGCTTTCTCGTAAATGCCATTTCGCGGCTGTGGTCGTTCCGAACTTTTTGACTCGCTTCCCTCACTAGCTTGTCCATCTGTTCTTCAAACGACGGACCCGGCATTTTTATGGCAGGACCGCATTCTGGTTCAGCGTCAGTGTCTTTTAAAAGAGCATCATCTTCTTCATCAAAGTCATTTATGACATGGCAGCCATGGAACTGCTCCCGTTTCTTGGACTGGACATATCCAAGCCCGATCGTTTCCATTTTTCCGTTGGGCAATTTCGCTGAGTTCCGGGGACGTTCCAAATCCTGTTGTAGAATTGGGCTTGTCGCGCGGTTTGCTTAAAGGGTACGCCTTGGCATCTCAATAACCTTTTCAATCCCTCTGCGTAGTATCTGGGCAGACTTCTCTTTCGGCTTTAGTCTCCGTGGATCGATAGAATAGGATCGTATTTTCACCTTTTTGCCTGGGAGGGACGTAGAATGTCCGTAGCTCTTGCACACTATATGTCTCAAGCACATCAAACTCTCTGTAGTGCTGCCGCGGAACCATGGCGATTTGCAAACTGTGATCATCTCCAACGAGGGCCTGCATTGATGGACGGACCAAGAACACTGCGTTGACTTCATCCTCTGAGTCACTGCCAAAGACCAGAATAGGGGTAGATGGTCCCGGCTTGTTGTATTGGGGCGGTCCTGAATAGACTATCTCTTCTTCCTCCTCGGTATCGCTCCCGAAGACCAGAATAGTGGTGATAGCTTTTTGCTTATTCTCCGGTTTGTGGCATCTTTCCGTGTCTTCAAAGTCTTGTAGGAAATATTTTGCATCTTCGTACTTTCGGACTTCATTTACGGAGAATGGGTTTAGTTCCCCCATCACGGTATACTCGAGACCATCTTTGAAATACTTGATACACTGATGTTATGTAGAAGGGATAATGTTGTATTCGTGTAACCAAAGCCTGCCGAGCAAAGCGTTGTAGCAGGTCTTGGCGTCAATGACATGAAATTTGATGTCAGTGACGAGCAACCCAAAGCGTAACGTCAGTATTACAGACCCAAGCGTCCATGATGACTGGGAGTCGAACCCGGAGATGGTGATTTTTTCCCAAGCGAGGTGCTGAACGCTCATGCAGATTTCTTTTAACACCCTCACATTTAGGAGGTTGACAGAGGACCCGTTGTCAACTAAGATTTTCCCTATCTTGATGTCATGGCAGTAGCCAGTGACATACAGGGGATGGTTATGATCACACGTTCTGAGGAGGAGATCTTCATCGCCGAAAGTGATGTCAGCTGTGTGCACTTCTTCCAGCTTGTCCTTCATCTTTCCTTCGGCAAAGAAAGCTTGAAACTGCTCGGACACTTGTAATGCCCTGATTAAAGAATCTCGTGCCTCTTTAGACAACAGAAGGGCGTCCAAAAAGCTTAGCTGTGAAGGCATCTTCCTCAGGTGCGCTAGGACATTGTAATCCACTTTTTTTTCTTGGGTGGGTCCTTGGCTGTTAGCTCTTCGACGACTCGATCATCGAGGGCGATATCCTCAGGGGCTTTTTCCTTCCCCTTATCTTTTTTGTTCGATCCCTTGTTTATAGGTCCGAGATTCTTTTCGGGAAACGTACGACTAGGCAGCTGAATGTTTTCACAGTTCTTTATCTCCTCCTATTTTCCTGAGGTGGATTCTTTGAAGAGAGGGCCGATGGCTATTTCTTCATCAGAATCGCTTCCAAATGTGAGAACTTGCGATCCCCCGGAATCAACCATGTGACAGTTGCCGGCAGTTCTTTTATGCTCATCTGTCGTGCTTCTCTGCTCCCGACGAGCCTTGCGCATCAATCGCTTGAAGTGTTGTCGGTGGGCAACATATCCCTGCCACCGGTTTTTAAAGGCATTGCACCCTTCGGTAGGGTGTGTGACCCTTCGATGGTACAAACATTAGTTAGGATGTACATCTGCTTCGTCAAGGCGTATACCTCCAGGAGTATTTCCTTTGGGAGATGGCAACTTCATTCCCATTGATAGGGCTTTAGCGAACCGTTTCCTTGCCTTAAGCTTGCTTTTGTCTGCCGTGGGCGTGCTTCGATATGGTTGGAGTGCTTTGCGACTCATCCCTACCATGACTTCTTCAGCTTGATGCCGATGCCTGGCTCTTTCGAATATGGTCATTTCACGCTCTTGATCAGCTTTGCTCTTCTGACAGGCTTCGTTCAGTAGCATGTCGATCATTTCGTCTGACGGTTCCAAGGATTTTGGCACCGATCCTGCCCCCAGCTCCTCTACATTTCTTCTGATGCCGAGTGAGCTTCTTCGTCATTTATTGGTGAATGAAAGATCATGTGACAACTTGCCACATAATCCTCAGGTTCTTCTGACGAGTCTTCTGATTAGTACAAAAATATGAGTTTACCGCAATCAGAAACGGCGTCGCTTCGCAGCTAGCCGGTGAGTGCGGGTCGATCCACAGAGACGGGTAAATTTCTTTATATGTGTTTTAACGAGTTGATTCTTTTTGTTGTTTTGGTTTTATAAAAATCTAGATCTAAACTTAAAACTTAATTAATCTAATTGAAATTCTTGCTAGGGTTAGGCTTAGAAAAAGTTTTGGAGATTGATGTTTCCTCACCGCTTTCAATGCCGTAGATCCATTAGGTGTTATAGTAATTATCGATAAAGTGGATACGACTCTTTTGGGAAGATGTTTTCTTCCTCTAGATTCGTATCCTTCCTTTATCGTTAATTACCCTAACCCCCATGGAAAACGCGCGCAACCGGCCCTTTATACTGCGGTTCACCGTTACCTCGAGGGGTAGGGTGCCGCAGGGAGCGGTTGTGCGCGCATGCATGGAGTTCTTAATGGTTACGCATTGAAAGGGGTGAGAGATCTCATCTCTCAACCCTTTCCCTAAGGCTAACCCTAACAAGCGAGGAGACTACTCGCTCATTAGGGGATGAAATAACATTATAAAAAAATAAAATAAATTACCTAATGGTGATGGCTCCCTCCAAACGACAAAGAGCAGGTCTGAATGTCACGTCCAGAAATTCTGATTTTTTATTGAATGAAAAGAGGCATACAATTTACAGATCTAAAACTACAATTTATAGGAAAATAGAAAACCTAGGGCTACAGGCTCTCGCACATACGCAATTACAGATTTGCCCACGAAAAATCCTCACATCTAAACAGTCGCGCCGCCTCAGAAAAACTGCGCCGACACGTGTTCTTGATGGCCGCGGAAGCGCGGCTCCAGGTAGGGTTTGGCCGCTCTTCCGCGGCCAATTTAGGGAGTTGGGCCATGAGACTTTTGGGCTTCTTTCTCTGCTTCTTGGGCTCTGTCTTTTTATATGTATTTTCTCTGTTAGGCTTCTGAGTCTTCTCCAGATTTTTCAGTGAATACTTGTAGCGATCTTTCAACCGTTCACTTGACATTTTGGACCTTGCACTGTTCTTCAACTAGGCTCGACTAGGATCGGTCTACTTGTTGGTCAAAAGTCCCTTTTTCTATTGTTTTGTGTCTTTTTCACTGTATTTGCTCCAGAAACCTGTAACCTGTAATATGCAACAAACGTGCGTCAAGAGTACCTGTTTATTTATAAAAAGGATAAGAATAGGGGAATGATAAATGTAATATTATGGTCTGAACAAATACCCCCAAACTTACCTTTTGCTCGTCCTCGAGCAAACTTATTATTTTATTCTCTACAAAAAACCTAACCGCACTTTCGCAGGGAAACGCGATTGCACTGAGCACGTGCAACCAGCCGTTAAACCTCTAGGTGTCCCTAGTAGGAGGAGTGTTGTCTCCTGAGGGTTTTCAGCGGATTACACCCACAAAATCCTATCAACTTGGCCCATTGACTTTTGTTCTCCAATTAGGTCTTCTACTAAGGAATTCTATTATCTTATACTTGTAAATTATCCACCCATATTCTTCACGCTTCCTTATTGTGTAACTTAAGATCATATATGTTATGTAGACCTACTTAGCTTTCGGCATCTTTTAAGTCTTCCTTCTAGGGTTTCATCTCTACTTAGGAATTTTCTATCAACTCCATTAAAGATACAAATTCTATCTTTCATTCCTCTCTTTTATCTAAATTCCAATCACATACCCCTACGTGTGTGTAAAGATCACCCCTATACTTGGAAATTCAATTCAAGCAATCATGCCTTTGTCCATTGTCCAAAGTACTAATTAGTTGGTGAATGAAATTTGCTTACACATCCTTCATGCGACCGTTAATACTTCTTGAGGTACCAACGACCGATTACAAAATGCGTTTGCACTTTAAAGCGTACTTCCTAGTCCTTGCAACACCCAAGGCTTTAGCAGTGGCTCCCAAACCAGTTGGTCTAAGGCACTAGGTGATGAAGCACCCTCGCTAAATATTTTTCTATTTTTACAGCCTTAAGTAATCACAAAAACCAGTGTCCATTTTTTTTTTCTTTATTCACTTTTTTTCTTTTTATTTTCATTGTACTAAGGACTTTAGACAAGAGCATTTCGAGGTCTCTTCTACTATTCCAAGTTTCAAGGTGCGTGAATGTGCAAATTGTAGGGTATACATTTTCAGAATTTAGACTTAAGTTAGGAACTATTTTTCAAACTTATACTCTAATGAGAACATCAATACTCTTCCCTTGTTTCGACTTAGCCCAAGAAGTGAACCCAAAATTTGCCTATTTCTAAATAAACTACAAGGCATATACTTTCCACCGTTAAACTTTAAGGAAGGTTATTTTTAGGGTTTTTAATTCACTAAGTCTAAGATCTAGTTGTTCCTAAACAGTTAACCTATTTGTCAAACTCAATCAATTAGCCAAAATTGAATACAATAATTTTTATAATTTTTGAAATTTTTCAAATTTTTATGGGTTTTCAAATAAGTATGCAAATGCAAAAATATATACAAATGAATGCGAAGGAAGAAGACGTACCGAGCATACCCCCAAACTTGAACTTGACAGTGTCCTCACTGTCATGCTAAACCAAGAGGGTCAAAATACCGATACTCCCCTGTTTATTTATTTATAATTTTTTTATGTTTTGAATTTTTTAATTTTTTTTTTTTTATAGAAAAAGAAAACAAAAGGATATATACATATATACAAAGGTTCCCCCCAAACTTAAGCTTGGCCTTACACAAGCCAAAGGTTAGCACCAACCATTCAAAGATCTTATCATGGTAATGGTATAGTTGGTGCAAGAATAGGGTGCGGAGGAAAGAAATGAGAGACACGCGAGACCGTGTGGGAAGAGGGGTAGAATACGGTCTCGGTGGGGGAGAAGAAAGATGGAAAGAAGAAAGAAGTGAAGTGCGATCTTGAGGGTGTGAATTGAGTGAATAAATTAGCGCAATATGTGATGACCGATGTGTTAAAAGCGATTGCGCTAACCTATCAACTCGTCGTGCAATGGGGTCAAATCCCTCAAGATTCGCAAGAAAACATGGGTACGCCGAACTTGGTATAGGAGATGAAAGCGTAATGGTCATTTGTTCGGTCGGAACAATAGGAAGGAGGGAGGGTGATATAACAGTCAAAGGTTCAGGAGGCTGAATTGGAAAATCTGACACATCAAATAAAAATGGTTCAACCTCGATATTATCCTCAAGACTCTCCTCAGTACTATCCTCAATATTTAATTCATCCATGCCATTATCATCAAAATCTAGACGCATATGAGATTCGGGAGAAACATTTAATAACTCAGGATGATGATTTGAACATAAAATTTCTATTAAATCGACAGGTTCATCATCCGAAATATTCCCGGCGTCTATATCCTCAATCAAGTGAAAATCAATTTCTTTAGACACTTCATCCACAGCATGGATATTTATCAATGTAGGTTCTAGAGTGGAGGTGTAAAGATCGAAATGATTAGGTGCAGTTTCACTCGAAAGGGGTTCCTCACAATTTGGCAAATCAAACACTACAAAATCACACAACTCATTTTTATTTTCAACTGATGAATCATTTGGAACAATCGATGGAAAACCGGAGTTGTGGGTTTCAATTTGGTAAGGGTAGGTTTGATTTGAAAATCCTCTCTCATTCTCACTCTGTCCAACTGCCGCCTTACACATTGAAAAATTCGGAGCTAGCGGGACACTAGCTACCGGTTCACTAGGTTGCGTAAGGGCGGCCATGGATGCTTCCATTGTCCTCATCATTTTATTTGTTGCAGCAATATATGCTTCCAACGACTCTTCCAAACTAGACTTAGGTGGTGAGGGGGTTTCAGTAAAAGGTTCAAAATTGGTTGGATATGTGAAACTCCCTAATGGCTGTGAAGAAACAGTGTCTAGTGAAGATGGAAAAGTCGGGTAGGACTGATAGGAAGTGGGTGGTAGGACAGGAGTAGGGTCAACATATGGATAAGAAGGTGAATAATCGTGTGGATCCCTAAAACTAAATGAGTGGAGAGGGGTGAAAGATCGACTGCGAGATTGAGCAATATGCTCAGCAATGGACATCGGCCTAGGAGTGACAGAAGGACTTGAAGAAGTGGTATCAACATATGTAGGTTGTAAAGGTTGACTCGGTTGACACAAAGTGGGTTGAAAAGTCAAACTATTTCTCCTAGACTCCTCTATGTGATCTTTCAAAGATTTTTTTGGCAAGGAGGGATCATTTTTAAATTGACCGAAACAATTGACGAACGACGCAAAGTTAGGTTCGGGATACCAAGATTCGGCAAGAGATTTATGATGTGGGGTACCCATGATAGAAGAATGCAAGGATTTCTTAGCGACAAAATTTTTGCAAGTTTTTAAAGGATTTGATTAGTACAAAAATATGAGTTTACCGCAATCAGAAACGGCGTCGCTTCGCAGCTAGCCGGTGAGTGCGGGTCGATCCACAGAGACGGGTAAATTTCTTTATATGTGTTTTAACGAGTTGATTCTTTTTGTTGTTTTGGTTTTATAAAAATCTAGATCTAAACTTAAAACTTAATTAATCTAATTGAAATTCTTGCTAGGGTTAGGCTTAGAAAAAGTTTTGGAGATTGATGTTTCCTCACCGCTTTCAATGCCGTAGATCCATTAGGTGTTATAGTAATTATCGATAAAGTGGATACGACTCTTTTGGGAAGATGTTTTCTTCCTCTAGATTCGTATCCTTCCTTTATCGTTAATTACCCTAACCCCCATGGAAAACGCGCGCAACCGGCCCTTTATACTGCGGTTCACCGTTACCTCGAGGGGTAGGGTGCCGCAGGGAGCGGTTGTGCGCGCATGCATGGAGTTCTTAATGGTTACGCATTGAAAGGGGTGAGAGATCTCATCTCTCAACCCTTTCCCTAAGGCTAACCCTAACAAGCGAGGAGACTACTCGCTCATTAGGGGATGAAATAACATTATAAAAAAATAAAATAAATTACCTAATGGTGATGGCTCCCTCCAAACGACAAAGAGCAGGTCTGAATGTCACGTCCAGAAATTGGTAAGTGATCAGCAATCAGTGGAGTGTTGGCATTCTCGTACCTTATTAAAAGAAATGGGGGTATTTCAACTTCTAAGGGAGGAAGTTGGCTCACCACAATACCCCCAAGATGTTCCCGTGTGTCCTCTATTGACATGGCATCATCCATCCATTGTGTATGATATTCAATTATGAGGGAACTGATCTCCTCGATGTCCGCCATAGTCCTACCGAAAACTTGCCGCCTATCTTGTAAGACCGTTAAGAGGGCATTCTCTTGCTCGAGGGCTAGAGAGGCCGATATGATAATGGGAAAGGTCTCATTCTCACTTATGTAAGCATATCTAAGGTGAGACGGCAAGGGCGTGAGTTCGAGTTTCGGAGGCGAAAGAATCATTGCGGAATCTACCTCGAACTCAAAGGACTCCAACACAGGTTCGAAATCACTGCAAACAACCGATTCAGATGGTTCGACTGACTCATCCAAAAAATCAAACGACTCATATTCGGGCTGTGAGTCATCATCATCCAAAAAAGTGAAGCGTTCATAATCATCATCGGTTGTATCAACGGTAGTATGCTCAAGGAGGGACGCACTAGTGGCGTCAAAACTGTTTTCATCAAATAGAAATCCTTCAAGCTCGCAGTCCTCCTGCGTGATTTCGTGAATAGAGCAAACTTCTCGTGTACTAGTTTTAGGCACGGGGGGCAGACTTCCCATCTTATAAATATTGAACTCACTAGACTTCTTCCCGAAGGATAGAGTCATGGAGCCGTTGCGGCAATTTATCACGGCATTAGAAGTGGCCAAAAATGGTCGACCGAGAATCACCGGAATTTGGTTTATTGGGTTAGCAACAGGTTGTGTATCCATAACAATAAAATCAACGGGGAATATGAACTCCCCAACTTTGATCAACACATCCTCTAGTTGACCCCTTGGATAGGTGATTGATCGATCAGCCATTTGGAGAGTGCAACGAGTGGGTTTCAACTCTCCAACCCCTAATTGTTCATACACGGAGTAGGGAATCAGGTTAACACTAGCCCCAAGATCTAAAAGTGCTTGATTAATTTTCTTATCCCCAATTGTAACTGAAATCGTAGGACAGCCGGGGTCTTTTCGTTTTTGGGGTAAGGTTTGATGGTGGTTAATTGCATTGCTCACTGCACTAGCCACTAGCACTTTCTTGGGTACTTGAGATGCCTTTCTCTTCGAGGTGCACAAGCCCTTTAAGATTTTCGCGTATGAAGGGACTTGTTGGATAGCATCCAAGAGAGGTATATTTATGCTAACCTGCTTAAAGATCTCCACAATCTTCTCCACTTGTGTATTTGGTTTATTAGGACTCAACCTGTTTGGAAATGGTGCATTCTGAAAATTTGTTGAGTCAAAAGTCTGCGGAGTAGAATGTGGAATAGGAACGGATCCCAGTGTGGATGTGTTCGTGTTGTTAGAAATGGGTCCGTTCGAGTCAGAAGAAGTAGAGCCGTGTGAAGGGTGGAGAATAGGCTCTAAAGAAAAAGGTGAAGAAGGAAGTGAAGAAAATGAAGAAGGGGAAGAAGAACCACCGGCGGGGATGTCATCACTGGTTTCCATATTATTTTGCAACTCTCTTCCGGATCTCAACGTGGTCACCGCATTTACATTGTGATTGTGATATGCGTTTTGTGGGTGACCGGGATTGGGCAAGGGTTGAGATGGGAGCTTTCCCTTTTCTCTCTCGCTCAACGCAGCAGTTAATTGTGCAATTTGTGCCTCAATAGATTTGATACTTTGATCGTGTGAGGCACTGTTATTCATTAAAGAGTGCACATGACTTTCAAGTCTTGCTGCGGATTCTGTAGTTTGCTTGAGAAATGCTTCAAGACTTCTCTCGAGCGAGCTAACCTTATCATCATTAGGTTGAACCAAATTGTTCGTTTGATTTGCATAAGGTTGTTGTTGGAAAGGTTGCTGGTTTTGAGTTTGTAAGGGTGCTTGTTGTTGTTGTGGAGGAGCTCTTTGAAAATTGTTATTCCCTTGGAACTGTTGATTTGGGTGACTCCTCCACCCCTGATTGTATGCCGAAGAGTACGGATCGTTTCTTTGTCGTTGCTGAAATGCAGCATTGACTTGATCCTGTCCTTGAATAGGTGCATTATAAGGACACTCTTCGGTTAGATGTGATGGGTTCGAACAACAAGCACAAACAGTTCGTGTGGGTAGAGTAGGGGCAGGAGAAGACGATGAGATTTTTGTCTCAATGGCTTCTAGCTTTTTCATAAGTGAGGCCATCTCGGCCTTCATAGCTATCGACATATCTATTTGATGTATGCCTGCCCTAGATTGACCACTAGAAGAAGATGATGTGGTCTTGGTACTCTCCCATTGAATTGTTTGCTCACTTAGGTCCTCAAGAAACTGCCAAGCTTCGTCGCTAGACTTGGAGAGAAAATGACCTTGACATATTGTTTCTAGCAACTCTTCGTTGCTGCGTTCAATCCCTCGTATAATGTTTGGCAAAGTTGCCAATTTTCTATCCCATGATGAGGACATTGAACGAGTAGGTCCTTAAATCTCTCGAAACACTTCCAAAATGGTTCGGAAGGAAGCTGTGAAAATTGTATGATTTCGTTTCTGATTTTAGCAGTTTTGTGGTGAGGATAGAACTTTTTCAGAAAAGCTCTCACAAACTCGTCCCAATTTCTAATGGAGTGTGATGCGGTGCTGTATAGCCACTTCTCGGCTAGGTCACATAAGGTGAAAGGAATGACCCTTAGCCTTATTGCGTCATCACTTAATTGGGTTGTCTTCATCATGGCGCAAACGTTTTGGAATTTATTAATGAAAATATATGCATCTTCGGATTCCAAACCATGAAACTTAGGCAGCATATTGATGAAGTGTGGTTTTATTTCAAAATTATCCCCATTTGCCGGTGGGGGTGAAAGACATGTGGGTAAAGAAGTGCGAACGGGGTAGAAGAGATCCTGGAGCGCAACTCGTGCGGGCGCTACAACAGGCGGTAGATTAGGGTTATTCGCACCTGGCGGAGGTGGAATCATTCCCGTCGGCAAGGTATAGTTGGGGTCGTGTCCCGACATACCTTCGAAAGAATTTGAGGGTGGAGGTAAGAAAGTGGAAGGAGTTTCGACTTCGGTGTCGAAAAGTTCGTTGGTCGGTACCAACGAAACACGGACTAATCGGGCGTTAGTATCCCTAGTCCAAAATGACATACACTAAAGGGTAGTGCAGTCAGAAAAAAGAGAAAAACAGAATGTGGGGGTAAGATAACGTCAGTGAGAAGAAGTGGTGGAAGTGAGTTTGCAAGTTTTCTTTAGCGGCAAGTTGCAAGTTTTGAAAAGATTTTTTATTTTTTATTTTTTTATTTTTGTGAGTTTTGTGAGGAGGTTTTTGAAAACGGACTCGTGACACAACTGACTCAACCACACATGCACAATCAGGCCTAGATCTAGGGTCGCCTAGGTCTGCTAGACAGCTCTTAACTAGGGCTAGAAATAGACCTCAAACCGCCTCTTCACGGACAAATACGACCAGGTAAGTGGGAAGGAACCACCACTACAGTAGGCCTAATTAAAAACCACTAGCCTAGACACCGCAATGTCGGTTAGGATAAACGGCTGATGCCTACCCTAGTCCTTTTCCTATTGAGCTCGCTGTCCTTAGGTCTGAGTCTAATATTTTTTTAATTAAAGGTGGTTGATGCAAAATGCTTAGGTGTTTTCTGGGGTCTTGGGAAGGGTGATGAAATCCCCACCCAATCTGGATTTGGTCAAATAGCCCCTTAGAGTCCGGTTAAATTATGCAAAACAAATAAAAATTCACTTACAATCAGAATTTTTTAGCGCGGCGCAAAGAAACCTGCAGAGATCTGTTATTTAGAAGGGGGAGAAAGACTCTTTACGCAAAGAACCCTGCAGAAAGACTTTTACAGAGAGATATATTCTAGGTTGCAGAGGAGAGAGAGAAAAATCAAACCAGACAAATTTGGAGCGCTGACGTGGCACCAAGAGCGCGGAAGCGCGGCGGGAACACTCTAAATGCGGCGGAAGCGCGGTGAAACAGAGGGCTTGGGCTCTGGAAAAATTTCTGCTGCTCCTTTGTTCCACTCCTCCTCTGTTGTTACGTTCACCTTTCTGATTTGACCTCTGTAAAATTCCAGATGTTCGCTATTCCTGCAAGATTCAAAAATAAACCCTTCAAACAGATCAAACTTGATAATTTTTATATTTTTTTTATATTTTCAGATTTTTATAATTTTTCAAATTTATATCAACCCGAAAATTCACAAAAAAGAAAGATTACGCCGTCCCCGGCAACGGCGCCATTTGATTAGTACAAAAATATGAGTTTACCGCAATCAGAAACGGCGTCGCTTCGCAGCTAGCCGGTGAGTGCGGGTCGATCCACAGAGACGGGTAAATTTCTTTATATGTGTTTTAACGAGTTGATTCTTTTTGTTGTTTTGGTTTTATAAAAATCTAGATCTAAACTTAAAACTTAATTAATCTAATTGAAATTCTTGCTAGGGTTAGGCTTAGAAAAAGTTTTGGAGATTGATGTTTCCTCACCGCTTTCAATGCCGTAGATCCATTAGGTGTTATAGTAATTATCGATAAAGTGGATACGACTCTTTTGGGAAGATGTTTTCTTCCTCTAGATTCGTATCCTTCCTTTATCGTTAATTACCCTAACCCCCATGGAAAACGCGCGCAACCGGCCCTTTATACTGCGGTTCACCGTTACCTCGAGGGGTAGGGTGCCGCAGGGAGCGGTTGTGCGCGCATGCATGGAGTTCTTAATGGTTACGCATTGAAAGGGGTGAGAGATCTCATCTCTCAACCCTTTCCCTAAGGCTAACCCTAACAAGCGAGGAGACTACTCGCTCATTAGGGGATGAAATAACATTATAAAAAAATAAAATAAATTACCTAATGGTGATGGCTCCCTCCAAACGACAAAGAGCAGGTCTGAATGTCACGTCCAGAAATTCTGATTTTTTATTGAATGAAAAGAGGCATACAATTTACAGATCTAAAACTACAATTTATAGGAAAATAGAAAACCTAGGGCTACAGGCTCTCGCACATACGCAATTACAGATTTGCCCACGAAAAATCCTCACATCTAAACAGTCGCGCCGCCTCAGAAAAACTGCGCCGACACGTGTTCTTGATGGCCGCGGAAGCGCGGCTCCAGGTAGGGTTTGGCCGCTCTTCCGCGGCCAATTTAGGGAGTTGGGCCATGAGACTTTTGGGCTTCTTTCTCTGCTTCTTGGGCTCTGTCTTTTTATATGTATTTTCTCTGTTAGGCTTCTGAGTCTTCTCCAGATTTTTCAGTGAATACTTGTAGCGATCTTTCAACCGTTCACTTGACATTTTGGACCTTGCACTATTCTTCAACTAGGCTCGACTAGGATCGGTCTACTTGTTGGTCAAAAGTCCCTTTTTCTATTGTTTTGTGTCTTTTTCACTGTATTTGCTCCAGAAACCTGTAACCTGTAATATGCAACAAACGTGCGTCAAGAGTACCTGTTTATTTATAAAAAGGATAAGAATAGGGGAATGATAAATGTAATATTATGGTCTGAACATCTTATCCCTCATCATTGTTATTATCTCCGCTCTCAAGGATATGGTTGAGAAACTCTTGGAGTGTGACCGGGGTTCGCACCTTCTGGTTATATTCCTCTAGTGTGTCAATATGCCTTTGCAAATCTTTGCGTTTGTCATCAGACTGCGCGGGCTTTGTGGTCTTCTTTTTCTTCTTCGAAGACTTCGCTGGGCCTGAGTATTTTGCCCATCGTTACCAGTTCTCGGTGTTGGGCGCGGTTTCAGCATCCCTTCAATGATTTCTGGCTCTAGCGGGCTCTTCCACCTGATTGCCGGGCATGCTTGAAGATCCTTCAGCAATCTTTTAGTTTTTGCCGAGAGAACAACTTCCCATGGAGCTTCCTCTATAAATGAGCATGATGTCCCCGGTGTGTCCATCTTTTTCGGAGCGTGTGGTTGTGGCGGGTTTACCCTCCAGTTTTCAGACAGTGTGAATTTGCCTTGTTGGTACTGGTCCTCAATCCAGTTCTTGAAGACGAAGCAATCTCCGATTGGGTGGCCCATTATTCGATGGTATGGGCAATAGTTGGGACTGTTGACGTCACCGGGGTGCAGTGGGCGTTTCGGATCCGGCAGGGTGATGAGTCTGTTGCGCACCGCTAGTTCGAACAGTCTCCTCGTTTTGTCCCGGGGAAACGAGTAAGGACGTCTCAACTTTTCGTCGAGGAATCACGGTTTGTTGCCTTGGTGAGCAACCAGTTTCGGATCACTTGGTTGTTGTTGAGCGTTAGCGACGAAGGTCGCTTTCCTTTTGCCTTTTTCATTTTGAAGCTCTATTTTTTTAGGAGGGCGGTCTATAGCCCATCTGGTCCATTAGGGCCAGCTTGTCGATCAAGGCTTGGAAAGTGGTCAGCTTAAAAAACATCATAAACTGGGATATAGTCGTCTGCGGATCGAGGGTCCCTACGAACATGCCCACGGCAGGAGCTTCTTGTATGCGTTGTTTGCATTTCGACCATAGGTTCCGCCACCGAATTGCATACTGAACCCAAGTCTCTCCTGGTTCACCCTGGCATTGATCAATGCAGTGATCGGGGTGCTGTTTCCTGATTTAAAATCAGAAAAGCTTATGGAAAAAGCTTCAGAAAAGGGTCACGTGCTTACACGTGACCAGCAGTCACGTGTTGGCACGTGACACCTAAAAGCATCAGCAAGGCAAATTCGGCTTCCTGATTACATCAAAGATAAGGGCTTCAGAAAGGGTCACGTGCTCCCACGTGACCTGGGTCACGTGTTGGCACGTGACAATCAAAAGCAGCTTCAAAACCCAACAGCTCCGTGAACAAATCAAGAAAAAGGCTTCAGAAGAGGTCACGTGCTCCCACGTGACCAGGGTCACGTGTTGGCACGTGACACTCAAAACATCAGACTCATTCTCCGGTTAAATCAAGAAGAAGGCTCCATGCCAGGGTCACGTGCTCACACGTGATCAGTTGTCACGTGGTGGCACGTGATAGTTAAGCAGCAACCAGAAGACAGAGCGTAAAAAGAAGGAAGAAGGCTCGTTACAAGGGGGTCACGTGCCCACACGTGACCAAGGGTCACGTGGCCGCACGTGACCAGCTTTCAAAGCCCATTTGTTAAACAGAATTAAATTCTGAGAAAAGACCTCTCAAGTCTTTCCAAAAGCAACCGATTGAATTAAAGATTTAGCGTGATTAAATATCATCTATCTATGGGAAAATCTCGAATTTGGGAAGATTTCCCTTTTAAATCTAACAGAAATCACAAAGGAGAATCGCTGGATTTGAAATCCAATGGTGAATAAAATTCACCTAATAATCCAAAGGTCCAAAATGAATGATGGATGCAAATCAAATCTCTCAATGAAAATTCATCAAAAACTAATTGATTCGGCGGCTTCTCCTATAAATAGGAGCCAAGAGACACAAAAAAATATATATACGCAGAGGGAAGGAAGGGAGAGAGAGCCTTGATACTTCGAGGAACTTGGATCTTCTGCAAAAGAAAACCCTAGGTAAGAAAGGGAAGGCTCCTTGAAAGGAAGGAGAATTTAATTCTCAATAGAGTTTAACTCTGATATATAAAACAGAAGAACATATTTCTTCTCTCTTTGATAGAGGATCTGCAAAGTGCACATCTCCCTTTGAAGTTGAGAATTTAATTCTCAATGGGTCGAGCTCTTGCCATGCAGATCCAAAACATAGAGAGGGAACGGAAGCACGAGAATTTAATTCTCACGGAACTATAGGAATTTAATTCCTTTAAAATAAAATTAGGGTTTGACCCTGTGTCATGGGAATTTAATTCCTTCAGAACAAAGAGAAACGGGGTTTAACCCTAATTAAGAACCTAGTTCTGTTGAAACAGCGGGAATTTAATTCCCTTAATCATAATTTAACAGAGAATGGGAGTTTAATTCCTTAAAAGCTTTTATTAGGGTTTAACCCTATTCAGTTCTTCACATATATGAAGAATTTAATTCCTACAGAAAATTCAGAGTCCAACTCTATTACGGAATATAAATCTTCGAAAGGAAGTAGGAATTTAATTCCTCTGAAGTTATTGTCAGGGTTCAACTCTACGAGGAATTTAATTCCTGGAAAAGATTAACAAATTCTCTAAACAACATACATAGAGGCAAGGTCACGTGCCACCACGTGACCCCCCCCAAAAGACCTACAGAAAGCCCCTTTGAGGTAGTGCCCCACGTGACCCACGTGACCCTTGACAGAAGCTTTAACACACAAGCATTTGAATGCCCGTCATGTGATGGCACGTGAGGCTCTGAAAGATACGATAATCTCAGCAGAATAAATGAAGGGAGGGCGCTCTCACGTGTTGCCACGTGACCCCTCTTGCCTTAATGTTCAACACTAAATTGGAACTCTCGAATCCAGTATTGAAATACTGTTGGGCCCTAGTGTTCAACACTAATCAAAGAACTTTATTCGCAGTGTTCAACACTGATTACCTTAGTATTTAACACTGATCTGAGATCTCCATTGCCAGTGTTCAACACTGATCTGTTTTAGTGTTTATGATAATTTGAAAGCCTTGTTGCTGGTGTTTAACACCAATTATCTTTTAGTGTTAAACACTAACTTGTCAACCTCATTCCCAGTGTTCAACACTGATTGCTCTGTAGTGTTTAACACTAGGCTTTGGCCCAATTGGCTAAATGGATAGAGGCAAAGCCTCTCCTTCAATGGACCAACAAGAAGCCAATATCCCAGACATGATCGGACTTAGCCCAAGCTAGGCCATGAGTCTTCAATTCGTAATTAACTGGGCTAATAGGCTCATAACATAATTAATCGGTCTTGATCCCAAATTGGGTCAAGGACTATTTAAGCCATTCCGGTTCTAGGGTACATCTCTTCACTCCTTTGATACTTGGCATTGTAATCCCTCAATGTCTTCAAAGAGGTGACGGGTCCCGACGACCACACATGGATAAGGACTGTGGGGTCCTTAAACCCGTTCTAATGCAAAATTCCTGGTTACGTGGAACGCGGATAACGTCACTCTTTGACCCCGCGGAAAACGCCCAGAGCGGAGCCTAGTCCTCGCCGAGCACGGCAGTGAACCCGTGTGAAGCATCTAGTGCAAAATTCCTGGTTACGTGGAACGCGGATAACGTCACTCTTTGACCCCGCGGAAAACGTCCAGAGCGGAGCCTGGTCCTCGCCAAGCACGGCAGTGAACCCGTGTGAAGCATCCAGAGCACATACCGGACTATGGAGTCCTTAAACCCATGGACTACGACGTCCTTAACCTTGACCGAGATGTCTTAAAACTAACGATGGACCGCAATGTCCTTAAACTACCCATGGACCGCAATGTCCTTAAACTACCCATGGACCGCAACGTCCTTAAACTACCCATGGACCGCAATGTCCTTAAACTAGAACAATAGAGCCCCGCATGCTCTTTTGTCGGATCTAAACGGTCCCGTTTAAGTTGATCTTAGCCTTAAAGATGGCTAACGTATCCTTAAACCTTCAAACAGACTGGACTATGAATCCCCCCAATTAACTCTGGCTCGAGGGTACATCTCTGAACTCCTCTGACATCCGTCGTTGTAATCCCTCAACGTCGTCAGAGAGGTGACGGGTCCCGACGGCCATACATACGATGGACCACTATGTCCCTAAACTGGAACAATGGAGCCTAAAACGCTCCTTTGTCGGATCTAAACGATCCCGTTAAGTTGATCTTAGTCTCAAAGTTAGACTAACGTATCCTTAACAAACGTTTGAGTTGATCTTAGCCTCAAGTATGGCTGACGTATCCTCAAACCAAACCCCCAAACCCAAATCTAAGATAATACGGATTTGGACTAATCCACGTCCTACGGGCGACGACATAAATTGGTCTCCGTATACAATCTACGGGCAACCACAAATAAAACAAACACCCACGACACGAAGTGACCATCTGGAGAAGGAAAAAGTTGTTATCGCAATGCGGTAGCGTAATTAACTGCAGGGGCTTGCACCTGCAGGGAAGAGCGTCCCCACAATCAAAAACCCCTCAAGCGAGGGGGAATCTGACGAAGTCTGCTACATCGGCCGCATCCGTCTAAACCTCCGATACACGGTGCCATAAATCAACTTGGCATCTTCGGAGAGGTAGACGGATAAAACCAATTAGCATCTGCCCCGAACCTCAGGCAAGACGCCCATGTCTTGGCCGCCGTTCGGAGGGGAACAGATTCTGGCACGCCCGGTGGGACCTTTTCCTCTTTCCACTCCACACTTCGTGTGTCGTGATTCGCGAACCAATCGCGGTTCGCTAATGGTGGCCCTTGGGTTTCAAGATACTAAGAATTGGCGTTTCGCTTATTGCAGAAAGCAAAGGATCGATGGCTTCTACTTCCGTAAAATTCTCCAACCGCTCAGACTACAATTGCGACCAACGCTTTGCCTCGCCAGGAGGTATAGCCTACGGACCCCAAGCTGCTTCGTTATTCACAATGCCGGTGGACCAGGTGACTCAGGCCACTACCGGATTGTTCTTCGGGACTATACTCCCACCAACAAGCTTCACGGCGCCAGTGCTGACAAAGTGAGCTCCCAAGAAGTCGGTCTTTGATCGTCTTACCCCTGCCGCGGCTCATCCCAACGGGTCGCCCAACATCAGCGCCTCGGTCTTCTCTAGATTGGGCCAGAAATCCTGTAGACCCATCATGGGGCCTACAATCCCAGAGAAGGCTGCTTCTAAGAAAGTGATCGGTCCTGCTCCTAAAGTCGCCAAGGCGGCTTCCCTGGCCAAAAAGTCGGTCTTTACAAGATTGACGGCTTCAGCTCCCGCCCTTGCTACCCAAAAGACGTCGGTCTTTGACAGGTTAACACCAGCAACGACCCCCCACCTATACAGGGGGCAAGACGAAGCCATTCTCACCGCTGAACCAACGCCCTCCGCTCGACACGCTCGATGTCGCCATTGGCGCCGAGTAAGGAAGGCTGGGGGCAACTCCCCCTCCGGGTTGACTCCATCAGCCCCGGTGGCAGAAGTTAATGCTGCTGTTCCAACTGGGAACAGCTTCGAAATGCTAAATAAGGTGCGAAGGAATTCTCCTACTGCAGTGCTGAAGAGGTCTCCTCCCCCATTAAAAAAGGTTGTGAAAATAAAACCAGAACAGCCCCGATCTCCTCAACGGCTGTCTTCCAAAATCTATAAGGTTTGGCGGCAGGCCCAAGACTCGATCATCGATCCAAACTTCTCCCGCCAGCACAAGAAGCTGAAAATCCAACCGGAAGCTGGTCACCAGGCTAAACCCCAAAAGGCTGTCTGGACGCCCACCTCAACGGCCCCCTCAACCTCCATGGCTCATAAAAGGAGGAGGCCAGAGAAGACCCCCCAGCATGCAACGACGACTAAAAGCGCTGAGCCCAGACGTCCTAAGTCTGGGGGTATGGTGGTGCACACTGTTTACATGGCCTCTGGAAAGGAGGAAAGCCGCACTTCTACGGGCCACCGACCGCTAACCCGATCCGTGACGAAAGCCCAGGAGCAGCAACAAAAGCTTCAGGAAATGATGAATGCTATGGCCGCACTTACCGGGCCAAAAGAAAACCCAGAAACGTCCTCAGACGCACGCCAGGAGGAAGAAACCGACGCTGAATTCCTTCGCCGGATACTGGAGAAAAAGGACAAAGAGGCTGCTGAACAAGCGGCCAACATACAACGTATGGGCCTTCTCTTCCAAGATATGATAGGAATGATGATCCAGCAGGACTTACCCGCCGAGGATCCCCAATCGTTCTTGAAGACGACCGAGGAGAAACGTCAAATCCACCACCAGCCCTCTCAACGGCCAAGGAGGAGGCAATCTCTAAGGTTGACTTGGTTGACTACATAGCCCAGCAAATCCGGGTTCATCACGCGACTGAGGCAGCTGGTCAAGTCGTGAAAACGGGGCGGCCGTATCCAAGCTGGTACGACCAAATCAAATACCCGCAAGGCTATACGATACCAAAATTCCACGTGTACAAAGGGACCGGCAATCCCCACCAACATGTCGCCCAGTTCAGGGCCCTTTGCGGTAACACCGGCGGTGATGATAAACTGTTGCTCCGCCAGTTCGTGGGCAGCTTATCAGAAACTGCGTTCGAATGGTATTCGGAACTCCCGAACGATTCTATCAAAACGTTCGCTGAAATGGAGTTGTTATTCACTCAGCGATTCGCAAGTGCCAGCGAACGCACTCCAATAACTGCACTGATTAACGCCAGGGTAAAACCAGGCGAAACCTGGGTCCAGTATGCTATACGCTGGCGGAACTTGTGGTCGAGATGTGAACAACGCATTGAGGAGGCACCCGCAGTGGGCATGTTTGTGGGAACCCTAGACCCCCACGCAACTATCTCTCAATTTATGATGTTCTTTAAGCCAACTACATTCCAGGCCTTAATCGACAAGTTGGCTCAGATGGACCAGATGGGTCATAGACCACCTCCCCCAAAGTCGGAACCTCGGAATGACAAGGGTAAAGGAAGGGCAACCTTTGTTGCGAATGCCCAACAGCAACCTAACGCCCCGAAACCGGCAGATCAACTGGAGGAAAGACGCCGGTATTATAATGAGAAGATGAAGCGTCCCTACTCGTTCCCACGAGACAAGATGAAACGGTTATTCGAGCTGGCAATACGCAACAGACTTATAAGCCTACCAAATCCAAGGCGACCGCCACAACCCACTGAGGCGAATAACCCTAATTATTGCCCTTACCATCAGACGGTAAGTCATCCGATTGAAGACTGCTTCGTCTTCAAAGGATGGGTTGAAGATCAATACCTCCAGGGGAAGTTTATACTGTCAGAAAAGTGGAAGGTGAACCCACCACAACCGCATACTCCTAAGAAAGCAGATACACCAGGGGCAACCTGCTCCTTTATTGAAGAAGCTCCATGGGAGGTCGTGCTATCAACTAAAATCAAAAGAATGCTGAGAGACCTTCATGCGTGCCCTGCGATCGAATGGAAGGACCCTCTTGAGCCTCAAATTATCGAAGGGATGTTGAAGCCGCGCCCAATTACAAAGACTCGCGATAAGAGCCCAAATACTCACGCCCAATCGTCAAAATCTTCGAAGAAAAAGAAGAAGAAATCCAAGAAGTCTGTGAAGCCTGGAAACAAGCGCACGGATTTGCAGAAACAGATTGACGCGCTGGAGGAGTACAATCAAAAGGCACGGACTCCCGTCACACTGCAAGAGTTCCTCAACCACGTCTTTCAGAAGGAAGATGAGGAAGAGAGCTCATCGGATGAATCCGAGGGATATGTGGCAAGTTGTCGTGTGATTTCCCACTTGGAAGATGAGAAAACTCCTAGCACCGAGAAACTGGGGGCACACCCTGAGCCAGGACTTGTGTGGCCAACAGATGAAATGATTGACGCCTTTCTGGACGAGATTCGTCTAAAGAGTAAAGCAGATCGGGAGCGTGAGATGGCCGCATCGGAAGGAGCCAAATGCGGGCAACTGAACGAAAGAGTTGACCTACCCCTGCCAGAGCGAAAGGCATCCGAAGTAGATAAGAAGATATTCAAGACGAGAAAAAGGTTTGCCAAAGCCATGTCAATGGGGATGAAGCTACCGCCCTCGGAAGGAAACACACACGATGGGGTGGAGAGGCACCCTGATTATTGCGCATATCACCGGAAAATATCGCACCCCACGGAGGAGTGCGACGCCTTTAAGATATGGTGGCAAGGATATGTTGCTCATCGGCAACATTTTAAGCGCATGAAACGCAAGATCCGTCGGGAGCGAAGAAGTACCGTCGATGGGCACAACAGAACTACTGGCAACTGTTACATGGTTAACGCCAGGGGGTCACCAGTTCTCACCTTTGGGAGCGACTCTGATGAAGAAATGGCTCTGGGCCCTCTCTTTAAAGAATCCGCTTTAGGGAAAGAGGAGAAATCGGAGGCCTGTGAGAACATTCAACTGCGCAATCGCACACTCCCAGAAAAGAATCTCGGGCCCGTGAGTAGAAAAGATAAGGGAAAGGAAAAGGTCACTGAAGATATCACTTTAGATGACCAAGTCATGAGAGAGCTGGCTGCCAAAGACCCTCCTAGGAAGGGTAAGGTGGACTATAACATCCTCACGCACCTAAGGAAGCTACCTTCTCAGCTTAGCATTCTCGATGCCCTCCTATTATCAAAAGAAGCGCGAGACTCACTAATTAAGGCGTTACAAGAACCTGAGCAATTCCAAGCCTTCCTCGCCACTGAAAAGATGAAGGATGAACTGGAGGAAGTGCATACGGCCGACATCACTTTCGGTGATGAAGACCTCCTTCTCGGGACGTGCGACCACAACCGTCCCCTATATGTCTCTGGATACTGCCATGATATCAAGATAGGCAAGATCCTGGTGAATAATGGATCCTCCATCAATCTCCTTAATGTTCGGGTGTTGAAGGAAATCTGCATGAGTGTGCAACACCTCGCTCATGATAAAATTACTATCTCCGGTTTCGATTCACAATCGTCACGGACTCTCGGATCTGTGATACTAACATTACGCTTTGGACTTCTCGTCACAGACATCAAATTCCATGTCATTGACGCCAAGACCTGCTATAACGCCCTGCTCGGTCGTCCTTGGCTACACGAGTACAACATCATCTCTTCTACACAACATCAGTGTATGAAATGCTTTAAGGATGGTTTCGAGTATAATGTAACAGGAGAGCTAAACCCATTTTCCGTGAACGAAGTCCGCAAATACGAAGATGCGAAGTACTTTTTGCCAGATTTCGAGGATACAGAAAGGTGTCGCAATCCGGAGAACAAAACCGCCGCCACCATCCCTGTTTTCGGGAGCGATACCGAAGAAGAGGAAGAGATAGTTTATGCAGGGCCATCTCAACGCAAAAACCTGGGGACGCCCGCCCCCATGTTAGTCTTCGGAAGTGATTCAGAAGATGAAGTTAATGCTGTGTTCTCCAATCGGCTGTCAATACAAGCACCCCCTGGCGATGACCATAGTTTGCAAATCACCATGGTACCGCGAGAACACTACAAGGATCTCGACACGCTTCAGGCTCACAATGTGCAGGACCTACAAACATTTTACGTCCCTCCCAGGCAAAGGGGTGAGAAGGTGATCCTATTCTACCGATCCTCAGAGTCGAAAATAGAGAAAGAGATCTGGCATGGCGCGAATGCTACACTTGACAGGCTCCAACCCATCCGTCTGCCCAGATACTATACAAATGGATTAAAGAAGCTATTGAAGCGCCAAGGAATACCCTTAAAACAGACTGTTCGGCAGGCTCGGTTCTACAACAGGATTTGGGATGTCCCCGGGACTCAACGCAAATTGCCCAACGGGAAAATGGAAATACTCGGGCTTGGATACGCAAGAGCCGGAAAACGGGAACGGGCCCACAGTAGCTACGCCATATATACCTTTGATGAAGAAGAGGACGCCTCGTCGGGAGATGCCAACCCCTCATCAAAACTAGACCCCGCGATTGAAGCGCCGAGTCCGTCGTTTGAAGAACGAATAGGCAAGCCTATCAGGAAAGTGGGTCAGAAAGCTCGAGAAGACCACAACCGCGAAATGGCCATCTACGAGAAGGCCAGGACGCAACGTCTATTTCAACAGGCTGCAAAAGACAAAGACGCTCATCCTTGTCAATCCGTTGTACGAAAGGCCTGACGCAGAGACGGAAATAAATCAAGAAGAGCCGAAAACAACGACGCAGGATTAGAGGGTTACGTGGTTGGGTGTTGCACGGCTCGGATTTGTCCCTCATGAAAAAGATGAGTCGAGCATACTCCTTCCCCCGAGACAAGACGGAGAAGTTACTCAAGCTCGCTATAAAACATTAAATGATCGCGCTTCCAGAGTCTAGACATCCTGAGCAAGCTAACAAGGCTTCTCATCTGAGCTATTGCTCTTATCACCGAGCCATAGGATATCCTACCGAAGACTGCTTCACCTTCAAGAACTGGGTCGAGGACCAGTACCAACAGGGCAGATTCGCTTTATCCGACGACTGGAGGGTAACGCCGCCACAAAAGCACGAACCCAAAGCCGCAAAAGGAAAACCAGATCCACCTCAGTCCTGGAAGCGGGTTCGCACCTGTTATACTATTACGATATTAAGAGAAGAGCCCGAGAATGTAGATGACCTTCCCCGGTGCTTTGGGAACAGCGATGATGAGGTGATCTCAGAATTTCCGCCCGCTCCGAAAGAACTGGAAGATGGTATACATACTACTGCAGATAACCTCAAGAAGATTGAGTTAGGATCGGCAGACGACCCGCGACCGACATTTGTCAGCGAGCTGCTATCCGAAGAAAGGGTGGCTGCGTTAAAGAACGTGCTTCTACGGCATAAAGACTGCTTCGCGTGGAACTACTCCGAGATGCCAGGATTAGATCCGGAGATTGCTGTGCATAAATTAGCAATATCCCCGGATATCAAGCCAGTCAAGCAAGCGCCAAGGAGGATGCGACTCGAGCTTGAGATGAGCATCAACGCCGAAGTCAAGAAGCTGATCGATTCTGGATTTATCCAAGAAGTCCAATATCCCGACTGGATCGCCAATATCGTCCCGGTAATGAAGAAGAATGGGATGGTACGCATATGCGTGGATTTCAGGGATCTCAATAAAGCCTGTCCAAAGGATGATTTTCCAGTACCAGTAACCGAGCTAATGATAGATAACACGTCCACTCACGAGGTTTTCTCCTTTATGGATGGTTCGTCAGGATACAATCAGATAAAGATGCATCCCGAAGACCAGAAGCACACCGCTTTCCGCACCCCTTTGGGTATATTCTGCTACAGGGTTATGCCCTTTGGTCTAAAGAACGCTGGCGCTACCTATCAAAGGGCCATGACAAAGATCTTTAATGACCTCATACACGACGTCGTCGAGTGCTATATCGATGACCTCGTAGTAAAGAGCATGTCATACGAAGATCATTTAAATCATCTGGAGATTGTATTTCAACGCCTTCGGCAATATAATTTGAAAATGAATCCCCTCAAATGCGCGTTTGGAGTCTCCTCGGGCAAATTCCTGGGATTCATTATCCGACATCGAGGTATCGAAATAGATCCATCTAAGATCAAGACGATCATGGAAATGCCTCCGCCAAGAACCCTCAAACACTTGCGGTCTCTCCAAGGGAAGCTCGCATACATCCGGCGGTTTATCGCTAATCTTTCAGGCAAATGCCGTCCTTACAGCCACCTGATGAAAAAGGGAACTCCATTCGCTTGGGATCACAAATGTCAAGGTGCACTAGACGAGATCAAGCAGTACCTGCAGAACCCTCCGGTGTTGGCTGCGCCGGTCAAGGGAAAACCCCTCATTCTTTATACGACTGCACTCGAAGGTTCCTTGGGCGCATTATGGGCACAAGAGAACGATCAGGGGAAAGAGAGGGCACTCTACTACTTAAGTCGAGTTCTATTGGGGGCAGAAAGCGACTACTCTCCCATTGAAAAACATTGCTTGGCGTTAATCTTCACGATAACAAAGCTCAGGCACTATGCGTTGGCGCATGAAGTCCATCTCATTTCAAAGGTGGATCCCCTTAAATACTTGATGTCGAAAGCCATATTGACGGGACGACTCGCTAAGTGGGCCCTGCTCTTGATGGAGTTCTCGATAACGTATCAACCTCTCAAGGCAATGAAAGGCCAGGCCATTGCTGATTTCCTCGCTGAGCACCCGATACCGGCCGATTCTCCTCTGAACTGCGAGTTGCCAGAAGAGCATGCATTTGATGCGATTGGCGGCGGTAGTACCCGATGGGAACTCTATTTCGATGGAGCATCCTCCGTAAAGAAACAGAAATAGGGAATCCCAATGATCAAATCGAGGATAGGCCTCATCTTCGCAACTCTACAAGGAGGGATAATGCGCTTCGCCTTCTCCTTAACAGAGCCGAGGACAAACAATGAAGCTGAATACGAAGCTCTGATAGCAGGCCTCGAAATCGCCATCGACATGGGAATTGAAAACCTCCTTATATACGGGGATTCTAAGCTGGTCGTTAGTCAAGTAAATGGTGACTACCAAACGTGCAAGCCGGAGTTGGTGAAGTACGGCGAAAAGGTGCAACAACTATTGACCCAAATTCCCTCTTATACTTTGGAGAACATACCGCGCGTGGAAAACAGTAAAGCAAACGCGTTGGCCAAACTTACTAAAGAACTGGCTGACGAGAACCTCGATGACGTCAGAATCGTGGTACAAAGCCGTCGAGTGCTCGCCCCAACAGAAATACCTCCGGAATTATATAAAGAAAAGGGAGCGACTGAGCAGACGACCCTACAAATAAAAGACCATGAGAAGGCCGAGGACTGGAGGGAAGTCTTCATAGACTACTTTAAGTCCCGCCGAATGCCCAAAGAAGCGTCCTCAAGACATCAGCTCATGAAACGAGCTCTATCTTTCGCTTTCGTCAACGATACTCTATACAAGAGATCGTTTGATTCTCTATGGCTGAGATGCTTAGGACCTGGCGAAGCAGAAAGAGTCGTTCAGGAAGTTCACGACGGACTTTGCGGTTCTCACCAAGCAGGCCTAAAGATGAAGTTAAAAATTAAACGGATGGGTTACTACTAGCCCACGATGATTCAGGACTTCCTCGAGTATGCGAAGCAATGCCACTCATGCCAGATTCATGGAGACTTCATCCACCAACATCCGAATCCACTGCACCCAACGGTGGCTAGCTGGCCGTTCGAAATGTGGGGGACTGACATAGTCGGCCCTATTGAGCCAGCATCATCCCGGGGACACCATTTTATCCTGGCGACAACTGATTACTTCTCCAAATGGGCAGAAGCAGTACCATTGAGGGAAGTGAAGACGGAGAATATCCTCCATTTCTTCAAGACGCACGTCATCTATCGGTTCGGAACTCCACGGCGGATTATCTCCGATAATGGGCCGGCCTACCGAATCCATAAGATTAGCCACTTCGCACAGCAGCACAATATAGACTGGAGATATTCTTCGGTTTACCATCCACGAGCTAACGGTCTGGCCAAGGCCTTCAATAAGACCTTGACGAAGATCATAAAAAAGACCGTTTCCAGGAATAAGAGAGACTGACACGAAAGGCTGCAAGAAGCCCTTTGGGCTTATCGAACTACATTCAAGACGGCCATAAACGCAACGCCGTACGCGTTGGTATTTGGGACGGAAGCAGTGCTCCCCCTCGAGATAGAGTTACCCTCTCTACGAGTAGCAGTCCACCACGAGCTGACGAACGAAGAAAATGCTCACCTTCGGCTTGAGGAGCTTGATGCCCTCGACGAAACTCGGCTCATAGCGCAACAACATCTAGAGGCCTACAAAGCAAAGATGACGCGCTCGTACGAAAGATTGACCAGGCCGAGGACATTCCGCCAAGGCAAACTCATACTAGTGGTCAAAAGACCTATGATCCCCAATCGTTCCAAGCGAGGAAAATTTGAGCCAAACTATGAAGGCCCGTACATCATAGACAAGGTCTACCAGGGTGGAGCCTACCTACTCACGGACATGCATGGTGAAAGGCCTTTCAGGCCAATAAACGGCCGCTTCTTAAAGAAATACTATGCTTAATAAGCCACAGCCTGGGTCAATGATAGATGACGACGACTATATCCGCTCACTATCTTCCTAGGCTCAGACTTTACAAGCAGCAGCCGGCCTTCCCATAGCGATGGACCGAAACGTCCTTAAACTAACGACGGACCGAAACGTCCTTAAACTAACGACGGACCGAAACGTCCCTAAAACTACTACCGCAGTATCTTTAGGCTGACGAGATAAAAAAAAAGGAGAAAGAAAAAAAAATATATGAAAAAAAACAAAAAAAACGGTATGTTTATAAGCAAAATGGGCACGGATGAAAACCCGAAAGGGCTCCGTGAGTAAAAACAGCAGGGCTGTCGGCAAGTGTTCGTGAAAACCCGAAAGGGCGCGACCTTGTAAAAAAAAGTGAAAAAGAATAAAAAAAACGGTATGTCCATAAGCAAAATGGGCACGGATGAAAACCCGAAAGGGCTCCGTGAGTAAAAACAGCAGGACTACCGGCGAGTGTTTGTGAAAACCCGAAAGGGCGCAACCTCGTTAAAAGACACTTGTAGGGTCCTCTCGACCTTGTAAGGAGAAACCACCTGCGTGAGATCCTTACGACTCACAAAGGAGCAACACACTTAGGGATCCTCACGATTCCTAAGGAGAAAATACACTTACGAGATCCTCACGACTCGTAAGGAGAATTCTCTTATGGGACCCTCACGGCTCATGAGATTTGAAAGTCTTAAGTTACAGAAACCTAAACCTGTTCTTAAGCAAATCCTCCACAACCTTCGATATTGCCCTACAAGAGGCTCAATACTGACCCTTGTATACAATCCACGGGCGCGAAAAAACATTTCCCCAGCAAAGTCCCACCCGTGACTAGGGATATGCCCATATGATGAGCAACCCTTGTAGGTCCTCTCGACCCATAAGGAGAAAGCCCTCTTGTAGGATCCTTACGACTTGCAGAGGAACATACACTTAGGAATCCTCACGATCCCTAAGGAGAAAATACACCTGCAAGATCCTCACGACTTGTAGGGAGAAATACCTTTATGAGACCCTTACGGCTCATGAAGTCAAAAGTCTTGGTCGACAGGACCCTTAACCCTGTTTACTAAGCCACCTTTGTTCAATATCGACAGAGGCAAATGATGATTCGCTCCTGGCAACATCCCAGTTGCAGCGGTGCTGATGCCGAAATCGGTGTCTAAAATCCAAGCTTGCGGTGAAAAAGCTAGCAAGCCACACATGCCTACGAAATAGCCGGAATGATGGGGCAACTTGCAATAAAAAGCAGCAAGTAAAAATGTATGCATGAAAAATAGCCGAAACGATGGGGCAACTCGCAATAAAAAGCAGCAAGTAGAAAATAAATAAATAGCCGAAATGATTGGGCACCGCGAAAAATAGCCGAAATGATGGAGCAATCGCGACCTTCGCGATATAAAAGCTGAAACGATAGAGCATCGCGGAAAAAGAAATAAAATAAAAATAAAATGTATGCCTTACAGGTGATGTTCCATCACACCCTGTATACAATCCAATGGCATAAACAAAAAGGGAACATACCTCCCTCCCCCAGGTTTCACCAAAGAAAGAAGCTAAATCTCGACGGGCCACAAGCGACCTAGAGATCATCCCAACACTCGTCTCGTAACGACGGACACAACTTCAAGCTAAGCGGAACAGCGGCAACTCCCAGTTCCACGGCTCGGTGGTATACATATCGCCAACAGTCAAACCTCCATCCCGTGAAATGCGGATACAATCAGCAAAATTCCTGGTTACGTGGAACGCGGATAATGTCACTCTTTGACCCCGTGGAAAACATCCAGAGCGGATCCTGGTCCTCGCAGAGCACGGCAGTGAACCCGTGTGAAGCATCCAGAGCGGAGCCTAGTCCTCGCCGAGCACGGCAGTGAACCCGTGTGAAGCATCTAGTGCAAAATTCCTGGTCACGTGGAACGCGGATAATGTCACTCTTTGACCCCGTGGAAAACGTCCAGAGCGGAGCCTAGTCCTCGCCGAGCGCGGTAGTGAACCCGTGTGAAGCATCTAGTGCAAAATTCCTGGTCACGTGGAACGCGGATAATGTCACTCTTTGACCCCGTGGAAAACGTCCAGAGCGGAGCCTAGTCCTCGCCGAGCGCGGCAGTGAACCCGTGTGAAGCATCTAGTGCAAAATTCCTGGTTACGTGGAACGCGGATAATGTCACTCTTTGACCCCGTGGAAAACGTCAAGAGCGGATCCTGGTCCTTGCAGAGCACGGCAGTGAACCCGTGTGAAGCATCCAGAGCGGAGCCTAGTCCTCGCCGAGCGCGGCAGTGAACCCGTGTGAAGCATCTAGTGCAAAATTCCTAGTTACGTGGAACGAGGATAATGTCACTCTTTGACCCCGTGGAAAACGTCCAGAGCGCATCCTGGTCCTCCCAGAGCACGGCAGTGAACCCGTGTGAAGCATCCAGAGCGGAGCCTAGTCCTCGCTGAGCACGACAGTGAACCCGTGTGAAGCATCTAGTGCAAAATTCCTGGTCACGTGGAACGCGGATAATGTCACTCTTTGACCCCGTAGAAAACGTCCAGAGCGGATCCTGGTCCTCGCAGAGCACGGCAGTGAACCCGTGTGAAGCATCCAGAGCGGAGCCTAGTCCTCGCCGAGCGCGGCAGTGAACCCGTGTGAAGCATCTAGTGCAAAATTCCTGGTCACGTGGAACGCGGATAATGTCACTCTTTGACCCCGTGGAAAACGTCCAGAGCGGAGCCTAGTCCTCGCCGAGCACGGCAGTGAACCCGTGTGAAGCATCTAGTGCAAAATTCCTGGTTACGTGGAACGCGGATAACGTCACTCTTTGACCCCGCGGAAAACGCCCAGAGCGGAGCCTGGTCCTCGCCGAGCGCGGCAGTGAACCCGTGTGAAGCATCTAGTGCAAAATTCCTGGTTATATGGAACGCGGATAATGTCACTCTTTGACCCCGTGGAAAACGTCCAGAGCGGATCCTGGTCCTCGCAGAGCACGGCAGCGAACCCGTGTGAAGCATCCAGAGCGGAGCCTAGTCCTTGCCGAGCACGGCAGTGAACCCGTGTGAAGCATCTAGTGCAAAATTCCTGGTCACGTGGAACGCGGATAATGTCACTCTTTGACCCCGTGGAAAACGTCCAGAGCGGATCCTGGTCCTCGCAGAGCACGGCAGTGAACCCGTGTGAAGCATCTAGAGCGGAGCCTAGTCCTCGCCGAGCGCGGCAGTGAACCCGTGTGAAGCATCTAGTGCAAAATTCCTGGTTACGTGGAACGCAGATAACGTCACTCTTTGACCCCGTGGAAAACGTCCAGAGCGGAGCCTAGTCCTCGCCGAGCACGGCAGTGAACCCGTGTGAAGCATCTAGTGCAAAATTCCTGGTTACGTGGAACGCGGATAACGTCACTCTTTGACCCCGCGGAAAACGCCCAGAGCGGAGCCTGGTCCTCGCCGAGCACGGCAGTGAACCCGTGTGAAGCATCCAGAGCAAATACCGGACTGTGGAGTCCTTAAAATCCACGGACTATGACGTCCTTAACCTCGACCGTGATGTCTTAAAACTAACGATCAAACACCCCGATTCCTTACAGATTTTGCCTTGGTTTAAGGGTACATCTCTTCACTCCTTTGATGCCTGGCGTTGTAATTCCTCAACGTCTTCAAAGAGGTGACGTGTCCCTGCAACCACACATCGGACCGAGGAGTCCCTAAATCCACGGACTATGAGGTCCTTAACCTTGACCGTGATGTCTTAAAACTAACAGCGGACTGTGGAGTCCTTAAATCCACGGACTATGAGGTCCCTAACCTTGACCGTGATGTCTTTAAACTACGATACCTTGAGCGACCCCTGACCCCGTGAAACACGGATAAGGGCGACCACATCCAGCACTTGCAGGCCCTCACGACCTGGGAGGAAAGAAAAACTCCCTCGTGAGATCCTTACGACTCTCAAGGGAAAACCCGCTTAAGAATCCTCACGATCTCTAAGAAGAACTTACACCTATGGGATCCTCTAGACCTGTAGGGAGAAAAACTCTTTATGAGACCCTCGTGGCTCATAAGATGCAAAAGCCTTAGAAAGCAGATCTTAACCCTGAACCCTGAGCCATCGCTGTCCTGCAAGGAGATCAAGATAGAATATCCGCAGAATACATTCAATAAAAATGGGACACACCATTGAAGAGAAGAATATGTCTTCATTTATAAACCTCCCTTCAACAAACAATACTCGATCTAAAGCCAGCGCAAACCACCCGATACGGGAGATAACGTGGCAAGTTTTTGATCTGTATCCTATCAGGCACGCATTTGCAACTGTACGAATGTTTAAAAGGAAATGTTGCCTGAGGCACTGATGTGCATGCAACGTAACGATGGTGCTCGTAATTAAAGAAAAAAAAATGGCTCATTTACGCAAGCAAGACACACGTACGACTATCTGACAAGCATGAAAATTCAACAGAAAGCATACAAACCACCAATGATTAAAGGAGTACATTGATTCAAACACACTACATTGGTGGGAAAAGATCACCAAACAAGGGATCAGAAATACAAGGGTTAACAAAACAAAGAACAAGGTTCTCCATCTCTCTCTCTGCTCTCTCCAACACATCAAAGCGACGGTTCTCGCGAGAAGTCGCTCCCCATCGATTGGCACCATGGCCATCTGCAAAAGCAGACATAACAGCCCGTCGGGCTCTTATTTCGCTCAAAAGATGAACTGAGCGATCTTTCAAAGCCTGAGTAATCAGGCACGCTTCATGAAAGCCCTCGAGCTTTTCTTCAGCCGCATCGAGCATCGCTAGGGTCATCTCTGCCGGGTGAGGAGGGACGCCGGCAAGCACAACAGCAAGAATCATTCGGAGCCAGAGAGAGCCCATTGGAAGAGAGGACCCCCTGCGAGTCGAGAGCTCGTATGCCGCTGAGTCACATTCATCGTCGGTCAGGAGAGGGTCCACCAATCATGCAACAAAGCGAGGAATCATCTCCTCGATAGGCACTTCCCATGGCTGTCGACGGGCGTGTAAACGATTGCAGGCCATGGCACTTAGTTATTCTCGAATTGAATCGCGTCAAAATGGGAATAAAAGTTCTCTGTGAAGAGAAAAGGAAGGCCATTGCCTCAGATATAAAGAGGTGCAATAAGTGCTATGCGCGGAAAATCTTGCATGCGAAAGCTACTTCCAAGGCCCAGAAAAGGAAAGGCATCGAAAATCAAGGAGATGGAACTATTTCCAAGGCTCCTTTTCTGCATCTGATACTGCGCGCTAAAGATGCGGCATGGAAAATTTTGTGAACAGTCCCATCAAATGATCCCACGTGCGGAACACGTGAGGCCTAAATTTGACGTGCACTAGAAAATAGAATAGCACCATGCATATTAAAAGCACCAGCAACAACAATAGTGAAATGACAAAATCCCACAAAAAGCATGCAAACATACAAAAACACAATAGAACTTATCATCCAGACTTCAAGAAGGTCATACAAAATAAAAAGAAAACTTTTACAATGGCAAGGCTTCAGACGCGGGGCATGGGTTGAGAAACTCGAGATTAACTTTGTCCAAAATTCTCCAAGCACTTCGAACCTCCCGAGTATGCTTCCTCTCGCGGTCGCAAGCATCGGGGTCCTCACGAATGTCCTCCACCCTCCGATAGGCGGCAAGTATGGCCGACTGCTGGAACGCCTGGTGCAAAAGATCGATGAGGTGATCTCGCCTCCTCTTTGAGATCAAGCCCATAAGGTATACCGAATGCACCTTATCCTCGGCAGTGTCCAAGGCCCCGAGCGGTATGCCGGTGCAAAAGAGAGGAAGTGCCTCCCGGATCGCCAGCACGATCAGCCTCAGAAGAGAAGAGCGACGGGGGAGTAGACGATGGTTGTTCTCATCAAAGCGGCTCATGATCTCGGTGCACTGAGCATCGGTGAACTCCTGGTTCTGACTGCGGCCCAGCGCACGAATATTCCCATAGGAAATGATCTCGTCAAGACTATACAGATGGGCATCCATGATACCTGAAGTAAAAGTCACGAGAATCATTACAAAACTCCCATTGCATTAATTGCAGAAGAACAACCTCGGGCCAAGAGACCCCAGGAAGACTCCGTGTGAAGAAATCAAGTCCTTCATTGGAATTAAAATTCCTTATTAAGAAAAGGGAATTAAATTCCCCAAAAAAAAAACATTTTTGGATTCCATGGAGTTGAAACGCCATCATCATCTCCCCAAAGATCATCTAAACCCTAAAAGATCTACAGTTTGAAGGTTAAGCGGTTTCATGTTCTTATGGAAAAACATGAAGAAAAAAGGGTAAAAACCCTTGTTTTGGATTTAAAATCCAGAGGAATGTGAAGGTCCATCGTTTGTCCAAGAATATTACCTGAGGAAAAGAATTCTTTTCGAACAGAGTTAAACTCTAAAAATATTTCAAGGCAGAGAACTAAGCTCTGGAAGAAGAGAATTAAATTCTCAGAAAAATTTCTCAAAAGAAGGAGATGGGCAAAGTGAAGGCTCTTCTGAAAAGACAGTGGTATTTATAGAAGGCGATGGAAACGCTTCATCTCCCCAAATCCCTAAAGGAATCCAACGGTCACAAAAGGTAACAGCGTTGCACTCACGTGCTGACACGTGAGAACAACGCTGTGGAGGCATTTGTTTCCTGATTTAAAATCAGAAAAGCTTATAGAAAAAGCTTCAGAAAAGGGTCACGTGCTTACACGTGACCAGCAGTCACGTGTTGGCACGTGACACCTAAAAGCATCAGCAAGGCAAATTCGGCTTCCCGATTACATCAAAGATAAGGGCTTCAGAAAGGGTCACGTGCTCCCACGTGACCTGGGTCACGTGTTGGCACGTGACAATCAAAAGCGGCTTCAAAACCCAACAGCTCCGTGAACAAATCAAGAAAAAGGCTTCAGAAGAGGTCACGTGCTCCCACGTGACCAGGGTCACGTGTTGGCACGTGACACTCAAAACATCAGACTCATTCTCCGGTTAAATCAAGAAGAAGGCTCCATGCCAGGGTCACGTGCTCACACGTGATCAGTTGTCACGTGGTGGCACGTGATAGTTAAGCAGCAACCAGAAGACAGAGCGTAAAAAAAGGAAGAAGGCTCGTTACAAGGGGGTCACGTGCCCACACGTGACCAAGGGTCACGTGGCCGCACGTGACCAGCTTTCAAAGCCCATTTGTTAAACAGAATTAAATTCTGAGAAAAGACCTCTCAAGTCTTTCCAAAAGCAACCGATTGAATTAAAGATTTAGCGTGATTAAATATCATCTATCTATGGGAAAATCTCGAATTTGGGAAGATTTCCCTTTTAAATCTAACAGAAATCACAAAGGAGAATCGCTGGATTTGAAATCCAATGGTGAATAAAATTCACCTAATAATCCAAAGGTCCAAAATGAATGATGGATGCAAATCAAATCTCTCAATGAAAATTCATCAAAAACTAATTGATTCGGCGGCTTCTCCTATAAATAGGAGCCAAGAGACACAAAAAAATATATATACGCAGAGGGAAGGAAGGGAGAGAGAGCCTTGATACTTCGAGGAACTTGGATCTTCTGCAAAAGAAAACCCTAGGTAAGAAAGGGAAGGCTCCTTGAAAGGAAGGAGAATTTAATTCTCAATAGAGTTTAACTCTGATATATAAAACAGAAGAACATATTTCTTCTCTCTTTGATAGAGGATCTGCAAAGTGCACATCTCCCTTTGAAGTTGAGAATTTAATTCTCAATGGGTCGAGATCCTGCCATGCAGATCCAAAACATAGAGAGGGAACGGAAGCACGAGAATTTAATTCTCACGGAACTATAGGAATTTAATTCCTTTAAAATAAAATTAGGGTTTGACCCTGTGTCATGGGAATTTAATTCCTTCAGAACAAAGAGAAACGGGGTTTAACCCTAATTAAGAACCTAGTTCTGTTGAAACAGCGGGAATTTAATTCCCTTAATCATAATTTAACAGAGAATGGGAGTTTAATTTCTTAAAAGCTTTTATTAGGGTTTAACCCTATTCAGTTCTTCACATATATGAAGAATTTAATTCCTACAGAAAATTCAGAGTCCAACTCTATTCCGGAATATAAATCTTCGAAAGGAAGTAGGAATTTAATTCCTCTGAAGTTATTGTCAGGGTTCAACTCTACGAGGAATTTAATTCCTGGAAAAGATTAACAGATTCTCTAAACAATATACATAGAGGCAGGGTCACGTGCCACCACGTGACCCCCCCAAAAGACCTACAGGAAGCCCCTTTGAGGCAGTGCCCCACGTGACCCACGTGACCCTTGACAGAAGCTTTAACACACAAGCATTTGAATGCCCGTCACATGATGGCACGTGATGCTCTGAAAGATACGATAATCTCAGCAGAATAAATGAAGGGAGGGCGCTCTCACGTGTTGCCACGTGACCCCTCTTGCCTTAATGTTCAACACTAAATTGGAACTCTCGAATCCAGTATTGAAATACTATTGGGCCCTAGTGTTCAACACTAATCAAAGAACTTTATTCGCAGTGTTCAACACTGATTACCTTAGTATTTAACACTGATCTGAGATCTCCATTGCCAGTGTTTAACACTGATCTGTTTTAGTGTTTATGATAATTTGAAAGCCTTGTTGCTGGTGTTTAACACTAATTATCTTTTAGTGTTAAACACTAACTTGTCAACCTCATTCCCAGTGTTCAACATGATTGCTCTGTAGTGTTTAACACTAGGCTTTGGCCCAATTGGCTAAATGGATAGAGGCAAAGCCTCTCCTTCAATGGACCAACAAGAAGCCAATATCCCAGACATGATCGGACTTAGCCCAAGCTAGGCCATGAGTCTTCAATTCGTAATTAACTGGGCTAATGGGCTCATAACATAATTAATCGGTCTTGATCCCAAATTGGGTCAAGGACTATTTAAGCCATTCCGGTTCTAGGGTACATCTCTTCACTCCTTTGATACTTGGCATTGTAATCCCTCAATGTCTTCAAAGAGGTGACGGGTCCCGACGACCACACATGGATAAGGACTGTGGGGTCCTTAAACCCGTGTCTAATGCAAAATTCCTGGTTACGTGGAACGCGGATAACGTCACTCTTTGACCCCGCGGAAAACGCCCAGAGTGGAGCCTAGTCCTCGCCGAGCACGGCAGTGAACCCGTGTGAAGCATCTAGTACAAAATTCCTGGTTACGTGGAACGCGGATAACGTCACTCTTTGACCCCGCGGAAAACGCCCAGAGCGGAGCCTGGTCCTCGCCAAGCACGGCAGTGAACCCATGTGAAGCATCCAGAGCACATACCGGACTATGGAGTCCTTAAACCCATAGACTACGACGTCCTTAACCTTGACCGAGATGTCTTAAAACTAACGATGGACCGCAATGTCCTTAAACTACCCATGGACCGCAATGTCCTTAAACTACCCATGGACCGCAATGTCCTTAAACTAGAACAATAGAGCCCCGCATGCTCTTTTGTCGGATCTAAACGGTCCCGTTTAAGTTGATCTTAGCATTAAAGATGGCTAACGTATCCTTAAACCTTCAAACAGACTGGACTATGAATCCCCCCAATTAACTCTGGCTCGAGGGTACATCTCTGAACTCCTCTGACATCCGTCGTTGTAATCCCTCAACGTCGTCAGAGAGGTGACGGGTCCCGACGGCCATACATACAATGGACCACTATGTCCCTAAACTGGAACAATGGAGCCTAAAACGCTCCTTTGCCGGATCTAAATGATCCCGTTAAGTTGATCTTAGTCTCAAAGTTAGACTAACGTATCCTTAACAAACGTTTGAGTTGATCTTAGCCTCAAGTATGGCTGACGTATCCTCAAACCAAACCCCCAAACCCAAATCTAAGATAATACGGATTTGGACTAATCCACGTCCTACGGGCGACGACATAAATTGGTCTCCGTATACAATCCACGGGCAACCACAAATAAAACAAACACCCACGACACGAAGTGACCATCTGGAGAAGGAGAAAGTTGTTACCGCAATGCGGTAGCGTAATTAACTGCAGGGGCTTGCGCCTGCAGGGAAGAGCGTCCCCACTATCAAAAACCCCTCAAGCGAGGGGGAATCTGACGAAGTCTGCTACATCGGCCGCATCCGTCTAAACCTCCGATACACGGTGCCATAAATCAACTTGGCATCTTCGGAGAGGTAGACGGATAAAACCAATTAGCATCTGCCCCGAACCTCAGGCAAGACGCCCATGTCTTGGCCGCCGTTCGGAGGGGAACAGGTGCGTTCGCTGGCGCTTGCAAAACGCTGGGTGAATAGCAACTCCATTTCTGTTAATGTTTTGATGGAATCATTCGGAAGCTCCGAGTACCATTCAAAAGCCGTTTCCGCTAAGCTACCGAAGAACTATCGAAGTAGCAATTTGTCGTCACCTCCAGTATTACCGCATAGGGCCCTGAACTGAGCGACGTGCTGATGGGGATTGCACGTCCCCTTATACACGTGGAATTTAGGGATCATATATCCCGGCGGGTACTTGATTTGATCGTACCAGCCTGGATAGGGTCGCCCAGTTCTGACGACTTGGCCAGTTGCTTCATTTGCCTGATGAGCTCGTATTTGTTGAGCTGTGTAGTCGTCAAGCGCAGCTTTCGAGTTCATCTCCTTTCTGGCTGCCGATAAAGCTGGAAGAGGGTTTGATGTCTCCCCTCTGTCGTCTTCTGTAATTATTGGGGGATCTTCGGCTGGAGGGTCCGGCTGGATCATCATCCCCACCATATCTTGGAACAGAAGCGTCATTTGTTTTATGTTAGCCGCTTGTTCCGCCGCTTCTTTATCTTTCTTTTCGAGCATTCTTCGGAGGAACTCGGCATCGGTTTCCTGTTCCTTGCGCTGATCCGACAATACTTCTGGGCTTTCTTTCTGCCCAGTATGTGTGACCATCTTTGTCAGCATCTTCTGGAGCTTTTGTTGCTGCTCCTGAGTTTTCATCACAGACCGTGCGAGTGATTGATGACCCGTAGAAGCACGGCTTTCCTCTTTTCTAGACGCCATGTAGACGGTGTGCACTACCATGCCCCCAGACTTGGGGCGTTTGGATTCAGCGCCTTTGAGATTTGTCATAGACATGGGGATCTTCTCCAGCCTTCTCTTTTTATGAACGGTCGAGGTTGAGGGGGCCATTGCAACAAGCATCCATGATACCTTCTGTGGTATGGCTGCGGGATGGTCCTCCTCTTGCCGAACCCTAATTTTCTTCTGTCGGCGGGAGTATTCTTTGTCGATTACAGAGTCTTGGACCCTTTACCAGACCATGTGGATTTTTTAGGACAGCCGCTGAGGAGGCTGCTCCAGCTTCTCCTTAATAACATTTTCAGCGGGTGGAGGAGACCTTTTTAGTACGGCAATTGGAGAGTTCTAGCGCACCCTCCTGAGCGGCTCAAAGTTGTTCCCAGTTGGAACAGCAGTGTCAATTTCCACCATTGGAGCTGGTGGAGTCAGTCCAGAGGGAGAGCTGCCCCCAGTTTTCATCACTCGGCGCCAGTGACGACGTCGAGCATGTCTTGCAGATGGGACTGGCTCAATTACGGGGGTGGCTTCATCATGCCCCATGTTCTGGTGAAGGGCTGCTGTTGGTGCCAACATATCGAAGACTGACGTCCGCTGAGAAGAAACGCCCAACCTGTTGAAGACTGACTTTCAGGTAGGGGAAGCACTTGTAACGACCTCACCCGCAGTAGGAATCGGGGGGACTGTCCTTTTTGGGATACCCTTCTCTGGTATCACGAGCTTCTTTGCAGGCCCACTAGAGCTTTGGCTCAGCCGGTTGAATACTGAGACATTTGGACGACCCATTGAGAGGGGCCACGGTAGTTGCAAGCCGATCGAAGACCGACTTCTTTGGTGCTTCCGGTGATGGCATTCGAGCGTTGAAGCTCATTGGCGGGAGCATGGTCCCGAAGAACAATCCAGTGGTAGCCTGTCTCATCTGTTCCACTGGCATGGCAAAGATGGAGGCCGCTTGGGGCCCATAGGTCACTCCTCCGGACTGGACGGAGCGGGAGTTGTTGTTGCAGTTTGTGCAGCTGGAATCCATTGATCTTCTTTTCTTTGCATGGGAGCAAGACACCAAATCTTAGTACCTTGAACCTACAGGAAACCATAGCAGACCGTAATTTGTTCGCGAAACACGACACACGAAGTGTAGAGTGGAAAGAGGAAAAGGTCCCACCGGGCGTACCAGAATCTGTTCACCGCCAAAAGACGAGACCGGGATGTTAGGACGTCTGACCTAAATTTTGGGGGCAGATGCTATTTGGTTTTATCCATCCACCCCTCCGAAGATGCCAAGTTGATTTATAGCACCGTGCTTCGGAGGTTTCGACGGATGCTGCCGTTGTAGAAGACTTCGTCAGATTCCCCCTCGTTTGCGAGAGGTTTTTGATTGTGGGGACGCTCTTCCCTGCAAGTGCAAGCTCCTGCAGTTAATTACGTTACCGTGTAGCGATAACCACTTTCTCCTGCTCCAGATGTTCACTTCGTGTCGTGTGTGTTTGTTTTCTTTTTGGTTGCCCATGGATTGTATACAGAGACTAATTTATGTTGTCGCCCGTAGGGCGGGGATTAGTCCAAATACACATTTTCTTAGATTTGGGTTTAGTGGATTTAAGGCTCGTCAATCTCATTTGAGATTATGATCAACTTAAATGTTTGTTAAGAATACGTTAATCTAATTTTAGACTAAGATCTACTCAACGGGGGTTCAGGATCATTTTTGATCCAACAAAAGAGCATTTGGGTTCTATCGTTTTAGTTTAGGTACGTTACGGTCCATTGGATTTAAGGACATCATAGTCCATGTTTAAGGACATCTTAGTCAATAGAATTTAGTTTAGGGTCATTGCGGTCCATTGGGTTTTTAAGGACATCATAGTCCGTGGTTAAAGATATCATAGTCTGTAGGGTTTAAAGGCATCATAGTCTGTAGGGTTTAAAGACATCATAGTCTGTAGGGTTTTGGTTTAACAGTTTGGGGATGCGCCAAAAGTTATTGGTTATTGGGACCCTCCATCTCTCTGAAGACGTTGAAGAATTACAACGACATATATCAGAGGTTTGAAGAGATGTACCCTTGAACCAGTGAATATTCATCAAAGATTTGATGATCTTGTTTGGGACTAAGTCCAATTTAAAAGCATATAGGTTGGGTTAATTTGAGATTTGACCAACCTTGGGCACAGCCCACTTGATTATTTATTTTGGCTTGGTCCTCTTTCTGCATCAGCAGTGATGTGCATTGAAATGGGTTCTGACACCCTTTATTCCTTTTGTTTTATTTGTATTCTTTTATACGGAGTGTTGAACACTTGATAGCGCTCACATGAGGAATACGTGGAACGCTTGGCGCTGAGCGCCAGGCATTGAGTAATAAGTACTTTTTATTAAGTAGCGCCCACGTGGGGAGCATGTGGAGCACTCGGCGCTGAACGCCAAACTTTGAATGCTAAGCGCTCCTTATTAAATAGCGCCCACGTGAGGAGCACATAGAGCGCTCGACGCTGAGCGCCAAACTTTGAGTGCTAAGCGCTCCTTAATAAATAGCGCCCATGTGAAGGACACGTGGAGTGCTTGGCACTGAGCGCCAGGCACTGTTTTTTGGCAGTTCTGATCAATTCGTTGCTCTGAGAATTAAATTCTCATTTATGATAGACTTTATCTCATGGATCTCAGAACTAGCTTCTTCTTTTATGAGGAGATTCTATGATCTCTTTTGTGTTTCTTTATGAAAGACTTTGTCTCATGGATCTAAGAACTAAGTTCTTCTTTTATGAGGAGATGCTATGATCTCTTTTATTTTTCTTTTTTACCTTCAAGAGAGGTAGTTCTCGTCTTGAATTCTGAAATTTATGGGGGAGTTCTTCTGTACAAGACTTGAAGTCTTGGGTCCTTTATATAGTGGAGGCTGATTTGTTGAATCAGTTAAGGAAATCTCTCATTGAGAGAACTCTGATTGATTTGGGCATATTTCCCACCATTGGATCTTTGATCCAAGGGCTTCTGTTTTACAGAAGATATTTTTCTTGTTTTTAACAAGATTGGGAAAATATTTTCCTATACATAACTTATTATGTATCTTGGTGATTTTTAATCACTATTGGATCTTTGATCCAACGTTGATCTGATTTACAGAGAACAATCTTTCTTGTTTAGAAAGATTTGAGGAGTATTTCCTCAACAGAATTCGATTCTGTAATGTGATGATTCATCATCTCCGTTGGATCTTTGATCCAAGGATGGAAAACTTTTAGTTCTGGCGCTGGCGGTCACGTGCTTTGCACGTGAGGCGCTGCCTCAGAGTTTTTAACTCTTGGCGCTAGCGCTCTTGGCTCTCTTGTGCTTTGCACGTGAGGCGCTGCCTTAGAGTGTTTTACTCTTGGTGCTGGCGCTGTTGGCATTCTCGTGCTCTGCACGTGAGACGCTGCCTCAGAGTGTTTTACTCTTGGTGCTGGTGCTATTAGCGCTCTCGTTCTTTGCACTTGATGCGCTGCCTCAAAGTGTTTTACTCTTGGCACCGGTGCTGTTAGCACTCTCGTGCTTTGCACGTGAGGCGCTGCCTCAGAGTGTTTTACTCTTGGCACTGGCGCTGTTGGCGCTCTCGTGCTCTGCACATGATGCGCTACCTCAGAGTGTTTTACTCTTGGCGCTGGCGTTGTTAACGATCTCGTGCTTTGCACATGAGGCGCTGCCTCAGAGTGTTTTACTCTTGGCGCTGGTGCTGTTGGCACTCGCGTGCTTTACACGTGAGGCGCTGCCTCGGTTCAAATTTTGAACAGAGCCTTGCTCCCATATTGGGGGGAAACAGTCTTCAAGTAATCTCCTTAGGTTATATTACCGTTAGAAGAGCAAGCATTAGGAATTTGCCATAACGCTTTTTACTTGAGGTTAGACTCAATTTGGAGCCCCGATGAGTCATAACCGCACCCTTTTGGGGTGGGATGATCTCCAATGGTCTTTCGGGTTTTATATGAGTTGCTGTCAAGACCCGAAGTTAGGAATATGCCGTCACTTCATTTTTTCCTTTGACGATGTCGCGTCGATTCTTTGCTGAAGTAGGGTAGACATCTGTAGGACCTCCATGCTGTATGTATCGCAGTTGAAGTCCGGAGCTAGGAATATGCCATTGCTCCATTTTTGTTTCGACCCTTGGGTCTTTTGTTGACGTTGCGTCTACATCCTGCTAGAGTGAGAAGGAACGTCGGGGTAGTCTTTAGGTTGTGTATGGACCGTCAAGACTTGTAGCTAGGGTTTTGTCGTGGCTCCACTTTTGATTTGACCCTTGGGTCTTTGTTGACGTCGTGTCTGCATCCTGTCGGAATGAGAAGGTATGTCGGGATAGTCTTTAGGTTGTGTATGGACCGTCAAGACTTAGAGCTAGGGTTTTGCAGTGAATCCACTTTTGATTTGACCCTTGGGTCTTTATTAACGTCGTGTCTGCATCCTATCGGAATGAGAAGGTACGTCGAGATAGTCTTTAGGTTTTGTATGAACCATCAAGACTTAGAGCTAGGGTTTTGCCATGACTCCACTTTTGATTTGACCCTTGGTCTTTGTTGACGTCATTTCTGCATCCTGTCGAAATGAGAAGATACGTCGAGATAGTCTTTAGGTTGTGTATGGACCGTCAAGACTTGGAGCTAGGGTTTTGCCGTGATTCCACTTTTGATTTGAACCTTGGGACTTTGTTGACGTCGGGCCCGCATCCTGTCGGAATGAAAAGGAGCGTCGGGGTGATATCTAGGCTGTAAATGTTGCCATCAAGGTCTGGCTCTTCTTTTGACGGAGCCTGGTGGGAAAATATGGTTCCTTTTTTCATTTGTGCCCATGTATTGTATACAGGGGTCAGTGTAGAGTCACCTGCAGGGCAAAGAAATTTTTCTTTTATTTTATTTTATTTTTTATTTCCGCGATACTCTATCTTTTCAGCTTTTCTTATCGCGAAAGTCGCGATTTCCCAACCATTTCGGCTTTTTTTATGCGCGGTGCCCAATCATTTCGGCTATTTTTTAATATTTTTACTCGTTGTTTTTTATTGCGAGCTGCCCAAACATTTTGGCTGTTTTTATATGCATATTTTTTGCTCGCTGATTTTTATTATGAGTTGCCCCATCATTTCGGCTATTTCGTATGCATTTTTTTCTACTTGCTGCTGTTTTTATTGCGAGTTTGGAATCCGATACCAACCTTGGCATCAGTATCGCTACGAATGGAATATTTCCAGGAGCGAATCATCATTTGCCATAAAAGGACTTGGAGTTTGACACCTGTTTAAGTATCAGCATCGCTGCAACTGGGATATTGCCAGGAGCGAATCATCATTTGCCTTGAGAGGAGTTGAAGTTTGATACCTTTTTAGGTATCAGTATTGCTGCAACTGGGATATTTCCAGGAGCGGATAATCATTTGCCTTGAGAGGACTTAAAGTTTGATACCTTTTTAGGCATCATCATCGCTGCGACTGGAATATTGCCAGGAGCGACTCATCATTTGCCTTGAGAGGACTTAAAGTTTGATGCCTTTTTAGGCATCAACATCGCTGCGACTGGAATATTGCTAAGAGCGAATCATCATTTGTCTTTGTTGATTTGAACAAAGGTGGCTTAGCAAATAGGGTTAGGATCCTGTCGACTAAGGTTTTTTGTCTTTATGAGCCGTAAGGGTCTTATAAAGGTATTTCTCTCTATAATTCATGAGGATCTCGTAAGCGTATTTTCTCCTTAGGAATCGTGGGAATTCCTAAGTTTGTGTTCTCTTATAAGTCATAAGAATCTTATAAGAGTATTTTCTCCTTATAAATCGAGAGGATTTACAAGTGTCGTTCACCATATGAGGACATTTCTCGTCATTGGTGGAACTTGGCGGGGAAATCGTTTATTTGTACCCATGGATTGTATACAAGGGCCAATATTGGACCGTCTGTAGGGCAACTTGGGGGATACAACGGCTTAAGAACAGGTTTGGGTCCCTGTAGCTTAAGAATTTTGAATCCTATGAGCCATGAGGGTCTCATAGGGGGAGTTCTCCTTACGAGTCGAGATGATCTCGTAAGTGTAAAAAAATTTACGAGATTGCGCCCTTCCGAGTTTTCACAAGCTCGCCGATAATCCTGCTGTTTTTACTCACGGCGCCCTTTCGGATTTTCATCTGTGCCTATTTTGTTTATAGACATAACTTTTTTTTGTTTTTTCATTTACGAGATTGCGCCCTTCCGGGTTTTCATAAGCTTGCCGGTAATCCTGCTGTTGTTCCCTTCCGAACGACGGCGCACAGGACCGCGATGTCCTGGCACTGAGATTCGGGGCAGATGCTATTTGGTGCTATCCGTCCACCTCTCCGAAGATGCCAAGTTGATTTATGGCACCGTGTATCGGAGGTTTAGACGGATGCGACCGATGTAGCAGACTTCGTCAGATTCCCCCTCGCTTGAGGGGTTTTTGATTGTGGGGACGCTCTTCCCTGCAGGCGCAAGCCCCTGCAGTTAATTACGCTACCGCTTCGCGGTAACAACTTTCTCCTTCTCCAGAATTTCACTTCGTGTCGTGGGTGTTTGTTTTGTTTGTGATTGCCCGTGGATTGTATACAGAGACTGAGTAATGTCGTCGCCCGTAGGACGTGGATTAGTCCAAATCCGTATTTACTTAGATTTGGGTTTGGTGCTTTTAGTTTAAGGACACGTTAGCCATATTTAGGCTAAGATCAACTTAAACATTCGTTAAGGATACGTTAGTCCTGTTTGAGACTAAGATCAGCTTAACGGGATCGTTTAGATCCGACAAAAAAGCGTTTGGGCTCTATTGTTCCAGTTTAGGGACATAGTGGTCCATTGCATGTATGGTCGTCGGGACCCGTCACCTCTCTGACGACGTTGAAGGATTACAACGACAAATGTCAGAGGAGTTCAGAGATGTGCCCTTGAGCCAAAGTTGATTGGGGGAATTTATAGTCCAATTTGGGACTAAAGTCTGTTTGAAGGTTTAAGAATGCGTTAGCCATATTTGAGGCTAAGATCAACTTAAACGGTTGTTAAGGATACGTTAGTCCAGTTTGGGTCTAAGATCGACTTAACGGGATCGTTTAGATCCGACAAAAGAGCGTTTGGGCTCTATTGTTCCAGTTTAGGGACATAGTGGTCCATTGCCAGTTTAAGGACATAGTGGTCCACCGTTAGTTTAAGGACATTTCGGTCCGATATTAGTTTAAGGACATTTCGGTCCACGAGTTTAAGGACCCCGCAGTCCATATTCATGTGGTCGTTGGGACCCGTCACCTCTCTGACGTCGTTGAAGGATTACAACGACAGGTGTCAGAGGAGTTCGGAGATATACCCTCGAACCGATTGTAAATTGATTTAGTAGAGCAATTTTGCTCAGTCAATTTAATTTAAGGACTTATGGCCAAAATTGGGCTAAGTCCAGTTGAGAATGTTCAACATTTTATTTGCTTTTGTATTGCATTTCTTTTATTTTTATTTTTATTTAGATTTTGCCCAGAAAGGATGCAGAGCATCAATTTGTTTTGGGCTCTGTTTTTTTTTTAAGAATGATGCAAGGCATCAATTTTATTTGGGCTCTGCCCTTGTATAAAGGATGCAAAGCATCAATTTATTTGGGCTCTGCCCATTTATTGCCTTGCAATTTATTTTGGCCTGTCAGGTCATTTTGACTTGGGCCTGGCCCTTTAAGTAATGCATTGCATTTGTGCAAGGCACTGTTAATTTAAGAATCTTTTAGATTCAAGAACCGATGGTTCATAAAAGAAGTGCAAAGCACTATTTGATTTAGATCTAAAAAAACAAATTTTTTCTTGTTTTTCTTATCTCAGAGAACCAAAGGTTCATGAAAGTGCAAAGCACTATTAATTTAAGAACCTTTTAGGTTCAAGAACCGATGGTTCATAAAACAAGTGCAAGGCACTATTTGATTTAGATCTAAGAAAAAAACAAGTTTTTTTCTTGTTTTTCTTCTCTCAGGGAACCAAAGGTTCATAAAAGTGCAAAGCACTATTAATTTAAGAACCTTTTAGGTTCAAGAACCGATGGTTCATAAAACAAGTGCAAGGCACTATTTTTTTTTTTTTAATTTATTGTTGAAGATCACTGATCTTGTTCTTAGATCAATGATCTATTCCTAAGAGAATTTTTTCTTGTTTTAAAGGTTTTTACCTTCTTTTTTTTGTGTTCTCAAGGAGTTCTCAAGAGTTCTCTTCTCTCTTCTTTTTTTTTTTAAAACCAGATGTCTCCCTTTGAAATGAGGTCTGGGGTCCTTTTTATAGTGCTAAAAAATTAGTTAAATTTGTTAAAAAAAATCTTTTTCTGAGTGATTTGGGGATTTTCCCCACCGTTGGATCTTTGATCCAAAGGCCCCTGTTTTACAGAAGAAATCTTCTTGTATTAACAAGAACAGAAAAAAAAATTTCCTTAAATCTTCATTCTTTTTTTTTTTGCGCAACTCTCCAGCGCGTGACACGTGTCGCGCAGTGAAGCGCTTGCGCAACTGCGCAGACACGTGTCGCGCAGCGGTGCACTTGCGCAACAGTGTTTGCGCAACTGAGCAGACACGTGTCGCGCAGCGGTGCGCTTGCGCAGTTGTGCTTGCGCGACTGCGCAGACACGTGGCGCGCTGCGGTGCACTTGCGCAACGGTGTCTGCGCAACTGCGCGGACAAGTGTCGCGCAGCGGTGCACTTGCGCACCAGTGTTTGCGCAACTGCGCGGACACGTGTCGCGCAGCGGTGCACTTGCGCAACTGAGCGTTGTTTTTGTTTTTTAAAGAGCCTTGCTCTGATTGGCCGCACTGCCTTGGGCGTTGTGCTGCCGTGTCAACTTCTGACACGTGGCGCGTTGCGCGCAGCGCACGGGACCTGAAGCGTTGCTTCAAAAATTTGAATTTTTGAAATTCAAACAGAGCCTTACTCTGATTAGGGGGAACAAATGCCCCCCCCCCACCGTTGCGCTCACGTGGCGCGCACGTGAGTGCAGCGGTGGCAAGATCCTGGCCGTGGGGTCAAGGGGGTCAGTTGAAGGGGCGCAGGCGCCTATAAATAGGACCCTTGGTCCTTAGTAATTCTTTACCATTTTCAAGAATTTGAATTTCAGAGCCTTGCTCTTGCTTAGGAACTTTCAGAGCCTTGCTCTTGTACTTTCCCAAGAACTTCAAAGTTCAGAACTTAGAATCACTCTAGGTAAAAAATTTAAATTAAATTAAATTAAATTAACAGAGCCTTTCTCTTATAGATCTTTGATCTAAAGAAAACCCCTTTGGGTTTTCATCAACAGAGCCTTGCTCTCAAAAACTTACAGATTTACAGAGATATGGTCAATGGGTTTTAACCCATGAACAGAGCTTTGCTCTTGGATCAAATGAAATTTTTTTTAATTTAATTTTTTTTTTAAGTTTTCATGGATTTTTCAAGATTCCAAAATTCTAATTTTTCTAAGTGTTAAGAAAATAAAATTGATGGATCTTTCCATTATTACCACAGAGCTATGCTCTTTTAAGGAATCTTGTTCCCCTGAGACCAGAGTTTGACAAATGTCACTCTGCGACAGAGTTTTGATCTAAAAGAGAAGATTTTCTCCTTGTCTCTAGCGATTTCCCCTCAACGAGGATATTCTCTTGGGGTCTTTTTCATTAACTGACAGTCTCATCCAATGATGGGACTGTCTTATCAAATGATGCGCGTCATCAAGATTTTATGGGTCCCCCTTTGGTCCCCTACCCACTGCATTGCAGCGTGATGTAAGATCTTAAAATGTGAAGCATTGGAACACTAACGGTTATTATTTTTTTTTGCTTTTTCTGCAGGAAACATGTCTGAAGATTTGTCTTTCCCTTTCGTCCGCTCGGAAGGAGGGTTCCCCCATTCGCCAGTGGACCGGGTGGTGTTTGCTTTGATTAAAGACCATGATCCCGAGTGCAAGAAACTCCACCTGTGGGGAAGGTGGTACAACCAAATCATCCAAGGCCGTCGCAGCTTCAGCTCCGCTTTGCCCTCTGAGCCCATAGTTACGATCCCTTATGCGGACAAGCCTCCGGTGAAGTATGCCGTGGAGGTTAAAAATTGGAATTCCGACGACCTCCTCCAGCCTGCAATCAGTGCCATCCCAGTGCAGCCGCCGCCGGCGATAGATATCTTGGGGAGGCGAATCTGTCAGGGTGAAGCACGCCCTTGGTGACAGGCTTATAATATTGGACTGATCCCGCGACCGCTTGTCGGATATTTGCAATGGCCCCGCTACATCTTAGCGGTGAAAAGGGCTCACCTGACGACGATTGGTTTATACTCGGCCGTCTACGTTTCGATTTTCGAGTATCCCTCTCCTCCAACGTGGTGGATAAAGGCCTTTATTGAACAATGGAATATCCCCACCCACACCTTCTTGATAGCGGATAGGGAAGCCTCCATATCTTTGGAAGAATTTGCTGAGATTTCAGGTCTACCAATGAGGGGGGAGGACTACGAGGAGCTGCTTCCTCCTGACGAGTACGTCTTTGCCACCAAGCAGCTGGTATTTGACTTAACTCCGGGGAATGCCATCCAGCATCAGCATCCGGGCTTGGTGAAGGTGTTGGAGATTTATGAGGAACTCCATTTGGAATCGGGCGACCGGGGCGTCAGTTTCGCGGATTTTATTGCTCGCTTTATTCGCCCGGAGTTCCTATCAGAGCAGAGCGAGAAGTTCGCTCAGCTTGTTGACCCCTTTGGTTTCGGCTTGGACCGCCGACCTACATCGGAAAATGACCAGCGGGATTTTTATCTCCCCGGTACTGCCAGCGTTCCTTTCTCAGAGATCGCCGTTCCTGGCATGGACGAGGAGACTTTTTTCATAGGGTTCTTGGGTTTATGGCTATGCAGCTTCGCGCTCCCCATGCATCCACGCCTCATGCGGCCCTCTGTCTTTTACCCGGCGCATCGAATGGCGGCTGGTTTGCAGTTATCAGTAGGGATCGCCGGGCTGGCTTACCTTTACAATGGACTTAGTGTAGCGGCGGACGCTAGTGAGCCTGGGGTACAGCCTGCCAACTTCCCGATGCATTATTTCACTTCTTGGATGGAGATGCACGTGCAAGGGGTGTTTGGTGCCCATAAGACTCCTCCATTCTTTGAGAGATGCAAACTTCCGAGAGTCATGCGATTGATCGGGGCTTCAATTGTGGTTGCATCCCCGCGGGATTCTAGGGGACTGCTCCTACGTCCACATCTGGTCGGAGCGAAGATTTCTTTTGTGGATAAGGTCATCACTATAGGCTCAGAGACCACTAAGTCAGTGGTGCCACTACGTGATGAATTTAAGGGCGGGGCTTCTGTACTGAAGGCTCGGGAAATCCTCCACCTCTACTCCATTCGGCCGGTCTACCTAGTGTTTAGGCAGAATGAGACAGCTCTCTTTATGAGGTATAACCCGCATCGATTTGCCCGGCAATCGAGTTATAACCAAGGGATCCCGATGGAAGCTTTTCTGGAAACGCCCGTGGCCAACCAAGAGGGGATAAGGAATGCGATGCATCATTTCATCCGGCTTAATACAGGTTCCTATTTTTTTATCAGTGAACCTAGCTGTGCCCCTAAAATACTCCATCCATATGTAGCCTGGTACGCGCATGCTATGGGCCCAATCATCTTAACAGAGAAGCGCATGCTGGTTGACCGTAGGGGTGCGCCTCCTGGCGGTGATCGCAAGGCTCCCTTGCAGCCAAGGCTCCAGGTCACCCTCCCGATAAAAGGTACCGGAGTTGACCGACCACGCGTGTTGAGCCCCCCGCGTGGATTGCCGCTGCCTACCGTGGTGGATGCACCACCGGCGCCCCGTGCTCCCACAAAGACGGTTAATGTGGTATCGCCAGGGTCCGGCGTAGGAGTAGTTGTCGGGACCCGCCGCCCTAAAGTAACTGCCAAGCGCAAATCTGCTCCGGGTGGATCTAAAGCTGGTGGGCAGAAGAAGAAGAAGTCCACCCTTTCCCTCGATGCGATCCTCAGCTTAAAGCCTGCGGCTCCTCCCACCGAAGCCATATGTGAATATGGCAGCAATGAGGGTTTCTTGGTAGACCCTGCGGACACCAATTTGGCTGCCGCCATTGCAGCTTCAGAGCGATCGGCGAGGCTCGAAGCGATGTTAAGCAAACTTGCTGAGTCCGGTAATCATTAGACGCTCTATTTGTTATTTTATTGCACTTTTTATTATTATGTTTAACTAATATTTGCTCCATTTTCAACAGGTGTCTCGACTGAAGAGGCTATTGCTGCCTCCCTGAAAACCTTCCAGGAGGAGGAGGAGAAGCGTGCCCTAGCAGGCGTTGGTATGTTTCACCCCTTTCTCTTTTATAAGGAAAGTTTGTCGTCTTTTTTCTGATGGTTAACCTAACCCTCTTTTGTTTCTTTGCAGGGGTTGTATCAATTGATGCGGGGATCCTTCCCGAGCCCGTTGCTGAAGTCCCGGCTTCATCGAAATTGCCGCAAGAGCCTCGGCTTGACAAAACGACGAGGGATGTCCTGAAAGATCTGGAGGCATCCCTATTTACGGACGAAGAAGCCTCGCTCAAAGAAGCCCTAGTAGCATCCGCCTCAACGGCCCGGGAGGAGCGAAAGCGGTTAAGACGCGAAGCGGAGGCCCGCAGAGCTACTTTGGCCACGGGAGCGGGCCCTAGCACTATTCCTCATGCCGACACTCCTTCTGAAGAGGCCCCTGCCGCCCTGTCTACTGCTCATAGGCGAGTGGCGCGCGCAGCCCGGAGTGCAAACGATAAATTCTCTTCAGGTAACATTTCTTTCCGAACCTCGTTGTAAGAATTATAAAGCCATTGGCTCATATGCATTCCATCTTGCAGGGCCAAGTCCGACTGAGGGGGAGGCGGAGACCGTCGAACCCCGGGGAGCGGAGGAAGCGGTACTTGCCGAGCCCGAGCCGACAGTGAGCAACGTCATCAGGGCCATGGGGCCTGAAACAGAGGTCGAGGGGTCCGCCGCCGAGAGGGTCATTGATGCCGCACCTGAAGTGGCGGTAGATGAGATGATTGTCTTAACTGAGCCGAAGGCAGTAGAGGGCGAGGCGCTTGAGGCTGGAGACGTCACGGTGCCGATGGATGAGACAACCGCGACCGCAGGACCCGAGGGAGTATCGGGTGAGGCGGCCACGATTCCTGAAGAGGAGCCAACCGCTCTTTCCCAGGAATCTGGTAATACTCCAATCATAGCCCTCCCCGCGTATGGTTCCTTGCCGTCTCCAGGGCTCGCGAGCACAACAACGGTTCCCATCGAGTCGGGTGATGAGGCTACGGACGGTGGTCTCATGTCAATGGAGGAGGGGATTGCTTCAGTTTCGGCTGGCAGCTCGTCGGGTAAATTTTGAGTCACCAGCGTTCCCCTCTTTTTTATATATCTTGCGATCTCTTCTAACAAGCTTGTCTTTGCAGGTGCGGCCAGTGCCGACGGTCCATTGCTCGAGGGAGCACCGTCGACTACTGCTTTGGCGGTGGTCACCTCCCCGCCTTCTCTTGTACCATCGCGGATGGTGGAAGGTATGGATTTACGACTCATGCATTAATCTTTCAAAAATGTAGCTTTTGTACTAACGTTATACCATTGTGCCCTTGCAGGAGTGCTCTTTGATCATTTATATCAAGTGTTGCTCCCACACTTCTCTTTCCCATCCGAACTCGCTTCTCCCTCTAGTGGCGCCGGTGAGTATACTTTCACTATAATGTCTTTATTTGCCCCCTTTTTCTAGCAATGGGATAATTTCTGACTTTTCCTTTTCTTTATTGCAGTGCCACACATCGAAGGAGGGGATGCAAGACCTGCCGCGCTACCGGCCTTTCCGGCTTTGCCGTCCGTTGCAGCTGGTATAGTAAATTTCCTTTTTGGTAACCCTTCAACATCTCTTGAACCATCGTTTGACCATGTTTTGTTTTGCAGCTATTGTTCCGGCTCCGGTCCCTTTTCAGTCTCGCGTCCTTTCACCGGCAGGCCCTTTCTTGAAACGTCCATCTTCAAAGGGTGCTGTGATGAGTTTGGGCATGCTGAGCGGGTACATCGAAGAGCTCAACATGGACGCTCTCCCTTCTGCCGTAGATTTCACTGTGGAGGTTAACCCGATGTTGGCGGCGCTCGTAAATTTTCATAACGAAGGCGTCGTCGAATCTTGGGTTAGTCACTGCAGGAGGATTGAGGCATGTCTATATCGGCTGGAGTCGACGCGCCCTTCTCCCGAAGTTTTAGCCCTGAGCACCCAACGAACAAATTGGCTCGAGCAAAGCACTTCTCACTTCCGCCATTTGGAGCAAGAAGCAGCTTTAAAGCTAAGGGAATGCCAAAAGACCTCGAACGAAACGGCCCAACTGCGCGCTGAGGTTGAAGCAAATACTGCCCAAGTGAAGACTATCTTTGAGGGTCTCTTGGAGCGCATCTCCCATGGGCTAAACTTGAAGCGGAAGCTCGACGTAGCTGAGCGTAATACCCCAGGTCGGGAAGCTGCTTATCAGATCGTCAGGGAGCAGCTTGCGTCTGTCTTGCAGCAATGAGCCCAAGTGGAGGCAGAGCTGGCGGTGGTAGCCGATCAAGAGAAGGCGTAGAAGGAAGTATGCGAGCAATTGCTAAATCTATGCAAGACGCTTCCTTCTCAGTAATTCTCCTTGTATCATTTGTACTTGTAAAATATATGTATATATTTTTTTATATTTTTTTTATTCTTTAGTACAATGTATCCTGTACCCGATCAATACTTATGAATAAAAGATACACATTTTGTAATGTCCTGTGTCATTTCTTCGCCTTTTTCATTCTTTTCAGCATGATATCTTTAATGCACCTTATTGGCAGACAACTTTATTTTTCCCAGAGATAACGATGGCTTAGACTGCGGTTTTAGATCCGCTGCCTAAGACTTTTCAACTCTATGAGCCGTGAGGGTCTCATAGAGACTTTTCTCCCTGCGGATCGAGAGGATCTCGTAGGCGGATTTTCTCCTTAAGAATCGTGAGGATTCCTAAGTGTGGTTTTCTCTTACAAGTCGTAAGGATCCTGCAAGAGAATTTTTCCCTCTCACGAGTCGAGAGGATTCGTAAGCGGTTGTTTCCCTCCTCGTCGAAATTCGACTTCGGAGAGTGAGACCCGTGAATAGTATGCAAGAGACCATTTTGGATTGACTTGCAGGGCCCCATTGCTCAAGAAGCAAGCTTTTCAATCCTTACTGTCTGAGACCTCATCTTGCAAATTAAGAAGTAAGTTCAATTTGTTGAAGAAATCCCTTTTCTGAAAGATTTGGCGGGATTTCCCCCACCGTCGGATCTTTGATCCAAGGGCTTCTGTTTTACAGAAGATAATCTTCTTGTTTTAACAATAACAGAAAAGATTTCTTCAGAACCTTAATTTTTGTTTAGCGCAAATGCTCCAGGGTATGACACGTGTCGCACAGCGCACAGTGCAGCGCAACTGCGCTAGCGCATCTGCGCCAACACGTGTCACGCAGCGCACGGCGCATACGCCGCTGAAGCGTTGCTTCCTTTAGTTTTTCTTGAAATAGAGCTTTGCTTTGATTGGGTGCGCTGTTTTGGGCGTTGCGCTGATGCGTCTGCGTCAGACACGTGGCATATTGCGCAGCGCAAATAATCTGAAGCGTCGCTTCATTAAATTAATTTTCAAGACAGAGCTTTGCTCTGATTGGGGGAAGACGAAGCGTTGCTTCATCTCCCACCTCGGAATTTGAACAGAAGTTCGCTCCGATTAGGGTAAACTGCCGTGACAACTCTTGGAAGTCGAAGAGGCACTTGATGCCTATAAATAGGACCTTTCGTCCCCCCCAGATATTTATCATCTTTCAGATTTCTATTTTCGAAGACCTCAGAGCTTTGTTCTTGCCTTCAAGAATTCCGGTGCCTTGCTCCTTTTTTTTCAAAGTTTTTAGGAAAACTTTAGGTAAAATCGATTCTTAGATTAATCTTAACCAGCAGAGCTTTCATCCAGGGGACTTTATCCTTGAACATAGTTTCGCTCTCTAGGAATTTAGTCCTCTATGTATATTATTGCTTTTCTATTACTGATCTTCCTGTAATATTTCCTCCAGGCATAATGGCGGCGGTGCATCTATACATTTTGCACGAGTTTATTACCTACGACGATATCCGCGCTCAGGGTCGTCAACAAAATCAGGAGTTTACAGACGCTGAATGTGCAGAAGTCATGGGTCGTCTGAACGCAAGCGGTGGTTGGCTATTGCCTCGTCGTTCGGCCCTTTTGAAAGTCGTGTTAGGAGCCATATGGAGAGCACTTCCGGGTCTTCATGAGGCCTTACCACTCAACGCGCTGGATGATACCGAAGACAAGGTGCATTCAGTGTACCTGACAGGGCTGATTTCAAAGAAACGACGGAACAGCCTTATTGACATCCTACACCAAGTCTTCCAGCAGACGACGATAGTTGCTGCTTATCAAAGGCCAGGAGGGCTCGCCGATGATCTCGATACAGAGGAGCGAGAAAGACTGCGCATAAGAATAATTAGAAAGGCCAGAAGAACTCTGGATGGCCTTACTTTTGATTTCCTCAATCCGTGCCCCGGATCTGAGGTTATACCGTTGTAATAATTTGAATAATGTTTCTTATGCTTGTAAAAGAAAATTTTTTTTAGCAGTATGAATGGAAACCCTTCCCTTTTCTATTTCAGCTTGTCTTATTTCTCGTCCTGAGTCTTCTGCCCATGCATAAATGAATGCGTCACGCACGCCAGATCAAATGTAGACCGGATATTCTTTCTGTCATCTTCTTTTCTTTTTTTATTGTCAGCAGGCTGTCTTAATAACCATGGTTGATGGATGTCTAAAATGAGTATTCCGACTTCCTTAGGAAATAGCGATGGCTTAGGCCGCAGGTTCTGGTCTGCTGCCTAAGATTTTTCAACTCTATGAGCCGTGAGGGTCTCATAGAGGATTTTCTCCCTATGGATCGAGAGGATCTCATAGACGGATTTTCTCCTTAGGAATCATGAGGATTCCTAAGTGTGATTTTCTCTTATAAGTCGTAAGGATCCTATAAGAGAATTTTCCCTCTTACGAGTCGAGAGGATTCGTAAGCGGTTGTTTCCCTCCTCGTCGAAATTCGACTTCGGAGAGTGAGACCCGTGAATAGTATGCAAGAGACCAGTTTGGATTGACTTGCAGGGCCCCATTGCTCAAGAAGCAAACTTTTCAATCCTTGCTGTCTGAGACTTCTTCTTACAAATTGAGACGAATCGGAGATTTGCTTGCGGAGAGAGTGGTGGCTCTGCGAGTTGACATGAGTTAAGAAGCTCTCGTCACGGAGTGTTTGTATCCGTGAGTCGAGGAGTTTGCTAGGGATTATTTGTTTCCCAAGCGCCAAGGATTATTTGTTTCCTTGGGGTTTGAAACGAGTCGAGGATTTCCACGGAGGCGCTGGTGGCTCTGCGGATCGACGCGGATCAGGAGGCTCTCGTCAAGGAGTGTTTGTATCCGTGAGTCGAGGAGTTTGCTAGGGATTATTTGTTTCCCAAGCGCCAAGGATTATTTGTTTCCTTGGGGTTTGAAACGAGTCGAGAATTCCCACGGGGGCACTGGTGGCTCTGCGGGTCGACGCGGATCAGGAGGCTCTCGTCAAGAAGTGTTTGTATCCGTGAGTCGAGAGTTTGCTAGGGATTATTTGTTTCCCAAGCGCCAAGGATTATTTGTTTCCTTAGGGTTTGAAACGAGTCGAGGATTTCCACGGAGGCGCTGGTGGCTCTGCGGATCGACACGGATCAGGAGGCTCTCGTCAAGGAGTGTTTGTATCCGTGAATCGAGGAGTTTGTTGAACACACTAGCTTCTTCGGTTGAAACGAACCGTCGAGGTTTGGCTTCGTCGTTTGACGGAGTCTGTTGGGAAAGTATGGTTCCCTCTTTGTTTACGCCCTTGGATTGTATATAGGGATCGATGTGATCTTAACTGTAGGGCCAAAGTTTTATCGTCATTTTTTTGTTTTATTTCCGCGATGCTCTATCATTTCAGCTTTTATATCGCGAAGGTCGCGATTGCCCAATCATTTCGGCTATTTTTCGCAGTGCCCAATCATTTCGGCTATTTATTTTATCGTTACTCGCTGCTTTTTATTGCGAGTTGCCCCATCATTTCGGCTATTTCGCATGCATACATTTTACTTGCTGCTTTTTTTATTGCAAGTTGCCCCATCATTTCGGCTATTTCGTATGCATGTGCGGCCTAACGGCTTTTTTTCCGTAAACCTAAAATTGGACACCAATTTCGGCATCAGCACCGCTACAACTGGGATATCGCCAGGAGCGAATCATCATTTGTCTCTGTCATTGTCGAACAAAGGAGGCTTAGCGACCAGGGTTAGGGTCCTGTCGACTAAGGCTTTTGACTTTATGAGCCGTAAGGGTCTCACAAAGCTATTTCTCCCTACAAGTCGTGAGGATCTTATAGGTGTATTTTCTCCTTAGGAATCGTGAGGGTTCCTAAGTGTTTTGTTCCTCTGTAAGTCGTAAGGATCCTACAGGAGGGTTTTCTCTTTGTAAATCGAGAGGATTTACAAGGGTTATGCGAACATATCCCCAGTCACGGATGGACCTTGGTTAGGGAAATGTTTATTCGCGCCCGTGGATTGTATACAAGGGTCAGTATTGAGCCACTTGTAGGGCAATATCGGAAGTTGTGGGGGTTGCTTAAGCACAGGTTTAGGTCTGTGTAACTTAAGACTTTCAAATCTTACGAGCCGTGAGGGTCCCATAAGAGTGTTCTCCTTACGAGTCGTGAGGATCTCGCAAGTGTATTTTCTCCTTAGGAATCGTGGGGATTCCTAAGTGTGTTGTTCCCTTATGAATCATAAGGATCTCACGCGGGTGGTTTCTCCTTATAGGGTCGAGAGGACCCTACAAGTGTTTCTTAGCGAGGTTGCGCCCTTTCAGGTTTTCACAAACACTCGCCGGTAGTCCTGCTGTTTTTACTCACGGAGCCCTCTCGGGTTTTCATCCGTGCCCGTTTTGCTTATGGACATACCGTTTTTTTATATTCTTTTTTATTATTATTTTTTTTACGAGGTCGCGCCCTTTCGGGTTTTCACGAACACTCGCCGGTAGCCCTGCTGTTTTTACTCACGGAGCCCTTTCGGGTTTTCATCCGTGCCCTTTTGCTTATGGACATACCGTTTTTTTTATTTTATTTTTATATGTTTTTTTTATATCTCGTCAGCCTAAAAAATGCTGCGGTAGTAGTTTAAAGACGTTTCGGTCTGCTATTAGTTTAAGGACATTTCGGTCCGCTATTAGTTTAAGGACATTTCGGTCCGACATTGAGAGGTTGGCTACTGCTTATCAAACTTGAGCTTAGGAAGATAGCGAGCGGACATGGTCGTCGTCATCTATCATTGACCCAGGCTGTGGCTCATTAAGCGTAGTATTTCTTCAGGAAGCGACCGTTTATCGGCCTGAAAGGCCTTTCACCGTGCATGTCCATGAGTAGATAGGCCCCACCCTGGTAAACTTTGTCTATGATGTACGGGCCTTCATAGTTTGGCTCGAATTTTCCCCGCTTGGCGCGATTGGGGATCATAGGCCTTTTGACCACTAGCACGAGTTCGCCTTGGTGGAATGTCCTCGGTCGGGTCAATCTTTCGTATGAACGCGTCATCTTTGCTTTATAAACTTCCAGATTTTGTTGCGCTATGAGCCTAGTTTCATCAAGGGCGTCAAGCTCCTCAAGCCGAAGGTGAGCATTTTCTTCGTCTGTTAGCTCGTGGTGAACTGCCACTCATAGAGAGGGTAACTCTATCTCGAGAGGGAGTACTGCTTCCGTACCGAACACCAACGCGTATGGCGTTGTGTTTGTGGCTGTCTTGAACGTAGTTCGATACGCCCAAAGAGCTTCTTGCAGTCTCTCATGCTAGTCTTTCTTATTTCGGGACACTGTTTTCTTTATAATTTTCGTCAAGGTCTTGTTGAAGGCCTCGGCGAGACCGTTAGCTCGTGGATTATAGACTGAGGAATATCTCCAGTCTATGTTATGCTGCTGTGCGAAGCGGCTGATTTTATGACTTCGGTAGGCTGGCCCGTTATCGGAGATGATCCGCCTCGGAGTTCCAAACCGATATATGACGTGTGTTTTGAAGAAATGGAGGATATTCCCCGTCTTCACTTCTCTCAATGGTACTGCTTCTGCCCACTTAGAGAAGTAGTCAGTCGTCGCTAGGATGAAACGATGTCCTTTAGACGATGCTGGTTCGATGGGGCTGACTATATCAGTCCCCCACATTTCGAATGGCCAGCTAGCTACCGTTGGATGCAACGGATTTGGGTGCTGGTGGATGAAGTCCCCATAAATCTGGCATGAGTGACATTGCTTCGCATATTCGATGCAGTCTTGAATCATCGTGGGCCAGTAATAGCCCACCGTTTGATCTTCAACTTCATCTTTGGACCTGCTTGGTGAGAACCGCAGATTCCGTCATGAACCTCCTGAACGACTCTTTCTGATTCGTCCGGTCCTAAGCATCTCAGCCACAGAGAATTGAATGACCTCTTGTATAGAGTATCATTGACGAAGGCGAAAGACAAAGCTCGTTTTATGAGTTGATGTCTTGCGGACGCATCTTCGGGCATTTGGTGGGACTTGAAGTAGTCTATAAAGACTTCCCTCCAATCCTCAACCTTCTCATGATCTTTTATTTGCAAGGTCGCTTGTTCAGTCACTCCCTTCTCTTCGGGTGATTCCGAAGGTATTTCTGCGGGGGCGAGCACCCGACGACTTTGTACCATGATTCTAACGTCATCGAGGTTCTCGTCAACCATTTCTTTAGCAAGTTTGGCCAACGCGTCCGCTTTGCTGTTATCCGCGGGTGATATGCTCTCCAAAGTATAGGAGGGAATTTGGGTTAGCAGTTGTTGCACCTTTTCACCGTATTTTACCAATTCCGGTTTGCATGTTTGGTAATCGCCGTTTACTTGACTAACGACCAGTTGCGAATCTCCGTATATGAGGAGGTTTTCAATTCCCATGTCAATGGCGATCTCGAGGCCTGCTATCAGAGCTTCGTATTCGGCTTCGTTGTTTGTCCTCGGTTCCGTCAGGGAGAACACGTAGCGCATTATCCCTCCTTGTGGAGTTATAAAGATGAATCCTACCCCCGATTTGATTATAGGGGTACTTTGTTTGCGCTTCTTCACGGAAGATGCTCCGTCAAAATAAAGCTCCCATCGGGTATTATCACCGTCGATCGCATCAAACGCATGTTCGTCTGGAAGATCGCAGTTTAAAGGAGAGTCGGCCGGTATTGGGTGCTCAGCAAGGAAGTCGGCGATGGCCTGGCCTTTTACTGCTTTGAGTGGTCGATATGCTATCGAGAACTCCATTAAGAGCAGGGCCCATTTAGCGAGTCGTCCCGTCAATATGGCCTTTGACATTAGATATTTGAGAGGGTCCACCTTTGAAATGAGATGGACTTCATGCGCTAATGCGTAATGTCTAAGCTTTGTTATTGCGAAGATCAACGCCAGGCAGAGTTTTTCAATGGGGGAGTAATTGCTTTCTGCCCCCAGCAGCACTCGACTTAAGTAGTAAAGTGCTCTTTCTTTCCCCTGGTCATTCTCTTGTGCCCATAATGCGCCCAAAGAACCTTCAAGGGCGGCCGTGTAAAGAATGAGAGGCTTTCCCTTCACTGGAGCAGCCAACACTGGAGGGTTTTGCAAATACTGCTTGATCTCATCCAGTGCGCCTTGGCATTTGTGATCCCAAACGAATGGGGCTCCCTTCTTCATCAGGTGACTGTAAGGACGGCACTTTCCTGAAAGATTGGCTATAAATCGCCGTATGTATGCGAGCTTCCCTTGGAGAGACTGCAACTGTTTGAGAGTCCTCGGCGGAGGCATTCCCATGATTGCCTTGATCTTGGACGGATCTATCTCGATACCTCGGTGTCGAACGATGAATCCCAGGACTTTGCCCGAGGAAACCCCGAATGCACACTTCAGAGGGTTCATCTTCAAGTTGTATTGTCGAAGACGTTGAAATACGGTCTTCAGATGCTCGAGATGTTCTTCATATGATTTGCTTTTAACAACGAGGTCGTCGATATAGCATTCAACGATTTCGTGTATAAGGTCATCGAAAATCTTCGTCATGGCCCTTTGGTAGGTTGCACCGGCGTTCTTTAAACCGAAGGGCATCACCTTGTAACAGAATATTCCCAAAGGAGTCCGGAAAGCCGTATGTTTCTGGTCTTCAGAGTGCATTTTTATTTGATTATATCCTGATGAGCCGTCCATGAATGAGAAAATCTCATGCGTGGACGTATTGTCTATCATCAGTTCGGTGACTGGTACTGGGAAATCATCCTTCGGGCAGGCTTTGTTGAGATCCCGAAAGTCCACGCATATGCGCACCGTTCCATTTTTCTTCATCACTGGGACAATATTAGCAATCCATTCAGGGTATTGAACCTCCTGGATAAAGCCGGAGTCTATCAGCTTTTTGACTTCAGCGTTGATGCTCATCTCGAGCTCAAGCCGCATTCTTCTCGGCGCTTGTTTGACTGGCTTGACACTCGGGGATATTGCCAGTCTATGTACAGCAACTTCTGGATCAAGTCCCGGCATCTCGGAATAGTTCCATGCGAAGCAATCTTTATGCTGTACAAGGACGTCCTTTAACGCAACTACCTTTTCTTCAGACAGCAGCTCGCTGACGAATGTCGGTCGCGGATCGTTTATCGTCCCCAACTCAATTTTCTTGAGGTTATTTGCAGTGGTATGTATTCCGTCCTCCAGTTCTTTCGGAGCTGGGGGAAATTCTGAGATCACCTCATCATTGCTGTTTTCGAGGCACCAGGGAAGGCTGTCCATGTTCTCGGATTCTTCTTGTAGTATTATTATCATGTGACAGGTACGAATTCGCTTCCAATCCCAATGTGGAACTGGTTTTTCTTTCGTGGCCTTAGGCTCGTGCTTTTGTGGTGGTGCTACCCTCCAGTTGTTGGACAGAGCAAATTTACCAAGTTGATATTGATCTTCGACCCAATTCTTGAAGGTGAAGCAATCTTCAAGAGGATGACCTACTACTCGATGGTAAGAGCAATAGTCCGGGTGTGAGGCTTCGCCTGCTTGTTCAGGGTGTTTAGACTCCGGCAATGTAAGCATCTGATGTTTCAGGGCGAGATCAAGTATTTTCTTCGTCTTTTCCCGAGGAAACGAGTATGCTCGACCCATTTTCTTCATGAGGGATAGGTCAATAACGCTCGATTCCCGTTTGCGTGGCTTCTTAGCCCTGCTTTGCTGCTGTTGAGCGCCTGTTTGGCCTTTCGGCTTATTTCTGCTTTTGCGTCAAGCCTTCTTTATATCAGGTTGACAAGGAGCGGCATTTTCATCCTTTACAGCCTGTTGGAGAAGGCGTTGCGTCTTGGCTTTCTCGTAGATGGCCGTCTCACGGTTGTGATCATCTCGGACTTTTTGACCAGCTTTCTTTATAAGTCTGTCCATTTGTTCTTCGAACGACGGACCGGGTTCTTTTGCATCTGGAACTTTCACTGGCTTAGGATTAGCGTCCTCCCATTGAGCATCCGCTTCTTCATCAAGGTCATATACGACGTAGCAGCCGGGTAGTAACTCTCGTTTCTTTGAACGGATGTATCCAAGCCCTCTTGTTTCCATTCTCCCGTTAGGCAGTTTGCGTTGGATCCCGGGAATGTTCCAGACCCTGTCATAGAATTTGGCCTCTCTAACGGTCTGTTTGAAGGATATCCCCTGGCGTTTCAGCAGCTTCTTCAAACCTTCTGTATAATATCTGGGAAGACGAATAGGCTGAAGCCTGTCGAGCGTGGGATCCGCGCCATGCCAGACTTCTTTTTCCACCTTGTTTCCTTCAGAACGGTAGAATAGGATTGCCTTCTCGTTTTCTCGACTGGGAGGGATATAGAATGTCTGCAGCTCTTCTACACTGTAGATATTAAGTGCGTCCAGTTCTTTATAATGTTTAGGCGGCACCATGGCGACTTGCAGACTTTGCTCTTCGTCAGCGGAAGCTTGTATTAAAGGTCGAGCAGAGAATACGACATGGACCTCATCCTCCGAATCACTACCAAAGACCAATGTAGGAGTGGACGGTCCTGGCTTGTTATGTTGGGGCGGACCCGAATAAACGATCTCCTCTTCCTCCTCGGTATCACTGCCGAAGACAGGGATGGTGGCGTTAGTTTTATTTTCCGGCTTGTGACACTTCTCCGTGTCTTCGAAATCCGGCAAGAAGTATTTGGCATCTTCATATTTGCGGACCTCGTTCACAGAGAACGGGTTCAGTTCTCCCGTCACGGTATACTCGAAACCATCCTTAAAATACTTCATACACTGATGTTGTATAGAAGGGATGATGTTGTACTCGTGTAACCATGGTCGGCCGAGCAAAGCGTTATAGCATGTCTTGGAGTCTATGACGTGGAACTTAATGTCCGTGACGAGTAGCCCGAAGCGTAGCGTCAGTATCACAGATCAAAGAGTCTTTGACGATTGGGAGTCGAACCCGGAGATGGTGATCTTGTCCCGAGCAAGGTGCTGGACGCTCATGCAGATTTCCTTCAACACCCGCACGTTGAGTAGGTTAACAGACGACCCGTTATCGATCAGGATTTTGCCTATCCTTATATCATGGCAGTATCCTGAGACATAGAGAGGGCGATTGTGTTCGCACGTCCCAAGTAGAAGGTCTTCATCACCAAAAGTAACATCAGCCGTGTGCATTTCCTCTAATTCATCTTTCATCTTTTCCTCGGCCAGGCATGCTTGGAATTGTTCCGGGTCTTGGAGCGCCTTAATCAACGAATCTCTCGCCTCTTTTGATAGCAAAAGGGCGTCAAGAATGCTGAGCTGTGAGGGTAGCTTCCTCAGATGCGCCAAAACGTTGTAGTCTACCTTATTTCTCTTCTTTGGCGGGTCTTTGGCGGCTAGCTCTTCCACCACCTGGTCATCTAAGACGATATCTTCAGAGACCTTTTCTTTCCCTTTATCTTTTCTGTTTAAGGGTCCGAGGTTCTTTTCAGGCAGCATTCGATTCCGCAGCCGGATATTTTTGCAGACCTTCGGCTCTTCTTCTTTTCCCGAAGTGGATTCTTTAAAGAGGTGACCAAGCTCCAGCTCCTCATCAGAATCGCTTCCGAACGTGAGCACTTGTGATCCATCGGTGTTAACCATGCGACAATCGCCAGCAGTTCTTTTAAGCCCTTCGGTCGTATTTCTCTGCTCCCGACGAGTTTTACGTTTTTCCCGCTTAAAGCGTTGTCGATGAGCAACGTATCCTCGCCACCATCTATCGAAAGCTTTGCACTCTTGAGTGGGGTGCGAAATCCTCTGATGATATAAGCAATACGAGGGGTGCGTTTCCACTTCACCGGCAATGTTTCCTTCAGAGGATGGTAGCTTCATGCCCATTGATATGGCTTTAGCGAACTTTTTCCTCATCCTGAGTTGGCTTTTGTCGGTAGCGGAGGTGTTTTGCTCCAGCGGGATCGTCTCAGCTCCTTCATCAAGTCGCTGGCCCTTGGCCCTTTCAAATATAGCCGCCTCGTGCTCCCGATCAGCTTTACTTTTCAACCGAGCTTCATTAAGGAGTGCGTCAATTACTTCATCTGATGGCCCCAGAACTTTTGGTTCAGGATCTGCCCTCAGCTTTTCGGTGCAAGGAATCTCCTCATCATTCGTGATCGAATGGGAAATCATATGACAGCTCGCTACATATTCCTCGGATTCATCTGATGAACTTTCTCCCTCATCCTCTTCTTGAAAGACATGGCTGGGGAACTCTTGGAATGTAATGGGGGTTCATGCCCTTTGATTGTATTCTTTCAGCGCGTCAATTTGCTTCTGTAAGTCCGTGAGCTTGTCGCCAGGTTTCACGGGCTTCTTAGATTTCTTCTTCTTCTTTTTCGAAGATTTTGACGGCTGGCTGCAAGTGCTTGAACCGCCACCACCGGTCCTTGGAGTTGGACGTGGCTTCAACATCCCTTCAATGACCTGCGGTTCCAACGGATTCTTCCACTTGACCGCTGGACATGTCTGAAGATCGTTTAGCATCCTCTTTGTCTTGGCTGATAATACGACCTCCCAAGGAGCTTCTTCAATGACGGAGCATGTTGCCCCTGGCGTATTCGTCCCTTTAGAGGTGTGGGGCTGCGGGGGATTCACCTTCCATTTGTCAGATAATGCGAACTTGCCCTGTCGGTACTGGTTTTCAAGCCAATTCTTGAAAACGTAGCAATTTTCGATCGGGTGGCCTAGTACTCGATGATAAGGACAGTAGTTGGGCTCGTTGACGTCACTTGGTTGCAACGGACGTTTCGGATCCGGCAGATTTATGAGTCTGTTGCGCAACGCCAGCTCGAATAACCTCCTCGTTTTATCGCGTGGAAAGGAATAAGGACGTCCCATCCTATCCTCAAGGGGTACGTACGGGCGTGTAATGTTTGGACGAGCAACCGGCTTCGAGTCGTTCGGTTGTTGTTGAGCATTAGCGACAACGATCGCTTTTCCCTTTCCTTTGTCATTTCGGGAGTCTGGCTTTGGGAGAGGGGTTTTATGGCCCATCTGGTCCATCTGCGCTAGTTTGTCAATCAAAGCCTGAAAGGTAGTCGGCTTGAAGAACATCATAAACTGTGAGATGGTTGCTTGTGGATCAAGGGTTCCAACAAACATTCCCACCGCAGGGGCTTCTTCTATGCGCTGCTCACACTTCGACCATAGATTACGCCACCGTATAGCGTACTGAACCCATGTCTCGCCGGGTTTTACCCTAGCGTTAATCAGTGCCGTCATCGGGGTACGTTCACTGGCACTTGCAAAGCGTTGGGTTAACAGCAGCTCCATTTCCACGAAGGTTTTAATAGAATCATTAGGGAGTTCAGAGTACCACTCGAACGCCGTATCTGATAGACTTCCAACGAACTGGGGCAAAAGCTTGTCATCGCCGCCGGTGTTACCGCAAAGCGCCCTGAACTGGGCAACATGCTGATGGGGATTGCCGGTCCCCTTGTAGACATGGAACTTGGGAATTGTGTAACCCGGCGGGTACTTGATTTGGTCATACCAGCCTGGATATGGCCGCCCCATTTTTACGACGTGGCCGGCTGCTTCAGCCGCATGATGAACCCTTATTTGCTGGGCTATGTATTCGTCCAGATCAGTTTTAGAGATTGTATCCTCTTTAGCCGTTGATAGAATGGGCTGAGGATTCGATGTCTCTCCCCTATCGTCTCCAAGGACGATCGGAGGTTCTTCATTCGGGGGATCTTGTTGTATCATCATCCCTATTATGTCCTGGAAGAGGAGGCCCATACGCTGTATGTTGGCCGCTTGTTCAGCAGCCTCTTTGTCCTTCTTTTCCAATATTCGGCGAAAGAACTCGGCGTCGGTCTCTTCGTCTCGGCGCTCATCTAAGGACGCTTCAGGGTTTTCTTTTGGCTCTGTAAGCACGGCCATAGCATTCATCATCTCCTGAAGCTTTTGTTGCTGCTCTTGAGCCTTGGTCACTGATCGGGTGAGCGGTCGGTGACCCGTAGAAGTGCGGCTTTCCTCCTTTCCAGAAGCCATATAAACCGTATGAACTGTTATGCCCCCTGACTTGGGGCGTTTAGGTTTACCGCTTTTAGACTTTGCCATTGTCACGGGAGTTTTCTCTGGCCTCCTTCTTTTGTGGACCGTTGAAGTGGGCATCCTAGCAATTGTTGCCCCCTGTTATTTAATGGGGCGGTTTTTGTCTTTTTCCACCTTTGCCTTTTTCTGGCGATGAAAGTGGTCCAGGTCAATCACGGAGTCTTGAACTCTACGCCAAACCTTGTATATTTTTGAGGACAGCCGTTGAGGGGGATGTTTTTGCTTCGTTTCTGGAGCTCTCTCCACAGGTGGAGGAGATCTCTTCATTGTAGCGGTTGGAGAGTTCTTCCGTACCCTTCTCAGCAGCTCAAAGCTGTTCCCAGTTGGAACAGCAGCGTTGATTTCCACCACTGGAGCCGGTGGAGTTAGCCCTGAGGGAAAGTTGCCCCCTGCCTTCCTCACTCGTTGCCAATGGCGACGTCGAGTACGATGAGCCGTTGGGACTGGCTCAGAGATAGAGATAGCTTCTTTCTGCCCTCTGTCTGAATGAGGCGCCGTCGGTGTTAACCTCTTAAAGACTGAGGTTGTCTTCTGAGGTGTGACATCTAACCTATCGAAGACAGATCCTCGAGCAGGGACAGGAGCAGGAATCGTCAGTCTTGAAAAGACTGACTCTTTGACAGGGGAAGCCGTCTTGACGACTTCTGGAGCAGCAGTTATTGCTTTCCTTGGGACAGCCGGTTTAGAGTTCTGATTTAGCCTGGTGAAAACAGAGGCTGTCGGTTTGGTAGCGGGCGACCCGTTGACAGGGGCCGTCGTAGCAGTGAGCCGGTCGAAGACCGACTTCTTGTTCACCTCCGATGCAGGTATCGGCATAGAGAAGCTTGTAGGTGGGATCATGGTCCCGAAGAACAGGCCAGTGGTGGCTTGGGTCACCTGGTCTACTGGCAGAGTGAGGAAGGAAGCCGCTTGGGGCCCATATGCTACACCTCCGGGAGAGGTGGAGCGTCCGTTGCAGTGGCATTTCGAGCAGTTGGTGCAGTTAAAGGCCATTGAATCTTGAGTTCTACGCCAGGAAAAAGACCAAATCTTAGTAACTTGAAATCCGAAGGCAACCATTTAACAAACCGCGATTGGTTCGCGAGGACGACACACGAAGTGTGGAGTGGAAAGAGGAAAAGGTCCCACCGGGCGTGCCAGAATCTGTTCCCCTCCGAACGACGGCGCACAGGACCGCGATGTCCTGGCACTGAGATTCGGGGCAGATGCTATTTGGTGCTATCCGTCCACCTCTCCGAAGATGCCAAGTTGATTTATGGCACCGTATATCAGAGGTTTAGACGGATGCGAACGATGTAGCAGACTTCGTCAGATTCCCCCTCGCTTGAGGGGTTTTTGATTGTGGGGACGCTCTTCCCTGCAGGCGCAAGCCCTTGCAGTTAATTACGCTACCGCTTCGCGGTAACAACTTTCTCCTTCTCCAGAATTTCACTTCGTGTCGTGGGTGTTTGTTTTGTTTGTGATTGCCCGTGGATTGTATACGGAGACTGAGTAATGTCGTCGCCCGTAGGACGTGGATTAGTCCAAATCCGTATTTACTTAGATTTGGATTTGGTGCTTTTAGTTTAAGGACACGTTAGCCATATTTAGGCTAAGATCAACTTAAACATTCGTTAAGGATACGTTAGTCCTGTTTGAGACTAAGATCAGCTTAACGGGATCGTTTAGATCCGACAAAAAAGCGTTTGGGCTCTATTGTTCCAGTTTAGGGACATAGTGGTCCATTGCATGTATGGTCGTCGGGACTCGTCACCTCTCTGACGACGTTGAAGGATTACAACGACAAATGTCAGAGGAGTTCAGAGATGTGCCCTTGAGCCAAAGTTGATTGGGGGAATTTATAGTCCAATTTGGGACTAAAGTCTGTTTGAAGGTTTAAGGATGCGTTAGCCATATTTGAGGCTAAGATCAACTTAAACGGTTGTTAAGGATACGTTAGTCCAGTTTGGGACTAAGATCGACTTAACGGGATCGTTTAGATCCAACAAAAGAGCGTTTGGGCTCTATTGTTCCAGTTTAGGGACATAGTGGTCCATTGCCAGTTTAAGGACATAGTGGTCCACCGTTAGTTAAAGGACGTTTCGGTCCGATATTAGTTTAAGGACGTTTCGGTCCAATATTAGTTTAAGGACGTTTCGGTCCACGAGTTTAAGGACCCCGCAGTCCATATTCATGTGGTCGTTGGGACCCGTCACCTCTCTGACGTCGTTGAAGGATTACAACGACAGATGTCAGAGGAGTTCGGAGATGTACTCTCGAACCGATTGTAAATTGATTTAGTAGAGCAATTTTGCTCAGTCAATTTAATTTAAGGACTTATGGCCAAAATTGGGCTAAGTCCAGTTGAGAATGTTCAACATTTTATTTGCTTTTGTATAGCATTTCTTTTATTTTTATTTTTATTTAGGCTTTGCCCAGAAAAGATGCAGAGCATCAATTTGTTTTGGGCTCTGTTTTTTTTTAAGAATGATGCAAGGCATCAATTTTATTTGGGCTCTGCCCTTGTATAAAGGATGCAAAGTATCAATTTATTTGGGCTCTGCCCATTTATTGCCTTGCAATTTATTTTGGCCTGTCAGGTCATTTTGACTTGGGCCTGGCCCTTTAAGTAACGCATTGCATTTGTGCAAGGCACTGTTAATTTAAGAATCTTTTAGATTCAAGAACCGATGGTTCATAAAAGAAGTGCAAAGCACTATTTGATTTAGATCTAAAAAAAACAAATTTTTTCTTGTTTTTCTTATCTCAGAGAACCAAAGGTTCATGAAAGTGCAAAGCACTATTAATTTAAGAACCTTTTAGGTTCAAGAACCGATGGTTCATAAAACAAGTGCAAGGCACTATTTGATTTAGATCTAAGAAAAAAACAAGTTTTTTTCTTGTTTTTCTTCTCTCAGGGAACCAAAGGTTCATAAAAGTGCAAAGCACTATTAATTTAAGAACCTTTTAGGTTCAAGAACCGATGGTTCATAAAACAAGTGCAAGGCACAATTTTTTTTATTTTTTTATTTATTTATTTATTGTTGAAGATCACTGATCTTTTTCTTAGATCAATGATCTATTCCTAAGAGAATTTTCTCTTGTTTTAAAGGTTTTTACCTTCTTTTTTTTTGTGTTCTCAAGGAGTTCTCAAGAGTTCTCTTCTCTCTTTTTTTTTTTTTAAAACCAGATGTCTCCCTTTGAAATGAGGTCTGGGGTCCTTTTTATAGTGCTAAAAAATTAGTTAAATTTGTTTAAAAAAATCTTTTTCTGAGTGATTTGGGGAATTTTCCCCACCGTTGGATCTTTGATCCAAAGGCCCCTGTTTTACAGAAGAAATCTTCTTGTTTTAACAAGAACAGAAAAAAAATTTCCTTAAATCTTCATTCTGTTTTTTTTTTGCGCAACTCTCCAACGCGTGACACGTGTCGCGCAGTGAAGCGCTTGCGCAACTGAGCTTGCGCAACTGCGCAGACACGTGTCGAGCAGTGAAGCGCTTGCGCAACTACGCTTGCGCGACTGCGCAGTTGTGTCTGCGCGACTGCGCAGACACGTGTCGCGCAGCGGTGCGCTTGGGCAGTTGTGCTTGCGCAACGGTGTCTGCGCAACTGCGCGGACACGTGTCGCGCAGCGGTGCGCTTGCGCAGTTGTGCTTGCGCGACTGCGCAGACACGTGGCGCGCTACGGTGCACTTGCGCAACAGTGTTTGCGCAACTGCGCAGACACGTGTCGCGCAGCGGTGCGCTTGCGCAACTGAGCGTTGTTTTTGTTTTTTAAAGAGCCTTGCTCTGATTGGCCACACTGCCTTGGGCGTTGTGCTGCCGTGTCAACTTCTGACACGTGGCGCGTTGCGCGCAGCGCACGGGACCTGAAGCGTTGCTTCAAAAATTTGAATTTTTGAAATTCAAACAGAGCCTTGCTCTGATTGGGGGGGAACAGCTGTTTTTACTCACGGCGCCCTTTCAGATTTTCATCCGTGCTCATTTTGCTTGTGGACATACCATTTTTTTAATGACCCATCTGTTTGCCAGTGGGACTTGGTGGTGATTTCACCGCTGGAGTAGCTGTGTAGCCAGTGGCACTAGGTGACAATATTCGTACAGTCCGGTCTCTTCGTCTAAGAGTATCGCATATCGGATCTAGGGGTGGTAAGCATCAGACCCTAATAACCCGATAATTCGTGCTGATTCGGCTCAGGACCAATCCGGGAAACTACTGATCAACCTATTAGTAAATCCCAACTGTCTTGGCCAAGGTCTTATGGTCCTGACCAATCAAACACAGTGCGATATCAACTCCCAATACATGGAGAGACCTGACAATCACTCACTGCCTCCATGTGGCTCGGAACTGCACCCAACCAAAACCTGTTTGCACGACTCAGTAGAGCCGTGGTAGGGTAGTGATCAAAGTACAGTAGGAACTCACACGAGACAAATGACGATCTCAGGTCCAAAGAATAACCTGTACACATGTCACAAGAGAACCGCTATCTAACAATAGGTATAATACCATCTAGAGGTTCTCAGCGAGATTGTCCAGTGTACTCACCCCTAATAAGCACCCGTATACAATCTTAGGTGATCACACCAATAGTTGTGGGACCAACCACCATCCCTCGTCGGGGTCTAGAAACGTACACGCAAGTCTACTCTGGAGTATCGATGCCCGATCTCGATACTCCTGCAACTTGGGGCATTTAAGGATGTGCTTACAAACTACCCGGCTCCCACAAGTATGATCACCATCACAATGTCGGTAGTCAAGCAAGATCTTACAGGCTTTAGCAACATGTAACCGCAATATATAATAATGTGTATAGCATATGCCATGTTAAGATAAAGTCAAACCATAATAGTATACTACTATATCAAGTCTTTATCAATATGTGCAAGCTGGATAAAGTATCAATAAAAACAAATACACATATCCTGATAAAGACAACTGAAATAATATACTATATAACTGAGCAAGATCATCCTGTACATACATATCCCCAGCATCCACATGTATACATATACAATAATGGCCTCTAGGGCATACATATCCAACAATCTCCCACTTGCACTAAAGGCCCGTTATTGGCGTACCGAATACCCAACGTCTGCTCTAAGGCCAGCTGCTGGCGTACCGTATACCCAACATCTCAAAAAATCGCTCGAACTGCGCTTGAGGGAGGGCCTTTGTAAATGGATCCGCCGTGTTCTCTTTTGTGTCCACTCTCCTGACCTCGATCTCCTGGCGATCTATGATTTCCCTGATCAGGTGATACCGCCTTAAGATATATCTGGATTTCTGATGGGACCGTGGTTCCTTCGCTAAAACTATAGCCCCATTGTTATCGCAATACAAAGGTATCGGATCAACAATGGACGGAACTACCTAATGTTCAGTAATGAACTTCTTCATCCAGACCGCTTCTTTTGCGGCATCGTTCGCAGCAATGTATTCGGCCTCCATCGTCGAGTCTGCGACGGTATCCTGTTTGGAACTCCTCCAACACACCGCCCTTTCGTTGAGGGTAAACATAAAACCAGAGACAGACTTGTTGTCATCCTTGTCACTCTGGAAGCTTGAATCGGTAAAGGATTCGACCTTGAGGTCTCCATTACCGAAAACCAAAAACATCTCCTTAGTCCTTGAAAATGTGCTTCACTACTGTCCAGTAATTCTCACCTGGGTTTGACTGATACCGGCTGACCCTATATCTGGTCTTGTATATAGTATCGCATACATTATAGATCCTACCGTCGAAGCGTAGGGTATAGTGCTCATGCGAACCCTCTCCTCATCAGTCTTGGGAGATATCTCCTTGGAGAGGGTGATTCCATGCAATGTGGGTATATTACCGCGCTTGGAATCTTCCATACTAAATCTCTTTAGTACGGTCTCTATGTACCTAGACCGTGAAAGTCCCAGTAATCTCTTGGATCTATCTTTGTAGATCCAGATCCCCAGAATGTACGAGGTATCACCCAGGTCCTTCATAGAGAACCTTTGTGATAAGAACAGCTTGACTGATTGTAGCATAGGAATATCATTTCCTATCAAAAGAATGTCGTCCACGTAAAAAACTAGGAATATGACAGTTCATCCTACAATCTTCTTATAAATACATGGCTCATCCTCGTTCTTGATGAAGTCAAATTCCTTAACTGTTTCATCAAAACAGATGTTCCAGCTCCGCGATACCTGCTTTAATCCATAAATGGATTTAAGAAACATGCACACCTTCCCGTTGTTCCCACTGTCTACAAAACCTTCTGGCTGATCCATATAAATGTACTCTTCCAAACTTCCGTTTAGAAAAGCCATTTTTACATCCATCTTCCAGATTTCATAGTCATGGAAGGCGGTAATGGCAAGTAGGATCCGAATGGATTTGAGCATAGCCACTGGAGAAAAGGTTTCGTTATAGTCCACTCCTGGTCTTTGACGAAAACCTTTTGCAACGAGTCTAGCCTTATAGGTTTCCACCTGCCCATCTACACCAAATTTCCTTTTGTAGATCCATTTGCATCCAACGGGTTTTACACCAGGTGGAGAAATATCCAAGGTCCACACATCATTAGTGTACATAGACTCCATTTCGGATCGCATGGCATCCAGCGACTTATCAGAGTCCCTACTGATAATGGCCTGCCTAAAACTAGTAGGGTCATCTTCTTCCAAGATGCAATCCTCTCGATCCTCGTCTATGAGAAAACCGTAGTATCTCTCAGGCGGATGAGAAATCCTACCACATCTGTGGAGTGGCTGAGGTTCGTCTGGGACTACTGAATCTAGCGGTTCTACCAAATCTTCAGTTACATTTTGTGGTTCAGAAATTTCTTCCAGTTCTACCATACTCCCACTAGTTTCTTTTGCAAGAAACTCCCTTTCTAAAAATGTGGCATGGCGAGATATAAACGCCTTCTATTTCTCAGTGTGGTAGAACAAATATCCTAATGAATCTTTAGGATATCCCATAAATTTACATAGAACTGATCGTGCCTGAAATTTTTCCGGTTTCTGTGTTTTCACATAGGCTGGACAATCCCATATCTTAATAAATTTAAGACATGGTTTCTCACTACTCCATATTTCATACGGAGTCTTAGGCACGGATTTGGATGGAACTTGATTCAAACGATATGCCACTATTTGAAGCGCATGTCCCCAGAATGAAAGAGGCAACTCAGCACTACTCATCATGGAGCGAACCATATCCAATAGGGTACGATTCCTCCGCTCTAATACACCATTGTGCTGTGGCGTATACGAAGGAGTAAGCTGAGAGAGAATTCCATTCTCTTTTAGGTAATCAAATAATTCCGTGCTCAACTACTCCCCTCCTCTATCAGATCTGAGGATCAAGATACACATATCCGAACCTTGAGAGACCGTCAGTGAATGTAATGAAGTACAAGAACCCACCCTGTGCATGTATAGATATTGGACCACATACATCACTGTGTATGAGTCCTAAGAGCTCTGTTGCTCTTTCTCCGTGTCTGGTGAACGGAGATTTGGTCATCTTTCCTTTGAGACAAGACTAACAAGTTTCATAAGATGAAAATTCGAACGTATTCAAATGTCCATTCTTATGTAATTTACTCAGTCTTTTCTCTCCGATATGACTAAGTCTATAATGCCACAAGTAGGATTCGTTCTCTTCTGAACTCTTCCTCTTGCGTGTGTTTTATACATCGAAAACTATGTTTTGATTTAGAACATAGATACCATTACACAGTTTACGACAACCAATACCTGATTAAGATAAATGTTCATGATATTTCTATCAAGAACAAACTTATATCCATCTTTATCAAGTAAAGAAACTGATATGATATTGCAAACCATGGAAGATACATAGTAGCAATTGTTCAAAATCATAGTATTGCCTTTTGGCAACACTAGGTAATATTCACCGACGGCAGCAACATCAACTTGCGCTCCATCCCCTACTCTGAGGGACATATCACCAGGTCCAACTATCCTACTTTTTCTCAGTCTCTGCAATAAATTACAGATATGAAATCCTGATCCGGTATCTAGTACTCAGGAGGTAGGACTGACCGAAAAACAGTTCTCAATAACAAGAACACCTGAAGGAGATGCAATAGTATGCTTCTTCTTTGTTGGGGTCATCAAGGAATCCATACAATCCTCTTTCCTTTGCTAGTACTTATGACCGCCGTCATAAGTTAGAGCCAAATTGACATTCCCCAGCCACGAATAAGAATTCGGATCGGTCAAGTGATACATTTTATTATCTTGATTAGGGCGTGAAATGGTTGCTACCTGGGGAGAGAGAAAAGAAACACATGGCGTGCGCTCTTGCAAGATTGGATTGGTTATTAGTTTATCGAACCAGGATGGTTCCCACTGTTTCCTCAAATTCTCCATCAAACCTTAAAAGGAGAATTAGTCGGATTAATCGCACGTTATAATACTTGCTTAACCTTTCGGCCAGGCTAGTATTGGTACTTCGAAGGAGGTTTTCCAATGCTTTCGCGAAATTCCTTAATTATGTAATCTCTTTTTCTTGGAGGCGTAGCCCCGCTAACACCGTTCTAGACACCTACTTGGTTTATAGCATTGGTTGTTTAGTGAAATAATCTTCCAAGAGTAATCCTACTCATCAGTAGGATCGAGATCCAACTATCATTATGTGATGACCTAGATGGAATCCACTCTAGTCACCACACTCCAGAAGGTATGCTAAATCTGCAAGTTTCATGTATATTTGAAACTTCCGATGTGGTTTTTGCCCCTAGGACCCAAGTGACCTTGACGAATAATCAACAAATCAAAAGTTCCTAGTCAAGTTCAACCCGTCGTTATCCAAGATTGCATTAGACCCACCCGCATGATCCTTGACGAATAATCAACAAAATCACGCGACTTTCCTAACCAATCGCATCTATCTATGCTACAGAGAATCATTACTCAGCTACCGTTCACTGTGCCTTGACGAATAATCAACAAACACAGCACAAATACTAAGTACTAATTTTCTGAAACGACGGAGGGCTACAGCTGGTTTTTTGGCGAAAACCCCTTTAACGTATTGAACTTGATATCGTTGAAGGAACCTGATAGCTTTGAAAAGGAGTGGTTTAAGCTCCGCTTTTGAAAACTATTGGTTTTGAAGAAAACCGAGTAATCTATAGCATAAACTTTTGCTCAAGAGGTCATTCCCTGCGAAGCGATCTCGGCTCTTGCCTCCTGGACTGAGGTATTGGATATTCACGACCGAATACTACTATGCAAAACCAAAGAATATTACTACAGTTTTTCGAAATTTGTTCCAACCACATCTTTTAGGTTATTTTTCTTGCATTAATCAAAACTAATGCGGTCCCATCAATTAATCCTATCACACCAGAAAAGAACGAAAATATAATATACGTATATGCCATCCGCATTCGCCACTGGACCCCGTCATCATCCGTTAGGTTACTTAACTAATGGCAGAGCGGGGGATGGACTAGCGCGGGTGCAAAACATATACAGTATCTACTAGTATATATATAAATGTATATAACATTCATCCCAGGCATGATAATAAGCAACATCACAAAATCTCAGCAAGCAACACAGAATGGTGGATAATCTTGGAGCCTCGGGTTTCATTTGAGCCGCAAATAAAACCCGACGTTCCTGGGCGTGTGGATAGCCTGTGCAATGAAACCTGGACCCCTACGAGCGCGGCAAGTTACCTTCCAATCTCATAAGCGAGGCAACCCAATCAACAAAGTGAATGGACCACCCGGCACTACACGAGATCCGGTAACTTGAGCGTCCTCCGTGGGTCATCCTATACCCCCTACGAGTGCGGCGAATAGCCCGCCAATTCTAAAGTGAAGCCCCCTCTTTCTCAACACCATGAGATGCGGGCTTGTTGCCTTCTAGAACCCGGCTATTCGTGCACTCCACTGCAGGGTAATCTTAGTATAGAAAATAAAAATAATATGTACAATGGTGACATCGACCTCAACCCGGTCATGCCACAATCAAATAATATACAACAGGCAGTAACGATAGTCCACATGTCGGACGCCCGCCCCGCAATAACAAATGTACAAATGAATCTTAACTGTACTACTAACATTGCACCACAAGCTCTCCACCACGGCTATCCAACCACTACCACAGCACAAACACAGAACATCAATGCGAATGTCATGTTCGAAAATCCGTCTAAAAGAACATATAACAATTAAATGAGTTATACCGCTCTAATGACATTCACGGTCGTAGATAGTAATGTATGTACTGAAACTATTAAACAGTGTTAAAAAAATAACGACTTCGAAATACCCCGCATTGCCCCTAAACTCAAGACAACAAAATATTCACAATCTGGGGTGTAGGGTGTTTTTCGTCACCCCATTGAGATGGGAATACGCACGCGCTGGTCAGGCATACTACAGATTCCCCCTGTCTAGGGTAGGCCGGGGTTTATTGGTTGTGGGGATCCGAATCTCCGACAGCCGCGGACTAAGCTGCCGTTAATTACCCCTCGCCTTTGGAGCGAGAGAACCTCCGATTGATGGGTTAAACTGGTCATGCGAACTCAATGTGCAGTGTGCGTGTGTTGTGTTTTGAAAGGGGTTTTTAGATATATCGGAAGGCACACAGAGTTTTTACGGGGGTCCCGCTACCCGGATAGCGGGCTGGGGGTCAAAGGGGCTAGCAGCCCCCTTGCGGTGTGCGAGACAACGCCCCGTTAGAAATTTTTTTCTAACAGGGACAGTGTCGTGGAGTATGTGTGTGTACATATGTATACATATGTATATATATATATATATATATATATATATATATATATGTATATATATATATAAAAAAAGGGGGGAAAAGCATCCAAAGGATGCGTGGGGCCAGCGCCAGCGCTTTGAGCGCAAGAGCGCTAGCGCACCATGTGTCGGCACGTGGACGCTCGGACGTTAGCGCACTGAGCGCTAGCGCGCCACGTGTCGGCACGTGGGCGCTAGGGCGCTAGCGCTTTGGGCGCTAGCACTCTGAGCGCAAGAGCGCTAGAACACTGAGCGCTAGCACGCCACGTGTCAGCACGTGGGCGCTCAGGCGCTAGCGCAAGAGTGCTAGCGCACTGAGCGCTAGCGCACCACGTGTCAGCACGTGAGCGCTCGGGCGCTAGCGCAAGAGCGCTAGCGTACTGAGTGCAAGAGCTCTAGCGCACTGAGCGCTAGCGCGCCACGTGTCAGCACGTGGACACTCAGGCGCAAGCGCTTTGGGCGCAAGCGCTCTGGGCGCAAGAGCGCTAGCGCGCCACATGTCAACACGTGGGCGCTCGAGAGCTAGCGCTCTGAGCGCAAGCACGCTAGCGCTATGAGCGCTAGTGCACCACGTGTCAGCACGTGGGCGCTCGGGCGCTAGCACTAGCGCACCACGTGTCAGCACGTGGGCGCTCGAGCAGCAAAAAGGGACTTGGTCCCTGCAATGGAAGTTGTACTCCCAGAAAGGAGCACTTATTATTCTGTATGTATATATATATATATATATATATATATATATATATATATGAGGAGTTAAACTCCTAAGATGTTTTAAAGTTGATGAAGGGCTTCTCCCCTTGAGCCCTAGTTCTTCCCCAAAGTAGGGTTTCTGGAGATGGGTCTCCTTCTTCCTCCTTTGTTTGGCCGGATCTTGAAAATCAAGAAATGTGGGATTTTAAAAAATCTCTTCTTTTTGAGATCTGATGGTAGATCCAAGTTCCCCTTTGTGGGTTTTATGGTGAAAAACTATTTAGTTTTGAAAAAAGAGGAGTAAAACTCTTGATTTAATTCAAAAGAAAGAAGAAGGTTTGCAACCTTCAGAAAGGGGAAAGAGGCACAAACCCTGAGTTTTCTTTTTTGAGAGAATGAAAAGTGTTTTTTTTATTCATCATCATTTTGCCTTATATAGCCTTACATATTTACATATACCCCCTTGGGCTTTGCAAAAATGGCATTTTGCCTATCCCATGACTCATGTGCCATTTCATTTTTGCACATAAGCCATAGGCTTACAAAATATTGGCTTTATGCCCATTTTGCATACATTCATGTATAAAAAATTACATAAAAATTATTTATTATATGATTTTGTTGTTGGCATGAGGGAGGCTGGCCGCGGGCTCGACTTGGGCATGGGCCCGCTTGACCTGGGCTTGGGCCCACCTAGCTTGGGGATTGACCTTGACTTTGACTCGGTCAACCGGGGTGTAAATTTTTACCCCAACAAATTGCCCCCCATCGATGAATGCACACCGCATATGTGGGTCGTGTGCATGAAATTGATGGATCTTCTTTTGCGTAGAGGCGACTTGCTTTGGTCCCCACTTTTTGGGATGCACTGCCCTTTTTTACGATGTGGACGGTCGGCGCTTAACGCGTCTCCGAGACGGAGTGTCCGTGGTAGAAGTTTCCCTGGCCCAGAGTGATCTAGTTTCTGCTTTGTAGGAAGCCTGCACTGCCCTTTTTGCGACATGGACGGTCGACGCTCTGATCCGAAGCGATTTGGTAGACGTATCCCCGGCACGGAATGTCTGCTTAACGTTTCCCCGGCACGGAGTGTCGCTGGTTGACATGTCCCCGAGACAGAGTGTCTGCTTGACGTTTCCCCGACACGGAGTGTCTCTGTTGGACGTTTCCCTGATGCGGAGTGTCTGTGTTGGACGTTTCCCCGATGCAAAGTGTCGCTGGTTGACGTGTCCCCGGCACGGAGTGTCTGCTTGACGTTTTCCCGGCACGGGGTGTCGCTGGTTGACGTGTCCCCGAGACAGAGTGTCTGCTTGACGTTTCCCCGGCACGGAGTGTCGCTGTTAGACGTTTCCTTGATGCGGAGTGTCTGTGTTGGACGTTTCCCCGATGCAGAGTGTTGTTGGTTGACGTGTCCCCGAGACAGAGTGTCTACTTGACGTTTCCCCGGCACGGAGTGTCGCTGTTGGACGTTTCCCTGATGCGGAGTGTCTGTGTTAGACGTTTCCCCGATGCAAAGTGTCGCTGGTTGACGTGTCCCCGGCACGGAGTGTCTGCTTGACGTTTTCCCGGCACGGAGTGTCGCTGGTTGACGTGTCCCCGAGACAGAGTGTCTGCTTGACGTTTCCCCGGCATGGAGTGTCGCTGTTGGACGTTTCCCTGATGTGGAGTGTCTGTATTGGATGTTTCCTCGATGCAGAGTGTCGCTGGTTGACGTGTCCCTAAGACGGAGTGTCTGCTTGATGTTTCCCCGGCACGGAGTGTCGCTGGTTGACGTGTCCCCAAGACGGAGTGTCTGCTTGACGTTTCCCTGTTACAGAGTGTCTGCTTGATGTTTCCCCGGCACGGAGTGTCGCTGGTTGACGTGTCTCCGAGACGGAGTGTCTGCTTGACGTTTCCCCGTTACAGAGTGTCTGCTTGACGTTTCCCTGTTACGGAGTGTCTTTGTTGGACGTTTCCCTGATGCGGAGTGTCTGTGTTGGACGTTTCCCCAATGCAGAGTGTCGCTTGTTGACGTGTCCCCGGCACGGAGTGTCTGCTTGACATTTCCCCGGCACGGAGTGTCGCTGGTTGACGTGTCCCCGAGACGGAGTGTCTGCTTGACGTTTCCCTGAGACGGAGTGTCTGTTGTCGATGTGCCCCTGGCACGGAGTGTCTGCTTGACGTTTCCCCGAGGCGGAGTATCGGCTGGTTGACGTATCCCCGAGACAGAGTGTCTGTTGTCGATGTGCCTCCGGCACGGAGTGTGTGCTTGACCTTTCCCCGAGGCGGAGTATTGGCTGGTTGACGTATCCCCGAGACGGAGTGTCTGTTGTCGATGTGCCCCGGCACGGAGTGTCTGCTTGACGTTTCCCTAAGACGGAGTATCGGCTGGTTGACGTATTCCCGAGATGGAGTGTCTGTTGTCGATGTGCCCCCGGCACGGAGTGTCTGCTTGACGTTTCCCCAAGATGGAGTATCGGCTGGTTGACGTATCCCCGAGACGGAGTGTCTGTTGTCCGACGCAGAGGTCGATGTTGGAATTGGTTGGTTTGATTTGTTTGATCTGAGTTGATATCAGCATCGCTACACTGGAATATAGTACCAGGAGCGAATCGTCATCTGTCTTGAGAGGATTTGGGAATTAGTTTTCTGTCGGCATCTGCATTGCTACACTGGAATAATGCCAGGAGCAATTCATCATTTGCCCCAGAAGGATTTGGGAATTGGTTTTTGCTTGGCATCTGCATTGCTGCACTGGAATATTGCCAGGAGCAATTCATCATTTACCCCGAAAGGATTTGGGAATTGGTTTTTGCTTGGCATCAGTATCGCTACACTGGAATATGGTACCAGTAGTGAATCATTATTTGCACTTTCTTATCAGGAAGCGATGGCTTATGAGACAGGTTTTAGGTCTCTATCACCTAAGACTTTCAATTTTGTGAGCCGTAAGGGTCTCACAAAGTGTTTTCTCCCTACGGGTCGTTAGGATCCCGTAAGTATATTTTCTCCTTAGGAGTCGTGGGGACTCCCAAGTGTATTTCTCCTTTGTGAGTCGTAAGGATCTCACGCGGGAATTTTCTCCTCACAAAGTCGAGAGGACTTTATGAGTGCATTTCATCTCTTTTTCACGAGTTTGCGCCCTTTCGGTTTTTCACAAACTCGCCGGCAGTCCTGCTGTTTTTACTCACGGAGCCCTTTCGGGTTTTCATCCTCGCCCATTTTTCTTGTAGACATACCTTTTTTTATTTTTATTTTATTATTTTTGGAGAGATTGGGATTGTTTTACGCCCGTGGATTGTATACGGTTTTGCAGGATGTATGATCCAGATCATAGGGCCGGAAACATTTCGGGACTTTGTTGGCGTATGCATCGCTGCACTGGAATATGGTACCAGGAGCGACTCATCATTCGCCATTAGGAATTTGAGTTTTTGGACGGCGTCTGCATCGCTGCACTGGAATATGGTACCAGGAGCGAGTCATCATTCGCCACTTAAGGGTATGGGATTTGGAATTTGGTTGGCGTCTGCATCGCTGCACTGGAATATGGTACCAGGAGCGACTCGTCATTCGCCATTGGGGTATGGGATTTGGAAAGTGATGGCTTAGGAGACAGGTTTAGATCCCTATCACCTAAGACTTTTCAATTTTATGGGCCGTGAGGGTCCCATAAAAGCATTTTCTCCCTACGAGTCGTAAGGATCTCGCAGGTGTATTTTCTCCTTAGGAGTCGTGGGGACTCCTAAGTGTGTTTTTCTTTTGTGAGTCATAAGGATCCCACAAAGGTTTGTTCTCCTCATGTATCGTGAGGACACATGAGTGGGTCTTCTCAATGGAGCATAATTCCAAAGGCGGAGACCAGCCGCGTAACTGGTGGTTGCGGCGGGGCATGGGTATGCTGAGAATTATTTGATCCCGTGGATTGTATACGGCAGTCAATTTGGGGACTGGCCGTAGGGCTGGGAGAATTTTGGAAATTTGAATTTTTGTTGGCGTCAGCATCGCTGCACTGGAATATGGTACCAGGAGCGACTCATCAATCGCCTTTGTTTTGTTTGTTTTGTTTTATTTTTGTTTCACCGCGATTGCTCTATTATTTCAACTTTTCTTATCGCGAAGATCGCGATTGCCCTATCATTTTGGCTATTTATTCACGGTTGCCCCATCATTTCGGCTTTATTTTTATTTTTATTTTCACTCACTGATTTTTATTGCGAGTTGCCCCATCATTTTGGCTTTTCTTTATTTTTCTTTTATTTACACATTTTTTTTGTTTATTTACATTTTTTTTACATTCCCAGTTTAACGACTTAGAGGTCGACTGTTCTCAGTTTAATGACGTGGTGGTCGATTGTTCCCAGTTTTATGACGTGGTGGTCGACTGTTTTCAGACAAAGGAAGATGTCCGAGAGAATCGGTTTCACGAAGAACTTCGTTCTCCGTTTGTATGAAATTGGCGGTCGCAGCTTGATCGTTGGTTAACACGCCAGGGGACAATGATATTTCTCCCGCCTTATATTGTTTCTCGACCCAATCCTTGAAGATGCAACAGTCTTCAATAGTGTGCCCCAGCACTCGGTGGTATGGGCAAAAGTTAGGATGATCAGTCCTGTTCGCTTCACTTAGCCTTTTTGGTTCTGGTAGCCGCAGGCCATTCTTCAGAGCATCTTTAAAAATTTTGTGGACCTTGTCCCTTCGGAATGAGTAGACCTTATTTCTTCTCTCCTCCAAAGTTGGCTCTCGAGACTGGTCAGTTTTAGCTCCGCCCGTTCTCTGCTTATTTAGAGAATCGGTGCTGTTAGAACTTCCGCCTTTTCGGTTGTCGTCCCTCCAAGGTTTCGGTCTGTTTGTGAACTGAAGGTCCTGAGCAGACTCGGGCTTTGAGCATTCCAACGTTTGGACCTTTTTTGTCAACTCTTGGAATGTTTTAAGGCCCGCGGTGCATAGAAATGGGGCCATCCAATTATTGAGATTTCCGACAAGGAGACTGACAGATTGGTCCTGCTCTATCGGCGGTTCACATTTGACAGAGAGATTGCGCCATCGGGTTATAAAATCCGTGCTGCTTTCGTTGTTCTTGGGCTTGGTCCTTACGAGCTCGGCAATGGTGATCTTATCACTGACGCTCATAAACCTTTGTCAAAACAAAGATTCCATTTGGACGAAAGTAGTAACGGAGCCATCCGGTATGCTCGTGTACCAGTCGAAAGCAACATCGGTCAAGCTATTAACGAACTGGCGAAGGAGAAGCGCATCGTTGCCCCCAGTATTCCCGCATGAGGCTTTGAAGTGGGCGATGTGTTGATTCACATTTCCCGTCCTATCAAATCTTCCGAATTTAGGGATGACATAGCCGCTAGGAAATTCTACCAGATCATACTGAGCAAGATATAGTCTTCCACTGCCGCTGATATCTTTTTGCGCTTCGGCTTCGGCCATAAATGTTTTGACTTTGCTGGCAACCAAATCCATGATTTGATCTTGAGTTAGCGGGCTACTGTTATCGGTAGCCAAGACATTTCCCAAGATAGGATGCGACTGATTTTCATGTAGTTCGCCCACTTTTGGATTTGAGGGAATAGGTGTCGGCTGCTTTGGGACACCATTTCCCGGTTCACGAGCAGAGCCCTCCGCTTGATTGGGCGGCTGAGAGGCAAGTCGGGCCGTGAGCTGCATCACGACATTCGCCAAGTCGTCAATTTTGGAGTAGAGCTTGGCCATCTCCTTGTCTTTGCTTCTGAGCTATTTTCGGAGCTCTTGGAGAAGTTGCTGCTCCGCGTTCTTGGGCTGGAAAGTTGGCTCATCTTCTCTTTCCGAGCCCGACTCCTCATGGACCGAAGGGTCTTTCCGCCTATCATCCTCATCGAGAAGGTTTTCATCACCCAGCGGGGGCGGCTATTCTTGGGAAGCGACAACCACATTCAAGCAAGATTGGATTTGAGATGTGGTGGCCCCGTCCTTGCTCTTGCTGCTCATGCCTACCATGTAGACAGTGTGGACCACATACCCAGCCATTTCCCCATCTTCAGCGGGGTAACCCTGTTCTTCGAACCTCATGAGGTTCAGCCTAGCAGGAGCCCTAGCCCTTTTGTTGGCTCTATATCTGAGCCTTTTCTGCCTTAGCTTTTCAATTTTAAGGGCTCGGCGGGCATCCATTTCCTGGGAAGCCACCGTGAGTCGATTAGCGGGGAGCTTAGAGAAAACACCCGATCGAGCAGTTGTCAGGGGCACCGCCGGGGCTTGCTCGAGAGGCCCTGTTACTTTGTTGGTGTTGATGGCCTTGCCCCCAGCTGGGGCCAGAAAAAGTCGTTCAAACACCGATTTGCGTTTGAGTTGGGGCGCCTTCGAGACCACTACATTTGGCCTCTTGCCTTTCGAGACCGGTTTGTCTGTCACCAGGGCTTGAGGAGCTGGGATGGCGCCAACTGGCATGAACATAATAGAGCCAAATGGTAGCAGCGGCTCCTCCCATTGTCGCCCGAGACTGGCCGGAAGGACCGTCCTGGAGTCTATCTTCATCGTGTAGGAGATGGGAGCTGAGTTCATCTTTGGAGACATTGTTGAAAGGTGATTGCCTGAAAATCTGCATGAAAAAGCATTATTTCAGTATAAATATAGGTATGTATATTGACTGAGTTCGCATTAATACTTGACCCGAAATATGGGAGGAGAGATTGGTCCCACCGGGCATGCCAGAATCTGTAGGGTGTTTTTTATCACCCTATTGAGATGGGAATACGCGCGCGCTGGTCAGGCGTACTACAGATTCCCCCTGCCTAGGGTAGGCCGGGGTTTATTGATTGTGGGGATCCGAATCTCCGGCAGCCGCGGACTAAGCTGCCGTTAATTACCCCTCGCCTTTGGAGCGAGGGAACCTCCGATTGACGGGTTAAACTGGTCATGCGAACTCAACGTGCAGTGTGCGTGTGTTGTGTTTTGAAAGGGGTTTTTGGATATATCGGGAGCCACACAGAGTTTTTACGGGGGTCCCGCTACCCGGATAGCAGGCTGGGGGTCAAGGGGGCTAGCAGCCCCCTTGCGGGGTGCGGGACAGCGCCCCGTTAGAAATTTTTTTCTAACAGGGACAATGTCGTGGATTATGTGTGTGTGTACATATGTATATATATGTATATATATAAAAAAAAAAGGGAAAAAGCATCCAAAGGATGCGTGGGGCCAGCGCCAGCGCTTTGAGCACAAGAGCGCTAGCGCACCACGTGTCGGCACGTGGGCGCTCGAGCGCTAGCGCACTGAGCGCTAGCGCGCCACGTGTCAGCACGTGGGTGCTAGCGCTCTGAGCGCAAGAGCGCTAGCGCACTGAGCGCTAGCGCGCCACGTGTCAGCACGTGGGCGCTCGGACACTAGCGCTCTGAGCGCAAGCATGCTAGCACGCCACGAGTCAGCATGTGGGCACTCGGGCGCTAGCGCTCTGAGCGCAAGAGCGCTAGCGCACCACGTGTCAGCACGTGGGCGTTCGAGCAGCAAAAAGGGACTTGGTCCCTGCAATGGGAGTTCTACTTCCAGAAAGGAGCACTTATTATTCTGTGTGTATATATATATATATGAGGAGTTAAACTCCTAAGATGTTTTGAAGCTGATGAAGGACTTCTCCCCTTGAGCCCTAGTTCTTCCCCAAAGTGGGGTTTCTGGAGATGGGTCTCATTCTTCCTCTTTTGTTTGGCCGGATCTTGAAGATCAAGAAATGTGGGATTTTAAAAAATCTCTTCTTTTTGAGATCTGATTGTAGATCCAAGTTCCCCTTTGTGGGTTTTATGGTGAAAAATTATTTAGTTTTGAAAAAAGAAGAGTAAAACTCTTGATTTAATTCAAAAGAAAGAAGAAGGTTTGGAACCTTCAAAAAGGGGAAAGAGCCACAAACCCTAGGTTTTTTTTGAGAGAGAATGAAAAGTGTTTTTTTTATTCATCATCATTTTGCCTTATATAGGCTTACATATTTACATATAGCCCCTTGGGCTTTGCAAAAATGGCATTTTGCCTATCCCATGGCTCATGTGCCATTTTATTTTTGCACATAAGCCATTGGCTTACAAAATATTGGCTTTATGCCCATTTTGCATACATTCATGTATAAAAAATTACATAAAAATTATTTATTACATGATTTTGTTATTGCCATGAGGGAGGCTGGCCGCGGGCTCGACTTGGGCATGGGCCCGCTTGACCTGGGCTCGGGCCCACCTAGCTTGGGGGTTGACCTTGACTTTGACTCGGTCAACCGGGGTATAAATTTTTACCCCAACATGGGGAATCAAACATATCCTTAAACCCTAAATCCACGAGTTAGAGAGAACCAAACAAAAATGACCCAATTCCACATTAATCAAACTGGTAGGGCCGATAATATAGGGACTTTGGCCTGCATGTTCTTATGGAATTGCCTCGTTTTTGTTCTGTGTTCATCTCACAGCCAAAGGAGCATTCTGCAATTGCTTAAAAAAATTTTAGAGCCTCTGAAAATTTCGACAGAAACTTGGATTTTTGTTTCGTGTTTCAGAGTTATTTCGGTTTTGTTACTTTAACATTATTTAAACCTGCTAGTATAGAGTTTACGGGCTGGCTCTGATACCATGAAAGGTTATGCTAGCGCCCTGGCCATCAACCGAGGCCGATTGCGGGACAAATTTTTTTCTAACGATATAAACTTAGCGCTAGAATAACCCTAAACCGGATCTACCATAAACCTAACTAGCAACTAAAGAAACTATCTACTATGAAAAGAGTATATACCAAGAGGCTCAAGTCCTTCGGATCTTCACTCCTCTCCTTTAGCATGCTCCTAGTGGCCTTCATGATCGATGGCTTCCTCACGTCAAAGATGATCCACCTGAGAGTATCTACTTTGAGCTCCTACCTTTAAACCAAGATAACTAGGTTACTTAGTATGCTAATTTAAGTATCCTAGATGATGTAGAGAGTAGTTAGGATTTGTTTAGTCTCTTAAACTCTGGAATTCTCAACTCATGAGACAAGTTAGGGTAAGAGGAAGAAGAAGAGAGCTTGGAGGAGAGAGAGTGTGTGAAAGATATTATGAAGTGAATAATGGCTCATGTTTTATATATATTAAGCAAAGATATTTACCACAAAATATCTAGATATTTTCCACAAAATATCTTGATGCCACATTGCCTCAATAGTAATCCATGACTCAATAAGTGAGTCATCAAGTAGCCACACTTCACTTAATAAAAGTCAACACCTCATACCTCCACCTCATTTAACATTTAATCAAAAAGATTAAATAACAAATGAGGTGTCTTCTTCTAGAAGCATTCTTGTCAAAAATTACAAGAATACCCATTATCCGTATATACATACCCGTATCCGTATTCCGAAAAATACGAGTACAAAAGAGACGAAAATAATCCAATAATATAATACTAGGATCCGGTTTAAACTAAAACCCGCTAATATTATCCGCCCGAATATCATACGTGCACAAGTACACGTATGTGATCGAATCCTGCCGTAAAACCATACGACCTCTATATCGTTTCGCCTGAAGCAGAGAAACCCTCTGTGTGGGCTCTAAAGACTCGACAATACGCCGGCAGTGCGTTACTGGATAAATTCATAACCATAAGCACGTCAGCAGCACTAGCTGTACGTAACGGCTACCCGGGTACCTGTCGAAAAGGAAGGCCAATAAGCAAACTCATCCGGATCCCTACTGAGCCTATGCGTGACAATATCCGTACAGTCTGGTCTCTTCGTCTAATAGTATCTTATACCAGATAAGGGGTGGTAAACGCCAAACCCTAATAACTCGATAATTCGTGCTGATTCGGCTCAGGACCAATCCGGGAAACTACTGATCAACCTATCAGTAAATCCCAACTGCCTTGGCTAAGGTCTTATGGTCCTGACCAATCGAACACAGTGCGATATTAACTCTCAATACCTGAAGATACGAATCCCTGATAATCACTCACTGCCTCCATGTAGCTCGGGACTGTACCCAACCAAAACCTGTTTGCACGACTCAGTAGAGCCGTGGTGGGGTAGTGATCAAAGAACAGTAGGAACTCACACGAGACAAATGACGATCTCAGGTCCAAAGACTAACCTGTACACATGTCACAAGAGAACCGCTATCTGACGATAGGTATAATATCATCTAGAGGTTCTCAGCGAGTCCGTCCAGTGTACTCACCCCAGTGAGCACCCGTATACAATCTTAGGTGATCACACCAATGGTTGTGGGACCAACCACCGCCCCTCGTCGGGGTCTAGAAACGTACACGCAAGTCTACTCTGGAGTATCGATACCTGACCTCGATACTGCTGTGACTTGGGACATTTAAGGATGTGCTTATAGTCTACCTGACTCCCACAAGTATGATCTCTATCACAACGCAGGCAGTCAAGTAAGATCTTACGGGCTTTATCAACATGTAACCGCAATATGTAATAACATGTATAACATATACCATGTTAAGATAAAATCAAACCATAATAGTATACTACTATATCAAGTCTTTATCAATATGTGCAAGTTGGATAAAGCATCAATAAAAAAATACACATATCCTGATAAAGACAACTGAAATAATATACTATATAACTGAGCAAGATCGTCCTGTACATACATATCCCCAGCATCCACATGTATACATATACAATAATGGTCTCTAGGGTATACATATCCAACAATAAACTAATTAACCCTAATCCTAAACATCAACCGAACCCTGACTCTAACCCTAACCCTACCTACTCAATCCTAACCCTAACCCAAATTAACCCCCAATTAATCCGGTCCTAGCTATAACCCTAACCTTAACCCTAAAATCAACAACAATAACAAAAAAAATAGCATAATTATAAATTAAAATCGAAATTAACTCATCTCAGTAGTCACCGGCCGGCGGCAAAGAGCTCGACGAATTGGAGGAGGCCGGGGATGGAGCTTAAAGAGGTGCTCACGGTGAGACTGTGGTGGCGGCGACGAGAGTGTGATGGCGACGAGGAAATCGACGACGATGGGTGTGATGGCGACGATGCACGGGTGATCGATCGGGAGTTGGTGGGAAATTTTGGGGACGGTGGAAAATTAGTTAGCTTTATTTTTTTATAAATAACTCTTTGTTGCCCCTACGGATTAATCCGTAGGGTTTTCCTTTGCGACACTGTAGGGCCAAATAAAAAATTACATTTTAATATTTTTTAATTTATTTATGCCTCTACGGTGCCCACCGTAGGGACAATAAAAAGTTGTCCCTACGAATTCCTATATCCGTAAGGCTAACCCCTCATTGTAGTAGTTCTTGTTTCTTATTCTTTTTTTACCTGCTCTATATTTTATTGGAAAAGCACGTTTCTTAATAAGAATATATTGAAATAAAGTGATTCGTATTGACGATTTCAAATGTTGGAGTACACACTTAATTTGTGCGGTAATTTGTAGATGTATATGGTAGGGATTTTCCTGTGTGTGTGAGGTGTGTGTGTGGGGTGCGGGGTGGGGAAAGAGCTAGGCTTGAGTGAGGAAGGAAGTATATGCAGTAGTTTAATAAGTAGATGATTAGGGTAGATTTCAGAAAGCATCATCCGATTTTCTATGATATCTATATAATGTCAACGAACTTACAAAATTAATACAACTTACAACATCGACTTTTGTTCAATAATAGCGGGTATAGAGTATTTGATGCAAGAAGATAACTTTAACCTTTTTCTTAATTAAAATCCTTTCTCCTGAATCTCACTCAGCCATATATAACGCATGGTCAGCAATAGAGTACTCAATTCCTTCCCTCACAATCTCAGAATTATGCTCTACCAACGTCCGTCCGTCGACCTCCATTCTTCGTCTCGGACTCGGAGCGGCTACTATTATGAAGATAATAACATCCATGCTATTATATCGAACGGTTCAGATCCATCCAACATAGAAATGAACGGTCGAGATTTGTGTGAAACATGGGTCTTTTGGTATTGGTGTATTCTACGTGCTTTGTATATAGAATTTGTACCCAAGATCCTCTGAAGACATGGATGCTATTATTTTCTAATAGCAGCCACTCTTTTTCCCTCCATCTCCACTTCCACTGGTGATGGTTATGGCTTGATTGGAAAGGAAAGACAGTAAGAGGGTGCTTGATATATTTTGGGTTCAATCGGAAATTAAGGATAGAAAGAGTAGAGACTAGAGAGCCAAGATTCTCAGGATTGAGATTGTGATCAACTTGATTAAATAAGATTTAGGGAGGTAAAGAAGACAAGTGTTTTAATTTATTTATAATTTGTTTGGAGAAGATCGATTTAGGGTTTGATTAAAGTAGGTTTATGATTTTATTGGTGAAATCAAATATTTATTTTGTAAAAGATTTAGATTGATCGGAACTGAGAAGACAAAAATATTTGGAATTTTTAGGTCAAATGATAAACACATATTAGCATCACTAAGGCTTGGAATGGAGTTGCGGTTCAGTGGTAATTTATCTAAAGATTAATGGTGTTATATATTTAAAATTCTCCATAAACTCAATGATACCTATAAAATTTGCCTGCTGAGAAAAAAAATCGAACCAAATCTTTTTCTTGCTTGCAATCAACAAGATTTTATTCCAAACTTTTAGGGCCAACATTTTCTTCCATTTAATTTGGTCACTTAAATGACATCTCCGCGGTTAATGACAGTAGGATATTTTTTTAAATATCTCTATCCATTTTTGCTTGCGTCTGTCTCTTGTCCCAATTGCAACACTAATGCATTTTTGTCACTTGCTTCTAACTGTGGCATATATCGGTCTTTTATCGCACATGTTCACTCATTTTATTCTTTGTGAGAGAAAACCACCTTAATATTTTATTGAACACTCTGTTCTTATCCTTCTTCTAAATATTATCGTTTATTCATCTTAATTAACACTCTTATTCCGGCAACATATTTTTCAGACGTGGCTTTTTAATTGCGCAACGATTTGATCCATAATTCTTTTAAACATAAAAGATATGGCTCATCATATGGGGCCTTGTTCTCCACTTCAACGATCTAGTTTTGATTCTATAATTGATGATCACGATTAAATTATTGTTCGTAGCATTTTGCAAATTAGTTTCTCACCAGGGTCCTTTAGGAAAAAATAAGTTTCCTCAAACGCAGCATCGTTTTCGCCAAGAGAGCAAGAGGAGGAGCTCCCAAAGGCCATGGCCATGATGTCTCTTCTTCAACCTCCTCCTCTCTCGCCTCATCTCTTTCTTACTCTAAAGCTAACAAAATCGACGAGACTCAATCTCAATCAGATTGCATTCACACGATCCTCATTCCATGGGATCAAATCCCAAATCGATTCCCTTGGATTCACCTCCTCCTCTGTTGGGCCCCCGCCTTCCGTTGAGCTCTCGCAGTGGAATCTCGGCAGCAGGCACATCCATGTCCTCAGCATCGCCGCATGCGTGGTAAATTCTCCATCTTTTTGCATGGGTTTTTGTTATTTGAGGTGAAATAGCTTGGAAATGTCGCAGAGATTGAGTGATCATTGGGAAATTGAAGGGGAATTGAGTGGAAAGATGGCCGTTTTCACTCCCCCTTCCTTCTCTTTGGTTTCTAGGGCTAAAACATTTCTGGGTTTTATACTTATCGGTGAAATTGGTTAGAAAGTTTGCAACTTGTCAGTTTTAAATGCGGGAAAATTATGGTTTTTGAATAATTAGCAAAGAAAACAATCATGAGCTTTGAGCATTTTGCAGTTGCCGAGAAATTATTACATTTTCTCATGTGGAGAAATTCACCCCATAATTTCATGATGAAGAGAAGATAAACATAAAAGTATCAGCTCTAATTAGACTTCGCTAAAGGAACTGTTCAACTACTTGTTAACTTTTTGCATGCGGTTAACAGTTCTGTTACAAAGCTTCACCATTTTTAAAATAAAATCAAACCAATATCAATTGTCTTCGCTAAAAGTTCTTCATTAATTTTAAATTTTATATTTCCAATATATATATACGAAGCTTCAATAAATAGCGTGCAGCTGTTCACCAGAACTGAGACCTGAAGGAGGTGCTGATGCCAATATTGATATCGATGGCTAAACCTTGATTAAAATGCAAGTAAAAAAGCGAGACAAATAAAGCTAGTTGATCAAAAATGCGTTTGAAGCAAATTTTTATTGGGTACCTAATTGCTTAACAATGTTAAAATAAAATTAGCTTTCTAAATTATGCATACCTCTTGCCTTTGAGATTGACCATGCTTCCAGCACAAGAATTGGAGCAAGAATATGAGCCTTGTTTTAAGTCTATTTTTTGTTTTAACATCGTGTGCATTAATGGAGAGTACTCATGCCTTTTTGATTAATTATAGACTCCTCAAATTCATAAATTTTCGCCATTAAAAAAGCTATGAAAACCATATACTAATTTTTAACTCATTATCTAATGACTGAACTTTAGTGGACCAGATCGTCTTGTATATTATTTTACTCAGCTACATGTTCACAGATAGTTTAGTTTATAGAATAATAATAAGACATTTTTATGGGCAAAATACATAATTGCGTTAATATTAGTGAAAGTAACAGATGAAATAAATTTTAGTGAATTACCATGCATTAAAATTTTGATAAGAATATTAGCTTGGCAAAAAAAATGTTCAAAGTTGATCACAAGTGTATTCTAATGAAAACATATACAGGTCACATACCTAGTGGGCATAACATAGACTTTTAGTTCTTAATGGACATGTAGGTACTAGTCGTAGTGTGTTTGATACTATCAATGAAGGTTTTGGTTTTGGACAAAGGAATGAAATAGGTGACTCGATTCTAGATTTTGCCTTATCATATGACTTGATCTTAGCTAACACTTGGTTTAGGAAAAGAGAGTCCCACCTTATCACTTTTAGGAGTGGATCAAGTGCTAGTCAAATAGACTTTTTTCTGACGAGAAGAATAGATAGAGGTTGTTGTATTGACTGTAAGGTAGTGCCAGGTGAGAGTGTAACTACTCAACATAGACTTTTAGTTCTAAATTTTCGATTTAGAAGAGAACCTAGGAAGATTAGACATAAGGTAGAGCCTAGAATTAAATGGTGGCGATTGAAAGAAGGTAACCAAAAGGTTTTTATAGATTGTGTAGTCCAAGAAGCGGATTGGCAGTCGGAAGATGATTCAGACAGAACATGGAACAAAATGGCTAGTTGTATCAAGAAGGTAGCTAGAGATCTACTTGGTGAGTCGAGAGGTGGTGCTCCACCATCTAAGGACACATCATGGTGGAATGAAGAAGTAAAGGCTGCTATTAAAATTAAAAGGGATTCTTATAAAGATTTGAAGAAAAGTAGAGATGTGGAGAGATTTGAGAAGTTTAAAATGGCTAAAAAGGAAGTTAAGAAAGCTGTTCGGAAAGCTAAATCTAAGGTCTACAAGGAGGTGTACGAAAAATTAGACACTAAAGAGGCTGAAAATGATATATACCGGATTGCTCGGATGCGAGAAAGGAAGACTAGATACTTATGTGCGGTGAAGTGTGTCAAAAATGAAAATCAGAAGATTTTAGTTCGAGATGATGATATCAAGGAAAGATGGAGAGATTATTTTGACAAATTGTTCAATGAGAGTTTTACTAAGAATTTGGATGGACTTGTCATTCAATCTCAAGCTATAAACCGTGATTTCATGCGTAAAATAAGACTACCTGAGGTTAAAGAAGTTTTGAACAGAATGCGTTTAAGAAAAACGGTTGGTCCTGACGGGATTCCTATCGAGATTTGGAGATACTTAGAAGAAATAGGCGTTAAATGGCTGACAGATCTGTTTAATAAGATTTGGCAGACAAAAAAGATGCCAAATGAATGGAGGAAAAGTATCCTTGTACCTATCTATAAGAACAAGGGTGACATTCAAAATTGCTCAAACTACCGTGAAATAAAACTTATGTCACACCATAAAACTTTGGGAGAGAGTGATTGAACACAGGCTAAGAAAGGATATTAACATAACAGAGAACCGGTTTGGGTTCATGCCTGGACGATCGACGACAGAGGCTATTCATTTGCTTCGTCAACTTGTCGAGCGTTTTTGAGAGAGGAGAAGAGATTTGCATATGATATTTATTGATTTAGGAGAGCGTACGACAAGTTACCTAGAGAGGTATTATGGGGGACAAAGATGAAGAAGAAGGTCCTCGTCAAGTATATTGACATAATCAAGGATATGTACGATGGAATAGTGGCAAATGTCAGAACTTACGGCGGCTTAACGAGTGATTTTCCGATTACAATTGGTTTACATCAAGGATCTGCATTAAGTCCATTCCTGTTTACCATCGTGATGGATGATCTTACTAGAACTATCCAAGATGAGATACCTTGGTGTATACTATTCGCTGATGATATTGTTCTAGTAAATGAGACGAAAACAGGGGTTAATGCCAAATTGGAATTATGGAGGCAAACATTGGAATCTCTGGGATTCAGATTGAGCAGGTCCAAGACAGCATATATGCATTGCAAATTTAGTAACAAGAGAAGTCAAAACCATATTGGTATAACATTGGAAGGGCAAAAGATATCACCGAACGACCAGTTTAGATATCTAGGTTCCATTATCCAAAAGAATGGGGAGATCGATAGTGATATTAATCAAAGGATCCAAGCTGATTGGTTGAAATAGAGAAGTGCAACAGGGATTTTGTGTGATCGTAACTTTCCGTTAAAATTGAAAGGGAAGTTTTATCGGAGCGCTATTCGGCCTGCCTTATTATATGGTACAGAATGCTGGGCTCCTAAGAAGCATCATACACAGAAGATGCACGTAGCGGAGATGCGCATGCTTCGTTGGATGTGCGGTAACACTAGAAAAGATAAGGTGCGAAATGAGGATATTCGTGCAAAAGTTGGTGTAGCACCTGTGGAGGAGAAGATGCGGGAAAACCGGTTAAGATGGTTTGGTCATGTGCGACGCGGACCTATGGAAGCACCGGTTCGACGAATAGATTCTCTCGATATGGGCAATGGCAAAAGGGCAAAAGGGAGACCGAAGAAAACATGGATGGAGGTGATACAAAACGATATGGTTGCCAAAGGACTCAATGGAAGTATATTGTTCGATAGGAGTGAGTGGAGACGGAGGATTCATGTGCTGGACCCGGCGCGATTCTCATGTTGGTTCATGTAGCCTATCCCATATGCTTGGGATAAAAGGCTCAGTTGTTGTTGTTGTATACCTAGTGGGCACAAAATAAGTTCCTGTACGAAATGCTAACAGCTAACAATATCGTAAAAGAATTACTAAAGCTTTAAAACAATGAATTATAATCACTAATAAGCCTCATGCGCAATACAAGATGCTTGAATGGTAGCTTTACTTTAGTCCAAGGCATTAGCCATTGACCAAGTACTTCACGCTTAATTGTTAGTTCCTGATTTTTGACTCAACCCCTTACAATAAGATAGCGTCTCATTTGATTTCCTTTTATCTTGCTATTAGCAAAAGAAACTCTAGAGGTATATCAAAGTCAACTAGCAATGATTTTGATATAAATAAATCTCTGTGATAAAATTTTCAATTGTAAAGCTTCATAAGAAGTAATATATTGGGCTTCCATAGTTGAAGATTCAAAGATTCAACTAAGAAATGCTTTGGCTTTTTTAGGATATAAACTCCAACAAGAATAAAAACATATCCCAAAGTAGACTACTGTATGACATCTACCCTAATATGCGTCCGAGCAATCAACCATCTCCAATTGCTCAACATGCTTATATATAAAGCTCTTACTTTTGGTTTCTTTCATCTACCTTATAACCCATTTAACAGCTTATCTTAAACTTGGATTACTTTGGTATCTACCACTCATTTCCACTGCAAAGACAAGATCTGGTCTATTGTAAAAGAGTGGATGGGGAAATATGACTTGTCTTCCATTTCTGTCTGTTCCAAAATACTTTGGGTTATTGTTCCAGATTAAACTTTTTCTCTTCGATGAATCTTCATGAGCACCATCTTTCATTTGGAACTTCTTCAATGTCTTCTCAATGCATAACTTTTGGGATAATGACAAAGTCCTTAGATTTGTGAATCACTGAGCCAATGACGCTAAAGGGTTCATCTATTTCTTTATGTCAAGTTTTGAAATAGAAACTAACTGAATATATATATATAAGCTGACGTGTCTACTAAAGTTTAGTGGTTGCGAAATGAGTGCACTTAGCAAAGGGATTTCATAACTTCTTTGGTGGTGGTATGGAAGTTGTGGAGTCCTTAATCTGTTTATAAAGGTATGGTTCATTTGCACACAGTTTGAAAACAAAACCAGAGTAGAATGAAGGCACCCTCTTTGTTGCTTGCTTGGATCTCAATGCTAGTAGCGTAGAAAGTTCTGTTATTTCACACTATTATACTTTCAATACATAGTCGTGCTTTTTTTCAATTTAATATGCTACAAGATCTTTGTCTTATTACGGCGGAAAAAATCTATAAGTTTTAAAAATTGATGTGAAATACTTTAGTTTCTCCTATTCCCTTATATTATAGTATTGTTTTGTACCTACGCAATATGACGTTTTGCCAAAAGCCACAGGCTTTTAATGAGAAGTGTTACAATGTCTTCTATTTGATCATGTGATGTCAATCTGTGGGTTGACTAGGGATTGTTTGATTAGGACCTGAGGAATTGGCTCACAACATAAGATTTTAGTAGAATAGTCAACAGGGTTCTGAGCGTTCTTGAAGAGGTTAGCTCCATCTGAGGAGGATTTGTAGGAAAAGAGTGAACAACAGCTAAAGAGTTGGGTTCTATTTAAATCAACAAACAGCTAAGAAATTCGGTTCTTTTTATATAAGAGAACAGCAAAAGGATTGGGTTGAACTGTATTGGTACCTTAGACCTAGGTATCAATCCACTATTTATAGGCATTAGGGTTGCTGCATAGCATTCTTTTGCTGATTAATTCTTTGAACACTCTGGCCATTTTCTAGTTCACTCTCCATGTAGGGTGTCATGTATACTGGGGTCAAATAAACTCGTTTGTCCCCTTGCTGTAAAGGACATTACCAGGAAGTACAATCACGCATTCCTATTTTGATATCCCGAATGATCCGTGGAAAAGGATAATTGATTCTGTAAATTATTCACCATGACAACTTTCAGAACGATCCTTGGAAAGGAATAATGGTTTAAATAAACATTTGAAACAATAAATTAATATCAACTGTAGAAGGAAATCTCATGATTTGAAAAATGGAAGCCAATACAACAAATCCTCCCTTTTCTTCATATTCTGTAATCTATGTGTTTAGCTCCATTATCTTCTGCAGGCCGCAGTTTCTACATCATGGCTGTTCTTCTCGGCAATTCCGACTCTTCTGGCAAGTTGCTATATATTCGAATTTTATTTATGTTAATAATGATCTCAAGTTCTTAAGTGACGAGAATAGTTTTGTTTACTCTTTTCCGTAAAATACGTTCATTGTAAAATAATAGGCTTTCAAGCGAGCTGCTGAGTCCTTGGAAAAGCTTCTGGATGCAACTGCTGAAGAGCTCCCAGATACCATGGCCGGAGTTAGGTTATCTGGAATGGAGATCAGTGACTTGACAATGGAACTTAGTGATATTGGGTAATCATTTTGAACATGCTTTGTTTTTTTCTTTTTCAGTTTGGTTTTATGAAGATCTTTAGTCAGGAAAGGCTGGGAAATATATTCGATGAGGGTTATTGTCTTGGAAAGTGGTACCATGGGATAATCTAAAAATCTAGTCGAAAATCACAAGGTGTGCATATGTGATTTTGAAAGGGAAAAAAGTGGCGGAATATTTAGCCTATTGTACACATAATTTATGCTCCTGCTCATCATGCAATAAAATTGTAAACTAATCTCTGATTCGTCATATTTTCTGTTGAGATGAGCTTCCTAAATAGACATTAATTCTGAAACATTCTGATCTTACCTATTGATAATTCTTTTTATGCGCAATATAACATGAAGTAATAATTCTAATTTATTTATTCTGGTTATGTAGTCGGGAGATAACTCAGGGTGTCAGGAGCTCTACCAGAGCAATTCGATTGGCTGAGGACAGATTGCGTCGCCTAACTACAATGTCTCCTACAAGTTAGTTAATGCTCCCCGTAACTATACCGATCAATATGTAGTCGTAATTAAGATTGGATGTTGTGTTTTTTTACTTTCTCTTTGCTTGTTTAGCATCGGTGCAGTTACAAGCTCCCCCTAGGACTCAGGCTGAGGGACCGGCATTAGCTAGATCCGCGAGAAACCTTCGAGAGGGAATTTTGAAGGGCCGTTCTGTTTTAAGAGTTATATTCGGTATTACCCAATTTTCTCGCTGGGCATTAAATTTTATTGCTACACGCCGTCAGAAATGTTCTCTCTAAAAGAAATAGCCTTCTACATGTTTTCGGTGAGCAGTCTCAAATTTTGTTTTGTAACTAGCTCCTTATTTGATTCTAAGATGGTTTCCTTTTCATTGCTAGTTCTTTTGCTGTGTATTTGCTATTTAGTTTATAATTAATCTACGACAAGCTTATGCACTAAGAGACACTAATAACATGAGACTCGTTCTAACTTTTTGCCCTGATGATTTATATGCTTTTGGTAGTTTTGCATGTGAATGACGATGTTAATTAATATTCTTAATGGTGCACAGTTATTATGTCCACACATACATATGCCTACCCCTTACTATTCTGTCATGTGGCAATTTGTTGGAGGTACCTTGATAAAAATTTCAAGGGTTCTTCACTTGAAGATATCCTAATAAATTGGAGGTCTTCATGCTTAGTTGGTATGTTCATTGTTTTTGCCTTTCTTGGGGATAATTTATGTCATGTTATAACTTTACTGATGATGCGGTGATATTTAAGAATTTTTTACTATGGAGCATCGACACGGGTACGAACACGGATATGGATTCAAGACATGGCAAAAATTTGTTAAAAAGGAGATCACAACTATATTATTTTATATATTTAATTATATATGTATTAAACAATATATAAATAACTACAAGAATAAACATGTACTAGTATAACATTAAAGAACAATGTAAATAAAATTTAAGGTTTTATCTTTTATCGATAACTATAAGTATTTTTTTAGCACAAACGAGTTTGTATGTATGTATGCATGAAACTAGAATAAATACATAAGAATACAATCATTAAAGTTAAAAAAACAAAATAGTAATCATTATTAATCGGAGCCGACTTTCATAGACTTTATCATCTACATCAATTTGAACTTTTACTTCTAGATCTAAATCCAAATGACAGATTCAAAATATTTAATATTTTGGTATCCTCAAAAGTATCAAAGTTGCCCATACATATATACATTCTTATTCCTTAAGACCTGTTATGTAGAAGTATCAGACACGTTCAATTTAGAAGGGCATGTCCTAAGCGTGTCGGTCACGGTATTGAGAGGAGTGTCAGAGTTGTTCAAGTGCCAGACATGGCGAGCAAATAATAGTGTTTGTGCTTCCTAGATTTCCAATATTCTGACTTCAACCTGCTAGTCTATTTTCTTGGATTTGGAGCATATGCATTGCAACTAACATGCATTGTTTGTAAAGTTGGTTTTGTTTGTTTTTTTGTTGTTTGGGGGGGGGGGGGGGGGTAGGGGTATAGATTGCATGTGTTTTCAGCTAGGGTGATTACTTAATTAGTTTAATGATTTATATGCCGTTCTCAGGCTTATCTGGTTTTAGTCATTTCAACCGCATGTTATTTTGTTGTCGCTGAATGGTCACCAAATAAATACGTGAACTTATATTTCATTGAGGTTGGCAATATCCCCCAAAGATTATTGTAATAAAATATTACATCATTCTTCATTGTGCTTTAGCTTACCGTTCAGGTTAAATTGACCTTAAAGATTATAATGTTTTGTTTCTCCTCTTTCTTTCCATTTCTTCTTTTATATGAAAAAAAAAATCTCCTGTTGAATAAAGATGTTCTAAATTGAGTTTTCGCTTCTATCTTACACATCTTTTTTCTCCTAATTTGATAGGAATTTTTGTTGGAGGAAGTTATGCACGGATCTTGATTAACGTCATGCTGTAGATACTTCGTAGATCTCTTGAAGAAATATGCTGAAGATAACTAATGGCTAAGTAGAGACTGTTTAGAGCTGATGGATCAATATTTTGTATTCAGTATCTTCTTTTGTTGTAGTGTTTAGTCTTTTTGTTGTACCCGAGTTGGTTTTTATATCAGCGATTTTCAATATATTTGGTCCGAGATGGACTCTTTGGGTCCAGCATTTTTATTCACTAAAAAGAGGTTGTAAAGCCGTTGTATATTTGTGGTGTTTAGTGAAATCTAATCCTACAGAAGGGCCACTTACCGAGTTTAGTCCACCAGTGAGTGACTTGGCGCGGCACAATGGCTGTAACATTTTAAATTTTACTTATTCTGCACAATACTGGTAGCAATTGCTCTGATCCTTTGCTTCATCTGAATTCTCTTGTGCTGGTGCCATTATGACTAGCATGCATAGAATGAAGAACACACACAGCTTAGCTCTTGCAATGCCATCTTTGTTCTTGCAGCAGTTTGTATTTTTGTGATAAGATTAGGAACTTTTTTTATAATCAGATTGGCAATTTATTTAGGTGATGAAGGAGCTAATTTGGATAGAGGGGCTTAGAGCCATTATTTTGCTTCTGAATGGGAGCAATCACCGCCCCTTCGACTTATCTTGAGATTGGATGGAATATGGGGATATTTGACCAAATCCTTAGCTTATTATATGGAAATCCTTATAAAAGGAGAAATTTGTAGTAGATTGATGTTAAACAAGTCCAGATTATCGTTCGTTTTGCTCATCTTATATATAGCATAACATATTATTTTGCTGTTGACGACAAACATATTCGACCATTATGGAGACTAAAGGTAGTGTGGTTCTCAAAAGCGTAAAATGGGCCTACGAAGCTCCAGAGGCCCATTGAAAGCAGACACAAAGAGGCGTGAGTGGACCCACCCCCGTGAGTGGGACCCGCCCCCAATCCCTTTCCTTGCTTTTGCAGGCAATGGGCTACGAGGCCCATCTTGGCCTTGAAAATGCTAATTGTATTCTCTGCAATTTGAGTTCTATAATTTTTAAAACGTGACGAAGATTGTTCGTGAATTTTGATTTATTTTTCATGGTGGTTCTTTTTAGATCAATAAGTAGTTGTTGAACCCTTTTTCAGACCTAGGTCTAATTTAGACACTGGGGTGTTTTATAGTATTCTTACAAACGATTTCGAACAGTCAACACAACACAACACAGACTCTAATATGAGAAACATTGAACAAAAATAAGTCATTATAATATATTTTTGGTCATACATGCAAGAATCGTACTGAAATTGAGTTTTAGGCCATTGTATGAATGGTATGCGTGGGGATCGGGTTCTCTCCACTATTATTTATAGTAGAGAGACCACTTGCAGAATTTCACCATCCATTGTTGAATGGACGGTGAGACAAAAAATCCATCACACTATCCATTCATCAATGGATGATGAGATTCAACGGCCACTCTGGTTTTTTCCTGATGAAAGACCCCAATTCCTGAGAGGGTGCAAAAGAATCTTTTGTTTATTAATCTGTGCCAGCAAATCACCATCACATGCTCATGTGACCCTCTCATGAGCTAGGGCCACAAACATGCACTACAGTAATCCATAGTCTAATTCCACGGTTAAAGGTAAAATCCGTCCAATTAGGTCTATTTCGATTGGAACTTCTAAATTGCGACGGAAGACCGCCATCTCTTTCGTCGCAGTAGATCTAATTCGACTCGTACTTAGTGTCGAATTAGATTTTTTTGCGACTCTAATCACCCGTCGAATTAGCTTTTATTTCGACGAGCAAATCGCAAAACAATATAATCCATCATCGTATGTGACGTACTTAAACAAATCAAAATACAGTTTTGTATTGAATAGTATAAACAAATTTCACTATAACCTCCCATACAACAATGTTCTCTTTTGCGTCAAGCTGGGCTTTCCCACTCAATAGCCACCTATTCGCCATCTTTGTTCTCGATCACATGAGTCATGCGTTCCTCGTTATTCACTATCGACGACATAATTTTCTTCTCTTTAGTGCAGCTCTTATGAATAAGGTCCTCTGAAAATGAAAGGTATGCAATCGGCTTGTCGGGAGCATTTGGTATCCTCTTCCAGATCTCAGTAGCCCGTGTGGGTCCTCTCACACCCCGTGTCCGTCTCTAGGAAGGTTGTCTCTCGCCCCTCGTATCCCAATCGGTCCTATCATCACCTTACATACCTAAAACAACTTCACGGTATATATTTCAATATGTTAGAATAAAATAACAGTGAAAATTCATGAAGTGCGGTGGTAATACGACACCCACTCTCGACGAGAATTGCATAAACTTTTCAACACCACTACGGAATTCAATTCCAAATTTGTTATTGTTTATCCAGGTCTTATCTATTCTTGTCCGGTACGTAAAACCTAAAATAGCTCATGACTATTTATTATAACAGAATAAACATTTTCAAACAATTCACGATATCAACGATTATATATTGGATGTCAAGGGTAACGGCTGTCGGGGGTAAGGTTTCTATCCCATTAAGAATGTATAATGCATACACTTTCTGCACTTATGCTTTTATTTGTTTCAAAAAAACTTCGGTATCACCTTCCCGTTGTTATTTGAGTACACTACAATATAATAGATAAATATCTCAATACCATCAGTATCGAAATGTTCATCTCATTTATATTTGTACACGGAGAACCAACGGAAAGGTACCGACAAAACTCATCTCGAAACGAATGAAAGCATAAGTATGCAGGGAAGTGTATACGTTATACATTCTTAACTTGTCCAAAATGGGACAAATCTATCGGTCATAGTGCGACTTTTATCTTGTCGCATAAACTACAAGATGGTTGTTAACGAAGAATGATTAACGTTCGAGATTGACAACTCGCGCATAGTTTTATTTTACGAAAATAACCGTATACATATAACTGATAGACGGGCTTTAAAGTACGATATTTTATCAATATGAGATACTCGATGACAATATGTATTGGTATGCTTTTTGTTATCATCGAGTATTATGCACTTAATTAGATTAGTTTTGATGGCTATCGTTTCAATATTGTCGGTTTAATCAATATTTAATTGGTGATTTAATTTAAATTCAGCATATAGTTAAGAATTAAACTATGTAGGCGGGGTATCGGATACCAGACGTATATCGAGATTTCTACACAAAGTTTCCAATTACTTTTTCTTGACATTTCTACACAAATTTTCTAGTATAACAAAATTAACTAAAATTACACAACAAATAAAATTTGAGAATTGAATTTAATAAAATTAGTTCACCTAATTCGTCGCTGATTTCACGTCGAAGTAGATTCGATGAACGATGTCGGCGGAGGAGGGAAGCTCGGATGTAGTGATCGGAGGAGGAATGGCCCGCTGAAAGAGAAAGAAAAGGATAGAATGCTCAGTGGAGGGGATGAAGGAGGGGTGACTGACTCAGGTTCGGGGTTGACGAGGAGAAGGGGAAATTGATGGTGGTGATGATGATGATTGGACGAGGAAGTCAACGAGGAGGAGGAGGCGGGGCGGCTACCACGAGACGGTGGGGATCGAATTAGAAGAACGATGAGGAAGTCGACAAGGAGGAGACGAGGGCGGCGACGACGATGAGACGGTGGGGATCGAATTAGAAGGACGGTGGGGCGGCGGCGGCGGCGAAGAGACGGGGAAGTAATTTGGGGGTGGGAAAGGGTTATTGACTTTGGTGGTGACGAAAAGAGAAGGGGGGATTTTTCTGAGGAATTAGGGGAGCGGGGAAGTAATTGTGGCACGACCTGGATCACGCCAAGATGTTACCTTCCGTTGGTCTGCTGACGGCGGTGATGGATGGCTTAGATTGGATCTGGAGGCAGGCTCCTGAAGCGTGTGGATCTCAATGGATTTGAGGTTGTTGTTGCCGAGCTACCTGCAAGGAAGTCCCGGGGTGGCTGTACCACCGAGGAACCTCCGACGGTCAAGTTAAAGAGGAAATCCGAGCAGAGTAACGGCTTAGTGGAGTAAAAATGGCTTACTTGAACCGTCTGAAAAGGGGTTTATATAGCGGTGGCAGCAGGCAAGGCAGGCGCGAGAATCACGCCGGCCGTTACGCTCCCGACGTCACGCTCGCGTGATGAGCGGGATCTCCCATTAATGCCGAAGCAGGCTCGTTAATGGGGGATCGTGATGGCGTGGAACGTGGGATGTGGCCGGCGGATATCTCGTGCATGGCGAGATTTGCGGGATGGCGGTTGCGCCTGTGAGCGGTGTTGTTGATCAGTCGATGAGACCGAGGAAGATGACCTCGGCGGGAGAGCTCATGGAAGAGCGGGAGAGCCGAGGTATCTTGGTTCTGCGGTAGCCCGAAGACGAGCTGGGAGGCCGAGGAAGCCAATTGTGCAGGGGGCTCGGAGGCGAGCCCGCGTTTGTTTGTGGGACGGGTACAGGAGTGGCCTGGTCGGCCACTGTAGGTCCTTTCTTTTGAGCTTTGGGACACGTCATCTGCCACGTGTCATGATCTGGGAGATCACCGATATCGAGTATCATCATTAGCCTCCCACTCTCGTCCCGACCAGCTGACGGGTCAGTTCGAGAGTGGTCTGCCGGGTCACCCGAGGTGAGCTCCTTTCGAAGATATTGTCGGGGAGTGTTCCCGGGCAATCTGTTGTATTTTCTGGATAACGCCAGCAAATCAGGGGTGCGATCTCTGCTTTAAAGAGGGTGCGCCGGATCGCGCGTACTTCCGCTGAAGCGACAGTCTGCGTGTCGGGCGCTGGTTGGCCGATGCGACAGGCCGCAGACCTCTGGCGTCTGATGGGATACGGCCAATACGCATGCGACAGGTGGGGCGATCGTGGCCGTCGAATGCGAGGAGTAATTTTGGTGGGAGTTGACTGTCGCCGTTGGATGAGGACGCCGGCAGCTATAAATAGAGGTGGGGTCCGCTTCAGGGCCCATATCTCTTCATATTTTCCTCGTTCTGAGTCTTGTTAGCTCGGCGCTCTCCTCTTTAGGTCAGATCTCTACGTTCCCGAGGATTTCTTTCCGCCAGGTTAGATATCTTCCTTTTCTTTCTCCTGCTTCTTCTCCTTCTGAGTCGAGTCTGCCTTTCCCTTTAGCAGGACAAATGGATCGATACAGGGCTCTTGGTGCCCTCGACGCTCAGTCCCGGAGGGAGGCCAGTGGTGCGGCCGCGCCTCCGGCTGACCCGAGCCCCGCACCAAATGTGCCGCCGCCAGCGGGGCCGTCTGACTCGTCACGAGCTCCCGATGATTGTCCTGGCGGCAGCCAAAGGCGTCCACGGGTTCCCGAGCCCCAGACGATGGATGCAGGAGAGGACGAAGACGGGGTTCCTCTTAAGAGGAAGAGGACGGTCTCTCGCGCACCACCGTCGGAGATTCCTGAGGGAATTCCTGTGCAGGAGGGGGACGTCCATTTCGTGGTCCCGTCTGGGCTTTCCGTTGCTACTGGTCTGCTTGCTGGTATGGAAGAGTCGAGCGGGGGCAAGATACCGCGGGGGACCCTGAGTGCCTAAATGGCGGCTATAACTCAGGAGGCGGTGTAGGTATGTACTCCCTCATGTGTTGTTTTGAGCGCCCTTTCTTTAGTTCGAGCGTCTCTAAATCTCTCAGCTGTTTCTCGTCATGTCCTTCAACGCTGCGCTCTTGTTACTCGCATGGAGGCCGAGGGGGCTATCCACGCTACGAGGCCGGCGGGAGATTCTTCTTCGGAGGCCGAGGATCTGCGACTTGAGCTGCTTCTGGAATGGGAGAGGACGGCTGTCCTGGAAGCCCGATCGGCCACCGCGGAGCTCACCGTCTCGAAGTGCCGGGAGTCCTATCACCGCCTAAGTGAGTCCCGCCGAGTTGTCGATACAAAGTTGATGGAACTTGTCACGCCCCGCTTCCCAGAGTACGCTAAGATAGGTACGTGACAGAGCCAACCATGCTACCTGTGGATAGGAAAAATTCATCCACAGTTACATTACGGCTGTAGAGATATCAAGAACAGGAAAGTAAACTAAACCATCTAGTATATGTCCATGAGCCAGAATAAATGAGTCAAGAAATAATATAATATGCGGAAGCAAAAGATCCAATAAATAAAACACTTGGAAAGTAAAACTGGATACCAACAGGATCCTCACCGCTCGGTCTAACAGCGGTAGTACTCCTGATCAGTCTGCAACAAAGGTAGAGGATCTGGGCCATGCAAAACCCAGACATCAGTGCGTCACAATATCAAGCAATGAAAATAAACAGGGGTAGCAAGACATACAGGTATGTGTATGAACAGTAAAATAGGCATAACAGTAATATAAATGAGGACAGTGAGGGTAATGTGTAGTGAGTAATCTAGATTGGTCTATTGGGTTAACTACTCTCAAGTCTTTGAAATCAATTTGATGAATTATCGATGTAACTCAATAGTATCCCGTGCGTGCCCGGGATCACGGTCTATGACTCTCGGGCTGAATCTGAGACGTGCCGCAAGGCAGTAAAGGGTAGTAGGTAATGACGAGTGATGTCAACAGCATCACCCCGGGGCTGGCCTAGCCCGTAAGACTGATCAGTAAAGGTATCGAACCGTCGAGTTACAAGTCGGATTTCATCATTGATTTCCCCATATCCCCAAGTTATATATTCAAGTCAGGGATTAATAAATCTTGAGCTAATGCTAACACATGATCAAGCAGGTATAGGTTTGTCTGGATAGACAATAGGAAATGTCCGTAGGGACAACAGGTCAAATTTGTTGGCATTAGTAACAAGATCAGGTAACAGGTAAAGCCATGGTACATCAGGTCAAGTCAGGTAGTGTGTATAAATCTAATCATGTCAAGAAGTCCACGTTATCAAGTCGTGTCAAGTAATAGTAGTGTATCAAGTCATGTAGGGGGTGCACAAATGTCACGTGGGTGCTCATAATCAAACTATAGTAAGCATGGGTACACAAAAATAAGTATGGGGTACCAATGTAAAATAGAATATTGTGATGTGGTATGCAAACAGGTATAAATTCAATCACATGGATGCACGGTTATCGATTAGGGTTAAGATTATAGTTCCAATATTAATTAAGATGCACTTTATTAAACATGGAATATTAATATCACATTATTATGCATTAATATGGTCTATGGATGCAATTGTATATGTATTAGACGAGATGGATGCAAATAGGTATCCGAAAGGTTATAAACTATAAATAGTACTACGGGATGTACAAATAAGCACTATATGATATAAATATGGATACGGGTACAGTGTAATGTAATCTAATATGCAACAAGATATGTTTTCATGTTCTAGATCTAAAATGATATAAACGGAACATCGAAATGTTAAAATGAAATATAGGGCACTAGATTCAAACAACATGTTTAATATGTATTTAAATAAGTATGTAATAATTTAAATAGCATGTAGCAAGTTTTACTTGCCTCGACAGATCAAGAAACCGGTGTACGGAACATCTCACGTCGGTGAAAAGTCACGACACGCGCACGGTACATGGAACGGTTCCAAACAACGCACAAGGGTGATCACGCAAGTAAGGTACGTCCACTGGGTCGTCTGGATTGTCGACGTCAAGCACGGATCTGGCGATAGCTGAGTATAGAGCCTAGCATTCTAGTCTTTATCTTTGTTGACAATACATTTCATGCGATCCTGCCTAGCTTCTGCCACCCAAGGATTTCCCTTCCAATAAGCATGTGGGTCCCTATCCTTCCATGGCATCCTCTTGTTTCCCTCTTTGAGCTCTTTGATCAGCCTCACCCATGGCTTTATGTTGATCTCAGGCTAACCCCAGAAAGACCAGTCTGGGAACACAATGTCAACAGTAGCATCATCCTTGCAATACCGAAACAACGGCGGTGGTACCACCGCATTCGCTCCCTCATAATCCGCCGCTCGAACAACTGGCATGTCTCCACAATGGAACATAAGATCAAAATCCGGAACGCGACCAGGATATCGGTTTAGCAGTTGTAGTATTCCCCATAAAGTGAAAATATCCCTAGTCTGAAACGTATCTCGGTACTTTTCCATATAAGCACGGTTATTGATGACGATGAGCCTAAAGTCCGTATGCTGTTTTGCTCTCTCGATTGTTTCCTTTGTGATGTCGGTGGCGTTCCATGGTCGAAGGTCTTCGTAGATCCAACAGAAGTAGGAAAGACAGGTGGCGGTAGAAGACGAAAGTGGAGTTGGTGGTGATACTGGAGTTTTGAAGATGCAGACTGGGGATGTAGCGAGATTTTCAGGGCAGTGGAGCTGGTAGAGAGGTCGGTAGAGGGAAGATGAGGAAGGAGAGGGGGAGGTGATAAGATCAGCGGTGAGGTCGAGGGTTTGGCGACGACGAGGCGAGGTCGGGTCGTGCGTTGGCGTGTAGTGGGGTTTCTTGGTGGGGTTCGTCGCGGTTTGCGACGAGTTGCAAAGGAGATGGGCAGTGAAGGCGGAGGATGAGAGGAAGTGGTGACAGTGACGAGGAGGTTGAGGCGAGACATCATCGGCGGTGGCGGAAGGTGAGGGCAAGGCTCAGCAGTGGGTTAGGGTTCACGAGAAGAAGAAAGGTGGGGAGAGAAAGGGAGAGGCTGCAGTGGTGATGGTTTAGGGTTTGGGTTGTTGCGAGATGAGGAGGCGGCGACGAGCAAGAAGAAGGTGACGGAGAGGCGATGGAGTTGAGCGAAGAGAGGAGGCGTTGGGTGAGTGAGGGGGAGGCAGCGGCGGTAAATATGGAGGAAGAAGAAAGAATAGAGAAAGAAAATGGAGAGAGAGAATGCGAGAGGAGAGAGAGGAGAGAGATAGAGAGGATGAGAGAGATCGAGAGGAGAGAGAGAGGAATAGTGAGGAGAGAGAAAATTGTTTTTAGCGGAAGAGAGATAAAGAGAAAAAGAATGAGGAAGAGATAGAGAGAAGGGAAAAGAAAGAAAGAGAGAGAGAATGGTGGGGCTAGGGGTGAGAGAGGAAAGAGTTGTGTGTTAGGATTTGATTTTATTAAAATTTTAAAAAGATTTGTTTTAAAGATTTTAATAGTTAACGAGATTTAAAGGTAAAATTAAAATAAAATATTAAATAAATTTGAATTTAGGCGGGATCCAAAATATTCCAAAATGCGCCTGGGTCGGGTCTAAAAATTTAGATTTAAAATACGAAAAATATATGCGACTTCCAAATTTTAAAAGGAATGCTCAGGTAACGAAAAAAACATACTCCCAAGAACGGATGCACGTACGTGCGCGTAGCCATCCAAACACGTCCGTTTCATTGAACGGGACGAGAACAAGATACACGGATGCTACCACGGGGTTAGGGGTATCATGCAGGCTATGAAGTGTATTTTTAAAATATTTTACGTGACTTAAAATGTTATATGGTAAAAGATGCGATGTCAGATGAAAAGTCAATATGCAGTATACATGAGATACACGTGTCTATTTAACAAGCCAGGGTAGTCTATAAATATGAATCAACAGGTTTAAGTAAGCGGGTCGGGTCGAATGCAATGTAAAAATGTAAAATACCATTCGCATCCAAACATGATAAATTAATAAAATACCACAGATATATAAGTACGGAAACTGAAATTGGTATAAATGAACTCGGTTGTTACAGAACCGGCCGATCACTTTGCAGCCATGAAGAGGGCGAGGGATGCCAGCAGGCAGGATGCCGAGGCGGCGCTTCAGGCGGCGGAGGTTGCCGAGATTCGGGCTAGGAAGGCGGTGACTGATTACAAGGGGTCGGACCAGTTTTACGTCGACCTCGGCGAGGCCTCCGCCATTGCATGGAACAAAGCTTTTGATGCCGTCAAGGAGCAGTTTCCAGAGTTTGTCGATGGTGAGCTCCGTGCTCGGGTCCCACTTCGGTGGTCATGCCTCCGACAGACGGTGATGAGGGAGGTGAGGCCTAGGCGGGCTTGCGGCTCGAACTTTTGGCTTTTCCTCCTCTCTCTTTTCTAAACCTCCGGGTAATTTGATAAGGCTGGGGAGCCCACAATACCCTTGTAAATACTTTTAGTTTTGTGAATAAAAACTTTTTGCAGTTGTATTTGCACACGTATTTTCCTTTGTTGGTAAACACTTGTATTTGCACAGTACAGCCTTCATTTAATGTCGGTTATTCGTCTAGCGATCACACGTCGAGTTGCATCTGTTCGTTTGCCAATTGTGCAAAGACTAGTGGGGAGACGGTGTCTCCATGGCCCTGAAGTCAAGGTGGAGATCGCTCAGACGTAGATAGACCGGATGCCTCTTGGCGAGGGCTTTGACCCCTGGTGTGTTGGGGTAGGGAGCTACCAGCCATGGATAACCGAGCAAGGGTGGGCCCGGTTGCCTCGTGCGAGGGCTTTTGATCCTTGCCGCAGGAGGGGCTGTAAGGGGCCTACTAAGGACGGGGCCGAGCAGGGTAGCTACTCGGTGCCTCTTGGCGAGGGCTTTGATCCCTGGTGTGTTAGGGTAGGGAGCTACTAACCAGGGTAGGTAACTACTAACCCTGGTGTGTTAGGGCTGTGCCAGTATCTAAAACAGAATTAAAATTCTAGAAAGATCTTTCTGATCTTATTAAAACAATAAGATTCTCTTCTGTAAAACAGAAGCCCTTGGATCAAAGATCCGACGGTGGGGAAAAATCCTAAATCACTCAGAGAAAGATCTCTTTAACTGATTTAACAAATCAATTGGCACTATAAAAAGGACCCTAGACTCCAAGTCTAAAAAACATTGACATACAGAAAAAGAGAAAACAGAGAACTCCTCTAAAGAAAAATTTGAGAAGAAACTCAAAGAGATAAAAAAGGTAAAAACCTTTGAGAAAAAAGAAGAGTTTCTTCTAAAAAGATCATTGATCTAAGAACAAGATCAAAAATCTTCAATAAAAAAATATAATAATAATAAAAGCATTGCCTTTTGATGAACCACTGGTTCTTGATATTTGAGGTAAAATCTCTCTGGAAAACAAGAAAAACTTGTTTTCTTTGATCTAAATTTGATCAAAATATAAAACAGTGCCCTGCACTTGTAAAATTTGTACTGTTGCGCTCTTGGGTTGGCGCAAGCCACCAGAAAGCGCCACGTGTCAGACCTAGAGCAATCTGCGCCCTGCGCTTTAAAAAATAAGCATTGCGCTCTTGGATTGGCGCAACTCACCAGAGCGCGCCACGTGTCAGCAGCTCAACAGCGCAGCGCACTGTCGCAGCGCACTGCGCTTGCGCTCACCAGAGCGTGACACGTGTCACCATCATATGAGTTTGCGCCTTGCGCTCCTCAATTGGCGCAAAGGGCCTGACAAGCCATGGGGGCGCTGTCAGAGCATTTAATGCAATGCATTATCAAGAGCAGAGCCCAATAAAAAAGGTCTGTCAGACTAAATAAAAGTGCTATGCACTATTAAAAGGGGCAGAGCCTAATTAAAAGGAAAAAAGTCTAAAACAGACTAAAATAAAATGCCATGCATTATTTTAAAAAGGGAAGAGCTCAAACAGAGGTCTGTTAGACCAAAACAAATGCTGTGCATTTAATTAAAAGCCCCATGCTATGCATTAATAAAGGGCAGAGCCCAAGCAAATGATAAATAAAATGTTGAACATTTTCAACTGGACTTAACCCAATCATGGCCATAAGTCCTCAAATTAAAATTGATTGAGCACGACTGCTCTCTAAAATCAATTTACACCCGGTTCAAGGGTACATCTTCGAACTCCTCTGACATTTGTCGTTGTAATCCTTCAACGTCGTCAGAGAGGTGACGGGTCCCGACAACCACATATCAATATGGACTTAAACGTCCTTAAACCAACTCATGGACTTAAGCGTCCTTAAACCAACTCATAGACTTAAGCGTCCTTAAACTCACGGACTTAAGCGTTCTTAAACCAATGGACCACTATGTCCCTAAATTGGAACATAGACCACTATGTCCCTAAACTGGAACAATAGAGCCCCAAATGCCCTTTTGTCGGATCTAAACGATCCCGTTTAAGTTGATCTTAGTCTCAAATATGGCTAACGTATCCTTAAACCTTTAAACAGACTTTAGTCCCAAATTGGACTATAGATCCCCCAATCAACTTTGGTTCAAGGGTACATCTCTGAACTCTTCTGACATCTGCCGTTGTAATCCTTCAACGTCGTCAGAGAGGTGATGGGTCCCGACGGCCATACATTCAATGGACCACCATGTCTCTAAACTGGAACAATAGAGCCCCCAAATGCTCTTTTGTCGGATCTAAACGATCCTATTAAGTTGATCTTAGTCTCAAACTGGACTAACGTATCCTTAACAAACGTTTAAGTTGATCTTAGCCTCAAATACGGCTAACGTATCCTTAAACCAAAACCCCCAAAACCAAATCTAAGAAAACACGGATTTGGACTAATCCACGTCCTACGGGCGACGACATAAATTAGTCTCCGTATACAATCCACGGGCAACCACAAACAAAACAAACACCCACGACACGAAGTGAAATTCTGGAGAAGGAGAAAGTTGTTACCGCGATGTGGTAGCGTAATTAACTGCAGGGGCTTGCGCCTGCAGGGAAGAGCTTCCCCACAATCAAAAACCCCTCAAGTGAGGGGGAATCTGACGAAGTCTGCTACATCGGCCGCATCCGTCTAAACCTCCGATACACAGTGCCATAAATCAACTTGGCATTTTCGGAGAGGTGGACGGATAAAACCAAATAACATCTGCCCCGAATCTCAGGGAAGACGTCCCCGCGTTGTCTTGGCCGCCATTCGGAGGGGAACAGATTCTGGCACGCCCGGTAGGACCTTTTCCTCTTTCCACTCCACACTTCGTGTGTCGTATTCGCGAACAAATCGCGGTTTGCTGTGGTTGCCTGTGGATTCGAGGTACTTAGATTTGGTGTCTTTCTCTGTGCAGAAAACAGAAGATCAATGGCTTCAAATTGCACTACCTGCAACTGCAACTCTCGCTCTGTCCCTGCTAGAGTAGTGACTTATGGGCCCCAAGCGGCCTCCCTTTTCAAGATACCAGTGGAGCAGGTAACTCGAGCCACCACTGGATTATTTTTCGGGACCATGCTCCCACCGATGAGCTTCAATGCCCCAATGACGTTGCAAGAAGCCCCAAAGAAGTCGGTCTTTGATCGACTTACCACTGCCGCGGCCCCTCTCAACGGGTCGCCCAACTTCAATACCTCAGTTTTCAACAGACTGGGCCAGAACGTCTGCAAGCCCGCGATACCCGAAGCTGCCATCCCGGCTCAAGCAGACGAAATCATTGGAAAGGCTCCTCCTTCCATGAAGTCAGTTTTTACAAGCCTGGCTATTCTGGTTGCTGCTCCAGGCGAGCTCCTCAAAGCTGCTTCCCCTGCCCAGAGGTCTGTCTTTGACAGATTAGACATTGCTTCTCAACAGGTGTTAGTCTTCGACAGGCTAGCACCAATAACAGTCTCTCCTCAAAGCAGAGGGCATGACGAAATCACCCTTATAGCTGAAACAACTCCATCCGCAAGACACGCTCGACGTCGCTACTAGCGCCGAGTGAGGAAAGCTGGGGGCAACTCCCCCTCTGGGATAACTCCGCCAGCCCCAACGGTGGGGATCGATGCTGCTGTTCCAACCGGGAACAGCTTTGAATTGCTGAAAACGGTGCGCAGAAACTCTCCTACTGCGGTGCTGAAGAGAACTCCTTCACCTATGAAGAATACTTCAGAGAAGAAGCTGGAGCAGCCCCCTTAACGGCTGTCCTCTAAAATTTACAAGGTCTGGCGTCAAGTCCAAGATTCTGTGATGGATCAAGACTATCTCCACCGACAAAAAAAATGAAGATTCGGCAGGAGAAGGACTACTCTGTCAAGCCAGAAAAAGCAACAGCTGGCTGGGTGGCCACTGCAACGGCTTCCTCAACGTCAATCACTGAAAAGAAAAGGAGGCCGCGAAAAGCCCCTGTGAACATGGCAAACCGTAAAAGCGCTGAGCATAAACGCCCCAAGTCTGGGGGCATAGTGGTGCATACTGTTCATATGGCATCCGGGAAAGAGGATAGCCGCGCTTCGATGGGTCACCGACCGCTCATCCGATCCATGACAAAAGCCCAAGAACAGCAGCAGAAGCTTCAGGAAATGATGACTGCAATGGCCGCATTTACCGGGCCAAAAGAAAGCCCGGAGGCATCGTCAGAACAACGTCACAAACAAGAAACCGACGCTGACTTCCTACGTAGAGTCCTCGAAAAGAAGGACAAAGAAGCCGCAGAGCAGGCAGCTAACATAAAGCAAATGGCGCTCCTCTTCCAAGATATGGTAGGGATGATGTTATAGCCAGGCCCTCCAGCTGAAGGCCCTTCGATCATTGTTGAAGACGATAGAGGGGAGACATCTAATCCACCTCCGGCTCTTTCAGCAGCCAAGGAAGAAACCATTTCCAAAGCTGCACTAGACAACTATATAGCTCAACAAATACGGGCTAATCAGGCGAATGAAGCGGCTGCGCAAATTGTTAGAACCGGACGACCCTATCCAAGTTGGTATGACCAAATCAGTTACCCGCCGGGATATACGATCCCTAAGTTCCACGTATATAAAGGGACAGGGAATCCACATCAGCATGTCGCTCAATTCAGGGCCTTATGCGGCAACACTGGAGGCGACGACAAACTGCTGCTTCGCCAGTTCGTCGGCAGCTTAGCGGAAACAGCCTTTGAATGGTATTCGGAGCTACTTAACGACTCTGTCAAAACATTTACGGAGATGGAGCTGCTGTTTACACAAAGATTCGCAAGCGCCAGCGAACGCACCCCGATAACAGCACTGATCAACGCCAGGATAAGGCCAGGCGAAACGTGGGTTCAATATGCAACACGATGGTGGAATCTGTGGTCGAAATGCGAACATCGTATCGAAGAAGCACCTGCGGTAGGCATGTTCGTGGGCACTCTTGATTCGCAAGCAACCATCTCGCAATTCATGATGTTCTTCAAGCCAACCACATTCCAGGCTTTGATTGATAAGCTAGCCCAGATGGATCAAATGGTTCACAGTCCGTCTCCTCCGAAGCCGGAGCCCCGAAATGACATGGGTAAAGGGAAGGCGACCTTCGCTGCGACCACCCAACAGCAGCCCAGTGCCCCGAAGCTAGCGGATCAGCTGGAAGAAAGACGGCGGTATTATAATGAGAAAATGAAGCGCCCTTACTCATTCCCGCGGGATAAAACGAAGAGGTTGTTCGAGATAGTGATGCGCAATAGGCTTATCTATCTCCTGAATCCAAGGAGACCACCGCAACCCAGCGAGGTGAATAATCCCAACTATTGCCCTTACCACCAAACGGTAAGTCACCCAATCGAGGATTGCTTCGTCTTTAAGGGATGGATCGAGGATCAGTACCTACGAAGCAAGTTCGTGCTGTCTGAAAAGTGGAAAGTAAACCCACCACAGCCGTACACTCCAAAGAAGACGGACACGCCGGGGGCAACTTGTTCTTTTGTTAAGGATGAAAACGATAGAGAAGACTCATTAGATGAATCTGAAGACTAATTGGCAAGTTGTCATGTGATCTCTCACTCGTCGATAGATGATAAAGAGGCTCCTTGCACCGAGAAACCGAGGGCGGGCCCTGAACCAGAACTTCTGTGGCCGTCAGACGAGATGATCGATGCTTTCCTGAATGAGATTCGTCTGAAAAGTAAAGCCAATCAGGAGCATGAGATGGCCATATTGGAAGGAGCCAAACGCCGGCGTCTAGACGAAAGGGTTGAGGCACTCCCGTCAAATCTAAAGACATCCGCTGCAGATAAAAACAAATTCAAGACGAGGAAAAGGTTTGCTAAAGCCATATCAATGGGAATGAAGCTACCACCCTCTGAAGAAAACACTCTCGGTGGACTAGAGATGCATCCTAATTATTGCCTATATCATCAGAAGATCGCACATCCCACTGAAGACTGCGACTCCTTTAAGTGTTGGTGGCAAGGGTATGTCGCTCACAGGCAATACGTCAACAGAACAAAGCGGGCAGCTCATAGACAGCGAAAAATACGACAGATGAGCATAAAAGAGTTGCCGGCAATTGTCATAGGGGTGATCCGGGGGGATCACAAGTTCTCACCTTCAGGAGCGACTCCGACGAAAAAGTAGCCCTCGGCCTTTTTTCAAAGAGTCCATCTCTGAAGAATTGAGGAGTTGCGAGAACATTCAGCCGTGCAATTGCACGATACCCGGAGAGAATCTCGGATCCACAAACAATGGAGCGAACAAAAAGGATAAAGGAAAAGGAAAAATGGCCTTTATCGCCAACACTCAACAGCAATCGAGTGGCCTTAGACCGATTATTCTCCAAAACAACAAGCGGCAACCCCTCTATGAGAGGTTGAAACGTCCTTACTCATTTCCCCAGGATGAAATAAGGAGGCTGTTTGAACTGGCAGTGCGCAACAGGCTTATCACCCTACCGGAGCCGAAACATCAACTACAACTAGATGATGTCAACAATCCCAATTACTGCCCTTACCACCAAGTATTGGGCCATCCGATCGAAAACTGCCACGTTTTCAAAAACTGGGTTGAAGACCAATACCAACAGGGCAAGTTCGCGTTGTCCGAAAACTGGAAGGTGAGCCCGCCACAACCACATGCTCCGAGAAAGATGGATATGCCGGGAGCATCATGCATAGGGAAAACCCCAAAGACCGAAAAGTCAGTAAACTAGAGATTCGCCTCAAATACGACGACGGCGGATCGAAACATCCTTAAACTAACGGCGGACCACTACGTCCTAAAACTAGCTGATGACCGAAACGTCCTTAAACTAACGGCGGACCAGTACGTCCTAAAACTAGCTGATGACCGAAACGTCCTTAAACTAACGGCGGACCACTACGTCCTAAAACTAGCTGATGACCGAAACGTCTTTAAACTACTACTGCAGCATCCTCAGGCTGACGAGATAAAAAAAATAGAATAAAAAAATTTTAAAAAAAGATAATAAAGACGGTATGTCCATAAGCGAAATGGGCACGGATGAAAACCCGAAAGGGCTCCGTAAGTAAAAACAGCAGGGCGACCGGCAAGTGTTTGTGAAAACCCAAAAGGGCGCAACCTCGTTAAAAGACACTTACAAGGTCCTCTCGACCTTGTAAGGAGAAACCACCCGCGTGAGATCCTTACGACTCACAGGGAAGAAACACACTTAGGGATCCTCACGATTCCTAAGGAAAAATTACACTTGCGAGATCCTCACGACTCGTAAGGAGAACTCTCTTATGGGACCCTCACGGCTCATAGAATTTGAAAGTCTTAAGTTACAGAGACCTCAACCTGTTCTTAAGCAACTCCCACAACCTTTGATATTGCCCTACAAGTGGCTCAGTAATAACCATTGTATACAATCCACGGGCGCGAATAAACATTTCCCTAACAAAGTCCCACCCGTGACTAGGGATATGATCGCACGGTGAACAACCCTTGTAAGTCCTCTCGACTTATAAGGAGAAAGCACTCTTGTAGGATCCTTACGACTTACAAGAGAACATACGCTTAGGAATCCCCACGATCCTTAAGGAGAAAACACACCTACGAGATCCTCACGACTTGTAGGGAGAAATACCTTTGTGAGACCTTTACGGCTCATGAAGTCAAAAGCCTTAGTCGACAGAATCCTAACCCTGTTTGCTAAGCCACCTTTGTTCGACATCGACAAAAGCAGATGATGATTCGCTCCTGGAAATATTCCAGTTGTAGCGATACTGATGCCTAAACCGGTATCAAATTCCAAGTCTTTTCATGGCAAATGATGATTCACTCCTGACAATATTCCAGTTGTAGCGATGCCAATCCTGAGATTGTCATCAGATTCCAAGTTCCACACTCGCGATAAAAAAAAATCAGTGAGCCATACATGCATACGAAATAGCCGAAATGATGGGACAACTTGCAATAAAAATCAGCAAGTGAAAATGTATGCATGCAAAAATAGCCGAAATGATTGGGCAACTCGCAATAAAAAGCGGCGAGTAAAAATAAAATAAATAGCCGAAATGATTGGGCAACTCGCAATAAAAAGCAGCGAGTGAAAATAAAATAAATAGCCGAAATGATTGGGCACCACGAAAAATAGCCGAAATGATTGGGCAATCGCGACCTTCGCGATATAAAAGCTGAAATGATAGAGCATCGCGGAAAGATAAAAAAAAATGAAATTTCTGCCCTATAGGTGAGATCACATCGATCCCTGTATACAATTCAGGGGCACAAACACAGAGGGAACCATACCTTCCCAACAGGCTCCATCAGAAAGCGAAGCCAAATCTCGACGGTTCATAGACAACCTAGAGACAATCTCGACATTTGTCGCAATATTGCAAACACAATGTCAACAAACGAAGAAAAGAAAGATCCCTACCTTCAGAGTCTCGACGTCGATATCGACAACTTAGAGATCACCAACGGCGTTTCGCCGCAGTCCAGCAGGATGTAGATGCAGCGTCAACAAAAGATCCCATGGTCAGTAAAGCGGAGTGACGGCAAAATCCCAGCTCCACCTCAGCATTCGTCCCGTTACAGCAGACGCAATGTCAACAATAATGTCCTTCCTCCAACAGGATTCGGACATGACAAAGCAAATGAAGCAAAAGCCAAATTCCTAGCTTCAGGGTCTTAACGGAAAGTTATATAAAGCCTGAAAGACAATCGGAGATCATCTTGCACCAGTGCGGAGTGGTCACCACCTCGACGTTCGTCTCGATACAGCAGACGAGATGTCACCTCAGCGTTCTTCCTTCAACAGGATTCAGACACGACAATCAAACAGCGGAGCCACGGCAAAGTCCTTAGTTCCAAATCTCGACGGTTCACCAACAACCTAGAGACAACCACGACATTCGTCTCGATATAGAGGACGCAATGCCAGCAAACGAAGCAAAGGCCAAATTCCTAGATTCAGGGTCTTAACGGCAAGTTATATAAAGCCTGAAAGACTATCGGAGATCATCCCACACCAGCGCGGAGTGGTTATGACTCATCGGGGCTCTCCAAAATGAGCCTAATTTCAAGTAAAAAGTGACATGGAATATCCCTACGCTTGCTCTTTCGACGGTAAGATTACCTGGAAGATTACTTGAAGACGTCTTGTCCAGCCCCCGAAGGGATCAGAGACACGACAATCGCAAGGCTACTCGAACAGTAAGATTGCATATCGAGGAATATATCAGCCAACGCGACGGTACGACGGCTAAAACCCTAAGTACCACAGACCCTAACGGACCTCTGTCGTAAAGAGCAGAGGTTAACTATGACGTTAGGACATCCTTGCGAGAAATGCTCGATTCATTTCGACTCATGAGGCAAAGCCTTAGGCAGCGGGGATTAAAAAACCTGTTTCCTAAGCACTGGGGCCCTGCAAGTTGGTCCCAAAATGGACTCTTGCATACTATTCACGGGTCACACTCTCCAAAGTTGAATCTCGACAAGGAGGGAAACAACCGCTTACGGGTCCTCTCGACTCGTAAGAGGGAAAATTCTCTTGTGAGATCCTTACGACTCTCAAGAGAAAACACACTTAGGAGTCCTCACGACTCCTAAGGAGAAAATACACCTATGAGATCCTCTCGATCCGTAGGGAAAAAAGTCTTTATGAGACCCTCACGGCTCATAAAGTTGAAAAGTCTTAGGAAGCAGATCTGAACCTGCGGCCTAAGCCATCGCCACCTCTTGAAGAAACCAAGATAGGATGCTTGCTCTATTATCTGTCAACCATATTTACTAAGGCAGCATACTGATAATAAAAGAAAGAAGAAAGCGGCAGAAAGAACATCCGATGTGCATTTGATCAAGCGTTCGAGACACATTCATTCATGCATGTGCAAAAGACTAAGAACGAGAAATAAGACAAGCTGAAATAAAAAAAAATTCATTCATATTGCCAAGGGTTCTTACAATCATAAAGAAGACATTACTTAAATGATTACAACGGTATAACCTCAGATCCAGGGCACGGATTAAGGAATTCAAAAGTAAGGCCATCTAGAGTCCTTCTGGCCTTTCTGATTATTCTCGTGTGCAGCCTCTCGCGCTCACGTGTGTCAAGGTCTTCGGCAAGGCCCCCCATCCTTCGATAAGCAGCAATTATCGTCGTCTGTTGAAAAATTTGATGCAGAATGTCGATGAGGCTATCTCGCCATTTCTTCGAGATCAGCCCCGACAGGTACACTGAATGCACCTTGTCTTTGGCATCATCTAGCGCATTAAGCGGCATGGCCTCGTGAAACCCCGGAAGTGCTCTCCAGATTGCTCCCAGCACGACTTTCAAGAGAGCAGAACGGCGAGGAAGCAACCAACCAACGCGTGCGTTCAGACGACCCATAACTTTCGCACACTGGGCATCTGTAATCTTTTGGTTTTGGTGACGGCCCTGTACGCGGATATCCTCGTAAGTGATGAATTCGTGCAGACTGTATAGATGAACAGCCATAATGCCTGAAGGAAATATCATTGGAAGATTAGTAATAAAAAAAGACACCGGGAGTTAAACTCCTCGAGAGCAAGGCTCTGCAGACAGGAGTAGCACCTGTCAAAATCAGTTATGAGGAGAATTTGAAGAAAATCCCCCAAGAACATGAAGAGGTCTGCTCTAAAAAGATGATATAATTCGTCAAAAAAAAAATTCCATCTTAAAACCTCCAAGATCCAAGAAAAACTCTTAAGAGTTCTTCTATATGATTTGGAAGGAGCAAAGCTCTATTAATGAATTAAGAGAATAAAAGGAAAATCTTTTAGAGAGCAGAGCTCTATTAATGGAACCCTAATAGGGTCCCCTTTAGTTCTCTTTAGATCCATTTAGACCTATAGAGCAAAGCTCTGCTAAGTGAAACCCTAAATGGGTTTTCTTTAGATCAGGGATCTATTGAGAGCAAGGCTCTGTCAATGAAAATTAATTTAATTTAAATTAAAATTTTTACCTAAATTTTTTTAAGAGTTTAACTCTTGGAGTTCTTGAAAATAAAGAGCAAGGCTCTGAGATTCTGAAAGTAAAAATTTTGAAGATGATAATCATCTGTTGAGGACCAAAGATCCTATTTATAGGCAATAAGAGCCGTTTCAACTTTCCAGCGGTTGGAATTCTGCCACCGCTGCGCTCACATTTGGGGACACGTAAGCACAACGGTGGGGGACATTTGTTTACCCCAATTAGGGCAAATCTCTGTTCAAATTCCAAGAAGGGAGATGAAGAAACGCTTCTGTTTCCCCAATCAGAGCAAAGCTCTGCTTTGAAATTGAAGTTAAAATTAAGAGTTGAAATAATTGAAGTAACGCTTCAAATTCCCAGCGCTGCGCCCAAGACAGCGTACCCAATCAGAGCAAGGCTCTATTTAAAATAAAAATAAAGGAAGCAACGCTTTAGGCAATTTGCACTCTGCGCTGCGCGACACGTGTTAGCGCAGTTGCGCTGCGCTCTGCGCTGCGCTCTGCGCTGCGCGACACGTGTCAAGCACAGGTACGCTTGCATCAGCTGTGCCATCATCTAAAATAGAATTAAAATTCTAGAAAGATCTTTCTGATCTTATTAAAACAATAAAATTCTATTCTGTAAAACAGAATCCCTTGGATCAAAGATCCGACGGTGGGGAAAAATCTCTAAATCACTCAAAGAAAGATCTCTTTAATTGATTTAACAAATCAATTGGCACTATAAAAAGGCCTCTAGACTCCAAGTCTAAAAGACATTGACATGCAGAAAAAGAGAAAACAGAGAACTCCTCTGAAGAAAACTTTGAGAAGAAACTCAGAGAGATAAAAAAAGGTAAAAACCTTTAAGAAAAAAAGAAGAGTTTCTTCTAAAAAGATTATTGATCTAAGAACAAGATCAAAGATCTTCAATAAAAAAAATATAATAATAATAAAGGCATTGCCTTTTGATGAACCACTGGTTCTTGATATTTGAGGTAAAACCTCTCTGGAAAATAAGAAAAACTTGTTTTCTTTGATCTAAATTTGATCAAAATATAAAACAGTGCCCTGCACTTGTAAAATTTGCACTGTTGCGCTCTTGGGTTGGCGCAAACCACCAGAAAGCGCAACGTGTCAGCCCTAGAGCAATCTACGCCTTGCGCTTTAAAAAATGAGCATTGTGCTCTTGGGTTGGCGCAACTCACCAGAGCGCGCCACGTGTCAGCAGCTCAACAGCGCAGCGCACTGTCGCAGCGCACTGCGCTCACCAGAGCGTGACACGTGTCACCATCATATGAGTTTGCGCCTTGCGCTCCTCAATTGGCGCAAAGCGCTTGACAAGCCACGTGGGGCGCTGTCAGAGCATTTAATGCAATGCATTATCAAGGGCAGAGCCTAATAAAAAAGGTCTATCAGACCAAATAAAAGTGCTATGCACTATTAAAAGGGGCAGAGCCCAATTAAAAGGAAAAAAGTCTAAAACAGACTAAAATAAAATGCCATACATTATTTTAAAAAGGGCAGCGCCCAAACAGAGGTCTGTTAGACCAAAACAAATGCTGTGCATTTAATTAAAAGCCCCATGCTATGCATTAATAAAGGGCGGAGCCCAAGCAAAGGCCTAATAGGCCAATGATAAATAAAATGCTGAACATTTTCAACTGGACTTAACCCAATAATGGCCATAAGTCCTCAAATTAAAATTGACTGAGCGTAACTGCTCTCTTAAATCAATTTACACCCGGTTCAAGGGTATATCTCCGAACTCCTCCGACATTTGTCGTTGTAATCCTTCAACGTCGTCAGAGAGGTGATGGGTCCCGAAAACCACATATCAATATGGACTTAAGCGTCCTTAAACCAACTCATGGACTTAAGCGTCCTTAAACTCACGGACTTAAGCGTCCTTAAACCAATGGACCACTATGTCCTTAAACTGGAACATGGACCACTATGTCCCTAAACTGGAACAATAAAGCCCCAAATGCTCTTTTGTCGGATCTAAACGATCCCGTTTAAGTTGATCTTAGCCTCAAATATGGCTAACGTATCCTTAAACCTTTAAACATACTTTAGTCCCAAATTGGACTATAGATCCCCCAATCAACTTTGATTCAAGGGTACATCTCTGAACTCCTCTGACATCTGCCGTTGTAATCTTTCAACGTCGTCAGAGAGGTGACGGGTCCCGACGACCATATATTCAATGGACCACCATGTCCCTAAACTGGAACAATAGAGCCCCCAAATGCTCTTTTGTTGAATCTAAACGATCCCGTTAAGTTGATCTTAGTCTCAAACTGGACTAACGTATCCTTAACAAATGTTTAAGTCGATCTTAGCCTCAAATACGGCTAACGTATCCTTAAACCAAAACCCCCAAAACCAAATCTAGAAAACACGGATTTGGACTAATCCACGTCCTACGGGCGACGACATAAATTAGTCTCCGTATACAATCCACGGGCAACCACAAACAAAACAAACACTCACGACACGAAGTGAAATTCTGGAGAAGGAGAAAGTTGTTACCGCGATGCGGTAGCGTAATTAACTGTAGGGGCTTACGCCTGCAGGGAAGAGCATCCCCATAATCAAAAACCCCTCAAGTGAGGGGGAATCTGACGAAGTCTGCTACATCGGCCGCATCCGTCTAAAGCTCCGATACACGGTGCCATAAATCAACTTGGCATTTTCGGAGAGGTGGACGGATAAAACCAAATAGCATCTGCCCCGAATCTCATGGAAGACGTCCCCGCGTCGTCTTAGCCGCCATTCGAAGGGGAACAGAGCTACCATCCAGGGATAGTCGAGCAGGGTAACCGCTCGGCTGCCTCTCGGTGAGGGCTTCGATCCTTAGCACTGGAGGGGCCGTGGGAGGCCCGCTAAGGATGGACCGAGCTATGAAGCTGCTCAGTTGTCTCTTGACGAGGGCTTTGATCCCTGGCGTTGTGGGGTAGGGAGCTACCAGCCAGGGATAGCCGAGCAGGGTGGCCGCTCGGTTGCCTCTCGGTGAGGGCTTCGATTCTTAGCACTGGAGGGGCTGTGGGAGGCCCGCTAAGGATGGACCGAGCAGCGAAGCTGCTCAGTTGTCTCTTGACGAGGGCTTTGATCCCTGGCGTTGTGGGGTAAGGAGCTACCAGCCAAGGATAGCCGAGCAGGGTAACCGCTCGGCTGCCTCTCGGTGAGGGCTTCGATCCCTGGAGCTGCAAGGTAGGGAACTACCATCCAGGGATAGCCGAGCAGGGAAGCCGCTCGGCTGCCGCTTGATGAGGGTTTCGATCCTTAGCGCTAGAGGGGCCGTAAGAGGCCTGCTAAGGATGGACCGAGCAGTGAAGCTGCTCAGTTACCTCTTGGCGAGGGCTTTGATCCCTAGTATTGTAGGGTAGGGAACTACCAGCAAGGGATAGCTGAGCGGGGAAGCCGCCCGGCCGCCTCCTGTTGAGGGTTTTGATCACAAAGATAGAACCCATCACTCTGAGGTCCCAATTCACCCCTGACCTCTTTTTGCAATGTTCTAATGTTCCCTTCTTGTTATTCGAATGGAAAGGACTTTTTAAAAAAATTTACATCATTTGTGAAAGAAGAGGTACACACTCATAGGCATTGATTTCACTGGTACAGCTTGAGCTTCTCGGCGTTGTAAGGCCGCAGAAACTTGCGCCCGTTAGCGTCCTGTAAGCGGTAGGCCCCGTCGGAAAGTACCTCGGAGACGAGGAAAGGACCGTCCCATTTTGAGGAAAACTTGTGCAGCCTGCCTTGATCGATGAACTCGTTTCGCCGTAGGACTAGATCTCCGGTCCTGAAGGAGCGACGCTTGACCCGCGCGTTGTAGTATCGGGCGGTTCGCTGCTGATAGGCGGAAGCCCTGATCTGAGCCCGGACTCGTTTCTCCAACAAGATGTCCAGGTTGGTCCATAATGTCGTGGTGTTTGCTTCGTCGTCGAAGTGCTCAACCCGATGACTGGGTAGCCCGATCTCCGCCGAGACCATTGCCTCGGTCCCGTAGCAGAGGCTGAAAGGGGTTTCCCCGGTGGGGGTCTTCTTTGACGTGCGTAGGGACCATAAGACCCGGGGCAGTTTCTCGACCCAACTACTTTGGCGCCCTTCTAGGCGGGTCCGAAGACCTCGGAGGACGTCCCGGTTAGCAACTTCGGCCTGCCCGTTGTATTGGGGATGTGCGACTGCGGCAAACTTCATAAGGATATGATATTCATTGCAGAAATCCTTCACTTTCTCGTTTTCGAAGTTCGTCCCGTGGTCGATGATGATACACCTCGGGATACCAAACTGGAGTATCAGGTTGTTCTGCAGGAACTTGATGGTCGTGGCGGCGTCTGGTTTCCTGATGGGACGGCCTCGATCCACTTTGTGAAGTAATCTACTGCGACAAGGACATATTTGTGCCCACCCGCACCGATAGGGAACTGGCCTATCATGTCCAATCTCCACTGGGCGAACGGACACGAGGAGGTTAAAGAGGTCAGCTCGGTAGCCGGAAGGCGAGGTATGCTTCTGTGGAGTTGGCAACTTTTGTATCTCCTGACGAGCTTCTGGGCGTCTTCGTGAACAGTTGGCCAATAGTACCCATGGAGCAATACCTTCTCGATTAAGGTTCGGGCCCCTTGGTGTGCGCCGCCAACCCCTTCATGGATTTCACGGAGGATGTAGTCGGCTTCGTGGGGGTCGATGCACTGGAGCAGGGGCTGAGTGAAGGATTTCTTGTAAAGGTTCCCATTGCTCCAGACGAAGTGACGGGCTTTGGCCCGGAGACGGCGGGCTGCTCCTCGATCTTCTGGGAGCGTGCCATCCCTTAGGAATTCCACAAGGAGCTTCCTCCAGTCTTGGTCATCTTCCTGCGCCTATATACATGAAGTATTGTCGCTCCGTCTTCCACACTAGGCCGTGGCAAGGTCTCGAAGAGGATAGATCGCTTGTTGTTGGTCAAGTAGGACGAAGCCAGCTTGCTCAGGGCGTCAGCTTGGGCATTGAGCTGCCTGGGTATTTGCTCTACTTGGACTTCGTCAAAGTTCTTCTAAAGTTTTTTTTACTTCGGCCAGGTACTTCACCATTAGAGGTTCTCAAGCCTCGAAGTGGCCGGTCACTTGGCCGACGACTAGGGCTGAGTCACCGCGGATCCGAATTGGTTTCAGCCCCGACCCGGAGGCCATGCGCAGTCCAGCCAGCAGGGCTTCGTACTCTACCACGTTGTTTGAGGCCTTGAATCCGAGCTTTAGAGAGTACTCTATTTCTATCTCGTTCAGGCCGCGAACGATGAAGCCGGGTACCATAGCCTTCCTCGGTTGAAGACCCATCGACGTAAATGACCCACTAAGGGATTGAGTCGGGCCTCCCCACGATTGGGTGTTGAGATGCGAGGGTTGGCGTGGACTCCGGTTCCTTACTGTGGATGGTGCATTCGACGATAAAATCAACCAGGGCCTGTACTTTGATGGCCTGCCTCGGGCGATATTTTATGTCAAATTGGGACAACTCCCACCTCCACTTCTCTGAGCGGCCCGAGGATTCAGGTGACGCGAGGATAGCCCCCAGCGGGCGCTCGGTAAGAACGGGGATGGTGTGTGCCTGGAAGTAGTGCCGTAGCATCCTTGAGGCCACGATGAGTGCCAAGATGATCTTCTCTATGGTTGGATACCTCGTTTCCGCGTGTTTGAAGACGTGGCTCACGTAGTATACCGGCTTCTACACTCCGTCGACCTCCCGGACGAGCACTAAGCCTGCTGCTTGGTCGGATACCGCCAGATACAGTGATAGCTCGTCTCCTTCAACTTTTCGGGTGAGCTGCGGTGGCGTCGCAAGGTGCTTTTTTAATTGGTCAAAGGCGGTCTGGCACTCTTCTGACCATTCGAACCTCGGGATTTTCCTTAGAGCTTTGAAGAATGGGATGCACTTTTCCCCAGACCTCGACATGAAGCGGCTCAGAGCGGCTACCCGCCATGTCAGTCGCATGATCTCAATGTTGGTGTTGGGTGCGTTCATGTTGAGGATAGCGTCGATTTTTTCTGGGTTAGCCTCGATCCCACGGTGGGTGACCATGAAACCGTGGAAATTTTCCCTGGTGACCCCAAAAGCACACTTGGCGGGGTTCAGCTTCATCTTGAACTTACGGAGTACCTCGAAGGCCTCGCCCAGGTCCTTGGCGTGGTCGGTCGACGAAACTGATTTGAAGAGCATATCATCGACGTAAACTTCCATGTTCCTGCCAATCTGTGGCTTGAACATGCGGTTGACCAACCGTTGGTACGTGGCCTTGGCGTTTTTGAGGCCGAAGGGCATCACCCTGTAATAGTATACCCCCCGGTCTGTCGTGAATGCCTTAAGATCTTCATCTGCCGGATTCACACGGATCTGATTATAGCCGGAGAAGGAATCCATGAAGCTCAATGCTCATGGCCTTCCGAGCCGTCGATGAGCTGATCTATCCGAGGTAGGGGATAGTTGTCCTTGGGGCAGGCCTTATTGAGATCGGTGAAGTCGACACACATGCGCCATCTCACGCTTGACTTCTTGACCAGGACTACGTTCGCTAGCCATTCCAAATAGGGTACATTCTGAATGAAGTTGGCGGCGAGGAGATGATCTACCTTGTCCATTGATAGCTTTCTGTTTGACCGGGGCGAAGCTTCGCTTTTTCTGTCCGACGGGTCGGGCCGTAGGATCTACCCCGAGCTTGTGAGATATAACTTTGGGGTCGATCCCAGGCATGTCAACAGGTGCCCAGGCAAACACGTCGGAGTTGTTCCTGAGGAAGTGAACCAGATCGTCTCGCTGAGTTCCTGTCAGAAGCGACCCGATCTGGACGATCTTTTCGCCGTCCCCTTCTACCAGGGGGACCTCTATCAGAGGTTCGACCAGGGTTCCTCGGACCTCTTTTTGCTCGTCTCGAGTGTCCAGAGAACCCCTGATGTCTCCTTCACCCTCGACATCGTCGGTCTGCTGCTCAGACGAAAATTTCGCTGTGAAGCATACCTTTGCAATCCGTTGGTCCCGATAGACCCGAACTATCCCTCCCTAATTGAGAGGGAACTTCGTCTCCAGGTGGTAGGTCAATATCTGGGCTCGGAGAGAGTTCAGCATCGGGAGACCGAGGAGGATGTTGTAGGCCGATGGGATTCTTGCTACGATGAATTCCACATGCACTGTTCTCGTGCGGCTGGCCTCCCCAACGTTAAACTGCAGAGTGACTACCCCTTCTGCCGGGATGGAGTGGTTGGTGAATCGTGAAAGGACGTGGGAGGTCGGCCTTAAGTCTGCTGGGGTTAGACCCATGCGCAAAGCAGTCGTAAAAGAGAATGTTCGCCGAGCTACCTGAGTCGACCAGTATCCTGTGCACCTCGTATTGGTGGACCCGAGCCGTAATCACCAGAGGGTCGTTGTGGGGCCAAGGATATGCCATGGAAGTCCCTGTCGTAAAAAATGATTGGCTCGGTCTCCCTGGCCTTCTTCCTCGGGCGGCTGTCGGCCTCCACGGTTGGCGCGGTGCGCTGATTCTCACAGGAGCTCGACGGACCCCCTCTGACATGACCATGATTTTTGATGAGCCTTGGTTCATTTCGGTGAGGTTCCTTACGTCCTCCGGTGAGGTTGTTTTTGAGCTGCCGTGGTGAGTCTCGCGTGCACAACCCAGTCGAGGGAGGGGGTACCGGTCATGCCTGCGAACAGGTGAGCTGACCGCAACCGTCTCGGGAGGGACAAGGGTACGACGAGACTCGGGGCGAAGCTCTCTGGCGTAAGACCTCGGAGCCAAACGAAGCGATGCCTACCGGGTTCTTGAATATGTCGGCCCGAGCGACCCGCGGCTGTTGGAAACAGTGAGGAGACGATCGGGCGGGTCTGCACGAGCGGAGCCTTCTCTCCCTCTGTAGGGGTCCCGGTCCTGAGGCGGGGGGAGCGGGGACCTGGGGATCTTGGCCCGCCATTTGGATGCGGATGAGCGCCTCCACGATAGACGCGAGTCGGTCTATCCGGCCGGCAAGGGCGTTGATGGCATTCGGCGGAGGAGGTTCATCCGCGCCTCCGTTGAGGGAGAGGCAACGGCTAGTGCTTGGATCGTCGTGATGATCGCTCGTCATTAGATTGAGATCGGAAGATGAACTTTTGTTTTTTGTGGAATCAAGGTGTTCCCACAGACGGCGCCAGCTGGCGGGACCTGGATCACGCCAAGATGTTACCTTCCGTTGATCTGCTGACGGCGGCGATGGACGGCTGAGATTGGATCTGGAGGCAGACTCCTGAAGTGTGTGGATCTCAATAAGTTTGAGGTTGTTGTTGCTGAGCTACCTGCAAGGAAGTCCCGGGGTGGTTGTACTACCGAGGTCCCTCCGACGGTCAAGTTAGAGAGGAAATCCGAGCAGAGTAACGGCTTAGTGGAGTAAAAATGACTTACTTGAACCGTCTGAAGAAGGGTTTATATAGCGGTGGCAGCAGGCAGGGCAGGCGCGAGAATCACGCCGGCCGTTCCGCTCCCAACGTCATGCCCGTGTGATGAGCGGGATCTTCCATGAATGGCGAGACGAGCTCGTTAATAGGGGATCGTGATGGCGTGGAACGTGGGATGTGGCCGGCGGATATCTCGTGCATGGCGAGATTCGCGGGATGGCGGTTGCGCCTGTGAGCGGTGCTGTTGATTGGTCGATGAGACCGAGAAAGATGACCTCGGCGGGAGAGCTCGCGGACGAGCGGGAGAACCAAGGTATCTTGGTTCTGCGGTAGCCCGGAGACGAGCTGGGAGGCCGAGGAGGCCAATTGTGCAGGGGGCTCGGAGGCGAGCCAACGTTTGTTTGTGGGACGGGCACAGGAGTGACCTGGTCGGCCACTGTAAGTCCTTTTTTGTGAGATTTGGGACACGTCATCTGCCACGTGTCATGATCTGGGAGATCACCAATATCGAGCAGGAGCTAAATCGGGTTAGGGTTGTTGACTATGGAATACATCTAATTCGACGCGAGATTCCCGTCGAAACAGGTGTTGACCAAAATCAACAAATTTTCAAATATACAAAGCCTATTTCGACGGGAGTCTCCCGTCGAATTTGGGCTACCGTATTAGGCCTCGGTTTCTTGTAGTGATGCAGCTTTGTTCGAATCAATGAAATGCAGTGCACAACCTTAGAGATGATAAATTCGACACACACACACACACAGAATACCAATCAACTAATCCAACTCGAAAATATTCAATATATTGCATCAATACTGAAAATTAATATAGTGGGTTACAAGTAATATAATTCACAAGAGCTAGCTCAAAAAAGCAGTTGCTGGAGATCTGAGAGAAGTTAATTAAAGAAGTAGCTAATTAAGATTCCCTGGAGTTGATCTGAGGCCCTGATCCTTTGTTTGGTGGTCTCCTGTTAGGCTTTCTTGAGAGATTAACCATCACGGCACGATCCCTTGATCTTATTTCTTCCTGCATCTGAAGAAATGAAATAGATATTTGATATTAATTATACGGAGTTAGAAAATAAAGGAATTTAAGCATTTTATTATGATATGTATCGAGAATTGTTTATCTCCATGCATAAGTTTTGTATCTCGTAAAAATTTTGTTTTAAAATTTTGTTTTATGGGGCAGTATATATTTCTCTGGTTTCTCCCTCAAAAAAAAAAAAGGAAAGAAAGAAAAGAAAAGGAATTTAAGCATTAAGCAAAAGAACTGCAAAATGTGTTCCACTCAGCTATGTATATTTTTCCTGTTTTGTTTGCTATTTTTCCAGAAGAAAAGATAAGAGATTCAGGGTTTGCTTAAAAATATGGTGTTTATAAACATAAATAATTTGCAAATTAGATGTTTAATTTATGTGTTGTTTGCACAAGCAATTTTGACCATGATGTTGCAAGCCTACGCTATCTTTTAGAGAGAGAGAGAGAGAGAGAGAGAGAGAGACTCACCACACTTAGTGGTTCCTTCTCATTTTCTTGATCAAGAGGAAAATCCTTGGGATCATGAGGATGAGGATGAGGATGATCCCACAATCCAAAGCACCCAACACAAGCTCTAAGCAAACACTGAAGAAGCAAAGAGCATGGATGGGGATTCCAGCTCCCCTTATGATCTTGAGAGCCTCCTCCTTCCATTTCCTTCTCCATTCTTCTTCTTCTTCTTAGCTTCTTACCTCTCTCTCACTCACTCTCTCTCTCTCTCTCTCATATTATCATATTTATTAGCTAGGGCCTTAAATAATTTCCACACATTCACGATCTATATTTATTGAAATGGGTCCTTGGACACCAGCACAATGACCAAACTCATGACCACATGTACATGTGTTTTTATTTTCATGCCTGGGTTTTATTAATTATATAGGCGCATATATATATATATATATATATATATTATATATATAAATATATATAAAATGAGGTTCCAGGTCCGATCCCGGAATGATAGGTGGAATAGCTTAGTCATCCTCTCTCAATAATGAGGTACCCGGATTCGAACTCGGGTATCCAATAGGCTACTCCAAACCCCTCGGCCCCACACACATATATGTTGAAATACTTTTTAATGCGGTAAGAGTATTTGAGTAGTCCTATGGATGCCACATGCATACATCAACTTATGAGCAGTTAATAATCCTTACCAACAACTACACCATGTGAAGTCAAAAGGAAAAGAGAAGGAGTTGAGAGAGATGTATGCGATTTGATATTTCTGACTTTTAATTCATATAGATTTTGAGGTGAGTTACGATTTTCAACTTCGAAAAAATTTATAACCCTTTTGGATTGCGGCGTGCTTGCTTTTAAATGAAGTGTCTCCTAGCTATACGTACAATTGTGTGATTTTGATTAAGCTACAAGTTAAGAAGCAATTTGGTCGAAATTCTTTCGGTAATTTATTGATAGAAATCTTTTTGGCATTTCCAAAAAACAAATACAAACTTATTTCAATTATATATTTTTTTTCTGAAACCCTTTGATCACATTAATTTGTATTTGTGGCATGCTTTGAACTTGTGATATGTTTCTCTTAGAATTTTCATGATTTGGATAGGAGAATTAATATAATATATATCATATGATGTATCTGCTGATAAAGAACACAAAGAAATTTGAGAGGAAAATCATATATTGAATGGAAAGCATTTAGGCCATTAAATAGCCATTTACATCAAAACAGAAAATACTACAAATAAGGGATCTTCCAACTAATGAAGACCTATTCTAAAGCAAGGAGTCCCAAATAAAATGGGATTTTATTTAACTAATTCCTAACAATTCCTCCCTTAATGGGATTTTATTTGACTAATTCCTAACAATTCCTCCCTTAAACTAAATTCTTGAATACTGAAAGAAATTAGTTTATGTTGTTTCTTGCACAAACTCCAAGCATTGCACGCAGCTTCACAAAGACATCATCCTTGAGTGGTTTTGTCATCACATCAGCAATCTGTTCCGAAGTATTGCAATGAATCAGTTCTATTACTCCTTCCCGTGCGAGCTCTCGAAGAAAATGAAAACGAACATCAATATGCTTGCTTCGTCCGTGCATAACTGGATTTCTTGAAAGCTTGATTGCAGAACTACTGTCACATTGAATAGCTATTGACTCTTGCTTTTCTTGATCAAGTGTCATTAGCAACCTCTTTAACCAAATAGCTTGACAGGAACATGATGCTGCTGCTATGAATTCTGCTTCCGTGGTTGACAAACTTACAATTGGTTGTTTCTTGGAACACCATGATACAGCTCCAGCTGCAAAAAGGAAGACATTTCCAGTTGTACTTTTTCTATCATCAAGATCACCCGCATAATCACTATCAGTATATGCCTTGAGTTTATCACTTCCTCCCTTCTTGTAGAAAATTCCAAACTCAGTTGTTCCTCGTAAATACCTTAACACCCTCTTTGCTAGTTGTAAATGGAGCTGAGTAGGTCTCTCCATATACCTGCTTAAAACACTAACAGCAAACATCATATCGGGACGAGTTGAAGTAAGATACATGAGACAGCCCACAATTTGCATGTAGTAAGTTTTATCCACCTTGGTCCCTTCTTCATCCTTGCAAAGCTTGAAACCAGGAACAATTGGACTTCGAACTGAATTGCTTTCGTTCATCCCAAAACGTTTCAACGTCTCTTCTGCATACTTCTTTTGACAAATAAAGATTCCACTAGATTTCTGCAAGACTTCAAGACCCAAAAAATACTTCATTTTTCCGAGATCCGTCATATCAAACTCAAGCTTCATCGAGTTCTTAAACTCAGTAAACATCAGCTCATCGTTCCCTGTAAAGAGAAGATTATCAACATATAAACTTACAATGAGCATGCTGCCCTCTTTGTTCCGCTTAATAAAAAGCGTATGCTCATAATCACATTTTTTAAAGCCTTCCTTCAGAAAATATGCTTCGATACGACTGTACCAAGCACGAGGAGCCTGTTTGAGCCCATAAAGAGCTTTCTTTAACCTGTACACTTTCTCTTCTTTCCCTTTTTGAATGTAACCACAGGGCTGCTCAACAAAAACATCTTCAATTAATTCTCCATGTAAGAAAGCAGACTTTACATCTAATTGATGTATAGCCCACCCCTTTTGTGCCGCCAAAGCAATCACCAAACGTACAGTCTCCATGCGAGCTACCGAAGCAAATACTTCTGTGTAATCAACACCATACCGCTGAGCATACCCCTTTACTACTAGCCTTGCTTTATACTTGTCAACTTCCCCCTTCTCATTAAGTTTAGTCTTATAAACCCACTTTACTCCAACTGTTTTAGCTCCTTTGGGTCGATCAATTAATTCCCATGTGCCATTTTTCTCAATTGCTTCAATCTCTGCATCCATGGCATTACGCCATCTTTCACTCTTCACAGCTTCTTCAAAATTAAGTGGATCTGCACCAGTGGTGTACAGCGCAAAGAATGCTGTGTAAAGCGCAGCCTCTTCATCGGACAAACCATCACCGGTTACATAATCTTTTAACCAAGCTGGTTGCTTCCTACTCCTCCCTTCGACATGACCTGGTGAAGCTTCTTGATTAGTGACAATCGACTCCTCAATCGACTCCTCCGGTTGTACAGCGGCAACATCATCTTCTTCTACTGCATATTCTTCATTGACAGCCCTTTCATTATTTTCCCATTCTAGCTCGCACATAACAGCTGACTCATGCTTCTTGTCCCATTCCCATTCTTCATCCTCGGCAAAAACCACATCTCTGCTTATTACAATCCTTTGTGAGATAGGATCATAAAGCCTATATGCCTTTGACTCTTCGCTGATTCCGAGTAGAACACACCTCAAGCTTTTCTCATCTAGTTTGGATCTCAATTTATCAGGTACATGAGCATATGAGACACAACCAAAGATTCTGAAATGTTGGACTGTTGGCTTGATTCCGCTCCAGGCTTCTTCAGGTGTTTTGTCCTTCACAGCTAGTGTTGGACTACGATTTAAAACATGCACAGCCCAATTTACTGCTTCTGGCCAGAAAGTTTTGGGTACTTTCTTTTCAGATAACATACTACGGACAAGATTCATGATGGTTCGATTCTTCCGCTCTGCAACGCCGTTTTGTTGCGGTGTATATGCAGCTGTCAATTGTCTTTGCAATCCATGTGCATTGCAAAACTCGTTGAATTCTCGAGATGTAAATTCTCCACCACGATCCGTACGCAACCCTTTAAGAGATGTTACCTGTTGCTTTCTCAACATGTATCTTGAAACTCTTAAAGACAGCAAAGGCCTCTGATTTTTCTGCCAAAAAATAAACCCATGTCTTGCGGCTGTAATCATCAATGAAAGTAATTAGATACCTTTTCTTGCTGTTTGAGGCTGGCTTAATTGGTCCGCAAATGTCAGCATGAACAAGCTGCAAAATTTGTGATGCTCTTCAGGAACTCTTCATTGGAAACGAGTCTCGATGTTGTTTCCCAACAAGACAATTTTTGCACAGCTTTGAGGGTGGCTTAAGCAATGGTAAACCTTCCACCATTTGTTTTTGTTGCAGTATTTGTAAGCCTTTGAAGCTTAAGTGCCCAAACCTGCAATGCCAGAGTTGCGCCACATCTTCTGTAACCGTGTTAAAGCAAGTGGGTGCTGCAGGCAAAGTGATGGCATGCAAGATAAACATTCGATTTGCAGACATATTTAATTTCATAATCAAACCTTTGTCAGGATGATATATTTTGCACTGCCCTTGTTGAAACAAAATGCTTAGACCCTTCTCTTGCAACTGTCCCAAGCTTAACAAGTTGTTCTTTAGTTCTGGAACATAAAAAACTCCTGAGATAATGTTGACAACTCCATTGATTTGAAGTCGAATGTTGCCTTTCCCATGAACCACCATGTTTGAATTATTTCCAAACTTCACTGAATCAGAGAATTGTTCATCAAACTCGGAAAAATATTCTCTTTTTCCACACATGTGATTACTGCACCCAGAGTCCAAAAACCACATGTCTGTTGTTTTTTGCTCCTTTTCTTCAACATAAGCCATCAACAGCATGTGTTCTTCACTCTCTACTTCACTTTCTGCAAAATTTGCAACTCTACTCTTACATTCCCATTGATAATGCCCAAGCCTGTGACAAGCATAACATTCCACCGTTGCCTTGTCAAAACTCTGTCTGCCTCTTCCACGGCCTCTACCTCCAGAGTTCCCACGTCCTCGTCCTCGTCCAGAATATTGGCTCCCATGTGTCACCTTCAGTGCATGTTCTTCCTGTACAGTATTACTCATGCGTTGCTCATGCACAAGTAAACTGCTTTGCAATTCTTCAATGGAAAGCACACTCGTATCCTTGGATTCTTCAATAGAACACACAACATAATTAAACTTTGGAATCATTGACCTCAGAATCTTTTCCACAACAGCAACTTCTTTCAAATCTTCACCATTTGCTTTCATCTTGTTAGTAATGACAAGAATACGAGCAAAGTACTCGTCCACAGATTCTCCTTCTTTCATGTGAGCCATTTCAAACTCCTTTCGCAATGCCTGTAGGTGAGCACGCTTTACTCGTGTTGTTCCTTGATATTTCTGCTTCATAGAATCCCAGATACTCTTTGATGTGTCTTTGTTAACGATTGTTTCCAGAATAGTACGATCTAAAGCCTGAAACAGATAGTTCTTAGCTTTGAGATCCTTCAATTTCTGCTCTTCATAGTTTTTCCTTTCCACCTCAGATGCACCTTCTGCTGCTGCAGAAACTCCATTCTCCACCACATCCCAGTATTCCTTTGATCGGAGAAAATTTTCCATAAGCATCCCCCAATGACTGTAGTGACCATCGAACCTCGGCACTGCTGGTTGAACAAAAGCACCTTCTGTAGTCATTGCCTCTGCTTAAATCCTTAGAAGACTGCTGCTTCTACAAAACCTCTTGACCTGGCTCTGATACCAAATGATAAAGAACACAAAGAAATTTGAGAGGAAAATCATATATTGAATGGAAAGCATTTAGGCCATTAAATAGCCATTTACATCAAAACAGAAAATACTATAAATAAGGGATCTTCCAACTAATGAAGACCTATTCTAAAGCAAGGAGTCCCAAATAAAATGGGATTTTATTTAACTAATTCCTAACAATTCCTCCCTTAATGGGATTTTATTTGACTAATTCCTAACATCTGCTATATCTAGGATTTTTTTCATTATATATAATCATCCAACAACGCAGTCATGCATCATGCTAGAGTTGCTCACTTTTCATTTTGTTTGGGTTCATTTTGTTGGAAGAATATTTGTGCCCTTTAGGTTGAGATGTCAAAATCCAACCTAATTTGGCATCAGAGCTTATTAATATAGACTTCTGTTAGTTTCATGATGATCATCATTATCAATTTTAATTTTCATGGTAGGGTATTTTAATATGTAAATTAATTACATTGCATATATGTTACACTGATGGTGATAAAACTAAAAGAAGTAAAATTGTGTCAAAATATATAATATTCCATCAACTGTTGCACAACTTCATTATTTTGACGCACTGGAATGTATATCTGAGATGGAATCACATTAAACATAAGTTCGAATCCTACCGGATGCATATTAATTTAATTAAAGAATATCGCTACACGACAAACTAAAATTTTGTTCTAATAGACTTCGACTTGCCAAGATGTGTTAGAAAAAAAATGTATTCTCTCAAATCTTATCACAACAATCTTTTGGCACGGTGAAAGACCGTATAAGGCAAATTAAACTCCTATATTGAAGAGTAGCCAAGCTGTCAAATTTAAAGGTGGATTGATAGAATGAGTATTTAACAAAAACTACCTTGTGGTTTGACACTTTTACGAGAAACTACCATATGGTTTTTTCTTTGACGAAAAATCATCCTGAACCATACAATGTTAGCGAAAAAACCCCATGTCGTTAAACTTATCATAAAATGACATTTCTACTTCTTATTTCTAACTATGCCAAATTGAGATATTCACCAAAAACCATCCTAAGGTTTGATTGATTCATCGAAAAACCACCATATATTTTAATGGTTTTAGAAAGAAACCATCTTGCAGGGTAGTTTTTCACCAATATTGTATATTTCAGGATGGTATTTAGTCAGAGAAAAACCATAGGGTGATTTCTCATGATAGGTCATACCATTTGGTGTTTTTTGATAAATATCCCTTAATATAATTACAAAGGTTTTATAATTGTAAGCAGCAACAATAAATGCACATAAAAGCATGGGCACCTACTCTCAACACATGGAACCAAATGGTCAGCAAGACAACCAATAACTTCCAATTAATATACCACCAGATTCAGCTTCAACTTCACTCGTGTTTGTGTGCACGGAAGTAGTGTGAAAGTATCTAAAGTAAGTCTAATTTAAGTCTTCGGTTGTTTGTTTACATGGAAATAGAGATTGAAAGTTACTTCAAGATAGTGATATAGATCATGTAGCATGGTTACTTTCAAAATTTTCTTTCCCTTATTTTGGATAGGAAGTAACCATAGAACACAAGAAACAAGAAAAAGAAATAATTATTTAATATTTTTCTTTATTACTTTCAATAGATAATAATTTATTAATATTATTTGCATATGAAAGAAACATAGCTTCCATGTTTAAAAAATATACAAACAAACTCTAGAAGTGAGATTTAAATTTACTTCCATGACATATATTTTAGAAGTTATCTCAAGATTTTTTCCAGCACTTCCATACTTCCAGACAACTAAACGGACCCCTACTGCATTAATTTTTTCCTTAAAAGAAAGGAATAATTTTATTTAAAAGAATGTAAAAGGAAATAAAAAATTTAACTGCTCCCTCAGTTCTCTTTTAAGTGTCCAATTTTGGTTTTAGTTTTGTTCCATTATAAGTGTCTATTTACAATATCAATACCATCTTTGGTGTTATCCATACAAATTTAAATTTTGATCCATATACCAACCCTCATTAATATTGACACATAGGGGGAAAAAATGAGATGGACATAAATGGACACTTAACGAGGTAAACTTTAAATGAGATTAATGTAGTAATTTAGTATTAAACATAACATAAGTTTAAATAGGATAGCAGTTTTTCAAAAGTTTTTTTAAAAGGGTGCAAACCCAAACATTGAACACTTTAGGAAAGATATATGTTATCCATAAATGATAAGGAAGTGTCCCCTTGTATTTATTGAAACTTGAATGTTGTGTCTTGATTTTTATTTTCTATTTGTTGGATGGTTATAAGATGCAAAAGAACCAGTACTTTTCCTCCCCGTGATTGTCTACCAAAGAATTTAACCGAGAGACAAAATGGTAGGACCCACATCATCTAAATAATAATGTCAAACAGGCAGGCCCATGGTATTTGTCTCTTAGATTAACTTTTGGATAGACAAATTGAGATAGAAAAATATTTTTGAAAGAACAATCCATGCACAGCCGCAGATCCCCCGATAAATGTTGCAATTTATTGCAGGAATCATGTATACCAACTCATTATAAGAAAAATTGGAGTATATATAAAGTCATATTTTAGGATATTTTTCAAAATGGTGGTTCTAATAGTCAGCCGTTAATTTTTTTGTTGATGGTCAGCGACCATTTTGATCTCCATGCATATATTAATAATGCATACATCAACTTGAATATAGTTTGGATATGCCTGCTTTTGTATCGGAGGATTACTCTAAATTAACGATGTTCTAACATTAAAACATTTCACAATGTTATATGGACGGAGAAAAATTATCCAACCCAAAGAAAAATTAGTGAATTCATAGTGTGTGTCTCTCTCTCTATATATATGCATGGGGATGAAGATCATAATTAAGGACCGATGCTAATCGTTCAAAAAAAGGTCGGACGGCTGAATAATTCACCATCTCTTTCGGAAAATTCCTAAAATATCATTTTATATTAGCATCTCCTATAATAAATATCCTATTTACTAGAATTGTTCCTAAATATATCAGACTCAAGCATAAATCAATTAGACTTATTAATTGCATATACACATCTCATATATTTTCATGAACCAAAATATATACTCCCTCAGTTTTGCAATATTGTTTTTTATTTTATCAAATTATCTGTCTTTTTATACTATCAAGAAACATTTTTTAATTACCAACTTAAAATTTAAAGTTTGTAATCTAACCCTCATTTAAATTTTCTAAATAAGTATTTTTTTCATGCAGGCATGCTCAACTCTCAAGAAATTAATGAAAGTATACAAAGATAATTAAGGAATTTAACATCTATGAACTTTAGAGTTTAGAAAATTCGTTTTCTCAATAGCTATGCAAAAGCAGAGAAAATTCGTTTTCTCGATAGCTATGCAAAAGCAGAGAAAGTAATTGATGGAGGTCTGGATCTCCTTCAGATGTTACCTTCCGTAGACCTGCTACGAGCGACGATAGACGGCTGAGATTGAGTTGGAGGTTGCCTCCTGAAACTTGTGGATCTCAATGGGTTTGAGGTCGTTGTGGCCGAGCTACCTGCAAGAAAGTCCCGGGATGGTTGTGCCACCGAGGACCCTCTGACGATCAAGTTAGACCGGATATTGTAACAACCATAATTTTCCTATACACTTTTCTGTATAATTATTTTTTAAAATTTTAAAAATTCATAAAGGAGTATTTTAACATGAGCACAATATATATATATATATAAGTAATTATTTTTTTTTAAAATAACCCCATTTTTAGTGTATATAGAATTGTTTTAAAATTAAAGTAATACTTGGGGTATTTAATGCTGTTGTTACCACTTTAAGCAGTTATTTTCCCACAATAATTATAAGAAGAACCTTGTAGCTCATTGGTAAGACCTTGCACTACTGATCCAAAGTATCAGAGTTCAAATTCCATGCCCTACATTATTTTTGTATTTATTTTGTTTTAATTTCTTTTGGAAGTCAACAGTCAAAACGTCATAACTCTCAAAATATGCACTGGACAACAAAAAGTAAATATACCAAATTGTTCCCCCGAAGAATCCCCGGCCATTGGAACCCTGACTTGGTCCGACTCGGCGCCGTCGGCCGGCGACTCGGCCGACTCGGTCCGGCGCCGCCGGCCGGACTTGGCCGGACGGCCGAGTCGCCAACAGAGAAAAGTTGGCTTTTGACCTGGTCCACCCTCTTGCACACTTATTATACCTGGATCGGTTTTAAATTGCCCAATAAATCTCTTTTAATCCTAGGTTTAATGAATTTTTATATAATTTTATATTTTTCTAATTAAAACCCTAATCCTAGCCTAACCCTATATAAACCCCCCATACCCTCTACCTTCTCATCACTCTTTTTTCTAAGTCCACTCTCCCAAAATCTCAAGAGAACTTGGTACGTCGGAAAACGAGCGAAAGGCGAAGCGCTGACGAAATCGACAGCGACTTTCCGGTGATCGTGCTAGGAGCTCTCGACGACGTTTCGACGCGCCAGCAAACCCTCTACCTCCCTCTTACTCTCTAACTTTGTCCAAACCCATAAGTCCCCCTTTTCTACCTTTCTTTTCATCATAATAATACGACTTTTCAAACCCGACGGAAATCGGAACAAACCGATTTCCGATTCGGTTTTCTATCGAATCTCATTTATCACTAATTCCATAATACTTAGACATATTCATGTTGACTACTAATCACTTAAAAATTAATTTGAACAAGTTTTCACACATGAAATGATAACTTTTGCAATATATCGTATTCTTTCACTTAAATACCACCATATTTAGTTTATCACATTTAACCTCTTAACCTTGCTAAATCTTAAAGTAGTTCAAGAGGTAATAACCTACCTCCACACACACTCATATGTAATCATAACACGCTATCTTGAAAACTTAGAATACGACAAAACAAGATTTTACATTAAAATACCATTTTCTTTACAAAACCTTTTCTAAAAGTTTTAGGTTAATACATTCTTAAACCGATATCTTTAATAGGGAAAATACGATATGTCGTGGATATCGATCGTTTATCTAAACCTGACTTTGTGGTGTCTAGGCAAGTGTGTCTAAAGCGAGTGGTTACTTAATTAGGACCACTACTTGTAGTGGAGAGCCTCCCACTCACCTGGCACTTACCTGGCCACAATTGGCGGTGAAGAGGCGATTTGAGGTTTCTAATGACTTGTCGTTTAGACCATTTAGAAATAGGCTAGTTGGCTTAGGAAACCCTAGAATCTAAAATACGGAAATTTACACCTTTTACAAATAAATACCTTATCTTTATAAAACCGTTTTCTAAATGACTAGTATTTATTAAATGTTTGCAAAGCGCCACTACGACCCATTTTTGGGGAACTTGTTAGAGATAGTACGGTTTATCATGCACCCTCGGGCTTAGTAGTGCGAGATTCAGACCTCCGCAAGGAGCATTCGGTCTCGAAAGGTTTAAAATACGACATTTAAGAAAAATGAGATTTTTGGAAAATAAAATATTTATTAAAAATTATTCTTGTATAAACATATGTATATTTATCATTTAAACACATATTTTATTATAAGATAAAGTTTCCACCTTTTCCTAAAAAAAATTACAAGATTAAAAGTTACATTAAAATACCATGAATTTCAAATAAAACAATATTACAGATAAATACCTTTATTTATGAAATTAGGATATTTTCACTAGAAATATCACAAAATAAATCACACTCATTATAACTATAAAGACGAATAATAAATACTTAAGGTGTATCTTGAAAACTATACAAAAGTATTTTTACATAAAACCCCCTCAAGTTTTATAAATTACAATAAGGACCCTAACAATTATAGAACTTCGATTTACATTTCTTTTGGTCTGACTCGGCTTTGAGTCTGATTATTTCTGACTTGAATATGATTCAAGTCAATCTATATTTCTTAATATTCCAACTCAATATAAACACATGAATCCCAGAATCCAGTTAACAATCTATACAACTTGACTGAATCAAACCATGGATATTCATCCATTATTCCGTTATTCCATTTACCTAATTATGGAGTTACAATGTATTTACTAATATCATGGTTTTGGTCAGTCATCCAACTTATACAATACAATCAAAACACTACGGGCTTTAAGGGGTAGATTGGTACGGAAGATATTAAAAGTGGCACGAGATGGTCAGACTTAAGATACCTAATATGAATCCAATTGTCGTTGTTCCGGGCCTTCTAACGGAGCCTTGTACTCTATATTCCGTTTGCCATGATCTCTAGCATATAGAAACCCCTCTCGTATACACTGGCATTCTTCTGTACCAAGCTACAAACAACAGCGTTAATACAACATTACAACAAATAGTATACAACTTTAGAAGATACCTCTTATTCTGTCTTTTCTAATTCTTCCTTATCTTTGGGACTTGCCGAGCGACCTGTTTGCCGACGACATTCTATTTCTTTCTTCTTTGAACGTCGTTAGGTGTTTTGGACCCGTCAGAAATCGAGCCCACCGGTGAAGACTTAGATCAGTTTCACGAAGACCCCGAGCTCTAGACATTGTACCTTGTTCTATTCAGTATTTTCATTTCCTGTTATGTCATTGTTTAGGCATCGCTTTTCATTCCAGTTGTATTTACTTTTCATGCATTGTACAAAAGAATGTTATTAATAAAGTTGCTGTTATTTCTATATCTCTTGTCTCTTGTGATTTACTTTTATATTACTTAGATACGCTTAGCGTATGTACTTCTAAGTATATACGTAGCGGACTTCGTCGCGTCCCCTTCGCCGTACACCGGGAAGCGGGGCGTGACAGATATTTTAGCAGAGTAACAGCTTAGTGAGGAGAAAAATCACTTACCTTGATCGTCTAAGAGAGGGATTTATATAGCGGCAGCAATGGGCAGGCAGACGCGAGAATCACGCTGGCCGTTACGCTCCCGATGTCACGCCCGCGTGATAAGCGGGATCCCGCATTAATGGTGAGACAGGCTCGTTAATGGGGGATCGTGATGGCGTCGAACGTGGGATCGTGGGCGGCGGATATCTCGCGTATGGCGAGATTCGCGGAGCCGTGGCGTGGGAGCCTGTGATCAATGCCGCGGTTCGGTCAGGATGAGACCGGGGAGGATGGGCTCGGCGAGAAGCTCGGGGACGAGCTGGAGGCCGAGGTATCCTGGTTCTGCTAAAGCCCAGAGACGAGCCGAGAAGGCCGAGGAGGCCAGTTGTGCAGGGGGCTCGGAGGGGAGCAAGCGGTTGTTTGTAAGACGGGAACAGGCGTGATGTGGTCGGTAGCAGAAGGTTGGCCATGTCCACGGGCCGCAGACCCGGGGTATTCTACCGACGTACTGTTCTTGGTCCTTTCTTGCTAGCTTCGGGACACGTCATCTGCCACGTGTCACGATCCGGGAAATCGACGATATCGAGCATAATCATTATCCCCCCACTCTCATCTCGACCTGTTCACGGGTAGGGTCGAGAGTGGTTTCCCGGGTCACCCGATGTGAGCTCTTTTTCATTGATATCGTAAGCGTGCATTCCCGGGCAATCAGCAGTATTTTCTTGATGACGTCAACAGATCAGGGGCCAGATCTTGTATTAAAGAGGATGCACCGGATCGTGCTTACGCTCACCGAAACGACAGCGCACGTGTCTGGCGCTGGTTGGCTGAAGCGACGGGCCGCAGATTTCCAGCGTCCGATGGGATGCGATTCATGCGAGTGCGAGAGGTGGAGCAATGGTGTCCGTCGAATGCAATGAGTCGTTTCGGCGGGAGATGACTGTCGCCGTTGGATGTGTACACCGGATGATATAAACAGGGGTGGGGTCCTCATCAGGGCCCATACCTCTTCATAATTTTCTCGTCTTGAGTCTCGTTAGCTCGGCGCTCTCTTTTTAGGTCGGATCTCTGCGCTTTTGATCTCCCGAGGATACCTTTCTTCATTAGGTTAGATGTCTTCTTGTGAAGAGTCTGTAGAAATAGATCGGGTAGAGTCTAGGGAGCCCCCTGTAGGTTCTTCTTCTTCTTCCTCCTCCTCTTCTTCTGCTTCTTCTTCCACTGAGTCGGAGTCCTCCCGGGAAGTTGGGGTCAAATCCTCTTCCCGGGGTCGCGTGGTGGGAGCGGTTCCCCGAGCGAAGGTCGCGGGTGCCCCTGGCGTGTCATCCACCGTGAGGTATGAGGATGAGCTCGACACCGCTCGAGCCCGTTTCCACATTCCTCCCGGCTATACGTTACGTTTGACCGAAGAAGGGGAGAGCGCAGATCAGGTACGGGATAAAGAGATTGCCTGTACTTGGAAGCCTTTTGGGCCGGAATGCACCTGCCCTTCTTTCCCGAGGTTGTCAGAGCGCTGAATCATTTTGGGTTAGCCCCGGGTCAGCTTGTGCCGAACTCCTGAAGGATTCTCCTTGGGTTTCTGGTCCGTTTGAAGTTGCACAGATCCCTTTTAGGCTGAGCACCCTTGCCTCTTCTCTCTATTACAAGAGTCACCCCGGCACTCGCGCGGGCGAGCCGAGGCGGGTATACATCTCCTTTAGGAAACAACGGGGAACCGATGCCGGATCGGGGGTCGTCGCGCTACCTTCTTCCATCCATGATTGGAAGAAGAAGTTTTTCTTTGTTGGGACGCCCGAGGGCGAAGACTGGCCCGTGTCCACCCAGTGGTCTAGGGATAGTTGCCGGCGGGAGAGTCAATCGAACGATCCCGACGCGGTGAAAGTGGCAGAGTGGGAGCCCATTCCCTGAGCTGACGTGCTGCTTTCCGAGCAGGCCCTTAGTTGGGCTGGGTTCAGCCTCGTCCAATTCGCGGGTAAGTTGGGAGTTTACAGGCGATCTGTTTAGACTTACGTTTATTTTCATTTTTACTTGCGTTGCTGACTCCATTGTGACTTATCTTGTGCAGAACCCATGGACGTGAGCAAATTCCGAGCGGCTATGCAAGAGCAGAAGAAGGGATCGAGGGCAGGAGGTGCCAGCTCCTCCCGTCCGACGTCGGCCCCGGTTCCCCCGGCAGCCGCTCCACCTAGGCGTTCGGGTTCAGCCCGTGTCCCGGAGTCCAGCCAAGCACCGAGCCGAAAGCGGGTTCGGGAATAAGAGGCCCGAGCTTCGGAGGTAGAGACTGACTCCCCGGCGCCGTCCCTCAAGAGGTTCCACCGGACGGTTCCGCGCACCCCGGCCTCCCCGGTTTTGGTGGACGAGGGGGAACTCCGCTTTGAGGTGCCCTCGGGGCTCTCCATCGCTGACAGAGATGGAGAGGTCGGCCGGGGGCAAAGTCCTTCGGGGTACTCTCAGTGCGCAAATGGAGGCCATCGCCCAGGAGGCCGTGCAGGTTGGTGCTCACACTTTACGTGGTTTTTCATTCAGTGTCTTACTACTCGTGAAATTTTGTGCCTCCCTTTTCTTTCTGATCCTCTGATTCCTTCTGGTCCTCCAGCACGTCGCCCTCGTCGTCCAAATGGAGGACGAGAAAATTGCCCCGGCGATGCGAGCCGCGGGGGAGTTCTCCTCACTGGAGGAAAGCTCAAAGTTGGAGCTGGAGGCGGCGATGGCGAAGGTCGCCGCCCTCGAGGACGAGGTGGCGGCCGGGAAGTAGGAGGTGGCGGCCGAGAGGCAGGAGGTCGCTAGACACTGTGAGGCCGCCCAGGCTAAGCTTCAGGACTCCAAGGTGCTCGTCGGCACTCTGAAGAAGTCGGCGAGCTCCCTCCGGAAGGAGCTGGAGGCAGCGATGGAGGGGATGAAGCGAGCTGAGCTCAGAGCGTCGAAGGCGGTGGAGAACTACAAGAAGTCGGACCGTTTTTACGCCGACCTAGCCGCAGCCTCTACCCTCATCTGGCACGATGCCCTCGACGCTGTCAAGGCTCGGATGCCGGAGTTCCCTGATGAAGAGCTCCGGGACGAGTATCCTCGCGGGGGCGATGTGCAGGGGAATGCCCCTGGAAGCGCTGCCGGGGAGGAGGCCATCGATAAGGGCGGCACCGAGGCTCCTATGATAGGCGCCAATCCCCCAGACGCAGCCCCAGTCGTGGTGGACGCGGTGCTCCTTGAGGTTGCCCCCGGCCCTGAGGCCTGAAACCCCTCGTCTTCTTATATTTTTTCTTTGCTCAGAAATTTTGTAAGCCTCCGGACAGTTTTATTAGGCTGGGGAGCCCATAATACCTTTGTAGAGACCTTTGATTTTTTTGAATAAGAAAACTTTTTGCTGCTTCTTTGCATGCATATTTTCCTTTTGTTTGTGGAAAACATTTGTATTTGCACGGTCCAGCTTTCATGTCAGGTCGGTTCTTCGTCTGGCGATCGCACGTCGAGTTGAATTCGATCATTTGCCAAGTGTGCAAAGACCGGTGAAGGGTCGGTATCTCCATGGCCCCGAAGTCGAGGTGGGGATCGCTTAGACGCGGGTGGCCTCTTGACGAGGGCTTGGATCCTTGGCGTCGGTGGGGAGCAACACCAGCATGATAAGGATGGACCGAGCAGGGTTGCTGCTCGGTTGCTTCGAGGGCTTTGATCCCTGGCGTCATGGAGCAGGGAACTACCAGTCGGGGATAACCGAGCAAGGGCGAGCCCGGTTGCCTCTTGGCGAGGGCTTCGATCCTTAGCGCGGGAGGGGCCGTGAGGGGACTGCTAAGGACGGGCCGAGCAAGGTTGCTGCTAGGTGCCTCTTGGCGAGGGCTTTGATCCTTAAGGACGAGCCGAGCAGGGTTACTGCTCGGTGCCTCTTGGCGAGGGCTTTGATCCTTAAGGATGAGCCGAGCAGGGTTATTGCTCGGTGCCTCTTGGAGAGGGCTTTGATCTCTGGCGTTGTGGATAGGGATCTACCAGCCAGGGATAACCGAGCAGGGTTGCTGCCCGATTGCCTCTTGATGAGGGCTTTGATCCTTAGCGCGGGAGGGGTCGTGAGAGGCCTGCTAAGGACGGGCCGAACAGGGTTGCTGCTCGGTGCCTCTTGGCGAGGGCTTTGATCTCTGGCATTGTGGGTAGGGAGCTACCAGCCAGGGATAACCGAGCAGGGTTGCTGCCCGATTGCCTCTTGATGAGGACTTTGATCCTTAGCACGGGAGGGGCCGTAAGGGGCCTGCTAAGGACGGGCCGAGCAGGGTTGCTGCTCGGTGCCTCTTAGCGAGGGCTTTGATCCTTAAGGACAGGCCGAGCAGGGTTACTGCCCGGTGCCTTTTGGCGAGGACTTTGATCTCTAGCGTTATGGGTAGGGAGCTACCAGCCAGGGATAACCGAGCAGGGTTGCTGCCGATTTCTTCTTGATGAGGGCTTTGATCCTTAGCGCGGGAGGGGCTGTGAGGGGCCTGCTAAGGACGGATCGAGCAGGGTTGCTGCTCGGTACCTCTTGGCGAGGGCTTTGATCCTTAAGGACGAGTCGAGTAGGGTTACTGCCCGGTGCCTCTTGGCGAGGGCTTTGATATCTGGCGTTGTGGGTAGGGAGCTACCAGCCAGGGATAATCGAGCAGGGTTGCTGCCCGATTGCCTCTTGATGAGGGCTTTGATCCTTAGCGCGGAAGGGGCCGTGAGGGGCCTGCTAACGACGGGTCGAGCAGGGTTGCTGCTCGGTGCCTCTTGGCGAGGGCTTTGATCCTTAAGGATAGGCCGAGCAGGGTTATTGCCCGGTGCCTCTTGGCGAGGGCTTTGATCTCTAGCATTGTGGATAGGGATCTACCAGCCAGGGATAACCGAGCAGGGTTGCTGCCCGATTGCCTCTTGATGAGGGCTTTGATCCTTAGCGTGGGAGGGGCCGTGAGGGGCCTGCTAAGGACGGGCCGAGCAGGGTTGCTGCTCGGTGCCTTTTGGCGAGGGCTTTGATCTCTGGAATTATGGGTAGGGAGCTACCAGCCGGGGATAACCGAGCAGGGTTGCTTCCCGATTGCCTCTTGATGAGGGCTTTAATCCTTAGCACGGGAGGGGCCGTGAGGGGCCTGCTAAGGACAGGCCGAGCAAGGTTGCCGCTTTGTCGAGTCGTGAGGCTCTGTCCGATCTCCCAAGGCGTTCGATCATTGGGAAGAGTGACCGTCGTGGTCGACACGTGTCATTAACACGTGGGGGAATGCGGAGCGTAAGAGCCGCGTTGTTTCGATTTTGCTGAGAATGGCGGGACACCCGCCACACAGCGGTACAGTTGTGGAAGGCATGAGCGACCGTTGGATTCCTGAGGGCGCAATGGGGCTATAAAGCGGAGGGAGCGTTGAGCACTCCTTTCCCCACCCCAAGTCGTAAGGATGGAGGACTTCCCTTTTACTATCCAGGAGATAATAAACTTCGAAGATGTTTACCTGTATGACCAGCATTGTACCGAGGATACTGTGCAGTTGGTTATAGGCCGCATCGAGGACCACTTCGGCCGGCTTTTCCCCCGGCGCTCGCCCCTGCTCCAGCTATTGATGTACGCCATCTGGAGGGCATCGCCGGGGCTGTATAACCCTCTGTCTGAGCAGCTAAAGGACGAGGCCGTCGGTAAGCTGAGGTCCCTGTGCCGCCTCAGTCTGATTTGGGCGGGTCGGCGCGATCGCTCGGTGGCACTCATCCTTGAGTGCTACCAATTGAGGCACCACGCCGACATTCGTGGGCGGCATCAGAGGCAAAGGGATGAAGCGGCGAGGGCTCGGCTGGCTGAAATATGCTCGGAGTACCACGAGCAGTGTTTTCTGCACCCCCTTCCCCCGCTATTGTAATTTTTCTTTTTCGATGTACGGCTGAGGAGCCTATAGTACCCTTTGAATAAACAAAACTCTTCTTTTTGCAATGTTTTAGTGATCCCTTCTTATTATATAAACAGAAATATCTTGATAAAATTTTACATTGCCTTAGTAAAAGAAGTACACGCTAATAGATGTTCTTTTTATTGGCACGGTTTGAGCTTCTTGGCGGTATAAGGCCATCAAAAATGATCGGCTCGGTCTCCCTGAACTTCTTCCTCGAATGGCTGATGGCATCCTCGTTCGACGTGTGGTGCTGAGCCTCGTGGGTACTCGACGTACCCCGCGCCAACATAACCATAATTTGGCCAATTTTCAACTCGCCGGGAGCGGGACGCTGCTCCCGCTCACGGTCAGCTTGCCGCTTGTCCCGTAAGTACGCTGCCAGGTGTCCCGAACAGATGAGCTCCTCGATATAGTCTTAGAGCTTCTTACAGCTTTCTGTGGAGTGTCCTTACGACTTGTGGAAACCGCAGTAGGGGCCTCGGGTGCGCTTTGCCGCCATGCGCGAGATCGGGGGGAGCTTGAAGAACCCCTCGCCCTTAGCCTCCTCAAGCAGTACCATCTGGGAGACGCTGAGTGGGGTGTACTCCTGAAACTTCGGGGAGTAGGGCTTTGGCCGCTCAAGTCTCTTTCTCTCTTCCCCCGCCCTTTTCTTCTGGTCAGTTTGCTCTGCCCGGGGAGATTTGCGTTCACCTCGGACTCGAGCTGGATCTCACGCTCGGTCCAAGCCTTTACCTCAGCCATGGTCTTAGGTTGCGCTAATGCTGTCACGCCCCGCTTCCCAAAAATACGGAAACGAGGGTTGACTAGACCAGCCATGCTCCTACGGTCAAGGAATCATCCCGCCGTAGTCACACTTCGGCTTCTAGCATTACATGGTAATCAGTAAGTAAAGCACAGTATTAAAGGAATCACATCACTAATTTATTACATTAAAATTTCATTGTTCACAAAATTACAGATAATAAGAACAATAACTAACCAAGTTCAATCTCACGATCACTCTATGGAAAGCAGTAAAGATAGGGAGTACACCAGACTATATCTCTGTGAACTCGAAGGGTAAATCTGTCTCCTATGCTGGTCCTCCCGCGGAATCTGAGCATGCATACTCAGGTCGTCAGAGCGACACAATAACAATATTATTATAATAAGATGAAACAGGTAAATGAGGTAATACTGGTATAAGAACAATGCAAGTAAACACTGTGTCACTATATGATGCAGAATATATCATGTGTCCCTAACGGTCTCTAGGTCATGTTCGAAATCACATAGTGGAAGGAGGATCATGTTTAACAGGAGTCTCGTACATACCCGAGACAACGGCCCACATGCCCGGGACATAATCCTGTCAGCCGGATCGCTAGATCCTATCCCTACACGTATCAGTATCACAGTTCGAATGATCATCCTCTAAACACAGTCCCGCTAAATACGATACTCTTTCCACTTTGATTTCCCCTTTTTCCCCAGGTTCTCACTAGTTATGACCTTGACTTAGTCGTGTACGAGTATACCAATGGCACAGTTTTGTCACTGTTCACTGTATCAATCACTGTCACGAATATTCACTTTCCATTGGTGTACTCGTCACTCCTAAACCAACATCTATCACGCACGATAATGTAATGTCCACACGCACTAATCACTGAGTATATGGCAAGGGTATGATATATGTAATGAATGCTACCAATAAACTATGTATGTTATGAACCAACATGTATGTTTTTGACTAAAATAAATTGCATAAATTAATATATTAAGAATTCAGAAAAATGTTACAAGTAAGATAATTAGAACACTCCGTCAGCAATTCATCAAAATTTGTTTCAGTTCAATCGGGATTCTGGTTTTCAAGATATAGCTATTCCACTTTAAGTGCTCGCGGCTGGAAATTCAGTTTCAGAACTGAATGTCCGTTTCGCGACATGAATTTCACCCAGTTGGGATCAGAATTTAGCAATGTCACAGTTAAATGAAATTTAGGGATTTCGATAAAGTATTCAATGCAATAGACGGATCCTCAATCGCATCTGTACGTTGAAAGTTATACACAGTTTAACCTCAGGGTGTCATTTCAGAATCTGTTCTGGACAGTTATATGTTCTGCCCTTTTTAAATATATTTAAAATAGTAAAAAGCGATGAAACGGAATGGAACCGCCTGTTTTATTTAGCCAACAGAATTATCTTTAATCTACTGCAGGGTTCCGCAACATACCTCTTCAGAAAACACAGTGACGCAGGTCTTAGGACAGAACACAATAATCAGAAACGCTCTGGACAGCAGTCCAGAGTCTCATTCCGATCCAATTATCATCACGGTTTCAGAACAGAAAACATTAAAATTCTACATAGGGTTAAAGTTCGTCAAGTTGGCTTCGATTTAAGCCCTTGAACGTAGCATTCCAGTTTGAATATAATTTATGGTGATTTTATTCGTTTTCAGGTACGAGAAAATTCTAGTTTTAATAGCATATTTGGGGGTATCAATTTTTATCACTAACAATCGTATTTTCCAGCGAGATTCATACACGATAATCATCATTATAACGGCCAACAGAAAGTATCGGTTACCGTCAAATTAGACAATTATTTCCATTGGGATCTAGCATCGAACACTTAGGTCAAGTTATGTATCGGTAATTGGCAAATCTGTAAACTAGATATTATAGGTTTATACCACTAATATATTAGCATGAAGCAAGTAAATACTTGCCTGGAAACGCCTCGGGGTCGCACGGCAGCAACGATGTCGCGAACGCGCGATGTACGCCGTGTAACGGATTCTCGCGAGCTTGGTTTGAAACACGGGTTTTACGTCGGAGTTTCCCGGAGTCGTCCTGTGCGCGCTGGAAGCTTAGGGGGTTCTCTGTGGTTAGCCTGAGAAGTGTTGGGGTTGTCGACGGTCGACGATGGTCGCTCCGGTGATGTGCACAGTGAATGCGCAGTACGGGGAGAATGTGGGTTTTTTGGTGATAAAGAGAGAGAGAGAGAGAGCAGTGGGGACTTGGGAATCGTGGTGAGGGTGATGATGCTGAGGAGGTGGAGGTCGTTGGGAGGTCGGCGATGTGATGGGGAGTTCGCCGGCGTCGAGGGGTGTAAGGTGGTGACTCGAGCTCGGTCGGGTGATGGGTTTCTGTGTGCAGAGGTGTGGGTGCAGGGGGTCTCGAGTTGGTGGAGGTGGAGTCGTGGAGGGAGGAGATTTGTGGAGGAGTGATCGAGGGTTGCCGAGGGGGCTGTCGAGGGTCGTCGCCGGTGGCGAGGTGAGGAAAAATTGTGCTCGGTGAGATTCTTGTGAGGGAGAGAGATGAGGGATTCTGAAAAAGAGGGGGTGAGCGAGGTGGGAAGGAGATAAGGGAGACGCGAGGAGCGCGTCGTGGGGGCGAGGGCAACGGTACTGCGTGGGCATGAGCGTGAGCGACGGCGGAGGAGGCGGGTCGCGCGCGCAAGTTTGGGAGGTTACCGTTGGGGATTTTTTTTTTTGAAGAAGAGGAACAGTAGAGGGGTGAGTTGAGGAAAATGGGAAAGGGTTGGGCTTGTTTAAATTTTAAAACAAGTCCTTTTTAAATACTTCGTGGGCTGCAGGTGAAGAAACGGGCCAGCTTTATCCCAAAAATAATTTTGATTGGGCTGAAGAAAATTAAAGGGGACGGGCCGGAGATTTATAAGGAAATTTATTTAAAAGAAAAGTGTGGGCTTGGTAAAAGGAAACGGGCTGAGGCTAAAGTAACGGGCTGGAGAAAAAAACAGTAAGGGCTGGGGAAAATATTTAAGGGATTTGGTTTAAATATAAGTTGGGCTGAATGTTTAAAATTTGGTTTAAGGTTAAGTGTTTTGCTCATTTTGGTTTATTTCGGCTTTGGTTTTAAATCTTGGGTTTTAGCTTTTAGGGTTTGGACTATAATTCCAAAAGAGGTGGAAAAATAGGGTTTGAATATCAACCTTAAGAACCAACTAAAAATATACGAAGACAAGAATAAGGTAATCACTAGAATTCAGAAAATAGGAAACTTCATTTAGAAAGGAAACGGGGATTTACATCATACCCCTCTTAACAAAAATTTCGTCCTCGAAATTTAACAAAGATATAAGAAACAATGTACTAAACAAAGAGATGTAGATAATGATCACGGATATCTTCCTCCCGCTCCCAGGTGGATTCCCCTGGGGAACGACCGCCCCAAGACAATCGGACTAACGAAATGACCTTATTCTTCAGCACTTTCTCTCTGCGGTCGAGAATGGTAGTGGGTTGCTCCTCGTATGACAGATCGGTTCCCAAGACTAGCTCCGAATGGTCCAGGACATGGCTCTCATCCCGAACATAACGCCGCAACTGTGAAACATGGAAGGTATTGTGCACACCAGCTAGCGATGGAGGCAAGGCCAGTCGATAGGCCACCTCTCCTACTCGCTCTAGCACCTCAAAAGGTCCGATAAAACGGGGACTAAGCTTTCCTCGACTTCCGAATCTGATAACTCCACGAGTAGGGGAAATCTTTAAGAACACATGATCTCCGACTTCGAATTCTAGTGCCCTTCTACTGGTATCTGCCCAACTCTTCTATCGATCCTGAGCCGTCTTAATACGCTGCCTGATCATTTGGACCTTGTCAACTGTCTGAACAATGAGTTCGGGGCCCAGTAATCTTCGTTCTCCCACATCATCCCAACATACTGGGGATCGACACTTCCGCCCATATAGTGCTTCAAAAGGAGCCATCTGAATACTAGCCTGATAACTATTGTTGTAAGAGAACTCGACTAGGTGCAGATGGTCCTCCCAGGAACCCTGAAAGTCCAACATACAGGCTCTCAACATATCCTCGAGCGTCTGAATCGTACGCTCGGATTGTCCATCCGTCTGCGGGTGATAAGCTGTGCTGAATTTAAGGCAGGTTCCCAAACTCTCCTGTAAGCTCTTCCAAAAGTGTGACAAAAATCTCGTGTCCCGGTCTGACACAATGCTAACTGGAACACCGTGAAGTCGCACAATCTCTTGCATATATCTTTCTGCCAATGATTCTGTCGACTGTCCCACTCGGAAAGGTAGGAAGTGTGCAGCTTTTGTGAGACGATCGACGATAACCCAAATGGCGTTATTGCCCCTAGGGCTCCGTGGTAAGGCCGTCACAAAATCCATAGTAATGTGCTCCCACTTCCATTCAGGTATCGTCAAAGGTTGTAATAATCCTGCTGTCCTCTGATGTTCTGCCTTCACCTGCTGACATACCAAGCACCTGGATACGAACCTCGCAATTTCCCGCTTCATTCCGTTCCACCAAAAGTGCTGCTTTAGGTCCTGATACATTTTTGTACCTCCTGGATGCACAGAATAAGCTGAACTGTGTACTTCAGTCAAAACTTCTTCTCTAACATCTCCTTTAGGTACGCAGAGTCTGCTACCGAATCTCAGAGAGCCATCTTCATGTATAATCAAATCCGTTCTCAGTCCAGCTTCCACTTGCTCTCTGAACTTTTGCAATCGGGGATCATCCGCTTGTGCAATCTTGATGCGTCCACCAGGGAAGATTGCACCTGTAGCTGCCAAAGTTGACTGAGTGCGTTCGGCGTAACGACTTCAAGTTCAAGCCTCTGAAAGTCCTCAATAATACTTCTCTGATCGGTCAACATCATAACCGCTGGCTTGCGACTAAGCGCATCTGGTACAACATTGACCTTCCCCGGGTGATACTGAAGGTCCAAATCATAATCTGCCATCAGCTCTAGCCATCGGCGCTGCCTCATGTTTAGTTCCTTCTGAGTGAAAACATATTTCAAACTTTTATGATCCGTGTATACCTCCACTTTCTCACCCAATAGATAGTGCCTCCAAATCTTCAACGCAAAGACTACCGCAGCTAACTCCAAGTCATGTGTAGGGTAGTTCTTCTCGTGGTTCCTCAGTTGTCGAGAGGCGTAAGCAACCACTCGGCCGTGCTACATCAAAACACAGCCTAAACCCTTCCCTGAGGCATCACTGTGTATCACTAAACCACCGGAATCATCTGGTACTGTGAGAATAGGCGCCGTGGTTAATTTCTGCTTTAGTGTGTCGAATGCCTGAGTGCACTCCTCTGTCCATGTAAACGGTACGTCCTTCCGTGTCAGCCTCGTCAATGGTTCCACGATTCTTGAGAAATCTTGGACGAATCTCCGATAATAACCTGCCAATCCTAGAAAGCTCCTGATCTCTGCCACTGACTTCGGCGTTGGCCAATCTCTGACAGATTCTATCTTCGCCGGGTCCACCGAGATACCTTCGCCCGAAACAATATGTCCCAAAAACTGAACCTTGTTAAGCCAGAATTCACACTTGCTCAGCTTCGCATACAACTTTTCTTCCCGAAGAATTTGTAGTACCATGCGCAAATGTTCAGCGTGCTCTTCCCGGGTCTTCGAGTAGACAAGTATGTCGTCGATAAACACAACGACGAACGTGTCCAAGTATTTTGCGAATACTCTGTTCATCAAGTCCATGAATATTGCTGGGGCATTGGTAACACCGAACGGCATCACAAGAAACTCGTAGTGTCCGTATCGGGTCCTGAAAGCCGTCTTGCATACATCCTCGGCTGCTACTCTGATTTGATGATATCCAGAATGGAGATCCAACTTCGAGAATACCTTGGCTCCACTTAGCTGATCGAATAGGTCGTCAATGCGCGGTATTGGGTACTTGTTCTTTATTGTGACCTTGTTCAGCTCCCGATAATCTATACACATTCACAGTGATCCATCCTTCTTCTTTACTAGCAGGACTGGTGCACCCCACGGTGAAGCGCTTGGCCGAATAAATCCCTTCTCCAATAGTTCTTCAACCTGCTTCTTCAATTCCGCCAACTCAACTGGTGCCATTCTATATGGAGCTCTGGATACTGGGGCTGTTTCTGGAGTCAAATCGATTGAGAACTCCAAAATTCGAGGAGGTAGTAGACCTGGTAGATCTTCAGGAAATACGTCCAGAAAGTCCCGAACAATTTCTGGGGCTGGGCTCTTATCAATCTCTATAGCTGTCAGTTCCTTGGGCTTTGCTCTGTACTTAGCTGGCTCCAACGATTCGCTTCTGCCCTCGAAAGTAAACTCCGGGTGATTTGGGATGCGGAAGATCACCTTCCTTGCCCGACAGTCGATAACTGCATGGAAAGTGCTCATCCAATCCATCCCGAGAATTGCGTCGTAACTGCCTGTCCTGATCAAAAGGAAATTCGCATAGAATTCTCTGCCACACACTACAACTGGGCATAATCTACATTCTCGACTAGAATAATAATGCTATTACCCGTATGAATTTCCCATCCCTTGGTTAGTGGTCCATGTGGTATTGAGTGTGTATTAGTGAAATGCTCAGACAAGAAACAATGCGATGCTCCCGAATCAAATAGTACTCTAGCTGGTAAGGAATGTACGAGTAGAGTACCTATAACCACGTCTCCTGACGCTTCTGCCTGCTCGGCGGTTAAGGTGAAAGCCCGTCCCTGACCGCGACCTGTAAATGGTTGTCTCTGCTCGTGTGGCCTCTGTTGTGGTGGTCCAGAACCTCCCTGTATCTCTGCTCGCTCAGGGCAACTGTTAATCCTGTGCTGACTGGAACCGCAAATTAGGCACTGCCCCTTGGCACGGCGACAGTCCTTCTGGGTATGTCCTCCTCTACCGCAATAGCCGCAAGTTACGCCCTGTCTCTGGGGGCGATGCTGTGGTATGAACGGGCGCTTCATTTATGTTGTTCCTGCTCTGTGAACCGGTATGGCTCCTCGATAAGGCGCGTGGGTACGTGCTGGAACGACTGGGGGTCTTCTGAACTTGTTAATCAGTTGCTCCTGAACTCTCGCTGCGTTGAGTACCTGTGCGAAAGTCTGCAAATCCAACGATGCAATCAACTGCTGCAACTCGAAATCTAACCCCTGAAGGAAGCGTCTGGCCCTGGTGGCCTCTGATTTGACCATGTATGGAGCAAAGCGGCTTAGACGGTTGAACTCTACCGCATATACGTCCGCTGGGCGTCCATTCTGCTTCAAAAGAATAAACCTTTCTTCCATTTCTGCCTTGGCTGTGGGAGGGAAATAATGATCTAGGAAGCATTCCTTAAACTTGCTCCATTCAATCGGCTCATCGAGTCTGCTTTCTTCCACCGACCACCATGTACGGGCTTCGTCTTCTAATTGAATCTTGATCACGTCCACTCTGTCTTCCTCTGGAACCCTGGCGGCTGTCAATAAATTCTCCATGTTCACCAGCCATTGCTCTGCCTCAAGGGGTTCAGCTAGTCCTGTGAAAGCAGCTGGGTGTAACCGTCGGAAGTCTGATACGGTACCAGCCCTAGCCTGATAAGCTGGAGGAGTAGCGCCCTCGGGGGCAGTAATAAGTGCGGAGGGTCCTCTTGCGGCGGTAATCGCCCTGAGTCCCTCAGTAAGCAAATATGTCTTCCTCTCCTGAGCTTCTGCGAGAGTGGTCAGTGCACTGAGTATTCTTTCCATGCGGTCCTGAGAGCTGGAGTCTGAGGAGGGGTCGTTCTTGGACGTCATATCACTGGAAGATTCAAAAGGATAAGATCAGATTCAAGGATGGAAATCAAGAGTAGTGAAACAAGAATAACGTAATACAGCATAGTTAATGTTATCCCTTGATACTAAACCTGGCTCTGATACCAACTAAACCATGTCACGCCCCGCTTCCCAAAAATACGGAAACGAGGGTTGACTAGACCAGCCATGCTCCTACGGTCAAGGAATCATCCCGCCGTAGTCACACTTCGGCTTCTAGCATTACATGGTAATCAGTAAGTAAAGCACAGTATTAAAGGAATCACATCACTAATTTATTACATTAAAATTTCATTGTTCACAAAATTACAGATAATAAGAACAATAACTAACCAAGTTCAATCTCACGATCACTTTATGGAAAGCAGTAAAGATAGGGAGTACACCAGACTATATCTCTGTGAACTCGAAGGGTAAATCTGTCTCCTGTGCTGGTCCTCCCGCGGAATCTGAGCATGCATACTCAGGTCGTCAGAGCGACACAATAACAATATTATTATAATAAGATGAAACAGGTAAATGAGGTAATACTGGTATAAGAACAATGCAAGTAAACACTGTGTCACTATATGATGCAGAATATATCATGTGTCCCTAACGGTCTCTAGGTCATGTTTGAAATCATATAGTGGAAGGAGGATCATGTTTAACAGGAGTCTCGTACATACCCGAGACAACGGCCCACATGCCCGGGACATAACCCTGTCAGCCGGATCGCTAGATCCTATCCCTACACGTATCAGTATCACAGTTCGAATGATCATCCTCTAAACACGGTCCCGCTAAATACAATACTCTTTCCACTTTGATTTCCCCTTTTTCCCCAGGCTCTCACTAGTTAAGACCTTGACTTAGTCGTGTACGAGTATACCAATGGCACGGTTTTGTCATTGTTCACTGTATCAATCACTGTCACGAATATTCACTTTCCATTGGTGTACTCGTCACTCCTAAACTAACATCTATCACGCACGATAATGCAATGTCCACACGCACTAATCACTGAGTATATGGCAAGGGTATGATATATGTAATGAATGCTACCAATAAACTATGTATGTTATGAACCAACATGTATGTCTTTGACTAAAATAAATTGCATAAATTAATATATTAAGAATTCAGCAAAATGTTACAAGTAAGATAATTAGAACACTCCGTCAGCAATTCATCAAAATTTATTTCAGTTCAATCGGGATTCCGGTTTTCAAGATATAGCTATTCCACTTTAAGTGCTCGCGGCTGGAAATTCAGTTTCAGAACTGAACGTCCGTTTCGCGACACGAATTGCACCCAGTTGGGCTCAGAATTTAGCGATGTCACAGTTAAATGAAATTTAGGGTTTTCGATAAAGTATTCAACGAAATAGACGGATCCTCAATCTCATCTGTATGTTGAAAGTTATACACAGTTTAACCTTAGGGTGTCATTTCAGAATCTGTTCTGGACAGTTATATGTTCTGCCCTTTTTAAATATATTTAAAATAGTAAAAAGCGATGAAACGGAATGGAACCGCCTGTTTTATTTAGCCAACAGAATTATCTTTAATCTAGTGCAGGGTTCCGCAATATACGTCTTCAGAAAACACAGTGACGCAGGTCTTAGGACAGAACACAATAATCAGAAACGCTCTGGACAGCAGTCCAGAGTCGCATTCCGATCCAATTATCATCACGGTTTCAGAACAGAAAACATTAAAATTCTACATAGGGTTAAATTTCGTCTAGTTGGCTTCGATTTAAGCCCTCGAAAGCAGCATTCCAGTTTGAATATAATTTATGGTGATTTTATTCGTTTTCAGGTACGAGAAAATTCTAGTTTTAATAGCATATTTGGGGGTATCAATTTTTATCACTAACAATCGTATTTTCCAGCGAGATTCATACACGATAATCATCATTATAAGGGCCAACAGAAAGTATCGGTTACCGTCAAATTAGACAATTATTTCCATTGGGATCTAGCATCGAACACTTAGGTCAAGTTATGTATCGGTAATTGGCAAATCCGTAAACTAGATATTATAGGTTTATACCACTAATATATTAGCATGAAGTAAGTAAATACTTTTCTGGAAACGCCTCGGGGTCGCACGGCAGCAACGATGTCGCGAACGCGCGATGTACGCCGTGTAACGGATTCTCACGAGCTTGGTTTGAAACACGGGTTTTACGTCGGAGTTTCCCGGAGTCGTCCTGTGCGTGCTGGAAGCTTAGGGGGTTCTCTGTGGTTCGCCTGAGAAGTGTTGGGGTTGTCGACGGTCGACGATGGTCGCTCCGGAGATGTGCACAGTAAATGCGCAGTACGGGAAGAATGTGGGTTTTTTGGTGATAAAGAGAGAGAGAGCAGTGGGGACTTGGGAATCGTGGTGAGGGTGATGATGCTGAGGAGGTGGAGGTCGTTTGGAGGTCGGCGATGTGCTGGGGAGTTCGCCGGCGTTGAGGGGTGTAAGGTGGTGACTCGAGCTCGGTCGGGTGATGGGTTTCTGTGTGCAAAGGTGTGGGTGCAAGGGGGTCTCGAGTTGGTGGAGGTGGAGTCGTGGAGGGAGGAGATTTGTGGAGGAGCGATCGAGGGTTGCCGAGGGAGCTGTCGAGGGTCGTCGCTGGTGGCGAGGTGAGGAAAAATTGTGCTCGGTGAGTTTCTTATGAAGGAGAGAGATGATGGATTCTGAAAAAGAGGGGGGTGAGCGAGGTGGGAAGGAGATAAGGGAGACGCGAGGAGCGCGTCGTGGGGGCGAGGGCAACGGTACTGCGTGGGCGTGGGCGTGAGCGACGGCGGAGGAGGCGGGTCGCGCGCGCAAGTTTGGGAGGTTACCGTTGGGGATTTTTTTTTTTTGAAGAAGAGGAACAGTAGAGGGGTGAGTTGAGGAAAATGGGAAAGGGTTGGGCTTGTTTAAATTTTAAAACAATTCCTTTTTAAATACTTCGTGGGCTGCAGGTGAAGAAACGGGCCGGCTTTATCCCAAAAATAATTTTGATTGGGCTGAAGGAAATTAAAGGGGACGGGCCGGAGATTTATAAGGAAATTTATTTAAAAGAAAAGTGTGGGCTTGGTAAAAGGAGACGGGCTGAGGCTAAAGTAACGGGCTGGAGAAAAAAACAGTAAGGGCTGGGGAAAATATTTAAGGGATTTGGTTTAAATATAAGTTGGGCTGAATGTTTAAAATTTGGTTTAAGTTAAGTGTTTTGCTCATTTTGGTTTATTTCGGGTTTGGTTTTAAATCTTGGGTTTTAGCTTTTAGGGTTTGGACTATAATTCCAAAAGAGGTGGAAAAATAGGGTTTAAATATCAACCTTAAGAACCAACTAAAAATATACGAAGACAAGAATAAGGTAATCACTAGAATTCAGAAAATAGGAAACTTCATTTAGAAAGGAAACGGGGATTTACAAATGCAAAGGAGCGTAACCACTCCTTGTGCCTAAGACCAGACCTAAGTGCTGTAATGACCGTCTCGTCCCGATGTTCTGGGACCTTGAGAAGGTCATTGTAGAAGCGGATGACATACCCCTTGAATGTTTCTTTGTCCCCGCTCTTGATTGTGAAGAGATGGTCGACAGTCCGTTTCTGCCGTCTGTTCCCGACGAAGTGGCCGAGGAATTGGGTGGCCAACTCATCGAAGGTTGAGATCGAGCGTGGCGCGATTCCTCGGAATCGGTCTCGCCCGGAGCGGATGAGAGTGGCCGGGAAAGCTTGGCATTGGGCGGCGTCAGAATTGTCTTGGATGCTCATTCCTGCGGTAAATGCGTCCAAATGGCCCTTCGAGTCAGACTCACCGTCGAAGAGAGAGACTTTTGGGGGCTTGTTCCGGGAGGAGACATGGACGGCGAGCAGCTCCTCAGTGAATGGTTTTGTGAGCGAGTCGGCGGCGTACTTAGCCCCGTCGCTCGAATGATGACCCTCCCGGTGCATACCTTCGACCTTCTTCTCGAGGGCATCGAGTCGGCCGTGGTATTCCGATGATTCGGCACATTCCGATCTTTGGCCTCTACTATTGGAGACCTGTGTCTGGCCGCGGCCCCGGTTCCTCTCGATGAGGTTCCTTAGGTCCCCTGGCAAGGTAGTCTTCGATTTGCCGTGATGAGTCCCGTCCACGCGACCCAGTCGAGGGAGGGGTGTCGGTCATGCCCGTGAACAGGTGAGCTGACCGACATCTTCTCGGGAGGGATGGGGGCGCGAAGGGGCTCGGGGCAGGGCGCTCTGGCGACGGACCTCGATGTGGAGCTGTAGGGCGCCCAGCGGGTCATAGAATATGTTGTCCCGGGAGATCTGTGGCCGTGGGAGGCGGCGAGGCGGTGGTCGGCCATGCCGACACGAGCAGAGTCTTCTCTCCCCCTGTATGGGTCCCGGTCCCGAGATGGGGGAGGGACAACCAGGGGAGCCTGCCCTGCCGTTTGGACACGGACCAGCGCATCTACAACGGACACGAGTCGGTCTATCCGAACGGCTAGGGCGTTGATGGCGTTCGGGGGAGGAGATTTGTCTGTGCCTCCGTTGTGAGGGAGGCGGCGGCTAGTGCTTGGATCGTCGCGGTGATCGCTCGCCGTTGAGTTGAGATTGGAAGACGAACTTTGTTCAGTGGAATCAAGCGTTTCTCACAGATGGTGCCAACTGATGAAGGTCTGGATCTCCTTCAGATGTTACCTTCCGTAGATCTGCTGCGAGCGACGATGGACGGCTGTGATTGAGTTGGAGGTTGCCTCCTGAAGCGTGTGGATCTTAATGGGTTTGAGGTTGTTGTGGCCAAGCTACCTGCAAGAAAGTCCCGGGGTGGTTGTGCCACCGAGGACCCTCCGACAATCAAGTTAGACCGGATATTTTAGCAGAGTAACGGTCCAGTGAGGAGAAAAATCACTTACCTTGATCGTCTGAAAGAGGGGTTTATATAGCGGCTGCGATGGGCAGGCAGGCGCGAGAATCACGCCGGCCGTTATGCTCCCGACGTCACGCCCGTGTGATAAGCGGGATCCCGCATTAATGGCGAGACAGGCTCGTTAATGGGGGATCGTGATGGCGTGGAACGTGGGATCGTGGGCGGCGGATATCTCGCGTATGGCGAGATTCGCGGAGCCGTGGCGTGGGAGCCTGTGATCAATGCCCCGGGTCGGTCAGGATGAGACCGAGGAGGATGAGCTCGGCGGGAAGCTCGGGGACGGGCGGGAAGCTCGGGGACGGGCGGGAAGCTCGGGGACGGGGGGAGGCCGAGGTGTCCTGGTTCTGCTAAAGCCCGGAGACGAGCTGAGAGGGCCGAGGAGGCCAGTTGTGCAGAGGGCTCGGAAGGGAGCCAGTGGTTGTTTGTAAGGCGGGCACAGGTGTGGTGTGGTCGGTAGCAGAAGGAAGGCCATGTCCACGGGCCGCAGACCCGGGGTATTCTACCGACGTACTGTTCCTGGTCCTTTCTTGCTAGTTTCGGAACACATCATTTACCACGTGTCACGATCCGGGAAATCGACGATATCGAGCATCATCAGTAATGAATTTTGAAATCCATTTTACTGGTCATATACACAAATTCGTGATTCGGGAATAATTCAGCGAGATCGAAAATTCGGATTCGGAAAACTATTCGGAAAAAATCGGCAGGTATTCGGGAAAGATTCGGCAAGTGTTCGGGAAATGTTTGGAAAGAATTTCGAGCAAGAAATTAATATATGAGACGCTAGGTTTTGATTTTATGAATTATTCACTGTTTTTTCGAATAATTCGTAAATTATTCGATGCGTCGTGAATTATGTCACTGTGGTAATATATATAAATGCTTCGGGCAAAACATATTTATGTAATATTTAATGAGTAGTGCTTCTTAAAAAATATAATTTTTGTATCTCACATTACATATTCATTAAAGAATATCCTACTTACCTTAGATCATATCTTTCTTCACAATGAAAGAGTTATATGTGTGTGCACAATAATTCACAAGTTTGGTACACAGAACCACCCTATACATGTACATTTTTTCCTTGAACACATACTATGTGCATAAATACATTAATTAGTATTATAAACATATATAAAAATAGATGTGTTTGACTAAGATTTTATGTTGGTGATTTTGTAAAATAAGAGGGAAGAAATTGATTTTTAAGTCTGAGGCTCTGCTTTCTTTAAGAATTTACTTGTCTCCTAAAGATTTATAGATAAAGTAAAGTTTGCTTCAAGACATAGCAGAGTTCAAAGTTCCCGTTATTAGCAACAATTGAAGAAACTTCAAAATTCTTCCAAATAGAGAAAAGTTAGGGAAGAAAATGTTGTGCACTTTTTTATAGAATTGAAAAGCTACGGGCATTTAAAAAATTGTGACAGTTGGAAAAACCGTTGAATTTAGTTTTCAACTTTTGAAATTCAAAATCCAAAAAAATTTCAAGAGAACAAAAATTTCTAATTTCAAAGAAAGTTAAATTATGTTTGGGTTAATTGCTAAATAATATCTCAATATTTCACTTACTTTACACTTATATATTTTATTGATTTTTTCAATGCATATAGATACCATAAAATACAAACCGTATGGATTTTTTTTAAAATAGTGATGAATTTTATAGTGAACTGAAAAGAGCAAAGTATTAACTGTTTGTATTTTCGGGTATATAAATGCAGCGAAAAAATCAATAAGATATATAAGTGCAAAATAGGTGAAACATTAAGGTATTATTTAGCAATTAACCCGTTATGTTTTCATGTCAAGCCTAAGATACCAAGATGCACAATCATCAATCAACACTTTAAATAAATAATATTATACAAAATAGCCAATTTGGTTAATAACTCATTTAGTAAAACTTAAACTTAATAGATGAGGACTAATATAGATTGTTAGATTTTCTTCTCTTAATTACTCCGATGTATAGGATTGAATTTAACCCATAAAGCTAAAAAACACCAACATTTTACAACATTGATTTGACCACCTGGCCCTTTGTCGGGTTTGGATCTTCGTGGCCATCCTGAAATAATAGCAATTACGGATCCATCTTCAACTCCATCATCTTCATCTTCCTCTTCCTCTTCCTGCTTATATACATGCATGCATAAGATAAGATCACATTAATTGTTCGCCGGATCATGAGAAAAATTAGGAAAAAGAAAGACTTATTTCGACCTTTTAAAGACCATATAATATTGCATGTGGATTGTTAGAATATAAAATTACGAGCATCTTCTCAAATCTTACCATAACTTTTGAGTCATGGTGCAATAGCAAAGGTTTCAAATGGTATCAGAATAGGTTTAAATCTTAACTGGCACCGTATGTAAAATGATTTAACAACAAAAAGTCAGATTTTATCGGGGCGGAGCTTGTTAGAATATAAAAGTACATATAATCTTCATTAATATTATGATGTTTTGATCTAAGGTCATATTCATTTGTACTAGCAAGATGAAACTATTTAGAGATAATATAATTAATGATATATGAATGAATGATGCTTTAGGGTTTTGGAATTAATATTTTTCTTTTGAGAGTGAGAGAGAGACCTTTCCATCATGTAATAGAGGAGCTTGATCAATAGAATACTGCTTTAAATGTGACCAGTTGTAATGGGTATTTGGTCATGGTTTTAACCGTGCCTAATTTTTTTGTAACGGTTTTTCAGATTTAGTCGCGGTTAAAACCGTGATGAAATCCGAGAAGTGGCGAGGCCGACTCCCCATAGAAATTAAAAAATCTCGCAAAAAAACCCAAGCCTCATTTCCCCCCTCCCCCCTCCAATTTTCATCCAAGCGCCAAAAATCCCCTCGTGCGAACCCCAAACTTTGATTCTGCTGTCTCCACCGTCACCGGTGACGCTTAGCACTTGATCGAGATCGTCGAAGCTCGCCGTTGATGTGTTGTTGCCTCCTTTCGCCGCTCGAAGCACCATCTCATCGCCATTCTGCTGAATTGGTCAACTCCCGCCGCTCGAAGCCCCTGCCGCCGCTGCCATCCTCTCCGCTCGCAGCCACTCGAAGCCCCCATCGCCATCCCTTCCTGTGGATTTCTTAAAAGGTTAGTTTTCAATTTGAAAATTTTGTTAATTTAAATTTTTTAAAATTTTGATGTTGTTTAATTTGGTTTAATTTTTTGAATTAAGTTGTTAATTTTGTCTTTTATGTTGTTTATGGTTAGTTTAAGCCGGTGTAACGACTCTGATTTTACTGTACGAATTTCTTTTAAGTTAATATACAGAATAGACTTTGCAAGTCTGAGTACACTTTATAAATTATGTTTTTTAAGAATATTAAGAAATAGCTTGTAACTCATTGGTAAAACCTTGCACCGCTGTGACGCAGCCCCTGTATTTGAATCCCATCAGGCGTATTATATTTTTATGATTATTCTTTTAAACTTTTTGGAAACCCAAAATTTTATATATGCACTGCACATAGAAATGAAAAGACAGAAAAAAATATGTGTAAAATATTTTGTACACAGCCTCGGACACGTGGCCAAGATCCACCGGCATTCCCTCACCAAATGACCGACGAGATCCCTATTAAGACCGGTGTCAACAGGTCAACCGTGGGTAAAAAACCCCGTGCTTTGCCCACATGACTCTTGGCCTACCCCCATTACTCCTGCACTGTTTGTTTACTCTGAATTTAAACAGAGAATTCAATTTTCCTAATTAATCCATTTTTAATGCATTTTAATGCATTCTTTCAATTCCAAAACCCTAATTTCATACTATAAATACAACCTCATACCCTAGCCTCTCATCATTCTGAAAATTCAAACTAAAATTCTCAAATTTTTTTAAGTACAAGAAGAGTACAAGTGGAGTTAGCAAAAGACTAACTTCAGGTGAGGAATCGAGCAAGTTCCGGCGACCACGCGACATCACGACGACCTCAACCCTTTCCTCTTTCTCTTCTTACAAAATCCAAAAGTAAGTTCCCTCTCATCATCCCCCTTCTTCTCTAAAATCTCTTTTCAAAATAAATATCGGTAAGTAGAGTTAGTACCGATGTAAATCTTCTAAACTATAAAATCTCACTTTTTATTTACATATTGTTCGTCCAACTTTTACATAATATTTGTAACTCTATTATAAATGTTTAGAATTAACTTTTACTCTAAAAAATCTTGTTAAATAATTTAAATCTCACTTTTACATGAAAATACCACGAACTTTATATATGTCATTTTTCCTTTGTTTGTACATACGTTTAGAAAATATTACGGGGTAATGACCTACCCCTCGCATACACACATGTTTATATAGCACGATGTACCTTGATCATATTTTTGATACAATATTTTATTAAAATACCGTGAACTATAAAAATCCGGTTTTCTTTGAATTGTATTATCAAAATTACTTGCGATTATGCCTCTACAACCCTTTTTAGGGGACCCGCTATTAGATGGTGTGGATTATCGCATAACCTTGGGCTTGTAGAGCGAGATGCAGACCTCCTCACGGAGCATTCGGTCACGAAAGATTTTTAATACAATTTTTTAAAAAAACGAAATTTTCGACTTAGTAATAAAATTAATTTTTATAATTACATAAATATTATCAAACCGCATATTTTCAAGATATAATAAATTTTATGTTTTCTAAAAATTAAAAGAATGACAAGTTTCATCAAAACACTCTCAAGTTATCCAAAAGACAAGCTTTACACTAAAATAGCTTGAACTATCCAAGCTAAACTATTATCATTAAAATACTTCACATTCATGAAATTCACAATTATGGAAACCCTTAATAATATAAATAAATACTCTAGATTTATTTTGAAAGTATATGAAATATTTTTCATAAAACCCCTTGGAGTTATATAAAATTATATTTAAGGACTTCAGTAAATAGGTTTAAGCGGGATCAATTCTCTTGAGCCTCAGAGAACCGGAGAAAGTGAATGCTTGCCTATTTAAGGTAGAAAAACTTAACGGTGTTATCAATGGTAATTGTTCTAGAAAAAGACACAAATTATGCCGTCCATGTGCAGCAGTTACCGATAACACCCGAACTTTATTCAGAATCCAAATCAGTTTAAAGTGTCTGGCTCAAGTCTGAGTCTAATCCAATCCAAATATGAATCCAATTCAACATTAATCCAATATATCAAATATGAATACTTGAACCTGAATCTGAATACCAGAACAAGATCAACATGCAAACATGACTTGATTTGACCGAACCATGGCTATAACTTGACTTGATTACATGCCTACTTGTTTACATCCTGAACCTGACTATAAGAAACAATTTGTATCCATGGTCTCGGCAAGTCTGATAACTATAATTAACACAATATAGATTACGGGGTTTAATTGAGTAGATTGGTACGGAATGTGTTAAAAGTGGCACGATGATGGACACTAAAAGACACCTACATGAACTCTCGTTCCATCGTCCCGTAGGTTTTGACGGGTCCTTATACTTACATGTTACCATAGTCCACGGGATAGTTGGACTCCTCTCGTATACATTGATATATTCTGTACCAAGGTACAAACAACTATGTTAGTATACCAAACATAAACCTGTATAAATTACCAATTCTTTCTCTTTACTTGTTCTATTCCACCCTTATCTTTGGGACTTACCGAGCGCTAGTTCACTGGCGACATTCCTGTCTCTTTCTTTCTTTGGAATGTTCATCAGGAGGACCTGACTCTCAAGAGACCAAGCCTAGCCAGAAAGACTTGGATTAGTTCACAGAGAAGCCAGACTTCTAGCTTTTACTTGTACTCACCTTTTTATTTGTATTCCACTGTTTAGGCATTGCTTTTATCATTATTCATATCCTTTTCAAATCAATTGTAATGAAAAGAATGGATATTAATAAAAGTTGTTGTTTATATTATATCTCTTGTTATTCTTGTGTAATTATTTATATTGCTTATTTACGCTTAACGTGTTTACTTCTGAGTAGATACGCCGCGTGCCCGCCACGCCTACTTCCCCATACATTGGGAAGCGGGGCATGACAGGTTTTGTTAACGGCCCATGCGGGTCAGTTCTGCATGGAATCCTAAGCAATATATATCACAAGAATTATAAGAATCAACAACTATACATTCTTTACATTTCAAATTTCTTGAATCTATCCTAACCTTTCTTTTTCTATCAAGGTCATGGATTCTCCCAATAACACCAGCACTAACGTGAATGGAAACACTCTACATCCTACCCTACCACCATCACTACTATTACCGCTTCTATCAACGAGCAGACGGTACCGCTTGAGGCAATCAAGAGCCTTTTGGAAGGTCAGCAGCAGCAGACTGCTATCCTCATGCACCGCCCAGAGGTCGAGACACCCGGAGTCAAGCAATTCCGGGCATTGCACCCGAAGAACTTTTCTGGGAAAGAGAATCCACTAGAGGCAGAGAAATGAGCTTAGCCTATCGAAGATGATCTGGCAGCAGCATAAGTGCCAGAGATTGCTTGGGTGAGAGTTGCGAAGTTGTAACTAACGGATAACACCATAGTCTGGTGAAAGGCTGAAGAAAACCGTCTCGTCCAACCGATTGAATGGAGGACATTTCATGATATGTTTGATTCCGATTGAATGGAGGACATTTCACGATATGTTCGATGTGAAATATTTTCCCGAGACTGCCCGTTTCGACATGGAATAGCAGTTCATCCACTTACAGCAAGGTTCAATATGGAACAAATCTGTGGATGAATACGATACTGAGTTTACCATGGTTAGCAGATAAGATATGTCTCAATATTCAATTTTCTGATATCACATACTGCACTGCTAACACAAGGTCGTAACAAGTTCTCGACACACCTTATCTCGACTGCTGAGATCAGGGCACGGAGATTTCAGCAAGGGTTGGACTCGGATATCCAAGCTACACTAGCTACAGGGGATTTTCCAACCCATGATCTTACTTTGAAAACTGCCCAACGCTATGACGCAGTGGTGAAGAAGAAGGGCAGACCTCAGACTGCCGGTGTGAAATGTCCTACCACTCAGATGGTAGGAGGAGCGTCTTCCTGTCCACCTTTTGTACCCAGAAGACCGGGAGTACCATTTAACCGGCCCAGTCTAGAATTTTGCTTCTACTACAAGAGGAATGGATGCCTGACGTAAGACTGCAGGCGTGCGAATGGCCTGTGCTTAATTTGTGGCGCATCCACTAACGCCATCGGAGTTTGCCCACGTCGTCTCAACCCAGCTCCTGCACCCCGACCAGCGATCACTTTTCCGCAGCGGCCGGCTATTCAGGCTCCTGCACCTCGTCTTTCTCTCCCTGCTCCACCTCTATGTAGACCTCCTGCACAGCCTCCTCTTCAATTCAATCAGGCACAGAGGAATATGCCTTAAGCGCAGAGAAACATGCCCCAGGGGCAGAGAAACATGCCCCAGGGACAGAGAAATATGCCTCCAGTAAGGGGGAATGTACCCCGGCGTCAGGCTTTCACAATGACTGTTGAGAAAGCTGAAGCCACTGGCCAAGCCATCCCTGGTAACTCCCAATCTTTCAAATCTTTTCAATCCTTATACATCAATATATTATTTTCCTATACCTAAACATATCCAATATAACTTAGGTACTATAATAGTAACCACCCTTCTTGCACTCGCAATTTTTGACACTGGAGCATCACATTGTTTTATGTCGCAACGGTTCGTCCGAACTCATGCGATTTTAGTTAAACCGCTCGTATCCAGCTGGAATGTCAGTTCAGGGAACGACGTTCTAAAAGCAACCATGGGATACGATCTGTGTCCAGTGGCTGTCTGCAATAGACAATTTTATGTGGACTTCAAGGTGCTGGACATACTGAACTTCGACGTAGTCTTGGGAATGGATTGGCTAGGAACTTTCTTCACTACCATTGACTGTCGTAAAAGGATGGTAGTGTTCGAGATACCAGATCATCCAGTCTTTTATTTCAAGAGTGGAGACCGTACCTTAGAACCTAGCACCTACAAGGCTAAACCAAAGAAGGTAGTGGTTGCAACACTACAGGTGGAAGAAGAAAAACCAGAAGTAGTTCGAGAGTTCGAGGATGTGTTTCCTGAAGATATATGAGGTTTGCCTCCCGATCGAGCTCATGAATTCAGTATTGACTTATTACCTGGTGCACAACCGGCGATCAAAGCTCCGTACCGGTTATGTCCTGAAGGAATGAAGGAGATCCGTATTCAGTTGGACGAACTTCTGAAGAAAGGTTGGATTTGTCCCAGTATTTCAAGTTGGGGATCTCCAGTTTTGCTGGTGAAGAAGAAAGAAGGTTCATACAGAATGTGTATAGACTACCGAGCTCTGAACGAAGTGACGATAAAGAACAAGTATCCACTGTCGTTCATCGATGATCTGTTCGATCAGCTAAGTGGGTCTTGCGTATTCTCAAAGCTAGATCTTCGTTCGGGTTATCATCAGGTGAAGGTCAAAGAGTCTGATATTCCTAAAACGGCGTTCAGGAATCTGTATGGTCATTATGAATTTCTTGTGATGCCATTTGGTGTGACCAATGCACCTGTTATATTTATGAATCTGATGAACCAAGTTTTTCGAGAGTACTTAGACAGGTTTGTTGTCATCTTCATCGACGACATCCTGGTGTATTCAAAGAACTAGAAAGAACACGCTGAGCATTTGCGGATAGTCCTAGAGACATTGCGACGGCATCAACTCTATGCCAAGTACAGCAAGTGCGAATTTTGGTTAGATCAAGTCGGATTTCTCGGACACATTGTTTCGGGCGAAGGAATCTCAGTAGATCTAGCTAAAATGGCAGCTGTCAGTGAATGGCCGACACCAAAGACGGTGAAAGATATTCGAAGTTTCTTGAGTTTAGCAGGATACTACCGAAGATTCATTGAAGGGTTCTCAAAGATTACAGCACTCCTGACCAAGCTCACACGTAAAAATGAAGCATTCGTGTGGTCAGAAAAATGTGAACAAGCTTTTGTAGAACTCAAGTTAAGATTGACATCAGCTCCTATTCTCGTAATACTGGATCAATCTGGAGGATTTATTGTGCATTGCGATGCATCCGTTAAGGGATTAGGATGTGTTCTACACCAGTATGAAAAAATTGTAGCTTTTGCATCAAAGCAATTGAAAGTTTATGAGCGCAACTATCCAACACATGACTTGGAGTTGGCGGCCGTTATCTTTGCACATAAGATTTGGCGCCCCTATCTTCTTGGAGAACGAGTGGATATATACACGGACCACAAAAATCTAAAGTATGTAATTACTCAGAAGGAGTTGAACATGCGGCACAGAAGATGGCTGGCGGACTTCGACATCAATCTACAGTATTATCCAGGGAAGGTGAATGTAGTTCCTGATGCACTTAGCTGTCGGTCATTATCAATGAACCTCACCGCACAGTGGAAGCTGCAGCAAGAATTGCACGGGATGGAGATCGAGGTAGTTATGCCAGGTAATACTTCAGAGTTGATGAATTTACAAGTTCAGTCTACTATTGTCAATCAGATTAAGGCAGCTCAAGCAAGTGATACCAAGCTGCAAAAGATCCGAGAACGGGTAGAAAGTGGACCCCGAACAGATTTCATTATCCACGAAGACGAATCATTGAGATATGGAAGTAGATTGTGTGTACCATAAGGTTCTGTTCGAGAAGAGTTGATGAAAGAAGCTCACAACTCTCCTTACTCAGTACGCCCCGGTAGTACTAAAATGTACAAGGATTTACGGCAACTCTACTTGTGGCATGGAATGAAGTATGAAGTAGCCAGAAGCATAGCCAAGTGCTTGGTGTGTCAGCAAGTAAATGCTGAATATCACAGAACTGCTGGTTTACTTCAACTGCTACCTATCCCAGAATGGAAATGGCAGCACATTACCATGGACTTCGTGACTGCCCTTCCTTGCAGCACGAAGGATAACGATGCAGTATGGGTTATTGTGGATCGACTCCCTAAGTCAGCTCACTTTATTCATTTTCAAGTTGGCTAATGTACCGAGACGTTAGCAAAGAAGTACATGGATGTAAGCATGAATCTAAAGTAATATTTAACCCCAATATGTACTGTTATTGATACCCATAAACTCATGCAGGAGATCGTGAGATTACATGGAGTACCAGTTTGCATCGTCTCCGATCGTGACACCAGATTCCGATCACAGTTTTGGCAAAGTCTGCAAGCTAGCCTGGGAACGAGTCTGAACACCAGCACAGCTTACCATCCACAAACAGATGGACAGTCTGAGCAAACAATTCGGATTCTAAAAGACATGTTAAGAGCTTGTATGTTAGACTTCGGAGGTTCGTGGGAAGATCACCTACACCTTGTGGAGTTTTCATACAACAACAGCTATCAGGCGAGTATTGGAATGGCACCATTTGCAGCTCTTTATGGAAGGAAGTGTTGTTCACTACTAAGTTGGGACGACATTAGAGATCGTGAACTCCTAGGACCAGAGATGATCGTGGCAACTATGGACGTAGTTCGCACGATCAGGGAAAGAATGCGCATAGCCCAAGACCGACAGAAGCATTGGGCTGATGCAAAGTGCCGACACCTAGAGTTCAAACCTGGAGATCATGTTTTCTTAAAGATCTCTCCAAACCGAGAAGTAATCCGCTTTGGCAAAAGGGGTAAGCTCAGTCCGAGATATATAGGACCGTTCGACATTCTCGAACGAGTCGGAGAAGTGGCATACCGTTTAGCACTACCACCCTCATTGGAAGGAGTGCACAACGTGTTCCATATATCACAGCTTCGAAGATATGTGAACGACCCCAACCACATCCTTGATCACTCCGAGCTCACTGTACAGACGGACCTATCTTGTGAGCAACAACTCGTTGAAATTCTGGACAGAAAAGTAAAGACACCGCGGAACAAGGAAGTAAATTTGGTCCGAGTGATGTGGAGAAAAGATTCACCAGGAGAATCAACGTGGGAACGAGAAGACGACATGCGTGCAAGATACCCTTTCTTATTTGTAAACTAGTCCTTATGTAATAATAAATTTCGAGGACGGAATTTTTATAAGGAGGGTAGAATGTAACGACTCTGATTTTACTGTACGAATTTTTTTTAAGTTAATGTACAGAATGGAGTTTGCAAGCCCGAGTACACTTTATAAATTATTTTTGTTTAAGAACAGCAAGAAATAGCTTGTAACTCATTAGTAAAATCTTGCACTGCTGTGACGTAACCCTTGTGTTCGAATCCCATCAGGCACATTGTTTTTTGTTTTTTTTTTGATTTTTCTTTTAAACTTTTTAGAAGTCCAAAATTTTACACGTGCACTGCACATAGAAATGAAAAGACAGAAAAACAAACATGTGTAAAATGTTGTGTACACAGCCTTGGACACGTGGCCAAGATCCACCGGCCTTCCCTCACCAAATGACCGGTGAGATCCCTATTAAGCGCTGACGGGTCAATCGTGGGTAAAATCCCCCGTGTTTTGCCTACATGACTCTTGGCCTACCCCCATTACCCCTGCACTGTTTGTTTACTCTGAATTTAAACAGAAAATTCAGTTTCCCCAATTAATCCATTTTTAATGCATTTATTCCATTCTTTCAATTTCAAAACCCTAATTCCATACTATAAATACAACCCCATACCCTAGCCCTTTCTCATTCTGAAAATTCTAAACAAAATTCTCAAATTTTTCTAAGTACAAGAAGTGTACAAGTGGAGTTGGCAAGAGACCAACTTCCGACCAGAAATCGAGCAAGTTCCGGCGACCCCGCGATGCCACGACGACCTCAACCCTTCCCCTCTCTCTTCTCAACAAAATCCAAAAGTAAGCTCTCTCATCATCCCCCTTCTTCTCTAAAATCTCTTTTCAAAATAAATATCTGTAAGGGGAGTTAGTACCAATGTAAATCTTCTAAACTATAAAATCTCATTTTTTTAATTATATATTGTTCGTCAAACTTTTATATAATATTTGTAATACTATTATAAATGTTTAGAACAAACTTTTAATCTAAAACATCATGTTAAATAACTTAAATCTCACTTTTACATGAAAATACCATGAACTTTATATACGTCATTTTTCCTTTGTTTGTAGATTCGTTTAGAAAACATCACGGGGTAATGACCTATCTCTCACATACACATATGTTTACATAGCACGATGTACCTTAATCATACTTTTGATACAATATTTCATAAAAATACCATTAACTATACAAATCCAGTTTTCTTTGAATTGTATTATCAAAACTCTTTACGATTATATCTCTACAACCCTTTCTAGGGGACCCGCTATTGGATGGTGCAGATTATCGCACATCCTTGGACTAGTAGAGCGAGATGCATACCTTCTCACGGAGTATTCGGTCTCGAAAGATTTTTAATACGATTTTTTAGAATAACGAAATTTTCTACTTTATAATAAAATTAATTTTTATAATTACATAAATATTATCAAACCACATATTTTCAAGATATAATAAAATTCTATATTTTCTAAAAAATAAAAAAATGACAAGTTTCATCAAAATACTCTCAAGTTATCCAAAAGACAAGGTTTACACTAAAATACCTCAAACTATCCAAACTAAACTATTATCACTAAAATACTTCACATTCTTGAAATTCACAATTATGGAAACACTTAATAATATAAATAAATACTCGAGATGTATTTTGAAAGTATATAAAAAATTTCATAAAACCCCATCGAGTTATATAAAATTACATTTAAGAAATTTAGTAAATATAGGTTTAAGTGGGATCAATTCTCTTGAGCCTTACGGAGCCGAAGAAAGTGAGTGCTTGCCTATTTAAGATAGAAAAACTTAACGGTGTTATCAATGGTAATTGTTCTGGAAAAAGACACAAATCCTTCCGTCCATGTGCAGCAGTTACCGATAAGACCCGAACCTAATTCATGAACCAAATCAGTTTAAAGTGTCTGACTCAAGTCTGAGTCTAAGTCTAATTCAAACATGAATCCAATCCAAACATGAATCCAATTCAACATGAATCCAATATATCAAACATGGATACTTAAACCTGAACCTGAATATCAGAATAAGATCAACATGCAAACATGATTTGATTTGACTTGACCGAACCATGGCTATAATTTGACTTGATTACATGCCTACTTCTTTACATTCTGAACCTGATTATAAGAAACAACTTGTATCCATGGTCTCGGCAAGTCTGATAACTATAATCAACACAATATAGATTACGGGGTTTAACATGGTAGATTGGTACGGAATGTGTTAAAAGTAGAACAATGATGGACACTAAAAGACTCCTACATGAACTCTTGTGCCATTGTCCCGTGGGTTTTGACAGGGCCTTGTACTTACATGTTACCATAGTCCACGGGATAGTTGGACTCCTCTCGTATACACTGATATATTCTGTACCAAGTTACAAACAACTACGTTAGTATACTAAATATATACCTGTATAAATTACCAGTTCTTTCTCTTTACTTGTTATATTCCACCCTTATCTTTAGGACTTACCGAGCGCTAGTTCACTAACGACATTCCTGTTTCTTTCTTTCTTTGGAATGTTCTTCTGGTGGACCCGACTCTCAGGAGACCGAGCCCAGCCAGGAGGACTTGGATCAGTTCACAGATGAGCCAGACTTCTAGCCTTTTCTTGTACTTACCTTTTCATTTCTATGCCACTGTTTAGGCATTGTTTTTATCATTGTACATTTCGTTTTCAAATCAGTTGTAATGAAAAGAATAGATATTAATAAAAGTTGATGTTTGTATTATATCTCTTGTTATTCTTGTGCATTTATTTATATTGCTTATTTACGCTTAACGTGTTTACTTCTGAGTAGATACGTCATGTGCCCGCTACGCCTACTTACCCGTACACTAGGAAGCGGGGCGTGACTAGTTTTTTTGGCGGCCCATGCAGGTCAGTTTTGCATGAAATCCTAAGTAATATATATCACAAGAATTATAAAAATCAGTAACTATACATTCTTTATATTTCAAATTCCTTGAATCTATCCTAACCTTTCTCTTTCTATCAAGGTCATGGATTCTCCCAATAACACCAGCACCATCATGAATGGAAGCACTCCACCTCGTACCCTACCACCACCACCTACCGTTACCACTCCCATCAACGAGCAGACGGTACTACTTGAGGCAATCAAGAGCCTCTTGGAGGGTCAGCAGTAGCAGACTGCTATCCTCATGCATCGCCCAGAGGTTGAGGCACCCGGAGTCAAGAAATTCCGGGAATTGCACCCGAAGCACGTTTCTGGGAAAGAGAACCCACTAGAGGCATAGAAATAGATTCAGTCTATCGAAAATGATCTGGCAGCTGCACAAGTGCCAGAGATTGCTTAGGTGAGAGTTGCGAAGTTGCAACTAACGGATAATGCCAGAGTCTGGTGAAAGGGTGAAGAAACCGACTCGCCCAACCGATTAAATGGAGAGAATTTCACGATATGTTCGATGCAAAATATTTCCCCGAGACTGCCCATTTCGACATGGAACAACAGTTCATCCACTTACAGCAAGGTTCAATGTGGAACAAATCTGTGGATGAATACGATACTGAGTTTACTATGCTTAGCAGATAGAATATATCTCAATATTCAATTTTTGAATTAAAAACAAAATTTCGGATTGGGCCGGTGTAACGACTCTATTTTTATTGTACAAAAAAAATTTAAAAGTTAATGTACAGAATGGAGTATTTGCAAGCCTGAGTATACTTTAAATATTGTTTTTATTTAAGAACAGTAAGAAACAACTTGTAGCTCACTGGTAAAGCCCTTGTACTGCTGTGACGTAGCCCCTGTATTCGAATCCCATCAGCCACATATATTTTTTCTGAACTTTTATTTTAAACTTTTTGGAAGCCCAAAAGTTTACACGTTCACTGCATGTAAAAATGAAAAGTCTGAGAAAAAAAACATGTGCAAAAGGGTATTTATACGGGCATGGACACGTGGCTCAAATCATAGCACCCAACTCACCACAATGGCCGGCGAGATCAGGTATAACCCCGGCACCGACAGTTGGCCCGTAGGGAATGGCCCCCATTCTCTGCACACCAGTCTCTTAGCCTACCCCCATTGCTCCCATATTGTTTATTTTTCCTGCAATTATCCAGAGAATTTATTTTCATCATAAATCTCATTTTTAATGCATTTTTAATTCACTCTTCAATTCCAAAACCCTAATTTTTCACTATAAATACAACCCCACACCCTAACCCTCTTCATTATGAAATCTCTTTTCAAAAATTCTTAAAATTTCCCAAGTCAAAGAAGAGTACAAGTGGAGTTAGCCCAAGGTCACTTTCCGACGGGAATTCGAGACGTTTCAGGCAGCCCCGCGACTCCACGAAGCTATCAATTTCTTCCTATATCTCTCCTTTAATCTTCTAGCAAGTAAGTCCCATCTCTCTTCTCCTCTTCCTATATTAAAATGATCTCTTTTCAAAATATGTCAGTAAATGGAGTTATACCGGCTTTTGTTTCTAAAACTTTGAAAACTATAATTTTCTCTTAAGAATCACTCATCAATATCATTATATCTTACTTGTTAATCATTGACTTATATTTTGAAACAAGTTTCACCTTAAAACTCCATGTAAAACAACTTTATTTAAGTTTTTACAGTTAAATACCATCAAGTTTACATACGACATCTTTTAATACTTTTGCTTAGTATACTTTTAGAAAACCTCACAAGATAATGACTTACCTCTCACATACACACATCTTGACATAGCACGATTATCTTGAAATCAATATCTTATGACAAAATACGACTTTTCAATAAAATACCTTGAACTATATAAAAACTCATTTTCTTGTAAATAGTATTTTAAATTCCTTGCGATTATATCTCTACAACCCATTTCGGGAAATCCGCTATTGGATGGTGCGGATTATCACACATCTACGGACTAGTAAGGCGAGATGCAGACCTCCTCACGGAGCATACGATCTCGATGGAATTTAAATACAATTTTTAAGAAACGAGAATTTCTATTTAATAATAAAAATTAATTTTTAATAATTATATAAATATTATCAAACCATCTATTTTTAATATATAATAAAATTCTATGTTTTATAGAAAATAAAAGAATTACAAGTTTCATGAAAATAACATCAAGAACCAATACAAGTCAAATTTTACATTAAAATACCTTGAACTATTCAAGTTATATATATTCACTAACATGCCTCATATTATATAAAATTTACATCCATGAAAACCCTATATAATATAAATAAATACTTGAGGTTTATTTTGAAAGTATAAAAAAATATTTTTTCATAAAAACCTTTCAAGTTATATTAAATTATATTAAGGACCCTAGTAAATATAGATTTAAGTAGGACCGATTCTCTTGAGCCTCGGGGAACCGGAGAAAGTGGGTGCTTACCTATTTAAGGTAGAAAACTAAAACGGGGTTATCAATGGTAATTGTCTTGGAAAAAGACACAAATCCTGCCGTCCATGTGCAGTAGTTACCGATAACACCAAAATCTAATTCAGGATCCAAATCTGTTTAAGTGTCTGACTCAATCTGAGTCTCAGTCCAATCTGAATACAATCCAAACATGAATCCAATCATAACTTCAATTCAACACGAATCCAATATACCAAATATGAATACTTGAACCTAAACATGAATACTAGAACAATATCAACATGACTTGTTTTGACTGAACCATTGCTATATCTTGAACTTGACTACATGACTACCGTTTACCCCCTGAATTCGTTTACATGAACAACTTATACCATGGTCTCAACAAGTCTAATAACTACAAATCAATACAATCAATACAATATACATTGCGTGGTTTTAACGAGGTAGACTGGTACGGAATGTATTAAAAGTGGCACGATGATGGACACTAAAAGACACTTACATGAACATCCGTACCGTTGTCCCGTGGGTTTTGACGGGGCCTTGTACTTTCCGTTTTCCATAGTCCACAGGATAGTTCGACTCCTCTCGTATACACTGATACATTCTGTACCAAGTTACAAACAACTACGTTAGTATAACAAACATATAATTTACTTGTTTGATTCTCCATCTATTCCATTCTATCTTTTGGGACTTACCGAGTGCTAGTTCGCTGATGACATTCCTTTCTCTTCTATCTTTGGAATGTTGTCAGGAGGACCCGGCTCTCAGGAGAGCGAGCCCAGCCAGGACGATTTGGAACAATTTACAGAGGAGTCAGAGTTCTAGTTCCTACTTGTACTTACTTTTCTTTCAGTTCATATGTCATTATTTAGGCATCGCTTTTTTTCATTATACTTTAGTTTTCAGTTGTATGTAAAGAATGGTTATCAATAAAAAGTTGTTGTTTTATTATATCTCTTGTCATTCTTGTGTTATTTATTTATATTGCTTATTTACGTTTAGCGTGTTTACTTCTGATTAAATGCGTCGCGGCCCGCCACGTCTCCTTCCCTGTACACCGGGAAGAAGGGCGTGACAACCGGTTAAACGATCCTCCCGGTCTCCTGGGTGCAATGGTCGGCCTAGAAGAGGCTCCTCAAGTCATCTGTGTGGTAGGGTGTTTCACACCGGCAGTCTGTGGTCTGCCCTTCTTTTTCACAACTGCCACATAGCATCGGGCAGCCTTCAAAGTAAGTTCATGGGTTAGGAAATCCCCTGTAGCGAGTGCAGCTTGGATTTCCAGGTCCAACCCCTGCTGGAATCGTTGTGCCCGGATCACAGCAGTAGGAATCAAGTGTGCAGCGAACCTGTTACAACCTTGTGTCAGCAGTGAAATCAGGAATTTGAATTTGAAACAATATCTTACCTGCTAAGTATGGTAAACTGAGTATCGTATTCATCCACAGACTTGTCCCACATCGAGCCTTGTTGTAGGTGGATGAACTGCTGCTCCATGTCAAAACGAGCAGTCTCAGGGAAGTACTTCATATCGAACTAATCGCGAAACATCTTCCACTCGATAGGTTGGGTGAGACGGCTTTCCTCAGCCTTCTACCAGATTCTGGCATTGTCTGTCAGTTGCAGCTTAGCAAGTCTCGCCCAGGAAATATTTGGCACTTGAGCTACTGCCAGAATATCTTCAATCGATTGAGCACATTCTTCTACCTCCAGTGGGCTCTCTTTTCCTAAGAAATGCTTTGGGTGCAGTGCCCGGAATTGCTCGACTCCGGGTGCTTCGACTTCGGGGTGATGCATGAGAATAGCAGTCTGCTGTTGCAGACCCTCCAACGGGCTCTTTATAGCCTCAAGAAGTACCGTTTTCTTGTTGATAGGAGCTACAACGGTAGTGGTGGTGGTGGTGGTGTAGGCGGTGGGGTGTTGCCATTGACGTTCGTACTGGTGTTGTTGGAAGAATTCATGACCTTGATAGAAAAAGGAATGGTTAGGATAGATTCAAGAAATTTGAAATGTAAGAAATTTATAGTTGCTGATTCTTATAATTCTTGTGATATATTTGTTAGTTGTATGTATGCCCTAGAGGCCAGTATTGTACAGTTGATGTATATTATATTGGATGCTTGGACATATATAGAGAGGACTTTCTTGCTCGATATGATAGTATGCTATCTGGTTGCACTTTACTTTAACATGTATACATGTCTCTTTATACTGTCTTATCGTTAAATGTTGGTAAAGCCCTTAGGATGTGTACTTGACTATCTGGACTATGATGCGGATCATACTAGTGGGGACATGGTAGTCCATAATTACATCCTTCAAGATCCCTAGTCGTGGGTGTATCGAGACGGGGCATCGATATACCAGTGTAGACTAGAGTATACGCATCTCGACCCATGAGATGGGTGATGGATGATCCTATATCCATTGGTGTTTGACATCAGAGATGGTATACGGGTGCTCAGTGGAGACTGGGTACACTGGACGGACTTGCCGAGAACTCCCAGATGGTATTATACCTTACGTCAGATGGCAGTTCTCTGGTGACACTTGTGCAGGTTTGTCTGTAGACCCGAGATCGTCATAGAGTCTTGTGTGATTCCCACTGTGCTTTTATTTCCACCTTACCACGTCCATGAGGGCATGCAAAACGGTGGTTTTTGGGTACAGTCCTGAGTCACATGGAGGCAATGAACGATAGGAGGGGTTTCGTCTCTCCCGGTATTGGGGGTTGATGTTGCGTTGTGCTCGATTGGCTATAACAGGGAAGTCCCTGGCCAGGGATGATTTAGAGATTTGCTGGTAAGTGTTACCAGTAGTTTCTCGACTCGTTATGAGCCTCACATCAGCACGACTTATCGGTTATTGGGGTCTGACGTTTACCACCCCTAGACTTGATATGCGATATATCAGACGAGGAGACCGGACTGTACGGGAAGTGTTACCGGCAGGCTTTTACAGGAGTTGGAGCAGGCTTGCTTGCTGATATTCCGATCGCTCAATACCCGGGTAGCCGTTACGTCCAGCTAGTACCGCTGACGGCTTGTGGGTGCTTAATGTGATCATCACCTACTGCCGGCGTATTGACGAGTCTTTAGAGTCCTACACAGAGGTTTTACTGGATCAGGCAAAACGAAATAGGAGCGCATATGTGATATGTGCGGGACCGAGAATAATGAGTGTATGTGATACCATATTTTATTCTCGCGACTTCTTGTATCGGTCGGTTATATATGATATGACCGGGTTATCGAATCAAGTGTTGATTCGATAAGTCGATACGATCAATGTTAGTCGGTTATATGAGATATGACCAGATTATTAAGTCAAGTGTTGATTTAATAATTAAGTGTATAATTGTATATTAGATATACTAATTTACATTTACTAACACTTGTTCACTTTAGGGTTTTTCTCACAAGAACACTTGAATATATATATATATATGTGTGATATATATATATATATATATATATATATATATATATATATATATATATATATATATATATATATATATATTAAAAGTGTTTTCTTTTGTATCATGGTTGATGATACACTATACATGGGTGTGCAAGATATACACCATACTATTTTGGATGGTGGTTAATATTTATTTAAAGTAATTACAGATTAGTGAAGCTTATGTCATAAGCATGAAGCTTGTAGAAGCTTTTGGATGCTTTGACAAAGTCCACTTAATTTGTTTTTCTTTAGATTTTTATTAACCTAACCAACTTGACTTAGCCATGGTTATGTCCCACCATGAGTTAGTATATGATACCCACTCACCATGGTTAGCATTCTCACTTAATCATTATCCTCATTTCTTTTCTTTTGTTCATCATCTTCTTCTTCATTTGAGCAAGAGAAAAATCTTGCTAGGGTTTTGAAAAAAGTGAGATAGATTGGGAGAAACAAAAATCCAAAGAGAACCCACTTCCTATTTCTCCATCCTCTACTAGATTAGCACTTTAGTTTAGGGTGTTTACTTCACTAATTCTCTAGTTAGTGAAGTAGGAGCTTGGGTCGGAATTCCCTCGACGTAGATCATCTTCAGCCTCGGAGACTTCAAGCAAGGTCGCACTTTTCGCCTCGTGAAGCCATGCAAGGGTCCGGGAGAACCATGATCGCAGCGAAGGGACTTCATCAAGGAGCTAAAGAAGTGAATGACCGATCTACAAAGGTTGTATTTCAAATTCCCTTTAGAGTAAAGTTGTTTACTTGCTTTTAGTTTCGCCTAAACTCTAGTATACGATCTTGCTTAGTGTTATTCGGCACATAAAAATTTAATTTTGGCATGGTCGATGCCTTGTAGAGCCTTGTTAGTGTGTCTAGTAACCCTACAATATTGCTTAAGACTTCATGCAGAACTGACTTGCATAGGACGCTAACAAAACCTGCCACGCCCCGCTTCCCAGTAGACGGAAATGATGATATGGCAGGCCGCAACGTATTTACTAAGAAATAAATGCGTAATTAAGCAATATATAAAAATGTACAAAAATGACAAGAGAATTAAAAATAAAACAACAACTTTATTTACATTCATCTTCACATACAACTGTTTGAAAATGAAAAGATACAATGATATAAAGCAGTGCCTAAACAACGGCATACATGAAAATAAGTACAAGGAACTAGAAGTCCGGCTGTGCCGCAAGTTGGTCCAAGTCCTCCTAGATCGGCTCAATCTTCTGAGAGTCCGATCCTCTTGATGAACATACCAAAGAAAGAAATAGAAAGGAATGTCGTCAGCGAACTAGCGCTCGATAAGTCCTAAAAGAAAGAAAGAGAATATAACAAGTAATATGAAATAAATAGGTAAGTTGTGTATGATTGATTACTGATATATGATAGCAATGATAACGTGGTTGTTTATAGCTTGATACAGAAGTTATTCATTGAGGATTCCATCTTACCCCGTGGACTATGGTAACATGTAGTACAAGGCCCCGTCATAACCCATGGGACAACGGCATGAGAATTCATGTAGGTATCTTTTAAATGACCTCTCGTGCCACGATATACTTTCCGTACCAATCTACCCCTTTATCACCGCATAATGTATTGTCTAGAATATAATTATCAGACTTGTGGATACAAATTGTTCAAGTATTCATATTCAGGATGTAGTCAAGTATTCAAGTAGTCATGTCAAGTTATAACAATGGTTCAGTCAAGTCGGCTCAAGTATACATGTTTGATATTGATGTTTGACTTCAAATATTCATGTTAATGATCAAGTATTCATATTTGATTTTATATTCAGGTTTGAATTAGACTCAGACTGAGTTAGACATTTGTATTGATTTAGCTCTTGAATTAGATTCGGGAGTCATCGGTAAATGCTGCACATGAATGGCAGGATTTGTGTTTTTTTCCAAGATAATTACCATTGATAGCTCCGTTAAGTTGTCTACCTTAAATAGGTAAACACTCACTTTCTCCAGCTCCCTGGGGCTCAAGAGAATGGATCCCACTTAAACCTATATTTACTAAAATCCTTAAATAGTGTTTTATATATCTCGAGGGGGTTTTATGATAAAAAATATTTTAATATAGTTTAAAAGTAAACCTCGAGGGTGATTAATATTACTTAGGATTTTCATGAGTGTGGATTTTAAGTATCAGTTATTTTAGTGATAATTACTTAGCTTGGAAAGTTCATGATATTTTATTGTAAAACTTGCATTTTTGGTATCTTGATGGTATTTTATTGACATTTATTAATCTTTTCATTTTTGAAAAATATAGGTTTATTATATTTTGAAAATATGGATTTATAATTTTATATAATTTTAATTTTAAAAATAATTTTAATTTTATTTAGAAAATTCGTATTTCTTAGAAACCGTATTTAAATCCTTTTGAGATCGAATACTCCATGAGGAAGTCTGCATCTCGCTCTATTAGCCCAAGGATGTGCGATAATCCACACCATCCATTAGCAGGTCCCCTAAAGAGGGTGGTAGATGCGTAATCGCAAAGGATATGAAATACCGCTTTAAAAGAAATCCGGTTTTTAAAGTTATGTGGTATTTTATTGTAAATTTTTCTTCGAAATGAAAATACATACAATGAGTATCGTGCTATGAAACCAAGTGTGCGTGTGGAGTAGGTCGTTACCCCTTGAAGTTTTCCTAAGATATTGTCAAGCACTTACTAAAAGAGGTGTTTATAAAGTTCAAGCTATTTTAATGAAAAAGTTCTATTATTATTTTTTCACATGAGAATTTTGATGAAATTTGATTCTAAACATTAGGGTTTAAGGTTACACGTATTGTGTAAAAACTTGGTTGATCAAAGAATAAAGGAGAAGGAGTTTCTAGGGTTTAGAAAAAAAGATATCGGTATTAACTCCACTTACCGATATAAGTTTTAAAAATGGAATTTCAATGAAGAGAAAGAGAGATTGGGAGGGACTTACGGTTTAGAAAACTCAAAGAGAGGTTGAAGAAGAGGGGATGAGCTTCGCGGCGTTGCGGGAGCTCCGGAATAGGCTTCGGCCTTCGCCGGAACCAACTTGCTTGCTAACTCCTTTTTACTTCATTTGTACCAGGAACATTTTAGAGAGTTTTGGTTAGAATTTTCAGAATGATATTGAGCCAAGGTAGGGGTGGTATTTATAGTGGAGAATTAGGGTTTGAGAATTAAAAGTGTGGATTAAAAGTATTAATATTGTGATAATTGTTAATTGAAAAGTCTCTATTTGATTGCAGGGAAATCAAACAGTGCAGAGAAGTTAGAGGTAGGTGAAGAGACAAGTGTGTAGAGCCCGGACTTCAATGGCCTTAACTTAGCCGTACCTGCCGATTATAAAGGGCTTTTGGCCAGTCGATCTTGAGGCATTTTCCTCGAGATTCATGCCACTTGATCAATTCTCTGTTTAAACCATTTTCCATATGTTTTATTTTTCTGAACTTTTCATTTACCCGTGTATTGCACGTGAAATCTTTTGGGCTACCAAAAAGTAAAAAAATTCAGAAAAAATAATTGTGTCTGATGGGAATCAAACACACATGCTACTTAGGGGCAGATGCTAATTGGTGCTATCCATCCACCTCTCCCAGGATGCCAAGTTGATTTATGACACCATGTATCGAAGGTTTAGACGGATGCGGCCGATGTAGCAGATTTTGTCAGATTCCCCCTCGTTGAGGGGTTTTTGCTTGTGGGGACGCTCTTCTCTGCAGGCGCAAGCCCTTGCAGTTAATTACGCTACCGCATCACGGTAACCACTTTCTCCTTCTCCAGATGGTCACTTCGTGTCGTATGTGTTTGTTTTGTTTTTGGTTTCCCGTGGATTGTATACGGAGACTAATTTATGTTGTCGTCCGTGGGGCGTGGATTAGTCCAAATCCATATTTTCTTATATTTGGGTTTGGGGGTTGGGTTTAAGGATACGTTAGTCTCATTTGAGACTAAGATCAACTTAAACGTATGTTAAGGATACGTTAGTCTAATTTTAGACTAGGATCAACATAATGGGATCATTTAGATCCAACAAAAGAGCATTTGGGCTCTATTGTTTAGTTTAGGGACATTGTGGTCGATTAGTTTAAGGACATTACGGTCCAATGTTAGTTTAAGTATATCTCGATCCAGTTTAAGGACCCCACAGTCCAGGTTAAGGACATCATAGTCCATGGGCTTAAGGACCCCACAGTCCAGGTTAAGGACAGTATAGTCCATGGGCTTAAGGACCCCACAGTCCAGGTTAAGGACATCATAGTCCATGAGTTTAAGGACCCCACAGTCCATGGAATGATTGATTTTTGGGACCCGTCACCTCTCTGAAGACGTTGAAGGATTACAACGACAAATATCAAAGGAGTGAAGAGATGTACCCTTGAACCAAAGTTGATCGGGAAATCTGTAGTCCGATTTGGAACTAAGATCAATTAATTAGATTATGAGCACATTGGCTCAGTTAAATCTGAATTGAGGACTTATGGCCAACTTGGGCTAAGTCCAATTAGGTTCGAGATGTTGGACATTTGTTTGGACTGTTGAACATTTTTCTGGGTTCAGCCCCCCATTATTTAGCAATGCTAAACATGGGTTTGGGGCTGTGAAAACATTTTGTCTTTTACTGGGCACTGACCATGCATCATGGCTCTGGGGTTTTATTTTGAATGTCATATGAAATGATCAAGTTTGGAAGAATGTAGTTGGAGTTCAATCAAAGGGGAGATCTTGTCTCTGGAAAACTTAGTGATTTGGGCTAAGGCTGGTTTGAAAATAGTGTTAAACACTAAAGCATATTTTGCGATCACGTGTTCCCACGTGATGTGCTTAAAACAGTGTTAAACACTAGAGACAGAACACTCAAAATAGTGTTAAACACTAGAAGTGAGGTAGTCACGTGGGGTCACGTGAGGCGCCTGAGAAGTGGGCTAAACCTCCTTTATTTTATTCTCAAAATCTGCAAATAAGTGTTAAAAACTTAGCCTATGTAATCATCACGTGTGGACACGTGATAGTGCCCATGTATTGGGTATTAATTCCTCTGTTTTCCCTCTTTTGCCCCTTTTTAAAATGGTGTTAGTCAGGGGTCACGTGGGGACACGTGAGGCGCCCTGAATCAGAATTGCCTTTGGCTTTATTCCCTTCATTTTTTAGGGTCACGTGTGAGCACGTGAGGCATTGCCTCCAAGCTTGTTATTTCTCATTTTGAGGAGTCTGTTTAAGGGTCACGTGGAGAACGTGACCTAGTCTTGTTCTTTCTTTTCTAGTCATTGAGGATGAGGGTCACGTGTTACCACGTGACCAAGTTGGGTAATGATCTCTTTACGTGCATGGAAATTTTTAAATCCTTTGTTTAAGAATTAAATTCTTTGGTAGGGTTAAATCCTAATTTTGTTTTGAGGAATTAAATTCCTATGTATATGGAAGAATTAATTTCTTTAAAATCAACTCTCTTTATATGTTTTGGATCTGCACGGCAAAATCTCCCCGATGAGAATTAAATTCTCAACTTGTGGGAAGATCTGCTTCTGCAGATCTTCAACCATGAGGAAGAACTAAGTTCTTGTTATAAGAGTTAAACCATGTTTCTGTTGGAGGAATTAAATTCTTAAGTATTTGGGGGAATTAAATTCCCTAAACGCAATTCTCCCTCTAAGATTTGGATCTGCATGGAAAAATGTCCCCGATGAGAATTAATTTCTCAACTTGTGGGGAGATCTGCTTCTGCAAATTTTCAACCAAAGGAAGAACTAAGTTTTTATTCAGAAGAGTTAAACTCTTAATTTGAGAATTAAATTCTCTTTTTGTTTTATGAAGCTTAGATCTCTTTCCCTTTTTCACTTGGTTTCTTTCTCTTCTGAGGAAATCTTTTCTCTCTCTGGAGAATTAAATTCTTTTCTTTTTTCTCTCTGCTGTTGTCTCCCTCTCCAAAAAAAATCCCCCTTTTCTCTTCTTGGCTCCTATTTATAGGAGAAAGAAAAGAATCAGTTTGTTTCGTCAATCTTTCATTGAAAGATTTTAATTGATTTTGTAACCAACATGATCTTTTAGGTCACTCAGTGAATTTTATTCACCATTGGATCTTTAATCCAAAAGATATTCTGTCTGTTATTCTTGGTGAATTTCAGGAAAATCTTTCCCTGTATAGAATTTTTCTATAAATTGGTGATTTTTAATCACCGTTGGATTTTTAATCTAACGGTGCTCCACTTTACAAAGCATAATCTTTTTTGTTTGGAAAGATTTAGAGAAATATTTTTCCAATTAGGGTTCTCGATTCCCTCTTAATTAGAATTTAATTTTATTAGTTCAGAAGGCTTAAGAGCTTATCACGAGTTGGCATGTGATCCCACTGTTTGATCATTTTAAATAGAATTTAATTCTATTAATTAAAGAGCTTAGGAACCCATCACGTGTTGACACGTGACCCCCCTGATTAAACATTTTAACCAGAATTTAATTTTGTTGTTTTAAAGAACTAAGGAATCATCACGTGTCAGCACGTGACCTTTGGTCACGTGTAGACACGTGATGCCCCATTGGGATCTTTCCTTGCTGTTTTATTATGCCTTTTAATTCCTTCAGTGAGTTTTTTTTAAAGGCTCATCACGTGTGAGCATATGACTCCACTAATTGCTTGCTTGATTAGAATTTAATTCTATTTCAGCAAAATCCCCAGTAATCCATCACGTGTCAGCACGTGACCCATGATCACGTGTGAGCACGTGATGCCCCATTGGGGGTTTTCTTGATATTTTATGAGGGAACAAATGCCCCCACAGCGTTTTTCTCACGTGTTTGCACGTGAGTGCAACGCTGTCACTTTTTTTATGGCCGTTGGATCTGTCTAGGGAAGGGGGTAGATGAACCGTTTCCTATCTCATCCTATAAATGCAGGGGTCCTTTCAGAAGCACCTCCACTTTTTTCATCTTCTTTCTTGCTCGTTTTCTTCTGAGAATTTAATTCTCTTTCCTAGAGCTCAGTTCTCTGTTTTAAAAATTTCCAGAGTTTAACTCTGTCAACAAAAGATTTTCTTTTTCAGATAAGGATCTTGAACGGCTGAAGAACTTCTTGTAGAAATTTTCTTTGGATTTTAAATCCACACCAAGGGTTTTTCCCTTTAACAAGATCCCATCTTTCCAAGTTCTTTAAAATAAAGTCCAACCTTTAAATAATAAACTCATTTTGTTAGGGCTTCTCTGATCTCAGGGATCGATGGTAACACTTGTCTTCTCTCCGAAATTTAATTCCATTCCAAAGAGTTTTGACTCTGAAAAATATTTTCTGAGAATTTAATTCCTCTATTCAAAAGGAATTTAATTCCTCTAAAGAACTCAGTTCTTCACAGAGAACTTCTTAGGATTTTCTTGCCCTGAGTTGTTCTTTGCAAAAATGCTTCCATAGAGACACTTCATGATTTGTATAGAGTTCTTGCAGTGGGTTTTCTCCTTGGGGAATGTGTAGAGTTGTTTGCAATCTACTGTTCATTTATTGAGAATTTTCCTTTTATTCCCATAATGATTACTCTGCCTCATCATTAGTGAGCCGCCATTTTGATTTTGCGGGGCCTCTGTGTTTTGTAACCAATGGTCCTATAAAATAAGTTGTTTATCATTTTCTTCCACTGTCCTTACACACACACACACACACACACACACACGTGTGGGCTTCATTAACAGTTTCCTTTCATCTGTTTCAGAAACAATGGCTTCTCTTCCGTACTTCCCTTTCACCCGCTCGGAGGCTGCCTTTCCTCAGTCACTGTCTGATGAAGAGGTGATGGCGATGATTAGAGCTCACGACCGTAATTGCACCAACTTGCTTTTATAGGGGACCTGGTACGGTCATATCATCCGTGGTCGCCGCAGCTTTCTTGCGAGATACCAACGGAGCCTACCTACCCATTTTTGCCGATGGAGCGTCCACGGACCGCCTTTGCTGTGGAGATGTTGAACCGGACCCCTACGGGACGGGTCGAGCCGTCAACAACTGGAATTCCAAACCACTATGTCCCAGCTATAGACATCTTAGGGCGTCGTATCTACCAAGGTGAAGCCCAGCCCTGGGGACAGGTTTACAAAATAGGGATTACTCCTCGACAGCCCACGGGTTACCTTTTCTAGGCTCGTTATATCCTGTCCGCCCATCGTGCGCGATTGCAGAGGGTCGGGCTCTAGCAGGCGGTGTACGCGTCTCTCTTCCACTATCAGTCCCCTCATGTCTGGTGGGTTAAGGATTTCTTAAATCAATGGAATCTTCCTACCAACACCTTCTTGCTAGGGGACCGCGAAGTTTCAATTTCTCTGGAAGAGTTTCGTGAGATCTCGGGGTTGCCGATTAGGGGGACGCTCTATGAAGAACTGCTGCCTCCTGATGAGTATGTTTTCGAAACTGAGCCTGCTATGCTTGACGGCCTGTCGACTGAAAATGTCGTCCGCCACAAGCATCCAAGTCTAATCAAGACTTTGGGCATTTTTGAGAAGCCATTCACAGAGTCAAAGGAGCAAGGCGTCACTTTCAAAAGCTTTATCGCCTGCTTCCTTCACGGAGATGTTCTATCAAAGACGGCCCCGAAGTTTGCGAGTATCAAGGACCCCTTCGGGTTCGGTTTAAATAAGCTACCGGCTAAAGAAGAGGATTTGTCACAGTTCTATATTCCAATCCTGTCGGCTGTACCATTTGAGTGGATCGCAGCTCCTGGCATAGATGAAGAGACTTTCTTCGTGGGTTTTATCAGCGTCTGGCTCAGTTGGTTCGTCATTCCTACGCACCGTTGATTCATGAGAGCTTCGGTCATTTACCCTGCTCATCGCATTACCGGAAGGACGCGACTAGTCGTGGGCATTGCGGGGCTAGCACATCTGTATCATGGGCTAAGTGCTGCAGCCAATACCTCAACCCTAGGCGTGAACATAGTGAGTTTCTCTCTTCATTACTTTACGTCATGGATTGAGATGCACGTGCTAGGGGCATTTGCTGCGCATCAGAGACCCGGCTTTTATGATGCCTACACTTTTCTGCGGCTTATAAGGTTGGTGGGCGCCTCTGCTCCTGATCCGACTCAGTCCGGAGCTATTCGTGTGCTGCTTAGTCCCAATGCCAATGCGGGCGGGATGGTATTCAACGATCGAGTCCTCTCTGCTTCTTCAGGACCGATTCAACAGCTTTGTGACTCGTCGAAAGAGGGAGCACCCTCCCTGAAGCCTAAGGAAGCCATGCACTTATATTCGATCAGACCGGCTTATCTGGTATTTCGTCAAAACGGTGCGGCCCTTTTTATGCGGTACAACCCACCCCGCTTTGCTCGGCAACTGGGATATGACCAGGATGTCCCCTTTGAGGCGTTAACAGTGGAGCCCAGCCCGTCGTCAGAAGTTGTTCGTGAAGCCGCTCATCACCTCATACGGCTGAACACCGGCTTTCGCTTCGTGATTCCTGAAGCTGACTATATTCCTCGATGTGTGGGGGCTTTCATGGGCTGGTACCTCCACCGAGTCAGTCCCATTATTGCTGAGGAGAGGAGGATGCTCCTCGGATATAGGGTTCCTACTCCGATCCAGGCTACGGGAGTCCCGCCGCGACCGCGGGCAGTGGTTCGCCCTCCTTTGAGAGATACTGGTGTCGTGCTTATTCCTGAGACAGCGGAAGTGGATCTAACTCCTACAGCTGGTATGCCGCTGCGCACTAGAGCTCAATCAAGGGCCAATAAGGCGCCAGTAGCAGTATCATCAGCTGCGGCGTCAGCAATGGCAGTGTCGTCGTTGGTAGCACCGCCGAGTGTGGATACTGAAGGCGAAGTGGGTCAACGTCGCACTAATGCACCGAGGGGAAAGAAGCGATCGTCTTCTGCAGTTAGTTCTGGATCCAAGAGACGAAAGAAGACGGTCACCAGTCTGCTCGACTTTTTAGTGGAATCAGAGCCTATCCTTCAAGATGAACCACTAGCCATGCAAGAATCGGATGGTGGTCTACTTTTCCCGGGTTCATCTGCCGAGGAAGCCGTACAATTGGCTGAGGCTATAAGACGCTCACAGGATGAATCTGAGAATGTAAGGATCCCGAAGAGGCCTTATCCTGCCGTCATCTTTTACGAAGATCCCTCCATCGATACGGCGGATATTTATAAGTCCTTTGGAAGAGGGAGGCGAGATAGCTCTTAAACAGCCTATCTCAGCCGATGTCGAAGATGCGCTTTCGTTGTGGACCGGTGGCCACGAGTCTACCCTCGAACCCCGGTGAGCATACCTCCTCAGGAAGGAACGCCAGCTTGAACAAGCCATACTAGAAGCTCCATTGCGCATTGGTATACTTATATATCTTTTTGTAGTATTTTGCACTGCTTATATATATATATATATATATATATATATATATATATATATATATATATATATATATATCTCCTTATCTTCATGAAAACTTTGCTGGGACTTCGGCAATGGCGGAGGATCTGAGTTCGAGTCGCGCCTTGACTATGGACTCTGTACATATCCCCGATGAGACACTAGTAAGTGTGGAGGGGGTCGATACAACTGTTGTTCCTGCCACGGAGCTCTCATCAATGATTTCCGTTCCCCCAGTGCTTGCTCTCCCTGAAGAGGCATCTTCATTGGCCGCGGAATCAATGGATCTTTCTGGGGACGACTCGGAGGCTGTGGGGCAGGGAGTCGAGGCCACCGTCCTCTCATTGGAACCTGCAGCGGTGGCTGCTGCTCCTCAATTGGGAGTTATTATACCGGCCCATGTCCCCGATGATGTGCCCGGGGGTATAGAGGAGGCCTCCGAAGCTGCTATCCCTCCTGTTCAGAGCGGGAGGAGAATCGAAGGTAGCCCTCTAAACTTTATTTTAATAATCTCTCCATTATCTGAACCTTTCTGTTTTTTCAGAATTGCGCGGATTGGCGGCGTCCATCGTGGACTTGCCCCCCAGGAAGTCTTTTCAGCGTCTGTTAGAGATGGCTGCTCCGCAGGCGATATCCCCTCAACGCATCGTCCTCTCTTCCGAGCAGGGTTAGTGTTATTTGCCTTCCCCTCACGGCATTATTATTATTTTGTATAACGATATTGATGCTTTTTGCAGTTCTGGAAGCTGATGACGAAGTTGGGATTCTTGGCGGGCCTGGGGAGCCTTCAGACTCTTCTTGCATGATTGTGGGTAAGTAAAGTTTCGACACTGTTCTACCTGCTCTTTGCTTGCAAGTCTCGCTGATTTCTCTTTATGAATCTTAACAGCTTTGCCAGTTCTTACCATGCTAGAATCTCACATCGTCATGTCGCCCGGCCCCTACGCTCTACGTGCCTTGGAACGGATGGCAAAGCTAAGCCTTCACTCCTTGTCAGCTCTGATTGAAGACCTTCGTGCTGGCAGTATGATCACGGCCGAAGCATTTGCCGCTGAAGCCAACGGTTCTCTTCCCTTTCTCGTTACTTATCATAGTGAAACATTGGTGCAAGTCTAAGTTGAGTTCTATCGTCAAGTGGAGGCTTGCTTGCATAGTCTTGAATGTACACGCCTTCCTTCATAGGTTGTGGCGACAAAAGCGAGCTTACGGAGGCTGATTGAGCGGTGCGCTGCGAATATGCTGTCATGCGAGAAGAGGCTCAGCTGAAAGTTTTCGGAGAGGGAGTTGGCTTCCAAAGCGCTGAGGGAACTTCAAACTAATCTTACGACCCAGACCACTCAGGCGTATGAACTTTGGCGGGTGCTTCAAGAAGTTATCAGGGAAGTGGTAGTTATTGATAAAGCCGTCATTTTCACTCGAGAAATGGTCAAAGCTCATAAGGTTACCGAAAAGGAGCTTGAAAGTCGGCTTGCCTCGTACCAGGCCCAACAGGCTCAAGCGGAGGCCTATGTCTTGACGATAATAAATCATGAAGCCGAGGCCCAGCGGAAAAAGGATGAACTGGCAAAGCTATTAAATCGTCCGTCGGCTTGAAGAATTGTATATTTTTTATTCTTCTTTTGTACATACTCCTGAAGGAGAGTATTACTTTTTTTTATTCTTTCATAAATCGAACTTTGTATTCATTTTGATTCATGAATAAAAGACATATTTTGCTTCATGGTGGTGTGTCCCTTTTGGTAAATGTATTTTGTGGATAATCTATTTTGATTTCCTTGTAGGACAGCAATGGTTTAGGGGACAGGGTTAGGATCTGCCCCCTAAGACTTTTCAACTTTATGAGCCGTGAGGGTCTCATAAAGAATTTTCTCCCTACCGGTCGAGAGGATCCCGTAGGTGTATCTTCTCCTTAGGAATCGTGAGGATTCCTAGGTGTGTTTTCTCTTGAGAGTCGTAAGGATCTCATAAGAGAATTTTTCTCCTTACAAGTCGAGAGAACCCGTAAGTGATGGATGAGGTTCACATTATCCGCATTTCATGGAGTCTGGGGTTGACTTTATCCGCTTTTCACGGAGTCAGGAGGTTGCTCTGGCCATTTCCCACGGGGTCAAGATTGACTTTAACCGTGTTCTATAGGACCAGGATTTTCTCTGGATGCTTCCCACGGGGTCAGGATTGACATTAGCCGTATTCCGCAAGGACCAGCATCCGCTCTGGACGCTTCCCACGGGGTCAGGATTGACATAAGCCGTGTTCCACGAAACCAGGATTTGCTCTGGATCCTTCCCACGGGGTCAGGATTGACATTAGCTATGTTCCGCAAGGACCAGGATCCGCTCTGGATGCTTCCCACGGGGTCATGATTGACATAAGCCGTGTTCCACAAAACCAGGATTTGCTCTGGACGTTTCCCACGGGGTCAGGATTGACATAAGCCGTGTTCCGCAAGGACCAGGATCCGCTCTGGACGCTTCCCACGGGGTCAGGATTGACATAAGCCGTGTTCCACGAAACCAGGATTTGCTCTGAGCACTTCACACAGGGTCAGAATTGATATAAACCGTGTTCCACGAAACCAGGATTCGCTCTGGACGCTTCCCACGGGGTCAGGATTGACATAAGCCGTGTTCTACGAAACCAGAATTTGCACTGGGCGCTTCCCACGGGGTCAGGATTGACATAAGCCGTGTTCCACGAAACTGGGATTCGCTCTGGACGCTTCCCACGGGGTCAGGATTGACATAAGCCGTGTTCCACGAAACCAGAATTTGCTCTGGATGTTTCCCATGGGGTCAGGATTGACATAAGCCGTGTTCCACGAAACCAGGATTTGCTCTTGATGTTTCCCACAGGGTCAGGATTGACATAAGCAGTGTTCCACAAGGACCAGGATCCGCTCTGGACCCTTCCCACGGGATCAGGATTGACATAAGTCGTGTTCCACGAAACTAGGATAGGTTGACTCTCGGTTGTCTGTGCATCGTCGAGTCATGGAACTGGGAACTTCGCCGCAGCTCCGATTTGTTGATGTTGCGTCTGTTGTAATGAGACGAATGTTGAGATGATCTCCGGGCTGTTTGTGAACCATCGAGATGTGGCTTCTTTTTCTGATGGAACCTGGTGGGAAGGTATGGTTCCCTCTTTGTTTGTGCCCCTGGATTGTATAAATGGATCAATATGATCTCACCTGTAGGGAAAAAGTTTCATTTTATATTTTTCTTTCCGCGATGCTCTATCATTTCAGCTTTTATATCGTGAAAGTCGCGATTGCCCAATCATTTCGGCTATTTTTCACGGTGCCCAATCATTTCGGCTATTTGTTTTATTTTTACTCGCTGCTTTTTATTGCAAGATGCCCAATCATTTCAGGTATTTTTCATGCATATATTTTTACTTGCTGATTTGCAAGTTGCTCAATCATTTCGGCTATTTCATATGCATTTGCCTCACTGTGAGTTTGGGATTTGATACCGATTTAGGCATCAGCATCGCTGCAACTGGGACATTGCCAGGAGCGAATCATCATTTGCCTTTGTCGATGTCGAACAAAGGTGGCTTAGTGAACAGGGTTAGGATCCTGTCGACTAAGGCTTTTAAGTTTACGAGCCGTAAGGGTCTCATAAAGGTATTTCTCCCTACGAGTCCTGAGGATCTCGTAGGCGTGTTTTCTCCTTAAGAATCGTAAGGAGTCTTAAGTGTATGGTCTCTTATAAGTCCTAAGGATCTTACAAGAGTATTTTCTCCTTATAAGTAGAGAGGACTTACAAGTGCCTTCTGCCATATGAGCATCTACCCTGTCTCCGGTGGGACTTTGTTAGGGAATGTTTATTCGCGCCCGTGGATTGTATACAAGGGTCGATATCAAGACGCTTGTAGGGCAAAATTGGGGGTTGTGATGGCTTAAGAACAGGTTCAGATCCCTGTAGCTTAAGGCTTTTGAATCTTATGAGCCATGAGAGTCTCATAAGAGGGTTCTCCTTACGAGTCGTGAGGATCTCGCAAGTGTAATTTCTCCTTAGGTATCGTCGGGATCCCTAAATGTGTTGCTCTCTTATGAGTCATAAGGATCTCACGCAGGTCTCCTTACAGGGTCGAGAGGACCTTGCAAGTGTCTTTTAATGAGATTGCGCCCTTTCGGGTTTTCACAAAACTCGCCGGTAGCCTTGTTGTTTTTACTCACGGAGCCTTTTCGGGTTTTCATCTGTGCCCACTTTGCTTATGGACATACCATTTTCTTCTTTTCTTTATTTTTTTTGTGTCAGCCTTGGGATGCTGCGGTCCGTAGTAGTTTATCGACGTTTCGGTCAACAGCCAGTTTTAGGACATAGTGGTCCATCGTTAGTTTAAGGAAGTTTCGGTCCGAAAGCCGGCTACTACTTATAGAGTTTGGGCTTAGGAAGATAGCGAGTGGACATAGGCGTCGTCATCTATCGTTGACCTAGGCCATGACTCGTCAGGCGTAGTATTTTTTCAGGAAGCGACCGTTTATTGGCCTGAAAGGTCTTTCACCATGCATGTCCATGAGTAGATAAGCTCTACCCTGGTAAACTTTGTCTATGATATACGGGCCTTCATAGTTCGGCTCGAATTTCCCCCGCTTGGCACGATTGGGGATCATAGGTCTTTTGACCACTAGCATGAGTTTAAAGGCGGAATGTTCTCGGCCTAGTCAATCTCTCATATGAGCGCATCATCTTTGCTTTATAAGCCTCCAAATTTTGTTGCGCCATGAGCCAGGTTTCATCAAGGGCATCAAGTTCCTCCAGCCGAAGGTGGGCATTTTCTTCGTCTGTTAGCTCGTAGTGAACTGCCACTCGTAGAGAGGGTAACTCTATCTCGAGAGGGAGTACTGCTTCTGTGCCGAATACCAATGCATATGGCGTTGTGTTCGTGGCTGTTTTGAACGTAGTTCGACACGTCCAGAGAGCTTCATGCAGTCTCTCATGCTAGTCCTTATTTCGAGACACCGTCTTTTTCACGATCTTCGTCAAGGTCTTGTTGAAAGCCTCAGCTAGACCGTTAGCTCGGGGATTATAGACCGAAGAGTACCTCCAATCTATATTATGCTGTTGTGCGAAGCGGCTGATTTTGTGGCTTCTATAGGCTGGCCCATTATCGGAGATAATCCGTCGGGGAGTGACGAACCGGTAAATGACGTGTGTCTTGAAGAAATGGAGGATATTCTCCGCCTTCACTTCCCTTAGCGGTACTGCTTCCGCCCATTTGGAGAAGTAATCAGTTGTTGCCAGTATGAACCGATGTCCTCTGGACGATGCTGGTTCGATGGGGCAGATTATGTCAGTTCCCCACATTTCGAACGGCCAGTTAGCCACCGTTGGATGTAGTGGATTTGGATGCTGGTGGATAAAGTCCCCGTGAATCTGGCACGAGTGGCACTGTTACGCGTATTCGAGGCGGTCTTGAATCATTGTGGGCTAATAATAGCTCATCCTTTTGATCTTCAGCTTCATCTTCGGCCCGGCTTGGTGAGAACCGCAGAGTCCGTCGTGAGTTTCTTGGACGACTCCCCTTGCCTCTTCAGGTCCCAGGCATCTTAGCCACAGAGAATCAAATGATCTGTTATACAGAGAATCATTAACAAGGCGAAGGATAGAGCTCGTTTCATGAGCTGATGCCTTGAGGATACGTCTTCAGGTGTTCGACGGGGTTTGAAGTAGTCTATAAAGACTTCTCTCCAATCCTTAGTTTTTTTTGTGATCTTTTATTTGTAGGGCCATTTCCTCGGTCGCTCCCTTTTCTTCGGAAGATTCCGGAGATATTTCTGTCGGTGTGAGAACCCGACGGCTTTGCATAACGATCCTTACGTCATCGAGGTTATCGTCGGCCAGTTCTTTAGCGAGTTTGGCCAATGCATCTGCTTTGCTATTTTCCGCACGCGGTATACTTTCCACGATGTAGGAAGGAATTTTAGTCAGCAGTTGCTGCACTCTCTCACCGTACTTCACCAACTCTGGCTTGCACGTTTGATAGTCGCCATTTACTTGACTAACGATCAGCTGAGAGTCTCCGTATATGAGGAGGTTCTCAATTCCCATGTCGACGGCGATCTCAAAACCTGCTATCAAAGCTTCATATTCGGTTTCATTGTTCGTCCTCGGCTCTGTTAGGGAGAAGGCGAAGCGCATTATCCCCCTTTGTGAAGTTATGAAGATGAGGCCTACCCCAGATTTCATTATGGGGATGCTTTGTTTGCGCCGCTTCATGGAAGATGCTCCATCGAAGTAGAGTTCTCACTGGGTATCATTCTCTCTTCTCTCCCCGTCGATCGTGTCAAACGCGTGTTCGTCTAGCAATTCGCAGTTCAAGGGAGAGTCGGCAGGTATTGGATGCTCGGCGAGGAAGTCGGCAATGGCCTGGCCTTTCATTGCCTTAAGAAGACAATAAGTTATTGAGAACTCCATCAAGAGCAAGGCCCATTTAGCGAGCTGTCCCGTTAATATAGCTTTTGACATCAAATATTTGAGAGGATCCACCTTTGATATGAGATGGACCTCATGTGCTAACGCATAGTATCAGAGCTTCGTTATCGTGAAGATCAATGCCAGGCAGTGTTTTTCAATGGGAGAGTAATTGTTTTCTTCCCCCAGGAGAACTCGACTCAGATAGTAGAGAGCTCTTTCCTTCCCTTGGTCGTTCTCTTGTGCCCACAGCGCGCCTAAGGAACCTTCGAGGGCTGTTGTATACAGGACGAGAGGTTTTCCTTTAACGGGAGCAGCCAATACTAGTGGATTCTGCAAGTATTGCTTGATTTCATCTAGTGCGCTTTGGAATTTGCGATCCCAGACGAACGGGGTTCCCTTCTTCATTAGGTGACTATAAGGACGGCACTTGCCTGAGAGATTGGTAATAAATCACCGGATATATGCGAGCTTTCCTTGGAGAGACCGCAGTTGCTTGAGAGTCCTTGGCAGAGGCATTTCCATGATCTCCTTGATCTTCGATGGGTCTATTTCGATGCTTCGGTGTCGCATGACGAATCCCAGGAACTTGCCCGAGGAAACTCTGAACGCGCATTTGAGAGGGTTCATCTTCAAGTTGTATTTCCGAAGGCGCTGAAACACGATCTTCAGATGCTCTAAATGTTCCTCGTATTATTTTCTTTTAACTATGAGGTCGTCGATATAGCATTTGACGACTTCATGTATGAGGTCATCGAAATCTTCGTCGTGGCCCTCTGATAGGTGGCACCGGCGTTCTTGAGACCTAAAGGCATCACCTTGTAGCAGAATACGCCCAAAGGGGTCCGAAAAGCGGTATGCTTCTGGTCCCGGGATGCATCTTTATCTGATTGTATCCTGATGAGCCGTCCATGAAGGAGAAAATTTCGTGAGTGGACGTATTATCTAGCATCAGCTCAGTGACTGATACTGGAAAGTTGTCCTTCAGGAAAGCTTTGTTGAGATCCCGAAAGTCCATACATATGCGCACCGTCCCATTTTTCTTCATCACTGGGACGATGTTGTCAATCCAGTCAGGATACTGAACCTCTTGGATGAAGTCAGAATCGATTAGCTTTTTGACCTCGGCGTTGATGCTCATCTCAAGCTCGAACCGCATTCTTCTCGGTCCTTGTTTGATCGGCTTGACGTCCGGAGATATCGCCAATTTGTGCACAGCAATCTCTGAATCTAGTCCCGGCATCTCGGAATAGTTCCATGCGAAGCAGTCATTATACCGCATGAGCACGTCTTTAAGCGTAGCCACCTTTTCTTCAGACAACATTTCACTGACGAACGTCGGCCGTGGGTCGTTTGCCGTCCCCAAGTCGATTTTTCTGAGGTCATCTGCAGTAGTATGTATCCCATCTTCCAGCTCTTTTGGCGCCGGTGGAAATTCTGAGATCAACTCATCTTCATCATTTTTGAAGCACCAAGAAAGGTTTTCCATATTCTCGAGTTCTTCTTCTCATAGCGTTATCGCGTGACAGGTACGAGATCGTTTCCAAGACCGATGTTGATCTGGTTCATTTCTCTCTATACGCGTCGCTTTCGGTTCATGCTTCTGTGGCGGGGTTATCCTCCAACTGTTGGATAGAGCGAACATGCCTTGCTGGTATTGGTCTTCAACCTAGTTCTTGAAGGTGAAACAGTCTTCGAGAAGATGTCCTATTGCTCGGTGATAGGAGCAATAGTCTGGGTGAGAGACCTCGTTTGCTTGCTCCGGGTGCTTGGACTCCGGGAGTGTCATCATCTGATGTTTTATGACAAGATCGAATATCTTCTTTGTCTTGTCTTGGGGAAAAGAATATGCTCGACTCATCTTCTTTATAAGAGACGGATCCCGGCTGCTCGATTCTTGATCGCGTAGCTTCTTAGATCCGCTACGCTGCCGTCGAACGCTTTTTTCGTTCTTTGGTTTATTTTTGCCTCTGCGCCGGGTCTTTTGTATGATAGGTTGGTGACGAAAGGCATTGTCATTCTCCGTGGCCTGCTGAAGGAGGCGCTGCATCCTGGATTTCTCGTAAATGACCATTTTCCGGCTATGGTCATCCCGTACCTTTTGACTCGCTTCCCTTATTAGCTTGTCCATCTGTTCTTCAAATGACAGACTTGGCATTTTGATGGCGGGACCTCGTTTTGGTTCAGGGTTAGCGTCTTTTAACAGAACATCTCCTTTTTCATCAAAGTCATGTATAACGCAGCAGTCATGGAATCGTTCCCGTCTCTTGGATTGAACATATCCAAGCCCGATCGTTTCCATTTTCCCGTTAGGCAATTTTTGCTGAGTTCCGGGGACGTCCCAAATCCTGTTGTAGAACTGAGCTTGTCGAGCAGTCAGTTTGAAGGGAACGCCTTGGCGTCTCAACAGCCTTTTTAATCCTTCTGTGTAGTAACTGGACAGACGGATGAGCTGGAGCCTGTCAAGTGTAGAATCGGCACCATGCCAAACTTCTTTCTCCACTTTAGTTTCTGCGGATCAATAAAAGAGGATCGCCTTTTCATCTTTTCGCCTGGGAGGGACATAGAATGTCTGAAGTTCTTGCACACTATACGTTTCAAGTGCATCGAGCTCTTTGTAATGCTCTTGCGGAACCATGGCAATTTGCAGACTCCGATCATCGCCAGCGAAGGCTTGTATTGATGACCGAACGGAAAATACGGCATTGACTTCATCTTCCGAGTCGCTGCCGAAGATCAACATAGGGGTGGACGGTCCCGGCTTGTTGCATTGGGGCGGCCCTGAATAAACTATTTCTTCTTCCTCCTCAATGTCACTCCCGAAGACTGGAATAGTGGTGATAGCTTTGTCCTTCGGTTTATGACATCTCTCCGTGTCTTCGAAATCTGGTAATAAGTATTTTGCATCTTCGTACTTTCGGACTTTATTTACGGAGAATGGTTCAACTCCCATGTCACAATATACTCGAGACCATCCTTGAAATACTTCATACACTGATGTTGTGTAAAAGAGATGATGTTGTACTCGTGTAACCAAGGCCTGTCGAGCAAAGCGTTGTAGCAAGTCTTGGCGTCAATAACATAAAACTTGATGTCCATGACAAGCAGCCCAAAGCGTAGTGTCAATATTACAGACCCGAGCGTCCATGATGACTGGGAGTCAAACCCGGAGATGGTGATTTTATCACGAGCGGGGTGTTGAACGCTCATACAGATTTCCTTCAACACTCTTACATTGAGGAGGTTAACGGAGGACCCATTGTCAACCAGGATTTTGCCTATCTTGATATCATGACAGTATCCGAAGACATAAAGGGGACGGTTATTCTCACATGTCCTGGGAGGAGATCTTCAACGCCGAAGGTGATATCGGCTGTGTGCACTTCTTCCAGCTCGTCCTTCATCTTTTCTTCGGCGAGGAAAGCTTGGAATTACTCGGGCTTTTGCGGTGCCTTGATCAAAGAATCTCTTGCTTCTTTTGATAACAAGAGGGCATCGAGAATGCTTAGCTGCGAAGGCAGCTTCCTCAAGTGTGCCAGAACATTGTAATCCACCTTGTTTTTCTTTGACGGGTCCTTGGCTGTCAGCTCATTGACGACTTGATCATATAGGGCGATATCCTCAGGGACTTTTTCTTTCACCTTATCTTTTCTATTCGACCCACTGTTCGCGGGCCCGAGATTCTTTTCGGGCAGCGTACGATTGCGCAGCTGAATATTTTCACAGGTCTTCATTTCTTCCGTTTCGGATGTGGGTTCTTTGAAGAGAGGGCCAAGGGCTATTTCTTCATCAGAATCTCTCCCAAAGGTGAGAACTTGCGATCCCCCAGCGTCGACCATGTGACAGTTGCCGGTAGTTCTTTTACGCTCCTCGGTCGTATTTCTTTGCTCCGACGAGTTTTGCGTTTCTTTCGCTTGAAATGTTGTCGGTGAGCAACATATCCCTGCCACCAGTTTTTAAAAGCGTTGCACTCTTTGGTGTGGTGCGCAATCTTTCGATAATATAAGCAATAGCTAGGATGAATATCCGCTTCATCAGGAGTGTTTCCTTCGGAAGGTGGTAGCTTCATTCCCATCGATATGGTTTTGGCGAACCTTTTCCTCGTCTTGAGCCTACTTTTATTTGCGGCGGATGTACTTTGATCTGGTGGGAGTGTTTCAACCCTTTCATCCAATCATCGGCGTTTGGCCTTTTCAAATATGGACATCTCATGCTCTCGATCAGCTTTGCTTTTCAAAAGAGCTTCGTCTATGAACGCATCAATCATTTTGTCTGATGGTCCTAGAAGTTCCGGCTCGGAATCTGCCCCTAGTTTCTCTGCGTAAGGAGCTTATTCATCATTTATCGACGAGTGAGAGATCACATGGCAACTTGCCACATAATCCTTAGGTTCATCCGACGAGTCTTCTCCATTGTCTTCATCTCCGTCCTCAAGGACGTGGCTGAGAAATTCTTGGAGTGTGACTGGGGTCCGCGCCTTCTGGTTATATTCTTCCAGCGCGTCAATCTATTTTTGCAGGTCCGTGCGCTTGTCACCATGTTTCACGGGCTTTTTGGTCTCCTTCTTCTTCTTCGAAGATTTTGACGGCTGGGTGTGAGCACTTTGACTATCACCACCAATTTTGGAGTTGGGCGCGGTTTCAGCATTTCCTTGAAGATCTCGGGTTCCAGTGGATTTTTCCATCTGATCGGCAGGCATGTTTGGAGATCCTTCAACATTCTTTTATTCTTGGCTGAAAGAACGACCTCCCATGGAGCTTCTTCTACAAAAGAGCATGATGCCCACGGTGTATCCGTCTTTTTAGGAGCGTGCGGCTGCGGCGGGCTTACTTTCCAATTCTCGAACAGGGCGAATTTGCCATGTTGGTATTGATCTTCAATCCAGCCTTTAAAGACGAAGCAATCTTCAATTGGATGGCCTATCTCCTGGTGATAGGGGCAATAATTGGGATTATTAGCCTCACCAGGTTGCAATGGGCGTTTCGGATTCGGCAGATTGATGGGCATGTTGCGCACCGATAGTTCGAACAATATCCTCATTTTGTCCCGGGGAAACGAATAAGGGCGCTTTATTTTCTCATTATAGAATCGTCGTCTCTCGTCTAGGCGATCAGTTAATTTTGGACCACTGGGCTGCTATTGATCATTGGCGACGAAGGTCGCTTTTCCTTTCCCTTTTTCATTCCGCGGCTCCGGCTTTGAAGAGGAAGGCCTGTGGCCCATCTGGTCCATTTGGGCCAGCTTATCAATCAAGGACTAGAAAGTGGTCGGCTTGAAAAACATCATGAATTGGGAGATGGTCGCTTGAGGGTCAAGAGTGCCCACGAACATGCCTACCACAGGCGCTTCTTCGATGCGCTGCTCGCACTTCGACCATAAATTTCGCCACCGTATTGCATATTGGACCCATGTTTCTCCAGGCTTCACCCTGGTATTGATCAATGCCGTTATTAGGGTGCGTTTACTAGCACTTGCGAAACGCTGGGTGAATAGTAGCTCCATCTCTGCAAAAGTTTTGACGGAGTCATTGGGAAGCTCCGAATACCACTCAAACGCCGTCTCCGACAAGCTACCAACAAACTGGCGGAGCAGAAGTTTATCATCACCTCCGGTATTGCCGTACAAGGCTCTGAATTAAGCGACATACTGATGCGGATTCCCCGTCCCTTTATATACATGGAATTTAGGGATCGTATATCCCGGCGGGTACCTTATTTGATCATACCAACCTGGATAAGGTCGTCCAGTCTTAACGATCTGCCCGGCCGTTTCGCTCGCATGATGAGCTCATATTTGCTGAGCGATATAATCATCCAGAGCGGCCTTGGAGATGGTCTCCTCTTTGGCTGCTGAAAGAGCCGGAGGAGGGTTCGATGTCTCCCCTCTATCGTCTTCAATGATAATAGGGGTCTTCAGCTGGAGGTTTCGGCTGTAACATCATCCCGGCCATGTCGTGGAACAAAAGAGCCATTCGTTTTATGTTGGCCTCCTATTCCGCGGCCTCTTTTTCTTTCCTCTTGAGCATTCTTCGGAGGAATTCAGCATCAGTTTCTTGTTCCTGACACTGCTCTGAGGTCTCTGGATTTTCTTTCGGCCCAATAAGTGCGGCCATTGCAGTCAGTATCTCCTGAAGTTTTTGCTGCTATTGCTCCTGAGCCTTTGTTATCGATCGGGTAAGTGGTCAATGACTCGTAGAAGCACGGCTTTCCTATTTTCCGGAAGCCATATAAACGGTATGTGTTATCATGCCCCCAGACTTGGGGCGTTTAGATTCAGCGTCCTTGCGGTTCGCCGCGGCCACAGGGGCTTTCTCCGGCCTCCTTCTTTTGTGAGCGGTTGAAGTTGAGAGAGCCATTGCAGCGGGCACCCAGATGGATGACATCTTTTGTGGTACCACGGGATGGCTCTTTTCTTGCCAGGCTTTAAGCTTCTTTAGTCGTCGAGAGTAGTCCTGGTCAATCACCGATTCCTGGACCTGTCGCCAGACTTTATAAATTTTAGAGGACAACCGCTGAGGAGGCTGCTCTAGCTTCGCCTTTGGGGCATTCTCCACAGGTGGAAGAGATCTCTTCAGCACGGCAGTCGGAGAGTTTTTGCGCACCCTCCTTAGCGGTTCAAAGCTGTTCACAGTTGGAACAGCAGCATCGATTTCCACCGTTGGAGCCGGCGGAGTTAGTACAGAAGAAGAGTTGCCCCCAGCCTTCCTTACTCGACACCAGTAACAACGGCGAGCATATCGCGCGGATGGAGTTGGTTCAGCTATAGGGGTGACTTCCTCGTGCCCCCTGTGTTGGTCAGAAGTTGTCGTTGTTAGCCTTTTGAAGACCGATGTGCGTTGAGAAGCAATGTCCAACCTGTCAAAGACAGACCTCTGGGCAGGGGAAGCAGCTTTGAGGACTTTGCCTGGAGCGGGAGCCGGAACAGCCCGTCTTGTGAAGACCATCCCTTTGGTAGGAGAAGCCGCTTTGACGACTTCGAGAGCAGGAATGGCTATCCGCTCAGGGATAACCCTTTCTGGTATCGCGGGCTTCTTCACGGGCCCATTGGAGCTTTGGCCTAATCTGTCAAAGACTGAGGCGTTGGAGCCGGACTACCCGTTGAAAGGGGTCGCAGTAGTGGTAAGTCGATCAAAGACTGACTTCTTTGGGGCTTCCTGCAACGGCAGCGGGGCATTGAAGTTCATGGGTGGGAGCATGGTCCCGAAGAATAGCCCAGTGGTGGCCTGAGTCACCTGGTCCACCGGCATTGTAAAAACAGAAGCTGCCTGAGGCCCGTAGGTCACTCCTCCTGCAGGGACGGAGTGAAAGTTATTGCCATTGTTGCAGCTTGTGCAGTTGAAAGCCATTTGATCTTCTTTTTTTGCACGAGAGCAAAACCAAATCTTAGTACCTCAAACCCAAAGGCAACCATATTAAACCGCGATTCGTTCGCGAACACGACACACGAAGTGTGGAGTGGAAAGAGGAAGAGGTCCCACCGGGCGTGCCAGAATCTGTTCTCCTCCGAAACACAGAGATGTGACCGCGAAGGTCCGTCTTGCCTGAATTTGGGGGCAGATGCTAATTGGTGCTATCCGTCCATCTCTCCGAAGATGCTAAGTTGATTTATGGCACCATGTATCGAAGGTTTAGACGAATGCGGCCGATATAACAGACTTCGTCAGATTCCCCCTCGTTGAGGGGTTTTTTATTATGGGGACGCTCTTCCCTGCAGGCGCAAGCCCCTGCAGTTAATTACGCTACCGCATCGCGGTAACCACTTTCTCCTTCTCCAGATGGTCAATTCGTGTCGTGTGTGTTTGTTTTGTTTTTGGTTGCCCGTGGATTGTATACGGTGACTAATTTATGTCATCGTCCGTAGGGCGTGGATTAGTCCAAATCAGTATTTTCTTAGATTTGGGTTTGGGGGTTGGGTTTAAGGATACGTTAGTCTCATTTGAGACTAAGATCAACTTAAACGTATGTTAAGGATACATTAGTCTAATTTTAGACTAGGATCAACTTAACGGGATCATAGATCCAACAAAAGAGTATTTGGGCTCTATTGTTTAGTTTAGGGACATTGTGGTCGATTAGTTTAAGGACATTACGGTCCAATGTTAGTTTAAGGACATCTCGGTCCAGTTTAAAGACATCATAGTCTGTAAAGATTAAGGACATCATAGTCCATTGGTTTAAGGACCCCACAGTCCAGGTTAAGGACATCACAGTCCATTGGCTTAAGTACCCCACAGTCCAGGTTAAGGACATCATAGTCCATGAGTTTAAGGACCCCATAGTCCAGGTTAAGGACGTCATAGTCCATGAGTTTAAGGACCCCACGGTCCATGGAATGATTGGTTATCGGGACCCATCACCTCGCTGAAGACGTTGAAGGATTACAACGACAAATATCAAAGGCGTGAAGAGATATACCCTTGAACCAAAGTTGATTGGGAAATCTGTAGTCCAATTTGGAACTAAGATCAATTAATTAGATTATGAGCATATTGGATCAGTTAAATATGAATTGAGGACTTATGGCCAACTTGGGCTAAGTCCAATTAGGTTCGAGATGTTGGACCTTTGTTTGGACTGTTGAATATTTGTCTGGGTTCAGCCCCCCATTATTTAGCAATGCTAAACAGGGGTTTGGGACTCTAACAATATTTTGTCTTTTACTAGGCACTGACAATTCATCATGGAACTGGGGTTTTATTTTGAATGTCATATGAAATGATCAAGTTTGGAAGAATGTAGTTGGGGTTCAATCAAAAGGGAGATCTTGTCTCTGGAAAACTTAGCTGATTTGGGCTAAGGCTGGTTTGAAAATAGTGTTAAACACTAAAACATATTTGGCGATCACGTGTTCCCACGTGATGTGCTTAAAATAGTGTTAAACAATAGAGACAGAACACTCAAAATAGTGTTAAACACTAGAAGTGAGGTAGTCACGTGGGGTCACTTGAGGCGCCTAAGAAGTGGGCTAAACCTCCTTTATTTTATTCTCAAAATCTGCAAATAAGTGTTAAACACTTAGCCTCTGTAATCATCACATGTGGACACGTGATAGTGCCCATGTATTGGGTATTAATTCCTCTGTTTTCCCTCTTTTGCCCCTTTTTAAAAAGGTGTTAGTCAGGGGTCACGTGGGGACACGTGAGGCGCCCTGAATCAGTATTGCCTTTGGCTTTATTCCTTTCATTTTTGAGGGTCGCGTGTGAGCTCGTGAGGCAATGCCTCCAAGCTTGTTATTTCTCATTTTGAGGAGTCTGTTTAAGGGTCACGTGGGGGCACGTGACCTAGTCTTGTTCTTTCTTTTCTAATCATTAAGGATGAGGGTCACGTGTTACCATGTGACCAAGTTGGGTAATGATCTCTTTACGTGCATGGAGATTTTTAAATCCCTTGTTTAAGAATTAAATTCTTTGGTAGGGTTAAACCCTAATTTTGTTTTGAAGAATTAAATTCCTATGTATATGGAAGAATTAATTTCTTTAAACTCAACTCTCCCTCTAAGTTTTGGATCTGCACGGCAGAATCTCCGCGATGAGAATTAAATTCACAAATTGTGGGGAGATCTGCTTCTGCAGATCTTCAACCACGAGGAAGAACTAAGTTCTTGTTTTAAGGGTTAAACTCTGTTTCTGTTGGAGGAATTAAATTCCTAAGTATTTGGGGGAATTAAATTCCCTAAACTCAATTCTCTCTCTAAGTTTTGGATCTGCATGGAAAAATCTCCCCGATGAGAATTAAATTCTCAACTTGTGGGGAGATCTGCTTTTGCAGATCTTCAACCAAAGGAAGAACTAAGTTTTTATTCAGAAGAGTTAAACTCTTAATTTGAGAATTAAATTCTCTTTTTGTTTTATGGAGCTTAGATCTCTTTTCCTTTCTCACCTAGGGTTTCTTTCTCTTTTGAGGAAATCTTTTTTCTCTCTGGAGAATCAAATTCTCTTCATTTTTCTCTCTGCTATTGTCTCTCTCCCCCAAAAAAATCCCCCTCTTCTCTTCTTGGCTCCTATTTATAGGAGAAAGAAAAAAATCAGTTTGTTTCGTCAATCTTTCATTGAAAGATTTTAATTGATTTTGTAACCAACAAGATATTTTAGGCCACTCGGTGAATTTTATTCACCATTGGATTTTTAATCTAAAAGATATTCTGTCTGTTATTCTTGGTGAATTTCAGGGAAATTTTTCCTTGTATAAAATCTTTCTATAAATTGGTGATTTTTAATCACCGTTGGATTTTTAATCCAACGGTGCTCCACTTTACAGAGCACAATCTTTTTTGTTTGGAAAGATTTAGAGAAATATTTTTCCAGTTAGGGTTCTCGATTCTCTCTTAATTAGAATTTAATTCTATTAGTTCAGAAGGCTTAAGAGCCTATCACGTGTTGGCACGTGATCCTATTGTTTGATCATTTTAAATAGAATTTAATTCTATTAATTAAAGAGCTTCGGAACCCATCACGTGCTGACACGTGACCCCCCTGATTAAACATTTTAACCAGAATTTAATTCTGCCGTTTTAAAGAACTAAGGAATCATCACGTGACCTTTGGTCACGTGTAGACACGTGATGCCCCATTGGGATCTTTCCTTGCTGTTTTATTATGCCTTTTAATTCCTTCAGTGAGTTTTTTTAAAGGCCCATCACGTGTGGGCACATGACTCCACTAATTGCTTGCTTGATTAGAATTTAATTCTATTTCAGCAGAATCCCCAGTAATTCATCACGTGTCAGCACGTGACCCCTGGTCACGTGTGAGCACATGATGCCCCATTAGGGTTTTTCTTGATATTTTATGAGGGAACAGAGAGAATTGCATAATCCAAAATGCATGTGTCTATAAGAAAAAATACCATAAGGAAAAGTAAAAGTTGTCTTATCTTGATCCTTTTAGGCGATGGGAATCTAGGCTTGATTATCCATCCAAAAAACAGTAGTACTCATGCCCGACTAAACATTCCAACATCTGGTCAATGAAAGGTAGAAGGAAGTGATCTTTCCTCGTTGCGACATTGAGTTTTCTATAATCAATACATATCCGCCGCCCAGTTTGGGTGCGTGTTTGAATCAACTCATTAGCCTCATTAATTATGACCGTGATGCTAGATTTTTTAGGGACCACATGAATAGGACTTACCCATTGGCTATCAGATATTGGCTAAATTATACCATTATCTAGACATTTGATGATTTCTTTCTTCACCGCCTCTTTCACGACGGGATTCAATCGTATTTGTGGGTCTCGGGCTGGTTTGGATTCATCCATCAAATGTATATGATGTTCAACAATTAAGGGACTAATCCCTTTATACTATACTCATGTTACTTTGACATGATATATATAGAACTGCATGTTAAATAGAATTGCCATGCTTACATTAAATAACATGTTTAAAAACCATATCTCATAGTCCATTGCTTCGTGATATCCATTTTTCTTTGTCATTATACTTTTATACTTCACACCCTTTTTCTTAGGGACTTACCGAGCGAAAGTTCGCTGACGGGCATTCCACCCATCTTTGTTTCTTGGAATATTCGTCAGATATTGTGGAGACTGAGGAGGTGGACACCATAGAGGAGGAGCATGATCATATCGTGATTCAGGCCTAAACTAGTTATCTTTTCCTTTTTATTTATGTATGCCACCTGTTTAGACATTTCTTTTCTTGTATTTTCTTTCAGTTGAACTCATTTATTGTAAATGTATCAAGTTGAATGTAAATAAAGTTGTTGAAGTTTAAATCTCATGTTAATTTCTTATCATTTTATATTGCTCAATTACGCTTAGCGTATTTATTCCAGGAAATAACTTTCTCGAAATAAATATGTCGCGGGGCTCGTCATGTACCTACTTCCGTCTTTTGGGAAGCGGGGCATGACATGTTGGCCCAACAACCCACCGGGCAATAAAATTCCAATCATCAATTCATTAACCATCGATCCCTTTTTTTCACCCAAAAAAACTCCCTCCAAAATTTTCCCCTAAATCGACCAGAGTCACCGCCGCCCTCGTCAACCGGAGTCACCGTGCCTTCACTGTTCGGAGTCGCTATCGCCTCTCCTGGAGCCTCCTCGCTCAGATCGCCTTCAGTGAAGTCGCCGGCCTCGATCTCCTGCTCCATGGCCCGGTCGCCTACTCCTGCCATGCTCAAAGTGGCCGCAAACCCTGTCTCTCGTCATCGTGCTACCTCGCATCTTCCAATCTAGGGTAGTATTTTAATTTTTAATTTGTCGATTTTATTCATTTCAATTTTATGGCCGATTAGGTAGCTAATTAGGGGGTTAGGGGTTAGGATTAAGGTTTTGGGTTAGGGTTAAGGATTGAGTGAGGGTTTTGGGTTAGGGTTAGGGTTAGGATAAGTTGTTAAGGTAGTTAATTAGGAGGTTAGGTTTTAGGTTTTGGGTCAGAGGTTAGGGTTTTGGGTTAGCGTTAGGGTTGGGGTTAACGTTAGGGGTTAGGGTTAGGGTGAGGGTTTAGGGTTAGCGATAAGTAGTTTAGTGAATGAAACAATAGTTAAGGGTATTTTAGTGACATGGTTATAAAATTTAAGGGTATTTTAGTGTTAAAAAATAAAGTTGAGCGAAGGGGTGTTGTACTAAAAAATCTTAATCATAGTTTAGTGAAAAACAAAAATAATGAAGGGTATTTTAGTGAATTTTATATTAACTTAGTTAATTTAAGAATATGAGTTGTTTATTTTAGTTAATTTTATATTAACTTAGTTAATTTAAGGGATTCGTCTCTTCTGTTGTAGAGAATTGATGTCGTGCTGTGTTCGATTGGTCATCACCATAAGACATCGGCCGAGACAGTTAAGATTTACTGATTGTGAGATTAGTAGTTTCTCGGGATGGTTTTTGGGCCACATCGACACGACACAGCTTAGGCGAAACGATATAGTGTACGTATTTTGATACGTACTTAGGTTCGATTAAATACGTGTTTTATACACATATTTTTAATTGGACATTTTGTTAATGCTAGCAGGTGTTGGGGTCAAAAATTACACCCCGGTTTGCCAAGTCAAAGTCAAAGTCAACCCCAAGCCAGGTGGGCCCAAGCCCAGGCCAAGTGGGCCCATGACCAAGTCGAGCCCGCGGCCAGCCTCCCCATGCCAACATAAAAATCATGTAATAAATAATTTTAATGTAATTTTTTATGCATGAATGGGCATAAAACCAATTTTTTGTAAAGCCCATGGTTCATGTGCAAAAAGAAGTAAGCACATGAGACATGGGATGGGCAAAATGCCATTTTGTAAAGCCCAAAGGGTTATGTGTAAATTTGTAAGCCTATATAAGGCAACATGATGATGAAATAGAAAGGAACTTTTTTCATTCTCTCAAACTCTAGAGTTTTTGTGCCTCCTTCTCCTTCCTCAAAGTTCTGATCCTTCTTCCCATTTTCAATTAAATCAAGAGTTTAACTCTTCCTCTTCCAAAAATAAATAGTTTTCCACCACAAAACCCATAAAGGGGAGCTCAGATCTTCCAATAGATCTAAAAAAAAAGAGATTTTTAAAATCTCGCCCCTCTTGTTCTCCAAGATCCGACCAACAAAAGAGGAGGAAGGAGACTCATGTCCAAAGATCCCATTTTGGGAAAGATCCAAAGCTCAAGGGAGAAGAAAGGGGTCCCCTTTGAGCATTTACAAAGATTCCATGGAGTTTAACTCCATAATCAAAGTTTCTGGGAGTTTAACTCCATAAAAACAAACAAACAATAATAATACATCTTTTTTTTGAGGAGTTCAACTCCAAAAGTCAATCGGAATACAACTCCCAGTACGGGGGGCTGAGCCCCCTCCTTACTTTTCGCTGGTGCCTGGCGCCCAGCGCCCGCGTGCCGCGCACGTGAGGCGCTGGCGCCTTCTCCCACGCATCCTTTGGATGCCTTTCCTTTTATATATATATATATTTATTTATTTATTTATTTATTTATTTATTTATACGCACATACTCCACAACACTGTCCCCGTTAAAAAAAATTCTAATGGGGCGCTGCCCCACACCCCGCAAGGGGGCTGCTAGCCCCCTTGACCCCCAACCTGCTATCCGGATAGCAGGACCCCCGTAAAAACTCTGCGGGCCCCCGATATATCTAAAACCCCTTCAAAACACAACATTGCACATTGAGTTCGCATGATATGCTTGACCCGTCAATCAGAGGTTCACTCGCTCCAAAGTCGATGGGTAATTAACGGCATCTTAGTCCACGGCTGTCGGAGATTCGGATCCCCACAATCAATAAAACCCAGCCTACCCTAGGCAGGGGGAATCTGTAATGCGACTGACAAGCGCGCGCGTATTCCCATCTCAATGGGGTGATGAAAAATACCCTACAGATTCTGGTACGACCGGTGGGACCGATCTCTCCTCTCATATTTCGGGTTAAACGTTCACGCGAACTCAATCAATATACATATCGATTGCCTGTACTGAAATCGTGCTTCTTTGTGCAGGTTAACAAATTTCAAATTGCAATCTCCGGAAGCAACAAAATGTTTCCAAGGATCAACTCAGCTCTCGACACAGCTCCCATCTCCTACACGATGAAGATGGACGCCAGGACGGTCCTCCCGGCCAGTCTCGGGCGACAATGGGAGGAACCACCGCTACCATTTGGCTCTGTTCTGTTCGTATCAGCTAACGCCATCCCAGCTCCTCAAGCTCCGGTAACAAACAAACCGGACTTGAAAAGCAAGAGGCCAAATGTGGTGATCGCGAAGGCACCACTACCCAAACGCAAGTCGGTGTTTGAACGACTTTCGTTGGCCCCAGCTGGAGGTAAGGCCATCAACACCAACAAAGCAACAAGGCATCTCGGGCAAGCTCCAGCAGCATCCCTGACAACTGCTCAATTGGGTATCTTCTCTAAGCTCCCCGTTAATCGGCTCACGATGGCTTCCTGGATGACGGATGCCCGCCAAGCCCTCAAAATAGAGAAGCTAAGACAGAAAAGGCTCGGATATAAAGCCAATAAAAGGGCTAGGACTCATGCTAGGCTGAACTTCATGAGGTTCCAAGAACAGGGTTACCCCGCCAAAGATAAAGAGACGGCTGGAGATGTGGTCCACACTGTCTATATGATGGGCACACGCAAAAAGAGTAAGGATGGGGCCACTACATCTCAAATCCAATCTGGTGTGAATGTGGTTGTCACTTCCTAAGACCATCATCCTCTGGGAGGTAATGAAAATCGTTCCAATGAGGCTGATAAGAAGAAAGATCCCTCGGTTCATGAGGAGTCGGGCTCAAAAAGCGAAGATGAGCCAAACCTCCGTCCCAAGAACGCAGAGCAGCAACTTCTCCAAGATCTTCGAAAACAGCTCAGAAGTAAAGACAAGGAGAAGGCCAAACTTTTCTCCAAAATTGACAACTTGACGAATGTCGTGATGCAGCTCACGGCCCAAGTTACCTCTCAGCCGTCCAATCAAGCGCAGGGTTCTGCTCATGAACCGGAAAACGGTGTCTCCAGACAGCCGACGCCTATTCCCTCAAATCTAAAGGTGGGCGGACTGCATGAAAGTCAGTCGCATCCTATCTAGGGAAATGTCTTGGCTACCGATGATAGGAGCCCGCTAACTCAAGATCAAATCATGGATTTGGTTGCCACAAATTCAAAACCTTGGTAGCCGAAGCCGAAGCGCGAAAAGATATCAGCAGTAGCGGGAGACCATATTCTGCTCAGTATGATCTGGTAAAATTTCCTAGCGGCTATGTCATCCCTAAATTCGGAAGATTTGATGGGATGGGAAATGCAAATCAGCAAGTCGCCCATTTTAAAGCCTCATGCGGGAATCCTGGGGGCAATGACGCGCTTCTCCTCCGCCAGTTCGTTAATAGCTTGACCGATGTTGCTTTCGACTGGTACGCGAGCATGCTGGATGGCTCCGTCACAACTTTCGTCCAAATGGTGTCTCTGTTTCGGCAGAGGTTCATGAGCGTCGGTGATAAGATCACCATTGCCGACCTCGTAAGGACCAAACCAAAGAACAACGAAAGCAGCATGGATTTTACAACCCGATAGCGCAATCTCTCCATCAAATGTGAACCGCCGATAGAGCAGGACCAATCTGTTAGCCTTCTCGTCGGAAATCTCAACAATTGGATTGCCCCGTTTCATATAGAGTTGGGCCGATACATCTAGAAGACCTCTAGAGTTCACAGTTGGTGATCTTGTGTTCTTGAAGATATCACCGACTAGAGGAGTGATTCGTTTTGGGAGTCGAGGCAAGCTTAGTCGTCGATTCGTAGGGCCTTTCGAAATTTTGGAGCGTGTTAGAGAAGTGGCTTATCGATTGGCTTTACCACAATTTTTGGTGAATGTTCATGACGTGTTTCATGTATCTCAACTTCGTAGGTATGTTCGAGATGAAACACACGTGCTGGATCATTCGGAGCTGACTGTAAGAAAGGATTTGACCTTTGAGGAGCGACCGATATCGATTGTTGATCGAAGAGAAAAGGTTCTTAAGAACAAGATTATCCCTATCGTACTTGTTTCTTGGGGAAATCGCTCGCATGGAGAATCGACTTGGGAACAAGAAAACGAAATCCGACAGAAGTTTCCATGCTTATTCTTGTAGTTTCCTGAGTGTTTATCTTTCTTTGTTCTTGGAATTTCGAGGACGAAATTCATTTTGTAGTTGGGTATAATGTAACACCCTAGTTCATTTATACCAATTCAAGTTCCCGTATTTCCTTAATTGTGGTATTTTCTTGATTTATCGTGTTTTGGGTACGAATGGTATTTTACATTTTACATTGCATTCGACCCGACCCGCTTGCTTGAACTTGTTTGATTCATATTTCAAAATTATCTTGACTTGTTACATAGACATGTGTATTTTCATGAATACTGCATACTGGTATTTTATCTGGCATTGCATCTTTTATCATATAACATTTTAAGTCATGAAAAATATTTTAAAAATACTTTGCATAGCCTGCTTGATACCCCTAACCCCGTCGTAGCATCCGCGCACCTTGTTCTCGTCCCGTTCAGTGTAACGGACCTGTTTGGATGGTTACATGCACGTGCGTGTATCCATTCTTTGGGGTATGCATTTTCGTTACCCGGACATTCATTTTTAGTTTTGGTCGAAACATATATTTTTCATATTTTAAAACTGGAATTTTAGACCGACCCGGACATGTTTTGGAATATTTTTGTACACCGCCAAAATTCCAATTTTAATAATATTTATATTTAAATTTTAGTCGACAGTTTAAATTTATTTACCTAATCAAATCTTTTTAAATTTAACATCTTAACAGTTTAACAACTCAGAATCTCTCTCTCTCTCTCTCTCTCTCTCTTTCCCTCTCTTCTCTAATTCATTTCTCTCTCTCACCCGCGCGCTTCTATCTTTCTCTCTCCCCGCAAAAGCCAAATTTCTTTCTCCTCTCGCGCCTCTCTCTCCTCTCGCTAATACTGTGCATCTTGGATGCGGTCACCTCCCTTCTACGCTACACTTACCTCCCTTAACAACCCTTTCATTCTCGCCTTCTCCTTTCCTTTATAACCCAAGCCTTTTACCTCCTCAACCCATCATCACCGAGCTCTGCCTCCTCAAACCCTAACCCTAATAATCCCCATTGCCTCCTCAACTCCCTCAAAGCCTCCCCATCTCCTCCTCCACCATCTTCTGCATCCCCGAGCCCTGCACATCCCTGCACCCAAGAAACCAGCCAAAAAAAACTGACCCCAAACCCTAAACCTAACCCCAACACCAGCACCGCCTCTTCTGACCCCTGTGCACATGCAACCCCAGTGAGAGACCCTTCCCTCTTCCCCTATTCTTCTTCTTCCTCTTTCCTTCCTTTCTTTTCTTTCTTTGATTCTTGATCTCTGTTTTCTGTAGTTTGCCGGAGCCGGGATCGATGCCGATGATCCAGACGACGTACCTTACCCGTGTGATCACCCTCGTGCGTTACTTGGACACGTTCCGTGTGTCGTGCGCGCGTCGCGACATTTCGCCGACGTAAGGCATTCCGTACACATCCGTTCTTATTCCGTCTAGGCAAGTTAACCTTGCTACATGCTATACTACTACAACCTATGCTTATTTAAATGATAACACCCCATAATAATTATTTATGCACCCAATGTTTAGTTTTACAGCTTTTCGATGTTCCGTTTGCATCCATTCATATCATTTCAGATCTTGGTCATGAAAACCTATATCATTACATACTTTATTACAATATAATGTACCCAATGCAATATTTACATCTCATATTGCTTAGTTGTACATCCCACAGTACCATTTTAAAGTTTTACTGTTTTCAGGATACCCGTTTGCATCCATCTCATTTAAAATATATACAACTGCATTTATAGATCACATCAATTCATATTATTATTGTATTAACAAACCATGTTTAATAAGTGCATCCTAATTAGTATCAGAACTATAAACGTAACCCTAATCGATACTTGTGCATCCATGTCATTGATTTTATATCAATTTGCATACCATGTCATATTATATTATTTTATTGTTATATTAGTACTCCATACTTAATTTTGTGCACCCATACTTATTACAGTTTGATCATGAGCACCCACTTGATACATGTATACTACTTGCCATGATCTGATACACCATTACTTGACCTGACTTGATACTTGTACACTACTTGACATGACCTGATATATTACTACTAGACTTGTTATCTGATCCCGTTTCTAATGCCGGCAATCCTGACCTGTTGTCCCGATGGACATATCCTGCTGTTTGTATAAACAAACCTGTTCCTGCTTGATTCCTGTGTTGGCATTAGTCTCAGATTTATCAATACCTGACTTGAACACATAACTTGGGGGTATGAAGAAATCAATGATGAAACCTGACTTGTAACTCGACAGTTCGATGCCTTTAATGATCAGTCTTACGGGCTAGGCCAGCCCCGGGATGATGCTGCTGACATCATTCGTCTTTACATACTACTTTTTACTGCCTAGCGGCACGTCTTGGATTCAGCCCGAGAGTCTTTGACCGTGGTCCCGGGCACGCACGGGATACTATTGAGTTACATCGACGATTCAGTAAATTGATTTCAAGGACTTGAGAGTAGTTAACCCAGTAGACCAGTTTAGATTATTCACTGCACGTCACCTGTGCCTTTACCCTTCACTGCCCTTATTTATGTTACTGTTATACCTTATTTACCGTTCATACTCGTACCTGCATGTCTTGCTACTCCTTGATTTTATTATTGTTTGATATTATGACTCACTGACGTCTAGATTTTGTATGGCCCAGATCCTTTACCTTTGCTGCAGGCCGAGCAGGAGTATTTCAGTGAACAGGCCGAGCAGTGAGGACCTGTATTAGTTTAATTCAGTTTCTTTCAGTATTATTTTATTCCTGATGTGAGCCCGTATTCTGGGACGTACATTCCAGATCATTATTGTTTATTGGATCTTTTGCTTCCGCATTATTTTTATTCTTGACTCGTTATTCTGGCTCATGGATATGTATTAGATAGTTGTTTATTATTTTTTTACTGTTCTTGATATCTCTACAGCCGTAATGTGACTGTGGAGGGATATTTCCTATCCACAGATAGCATGGTTGGCTCTGTCACGTGCCTGTCTTAGCGCTCTCTGGGAAGCAGGGCGTGACACGGTTTGTTTAGTATCAGAGCCATAGGATCTAGGTTAATCGGGTTTGATTCTTTTGTAGTTGGGTATTGGACCCAATACACGAATCAGAATACTCGTGATTCGGAACATGTCCTGCCACTTTACCATCTTGCCATTCTTGAATCTTAACTTTCTTTTAATCCTTTGCCTTGACGATATGCAAACCACTTTGCATCTTGATTTGAAACTTTTGGATCCCTATCGTTTATCTCTAGGATTTAGGCGACTTGAACTGAGTTATGTGTTTGTAACTATGAACTGCAGCATGGTTATAATGCGGTACTCTATTTAAGTAACTTGGAATTCTAGTCTTGATTCATATCCTTGATTCATGGTCATCATTCATCGCAAGTTTTGAATCCTGTTCATCATACTAATCCTCTTTGGTGTATTGGTTGCAGAATCATGGAAGCCAGGAATCTACGATCGTACCAGAGGCGTATGGATGACGCCACTTTGCTTGGAGTAATTCGTGACTTGCTAGAGGATCACAAGCAGCAGACCGAGAAGAAGCCGGCGTTCACACCAAACCAAACGCCCGTACGTAGAGGTATTCCGGTGAACCGACGTGGCATAGCACCGATGAAGAAAACAGTCGTTGTTGATCGAAGAAGGAGCGTGAATTATAACTTTTGCCATTTATCTGGACATGTGCAAAGGGAGTGTCGGAGGAAGCTTGGACTTTGTTTAATTTGTGGATCGGCGGATCATGCTATCAATGCTTGTCCGTCGAAGCTTCATACGAAAGAATATGTTCAGAGGTCAGTTTTGCCCAAGCAAAAAGGAAGGGTGTTGTGCGATTACTGCCAACGACCGGGTCACTATCGAAGGGATTGTCGTATGAGGCTTGGACTTTTTTTTGTTTGCGGATCAGCTGATCACATCATTAATACTTGTCCGTCAAGGCTAAGGTTGAAGGAAGATACTCAGAAGCCACCGCAAAAGCAGTTTCAGGAGCAGAAGTAGTTGACTCAGGGACCCAATCAAGCTCGAGAATTTACCCTGACGGCTGAAGAAGCTAAGGCTTCAGAAGAAGTTGTTTCAGGTATCCTACTTGTTCATAGTTTTCCCGCATTAGCGTTATTCGATTCTGGTGCATCCCATTGTTTCATGTCGTCCAAGTTTATTGCTACACACTCGATTCCTTGCACGACCTTATCTAGTTGTTGGGACATACACACTGGGAATGGGAAGATCATAGCAAGTAGAGAATGTAAGGATTGTTCAGTTGTTATTTGCGGACGAGAGTTGTTTGCAGATTTCTAGGTGATTGATACCGGCAGTTATGAAGTTGTCTTGGGAATGGATTTTCTCGGCACTTTCCACGCTCACATTGATTGTAGGGCAAAGAAAGTGATTTTCCAGATTCCCGGACATCCGGGGTTTATCTTTATTGGAGGAAGCAGTTCTGTCGGGCCAGTCGAGTTTAGGGCTAGGCCGACAAATAATGTTCTTTCATCTATGGAAGTTGATAAGGAAGAAGCGCCAGCTGTAGTTCGAGAGTTCATGGACGTGTTCAAAGATATCTCGGGTTTACCACCAAAATGAGATGTGGAGTTCGCTATCGATCTTATTCCTGGTGCAGCGATCGATCTCTAAGGCGTACTATCCAATGGAACCAGTGGAGTTAGAAGAAGTCAAGAAGCAGGTTACCGAATTACTTGAGAAGGGTTGGATTCATAGCAGCAATTCACCTTGGAGAGCTCCAGTTCTTCTAGTAAAAGGACGGCACGCGAATAAATGTACGTCATTTTGAGGCATTGAAGCAGAGATTGATAACCGCTCCTATTTTGACCGTACCAGACAGTTCTGGAGGATTGGTGATTCATAGCGACGCATCTGGGAAAGGTTTGGGATGTATTTTGATGCAGCATGGAAAGGTTATAGCCTACGCCTCGAGACAGTTGAAGACCCATGAGAAGAATTACCCAACTCATGATTTGGAGCTAGCAGCTGTGATTTTCGCTTTGAAGATTTGGAGACACTACTTGTTGGGCGGAAAAGTCGAAGTATTCACCGATCACAAAAGCCTGAAGTACGTGTTCACGCACAAAGAGCTTAACATGAGGCAGCATAGAAGGTTGGAGCTGATGGCTGACTACGATCTTGATCTTAAGTACCATCCGGGAAAAGTTAATGTTGTGCCGGATGCACTTAGTCGGTTGCCAGCAATTCAGATGTTGACTGCACAGAAGAAACTTATCGAAGACTTTCGGAGATTCGAGCTGGAGATCGTACTACCGCATTCTTCGGGACAGTTGATGCAGTTGCAAGGACAGTCGTCATTGATCGAGAATATTAAAGCAGCGCAGTCACACGATCCAAGATTGCAGAAGCTTCGAGAACAAGTTGAAGCAGGACTTCGAACGGACTTGTTGATTCATGAAGATGGTTCGTTGCGGTATGGTAGCCGTTTGTGTGTGAAAGGTTCCTAGGCACCCTATTGGGTTCTCACAAGGCATCGAACATCCCAATTTAAAAAAAAAATGGTGCCGAGAAACCCTAGACAACGGATCTTATACTAGAAGTTTAGGCGAAATATAAAGCTAGTTAACACTTAACTAAAAGTCGGAAACTACAACCTTTGTAGATCCGGATTTCCGTCTCCTTAGCTCCACGTGGTCATGCCCTCGCTGTCCATCATGAATCCTCGACTCGAACATCGGCTTTATCGGGAAAGCAAGCGGAATAGGTCGTCGGCTTTGTGTCAAAGACGATCTACGTCGAGGTTGCACAAACTCAAGCTCCGACTTCACAAACTTGTGAAACTTGTGAAGTAAACACCCAAAACAACTTGGCAAGAGGTAGAGGGTGAAGAAATAGGAGGTGGGTTCACTTTGGAATTGGATTTATCTCACTAGATCTCAAGTTGCCATTGTTGTAGCAAGCTTGAAGAAGAAGAAGAAGATGAGCTCAAGAAAAGAATATGATAAGTCTTATGATAAAAATAAATTTAAATCAAATACTTATCATAACTTGAACTAGGGTTAAGTGTAGAGAATTAACCATGGTCACTTTAGAGGGTTAGGGTTAAGCATGAGGATAAGGATGGTTAGCAAAGTCAAAGCTTCATGAAGCTTCAACTTAAAACAAAAAGAGCCACCATTCTCATCATAATCCATTTCAAATAAATAAATAAACAAATAAATAAATAAATGAATATGCAAAACCCTAATTATCAAATTAACCATGGATTAATTCTATACACTTAACATAATGATCAAGTATCATCAAACATGATACAAAAAAGTGCACGAAAGCATATCACATATACAATGTGCATCAAGTGAGAAAAATCCGTTTAAAGTGAACCAATACTAGTTAATGTAAAGTAATATATCATATATATAATTATACATTAAATCATTAAATCAACACTTGATTCAATGATCCGGTCATGTCGCACATAACCGACTAGTATTCAATGCATCGATTTATCGAATCAATGATTCGATAACTAGGTCATATCGAATATAACCATTCGAAACATATATCGCGAGAATGAAATGCGGTATCACATACACGCATTATTCTCGGTCCTGCACATATCTCATATGCGCTCCTATTTCGTTTCGCTTGAGCAAGGAAACCTCTGTGTAGGACTCTAAAGACTCGTCAATACGCCGGTAGCAGATGATGATCATATCAAGCACCCACAAGCCGCAAGCGGTCTGCTAAACGTAACGGCCACCCGGGTATTGAGCGATCAGAAGATCGACGAGCTAGCCCGCTCACACTCCTGCGAATCCGACCAGTAACACTTACCATACAGTCCGGTCTCTTCGTCTGATATGTCGCATATCAAGTCTAGGGGTGGTATACGTCAGACCCCAATAACCCGATAAGTCGTGCCGATGTGAGGCTCGTAACGGGTCGAGAAACTACTGGTAACACTTACCAGCAAATCTCTGATCAGCCCTGGCCAGGGACTTCCCTGTTACGGCCAATCGAGCACTGCGCAACATCTACCCCCAATACCGGGAGAGACGAAACCCCTCCTATCGCTCATTGCCTCCATGTGACTCGGGACTGTACCCAAAGACCACCGTTTTGCACGCCCTTATGGACGTGGTAAGGTGGAGATCAAAGCACAGTGGGAATCACACAAGACTCTATGACGATCTCGGGTCTACAGACTATCCTGTACAAGTGTCACCTGAGAACTGCCATCTGACGTGAGGTATAATACCATCTGGGAGTTCTCGGCGAGTCCGTCCAGTGTACCCAGTCTCTACTGAGCACCCGTATACCATCTCTGATGTCAAACACCAATGGATATGGGATCATCCATCGCCCATCACATGGGTCGAGAAGCGTATACGCTAGTCTACACTGGTATATCGATGCCCCGTCTCGATACACCCACGACTAGGGACCTTGAAGGAGGTACTTATGGACTACCATGTCCCCACTAGTATGATCTGCATCATAGTCCAGGTAGTCAAGTACACATCCTAAGGGCTTTACCAACATGTAACTATAAGACAGTATAAAGAGACTAGTGTACATGTTAAGATAAATAGCAACCAGATAGCATACTATCATGTCGAGCAAGAAAGTCATCTCTATATATGTCCAAGCATCCAATATAATATACATAATCTGGACAATACTAGCCTCTAGGGCATACATACAACTAACAATCTCCCACTTGCACTAGGGCCAGCTGCTGTAGTATCTCATACCGAGCATCCCGAAGAGTCTCTCAAACTGTATCTGGGGAATGGCCTTCGTGAGTGGATCCGCCGTGTTGTTCTTCGTGTCAACTCTCCTGACCTCGATCTCCCGGCGATCAACTATCTCCCGGATTAGGTGATACCGCCTCAGAATATGCCTAGATCGCTGATGGGACCTGGGTTCCTTGGCCAAAGCCACCGCTCCATTGTTATCGCAATACAAAGGTATTGGATGCTCAATGGATGGAACCACTCCAAGTTCAGTAATGAACTTCTTGATCCAGACAGCTTCTTTAGCAGCATCGTTGGCAGCGATGTATTCAGCCTCCATCGTCGAGTCTGCCACGGTTTCCTGCTTGGAACTCTTCCAGCTAACCGCCCCTCCTTAAAGGGTAAAGACAAAACCCGACTGCGACTTAGAGTCGTCCTTATCACTCTGGAAGCTCGAATCGGTAAAGGACTCCACTTGGAGTTCTCCGTTACCATACACCAAGAACATATCTCTAGTCCTTCGCAAGTACTTGAGAATGCTCTTCACAGCTGTCCAGTGACTCTCTCCAGGATCAGCTTGATACCTGCTCATTACACTTAGTGAGTATGCTACATCGGGTCTGGTACATAGCATCGCATACATGATAGAGCCTACTGCCGAAGCATAGGGTATCCCTTGCATGCGAGCTCTCTCCAAATCAGTCTTGGGAGACATCTCTTTGGAGAGAGTGACTCCAGAGATCGTGGGCAAGTTCCCACGCTTGGACTCTTCCATACTAAACCTCTTTAGTATGGTGTCAATGTACCTGGATTGGGACAATCCCAAAATCCGTTTGGATCTATCTCTATAGATCCTAATTCCCAATATGCAGGAGGCATCACCAAGATCTTTCATCGAGAATCTTTATGATAAGAAGAGCTTGACCGATTGCAGCATAGGAATATCATTTCCTATCAGGAGTATGTCGTCCACGTACAATACGAGGAAGACAACCTTACTCTCTGCCACCTTCTTGTAGATACAAGGTTCATCTGGATTTTTGACGAAATCAAACTCTTTGATAACGACGTCAAAGCAGATGTTCCAACTCCGCGATGCTTGCTTTAATCCATAAATGGATTTAAGCAGCTTGCACACCTTCCCGCTGCTCCCACTGTCTACGAAGCCCTCTGGCTGAGTCATGTACACGCACTCTTCTAAATCACTATTTAGAAAGGCGGTCTTAACATCCATTTTCCAGATTTCGTAGTCATGAAAGGCAGCAATGGCAAGCATGATTCGGATGGATTTAAGTATAGCCACTAGAGAAAAGGTCTCGTCATAGTCCACACCTGGTCTTTGACGAAAACCCTTTGCTACAAGTCTAGCTTTGAAAGTCTCCACTTTCCCATCTACACCAAGTTTCTTCTTGAAGATCCATTTGCTCCCAATGGGTTTTAGCCCTTCAGGAGCAACTTCCAAAGTCCATACTTTGTTGGTGTACATGGATTCCATCTCGGACCGCATAGCATCCAGCCATTTCACTGAGTCCCCACTCGTGATGGCCTGCTCGAAGCTAGTTGGGTCATCATCCTCCATGATGCAATCCTCACTACCACCATCAATGAGAAAACCATAATATCTCTCAGGTGGACGAGAAACCCTACTAGATCGGCGGAGAGGCTGGGGTTGGTCGGGTACTACCGAATCTTCTGGTTCCACTAAATCTTCAGTTATTGTTTGTGCTTCTGGAACTTCTTCCAGTTCTACCTCAGAGCCACTAATCTCTTTTGCAAGAAATTCCTTTTCTAAAAAGGTGGCATGTTGAGCAACAAACACCTTTTGTTGTTCACTGTGGTAGAATAGATATCCATACGAATTGCTTGGATATCCTACAAACTTACATAAAACTGATCGTGCCTCGAGTTTGTCCGGGTTTTGCTTTTTAACATAAGCCGGACAACCCCATATCTTAACTTTTTTAAGAGATGGTCTCTTTCCATTCCATATCTCATATGGAGTGGTAGGCACAGATTTGGTGGGAACCCTGTTCAGTAGGTATGCTGCTGTTTCCAGTGCATATCCCCAGAAGGAAATAGGCAACTCAGCTACACTCATCATAGAGCGCACCATATCTAATAGGGTGCGGTTTCTCCGTTCAGATACACCGTTGTGCTGTGGTGTATAAGGAGGAGTCAGCTGAGAGAGAATCCCATTCTCTTTTAGGAAGTCCAGGAATTCATTGCTCAAGTATTCCCCTCCTCGATCAAATCGTAGGATTTTAATACTTTTTCCGGTTTGGTTCTCAACTTCTTGCTTATATTCCCTAAATTTCTCAAAAGCTTCTGATTTGTGTTTCATCAGGAACACATACCCGAACCTAGAGAGATCGTCAGTGAATGTAATGAAGTATGAAGAACCATCCCTGGCATGTGTAGACATGGGACCGCATACATCACTATGTATTAGTCCTAAGAGTTCGGTAACTCTTTCTCCGTGTCCCGTAAACGGAGTCTTGGTCATCTTGCCTTTGAGACATGACTGGCAAGTGTCATAAGATGAAAATTCAGACGGATTTAAATATCCATCTCTATGCAACTTAGCTAGTCGTGTCGCATTGATGTGACCCAGTCTACAATGCCATAAGAAGGATTCATTGAGTTCAGAACTCTTCCTCTTGTGTGTGTTTGTTATGCTCAGAACTGTTGATTGATTTAGAACATAAATGCCATTGCATAACGTGCCTGATCCAACCAACTTTTGGTTACGGAAAATGTTCATAACATTGTCCTGTAATACAAAATTATATCCCTCTTTACTTAATAAAAAAACCGATATAATGTTGCATATCAGGTTCGGCATGTAATAGCATTCGTTCAGAACCAATGTATTACCTGTTGGTAATACAAGGTGATATTCCCCGACAGTCTTAGCTGCAACAATTGCACCATTTCCAACTCTAATGTCTTTATCACCTTCCCCAAGTTCTCTACCTTTCCTTAGCCCATGTAACTGATTACATATATGGGATCCCGACCCGGTATCCAATACCCAGGACGTAGAGCAAATGGAGAAACAGTTCTCAGTAACGAACACACCCGAAGAAAATGCATCATCATGTACTTTCTTCAATCGGGTGGCATGAGAATCCTGGTATTCCCCTATATCCTGTTCAGTCCTATAAGTCTTATAGGAAAGAACGGAACCAACGTTCCCCAGCACAGTATAACATGCGGGTTCGGTCAATACATCCATATTATTATCTTTATTAGGGCATGAAATGGTCGCTACCTGGAGAGAGAGAGAAGAAAACACTTTAGCGTATGCTCGTGCAAGATCAGATTGTTTATTATCTTATCTAATCAGGATGGCTCCCACTGCTTTTTATCAAATCTTCCTCCAAACCCTAAAAGGAAAGACTAGCCGGGATTAATTACACACTACAAGTTCGCCAATCTTTCAGCCAGGCCAGTGTCGGTACTTTGAGGGAGGTCCCCCGTGCTTTCGCACGAACCTAATTACTGTAAACCTCATTTTCCCAGAGGCGTAACCTCGTCAACACCTTTCTAGACACCTACTTGATCGGCTAATTGCAATGTGTAAAACTCTCCCAGGAGTAACTCTTACTCGCAGTGGGTATCGGGATCCAACTATCTCATAGAAGGTATGCAATCTCATTGCAAATTTCAACACTTGAAATTCCCGATAATATTTTTCCCCTAGCAACTTATGACCTTAGCTAAGGTCAACAAATCATAAGCGCTAGTCAAGTTCAACCCGTCATTTCCTGATTGAATTAAACCCACCCGTACGACCCTTGGCTAAGGTCAACAAAGTCGCACGACTACCCTAACTCAATCACATTTCATGTTTTAGCAGATAAATACTAATTAGCTACCGTACACCACGCCTTGGCTAAGGTCAACAAACGTAGCACGAATACTAACCAGTCTTTATCTGAAATGACGGAGGGCTACGCAGGTTTTTCATAAAAACCATGAGCGTAATGAACTTGATATCGTTGTAGAATCAAATGATGTTTTGAAATAGAGTGATTTTGAGGCTTTTCTAGTTTTGCTAAAGGAGTCACTCCCGGTGAAGGGATCTCGGTCCTTTCCTCGTCGAATGAGGTGCGGGATATATCATATATATCGCTGTGCAAAGCAAAAAACCCAAAAGCAGTCAAAAGCAAACCGAGTGTGTAGCATCTGCCAGTTATTGCTAAAGGAGTCACTCCCGGTGAAGGGATCTCGGTCCTTTCCTCATCGAATAAGGTGCGGGGTATATCATATATACCGCTATGCAAAGCAAGAACTGTAGCTACCTGTTTTATTTTAAAATTCGATTCTACAACTTCTTAGGTTTCTTATCTTTAATTAATCACATTAATGAAGTCCCATCATTTAAATACCTAAACATCACAGATAGATATGACGTACACTTATGCCATCCGCATTCGCCTCGATGTCCCCTCGTGCACCGTTAGGTTAGGTAACTAACGACAGAGCAGGGCAGGGCTAGCGCGGGTGTAAAACATAAGTAACGTCTATATAATATATCATATATACTATATACTATATCCATCACAGAATCAGAACACAGATATCGCAGCAGAATAAACATATGAAATATTGGATATACTAGGACGTCCGTGTTTTCAATACGAGCCAGTATAAAACACGGATTCCACGGTCGTGATGAATAGCCAATCCCACACCCCTAGACCCCTACGAGAGCGGCAAGCAACCCTGCCAATTCTAGGGTTAGGAGACCCGGACTCGACACCTCGAGTTGGTCTCCCACTGGACCCCAGAACCCGGTTACTTGTGCTCCCCTCCTTGGGTCTATCCTAATGCGGAAAAGTAAATAATATACAAGGGGTGACAACTTCCGCTACCTGGAAGTGCCCCAAATAAAAGAACATTACATACAAGTTTTTACATGAATGAAAATGAAAAACACTCATCTCACATAAAAACCCCCGGCTATTCGTACACGACGATCCAATATAACATATCCAGCAACACATAACATCACATGTCATCAACGTAAGTAAGTATGCATACCCCAATTGTCGTTGACGTATAGCAACGAAACCGGCGATATGAACATACTACACTTACGGTCACAGAAAAGAAAGTGTAAAACTACAACAATTGGAATCCGCAACTTCTTTAGACATCACATGCCTAACAGTTACAAACCCCGCATTTTAGTCTCATTATCGAAAACTCTTTTCAATATCATATGGGACTAAACTGCTAGATTTATAACAATCATCCAGTTATCTCATAACTGTTTGTGAATTCCAATTATTGTATCCAATTCCGGATAAATAGAATATATTAAACTTTCCGATCGAACATTCGAACACCCAAGTTTTCCCGACACCGATCAACACATGAAAAAGGTTCAAAGATATTCATTTCATGCCTCAGTACCAACGGTCCAGCCGTAGAAGGGTCAAGCCAACGCCTCACATGTGGCACGCCGTACTGCCCCAAACCCGAAGGTTCAAAGGGCAGTTCAAGACGGTCACATAATCGAGTTAAGGTTTGTGTCTTCTAAAGGGACCATCGCGTTACTTGCACTACTTCGAACGTCTTTTAACCACAGAAAAATCCAACACTTGGAATTTTTCCGGCAGGGGAAAAGTTGGGTATTTGTATCCGGTCAAACTTTTTAACATATTCTACAGTTATCTGGAAAAACACTTAGACAAAGTTTGATTTTCCGATCGAATCGTCGATTCCCAATATAACCCCAGAGCACTCAACCCTTAAATTAATTTAAAAATTCCCAGAAAACTCAGTGGAATTTATCAGGTATTACTGTGCATTTAAATAGGGCTGACGTCACTATATGGCCGCGGAACCGCGGCAGAAGCCATGCTTCTGCCGCGCTTCCGCGGCTAAAGGAACTGTTCATGGAAAAATAAATGCACCGTAATTCTTATAATTCTTTACTGAATTTTTTAAGCATTTTTAATATCAAAAAATCCCAGATTTATGAAAATGTCCAGAGAGCTCTAAAGTATTTGGGTTTCGGGTTCGTCCGGACTTCAAACTGCGTCTAGACTTCGCCTAAGGCTCTAGCTAGGCTCTGATACCAGTGAAAGGTTCCTAGGCACCCTATTGGGTTCTCACAAGGCATCGAACATCCCAATTTAAAAAAAAATGGTGCCGAGAAACCCTAGACAACGGATCTTATACTAGAAGTTTAGGCGAAATATAAAGCTAGTTAACACTTAACTAAAAGTCGGAAACTACAACCTTTGTAGATCCGGATTTCCGTCTCCTTAGCTCCACGTGGTCATGCCCTCGCTGTCCATCATGAATCCTCGACTCGAACATCGGCTTCATCGGGAAAGCAAGCGGAATAGGTCGTCGGCTTTGTGTCAAAGACGATCTACGTCGAGGTTGCACAAACTCAAGCTCCGACTTCACAAACTTGTGAAACTTGTGAAGTAAACACCCAAAACAACTTGGCAAGAGGTAGAGGGTGAAGAAATAGGAGGTGGGTTCACTTTGGAATTGGATTTATCTCACTAGATCTCAAGTTGCCATTGTTGTAGCAAGCTTGAAGAAGAAGAAGAAGATGAGCTCAAGAAAAGAATATGATAAGTCTTATGATAAAAATAAATTTAAATCAAATACTTATCATAACTTGAACTAGGGTTAAGTGTAGAGAATTAACCATGGTCACTTTAGAGGGTTAGGGTTAAGCATGAGGATAAGGATGGTTAGCAAAGTCAAAGCTTCATGAAGCTTCAACTTAAAACAAAAAGAGCCACCATTCTCATCATAATCCATTTCAAATAAATAAATAAACAAAAAAATAAATAAATGAATATGCAAAACTCTAATTATCAAATTAACCATGGATTAATTATATACACTTAACATAATGATCAAGTATCATCAAACATGATACAAAAAAGTGCACGAAAGCATATCACATATACAATGTGCATCAAGTGAGAAAAATCCGTTTAAAGTGAACCAATACTAGTTAATGTAAAGTAATATATCATATATATAATTATACATTAAATCATTAAATCAACACTTGATTCAATGATCCGGTCATGTCGCACATAACCGACTAGTATTCAATGCATCGATTTATCGAATCAATGATTCGATAACTAGGTCATATCGAATATAACCATTCGAAACATATATCGCGAGAATGAAATGCGGTATCACATACACGCATTATTCTCGGTCCTGCACATATTTCATATGCGCTCCTATTTCGTTTCGCTTGAGCAAGGAAACCTCTGTGTAGGACTCTAAAGACTCGTCAATACGCCGGTAGCAGATGATGATCATATCAAGCACCCACAAGCCGCAAGCGGTCTGCTAAACGTAACGGCCACCCGGGTATTGAGCGATCAGAAGATCGACGAGCTAGCCCGCTCACACTCCTGCGAATCCGACCAGTAACACTTACCATACAGTCCGGTCTCTTCGTCTGATATGTCGCATATCAAGTCTAGGGGTTGTATACGTCAGACCCCAATAACCCGATAATTCGTGCCGATGTGAGGCTCGTAACGGGTCGAGAAACTACTGGTAACACTTACCAGCAAATCTCTGATCAGCCCTGGCCAGGGACTTCCCTGTTACGGCCAATCGAACACTGCGCAACATCTACCCCCAATACCGGGAGAGACGAAACCCCTCCTATCGCTCATTGCCTCCATGTGACTCGGGACTGTACCAAAAGACCACCGTTTTGCACGCCCTTATGGACGTGGTAAGGTGGAGATCAAAGCACAGTGGGAATCACACAAGACTCTATGACGATCTCGGGTCTACAGACTATCCTGTACAAGTGTCACCTGAGAACTGCCATCTGACGTGAGGTATAATACCATCTGGGAGTTCTCGGCGAGTCCGTCCAGTGTACCCAGTCTCTACTGAGCACCCGTATACCATCTCTGATGTCAAACACCAATGGATATGGGATCATCCATCGCCCATCACATGGGTCGAGAAGCGTATACGCTAGTCTACACTGGTATATCGATGCCCCGTCTCGATACACCCACGACTAGGGACCTTGAAGGAGGTACTTATGGACTACCATGTCCCCACTAGTATGATCTGCATCATAGTCCAAGTAGTCAAGTACACATCCTAAGGGCTTTACCAACATGTAACTATAAGACAATATAAAGAGACTAGTGTACATGTTAAGATAAATAGCAACCAGATAGCATACTATCATGTCGAGCAAGAAAGTCATCTCTATATATGTCCAAGCATCCAATATAATATACATAATCTGTACAATACTGGCCTCTAGGGCATACATACAACTAACAGTGTGTGCCAAAGGGAGACATTCGTGAAAAAGTTACGAAGGAGGCACAAAGTTCCGCGTATTCCGTGGATCCAGGAGGCACGAAGATGTACCGAGATCTACGACAGCATTTCTGGTGGGAAGGCATGAAACAGGAGATTGCCCGCTTTGTAGAAAACTGCTTGGTGTGCCAGCAAGTTAAAGATGAATATCAAAAGGTTGCTAGTTTATTGCAACCACTTCCGATTCCTCAATGGAAGTGGGTGTAAGTCCATGCTACCTCTCCTGGTACTTACGGGCTTGCGGAACTTGGTGAAAAACAATTTTCTAGAGGTGGTAACATGGACTCAAACGGATCTTTGTTAAACTTAGCTACCTAATAACCTAACTAAAAGTGGTTAACTACTCGGTTAGGGGGTTATACCTTTCTTTCTTGAACTCCTTCGTCTTCTACACTTGATGGTTGTCCGGATCGGCTTCACCCTGTCGTCTCCTTGCGCCGAAGATCGATCCACCCGAAAGCTTCTACCTTTGGCTTCTTCTTCGAGCTTTGAAGAAACTAGTTCACTCGGTTTGCTAAACCTTGTGAACTAGAGTGAGTAGAGGAGAGTGTGTTGGGATTTTTCTCTATGGTTCTTGGTTCTCAACACATGAGACAAGTGAACCATAGACTAAAGAGAGGGAGAGCAAGAGGAAGAGGATGAGAGCTCAAGAATAAGAGAGAGAATGAAAAATGATAGAATGAGAAAGACTTTTCTCTCTTGGCTCTCATAATCCAAAGCCATCATAACCAATCATAGCAATCAAGTATTATGTGATGGTTTAAGCTACAATAGCCATATCATTTCATGCACTCATTTTTCACAAGAGAACAAGCAAGCAAAAAGTCTTTGCCATGAAATGATGGCCATTGTCATCATGATGGTCAACTAGTCCAACCTAGTCAACCGGTCAACAAAGTCAACAAGTCAACAAAGTCAACCCCTCAACAACCATGTCACCATAATACTTAATTAATATTATTGTTAATCATATATCATATTCTCATTAGGGTTTAGCAAGAAGTCAATGGTCAACAGTCAACAGTCAACAACCCTAATGAGAATCATCTGCCTCTGTCTCTCCGTCAACTGTGCATACACACCCGCATCCGCGTTCCGAGGAACACGAATACATACGAGATGAAATCAATCCCAGAAACGTACATTAGGATCCGGCTTAAACCAAAGCCTGCTAGTGTTAACTGTCCGGACACTGTACGTGCACAAGTGCACGGATGTGACCGAACCCTGTCGCAAAACCATGCGACCTGTCGCAAAACCATGCGACCTCTACTCTTTTGCCTAAAGGCGAATAGCTTTCTGTGTGGGACTCTGAAGACTCGACACTACGCTGGCAGTGGGTTTAACCACAGACCGCAAGCGGCACTAGCTGTGCGTAACGGTCCCAAGGTAGATGCCGACAAGAAGACTGACGAAGTGAAACCCATCTGAACTCCTACTGAGCCTGAATGTGACATTCTCCGTACAGTCCGGTCTGTTCGTCTGATACATCGCATGGCGGGCTTAGGGGGCGGTAAACGTCAGTCCCTTAATAGCGGTACAAGTCGTGTCGGAGTGAAGCCCAAATCATCCTGAGATAACACTGGAAGCCTACCAGTATATCTCGCTTGCCCTGGCCAGGGACTACTCGTGTAATGGCTCTCCTAGACACAGCGCGATGTCAACCCCCAATACCGGAAGAGACGAATCCTGTCTAACCCTCACTGCCTCCAAATGCTTCGGGACTGCACCCAACTACTACCTGTTTGCACGACTCCTTTGAGCCGTGGTAGGGTAGTAATCAAAGTACAGTGGGAACACACTCGAGGCGAAGTGATGGTGTCAAGTCAGCGGACTAAGCTGTACTCATGTCACCTGGGAACTGATGACTGACGATAGGTATAATACCAACCAGTCAGTTCCCGACGAGTCCTGTCCAGTGTACTTGTAACCTAACGAGCACCCGCATACTATCTCCAGTACGACGTACTGATGGCTATGGGACAGACCATCTCCCACTCTGGGATGAGAAGCGCATACGCTAGTCTACTCCGGAGTATCGATGCCCTGTCTCGATAGTCCTGCGACTAGGGACCTGCATAAGGATGTGTTTATAGATTACCCAGCCCCCACTAGTGTGACTGCCATCACAACGCTGGTAATCAAGCAAAGATCCTAAGGGCTCTACTAATGTGTATAGGTGATATACTAAAATAAACACATGTACACATTGAAGTAGAAACAAACCAAGTAGCATACTACTATTTTGAGCAAGATTGTATATACAACTGTGAATATCCCAAGCTTCCATTAAGTAATATACAAACTAGTATGATACAGTAATGGCCTCTAGGGCATATACACTAACAATCTCCCACTTGCACTAAGGCCATGTACTGGCGTATCGAAGACCTATCATCTCGATCAGCTGCTCGAACTGAGTCTGGGGCAAGGCCTTGGTGAATGGATCTGTAGTGTTATCTTCTAAAGCAACCCTCCGAACCTCGATCTCCTGGCGATCCACGATCTCCCTGATCAGGTGATACCGCCTCAAGATGTGTCTGGATCTCTGATAGGACCTGGGTTCCTTCGCTAAAGCTATAGCCCCGTTGTTGTCGCAATACAAGGGTATTGGATCAACAATGGATGGAACCACCTGAAGTTCTTTCAAGAACTTCCTCATCCAGACGGCTTCTTTTGCGGCATCAGATGCAGCGATGTATTCCGCTTCCATCGTCGAGTCTGCAACGGTTTCCTGTTTGGAACTCTTCCAACACACCGCCCCTCCATTGAGGGTAAAAACAAAACCTGACATGGACTTGGAATCATCCTTGTCACTCTGGAAGCTGGAGTCAGCAAAGGCCTCGATCTGGAGGTCTTTTCCGCCATACACCAAGAACATCTCCTTAGTCCTTCTCAGGTACTTGAGAATGTTCTTTACCGCTATCCAGTGTTTCTCCCCAGGGTTTGACTGATACCGGCTTACCACACTCAGTGCATAAGCTACATCCGGTCTGGTACACAACATCGTATACATTATAGAGCCTACCGCAGAGGCGTAGGGTATAATAGACATGCGATCCCTCTCCAAATCAGTCTTGGGAGACATCTCTTTAGAGAGGGTGATCCCGTGACAAGCCGGTAGGCTACCGCGCTTGGAATCTTCCATACTGAATCTTTTCAGTATGGTGTCGATGTACCTGGACTGTGAAAGTCCTAATATCCTCTTGGATCTATCACGATGGATCCGGATCCCCAGGATCTATGAGGCATCACCCAGGTCTTTCATGGAGAACCTGTGTGATAAGAACCCCTTGACAAATTGTAGCATAGGAATGTCATTTCCTATTAAGAGAATGTCATCCACGTATAAAACGAGGAATACTACAGTTCTCACTACAAATCTACTATAGATGCATGGTTCATCTGGATTTTTGATAAAGCCAAATTCCTTGACCGTCTCATCAAAGCAGATGTTCCAACTCCGCGATGCCTGCTTTAGTCCGTAGATGGACTTAAGCAACTTGCACACCTTTCCGCTGCTCCCACTCTGAATGAAACCCTCTGGCTGGTCCATATAGACACATTCCTCTAAATTTCCATTTAGAAAAAGTGGTCTTTATGTCCATCTGCCAAATCTCATAATCGTGGAAGGCAGCAATGGCAAGAAGGATCCGAATGGATTTCAGTATAGCTACTGGAGAAAAGGTCTCGTCATAGTCCAAATCAGATCTTTGACGAAAACCCTTTGCAACCAGTCTAGCTTTATAGGTCTCAACCTGTTCATCTACACCAATCTTCCTTTTGAAGATCCACTTGCATCCTACGGGTTTTACCCCATCTGGAGCAACGTCCAACGTCTATACTTTGTTGGTGTACATGGACTCCATTTCGTTCCGCATTGCATCCAGCCATTTTACCGAGTCAACGCTCTGAACAGCCTGCTGGAAGCTAGTAGGCTCATCATAATCTATGATGCAATCCTCTCTATCCCCGTCTATGAGAAAACCGTAGTATCTCTCGGGCGGATGAGACTGCCTACTACTCCTGCGGAGCGGCGTAGGAATGTCCTGTTAACCCTCTGGTTCCACTAAGCTTTCAGTAATAGTCCGTGGTTCTGGAATTTCTTCCAGTTCTACTGCACTCCCACTAATTTCCTTTTCTAAGAACTGGTGTTCTAGAAAATGGGCATGACGAGAAACAAAAACCTTTTGTTCCTCTTCGCAGTAGAAGAAATATCCCTTGGAGTTCTTTGGATATCCCACAAACTTGCACTGTACTGAGCGTGCCTCGAGTTTGTCCACATGCTGCTTTTTGAGAAAAGCTGGACTTCCCCATGTCTTAATGTGATTAAGATGGGGCCTCTTCCCACACCACATTTCATATGGTGTGGTAGGCACAGTCTTAGTTGGAATTCGGTTCAAAAGGTATGCAGCTGATTCTAGCGCATACCCCCAGAATGATCGCGGTAACTCAGCGTTACTCATCATGGACCGTACCATATCCAATAGGGGTCGGTTCCGTCTCTCCGATATACCGTTATGTTGCGGAGTGTATGGAGGAGTAAGCTGAGAGAGAATTCCGTTCTCTTTTAAATAGTCCAGGAACTCGGCACTCAAGTATTCACCACCTCGATCCGATCTTAGAATCTTAATACTTTTGCCGGTTTGTTTTTCTACTTCATTCTTATATTCCTGGAATTTTCCAAAGGCTTCGGACTTATGTTTCATTAAGAAGACATAACCGTACCTTGAAAAGTCATCCGTAAAAGTAATGAAGTAAGAATAACCGCTTCGCGCATGTGTAGACATTAGACCGCACACGTCGCTGTGTACGAGTCCCAAGAGCTCGCTCGCTCTTACTCCGTGTCGAGTGAACAGAGTCTTTGTCATCTTTCCTTTGAGACAGGATTGACAAGTGGCATACGATTGATATTCGAACGGATTCAAATATCCTTCTGTATGTAACTTCGTCAACCTTCTCTCATTGATGTGACCCAGTCTACAATGCCATAAGAAAGTCTGATTGATTTCTGGAGACTTTCTTTTGTGTGTATTCTGGACATTGAAAATCTGTGGTTGGTTTAATACGTATATACCATTGCTTAATGTACCTGACCCAATCAGGACTTGATTAAGGTGAATGTTTACAACATTACTTACAAACGCAAATTCATAACCTTCTTTAGAAGTCAAAGATACAGAAATGATATTACAAGTTGCGTTGGGTACAAAAAAGCAATTACGCAAAACCAAAATATATCCATCTGACATTCCCAGGTGATAGTCCCCCACGGCCTTAGCATCCATGCTAGCTCCGTTTGCAACTTTGAGGGTCATGTCACCTGCCTTCAAAAACCCACGGTTTCTCAACGCCTGCAAAGAATTACAGATATGAGATCCTGATCCGGTATCCAATACCCACGAAGTAGAGTTTATTGAAAGACAGTTATCAATAACATACACACCTGAAGCTGAAGCCGCCACCTGCTTCAGATCCTGTGTTTTGGCCTTCCAAGCCCAGCAATCATTCTTCCAGTGTCCCTTCTTATGACAATAGAAGCATTCTTCTTTATCCACAAGCTGCCCCGCTTTCTTTGTTGCTTTTGCTTTTGCTTTTCCCTTCGTATCCACTTTACTAACACCGCCCCTTGGTTTGGCAGGGGCTTTCTTCTTCTTTCCCTTGGCTTTCGCCTTGGACCTAGAAGAGGAAGATCCTCTTACAAACAAAATGGATATTTCCCTACCTTTCTGTAGGGTGCCCTCTGCGCTCCTCAGCATGTTGAGGAGTTCTGAAAGTTCAACATCCTTTTCTTGTAAGTTGAAGTTCAGGATAAACTGGGCGTAAGTGGAAGGAAGGGACTGGAGAATCAAGTCCGTATAGAGCTCATTCTCCAACGTGGTCCCAAGGTCCGCGAGCTCTTCTATGTAGCCAATCATCTTAAGCACGTGTTCCGCTACCGATGATCCGACGGCCAACCTTGCCAAAAATAACTTCTTCGACACTTCGTATCTTGTGATACGAGACTGCTCTCCTCGTGCCTCCTCTGATGTTCGTTGTCCATAGAGGCATGCACGAGGCACCTGGCCTTCACGCAATCAATCTCCCAAGTCTTACGGATTTCCTTATCCACGACGCTGGAGGTGGGACCTGGGACAGGGGGAGCTTTGGTGGTAAGAAGATACCCCAGCTTGTCGTAAGTGATTGCCATTTTGACATTCCTGAGCCAATCTTTGTAGTTTGGCCCTGTCAGTATGTTTTTATCTAGAAGTAACTTAAGTCCAGTCATGTCGATTGGTCGCTGCAATTAGGAGAGAGAAAAGAAACACTTAGCATGATGCTCTTGCAAGTTTAGAATGGTTTTTAGTTTATCTAAACAGGATGGCTCCCACTGTTTCTCGAATCCCTCCTCAAACCAAAAAGAAAGAATTAGTCAGGATCAATCTCACCGTACAATACTTACTTAACTGTTCAGCCAGGCTAGTGTCGGTACTTCGAGGGAGGTTTTCCAACGCTTTCGCGAAGTTCCTTAATTTAAGAACCTCTTTTCCCTAGGGGTGTAGCCCCGCTAACACCTTTCTAGACACCTACTTGGTTTATAGCATTGATCGTTAAGTGAGAAATTTCCCGAGGAGTAGCATATACTCACAGTAGGATCGGGATCCAAATATCATCGCGTAACGAAACTGAAGGAATCCTACCAGAATCATCACACTCCAAATGGTATGCAACACTAGCAAGTTTCAGTTCTTTTGAAACTCCCGATGTGGATTTTTTCCCCATGCTCTTATGACCTTGACTTTGGCCAAAATATCATAAGTCACATGTCAAGTTCTACCCGTCATTCTCCAGGTTAATTTAGACCCACCCGTACCTACCCTTGACTTTGGCCAAAATGGCAGAACGACTGTCCCAAACCAACGCATCTATCTATGCTACACATGAATACCCAATAGCTACCAATCACTATGCCTTGACTTTGGCCAACATACATAGCTTTAATACTATTGACTATTCATGTGAAACGACGGAGGGCTACGAATGGTTTTGGCGAAACCGTGAACGTAGTGAACTTGATATAATCGATGGAACGAGATAGCTTTTAAAAGGAGTGGCTCAAATTCCGCATTTAAAAGTTGGTTTTGAAAAGAACCGAGTGGTTTTTCGAAAGTGTTCCAACGACTTTTACTTGGTTTATTTTCTTGCATTAGTTCTTTTAATGCGTGTTATTCTTGCATTAGTTCTTTTAATGCGTCCCATCATTTAATCCTACCATTGCAGAAAACAACCAAAATATGACGTACGCGTATGCCATTCGCATTCGCCACGGGGCCCCGTCATTACCCGTTAGGTTACTTAACTAACGACAGAGCGGGGGCTGGGCTAGCGCGGCTGTAAAACATAAGCAACGCCTAAATAATATCATATATAGATATATATTGCAATGATAGCCATTTCAGATCACAGATGAACACATTGGATATACTAGGAACCCGCAATTCGTACGAGCCTATAACGAAAAGCAGATTACACGGTCGCGGTGAATAGCCAATACCCCACCCAAGACCCCTACGGGTGCGGCAAACTACCCGCCAAGTACCCGAAGCGAAGCAACCTCTCTCAACTCCGTGAGTAGGCCACTCGGCACTTCGGGATACCCGGTAGTTTGTGCACCCCCTCCATGGGTCTATCCTAGGAGCAAAAACAGTAAAAAGAAATTATACAATGATGGCTACAACCCCGACCCGGTTGTGCGGCCATATAAATAATTATTACATCAATTTACAAATTTACATGAATTGAAAAAAAAGAAAACTCTCGTCTCACAACCCCCGGCTATTCACCCGCGACAATCCAATGAATTCATATACACAAACCAATAACATTACAGATCACAGATTTGTATAACTCCCACTAATCGACATATAGCGATTAGCAGACGTTCAATACAAATATCACATCACAGAAATAAACTCGTCAGCTTAAGTCATAAGAAACTCAATCAAAATACGGTTTTTAAAGCCCCAAAAACAAAATTTTCTTTCTGGAAAATCTGGGCTGAAAAAACATATACCAAAATCCCCAAAATACCCCACTGAATATACTGCAGCAAAGACGATCCAGAGAAGAGCCAAGATGGCCGCGGAACCGCGGCAATAGCAAGCTATTGCCGCGTTTCCACGGCGGTTTGATGGAATCTCTGCATCGTTTTTCTACAGTATCTTTAAAAAAACCCTGAGTCGATTTTTAAAGCATGATTTATTATTTTTACAGACTTAAAAAAATCGACAGCAAGTTGGATTTTTGGGTGTATTTCGTGACTTTTTCTCCGATCGAATTTCTAGTTACTATGCTAACATGTTAGGTAGTGTTTAACTAGGCTTTGATACCACTGTAAGTCCATGCTACCTCTCCCGGTACTTAGGGGCTTGTGGAACTTGGTGAAAAACAATTTTCTAGAGGCGGTAACATGGACTCAAACGGATTTTTGTTAAACTTAGCTACCTAACAACCTAACTAAGAGTTGTTAACTACTCGGTTAGGGGGTTATACCTTTCTTTCTTGAACTCCTTCATCTTCTACACTTGATGGTTGTCCGGATCGGCTTCACCCCGTCGTCTCCTTGCGCCGAAGATCGATCCACCCGAAAGCTTCTACCTTTGGCTTCTTCTTCGAGCTTTGAAGAAACTAGTTCACTCGGTTTGCTAAACCTTGTGAACTAGAGTGAGTAGAGGAGAGTGTGTTGGGATTTTTCTCTATGGTTCTTGGTTCTCAACACATGAGACAAGTGAACCATAGACTAAAGAGAGGGAGAGCAAGAGGAAGAGGATGAGAGCTCAAGAACAAGAGAGAGAATGAAAAATGATAGAATGAGAAAGACTTTTCTCTCTTGGCTCTCATAATCCAAAGCCATCATAACCAATCATAGCAATCAAGTATTATGTGATGGTTTAATCTACAATAGCCATATCATTTCATGCACTCATTTTTCACAAGAGAACAAGCAAGCAAAAAGTCTTTGCCATGAAATGATAGCCATTGTCATCATGATGGTCAACTAGTCTAACCTAGTCAACCGGTCAACAAAGTCAACCCCTCAACAATCATGTCACCATAATACTTAATTAATATTATTGTTAATCATATATTATATTCTCATTAGGGTTTAGCAAGAAGTCAATGGTCAACAGTCAACAGTCAACAACCCTAATGAGAATTCTCTGCCTCTGTCTCTCCGTCAACTGTGCATACACACCAGCATCCGCGTTCCGAGGAACACGAATACATACGAGATGAAATCAATCCCAAAAACGTACACTAGGATCCGGCTTAAACCAAAGCCTGCTAGTATTAACTGTCCGGACACTGTACGTGCACAAGTGCACGGATGTGACCGAACCCTGTCGCAAAACCATGTGACCTGTCGCAAAACCATGCGACCTCTACTCTTTTGCCTAAAGGCGAATAGCTTTCTGTGTGGGACTCTGAAGACTCGACACTACGCTGGCAGTGGGTTTAACCACAGACCGCAAGCGGCACTAGCTGTGCGTAACGGTCCCCAGGTAGATGCCGACAAGAAGACTGACGAGGTGAAACCTATCTGAACTCCTACTGAGCCTGAATGTGACATTCTCCGTACAGTCCGGTCTGTTCGTCTGATACATCGCATGGCGGGCCTAGGAGGCGGTAAACGTCAGTCCCCTAATAGCGGTACAAGTCGTGTCGGAGTGAAGCCCAAATCACCCTGAGATAACACTGGAAGCTTACCAGTATATCTCGCTTGCCCTGGCCAGGGACTACTCGTGTAATGGCTCTCCTAGACACAGCGCGATGTCAACCCCTAATACCGGGAGAGACGAATCCTGTCTAACCGTCACTGCCTCCAAATGCTTCGGGACTGCACCCAACTACTACCTGTTTGCACGACTCCTTTGAGCCATGGTAGGGTAGTAATCAAAGTACAGTGGGAACACACTCGAGGCGAAGTGACAGTGTCAAGTCAGCGGACTAAGCTGTACTCATGTCACCTGGGAACTGATGACTGACGATAGGTATAATACCAACCAGTCAGTTCCCGACGAGTCATGTCCAGTGTACTCGTAACCAAACGAGCACCCGCATACTATCTCCAGTACGACGTACTGATGGCTGTGGGACAGACCATCTCCCACTCTGGGATGAGAAGCGCATACGCTAGTCTACTCCGGAGTATCGATGCCCTGTCTCGATAGTCCTGCGACTAGGGACCTGCATAAGGATGTGCTTATAGATTACCCAGCCCCCACTAGTGTGACTGCCATCACAACACTGGTAATCAAGCAAAGATCCTAAGGGCTCCACTAATGTGTATAGGTGATATACTAAAATAAACATATGTACACATTGAAGTAGAAACAAACCAAGTAGCATACTACTATTTTGAGCAAGATTGTATAAACAACTGTGAATATCCCAAGCTTCCATTAAGTAATATACAAACTAGTATGATACAGTAATGGCCTCTAGGTCATATACACTAACAGTGGGAACATATAACCATGGATTTCGTGACAGCGTTACCGCGGAGTCCAAAGGGAAACAGTTCAGTTTGGGTGATTGTTGATCGATTGACCAAGGCAGCTCATTTCATACCATTTCGAGTTGGTCAGTCAACGGAAATGTTAGCAGAATGGTACATGCAGGAGATTGTGAGATTGCATGGAGTACCTGTTGTTCCCCTCCGAATGGCGGCCAAGACGGACTGTCTTGCCTGAGATTCGGGGCAGATGCTAATTGGTGCTATCCGTCCACCTCTCCGAAGATACCAAGTTGATTTATGGCACCATGTATCGGAGGTTTAAAAGGATGCGGCCGTTGTAGCAGACTTCGTCAGATTCCCCCTCGTTTGAGGGGTTTTTGATTGTGGGGACGCTCTTCCCTACAGGCGCAAGCCCCTATAGTTAATTACGCTACCGCATCGCGGTAACAACTTTCTCCTTCTCCAGCTGGTCACTTCGTGTCGTGGGTGTTTGTTTTGTGTTTGGTTGCCCGTGGATTGTATACGGAGACTAATTTATGTCGTCGTCCGTAGGACGTGGGTTAGTCCAAATCCATGTTTACTTAGATTTAGGTTTGTGGTTTTGGTTTGAGGATAGGTTAGCCGTATTTGAGGCTAAGATCAACTCAAACGTTTGTTAAGGATACGTTAGTCTAATTTGAGACTAAGATCACCTTAACGGGATCGTTTAGATCCGACAAAAGAGCGTTTGGGCTCTATTGTTCCAGTTTAGGGACATGGTGGTCCAATGCCAGTATAGGGATGTGCTGGTCCAATACCAGTTTAAGGACGTAGTGGTCCATCATTCCCGTTTTGGGGATATATGTTAGTTTAAGGACGCATTAGTCTATGAGTTTAAGGACCCCACAGTCCATATTAATGTGTGGTTGTCGGGACCCGTCACCTCTCTGAAGACGTTGAAGGATTATAACGAAAAATATCAGAGGAGTTCAGAGATGTACCCTTGAACCAATGAGTTGGTTGAAAGAGCAGATGTGCTCAGTTCAAGATGATTTGAGGACTTATGGCCAGTTTGGGCTAAGTCCAATTATGTTTGAAATATTGGCCCTTTGGGCCATTAGACATTTGTCTGGGTTCAGCCCCTCGTCATTTAGCAACGTTAAACAGAGGTTCGGGGGCTCTGACAACATTTTGTCTTTGATTTCCTCAATTTTGAGATTCATTTGGAGGAGGGACTTTTGCCTCTGGAAAATTAGCCAATTTGGCTAAAAGTAGTGTTAAACATTTAGAGAACAACAGTGTTAAGCACTGGAGATAGAACTCTCAAATAAGTGTTAAACACTAAAAGACAATCAGTGTTAAACACTGGAAATATAATCTTTAATTTAGTGTTAAACACTAGAAACAATCAGTGTTAAACACTGGAAATAAAATCCCCAAATTAGTGTTAAACACTAAAGACAGAGGGGTCACGTGTGGATACGTGAGAGCGCCCAAAGGGGGGGACCAGATCCCTTTTCTTCGTTCTGCAATTAAGTGTTAAATACTTTTCATTTCTTGACCATCATGTGTGGGCACGTGATAGGCATCCATCCATTAGATATTAAAGGGATTTGTTAGGGGTCACGTGGGGACACGTGAGGGCGCCCTAAATGTGGAGCCAGATCTCCTTTTGTTTTATTCTCAAATCTGCGAATAAGCGTTAAACGCTTTTATTTTTATTTTAGAATCACGTGTTGGCACGTGATGGGGATCTGTGCGTTTATTGTTAAAGCATTCGCTGAGGGGTCACGTGATAACACATGAGAGCGCCCAAAGCTTTCATTTCCTTTGCTTTTTCTTTCTGCGTTTTAGGAGTCACGTGGGAGCATGTGAGGCATTGCCTCAAAACTCTTTCCTTCTCGTTTCTGGGGATCTTTTCAAGGGGCACGTGGGGGCACGTGACCCTAGTTCTTTTCATGAACAGAGATCTTTTAAGTCTCCTTATTTTAAGAGTTAAATTCTCTGTAGGGTTAAACCCTAATTTTGTTTTGGAGGAATTAAATTCCTGTTGTGAAAGAATTAAATTCTTATTTAGGGTAAAACCCTAATTTCTTTTTAAAGGAATTAAATTCCCAGATATGTAAAAGAATTAAATTCTTGATTAGGGTTAAACCCTAGTTTCATTTTAGGAGGAATTAAATTCCTGTGAGTTTGGGAGAATTAAATTCTCAAAACTCAATTCCCCTTCTAAGTTTAGGATCTGCATGGCAGGATCTCGACCCGATGAGAATTAAATTCTCATCCTATGGGGAGATATGCTCTGTACAGATCTTCAACCAGAAGAAGAACTAAGTTCTTTATTTGCAGAAGAGTTAAACTCTTAAATTTTGAGAATTAAATTCTCTTTTTGAAGTTGATCTTTTTCCCTTTTCTCACCTAGGGTTTTCTTTGTTGAGAATTAAATTCTTCTTTCTTTTCTTCTCTCTTGAGAATTAAATTCTCCTCTCTCTGTTTTTCTCTCCAAAAAGAAGGTCCCTCTTCTCTTCTTTTCTTGGCTCCTATTTATAGGAGAAGGAAGAGAATCAATTTGTTTAGCAAATCTCTCATTGAAAGATTTGATTTGATTTCATAATTAATATGATCCTTTAGATCATTCAGTGAACTTTATTCACCGTTGGATTTTAAATCCAAAAATATTCTGTTTGTTATTTCTGGTGAGATTTAGGGGAAATCTTTCCTTGTCAAGGATTTTTCGATAAATTGGTGATATTTAATCACCCTTGGATCTTTAATCCAACGGTCCCCATAATCCTTTTCCATTTGGAAAGATTTAGAGAAATTTAGAATTTTAATTCTATTTCGAAAGATTTTAGAGAAATTTAGAATTTTAATTCTATTAAACTGTGAGGCTTTCAAAGCCTATCACGTGCTGGCACGTGACCCTTGGTCACGTGTGAGCACGTGACCCCCAAATTGGTTCCTTTAACAGCCGCTTGTTTATGTTGTTGTTTTAACCATCACGTGTCAACACGTGACTATTGGTCACGTGTGAGCACGTGATACCTCGTTGAGGTACTTCCTGATTTTTAATCAGGGAACAGATTTTAGAATTTAATTCTATTCATTATTTTAGAGGCCTTAAAAGCCCATCACGTGTCTACACGTGACTCATGGTCACGTGTGAGCACGTGATGCCCCCATTGGGGTCTTTTCTGAGTTTTTATTATATCTTTTAACTCCTCCGGCGGGTTCTTAAAGGTCCATCACGTGTGGACACGTGATGCATCATAACTTTTGATCCCGGTTGAATTATGAGGCCCGTTATATATCAAATCGAAGGGTTTTTTGAGATGCTTCCAATACCATCAAAATTTAATAGTTCCTCCTTTGGAAACTTATCAAAATACAGGCCGGAAGATATTGGTTCGCATTTCCTTAAGCGTATCGATGCCATTTGATACCTTGGACTCTTCTGCGCAGAAATTTTTGGCGGGAATAAATGCCCCCCACTACTTTGCCCACGTAAGTATCTACGTGGGTGAAGTAGTGCAAAGTAATGCACAACGTATGACCAGTTTCGGGTTGGTAGATTACTTTCAGAATCTTGATCTGAGAAGATAACGAGCGGACACAAGCGTCGTCATTTATCATTGACTCAAATCTCGACTCTTAAGAGATATAGTTCCAAACCCTTAACTCCATGAGCCGCACCCTTCTATCTCTTTATATCTTACTCTGGCGAGAAGTAGTTTATATGCTCATGAGTAGCTTTTCCATTTCAGTGGCATGTAGTTTTGGCGAGTGTGGCTCATAAATGGTCCATCTTGACCTCTTTGCAGGGCGGTGATGGCTTAGGAGACAGGGTTAGGATCTGCCACCTAAGACTTTTCAACTTTATGAGCCGTGAGGGTCTCATAAAGACTTTTCTTCCTACGAGTCGAGAGGATCCCGCAGGTGTATTTTCTCCTTAGGGGTCGTGAGGACTCCTAAGTGTGTTTTCTCTTGAAAGTCGTAAGGATCTCACAGGAGAATTTTCCCGCTTATAAGTCGAAAGGACTCGTAAGTGGTTGTTTCCCTCCTTATTGAGATTCGAATTTGGAGAGTGTGACCTGTGGATAGTACGCAAGGGACCGTTTTGGGCCGACTTGCAGGGTCCCAGTGCTTAGGAAACAGGTTTTTTTAATCCCTACTGCCTAAGGCTTTATCTCACGAGTTGAGACGAATCGAGAAGTTCTCGCAAAGACATCAATTTCCTCATGAGTCAAAACGGATCGAGCAGATCTCGTAAGAATATCCTAACGTCACAGTTAACCTCTGCTCTTTACGACAGAAGTCCGTTAGGGTCTGTGGTACTTAGGGTTTTGGCCGTCGTACCGTCGCATCAGCTGATATATTCCTCGATAGGCAATCGTGTTGTTTGAGTAGCCCTGCGACTGCCGTGTCTCTGATCCCTTCGGGGGCTGGACAAGACGTCTTCAAGCAATCCTCCTTGGCAGTTTGACCGTCGGAAGAGCAAGCGTTAGGAATTTGCCATGCCACTTTTACTTGAGGTTAGGCTCGTTTTGGGGAGCCCCGATGAGTCATAACCACTCCGCGCTGGTGTGGGATGATCTCCGATAGTCTTTCAGGCTTTATATGACTCGCCGTTAAGACCCTGAAGCTAGGAATTCAGCCTTTGCTTCGTTTGCTGGCATTGCGTCCTCTGTATCGAGACGAATGTCGTGGTTGTCTCTAGGTTGCTGGTGAACCGTCGAGGTTTGGAACTAGGGATTTTGCCGTGGCTCCTTTTGGTGATGTTGCGTCTGCTGTATCGAGATGAACGTCGATGTGGTGACTACTCCATGTGGGATGATCTCCGGTGGTCTTTCAGGCTTTATATGACTTGCCGTTAAGACCTTGAAGCTAGGAATTTGGTCTTCGCTTCGTTTGCTGGCATCGTGTCCTCTGTATCGAGACGAATGTCATGGTTGTCTCTAGGTTGCTAGTGAACCGTCGAGGTTTGGAACTAGGGCTTTTTCTGTGGCTCCTTTTGGTGATGTTGCGTCTGCTGTATCTAGACGAACGTCGAGGTGGTGACCACTCTATGTGGGATGATCTCCGGTGGTCTTTCAGGCTTTATATGAATTGCCGTTAAGACGCATGAAGCTAGGAATTTGGCCTTCGCTTCGTTTGCTGGCATCGCGTCCTCTGTATCGAGACGAATGTCATGGTTGTCTCTAGATTGTTGGTGAACCGTTGAGGCTTGGAACTGGGAATTTTGTCGTGGCTCCGTTTGTTTGATTGTCGCGTCTGAACCCTGCTGGAGGAAGAACGCTGGGGTGACATCTCATCTGCTGTATCGAGACGAACGTCGAGGTGGTGACCACTCCATGTGGGATGATCTTCGGTAGTCTTTCAGGCTTTATATGACTTGCCGTTAAGATCTTGAAGCTAGGAATTTGGCCTTCGCTTCGTTTGCTTTGACGCGTCCGAATCCAGTTGGAGGAAGGGCGCTGTAGTGACATCTCGTCTACTGTATCGAGACGATCGTCGAGGTAGTGACCACTCCGCGCTGGTGCGAGATGATCTCCGATTGTCTTTCAGGCTTTATATGACTTGCCGTCAAGACCCTGAAGCTAGGAATTTGGCCTTTGCTTCTTTTGCTTTGGCGCGTCCGAACCCTGCTGGGGGAAGAACGCTGGGGTGACATTTCATCTGCTGTATCGAGACGATCGTCGAGGTGGTGACCATTCCACGCTGGTGCGAGATGATCTCCGATTGTCTTTCAGGCTTTATATGAGTTGCCGTCAAGACCGTGAAGCTAGGAATTTGTCCTTTGCTTCATTTGCTTTGGCGCGTCCGAATCCTGTTGGAGGAAGGGCGCTGTAAAGACATCTCGTCTGCTGTATCAAGACGAACGTCGAGGTGGTGACCGCTCCGCGCTGGTGCGAGATGATCTCCGAATGTCTTTCAGGCTTTATATGACCTGCCGTCAAGACCCTGAAGCTAGGAATTTGGCCTTTGCTTCATTTGCTTTGGTGCGTCCGAATCCTGCTGGGGGAAGAGCGCTGGGGCGACATCTCATCTGCTGTATCGAGACGATCGTCGAGGTGGTGACCACTCCGCGCTGGTGCGAGATGATCTCCGATTGTCTTTCAGGATTTATATGAGTTGCTGTCAAGACCCTGAAGCTAGGAATTTGGCCTTTTGCTTCATTTGCTTTGGCACGTCTGAATCATGCTAGGGGAAGAACGCTGGGGTGACATCTCGTCTGCTGTATCGAGATGAACGTCGAGGTGGTGACCACTCCATGTGGGATGATCTCCAGTAGTCTTTCAGGCTTTATATGACTTGCCGTTAAGATCTTGAAGCTAGGAATTTGGCATTCGCTTCGTTTGCTTTGACGCGTCCGAATCCAGTTGGAGGAAGGGCGCTGTAGTGACATTTCATCTGCTGTATCGAGACGATCGTCGAGGTGGTGACCACTCCGCGCTGGTACGAGATGATCTCCGATTGTCTTTCAAGCTTTATATGACTTGCCGTCAAGACCCTGAAGCTAGGAATTTGGCCTTTGCTTCATTTGCTTTGGCGCGTCCAAACCCTGCTGGGGGAAGAACGCTGGGGTGACATTTCATCTGCTGTATCGAGATGAACGTCAAGGTGGTGACCACTCCGCGCTGGTGCGAGATGATCTCCGATTGTCTTTCAGGCTTTATATGACTTGCCGTTAAGATCTTGAAGCTAGGAATTTGGCATTTTCTTCGTTTTTTTATATTGTATCTGCAATATTGCGACAAATGTCGAGGTTGTCTCTAGGTTTTCTATGAACCTTCGAGATTTGGCTTCGCTTTCTGATGGAGCCTGTTGGGAAGGTATGGTTCCCTCTTTGTTTGTGCCCCTGGATTGTATACAGGGATCGATGTGATCACACCTGTAGGGCAAAAAGTTTCATTCTTTCATCATTTTTTTCCTTTCCGCGATGCTCTATCATTTCAGCTTTTCATATCGCGAAAATTGCGATTGCCCAATCATTTCGGCTATTTTTTTCGCGGTGCTCAATCATTTCGGCTGTTTTTGTATGCATACATTTGTACTTGTCGATTTCGTTGCAAGTTACCCCATCATTTTGGCTATTTCATATGCATTTTTGGCTCGCTGATTTTTTTTATCGCGAGTGTGGAACTTGGAATCTGATGCCAATCTTAGCATCAGCATCGCTACAATTGGAATATTGCCAGGAGCGAATCATCATTTGCCATGAAAGGACTTGGAATTTGATACCGGTTTAGGCATCAGCATCGCTGCAACTGGGATATTGCCAGGAGCGAATCATCATTTGCCTTGAAAAGGCTTGGAATTTGATACCGGTTTAGGCATCAGCATCGCTACAACTGGGATATTGCCAGGAGCGAATAATCATTTGCCTCTGTTGATGTTAAACAAAGGTGGCTTAGTAAACAGGGTTAAGGGTCCTGCCGGCTAAGGCTTTTGACTTCATGAGCCGTAAGGGTCTCACAAAGGTATTTCTCCCTACAAGTCGTGAGGCTCTTGTAGTTGTGTTTTCTCCTTGGGAATCGTGAGGATTCCTAAGTGCATGTTCTCTTGTAAGTCGTAAGGATCTTACAAAAGGGTTTTCTCCTTATAAGTCGAGAGGACTTACAAGTGTTGTTTGCTGTACAAGCATATCGCTAGTCACGGATGGGACTTTGTTAGGGAAATGTTTATTCGTGCCCGTGGATTGTATACAAGGGTCAATATGAGCCGCTTATAGGGCAATATCGAAGGTTGTGGAGGTTGCTTAAGAACAGATTAAGGTTTCTGTAACTTAAGACTTTCAAATCCTATGAGCCGTGAGGCTCCCATAAGAGAGTTCTCCTTACGAGTCGTGAGGATCTCGCAAGTGTAATTTCTCCTTAAGAATCGTGAGGATCCCTAAGTGTGTTGCTCCCTTGTGAGTCGTAAGGATCTCACGTGGGTGGTTTCTCCTTACAAGGTCGAGAGGACCCTGTAAGTGTCTTTTAACGAGATTGCTTCCTTTCGGGTTTTCACAAACACTCGCCGGTAGCCCTGCTGTTTTTACTCACGGAGCCCTTTCGGGTTTTCATCCATGCCCATTTTGCTTATGGACATACCGTTTTTTTTGTCTTTTTCTTTTCTTGTTTATTCTTTTTTTTATTCTAACGAGGTTGCACCCTTTCGGGTTTTTACAAGACTCACCGGTAGTCCTGCTGTTTTTACTCACGGAGCCCTTTCGGGTTTTCATCCGTGCCCATTTTGCTTATGGACATACCATTTTTTTTGTGTTTTTTTACCACGCCGGCTTGAGGATGTCGCGGGTTGATAGTAGTTTAACGACGTTTTGGTCATTTGCAAGTTTTAGGACATTGCGGTCCGTCGTTAGTTTAGGGACGTTTCGGTCCGATGCCAGTTTTAGGACATAGTGGTCCATCGTTAGTTTAACGACGTTTCGGTCTACAGCCAGTTTTAGGACATAGTGGTCCATCGTTATTTTAACGACGCTTCGGTCTATCATTGCCATATTTGAGGCGAGTTTCTAGTTTATGGACTTTTCGGTCCATGGGGCTTTCTCTATAAAATATCACGATGCCCCCGGCATGTCCATCTTTTTCGGAGCATGTGGTTGTGGTGGGTTCACCTTCCATTTTTCGGGCAGCGCGAACTTACCCTGTTGGCATTGGTCTTCAACCCAGTTTTTGAAGACGTAGCAATTTTCGAGTGGGTGACCCATTAGTCTGTGGTAGGGACAATAGTTAAGATTGTTAACGTCACCTGGCTGCAACGGACATTTTGGATCTGGTAGAGTGATGAGCCCGCTGCGCACTGCTAGCTCGAACAATCTCTTTGTTTTATCTTTAGGAAACGAGTAAGGAAGTTTCAACTTCTCATTAAGGTATCGCGGCTTGTTGTTTTGATGACTAAACGGTCTCGGGTTACTTGGTTGTTGTTGAGCGTTGGCGACGAAGGTCGCTTTTCCGTTCCCCTTATCCCTTTTGTTCGATCTCTTGTTCGCGGGTTCGAGATTCTTTCCGGGTAGCGTGCGATTGCACGGCTGAATGTTCTCGCAACTCCTCAATTCTTTCGTTTCAGAGATGGATTTCTTGAAGAGAGGACCGAGGGCTACTTTTTCGTCAGAGTTGCTCCCGAAGGTGAGAACTCGCGATCCCCCGGGATCAACCCTATGACAATTGCCGGCAATTCTTTTACGCTCATCTGTCGCATTTTTCCGTTGTTTACGAGCTTCACGCTTTGTCTTGTTGAAGTGTTTCCTATGAACGTAATATCCTTGCCACCAACACTTAAAGGAGTTGCAGTCTTCAGTAGGATGTGCGATCCTCTGATGATATAAGCAGAAGTTAGGATGTACGTCCGTTTCATCAAGATGTATACACCGGGAGAATTTTCTCTGAAAGAGGGCAGTCTCATCCCCATCGATATGGCTTTGGAGAATCGTTTCCTTATCTTGATCCTGCTTTCATTTGCGGCGGATGTACTTCGATCTGGTGTGAGTGTTTCGACCCTTTTATCCAGTCGCCGGCGTTTGGCTTTCTCGAATATGGCCATCTCGCGCTCTCGATCAGCTTTGCTTTTAAGATGGGCTTCGTTCAGGAATGCATCAATCATTTCGTCTGATGGTCCTAAAAGTTCTGGCTCAAGATCTGCCCCCAGCTTCTCTGTGTAAGGAGATTCTTCGTCATTTATTGACGAGTGAGAGATCACATGGCAACTTGCTACATAATCTTCAGATTCATCCGACGAGTCTTCTCCATTGTCATCATCTCCGTCCTCAAGGACGTGGCTGAGAAATTCTTGGAGTGTGACTGGGGTCCACGCCTTCTGATTATATTCTTCTAACGCGTCAATCTGTTTTTGCAGGTCCGTGCGCTTGTCACCGGGCGGCACGGGCTTTTTGGTCTTCTTCTTCTTCTTCTTCGAAGATTTTGGCGGCTGGGTGTGAGCGCTTTGACTATCACCACCAGTTTTTGGAATTGGGCGCGGCTTCAGCATTCCCTCGATAATCTCGGGTTCCAGTGGATTCTTCCACCTGATTGCCGGGCATATTTGGAGATTCCTCAACATTCTTTTAGTTTCTGCTGAAAGAGCGACCTTCCATGGAGCCTCTTCAATGAAAGAGCATGATGCCCCTGCCGTGTCTGTCTTCTTGGGAGCGTGAGATTGTGGCGGATTCACCTTCCAGTTTTCGGATAATGCGAACTTGCCTTGTTGGTATTGGTCCTCAATCCATCCCTTAAAGACGAAGCAATCTTCGAGTGGATGGCTTAACGCTTGGTGGTAAGGGCAGTAATTTGGATCGTTGACATCGCCTGGCTGCAACGAGCGTTTCGGACTCGGCAGGTTGATGAGTCTATTGAGCACTGCCAGCTCGAACAATCTCCTCGTTTTATTCTGAGGAAACGAGTAAGGACGTCCTAGTCTCTCCTCGAGGGATGGGCGTGGACGCATGTTGTTTTGGCAAACAACTGGCTTTAAGTTGCTCGGCCGTTGCTGAGTATTGGCAACGAAGGTTGCTTTCCCTTTGCCCTTTTCATTCTAAGGCTCTGTCTTTGAAGAGGAAGGCCTATGGCCCATCTGGTCTATTTGGGCCAGCTTGTCAATCAAGGCCTGGAAGGTGGTCGGCTTGAAGAACATCATGAACTGGGAGATGGCCGCTTGAGGGTCAAGAGTGCCCACGAACATGCCCACCGCCGGCGCTTCTTCGATCCGCTGTTCGCACTTCGACCATAAGTTTCGCCACCGTACTGCGTATTGGACCCACGTTTCACCTGGCCTTACCCTGGCGTTGATCAGTGCTGTTATCGGGGTGCGCTCGTTGGCGCTGGCAAACCTTTGTGTAAACAGCAACTCCATCTCCGCAAATATTTTGACAGAGTCGTTAGGTAGCCCCGAATACTACTCGAAGGCCGTTTCTGCTAAGCTGCCGACGAATTGGCGAAGTAGCAATTTATCATCACCTCCAGTGTTGCAGCACATGGCTCTAAATTGAGCGACGTGCTGATGCGGATTTCCCTTCCTCTTATATACGTGGAACTTAGGGATCGTATATCCCGGCGGGTAACTAATTTGGTCATACCAGCCCGGGTAGGGTCGTCCGGTTCTAGCAATTTGCCCAGCCGCTTCATTTTCCTGATGAGCTCGTATTTGCTGAGCTATATGGTCATCCAGTGTGGACTTGGAAATGGTTTCTTCCTTGGCTGCTGAAAGAGCCGGAGGTGGATTTGATATTTCTCCTCTATCAACTTTAATAATGATCAGAGGGTCTTCAGCTGGAGGATCCGGCTGTAACATCATCCCGACCATGTCTTGGAAGAGAAGCGTCATTCGTTTTATGTTGGCAGCTTGTTCTGCCACTTCTCTGTCCTTCTTTTCGAGGACTCTACGTAGGAAATCAGCGTCAGTTTCTTGTTCGTGACGCTGTTCTGATGATGCCTCCGGGCTTTCTTTTGGCCCGGTAAGTGCGGCCATTGCAGTCATCATCTCCTGAAGCTTCTGTTGCTGCTCCTGGGCTTTCGTTACGGATCGGGTGAGCGGTCGGTGACCCGTCGAAGCACGGCTTTCCTCCTTTCCAGAAGCCATATAAATAGTGTGCACCACCATGCCCCCAGACTTGGGGTGTTTGTGCTCAGCGCATTTACGGTTCGCCATGTTCACAGGGGCTTTTTGCGGCCTCTTCTTTTTGTGGACTGGTGACGTTGAGGAGGCCGTTGCAGTGGGCACCCACGTAGCTGTCGCCTTTTGTGGCTTGACAGGATGGTTCTCTTCTCCCTGAACTTTCACCTTCTTCTGCTGGCGAGAGTGATCTTGAATGATTACCGAGTCCTGAACCCGTCGCCAGACCTTGTAAATTTTGGAGGACAGCCGTTGAGGAGGCTACTCCGTCTTCGCTTCTGTAACACTCTCCGCAGGTGGAGGAGATCTCTTCAGCACGGAAGTTGGAGAGTTCTTGCGAACCCTCATAAGTGGTTCAAAACTGTTCCCAGTTGGAACAACAGCATCAACTTCCACCATCAGAGACGGTGGAGTTAGCCCAGAAGGGGAGTTGCCCCCAGCCTTCCTCACTCGGCGCCAATGGCGACACCGAGCATGTCGTGTGGATAGAGTCACCTCCGTTGTTGGATAAGCTTCTTCATGCCCCCTGCACTAGGTAGGGGAAGCAGCTTTGAGGATCTCGCCTGGAGTAGCAACCGGAATGGCCATCCTTGTAAACACTGACTTTTTGGAAGGAGAAGCCTTTCCAATGATTTCATCCGCTTGAGCCGGGATGGATATCCACTTTGGGATGGCAACTTCGGGTATCGCGGGCTTATATACGCTCTGGCTCAATCTGTTGAAAACTGAGGTATTGAAGTTGGGCGACCCGTTGAGAAGGGTCGCGACAGTGGTAAGCCGATCAAAGACCGACTTCTTTGGGGATTCTTGCAACGTCATTGTGGCATTGAAGCTCAACGGTGGGAGCATGGTCCGAAAGAATAATCCAGTGGTGGCCTAAGTTACCTGCTCCACTGGCATCTTGAAAAGGGAGGCCGCTTGGGGCCCATAAGTCACTCCTCCAGCAAGGACCAAGCGAGAGTTGCAGTTGCAGGCAGTGCAGTTTGAAGCCATTGATCATCTGTTTTCTGCACGGAGCAAGACACCAAATTTTAGTACCTCGAATCCACAGGCAACCACAGTAAACCGCGATTCGTTCGCGAACACGACACACGAAGTGTGGAGTGGAAAGAGGAAAAGGTCCTACCGGGCGTGCCAGAATCTGTTCCCCTCCGAATAGCGGTCAAGACGGACTGTCTTGCCTGAGAATCGGGGCAGATGCTAATTGGTGCTATCCGTCCACCTCTCCGAAGATGCCAAGTTGATTTATGGCACCATGTATCGGAGGTTTAAACGGATGCGGCCGTTGTAGCAGACTGTTCAGACCATAATATTGCATTTATCATTCCCCTATTCTTATCCTTTTTATAAATAAACAGGAACTCTTGACGCACGTTTGTTGCATATTACAGGATACAGGTTTCTGGAGCAAATACAGTGAAAAAGACACAAAACAACAGAAAATGGACTTTTGACCAACAATTAGACGAATCCTAGTCAAGCCCAGTTCACATAGGTGCAAGGCAACGAATGTCAAGGTGAAACGGTTAAAAAGCCCAATACAAGTCTTCACTGAAGATCTGGAGAAGAGTGAGAAGTAAACAGAGAAAAAGAAGTATAAAACTAAGAAGCCCAGACAACCACAAAAGGACCCCAGAAGTTTGGAAGCCCAAGACCATCAATGGGCCGCGGATCCGCGGCCCAAGCCATCAATTGCCGCGGATCCGCGGCCTTCTAATGCCCGTGTCGGCGCAGAGATTTTGTGCTGTTGCGTCGGTGCGGGTGTTGGGATTTTTCGTGGGCAAATCTGTAATTGCGTATGCGCGAGAGTCTGTAACCCTAAGTTTCCTATTTTCCTATAAATTGTAATTTGAAATCTGAAAAATGTATGCCTCTTTTCAATAAATAAAATTCAGAATTTCTGGGAGTGACATTCAGATCTATTCTGTCTTCTACTTGGAGGGAGCCATCAAATCTGTAGGTAATTTATTTCCTTGCTTTTATTTTCTAGTATAATTTATCATCCCCTAATGAGCGAGTAGTCTCCTCGCTTGTTAGGGTTAGCCTTAGCGAAAGGGTTGAGAGATGAGATCTCTCACCCCTTTCAATGCCATCTTCACTTTAGAGTTAGAACTCCATGCATACGCACACATCCGCTCCCTACGGCACCCTACCCCTCGAGGTAACGGTGAACCGTAGTATAAAGGGCCGGTTGCGCGCGTTTTCCATGGGGGTTAGGGTAATTATCAACAAAGGAAGGATACAAATCTAGAGGAAGAAATATCTTCCCAAAAGATTCGTATCCACTTTATTGATAATTAACGTAACATCTAATAGATCTAAAAAGAAGGCATTGAAAGCGGTGAAGGAAACATTAATCTCCAAAACTTTCCCTAAGCCTAACCCTAGCAAGACTCTTAATTAGATTAATTAGATCTAGTTTTTATAGATTTTTATAAACCAATCAAAACGACAAATAGAATCAACTCGTTAAAACACACTAAAGGAATTTACCCGTCTCTGTGGATCGACCCGCACTCACCGGCTAGCTGTGAAGTGACGCCGTTTCCTGATTACGGTAAACTCACAATTTTTGACATCAATCAAATGGCGCCGTTGCCGGGGACGGCGTAATATTTCTTTTTTGTGAATTTTCGGATTGATATAAATTTTAAAAATTATAAAAATCTGAAAATATAAAAAAATAAAAAAAATTATCAACTTTGATCTGTTTGAAGGGTTTATTTTTTTGAATCTTGCAGGAATAGCGAAGATCTGAAATTTTATAGAGTGCAAATCAGAAAGGTACATACAAGAACAGAGAGGAACTATCAGTACAGAGCTACACAATTTTTTTCAGTGGCTGAACCCATCCCCTGACCGCGTTTCCGCCGCACAACTAGGGCTCCCGCCGCGGATCCGCGCCTCTTCTGCCACGTCAGCGCACCAAATTTTGCTGGTTTGATTTCTCTTTTCTTCCCCTCTGCAACCTACAATATATCTCTCTGTAAAAAGTTTTCTGCAGGAATTCTTTGCGTAAAGAGTCTTTCTCCCCTTTCTAAATAACAGATCTCTGCAGGTTTCTTTGCGCCGCGCTAAAAAATTGATTGCAAGTGAAATTTTATTTGTTTTGCATAATTTAACCGGACTCTAAGGGGCTAATTGACCAAACTCAGATTGGGTGGGGATTTCATCACCCTTCCCAGGACCCCAGAAAACACCTAAGGCATTTTGCATCGACCGCAATTAATTAAAAAAAGATTAGACTCAGACCTAAGGACATCGAGCTCAATAGGAAAAGGACTAGTATAGGCATCGGCCGTTTATCCTAACCGACTTTGCGGTGTCTAGGCTAGTGGTTATTAATTAGGCCCACTGTAGTGGTGGTTCCTTCCCACTTACCTGGCCGTATTTGTCCGTGAAGAGGCGGTTTGAGGACCTATTTCTAGCCCTAGTTAGGAGCTGTCTAGCAGACCTAGGCAACCCTAGATCTAGGCCTGATTGTGCATGTGTGGTTGATACATTTGTGTCACGAGTCCCATTTTCTAAAGCCTTATTGCAAAACTCTCCAATAAAATAATTAAAGAAAAATCTTTTAAAAACTTGCAAAAATTTTGTCGCTAAGAAATCCTTGCATTCTTCTATCATGGGTACCCCACATCATAAATCTCTTGCCGAATCTTGGTATCCCGAACCTAACTTTGCATCGTTCGTCAATTGTTTCGGTCAATTTAAAAACGATCCCTCCTTGCCAAAAATTTCGTTGAAAGATCAAATAGAGGCGTCTAGGAGAAATAGTTTGACTTTTCAACCCACTTCGTGTCAACCGAGTCAACCTTTACAACCTACATATGTTGATACCACTTCTTCAAGTCCTTCTGTCACTCCTAGGCCGATGTCCATTGCTGAGCATATTGCTCAATCTCGCAGTCGATCTTTCACCCCTCTCCACTCATCTAGTTTTAGGGATCCGCACGATTATTCACCTTCTTATCCATATGTTGACCCTACTCCTGTCTTACCACCCACTTCCTACCAGTCATACCCGACCTTCCCACCTTCACTAGACGCTGTTTCGACACAGCCATTAGGGAGTTTCACATACTCAACTAATTTTGAATCTTTTACTGAAACCCCCTCACCACCTAAGTCTAGTTTGGAAGAGTCGTTGGAAGCATATATTACTGTAACAAATAAAATAATGAGGAATGTGGAAGCATCCATGGCCGCCCTTATGCAGCCTAGTGAACCGGTAGCTAGTGTCCCGCTAGCTCCGAATTTTTCAATGTATAAGGCGGCAGTTGGACAGAGTGAGAATGAGAGAGGATTTTCAACTCAAACCTACCCTTACCCAATTGAAGCCCACAACTCCGGTTTTCCATCGATTGTTCCAAATGATTCACCAGTTGAAAATAAAAATGAGTTGTGCGATTTTGTAGTGTTTGATTTGCCAAATTGTGAGGAACCCCTTTCGAGTGAAACCGCACCTAATCCTTTCGATCTTTACACCTCCACTCTAGAACCTACATTGATAAATATACATGCTGTGGACGAAGTGTCTAAAGAAATTGATTTTCACTTGATTGAGGATATAGACGCCGGGAATATTTCGGATGATGAACCTGTCGATTTAATAGAAATTTTATGTTCAAATCATCATCCTGAGTTATTAAATGTTTCCCCCGAATCTCATATGCGTCTAGATTTTGATGACAATGGCATAGATGGATTAAATATTGAGGAGAGTCTTGAGGATAATATCGAGGTTGAACCATTTTTATTTGATGTGTCGGATTTTCCAATTCAGCCTCCTGAAGCTTTGACTGTTATATCACCCTCCCTCCTTCCTATTGTTCCGACCGAACAAATGACCGTTACGTTTTCATCTCCTATACCAAGTTCGGCGTACCCATGTTTTCTTGCGAATCTTGAGGGATTTGACCCCATCGCACGACGAGTTGGTAGGTTAGCGCAATCGCTTTTAACACATCGGTCATCACAAATTGCGCTAATTTATTCATTCAATTTACACCCTCAAGATCGCACTACACTTCTTTCTTCTTTCCGTCTTTCTTCTCCCCTACCGAGACCATATTCTACCATTCTTCTTTCCACACGGTCTCGCATGCTTTTCATCTCTTTTCTTTCCATCCCATTCTTGCACCAACTCTACCATTACCATGATAAGATTTTTAAATGGTTGGTGCTAACATTTGGCTTGTGTAAGGCCAAGCTTAAGTTTGGGGGGAACCTTTGTATATATGTATATATCCTTTTGTTTTCTTTTTCTATAAAAAATAAAAAAAAATTAAAAACATAAAAAAAAAATTATTATAAATAAATAAACAGGGGAGTATCGGTATTTTGACACTCTTGGTTTAGCATGACAGTGAGGACACTGTCAAGTTCAAGTTTGGGGGTATGCTCGGTACGTCTTCTTCTTTCGCATTCATTTGTATATATTTTTGCATTTGCATATTTATTTGAAAACCCATAAAAATTTGAAAAAATTTTAAAATTATAAAAATTAATGTATTCAATTTTGGCTAATTGATTAGAGTTTGACAAATAAGTTAACTGGTTAGGAACAACTAGATCTTAGACTTAGTGAATTAAAAACCCTAAAAATAACATTCCTTAAAGTTTAACGGTAGAAAATATATGCCTTGTAGTTTATTTAGAAATAGGCAAATTTTGGGTTCACTTCTTGGGCTAAGTCGAAACAAGGGAAGAGTATTGATATTCTTATTAGAGTATAAGTTTGAAAAATAGTTCCTACCTTAAGTCTAAATTCTGAAAATGTATACTCTACAATTTGCACATTCACGCACCTTAAAACTTGGAATAGTAGAAGAGACCTTGAAATGCTCTTGTCTAAAGTCCTTAGTACAATGGAAAAAAAAGGAAAAAAAAGTGAATAAAGAAAAAAAATGGACACTGGTTTTTGTGATTACCTAAGGCTGTAAAAATAGAAAAATATTTAGCGAGGGTGCCTTATCACCTTGTGCCTTAGACCAACTGGTTTGGGAGTCACTGCTAAAGCCTTGGGTGTTGCAAAGACTAGGAAGTACGCTTTAAAGTGCAAACGCATTTTGTAATCGGTCGTTGGTACCTCAAGAAGTATTAACGGTCGCATAAAGGATGTGTAAGCAAATTTCATTTAAATTCACCAACTAATTAGTATTTTGGACAACGGACAAAGAGTACGATTGCTTGATTTGAATTTCCAAGTGTAGGGGTGATCTATACACACACGTAGGGGATATGTGATTGGAGTTTAGATGAGAGAAAGGGATGAAGAATAGAACTTGTATCTTTAGTAAGGGTTGATAGAAATTCCTAAGTGGAGATGGAACTTTAGAAGGAAAACTTAGGAAATGCCGAAAGCTAAGTAGGTCTACATAACATATATAATCTTAAGTTAAATAATGAAGAAGCGTGAAGAATATGGGTGGATAATTTACGAGTCAAAGATAATAGAATTCCTTGTTAGAAAACCTAATTGGAAAACAAAAGTCAGTGGGCCGAGTTGATAGGATTTTGTGGTTGTAATCCGCTGAAAACCCTCAGAAGACAACACTCCTCCTACTAGGGACACCTAGAGGTTTAACGGCTTGTTGCACGTGCTCAGTGCAATCGCGTTTCCCTGCGAAAGTGCGGTTAGGATTTTAGTGAATAAAAAAATAAGTTTGCTCGAGGACGAGCAAAAGGCAAGTTTGGGGGTATTTGTTCAGACCATAATATTGCATTTATCATTCCCCTATTCTTATCCATTTTATAAATAAACAGGTACTCTTGACGCACGTTTGTTGCATATTATAGGATACAGGTTTCTGGAGCAAATACAGTGAAAAAGACACAAAACAACAGAAAAGGGACTTTTGACCAACAATTAGACGAATCCTAGTCAAGCCCAGTTCACATAGGTGCAAGGCAACGAATGTCAAGGTGAAACGGTTAAAAAGCCTAATACAAGTCTTCACTGAAGATCTGGAGAAGAGTGAGAAGTAAACAGAGAAAAAGAAGTATAAAACTAAGAAGCCCAGACAACCACAAAAGGACCCCAGAAGTTTGGAAGCCCAAGACCATCAATGGGCCGCGGATCCGCGGCCCAAGCCATCAATTGCCGCGGATCCGCGGCCTTCTAATGCCCGTGTCGGCGCAGAGATTTTGTGCTGTTGCGTCGGTGCGGGTGTTGGGATTTTTCGTGGGCAAATCTGTAATTGCGTATGCGCGAGAGTCTGTAACCCTAGGTTTCCTATTTTCCTATAAATTGTAATTTGAAATCTGAAAAATGTATGCCTCTTTTCAATAAATAAAATTCAGAATTTATGGGAGTGACATTCAGATCTATTCTGTCTTCTACTTGGAGGGAGCCATCAAATCTGTAGGTAATTTATTTCCTTGCTTTTATTTTCTAGTATAATTTATCATCCCCTAATGAGCGAGTAGTCTCCTCGCTTGTTAGGGTTAGCCTTAGCGAAAGGGTTGAGAGATGAGATCTCTCACCCCTTTCAATGCCATCTTCACTTTAGAGTTAGAACTCCATGCATACGCACACATCCGCTCCCTACGGCACCCTACCCCTCGAGGTAACGGTGAACCGTAGTATAAAGGGCCGGTTGCGCGCGTTTTCCATGGGGATTAGGGTAATTATCAACAAAGGAAGGATACAAATCTAGAGGAAGAAATATCTTCCCAAAAGATTCGTATCCACTTTATTGATAATTAACGTAACATCTAATAGATCTAAAAAGAAGGCATTGAAAGCGGTGAAGGAAACATTAATCTCCAAAACTTTCCCTAAGCCTAACCCTAGCAAGACTCTTAATTAGATTAATTAGATCTAGTTTTTATAGATTTTTATAAACCAATCAAAACGACAAATAGAATCAGCTCGTTAAAACACACTAAAGGAATTTACCCGTCTCTGTGGATCGACCCGCACTCACCGGCTAGCTGCGAAGCGACGCCGTTTCCTGATTGCGGTAAACTTACAATTTTTGACATCAATCACAGACTTCGTCAGATTCCCCCTCGTTTGAGGGGTTTTTGATTGTGGGGACGCTCTTCCCTGCAGGCGCAAGCCTCTGCAGTTAATTACGCTACCGCATCGCGGTAACAACTTTCTCCATCTCCAGCTGGTCACTTCGTGTCGTGGATGTTTGTTTTGTGTTTGGTTGCCCGAGGATTGTATACGGAGACTAATTTATGTCGTCGCCCGTAGGACGTGGGTTAGTCCAAATCCGTGTTTACTTAGATTTGGGTTTGTGGTTTTGGTTTGAGAATAGGTTAGCCGTATTTGAGGCTAAGATCAACTCAAACGTTTGTTAAGGATACGTTAGTCTAATTTGAGACTAAGTTCAACTTAACGGGATCGTTTAGATCCGACGAAAAAGCGTTTGGGCTCTATTGTTCCAGTTTAGGGACATGGTGGTCCAATGCCAGTTTAGGGACGTGGTGGTCCAATACCAGTTTAAGGACGTAGCGGTCCATCATTCCCGTTTTGGGGACAAATGTTAGTTTAAGGACGCATTAGTCTATGAGTTTAAGGACCCCACAGTCCGTATTAATGTGTGGTTGTCGGGACCCGTCACCTCTCTGAAGACGTTGAAGGATTACAACGACAAATATCAGAGGAGTTCAGAGATATACCCTTGAACCAATGAGTTGGTTGAAAGAGCAGATGTGCTCAGTTCAAGATGATTTGAGGACTTATGGCCAGTTTGGGCTAAGTCCAATTATGTTTGAAATATTGGCCCTTGGGGCCATTAGACATTTGTCTGGTTCAGCCCCTCGTCATTTAGCAGCGTTTAACAGAGGTTCAGGGGGGCTCTGACAACATTTTGTCTTTGATTTCCTCAATTTTGAGATTCATTTGGAGGAGGGACTTTTGCCTCTAGAAAATTAGTCAATTTGGCTAAAAGTAGTGTTAAACACTTAGAGAACAACAGTGTTAAACACTGGAGATAGAACTCTCAAATTAGTGTTAAACACTAAAAGACAATCAGTGTTAAACACTGGAAATATAATCTTTAATTTAGTGTTAAACACTAGAAACAATCAGTGTTAAACATTGGAAATATAATCCCCAAATTAATGTTAAACACTAAAGACAGAGGGGTCACGTGTGGACACGTGAGAGCGCCCAAAGGGGGGGACCAGATCCCTTTTCTTCGTTCTGCAATTAAGTGTTAAACACTTTTCATTTCCTGACCATCACGTGTGGGCACGTGATAGGCATCCATCCATTGGATATTAAAGGGATTTGTTAGGGGTCACGTGGGGACACGTGAGGGCGCCCTAAATGTGGAGCCAGATCTCCTTTTGTTTTATCCTCAAATCTGCGAATAAGCGTTAAACGCTTTGATTTTTATTTTAGAATCACGTGTTGGCACGTGATGGGGATCTGTGCGTCAATTGTTAAAGCATTTGCTGAGAGGTCACGTGAGAGCGCCCAAAGCTTTCATTTCCTTTGCTTTTTCTTTCTGCGTTTTGGGAGTCACGTGAGAGCACGTGAGGCATTGCCTCAAAACTCTTTCCTTCTCGTTTCTGAGGATATTTTCAAGGGTCACGTGGGGGCGCGTGACCCTAGTTCTTTTCATGAACAGAGATCTTTTAAGTCTCCTTATTTTAAGAGTTAAATTCTCTGTAGGGTTAAACCCTAATTTTGTTTTGGAGGAATTAAATTCCTGTTGTGAAAGAATTAAATTCTTATTTAGGGTAAAACCCTAATTTCTTTTTAAAGAAATTAAATTCCCAGATATGTAAAAGAATTAAATTCTTGATTAGGGTTAAACCCTAGTTTCATTTTAGGAGGAATTAAATTCTTATGAGTTTGGGAGAATTAAATTCTCAAAACTCAATTCCCCTTCTAAGTTTAGGATCTGCATGGCAGGATCTCGACCCGATGAGAATTAAATTCTCATCCTATGGGGAGATGTGCTCTGTACAGATTTTCAACCAGAAGAAGAACTAAGTTCTTTATTTGCTGAAGAGTTAAACTCTTAAATTTTGAGAATTAAATTCTCTTTTTGAAGTTGATCTTTTTCCCTTTTCTCAACTAGGATTTTCTTTGTTGAGAATAAAATTCTCCTTTCTTTTCTTCCCTCTTGAGAATTAAATTCTCCTCTCTCTATTTTTCTCTCCAAAAAGAAGGTCCCTCTTCTCTTCTTTTCTTGGCTCTTATTTATAGGAGAAGGAAGAGAATCAATTTGTTTAGCAAATCTCTCATTGAAAGATTTGATTTGATTTCATAATTAATATGATCCTTTAGATCATTCAGTGAACTTTATTCACCGTTGGATTTTAAATCCAAAAATATTCTGTTTGTTATTTCTGGTGAGATTTAGGGGAAATCTTTCCTTGTCTAGGATTTTTCCATAAATTGGTGATATTTAACCACCCTTGGATCTTTAATCCAACGGTCCCCATAACCCTTTTCCATTTGGAAAGATTTAGAGAAATTTAGAATTTTAATTCTATTTCGAAAGATTTTAGAGAAATTTAGAATTTTAATTCTATTAAACTGTGAGGCTTTCAAAGCCTGTCACGTGCTGGCACGTGACCCCTGGTCACGTGTGAGCACGTGACCCCCAAATTGGTTCCTTTAACAGCCGCTTGTTTATGTTGTTGTTTTAACCATCACGTGTCAACACGTGACCATTGGTCACGTGTGAGCACGTGATACCTCATTGAGGTACTTTCTGATTTTTAATCAGGGAACAGATTTTAGAATTTAATTCTATTCATTATTTTAGAGGCCTTAAAAGCCCATCACGCGTCTACACGTGACCTATGGTCACGTGTGAGCATGTGATGCCCCCATTGGGGTCTTTTCTAAGTTTTTATTATATCTTTTAACTCCTCCAGCGGGTTCTTAAAGGTCCATCATGTGTGGACACGTGTTGCATCATAACTTTTGATCCCGGACGAATTACGAGGACCATAATATATCAAATCGAAGGGTTTTTCGAGATGCTTACAATACCATCAGAATTTAATAGTTCCTCCTTCGGGAATTTATCAAAATATAGGCCGGAAGATATTGTTTCGCATTTCCTTAAGCGTATCGCTGCCATTTGATACCTTGGACTCTTCTGCGCAGAAATTTTTGGCGGGAACACCTGTGAGCATCGTTTCCGATGGTGATACCCGATTTTTGTCACACTTCTGGAGAAGCTTACAGGAAAGTTTGGGGACTCGATTGAAGTTTAGCACATCTTATCATTCTCAGACAGATGGTCAGTCGGAGAGAACGATCCAAACTCTTGTAGACATGTTGAGAGCTTGCATGTTAGACTTCAAGGGTTCATGGGAGGATCGTCTACACTTGGTGGAGTTTTCTTACAATAACAGTTTTCAGGAGACTATTCAGATGGCTCCATTCGAAGCATTATATGGTCACAAGTGCCACTCACCCTTTTGTTGGGACGATGTTGGAGAACGAAGATTGTTGGGACCGGATTTGATCGTGCAGACTGTAGAGAAAATTAACACTATCCGGAATCATATGAAGGCAGCACAAGATCGGCAGTAGAGTTGGGCCAATACATCGAGAAGACCTCTAGAGTTCACAGTTGGTGATCTTGTGTTCTTGAAGATATCACCGACTAGAGGAGTGATTCGTTTTGGGAGTCGAGGAAGGCTTAGTCCTTGATTCGTAGGGCCTTCCAAAATTTTGAAGCGTGTTGGAGAAGTGGCTTATCGATTGGCTTTACCATAATTTTTGGCGAATGTTCATGACGTGTTTCATGTATCTCAACTTTGTAGGTATGTTCGAGATGAAACACACGTGCTGGATTATTCGGAGCTGACTGTAAGAGAGGATTTGACCTTTGAGGAGCGACCGATATCGATTGTTGATCGAAGAGAAAAGGTTCTTAAGAACAAGATTATCCCTCTTGTACTTGTTTCTTGGGAAAATCGCTCGCATGGAGAATCGACTTGGGAACGAGAAGACGAAATCCGACAGAAGTTTCCACGCTTATTCTTGTAGTTTCCTGAGTGTTTATCTTTCTTTGTTCTTGGAATTTCGAGGAAGAAATTCTTTTTGTAGTTGGGTATAATGTAACACCCTCATTCATTTATACCAATTCCAGTTCCCGTATTTCCTTAATTGTGGTATTTTCTTGATTTATCGTGTTTTGGGTACGAATGGTATTTTACATTTTACATTGCATTTGACCCAACCCGCTTACTTGAACTTGTTTGATTCATATTTATGAATTATCTTGACTTGTTATATAGACATGTGCATTTTCATGAATACTGTATACTGGCATTTTATCTGGCATTGCATCTTTTACCATATAACATTTTAAGTCATGTAAAATATTTTAAAATACTTTGCATAGCCTGCTTGATACCCCTAACCCCATCGTAGCATCCGCGCACCTTGTTCTCGTCCCGTTCAGTGTAACGGACCTGTTTGGATGCCTACGTGCACGTGCGTGCATCCATTCTTGGGGGTATGCATTTTCGTTACCCGGACATTCATTTTTAGTTTTGGTCGAAACATATATTTTTCGTATTTTAAAACTGGATTTTTAGACCGACCCGGACATATTTTGGAATATTTTTACCTCGCCAAAATTCCAATTTTAATAATATTTATATTTATATTTTAGTCGACAGTTTAAATTTATTTACCTAATCAAATCTTTTTAAATTTAACATCTTAAGAGTTTAACAACTCAGAATCTCTCTCGCTCTCGCTCTCTCTCTCGCTCTCTTTGTCTTTCCCTCTCTTCTCTATTTCCTTTCTCTCTCTCACCCGCGTGCTTCTCTCTTTTTCTCTCCCCCGCAAAAGCCAAATTTCTTTCTCCTCTCGCGCCTCTCTCTCTCCTCTCGCGAATACTGTGCATCTTGGATGTGGTCACCTCCCTTCTACGCTACACTTACCTCCCTTAACAACCCCTTCATTCTCACCTTCTCCTTTCCTTTATAACCCGAGCCTCCTTCCTCCTCAACCCATCATCACCGAGCTCTGCCTTCTCAAACCCTAATCCTAATAATCCCCATTGCCTTCTCAACTCCCTCAAATCCTCTTCATCTCCTCCTCCACCATCTTCTGCATCCCCGAGCCCTGCACATCCCTGCACCCGAGAACCCAGCCAACAAAAACCGACCCCAAACCCTAAACCTAACCCCAACACCAGCACCGCCTCTTTTGACCCCTGTGCACCTACAACCCCAGTGAGCGACCCTTCCCTCTTCCCCTATTCTTCTTCTTCCTCTTTCCTTCCTTTCTTTTCCTTTCTTTTCTTTCTTTGATTCTTGATCTCTGTTTTCTGTAGTTTGCCGGAGCCGGGATCGACGCCGACGATCCAGACAACGTACCATACCCGTGTGATCACCCTCGTGCGTTACTTGGACCCGTTCCGTGTGCCGTGCACGCGTCACGACATTTCGCCGACGTAGGACGTTCCGTACACATCCGTTCTTGTTCCGTCTAGGCAAGTTAACCTTGCTACATGCTATACTACTACAACCTATGCCTATTTAAATGATAACACCCCATAATGATTATTTATGCACCCCATGTTTAGTTTTACAGCTTTTCGATGTTCCGTTTGCATCCATTCATATCATTTCAGATCTAGGTCATGAAAACGTATCTCATTACATACTATATTACAATATAATGTACCCAATGGAATATTTACATCTCATATTGCTTAGTTGTACATCCCAGAGTACCATTTTATAGTTTTACTGTTTTCAGGATACCCGTTTGCATCCATCTCATTTAAAATATATACAACTGCATTTATAGATCACATTAATTCATATTATTATTGTATTAACACCCCATGTTTAATAAGTGCATCCTAATTAGTATCGGAACAATAAATGTAACTGTAACGTTTTGAAAATTGTTTCAGTGAAATTTCGGAAAATCGGTAAAATAAGGGGGTTTTCCGTAAAAAGTCAAAATGTAAATATCTTTAATATAAAATTAAATATATATATTCTAGATATATAATTACTAGTATTTGGTGTTTATTGAGCCACTGGTAAAATTTCTAATTTTCTAAAAAAAAATCCGAAATTAATTATTTTAATATTATTTTAAGCCGTCACAAATACATTAAATTTAGTGATAAATACAAATTTGAATAGGTTAATTACACACTATAGAACCTTGAAAACTAAAATCTAGTTAGTAAAATAAATTTTTAGCAATTTATTTCAAATTCTAATTGGTTATAATTAAGGGGAAAACTAAAATTTAAATAGTTTAACTAAAACTTGCAATTTGGTAACTTGAGGGGTTCTTTTTGCATGGAATTTTCTTGTACTCTCTCTCACCCATCCTCACCCACTCATGGCCGGCCCCACCACCACCAACAGAAGCCCACTCACTTTCCCCCTCCTTTTTACTTCTTTCATGTGAAAAGAATGGTTAAAATAAAGGTTTTTTTATATATTTATGTAGGTGGGGGTATTATGGTAATTGGGAGGGGATTTGACTTAGTTTTTTTCACATCAGTCCCTCACAACTCCCCACTTCCTCCCATGGCCGAAAATGACCAGCAGCAGCCCTATTTTTTCCCCCAAATTCACATCTCTTTTGCTTCAATTTCATCTCAAAACACATCAAAAAAATCCACAATTCCTTCACTAATTCAAAGCTAATTCCTATTCTACCTCTTCTAACATTCAAATTGGTTTAAAGCATGGTGAAAGGAGGTGTCTTTAGAGGCTAGAGAACCTAGGGTTTCAAACTTGAGAGGTATAATTCTAATCTAATGTTTAATTTGTAGTTTGATTATGCTAAAATAGGCTTTTAAAGTGTTAATTTAGTTGTTGTTGCTTGTGTGATAAAATTCAAGAGAAGGGTTGATATTAGAAATTGAAATTGAATCATTTCATGTGGGTTAATTTGAGTGTTGTAGTTAGCTAGTAGTGTGGATTGGGTGATTGTGCAATGTTGTGACCATTTTGTCGCAAATCCGCGATGTTTGCGCAATTTTTCGATTTCTAGTGCAAACTAGGTTTTGTAAAATATTTTCTTATGTGAGATAAAACTATTGTGAGGGCTTTATCATATGATTGTTGTTTTCATGAGGAGTTTAACATGTTAATGGAATGCTAAAAACCAAACCTTGTAGCTAGTTGCAAATTGTTATTTCAAAATTTTGCTAATTAAGCTATTTGTAAACTAAGTTTTTGGGTTTAATGAACTTGATAAGATTAAAAATCTAATTAGGGTTGTATGACTTATTTATAATATTTAGTGGATATTGTGGCCGCTAGGTTTGTTTAAATATCAAGTTTTGTACTAAAACGGTTAATTTTGCTTGCTAGATTTTCGGAAAAATAGCTTTTTAAGTGAGTTTGAGATTTTTGTGAATTGCAACCTATTTCATATTATAATTAGTGTTTGTGAATATGCAAATGAGTGTGTTTGGATTTTTCTCGATGGTTTGGCGTTTGTACGCCGACGTCGAGGGTTTTTGGGTTGAATTGTGAAAGCAACCATAGGGTTTGTGTAACATCTCAAAAATTAATAATAATAATAAAATATTATTTTTGGGAATTTTTATAATTTAATATTATTTTATTGAATATTTTAATATTTTGGGATTATTAAATACAAATAAATGGAAAAAAAATTTAGAAAAATTATGGAAAATTCTAAAATAGGGTATTTTATGGATTTATGCTATTTTTAAGTTTTTATGATTAATTATATGCTAATTTAATGCTAATCGCGATTAAAAATCGCTAATCGGGTTTTAGCAATTTTGTGCAAAATATGCACATATGTTTTTCTACACCTGTGTTACTTTTATATTGCCATGGTGGTTCTTTTGGGGTCACTATTTGAGTGAGAAGAAAAAGAAAAGAAAAGATAAAGGAAATGGAATGATGATGAGAGAGAGAGAGAGGGTAGGTATAGGTCAACTTTCCCTTTTGAAGCCATGCTTCCATCATTTCTTCACCCTCATTTTTCTCTCCCCTTTCTTGAGCTGCTGCTGCTGCTCCTGCTTCTCTTCTCATTTCCCTCCTCTTCAATCCCCAAAAACATCTTAAATCCAACCCCGAAACCCCATTTCCTCTTCACAAAACATGCTCACAAGCTTGAGAGGATCGCATTGGAGTAAGAAAGGGCTGATCTTGAGGACTTTGAGCAACTCAAGAAAATTCTTGAGTTGCCAAAGAAGGTAATTTCTGCACCCTAGAGTAGTATTTCAATTTCCTTGTGCATCTATACTAGTTTCGTATCGATATTGTGTCATTTTGTGGGCTTTGGAGAATTCCAGTTAGGGTTTAGGTGAGATCTGAAATCAAAGGTGAATTGAGGTGTAATTAGAGGTTTTAACCCCTGGTGTGATGTTGTATTAGATCAAACGTGAAGATAAAACCCAGAATACGGATTTAGCAAATCGATATCGGGGAAAACTGGAAATCTGTCACTGTTTTTAGGAATCTGCTATCACCTCGAGACCCCTAAAATAAAATTGGTTGGACAGTGATATGTACAGGCACCCAGGAAGCTAACCCCAAGACCCCAGCTCCCATTTCTTCTTCCAGGCCGCCAATTTATTCCCATTGGCCGCAAATTGCGGCCTGGGTCCCACCATTTTGGCTCGTATTGGTTCTGTAGCTCCTACATGTTTATGTTAGACCCCTGGTATATATAGATTTGTATAAATTAACCTAGGGTGAAATCTGGGACATATTTCCTAAGTTGCTGTTTTGGATTCGTGTTTCCGTATTCCGTATTTTTAATTCTGCAATTGTGTATTGTGTTTTGCCTCGACTATTTGGCGTTTATACGACGATATAGAGGAATTATTGATGGTTTTGAAGGCGTGCCATAGGTTCTAACCTATAGGCCCCTTATCGTATCGTTTTGGATTTCATGTGCCGTTTTAGCTTTGATTTGGTTTTAATGCGCATATACGACACTTTGATGTGTAGGTACCCATGAAGACTTTGGGACGACAAGCAAATGCGTGGTGACGTCCACAAATGATGACGCAAGGTGAGTAGATTATATCTACAGGGGGAAGTCGGGTGGATGGCGTATAGCACCCCCGCAGTCCGTAGTTAGTATACTATGTAGATTATATATATGATAGTTATAGTGTGTTATGGTTAGTTAGGGGTAGAAGTAACTAGCGTAGTTCCTAGTTGCGAACCCTAGGATAGATTTACACCCACACGCATACACTTGTATGTTCCGTATACTTGCACTTTGTTGATGATATTGGACGACATTGGTGATGAGTCGATGATATTGAGCCTTGTGCCGCAAGATCGGTGGTTTGATATGATTCATATTTGGGATATGACATGTGATTCTTGCGGGCTTGGGATGTGTGTTTACCCCGCATTCATACTTTATAGATGGTATCAGATATATTAGACTTAGATCAGTACCCCAGATTACGTGATATGATGATAATGATACCTGATATTTAATAAGAGGAATGTGATTTTGACCGTACCCAGCTATTAGGATGCCGTACGACGATTTACCGTACGAGCTTTACATTGATGATAGATCCGCACTCATGACTTGAGGAGGTCATATGATATATTGTATCGTACGCGATACTACTGAGGCGGGATCACCGACTATATATATACATATCGACTCAGATTTAGGTGGTTTCCATACCCCTCCCGATTGACCTGATACTTAGATCAGTAGTTTGCATAGTAGAGGTTAGGCTAGACCCGAGTCATACCTATTTCAAAAACTACGAATCAGGCATATCTTAGAGACAAATAAAGGGATCCTACGGATACTTTAAAAAGGTGTATCTTTTCTTAAAAACACCGTAGCCCTGATTTTACTAAAAACCCTGATTCGTCTTATTTCAAAGGGCATAACTGCATGATACATATATATATTGATGTAATTTCTTCACTGTGGTGTTGATTATTTGATTTCCGCATACTCATGCTATTTATACTGCCTGCATATGTTACCATCATGCTGTTAGGACACCAGCACCATTATCGATGATGCATATGTTCCACGTACACTTGCTTGCCGGCTCACACACTTCATCATCGATAATTGCAATGTCACTACACTGTAGTACTGTCGCATTAAGGATACGACCATTGCATTGCATACTTGTATACATACTCATTGTACACTTATATTTGTACACATGCTTGTTGCACATACACAGATGATATTTCTAGTTTTGGGAACCGCAAAATACTCTTTAAAACGGATTCATTTTAAAAGAGCGGCTTCCCCAATATGTGCATATCACTATTCCGTATTGCATGATATATCGATATGCTTACGTTCTTTTAGATGTTGCATACATCATGTTTTCTGATTATACGCATTGAGATATGTTGTTTCCATGATATTTCTGGATTTGGGAACCGTGGCTATTTCAACTGAGAATATGTATTGTCTTTAAAAACCCGGTTTCCCTTGATATGATATTTCAGTGCGTCCACCATGTGTTTTCTCGGTTCTGAGAGTGGCATATGAAACCCGATTCGAGGAGCTGTAGGCACCGTCTGCGGGTACATGGTGGACCCGGTAAGGTACCCCGGGGCAAGAAGACTCGTATATGTTAGATGGTGAGCCTGGCAGGGGAGCACTACCTACAGGTGATAGTATTTGGACTCGGCGGTTATCGTGGGGATACCGACCGGAGTATGTACGTATGGATACGTCGAAATTCGAGGGTCGAAGCTGGGCACTCGAGTTTTCTAGACAGCGTATGATACGTACCTATCAGGGCCAGTCTTGGTGACAGCGCCTGATAGACGAGGATTTACGTGCCGATACTAGGCACAGGTTTCATGATGTTTTACGATATTTCCATGATTTGATTATATCCTCATAATTCCATGCATATGCTTTACGATATTTACATGCATGATGCTTATTGTCATTGGGTGACAGGTGGACGGGATCCACACTTATACAGACATTGATCACATATACACTGGATTTACATTGATCATATTTTATATGTATATATAACAGGGTATGAGGGCGCTGTTATATATACCCTTACACCAATATTAGTGGTATGGGACGCTAATATATGTGTATTGGTATTCATTTGATACTTCATCATATTTATTTCGTGCAGACATACCCTATACTTATGACATATTATTACCTGAGACACTGGCACGAGTACTTGACACTACCTACATGTTTAGATGATACACTACTACTTTAGCATGCTTCGGACTTACTTTTGAGGTTTACATTATACTGATCGTATTGACCTAGGTTTATGTCTTGCATTCGGTTTCTGCTTGTAGATGTTTTCTATTCACGAGTTGGCAACTCACCCCCGTTGTGCCACAGTTCCTGCAGGGTTTTGCCGTACAGGTTCCATAGCGGCATTTCTGGCACACTGCTTCTTTGCGGGTGATTTGCTTTGGTAGGTGGGTTCCTTTGCATCAAGAACCACCATTGTATTTATTTTATCCATTGTATCTAGAATTTCCATCAACCAAAACTTGTATATTGTTTCAGACCTAGACATTAGTGATGTATTATTTGACCTTAGAGTCGTGCTTAGTAGTATTGCGGTTTTCTTGCTTTTGGAGCTTTCCTTTTGTGTTTGATCCTCGCCATTCGGCGTTGTATATTATTATTGCTTGTATGGTTGTGACCGTCGATTGACGAAGAGCTAGCTCCCGCTTGGGGATGCCTTTTATCATTGCATATATATTGCTATTCTTGTTGTACCCTGTTCGGGGCCAGTTTTTACAAAAGAAACTCTGCCGAAATTTTTAGAAAAGACTTTACTTTTTTTTTAAATCCATTTTCGGCTTAGTTATTTAAAAACCTTGACTTCAAACATGTTTTTTTTCACTTCTTAAAACCAGTTTTCTTATTTACTCTTACAATGGTTTTAGATTTCTGGGCTTTTGGCTTACTTGGATCAGATGGAGTCCTATAGACTTCGTATGGTTCAGGTGCCAGTCACGTGCTCTTTTCGGGTCGTGACAAAGTTGGTATCAGAGCGCTAGGTTAACCTTGGTTCGAGTCTAAGTTTGACTATGTGGAGCCTAGGGCGTCTATATGTATATACGGAACTTAGGCTTGACCTTACGGAACTTAGACTTAGTCGAGGGGGTACTAGACCCGAACTTTCTTCTTTTAGGATGACCCTTGGTTGATGGAGTAGGTGACTGCAGTAGAGTGACGTACCGTGGGTATGTTCCGCGGCATACTTACGACACGCCACTCCGCTTAAGGAGCCTTAGGATGTACATTTTCTTGCATAGTATTATATTCATTCCTGATCTATCTTCATCGATACTGGTTATGATTTTGCTGCTACGATCACACGGGCAGAGAGAGCTATGGCTAGAGTTGCGTCAGCATGAGCTCGTCCTGGACGAGGACTGACCAGAGCGTGATTTCAGAGACTTACGATTGCGTTGAGGGGCGTCGTCTAGTTGTGTTTTTCGCGCCATGAGCGTTTGATGGACCACCTTTACGAGATTTCCCGGACGTGCCATTTGGTACCAGAGGAGCAGGCTACTGCTAGAGGCCAGCCAGAGGTGATGACCATTGATATATCGCTTTTTCAGGATGATAGAGGCGCTGTTTAGCGTACAGACGAACAAGCCAGTTATTGCTGCGAACGATGAGATATCGTCCCAGATGATTGGAGCTACTGCGGCATGAGTTATATTTAGAGATGTGTTGGAAGGTCGCTAGTCACTTGAGGATAGATGACTAGGACATGTGGTTCGTCCGCTTACCGATGCGAGGTCATCAGATAGATTGCTTCCAGCTAGAGACGACTTCACGCGGAGACGTTGAGAGTCGACAGAGACGATCGGATGTCAGGAGGCCATTTTCCAAGTTTAAAGTATACGGAAAGACATGCAGGCGATTCTATGGACCCTCTAGAAGAATGAAACCCTAACTCAACTTAATGACCGTATGAAAGCCTTTGAATCTTAGGGTTTGCGGCAGTTCCGCGGCGCCATTAGTGAGGCTTGGGTTTGCCTTTCTACGGCTGGACCACCGATGCTGTGGCATGTATTCGATACTATTAAACTGTACTCAAGATGTTGATCTCTTGGGGGACTATGAGGTTCTGACGAGTCGATCGAATGTTTCGACATCATTCGGATATCATGTGATGAGAGGCATTGCTTGGGAGACTCCAGATACGAGTATAGCCGTTGGATCGCAGTCCGTGCAGCCACGATGAGACGAGTTCAAATCAGTCGACATCGAAGCAGAGTGAAGTAAAGAGTTCGCAAGAGATTTCGACGAGATGACGTCCCACTCCGCTGAAATCAGAGACGTGATACGTACGCGGAGGCATTGTATGTGGATATACCTTCCAGAAGGAGGCGCGATAAGTATCCAGCCGTTCCGGAATAAGAATTAGCTTCAGCAATGGATGATGACTTCCGGGCGATCCGGCAGGAATGAGATTTGAGAGAGAAACCTCGACAGGACTTTTCTGGAATATGATACGAGAGACCTAGACCCAGAGGTGGTCGTATTGCGCATATCCAGCAGGCCCGAGTTCGGCATCGTCGACGAGGTAGTTGACCAGGTTCGGATAAGGACTTTACCCAGATGCGTTGTGAATTGTTCAAGTACGGACGAGTATTGAGTATTCCTCCGACGGTGGGGACGCGTTCCCGAGGACCTGTACGGCCAGACACCTTCTACAGAATGATGAAGCTACAGAGTACGCGATTTCGAGTCCATGTGAGAGATTGCGGATTGTCCGTAGCCAAGGGCATTGCAGTGCGTAGTTTGAGACGTAACGTCGAAGTGGACGGAAGTACAGACAAGCGGACAAGAGGTTCGTGCGAGACGCTGACGAGCTGTCATTACTTTCCGTCGAGACCAGAGACCTGATATGCTTATGGAGGCATTGGGATGCGACCAGTTTCCGAGAAATGTTGTGCTGAGGACGCAGATGTCCATCGAGCGAGAGGAGATTATGAAAGAGTACCAGCCTTCGTACAGACCGGCATAGGCAAGATCGGAAGAGACCTTGAGCAGGATTCCTTCCAGGACATTGCTGCAATGATATTTGCACCCAGGATCAGATGTGTGATGTGCATTCAGAGATGCCAGAGGCCGACGCCAGTGACATGCTGCTCTACGAGTAGTCATAATGATTGACCAAGAGATGGCCAGAGAAGTGCCAGAACGGAATCGTCCCCGTTAGCACACCTGACAGGGCCGATGAGCCGATGGATCGTGAGCGTGGTAATCCGCAGGGCAGATAAAGACCCAGAGACAGAGGACGCCAGACCGTGAGCAGGAGGCAAGTAGATATCTTGCGATGCTAGCATTGGATGCACCGACAGCTTCTCGATCTTGAAGGAGGAACTACCAACGACAGTATTAATGATTTGTGATTTTGTGATTCGATTATCACGTATCCGTCATCTTGGATTTCGGTATTTTGGGCGTTCTGTTTGCATGATTTAGTTTTGAAGACTGAGTTTCATGATATTTGTTTTACGCATCCACTGGGTATTCATATTGTGCGCATAGCTATTACATTTGAGGTATTGATTGTGATATCACGCCTATCTTATGTAGTGATTTGATTTACACTTCCAGCATAGTGTTCATGCACCTTTAGTGTTTTAATATACGATTTTGGTGCACGCCAGATGCACTAAATCGGGATACTTCGTGCATGTCACATGCACCTGCTTTTGCTGTCCGGCACACACGTGGCCTATGACAGATGTTTCGTGCACACCCGTTGCACCTAGATGTTGTTTTTATGGCACATTCATGGATTTTGATTTCCGTGCGTACCAGACGCACCGGATATTCATATATACATTTTGAGATTTATTCCTTATGGGACATTACGTTTTATGATATTTGCTATGTGTTTTCATACTGAGCAGGACTTGTCAGAGGACAGTACCCACATACTTTTGCATGTAGTTGCTTTAGTTATTTACACATACAGATTTCATATATACATGTATAATTTTGATATATACCATATTAGTTTTGTTTTGAATTTGACATTGTGTCTTTATCACGACTCCGATGATTGCGGGATGCTTGACGGAGTTTTGATTTTGAGCTATCTGCTCACTACTTATGCGCATACATTGCGCTAAGATGCGTTATATATATTGATAGTTTCGGAGCCCCGACGACTTGGACATTTTGTTTTTTTTTGAAATGTTTTACTATTTGGGGGTTTAAATTTAAATTCGGGGACCGAATTTCTTTAAGGGGGGAAGATTGTAACATCTCAAAAATTAATAATAATAATAAAATATTATTTTTGGGAATTTTTATAATTTAATATTATTTTATTGAATATTTCAATATTTTGGGATTATTAAATACAAATAAATGGAAAAAAATTTGGAAAAATTATGGAAAATTCTAAAATAGGGTATTTTATGGATTTATGCTATTTTTAAGTTTTTATGATTAGTTATATGCTAATTTAATGCTAATCGCGATTAAAAATCGCTAATCGGGTTTTAGCAATTTTGTGCAAAATATGCACATATATTTTTCTACACTTGTGTTACTTTTCTATTGCCATGGTGGTTCTTTTGGGGTCACTATTTGAGTGAGAAGAAAAAAAAAAGAAAAGATAAAGGAAATGGAATGATGATGTGAGAGAGAGAGGGGGTAGATATAGGTCAACTTTTCCTTTTGAAGCCATGCTCCCATCATTTCTTCACCCTCATTTTTCTCTCCCCTTTCTTGAGCTGCTGCTGCTGCTGCTGCTCCTGCTTCTCTTCTCATTTCCCTCCTCTTCAATCCCCAAAAACATCTTAAATCCAACCCCGAAACCCCATTTCCTCTTTACAAAACATGCTCACAAGCTTGAGAGGATCGCATTGGAGTAAGAAAGGGCTGATCTTGAGGACTTTGAGCAACTCAAGAAAATTCTTGAGTTGCCAAAGAAGGTAATTTCTGCACCCTAGAGTAGTATTTCAATTTCCTTATGCATCTATACTAGTTTCGTATCGATATTGTGTCGTTTTGTGGGCTTTGGAGAATTCAAGTTAGGGTTTAGGTGAGATCTGAAATCAAAGGTGAATTGAGGTGTAATTAGAGGTTTTAACCCCTGGTGTGATGTTGTATTGGATCAAACCTGAAGATAAAACCCAGAATACGGATTTAGCAAATCGATATCGGGGAAAACTGGAAATCTGTCACTGTTTTTAGGAATCTGCTATCACCCCGAGACCTCTAAAATAAAATTGGTTGGACAGTGATATGTGAAGGCACCCAGGAAGCTAACCCCAAGACCCCAGCTCCCATTTCTTCTTCCAGGCCGCCAATTTATTCCCATTGGCCACAAATTGCGGCCTGGGTCCCACCATTTTGGCTCGTATTGGTTCTGTAGCTCCTACATGTTTATGTTAGACCCCTGGTATATATAGATTTGTATAAATTAACCTAGGGTGAAATCTGGGACATATTTCCTAAGTTGCTGTTTTGGATTCGTGTTTCCGTATTCCGTATTTTTAATTCTGCAATTGTGTATTGTGTTTTGCCTCGACTATTTGGCGTTTATACGACGATATAGAGGAATTATTGATGGTTTTGAAGGCGTGCCATAGGTTCTAACCTATAGGCCCCTTATCGTATCGTTTTGGATTTCATGTGCCGTTTTAGCTTTGATTTGGTTTTAATGCGCATATACGACACTTTGATGTGTAGGTACCCATGAAGACTTCGGGACGACAAGCAAATGCGTGGTGACGTCCACAAATGATGACGCAAGGTGAGTAGATTATATCTACAGGGGGAAGTCGGGTGGATGGCGTATAGCACCCCCGCAGTCCGTAGTTAGTATACTATATAGATTATATATATGATAGTTATAGTGTGTTATGGTTAGTTAGGGGTAGAAGTAACTAGCGTAGTTCCTAGTTGCGAACCCTAGGATAGATTTACACCCACACGCATACACTTGTATGTTCTGTATACTTGCACTTTGTTGATGATATTGGACGACATTGGTGATGAGTCGATGATATTGGGCCTTATGCCGCAAGATCGGTGGTTTGATATGATTCATATTTGGGATATGACATGTGATTCTTGCGGGCTTGGGATGTGTGTTTACCCCGCATTCATACTTTATAGATGGTATCAGATATACTAGACTTAGATCAGTACCCCAGATTACGTGATATGATGATAATGATACCTGATATTTAATAAGAGGAATATGATTTTGACCGTACCCAGCTATTGGGATGCCGTACGACGATTTACCGTACGAGCTTTACATTGATGATAGATCCGCACTCATGATTTGAGGAGGTCATATGATATATTGTATCATACGCGATACTACTGAAGCGGGATCACTGACTATATATATACATATCGACTCAGATTTAGGTGGTTTCCATACCCCTCCCGATTGACCTGATATTTAGATCAGTAGTTTGCATAGTAGAGGTTAGGCTAGACCCGAGTCATACCTATTTCAAAAACTACGAATCAGGCATATCTTAGAGACAAATAAAGGGATCCTACGGATACTTTAAAAAGGTGTATCTTTTCTTAAAAACACCGTAGCCCTGATTTTACTAAAAACCCTGATTCGTCTTATTTCAAAGGGCATAACTGCATGATACATATATATTGATGTAGTTTCTTCACTGTGGTGTTGATTATTTGATTTCCGCATACTCATGCTATTTATACTGCCTGCATATGTTACCATCATGCTGTTAGGACACCAGCACCATTATCGATGATGCATATGTTCCACGTACACTTGCTTGCCGGCTCACACACTTCATCATCGATAATTGCCATGTCACTACACTGTAGTACTGTCGCATTAAGGATACGACCATTGCATTGCATACTTGTATACATACTCATTGTACACTTATATTTGTACACATGCTTGTTGCACATACACAGATGATATTTCTAGTTTTGGGAACCGCAAAATACTCTTTAAAACGGATTCATTTTAAAAGAGCGGCTTCCCCAATATGTGCATATCACTATTCCGTATTGCATGATATATCGATATGCTTACGTTCTTTTAGATGTTGCATACATCATGTTTTCTGATTATACGCATTGAGATATGTTGTTTCCATGATATTTCTGGATTTGGGAACCGTGGCTATTTCAACTGAGAATATGTATTGTCTTTAAAAACCCGGTTTCCCTTGATATGATATTTCAGTGCGTCCACCATGTGTTTTCTCGGTTCTGAGAGTGGCATATGAAACCCGATTCGAGGAGCGGTAGGCACCGTCTGCGGGTACATGGTGGACCCGGTAAGGTACCCCGGGGCAAGAAGACTCGTATATGTTAGACGGTGAGCCTGACAGGGGAGCACTACCTACCGTTGATAGTATTTGGACTCGGCGGTTATCGTGGGGATACCGACCGGAGTATGTACGTATGGATACGTCGAAATTCGAGGGTCGAAGCTGGACACTCGGGTTTTCTAGACAGCGTATGATACGTACCTATCAGGGCCAGTCTTGGTGACAGCGCCTGATAGACGAGGATTTACGTGCCGATGCTAGGCACAGGTTTCATGATGTTTTACGATATTTCCATGATTTGATTATATCCTCATAATTCCATGCATATGCTTTACGATATTTACATGCATGATGCTTATTGTCATTGGGTGACAGGTGGACGGGATCCACACTTATACAGACATTGATCACATATACACTGGATTTACATTGATCATATTTTATATGTATATATAACAGGGTATGAGGGCGCTGTTATATATACCCTTACACCAATATTAGTGGTATGGAACGCTAATAAATGTGTATTGGTATTCATTTGATACTTCATCATATTTATTTCATGCAGACATACCCTATACTTATGACATATTATTACCTGAGACACTGGCACGAGTACTTGACACTACCTACATGTTTAGATGATACACTACTACTTTAGCATGCTTCGGACTTACTTTTGAGGTTTACATTATACTGATCGTATTGACCTAGGTTTATGTCTTGCATTCGGTTTCTGCTTGTAGATGTTTTCTATTCACGAGTTGGCAACTCACCCCCGTTGTGCCACAGTTCCTGCAGGGTTTTGCCGTACAGGTTCCATAGCGGCATTTCTGGCACACTGCTTCTTTGCGGGTGATTTGCTTTGGTAGGTGGGTTCCTTTGCATCAAGAACCACCATTGTATTTATTTTATCCATTGTATCTAGAATTTCAATCAACCAAAACTTGTATATTGTTTCAGACCTAGACATTAGTGATGTATTAATTGACCTTAGAGTCGCGCTTAGTAGTATTGCGGTTTTCTTGCTTTTGGAGCTTTCCTTTTGTGTTTGATCCTTGCCATTCGGCGTTGTATATTATTATTGCTTGTGTGGTTGTGACCGTCGATTGACGAAGAGCTAGCTCCCGCTTGGGGATGCCTTTTATCATTGCATATATATTGTTATTCTTGTTGTACCCCGTTCGGGGCCAGTTTTTACAAAAGAAACTCTGCCGAAATTTTTAGAAAAGACTTTACTTTTTTTTTAAATCCATTTTCGGCTTAGTTATTTAAAAACTTTGACTTCAAACATGTTTTTCTTCACTTCTTAAAACCAGTTTTCTTATTTACTCTTACAATGGTTTTAGATTTCTGGGCTTTTGGCTTACTTGGATCAGATGGAGTCCTATAGACTTCGTATGGTTCAGGTGCCAGTCACGTGTTCTTTTCGGGTCGTGACAATTTGACCTATGTGGGATTCGTGTGTCGTTTTGGTCATGAGTCGGATTTTAATGCGATACGGTGCGTTATGATATGTAGGTACCCCATGTGGACTTTGAGACGACAAGCAAGCGCGTGGCGACGTCGGCACCTGCGAGCAAGGACCAGGTGAGTAGATTTATATCTACGGAGAGAAGTCGTGTGGATGGCGTATAGCACCCCCGCAATTCGTGGTGATGTATACGAATACGTATACACACATATATTTTGATTATATATATTATGTTGATATGAGACTTGATGATAAAGGTAGTTCTAGGTGTTCATGGATTAGTTTAGTGTTAGTTGCGAAATCCTAGAGTAGTTGTTACACCCACACACGCACACGCACACATGCATTCATCTATGTTATTACCTGTGCGCATATGGGGAGATGTGTTTATGTGTTCACCTGGGTATGGGACTTGGTGTTCACATACTGGATTTGTGGATGATACTTGGGATTGAGATGAATCGATGAGATTTGAGTTGAGGCCGTGAGATCGGTGATATGGCAGGATTCGTACTTGAGATACTTCCTCATGTTATAGCGGATCTTTGGATGACAATGCCATGTGAATAGTGATATTAGTAGTGTACTAGACATAGGTCAGTACCCCAAATGATGATCTTGATAAAGAGGATACCAGATGAACAGTGTGATGAGTATGATATTGACCCGTACCCAGATTTGGGGATGCCGTACGACGGATTTACGTACGAGCTATATATTGATGATTGATCCGCACTCTTGACTTGGGATGTCTGATTATAGATATGGTATCGGATATGATATTATTGAGGCGGGATCACCGACTAATATATATACAGGTATGTATATGTATCGACTCAGATGTTAGGCGGTTTCCTTACCTGTAGTTCAGCTTGTTAGTTCAGCCGTATAGTTTAGTGTAGTTGTTAGAATAGATTAGACTCCTACCTATTTCAAAACTAACGAATCGTAGGTATTTTAAAAGACTGGTCAAGGGATTCTACGGATATTTCAAAAGACGTATCTTTTCTTAAAAACTCCGTAGCCCTTATTTTCAAAACACCGCGATTCGTGTTATTTCAAAAGGCACTATTGTAGGACTTATATTAGGGTAATGCAGATTAGTTATCGTTGTATCTAGTATTCAGCTCCCGCATATTATTGTTGTTGCTCCGCATCGCATACTTATTGTAATTCATTTTTCATTATTGATATCATGCTGTTAGAACACCATCACCATTACCGATGATGCGTATGTACCACGTACACTTACTTGCCGGCTCACACACATCTTCATCGGTAATTGCCATGTCACGTACACTTAGAAAATACTATTACATTGACATAGCCTGTTAGCTAATAGTTTAGACATGATATTAGTGTACTTGACTTATATGCTAGTTTAGACATTGTAGTTATTACCTGCTACTTCATGCATGTTATTATTCACTGTTATGCCGCATTCATGGATTCTCATGCATATATTCACTATCTTACGCGCTATTGAGGTTTTGGATTCGGATTTCCATGAGATTTTCTGGATTTGGGGGAATACCGCAAAACTTATACAAACTTCTTCTCTCTTTTTAATAAAAAGCGCGGTTTTCCCATGATGTATGAGTCGTCCACCATGAGTTTGTTGATGGATTTCGAGACCTGAGTTCGAGGAGTGGAGGAACCGTTTCGGGTACATGTTGGACCCGGTGCGGTACCCCAGGGCAAGAGGATCGCAGATGATGGCGTTGAGCCTGGCACGGGAGCACTACCGACCGGTGATTTTACCCGACGCGTAGGATATCCGGAGGATACCGTCGTAGTCTTGAGATGGATGGTAGGGGCCGGTCTGGACTGACGGCGCCCTAGATATTGAGATTGAGACATTAAGATTTTGAGCTATTGAGGTACTGAGATTTGATGATACAGGCCAGTCCGGATAGCCGGAGCCTGAGATTTTGAGACATTGAGATTTATGTTTTCTGTCAATACTAGACACTGTTTATGCTGATTTCATTTATGATACCTCTTTTAAAAAGATACAGAAATCTCACTAATTTATGAAAGCAGTTTTCTTCAATACATGCATTCTATTTCATGCATTCATACCTCATCCATATGATATATTGCTACATGAGGCATTGACACGAGCACTTGGTATTACCGTTGTTTAGAGGTATACCCTAGCCATTGTTATAGGTTGCTGGTTATATATTTGAGTATATATTATGATTGTATGACTTAGGATTGCGTTGTTCATGCGATTTCTGTTCGTAGATGTTTTCTACTCACGAGTTGGCAACTCACCCCCGTTGTACCACAGTTTCTTGCAGGTTTTGCCGTACAGGTTTCATTACGGCTTTGTTGGCACTGTTTCTTTTCGGGTGACTTGCTAGTAAGTGGGTTTATTTGTATCTTACCCATCATTATACTTTGTATATTATTATTCAGTTGTATCTAGAAGTTCCATCAACCAAACATGTATTTATCTCAGAGATAGAGACCAGTGATGTTTATTCTTTCGACCTTAGAGTCGCGTGTTGTACTTCTATAGATTTCTTGTTGTTTTAAGTTTCCTTTTGAGTTTTGATCCTCGCCCTTGGCGTTATATATTATATTGCTTGTGTGGTTGTAACCGTCGATTGACGAAGAGCTAGCTCCCGCTTGGGGATGCCTTTTTATTGATTTCGTATACTATTCATGTTGTATCCCGTTTGGGGGCCAGTATTTACAAAGGAGACTCTGCCGAAATTTTCAGGAAATATTTGATGTTTTTAAAAACACATAATTCGGCTTATGCTATTAAAACTACTTGCTTTTAGTTGGTTTTCCTTCACTCCACTACTTTTCTTGGTTTGGTTTTCTGGGTTTTCGGCTTACTTAGATTACGTACGCCTCGAGACATTTTGTAGTTTAAGTGTCGGTCATATTCCGTACTTTCGGGACGTGACAAAGTTGGTATCAGAGCGTTAGGTTTTACCTTCGGAGCGTAGGATGACCCTTGGTTGATGGAATAGGTGACTAAAGTAGAGTGACGTACCGTGGGTATGTTCCGCGGCATACTTACGATATGCTACTCCGCATAAGAAGCCTTAGGATGTACATTTCCTTGCACAGTATTATATTCCTTCCTATGATCTGGCCTCATCGGTACCAGTTATGGTTTTGCTGCCACGATTACGGGCAGGAAGAGCTACGACTAGAGTTGCGGTCAGCACGAGCTCGTTACGGACGAGAACTGACCAGGGCGTAATTTCGACGACACACGATTGTAGAGATGTGTTTTTTTATTGTGTTTTTGCGCCACGAGCGTTGGATGGATCGTTGTATGAGATTACTCGGACGTGCAGATCAGCACCAAAGGATTGCGCCACTGATAGAGGCCAACCGGATTTTGATGACCGATGATGTATTGCGTATTCGTGATGATTGAGGCACCGTTCAGCGTGCAGACGAGTGAGCCAGTTGTTGCTGCGAACGACGAGATATCGCCCCAGATGTTGGAGCTATTGTAGTACGAGTTATACTAAGAGATGATAAAAGGTCGCTAGTCACCGAGGATGAATAACTAGGACATGTAGTTCGTTTGGTACCCGATGCGAGGTCATCAGATAGATTGATTCCAGCTAGAGACGACTTCACGCGGAGACGTTGAGAGTCGACAGAGATGATCGAATGTCAGAAACCTATTATTCCAAGTTTAAAGTATTCGGAAAGACATGCAGGCAATTCTATGGACCCTCTAGAAGAATGAAATCCTAACTCGACTTAATGACCGTGTGAAAGCCTTTGAACCTTAGGGTTTGCGGCAGTTCCACGGCGCCATTAGTGAGGCTTGGGTTTGCCCTTCTACGGCTGGACCACCGATGCTGTGGTATGTACTCGATACTATTGAACTGTATCCAAGATGTTGAGCTCTTGGGGGATTATGAGTTTTTGACGAATCGATCAAAGGGTTCGACTTCCATCGGATGCTAGGTGGTGAGATGCATTTCTTGGGAGACTCCAGATACGAGGATAGCCGTTGGAGCTCAGTCCATGCAGCCACGACGAGACGAGTCCGAAGCAGTCGACATTGGAGAAAAGTAGAGTAAGAGGTTCGTACAAGATCTGGATAAGATGGCATTCCACTCCGCCAACATCAGAGATGCGATACGCATGCCGAGGCATTGTACTTGGATATACCTTCCAGAAGGAGTCGCGATGAGTATGCAGCCGTTCTGGAACAAGAAGTAGATATAGTAAAGGACGATGACTTCCGGACAGTTCGGCAGAGACGAGATTTGAGATAGACCTCGACGGGACTTTTCTGGAATAAATTACGAGAAGACTCGGACCCAGGAGTGGTCATGTTACGCACACCAGCAGGCCAGGGTTCAGGATCGTCGAAGAGATATGCTATGAGTGACCACGACAGTTGGCCAGAGATTCTTGGAGGATGTGCTTGAGCGGGACTATTCCGCCATATTTGATTTCGGTATTTTGGACGGTCTATTTGCATGATTGATTTTGATGATGGAGTTTCATGATATTTGTTTTCATGCACTATGGTTGCACCTACTAAATATTTACGATTTTTGCACAGTTGTTGCACCTGATATCGTTTTCGTGCCTTGGTTTCATATGTTTATGATTTATGGGTTTCATACAGTGAGATGATTTTGTGCATATGTATGCACACGATTTGGTTTTTGCACTCGGTATAGTTCACATATGCTTGCAGTGCAGTGATACGCATTTTGTGCACTTAGATGCACTGGACTTCGATTTCGATTGTAATGCTCGATATTGGTTTTATGCACCTGATTGGATTTTGCGCATGTTTGGCGCTTGATATTGGATTTCATGATTTCGTGCATGATGGATGCTCCTGATTTGGGTTTTCACGCATGTTGGGCGCATGTTATGAGATACGATTTTGGTGCACACCAGATGCACTAAATCGAGATTCTTCGTGCATGTCAGATGCACCTGTTTTGCTGTCAGGCACACCTGTTGCCCTTGACAGATGTTTCGTGCACAACCGATGCACTTAGATGTTGTTTCTGTGCATATGTATGGCACATTCATGGATTTCGATTTCCGTGGCAAATGGCATTCATATATATATTTGGGACCGATTTATGTTGGAGCAGTATATTTTATGATATTTGCTATTTGGTTTAGTACTGAGCAGGACTAGTCACAGGACAGTACCTGAGTCTATTTTTGCATGCATTGATAGTTATCGAAGGGATTTCCAAAGAAGAGCTATAGTCTCAGTATTTACCTACGTGTCCGAGATGACACGAAACATTTTATAAAGGAAACCCTTCTGAAATTGCTTTCAAAATGGCGAGACGTGCATATTAAACAAAGAATATATATATATATATGTGTAGTTATTTTCTTACAATAGACGTCCGCCACTGTGCAGTGTTGCGAACATCGCGCGGCGATTTGAAAAAGGTTTGGCATGCATTGCTTCTAGATGCTTTAATGATGTATATCATTTTGGTTTTCGTATTGGATCTTGACATTGATGTCTTCCCCATGACTCCGATGATTGCGGGATGCTTGACGGAGTTTTGATTTTGAGTTATATGCTCATTTTTCATGTGCATGCGCTGCGCTACGATTTGTTTTATGTATTTATGATTTCGGAGCCCCGACGACTTTATGGTTTTGCTTAGATGTTTTAGTATTTGGGGGGAGTTTTAATTTAAATTCGATGACCGAATTTCTTTAAGGGGGGAAGATTGTAACGTTTTAAAAATCGTTTCGGTGAAATTTCGGAAAATCGGTAAAATAAAGGGGTTTTCCGTAAAAAGTCAAAATGTAAATTTCTTAAATATAAAATTAAATATATATATTCTAGCTATGTAATTACTAGTATTTGGTGTTTATTGAGCCACTGGTAAAATTTCTAGTTTTCCGAAATTAATTGTTTTAATATTATTTTAAGCCGTCACAAATACATTAAATTTAGAGATAAATACAAATTTGAATAGGCTAATTACACTCTATAGAACCTTGACAACTAAAATCTAGTTAGTAATATAAATTTTTAGCAATTTATTTCAAATTCTAATTGGTTATAATTAAGGGGAAAACTAAAATTTAAATAGTTTAACTAAAACTTGCAATTTGGTAACTTGAGGGGTTCTTTTTGCATGGAATTTTCTTGTACTCTCTCTCACCCATCCTCACCCACTCATGGCCAGCCCCACCACCACCAACAGCAGCCCACTCACTTTCCCCCTCCTTTTTACTTCTTTCATGTGAAAAGAATGGTTAAAATAAAGGTTTTTTTTATATATTTATGTAGGTGGGGGTATTATGGTAATTGGGAGGGGCTTTGACTTAGGTTTTTTTTTCACACCATTCCCTCACAACTCCCCACTTCCTCCCATGGCCGAAAATGACCAGCAGCAGCCCCATTTTTTCCCCTAAATTCACATCTCTTTTGCTTCAATTTCATCTCAAAACACATCAAAAAAATCCACAATTCCTTCACTAATTCAAAGCTAATCCCTATTCTACCTCTTCTAACATTCAAATTGGTTTAAAGCATGGTGAAAGAAGGTGTCTTTAGAGGCTAGAGAACCTAGGGTTTCAAACTTGAGAGGTATAATTCTAATCTAATGTTTAATTTGTAGTTTGATTATGCTAAAATAGGCTTTTAAAGTGTTAATTTAGTTGTTGTTGCTTGTGTGATAAAATTCAAGATAAGGGTTGATATTAGAAATTGAAATTGAATCATTTCATGTGGGTTAATTTGAGTGTTGTAGCTAGCTAGTAGTGTGGATTGGGTGATTGTGCAATGTTGTGACCATTTTGTCGCAAATCCGCGATGTTTGCGCAATTTTTCGATTTCTAGTGCAAACTAGGTTTTGTAAAACATTTTCTTATGTGAGATAAAACTATTGTGAGGGTTTTATCATATGATTGTTGTTTTCATGAGGAGTTTAACATGTTAATGGAATGCTAAAAACCAAACCTTGTAGCTAGTTGCAAATTGTTATTTCAAAATTTTGCTAATTACGCTATTTGTAAACTAAGTTTTTGGGTTTAATGAACTTGATAAGATTAAAAATCTAATTAGGGTTGTATGACTTATTTATAATATTTAGTGGATATTGTGGCCGCTAGGTTTGTTTAAATATCAAGTTTTGTATTAAAACGGTTAATTTTGCTTGCTAGATTTTCAGAAAAATAGCTTTTTAAGTGAGTTTGAGATTTTTGTGAATTGCAACCTATTTCATATTATAATTAGTGTTTGTGAATGTGCAAATGAGTGTGTTTGGGTTTTTATCGATGGTTTGGCGTTTGTACGCCGACATCGAGGGTTTTTGGGTTGAATTGTGAAAGCAACCATAGGTTTTGACCTATGTGGGATTCGTGTGTCGTTTTGGTCATGAGTCGGATTTTAATGCGATACGGTGCGTTATGATATGTAGGTACCCCATGTGGACTTTGAGACGGCAAGCAAGCGCGTGCGACGTCGGCACCGGCGAGCAAGGACCAGGTGAGTAGATTTATATCTACGGGTAGAAGTCGGGTGGATGGCGTATAGCACCCCCGCAGTTCGTGGTGATGTAGACGAATACGTATACACACATATATTTTGATTATATATATTATGTTGATATGAGACTTGATGATAAAGGTAGATTCTAGGTATTCATGGATTAGTTTAGTGTTAGTTGTGAAATCCTAGAGTAGTTGTTACACCCACGCACGCACGCACACACATGCATACATCTATGTTATTACCTGTGCGTATATAGGGAGATATGTTTATGTGTTCACCTGGGTATGGGACTAGGTGTTCACATACTGGATTTGCGGATGATACTTGGGATTGAGATGAGTCGATGAGATTTGAGTTGAGGCCGTGAGATCGGTGATATGGCAGGATTCGTACTTGAGATACGTCCTGATGTTATAGCGGATCTTTGGATGACAATACCATGTGAATACTGATATTAGTAGTGTACTAGACGTAGTTCAGTACCCCAGATGATGATCTTGATAAAGAGGATACCAGATGAACAGTATGATGAGTATGATATTGACTCGTACCCAGATTTGGGGATGCCGAAAGACGGATTTTCGTACGAGCTATATATTGATGATTGATCCGCACTCTTGACTTGGGATGTTTGATTATAGATATGGTATCGGATATGATATTATTGAGGCGGGATCACCGACTAATATATATACAGGTATGTATATGTATCGACTCAGATGTTAGGCGGTTTTCTTACCTGTAGTTCAGCTTATTAGTTCAGCCGTATAGTTTAGTGTAGTTGTTAGAATAGATTAGACTCCTACCTATTTCAAAACTAACGAATCGTAGGTATTTTAAAAGACTGGTCAAGGGATTCTACGGATATTTCAAAAGACGTATCTTTTCTTAAAAACTCCGTAGCCCTTATTTTCAAAACACCGCGATTCGTGTTATTTCAAAAGGCACTATTGTAGGACTTATATTAAGGTAATGCAGATTAGTTATCGTTGTGTCTAGTATTCAGCTCCCGCATATTATTTTGTTGCTCCGCATCGCATACTTATTGTAATTCATATTTCATTATTGATATCATGCTGTTAGAATACCATCACCATTACCGATGATGCGTATGTACCACGTACACTTACTTTCCGGTTCACACACATCTTCATCGGTAATTGCCATTTCACGTACACTTAGAAAATACTATTACATTGACATAGCCTGTTAGCTAATAGTTTAGACATGATATTAGTGTACTTGACTTATATGCTAGTTTAGACATTATAGTTATTACCTGCTACTTCATGCATGTTATTATTCACTGTTATGCCGCATTCATGGATTCTCATGCATATATTCACTATCTTACGTGCTATTGAGGTTTTGGATTCGGATTTCCATGAGATTTTCTGGATTTGGGGGAATACCGCAAAACTTATACAAACTTCTTATCTCTTTTTAATAAAAAGCGCGGTTTTCCCATGATGTATGAGTCGTCCACCATGAGTTTGTTGATGGATTTTGAGACCCGAGTTCGAGGAGTGGAGGAACCGTTTCGGATACATGGTGGACCCGGTGCGGTACCCCTGGGCAAGAGGATCGCAGATGATGGCGTCTCGGATATGGTTTGAAAAATTCAACATGCTCCTAAAAAAGATCAATTTTATAAGAAACTAGATAGATCCATCTCTTTTTTTATATAGACGGAAAGAAGGATTGATTATTCTCCTTATTTATATTGATGACATAACCATCACTAGAGATAATTCTCATGGTATATCTAAGGTCAAATTTCATTTGGCCTCACATTTTCACACAAAAGATCTTGGTTTTCTACGGTGCTTTCTTGGTATAGACGTATTTCAAAATAAGATATCATTATTTTTCTCACAGCGAAAGTATACTCTCCATTTACTTAAAAAAACATAATCTCTTAGCTGTTGCCCTGCTGATACTCTCATGGATACAGCAGTAAAACCCTCTCGTGTTAGCTCACCTGATAACCAACCACTTTCCGATCCAGGTCGGTATCGACTATTTGTTAAGAAACTGATCTATCTCTCGGTTACTCGCCCAGACATATCCTTTGCAGTCAGCACAATGAGCCAGTTTATACAGGCGCCCTTAGTTTTCCATTTTCGAGTTGTTGAACGCATTCTCTGCTATTGAAACGTGTGCCTGGACAAGGTCTTCTCTGTAAACCCTATTCTAATTTGTCTCTTGTATCATATGTTGATGCCGATTTTACTGGATCTATGGATGACCGTCGCTCCATGAGTATATTTTGTGTTTTCTTTGTGAGGAACCTAGTTACTTGGCTCCGCAAGAAGTAATATGTTGTTGCACATTCATCAGCCAAGGCTAAATATAGGACAATGGCTCATGCCGTCTCAGAATTGATGTGGCTCTCCAAATTGCTTCGAGATCTCGGTGTTAGTTCTACAACACCATTATTCTTGTTCTGTGACAATAAAACTACAATTCATATTTCATAGAATCTCGTGTTTCACAAACGCACAAAATACATTGAAGTGCAATTTTATCCGGGAGAAAATTGTTGAAAAGAAATTCAATCTCCATCATATTTCTACTCATGCACAGATTGCAAATATTTTGACGAAATCTCATTCAAGGCCCGCATTCGTTCATTTATTGTCCAAGCTATGCATCACTGATTTCCATGCTCCAGTTTGAGGGGGGTATTGGAATAGTTTAGAATATATTGTTATTAGGGTATACCGTACCATGAAACCTGAGTATCAAATAATTATAATCCTTATATAAAGAGACCTTTGGTAACATAATAAAATATCTAAATCTTTACTCTTTTATCGTTTAACACACATGAATTGCACACACATATGCAACAAAACCCTATCAAAGTCCAACAAGTCACAAAAATGAATGATTGTATTAGCCTCGAGATTGTTCAAAAGAGAGCACATTTGTAAATTGAGTTGGCAAATGAGCGCAATGTTAGGGTTCGACTTTTTAAAGTCGTTGTAGCCTTCTTTTGTAGCAATTCTCATAGTTTTCTTATTGTAATAAAACGAAAAGTTTTTCCTCTGCCTCCTAATTGATCCAGAGTTCAATTAACTTCCCGTCGAATAACAAAATAGCTATTCTACCACATCCACATAGTGATATCACTACTACAAATGTTTCCAACAGTAACGGGGCATTGGTAGCAGTTCCAATCGCTACCAATTACTCGTAACGGTTGTCGTAGTATTGGTAGCATTTGAAACCGCTATCAATGCCAATATAGGGCAGGTCCTACAACTCTGTCGAGAAAATGTAAGTCCACGTTGTCCACCCCGGTGCTTACGGGGAGGCGGAAAACGGAATAAAAATCAAATTTTTATCAACTTAGGCAACATGGACTAGACAAAGAAGGATCTTTGCTAAACAAAAACAAGCTAAAGCTAACTAGAAACTAGCTAAGTGTTAGAAAGGTTATACCTAGGGCTTTATGTCCTTCTCTCCTTGCTCCTTGGAGTAGTGGAAAGAGGTCACCTTTGTCGTCTTCTCACGTCGAAGAAAGATCCACCCGAAAACCTCAACCTTTGGCTTCAACTCCAAGCTAGAAGTAACTAGGGTGCAAGAAGTGCTAATCCTTGAACCCTAGATGAGAGTAGAAATTATCAAGAAGAGGTTTTTCTCAAGCTCAAGTGTTTCTCAACACATGAGAGGGGAGAGCTTGAGGGAGAGGAAGAACAAGAGAGAGAAAGTAAAAAATAGAATGAGAGAATAATAACCATTCTCACATATATGTGTGAATTACTTTAAATTGATAATTAGCTAGATAATTGTCATGGTTAATCATGACATGACCATTACATTTCATATTTAATGCTAATTGCAAGGATCAAAGAGCATCTTTTATATGGAATGATGATGGTCAACATGTCAACTAAGGTCAACAAGTCAAGATAGTCAAATGGTCAACAACCATAACCATGCACAATTATATTAAACTAATATCAATTAACCATAATACACACATAAGCATTAGGGTTAATAAAATGACAATAGTCATTAACCCTAATCAAAGTCCTCTCCCTCTGTCTCAAGCAACTGTGCATACGCACCCGTATTCGTGATTCGAGGAACACGAATACAATGAGAAAAACCAATCCCAAATCATATACTAGAATCCGGCTTAAACCAAAGCCCGCTAGTATAAGCTGTCCGGACAGCAAACGTGCACAAGTGCGCGGATGTGAACGAACCCTGTCGCAAAAACCATGCGACCTCTACTCATTTTGCCTAAAGGCGAATAGCTCTCTGTGTGGGACTCTAAAGACTCGACACTACGCTGGCAGTGGGTTTAACCACAGACCGCAAGCGGCACTAGCTGTACGTAACGGTCCCCAGGTAGATGCCGATAAGAAGACTGACGAGGTGAACCCCATCTGAACTCCTACTGAGCCTGTATGTGACATTCTCCGTACAGTCCGGTCTGTTCGTCTGATACATCGCATGGCGGGCCTAGGGGGCCGGTGAACGTCAGTCCCCTAATAGCGGTACAAGTCGTGTCGGAGTGTAGCCCAGAACACCCTGAGATAACACTTGAAACCTACCAATATATCTCGCTTGCCCTGGCCAGGGACTACTCGTGTAATGGCTCTCCTGGACACAGCGCGATGTCAACCCCCAATACCGGGAGAGACGAATCCTGTCTAACCGTCACTGCCTCCAAGTGCTTCGGGACTGCACCCAAAAACTACCTATTTGCATGACTCCTTTGAGCCGTGGTAGGGTAGTAATCAAAGTGCAGTGAGAACACACTCGAGGCGAAGTGACAGTGTCAAGTCAGCGGACTAAGCTGTACTCATGTCATCTGGGAACTGATAACTGACGATAGGTATAATACCAACCAACAGTCCCCGACGAGTCCTGTCCAGTGTACTCGTAACCTAACGAGCACCCGCATACTATCTCAAGTACGACGTACTGACGGCTGTGGGACAGACCGTCTCCCACACTGGAATGAGAAGCGCATACGCTAGTCTACTCCGGAGTATCGATGCCCTGTCTCGATAGTCTAATGACTAGGGACCTGTATAAGGATGTGCTTATGGATCACCCAGCTCCCACGAGTGTGAGCGCCATCACAACGCTGGTAATCAAGCAATAATCCTAAGGGCTCTACTAATATGTATATCAGCAATATGCTAAAAGAAACACATGCACATATTAAAGCAGAGACAAACCAAGTAGCATACTACCATTTCGAGCAAGATTGTATATACAACTGTGAATATCCCAAGCTTCCATCAAGTAATATACAAACTAGTATGATACAGTAATGGCCTCTAGGGCATATACACTAACAGAAAAAATACCAATTTTCCCCGAGCCCTCTACTATTTCCTTCGTCTGAAATTTTGGAGCCAAAATCGTGCGCGCTCCCGCTGCCTCTCCTCGCCTCCGTGGCTGTCGCTATGCCTCCGTGGCCACCGCCACTCCTTGCCTCCATTCCCTAGCTCAAGCCCCCACGTATGCCTCCGTGGACGCCTCACCACCTTTCCTTAGCTCGAGCCTCCGTCTTCGCTCAAGACTTAGTCCCGTCGTCGTTGGAGTGCTCGCCAGTCGAAATAGTGCTCGATTTGACCCAAGATAGTGAGTTCCCTTCCAATTTTACTTTTTTATATGGATTACCTTGAAATTGCTGTGTGAAATCTTATTTCTCTCTTTTTGATGATGATGATTTTTCCTATTGAACCCTTGAAATTTGGATTTGATGAGATTAGGGTTAGGGTTTTTTCAATTTTCAAAATTAATTGGTAGGGTTAGTACTGTTAGGGTTAGGGTTAGTACTGTTGGGGTTAAGGTTACGGTTAAAAACTGATTAGGGTTAATGGTTAGTGTTAGGGTTATGGTTAGTGTTATTGTTAGGGTTAGGATTAATGGTTAGGGTGAGTGTTAGGCTTAGACTTAGGGTTTTTTAGTAAAACTTTAATGATAATTTAATGAAAAAACAATAGTTAAAGATATTTTAGTGAAATTTATAGTAATTTAGTTAATTTAAGAAGATGAATTGTTTGGTTAAAAATTTTAAGGTAGTTTAGTGAAAAACTAACAATAGTTAAGGGTATTTTAGTGTAATTTAGTAAAATTGAAAAAATATGTTGTGTAGGAAATATTTTAAGGTGGTTTATGAAAAAATAGCAATATTTAAGGGTATTTTAGTGTTATTAGAAAAATTGGGCAAATGTATAGTGTATAGAAAAATTTTAAGGTATCGTGTCTCTTATCTGAATACATGCTATTTAGCATGCATATACACCTAAACTAAATCGTCAATTGAAACTAAATTTAACAAATTCGTCAATTGAACACTAAAACTAAAATCATATATACACCTAAACTAAATCGCCAATCGAAACTAAATTACACGTTTTAGATCTCGTCTATCGGCTAACATATGTTTGTTTTTGTCGTGACATATAACTACACAGAGGTTGTCAATATCGAATGGTATCATTTGGTGCTAATAACCGTTGTGTAATCTATATGACGAGAAGATTTATTGTATGATAACTGGTAGATTTGTCCAGTGTGGACAAGTTAGGAATGTATAAAGCAAACATGTTCATTCACTTGTGTTTTCATTCATTTCAAGATATTTCGTCGGTACCTTTCCGCTGGTTCTCTGTGTATAAATATAGATTAGATGTTCATTTCAATATTGTTTGACAGCAATAAAATGATCGTTTTTGTTATTACAGCATACTCGGAGAATAACGGGGAGGTGCTGCCAAAATTTTCTCGAAATAGATGAAAGCGTAAGGGAATGGGTGTATACTCTATACATTCTTAAAGGGATAGAAGCCTTACCCCCGACAGTCGTTGCATCGTTGCATGCTAGTTAGCCTACACCTACACCTAAACTAAATCGTCAATTGAAACTAAACTTAACTAATAAAGCATTAAGTGAATGGGTGTCCCGTATCCGTATCCGTATTCGAATCCATGTTATTTAACCTATACCTAACCCAAATCGTCAATTGAAACTAACACTAACGCTTCTTAGCATCCATCTATATCGCTTATTTGTCAAAAAATCTTAATTTCATGACTCTTGTCTACAGAAACCTTACTTTGTCCGAATTGTTCCAATATGGTACTTGTGTACCTCCACAACAAGAGCTAGATATACGTCGATGTTGTCTCGAGAGTGCATGAGTTTTTTCTCAACGGTGTTTACTTTTTCACCGATTTTACCTACACACATCTTGGGTTATCGAAAAAGTACGAAATCTTATGTCCTTGTTATAGAGATATTATCATAATATCATATTCGGAAAAACATAAAATAAAGATACAATATCATGCCAAAATGGTTGAAAAAGCGAAGTGCTTTATTTCAGCTTCCGTACTAGTCCGATCTACCGTTGCGCCATAATTTACATGTCATGCATATCGAGAAAGGTGTCTCTGAGCACATCATCAATTTTCTGCTGTGTAAGAACGGAAAAACGAAGGACAATCTCAACGCCCGTCGTGATTTGACAGATTTAGATGGTTTGTCCATTAGAGAAGAATTGCAATCTCGGCCTGTGGCCGGTAAACCGGGTTATTACGAGATTCCACCGGCAATCTACAAGCTGAATAAAGAGGAGAAGCGGAGGTTTTTGCGGGTGTTGAAAGAATTCAAAGTCCCCGATGGTTTCTCATCAAATATTCCCAAACAGGTACAGGTAGAAAATGAAAAAATCATAGGACTTAAGAGCCACGATTACACATATTTGTTTGACGCGAAAAATTTACCAAACAAAGACAAACAAGTTACGCTTCATCAGTCGCATCCGTCTGGCCCCTCAGCCACACAGCACAGACACACCCCGTGTCGCGGTAACGCGTCGTATTTCTAAAGAGACATACGGATCTACATCGATCTGACCCTATAAGCCTCCCGAGAGTTCGTAAGATTTTTGGGCCCCTTCCAAAGTCGGACAATACCAATGCAATATCTTCTTCCGTTATACCTCAGAGCATCGGTAAAATCAAAAGTTGGTCTCGTTCTTAACAACTTTTGCACGTATTTTCACCAACTGTGTTCCAAAAATGTAGACATTATGGAGATAATGAAGCTCAAAAAAGATATTCCTTTGATCCTCTACAATCTCGAAACCATCTTTCCATCTACTTTTTTCGACATTATTGTTCACATGTCCGTCCATTTAGCAATCGATGTCAAGATTGGCTGTCCAGTGTATTACTGTTGGATATATCCCATCGAGAGGAATGAAAATATTTATTATTCACCATTTAAAGTTCAAAACATTAGCATGGTAAATTAATATCTATAATCTTTTAACAGATACCTATTAATTTTAAAAAGCTATATTCACAACAAGCATCGTCAGGTTCGATTGCGGAAGATTATCTCTTGGAAGAAGTCACATTGTTCTGTGCTCGTTTCCTAAATGAAAATGTTAGGACGAAACTGAATAAACCATCGTCTGTGCCTGAGGTCTAATTGCAGAAAGAAAACTAAAAAACATGTCTTACGATCTTATTGGCAGTGTACATGCGTACATCTTACTAACCAACGAATGTTTTACTACATATGCAAAGTAAGTAATAATTTCATCCATTTAAACGTCCGAAATTAAATTTAATCTAACTAGTCTAATTTATGTAAATTATGAATAGCTCGCACAAAATTAAACTCGAGCAATCGAATCCTAGGTGGTCAACCGATAGAATCAAAAAAGAACAGAGGCACATTTTCGTCGCTTGGTGTAGACAAGAAGTCGACAGACAATTGAATTGTCGAGAGCAGATTGATAAAGAATCATGACTTTTTAAACGGTCCAATTAGTGCAGCTGCGTTTTACAATGGGTACAGGGTTTCCGGCTACAAATTTAAGATCGAAAAAATGAAACGTATTAGAGCTACACAAAATAGCGACGTCGCAACCGTAGAAAAAAAGGAAAACCCTACTTCAGTGATCTTGAGGAAGCGGTCTCATACATGCATAAGACTGTCCCATTTTATATATTCCAATGTAGATGGTACGATACCAAGTTTGAACGGGATATGAAAATCGATGAGTACGGTCTCACTTTGGTTAACACCCAGCGGACAGCCTACGAATACGATAACTTTATCTTTCCCTCAATGACAATACAAATATATTATTCTCGGAACTTGAAGAATGTTGACTGAAGTATTGTTTGTCGTTGGAAATCGAGAGATTATTATAATGTGCCAACGTTAAATATCTCTAAAGATGAGAATGACAAGAAAGAAACGCTAACATGACTTAGTTCTTCTATTGAACGTACCGACGATCACTCTTCTGTGCCTTCGAATAATACATTAGTAAGATGTGATATCAGCCAATTGATTATCACATTTCAAGATTTTGAGAATCCACCTAAGAAATGTTCAGCTAATGTACCGAAAAAACGTGTTAGGTAATGAAATTGAAATAAATGTATTAAATTGTATCATAATTATAAGTAATGAAATAATATTTGGATATATATGTAGGGTATGATGGCAAGCCCAGGCAAATCTGGACGTCAAAAGAAAAGACGTCTAGTCAAGCTTGGCCAAAGCTTTAGGCCAGCCTCATCAAATTCGGCCACCGATGAGAGTGATACTCCTATAGGAGTAGATCTGCCTATCCCTACTAGCACCCCAGCATATCCGCATACCCATACGAGCGCCCCAGCAGATCCGGGCACCCAAGTCACTCCTACACCTGATATATAGTTTACTCATTTAAAATTTAATACATCATTAAAAAGTAGTTATCTATTGAAATTTTAGTTATCTATTTAATTCTATTGAATCATCTAATATTTATTATTTGTAGATCCATGTCCTACTGGGAGGATGGCGTCTGGCGCCGGTTCTAGCAGCACACCAGGGATATCAAGGTCAGGTATACTCGTCATTGCTTAAAAACTTTTAAATAACGATTGTAATTTAAATTTGTCAAATACTATATATAGACTATGAATATTATAATATTGTATTTGTATATCTTTTTGCAGGCTCCAGCAATGTTAGGAGGAAGGTCGTTCTCAGCCCGCCAACTCCCGGCCAGTCGAGGGAACCGGACCCTGGACACTGATGTTCGATGGGCGAGGTGTGCACGTTGGCGACACCACTACCAAGTGAGGCGATTATATGGGCCATGAGATCCATACAAGCTATCGGTACCCGTTCCATATTAGGTGGGACTCGCACCGGACCGATCATGTCCGAGCTTTTTTTGCATCGGACACGGTATCACATTATTTTTTAAACATTTAAATTTCAATAGTGGTCATATATATATAATTTTGTAATTTCTGACCCGGCAAAATTACAGGTTCATCGGTATTCCCGACAAATATGGCGTGCATGTGCCGTTCGATGCACATCGCGCCCTTGTCTGGATCATAAAGGAGATATAGAATATCAAAAGAAGACGCTGGTGGGAAGTAGAGAAGCTTCACTATCAGGCCTGGGTTGCAGCGACTGGGGAGCAACGAGAGAAGATGCTAGATCGGATAGCGGCGGATGTCCCGAGATCTGATTGGCCGCGGCTGGTCGACTACTTTTCTCGCACAGATGTTCAAGAATAAATTTAATTTTAAAGAGTATAACAATATAACATGAAATCATATTCTGAAATATAATATATTTTTTTTATATTTACAAGACGGAGTCGGTTCGCAACACGCAGAACCGAAACAACGGTGTGAGATCCCGCGCTGTGCTGATCCAAGATAAGCCCACGCAGGCCAGTGCACAGCACCTCCTCATGAGTACTTCGACACTTAAAAATATATGCTTTCTTTATCGCAAATTATTTATTAAAATAAATCATAATTTTATCGCAGAAAAAGAAAAATCCTTCCGGATACAATTCTGCCACTGGATGGGCCACATTACATAAGGGCACCGGCAAGTATATGTGTCACGTCCCGCTTCCCAAAATACGGGATACGAGGGGTTGATAAGGCCAGCCATGCTCTTACGGTCGAGAAAACATTCTGCCGTAGTCACACTTTGGCTTCTAGCTTTACGTGGTAATTAGTAATCAATACACAGGTAATGAGAAATGCAGTCACTAAATTAAAAAGATACAAAAACTAACCAGATGGAGATCAAGAAAAGATAGCGCTGAGTCGCTGATCTAGATGTCCACAATATCTTCGAGGTACGTCAGGTCCTGATCCAAGCTAAATCCACTTCTCACTATGAGCATGCATACTCAGGTCGTCAGAGTGACACAATAGCAATAAATAGAAGTACATATATAACATGTGTAATAATAACGAATATGAAACAGCATGCATGAAGTGATGATATGAGCATAAAGGAGTCATTACAGGTAAACAATAAAGCAGGTAAACAGTATGGCAGGTATATCGAATCAGTAATCAATGCATGTCACTAAACCTATTAGTCTCTAAGTCTCACTGTCCAGGTCGCTAAACCTATCGTCAATCCAAGTGTGAGAGTCAACCACTTGTGAGTATCCCCCACCCAAGGGTAGGGCCCCAGGGCCAAGGGAACACGGGCCCGAGTCGCTGATAATCAGTAATATCACCTATATAACTCCCAGAATCGCGGTATGTGCCGGTAATGGGACTCCCGAGATTCCCTTGAACTCACACTCAAACCAACCCACACCCCGTGGTCTGCATCAAACACCAACCATAAACTCAAATACTAGTCGGTCCATGACAAGTCTACGCGAGAACTGGAGACAGGATCACCATCAAGCATGTATCAACTGGTACCCAAGATAAATGGACAGTGTTTGGTGCCTTACCTATGACACCCATATAAGTGCTTCCATAATCGTCACATACCAATTATAGTTACACTTATACATGTCCCATTGACGTCGACAATGCAATAAATTAACTGGGTCCATTGATTGTGTACAAGTACGTGTCATTTTCACTTATTCATTCACGCTTTAAAACTAACGTACTTGCCACAATCAAACACTAATACCTACCACTGGGTAATGTACACGATCACTAAGTTATCAATGTATATGAGCTCTACATGATATGATGAGAATGCAATAATTGTGATATGAATAAAATGTCATCAGCCAGTGTTCTACCACTTGCATAATTTACTATAATTCATACATGCATAATTAAGCAAAACAATGTAAAAGGTGTAAGTATTATGTTTAATTATATAGCCATCAAAATTTTTTTCGCATCAATCGGGTTTCAGGTTTTCTAGAGACGGGCATTTCAATCTAAGTGTTCACTGCTGGAAATCCGGTTTCAGAACTGGGAGTCCGTTTCGTAACCCGTTTTAATCTCAGTTGGGATCATAATTAGGCGACATTATAGTTAAAAAAAATTTAGTTTTATCAGTTAGGTTTCCAACTCATTAGACGGATCGATAATATCCATGGTGTACTAGAAGTTATGCATTGTACAATAAAGGGGTATACGTTCTGTCCCTGTTTGGGACTGCTATATGTTCTGCTGAATTAAAATATAATTTAAATAGTAAACGCCAGTAAAAATGAATGAAACCACTTTCAATGATTATCTAGAAGATTTATCTTCGCTATAGTATGGGGTTCCGCATCATAACGGTTTCATACCGCAGGTTGAAAGTATTACAAAACGAGAATCGACGGCCGGTGCTGATCTGAACTGCAGTCCAGAGTCGCACTCCGAACCAGTTCCCGTCACCTTTTTAGTATAAAACAGATTAAAACTCTTATGTGGTTCTAGGTCGTCGAGTCGGCTTCGCTGTGAGCCCTCGAACGCAACATTCCGATTTATAACCAATTAACTGTGATTTTTACAAGATTTAGGTACGGGAAAATTTCAGTTTTAACGGGTCTAAATGGGAAAGGCCTATCACGTCATTAAAGACCGTATTTTCCAGCCAAATCATAACACAACGTTCGTTATCACTCGTGCCATCCTATGTGATTAGTTTACATCAATTTAACGGGGGTTTTCAGTTCGTTTTTTGCATCGAACACTTGCATTACTTGATTCGCAATCAAAACGTATATATGATGTTGAAGTGCAATTGAATGGAATAGGTATAATTAGCATGAAGCAAGTATTAAACTTGCCTGAGGACGTATCGACGACGGTACAGCAGCAGCAACGGTGCGATCGCGACACACGTGCGGCACGGCAACTCGACTTGGCTCGAGCTCGATGGCTCAGCAGCGACGGCTTGGGTTGTTGGGGCATGGCGGCTGCGGTCGGCGGTGAGGGGGTGTCGGAGGTGCTCGGGCACTGGAGGGAGGCAGCCGGGGTGGCCGAGGTGGTCACTGGCAATGGAACAGAGACTCGGCGAGGGTTGCAGTGGGTTTGAGGCTGGGGGTTTGATGGAGCTTGGAGTTGGCCGATGGGGTCGACGGAGGAAGTTCGTCGGCGAGTGGAGGAGAGGAGCTTGATGGGGTTGTCTCGGGGTCGGCCGGTGATGCAGGTGTGCGGTGGGGCTCGATGAGTGGAGCTTGGAGTTTGGGTTGAGATGGGTTGCGGGGCTCGAGCTCGTCGGAGTTGGAAGCTCAGTGTGGCTGGCGATGATGGAGATGACTCCGGCGATGGTTTGCAGCGATGTGGCGGTGCAGGGAGTGGTGACGGCGATGGTGCTCGGCCGGTGTGGGGGTGCGGCGACAGAGGAGATGGGGTTATCGACGAAGTAGGAAGCTTGGAGATGAACGGGATCTCAGGCTGCAGGGGGTCTCGTCGTGAGGTAGAGGAGGAGAGGTGTGGGTCGAGTGAGGTGTCGATGGTGGAGACGGCGCGGGTTGGAGTTGCGGTGGCGGTTGTGGTGTCTTAGGAGTGAGGGGGAGAACGAGAGTGAGAGAGGGAGGAAAGAAAGACATGAAGAGAAGGAGGGAGCAGTGCGTGCGCGCGAGGTCGTGGGTCAAAGAGTGGGGACGTGGTTGCGAAGAAGAGCGGGGGCTCCGGAACGAGGGCGACGTGGGGAAAAGAAAAGAGCGGGAAAAGAAAAGGACGGGGGAGAAAAGGAGGAGGGGAAACGGGTCGGGTCGTGAGAAAGGTTTGGGCCGGGTTCTTAGGCCGGGAAGGAAAATAAAAGAGAGATAGAAGAAGTGTGGGCTGGGTTAGGTTTAGTTTAAGAAAATAACAAGGAATTAGATTAAATTAGGGTAAGGTATTTATAATTTAAATTAATTAGAAAATTTTGTAGAAAATTTGGGAAAAATATTTGGATGTTTATTTATTAAAATACAGTATTTATTTATGGGGACTGGGTATTACATCATACCCCACTTATATAAAATATCGTCCTCGAAATTCAAAATGAACAATGAGCTAATATGGTAATGCAAAAGACAACAAAATCAAATACTATTATATAATGATTTACGCAAGAGCAGCTGGCTGAAAATCCAAGGTCTATATAAGTATAAGAAATAACGCAACTAAAAGAATAGGCCTAAGCAAGCTCAAGACAGAACCATCTATAATGATAAATTATATGCACAATACCAGAAAATAAAATAACAATAATAAACAATAGTGAAGGATTTTCCGATAGGCCAAAATATTTTTTTTAGAGTAAATATATCGATCAAACAATTTAAAATAACTTGAGAAAACCCATATGGCAAAACGATATATAATAAAACAAAACAGTATGTGTGACATATGTTTGTGCCATTGAAAATGTGAAGAACAGTAAAGCGTTTAGGATAAGTAAAACGGAAGTAGTTAATAACACGCAATTCTTCGATACACACAAAATAATGAAAACTAAATTTCGAATAACGACATCACTGAATGTAATTATAGTAATAAAAGAAAGCACTACTAATGTATAAGGGCTAGTCAGGGTATGGATTTCAATGGTGTATGGCCTATTCAAAAGGTCAGGATGCGGTACTTTAATCTGAATGTTGAAGAGACTGGGGTCGGGTCAACACCGAGTGGAAGGGTGAATAGTAATGATTCTGAAAGAAATTTATTGGGGAGGGAAAACAGTCAATACATCATACGAATCAATACTCAAAAGATGTGCGCACTCAGGAACTTTATTATTATTTATTTTCCAGAATAATTTCAAACAAAGCACATTCGAAAGATAAAATGTGGCCCTAAACTATACATAGATTTATTTGGCCAGAGAAAACAAAAGATAAATCACGTCAGTCGCGGTTATGGAAGTTCAGCAGGTTACAGTAAGCTCGCGCGCTAAGATAGGGGCGTCCATTTCCATAGCCCCTCGCAGGGATTGCCACTGGAGGTTCTTCCTCCACGGGATTTTCTTCTCCTGGTCCTTCTTCCTCGGCTGGAGCTTTTTCATCGTGGTCTGCTTCCACGTGATTCACCTCCTCTGGATCTTCTTCCTCGGGATTCTCTTCCACTGGATCCTCCTCAGGGTCTTCCTCTCCTGGATTTTCTTATACTGGGTCTTCCTCGGGATCTTCCTCTATCGGGTCCTCTTCAGGATCCTCTTCGGGGTCCTCTTCCTCCTCGTCGGAGTCACTGATCATGTCGACTTCTGGAGCGGCGACTCCCTCGTCCTCAGAATCGTTGTTGCCGAAAATAACCTATGGGCCATCGATCTCGTCCTCTAAACTCACCAGCATGCAGTCCAAGGAAACATAGGACCGACTGTCCTCATCGATAGGCGGCTCTGCTCCAGGATTGGTCATGGCCTGGAAAGGGAGGGTCATGATCAGATAGTGGAACACACCAAGAAAATAACCAGGGATATAGAGCACAAGGAAAATATACAGTAGGTAAGGACTGAAAATCAAAATTTAGAATAATGATGCAGTAAGCGGTATAAGGAAAATAAGTGACAAGGGAACGATACATAAATCACAACTCACAATTTTTATTGCATTCAAACTAAGAAGTTCAACGGATACCAGATTTTAAACGAAAGGAAACATTTACTGAGGAGTGATAGTATTTTTTTATTGAAAGTAGAAAAGGTGATAATTCTTCGTTGATATCTAGACCGCTGTATTCTCGTCAAGCGAGTTGAATCCTGCGCTGGGTCCATACTATCCTCGAAGCTCGAACTACGAAATAACCAAGTCACTTAGCAGGAGTGGAGAGTGTAGGCCTCCTCCTTGTAACTCCTTCCTTCTAGGGCAACCATTGACAAGATGTTCGTTGGATCCGCAAATCAGACATTGCCCTTTAGCCCTGCGACAGTCTCTCTGAAGGTGTCCTAGCCTCTTACAGTATCCACAGCATTGAGCTCTCCGCTGCTTCCGTTGCTGAGAAACAAATGGGCGCTTCATCTTCACATCTTTTCCTTGTTTAACAGGGGTTCCCTTACGATTGGAGGCTTCCACTGGTGCTTGAGCCATTTGCATTCTTAGTCCTTCAGCTAAAAGATCGTTCGTTCGCTCCTGGGCTTCCTTCAAGCCTTGCAGTACATTCAAAATCTCGACAGTCTGACCTTGGAGAGTGGAGATAGAAGAAGAGTCGTTGGAAGACATGGTCCTGAAACAGCAAATTTTAGGACGGCATAAGGTACAAGATACAAGAATCAGAATACAATATAGAATAGGCAACGAAACAAGAATATCGGGTGAGGTGAAACTCAAACGAGTGGAAATCAAATGTAGAACTCCAAGGCACTCAAACAAAGTACAGTATTGTAACTATGCTGCAGTTCATAATTACAATCACGTAACTCTACTGAGTTACCCAAAACTCTAGTGGATGGATCAAAATATATAGCAGAACACACTATGTGAATCAAGATCAAAGATAACGAGTTTACAATCTAGACCGAAGGATGTCTTAGAATGTCAAGCCCTATACGGAAACTGCAATCCCAATCATAGTAAAACCAGGCTCTGATACTAACAAAACCATGTCACGCCCCACTTCCCAAAATACGGGATACGAGGGATTGACAAGGCCAGCCATGCTCCTACGGTCGAGGAAATATCCTGCCGTAGTCACACTTCGGCTTCTAGCTTTACGTGGTAATCAGTAATCAATGCACAGGTAATGAAAAATGCAGTCACTAAATTAAAAAGATACAAAAACTAACCAGATGAAGATCAAGGAAAGATAGCGCTGAGTCGCTGATCTAGATGTCCACAATATCTTCGAGGTATGTCAGGTCCTGATCCAAGCTAAATCTACTTCTCACTCTGAGCATGCATACTCAGGTCGTCAGAGCGACACAATAGCAATAAATAGAAGTACATATATAACATGTGTAATAATGACGAATATGAAACAGAAAGCATGAAGTGATGATATGAGCATGAAGGAGCCAGCACAGGTAAGCAATAAAGCAGGTAAACAGTATGGTAGGTATATCGAATCAGTAATCAATGCATGTCACTAAACCTATCAGTCTCTAAGTCTCACTGTCCAGGTCGCTAAACCTATCGTCAGTCCAAGTATGAGAGTCAACCACTCGTGAGTATCCCCCACCCAAGGGTAGGGCCCCAGGGGCAAGGGAACACGGGCCCGAGTCGCTGATAATAAGTAATATCACCCATATAACTCCCAGAATTGCGGTATGTGCCGGCAATGGGACTCCCGAGATTCCATTGAACTCACACTCAAACTACCCCACACCCCGTGGTCTACATCAAACACCAACCATAAACTCAAATACTAGTCGGTCCATGACAAGTCTACGCGAGAACTGGAGACAGGATCACCATCAAGCATGTCTCAACTGGTACCCAAGATAAATGGACAGTGTTTGGTGCCTTACCTATGACACCCATATAAGTGCTTACATAATCGTCTCATACCAATTATAGTTACACTTATACATGTCCCATAGACGTCGACAATGCAATAAATTAACTGGGTTCGTTGATTGTGTACAAGTACGTGTCACTTTCACTTATTCATTCACTCTTTAACACTAACGTACTTGCCACAATCAAACATTAATACCTACCACTGGGTAATGTACACGATCACTAGGTTATCAATATATATGAGCTCTACATGATATGATGAGAATGCAATAATTGTGATATGAATAAAATGTTATCAGCCAGTGTTCTACCACTTGCATAATTTACTATAATTCATACATGCATAATTAAGCGAAACAATGTAAAAGGTGTAAGTAGTATGTTTAATTATATAGCCATAAAAATTTGTTTCGCATCAATCGGGTTTCAGGTTTTCTAGATACGGGCATTTCAATCCAAGTGTTCACTGCTGGAAATCCGGTTTCAGAACTGGGAGTCCGTTTCGTAACCCATTTTAATCCCAATTGGGATCGTAATTAGGCGATGTTATAGTTGAACAAAATTTAGGTTTATCAGTTAGGTTTCCAACGCACCAGACAGATCGATAATATCCATGCTATACTGGAAGTTATACATTGTACAATAAAGGGGTATACGTTCTGCCCCTGTTTGAGACTGCTATATGTTCTGCTGAATTAAAATATAATTTAAATAGTAAACGACAGTAAAAATGAATGAAACCACTTTCAATGATTATATAACAGATTTATCTTCTCTATAGTATAGGGTTACGCATCATAACGTTTTCATACCGCAGGGTGAAAGTATTACAAAACAAGAATCGGCAGCCAGTGCTGCTCTAGACTGCAGTCCAGAGTCGCACTCCGAACCAGTTCCCGTCACCTTTTTAGCATAAAACAAATTAAAACTCTTATGGGGTTCTAGGTCGTCGAGTCGGCTTCGCTGTGAGCCCTCGAACGCAACATTCCGATTTATAACCAATTAACTGTGATTTTTACAAGATTCAGGTACGGGAAAATTTCAGTTTTAACGGGTCTAAATGGGAAAGACCTATCACGTCATTAAAGACCGTATTTTCCAGCCAAATCATAACACAACGTTCGTTATCACTCGGGCCATCCTATGTGATTAGTTTCCTTCAATTTAACAGGGGTTTTCAGTTCGTGTTTTGCATCGAACACTTGCATTACTTGATTCGCAATCGAAACGTATATATGATGTTGAAGTGCAATTGAATGGAATAGGTATAATTAGCATGAAGCAAGTATTAAACTTGCCTGACGACGTGTCGAAGACGGTACGGCAGTGGCAACGGTGCGATCGCAACACACGCGCGGCACGGCAACTCGACTTGGCTCGAGCTCGATGGCTCGGCGGCGACGGCTTGGGTTGCTGGGGCGTGGCGGCTGCGGTCGGCTATGAGGGGGTGTCGGAGGCGCTCGGGCACTGGAGGGAGGCAGCCGGGGTAGCTGAGGTGGTCGCTGGCGATGGAACAGAGACTCGGCGAGGGTTGCAGTGGGTTTGAGGCTAGGGGTTTAATGGAGCTCGGAGTTGGCCGATAGGGTCGACGGAGGAAGTTCGTCGGCGAGTGGAGGAGAGGAGCTCGATGGGGTTGTCTTGGGGTCGGCCAGTGATGCAGGTGTGCGGTGGGGCTCGATGAGTGGAGCTCGGAGTTTGGGTTGAGATGGGTTGCGGGGCTCGAGCTCGTCGGAGTTGGAGGCTCAGTGCTGCTGGCGATGATGGAGATGACTTCGGCGATGGTTTGCAGCGACGTGGCGGTGCAGGGAGTGGTGGCGGCGATGGTGCTCAACCGGCATGAGGGTGATGGTGAGAGAGGAGGTGGGTTTGTCGACGAAGTAGGAAGCTCAGTGATGCACGGGATCTCAGGCTACAGGGGGTCTCGTCGTGAGGTAGAGGAAGAAAGGTGTGGGTCGAGTGAGGTGTCGATGGTGGAGGCGGCGTGGGTTAGAGTTGCGATGGCGGTTGTGGTGTGTTGGGAGTGAGAGGGAGAACGAGAGTGAGAGAGGGAGGAAAGAAAGACGTGAAGAGAAGGAGGGAGCAGCGTGTGCGCGCGCGAGGTTGTGGGTCGAGGAGTGGGGACGTGGTCGCGACGAGGAGCGGGGGTTTGGGAACGAGCGGCGACGTGGGGAAAAGAAAAGAGCGGGAAAAGAAAAGGACGGGGGAGAGAAGGAGGAGGGGAAACGGGTCGGGTCGTGAGAAAGGTTTGGACCGGGTTCTTGGGCCGGGAAGGAAAATAAAAAAGAGATAGAGGGAGTGTAGGCTGGGTTGGGTTTAGTTTAAAAAAATAAAAAGGAATTAGATTAAATTAGGGTAAGATATTTATAATTTAAATTAATTGGAAAAATTTATAGAAAATTTGGAAAAAATATTTGGAAGTTTATTTATTAAAATACAGTAGTTATTTATGGGGACTGGGTATTACAATATGGTAAGTTTCATATATTCAAGTCGATTATGTATTTTAAGTTAATACATATCTATATATTTATATAAACTATTTGCAGAGCCAGTTTCAAGAGAAGACGGCCCCCTCAGGACACGGCCCCAACGACACGATTACCGCCATTGTCCATGTTCTCGACGAGCTATCCGGCGGGTATCACAGTGGGTATGGGTGCGGGGTTGGTCCTGAACCCCACCGAATCTTTGTCGTGCGTGAAGTCGTCCACGAATACGCCGTGATCCAGAAGCAGGCAGGTGCGGCAGCAACATCGGCAGAGGAGATTCGATCGCTCCGCGAGAAAAGTCAGCAGACGCGAAAGCAACTGCAAGCACTTACGGAGCGGGTCGAGCAGATGACACGACAGCAGCTAGAGGCCATGCGGCGAGCCCTACGAGACTTGTTCGGTACTATGTTCAGGTCACGGGACAGCGATGAAAGTGCATCGTCCCAACGACCTTAGATTATGTATATCTGTTTTATACTATATATTTTTTCGGATGTATATTATGAAGTGTATATTCTTATCTGTGTGTGTTTTTGTGTTTTTCTGTGTTCTTTCGTATTATTTGTTGATTATTATAATTGGATTTGGTGATATTATTAGTTGTTTCTGGATTTAAAAATACATATATCTACCTATTGGAAACGGTTCCAACCGTTACCAATAGGTAGCAGATATCTGATGATGTATTTCAGATATCGTTACCCTATACACTTCTATGGTAACGGTTCCAACCGTTGCCAATGGATGGATATAAGTGAATTTTGGTGTATAATGCAACTCATTGGTAACGGTTTAATCATTACTAAAAAGAGGTAACGGTAACGGTTCTAGCCGTTACCATACTTCTGGTGATGAGCTTATAGATAACGATTGTGTAACAGTTGGAACCGTTATCAATAGAGGTTTAGGTAACGGTTTTAACCGTTACGAATGACCCTCTCTATAGTAATGTATGTAATCTGCCGGCTAGTGCTGGCACATGACCCAAATAATCTCAAATATGGTATTTAATTTTTAGTATATAAATATTTTAAGTCCATGTCATTTGACAATAAGTACACAACTAAATACTAACTTATAGAGAGGATTGACATTTGACTTAGTATTTTATATATTGGAAATGCACAAACTTGCATGTAGCCAAGACTAGTCTATTTGTGACACATATATTCTATTTATTTTACCCAAACCCAATGCACCTGGAAGAACTTTCCTTCAATGTGCATTGGGCCAGTAGCTAATCAAAAATATCATAAACTGCACATGCTTAGTCCACGGTAAGCATAGCGCAGCAGATCAAAGATAGCTTCTTCAACGTCCATGAACATGTCAGAGGTTATTGGACTAATTGGAGCTCTCAAGATAAAGGTAAATTATTAATCACTTTAAGATTTACCCCACTAGTATTTTCTATAAAGATTATATTTCATTTTCTTCTGCTCTTCCTTCATGTTTTTTCCCCTTGGAACCTACAGATGAAGAGGAGTCTAAGTTGAGTACTAATCAGGTTAGTAATTTTTTTAATTAATTTTCCATTAGTTTATTCTAAACTTAACGTTGCTATATAAATTCCGCTCATCTTGTTCTGTTTGGAATCAAATAACTGCAGTGATATATCTCAACTCTCTTCACAACTTAATCCGAGTTTTAAAGGAAAACGGTTTTTCTGAAAAAGAGAAAAATACTTTTTTGTGTGTGTGTTGTGTGTGTGTGTGGGGTGGGGTTGGGGGACGGTTTGGTTGGTTTGAGCTAATGATTTTTGAGTGATTGTAGGAAAAAGGAGTTGTTGAAGTGAGGGCAAGGTGTCCAGGCAAGCCAGCACTTAAAAAGCTCTCTCGGGGACAACATAACTGATCTTCTGTGGTTACAGACTTTTGAACTGAGGGTAAATTGTAATGCCCTTCCCTGTAGTTCTATTTCATTTTTAATTTTTTTACTTTTTTCTTTTCTAGATCTGTCCCTTGTAATTTTATAATGTAACTTTTGTTTGTGATATGTATTCTTTCTTTCCAAGAAATATGTGGTATGTACTCTGCGTAATGTAGTAGCAGATGGCGTGGCGCCATAACAACGGATCAATTAGTAAATTTAAGCGGCTTTTATCAAATCATTCTCCATGTTCTTGATTTAGTTGCGAGAGAAACACGATTTGAAGCTTGGATGGTAACGTCGGAAGGCTTTGATGACCTATTCGGATAAACCACTTGACGGTTCTGGTGAAATGAAATAAGCCTACAATCTATTTATGGGGAAAATGGAACTAAGGTATGGCTTAATTAAGTTACCTAAGTTATGTGAGAGGAGGAATGAGGATGAGCCCCCATTATATTTAAGTTATATTTTTTTTTAGTTAAATGGTCCACTCATCAATTTATACAAAGTGTGACCCCCGAAAATACAAAATTAATGGATCCAAAGTATATTCCATTGCGAAATAAAAGTAAGGGAAATAGAACTATTCTATGAGGCCCCCCTGGAACTTACGTGTTCATTTGGGACCCTCCAAAATATCATCCGTTTCTAACTTCTTTAATACACTAACAGCCGTACGATGCCAATCGAAAGGTGGAAAAATAATCTAGGCCAAGACAAGAAGAGGTGGGACACATTGTAGTTTGAACATCAAGTGCTTTACGCAACAGTAGCGTGGATTCCTCGAAAACCAGAACAAGACACCAAAAGTTGTGCGTCTCGTCACCTCTTGTGAGAACTAGGACTTCATTTTTCTTGAATTGAAATCCATTTACATACCTTAAATCATCATAAGTTAATAATCTCTCAACAGCATGCTTATTGCTATAATTCTAATTTATGTTCATCTCTCTCTCTCTCTCTCTCTCTCTCTCTCTGATTATAAAAATTATGTTAGTTGTTAATAGATTATAAAATATAATTAGCAAGTCCAAGAAAAATGTTTTCTAATCCGCTCCTATGGACGGCTTCAATGAAAAATCCAACAAATAAAGCCCACTCATCTAATACAAGCTAGTTATCTAGATGCATAAAATGTCGACAAATTAACTTCATTCAAAACTCAAGTGACAACAATTACGTCTACATCAAAATAGCATATCAGGTGACAAATTTTTTCTCCCTCCCCATCTCGCTCAAAATCAAAGTCCAAAGAGTAAAAAAGAAAACTAACAATAATCCAAAGTATTCATCCATGTGGATCCCGTAGAATTTATATTGACATTTCTTTTTCGGATAAAAGCATGATATTCACGACTCATGTTGTAATACACAGACAGTGAAGATTTGATTAAAAAAAAAGGAAAATGACTATTTTAATCATCTGTGGACGAATAAAGTTCCTTTTATGTTTTCTGTCTAATATTGGTAAGCTTACTTGTAAGACTAACAGCGAGTGACCATACCACCTGCTAAGTTAGAAGATCCCAAAAACGAAAAGAATCACGACCCAAACGCTTCCAAAAGATTCCCCTGCCTTCCTCCTCCTATCAATGGCCGCCGCCGCCGCATCTCACACGATCTCCTGCGATCTCTCCCCCAAAAGATCGCCGCCCAAGGAGTCGCCGCCCGCCGCCTCCGTTCCTCGCCTCAGATCGGCCGATCCGACTGCCGATGGCGGGAAGATCTTGCTGCAGCCGCGGCTCTGCACGCTGCGATCGTACGGCAGCGGGTCCCGCGACGGCGTCATCCAACGGTGGATGAAGGGCGGCGGCGGCGAGGAGTTGAATGAAGCGTCGAATTTTTTCGCGTCGTTGACTGAGTACATCGAGAGCTCGAGGAAGAGCCAAGACTTTGAGATCGTCTCTGGCCGCCTCTCTATGGTGAGTGACATCCTAACTTCATCTGATTGAGTTTTTTTCCCTTCATGTATTTTGGATCCGGAGGGGCTGCTATTACAAACATAATAGCACCCATGCTCCAATCGTCCAAATTCATCTAAAATTGAAATCAATGGTCAAAATTAGTGTAAAACAGAAAGCCTTGTGTATTGGTGTATTCTAGGTGCTTTGCACTTACGATGCATGGCAACCATGCTATTAGAGCTTTTCTCATATATTTTAAGCAAATTTATAGGTATGCAAGGGATGAATTGAAAATGAGGAAACGGGCTTGCAGGACCTTAGAGTCCAAAAAATACATTGGTCTCTCATATGGCCTGGTGGGGCCTACTTGCTATTTTGCAGTTAGAACTCTGGACTCCACTGACCAATGTGAGAGTCCACTGCAGTTTTGGGATCTAGATCCTCTGCTCTTGAACTTTCAAGAGCAAGATGCTCTTTATCTCTCTCATCCGTAGGATCGCTTCTTGATCCCACACAACTTATGAGCCCATGTTAGACCCTCATTCCCAGTCGTTGGATATGTTTGCATGATGCAATGCAGGAGATCCGGATCCATAATTTTGGGGCCAATATTATTACTAATATTATTAGACAGAAAACATAAAGAGTAACACTTTATTCATAATGAGAAAACGGGGCCGGCAGAGACCCTGCAAGCCCCAAAACTGTGGATCCGGATCTTCTGCTTGCATTGCATCGTGCAAGCAGATCCAACGTTTTCTCATTGAAAAGGTCTGTATGTTTAAGAACGAAATTAGAGTTTTCCAAACTGAAATATGGGTGTCCTACCGATGAGCAATGCTGGCACAAATTAACACATCCCACTATCCTCTCTCAGATTGCCTTTGCAGCAGCGGTGAGCATGGAGTTTGTGACAGGGAACTCACTATTTAAGAAGCTCGAGCTGCAGCAGATCACAGAGGCCGTGGGTCTCTGCGTAGCCGTTATAACTTTGTCTGCAACTTTCGCATATGTTTCAAGCGTGAGGACACGAATCGGGCAGATGTTCACATTGAGCTGCAACCAATTCGTCGATTCGCTCATCGACAACCTCGTCGAAGGGTTGTTTTTCGACAGCAAGCTCAATGATTGGTCTGACGACATGTAGAAGCTCAAAGATCCCATACTTGTTTTCTCCCTGCTTGTTGAGATCCGATGGTCGGTATTAGGGTCAAACAGTGCCCCATGGTTAAGTGGAGAATCCAGCGGTCAATATTTGCATAGCACCAACAACAAGCAGGGAATACAAGCAGGGTATTCAAATCCAGTATACTGATAGAGATATAGATATACAAAATAGACTAGACTACTCAATATATTGTAAGGAAATATATTGTAAATGATATTGGAGCTGTATAGATGATAGCAGCGGTGTTGGGGGTATTCAATAGATATAGATGCTGCAGGTGATGTTGAAAGCAGTGTATAATTGTATTTTGATAATTTAGAAAGCTTGGTTGCTGCAAGGCTTTTATTTATGCTTATTTTAAGGTTCATGCTGTTTGCATTTGTAGCATAGTGATTCGCTCAAAATATGCTTTTTAAATGTTATGAATCTAATATGATTGCGATTTTGTATTCAAAAAACAAAAACAAAACAAAAGCCTTAATTTCACATTTTTAAGACAATACATATCTTAAATTAAGTATAACAGCTGTAATTTTCTTTTGAAATGCTACTCTCTCTATTCTTTTAAATTGATTTCTAGTTATGTTGTGTTGACTCTAATTATGTTGCTACCAATGAGCATTAGCTCTCCTTCTTGGGGAGAGTACGGGATTTTAACCCCAGAAGGGAAATGACCACAAATTAACATTTTCGGGACAAATTCATGGGTCCCCTGGATGCTTGCGTGTGTTGTGTGATTGTGTATGCTGTGCATGTTATACGTTTAGATTAGGACTTACAGACCAATGCCTTTTAAGCTATCCTTTGATAACCAAGATTATTCCCACTGTGAATCATATTTGCTATTATTGCATGTCTAAGTCAGCCGAATGTGTTTTTCTTTTAATTTCAATATAGGAGCTATCTCTTAACTTCTCTGCATACCGTCGGTTCTTATCATATCCCTATAGACAGACGTCTTGAAGAGATCTTTTCAATTTCATGGCTTTATAATATTTAGGGGGGACACTGTCGTGTTCTATAAATGACCAATGTTCCTCTGAAAACCATAGACATGTTTTACTATTCAACCAATATGCAAACTGTGGAGCTCGCCAATTTCACACTGCTCCAGACTCTAGCTTACCAATTGCTTGATGGATTATCGACAATATTTCAAGCCCCAGCGCTCACTTATAAGGTATACAAATGTGATGTCAAACTGGGCACATTCTAATAGAAACATATGGTACATACATTCCGGTTTCATTAAAGCAGTTATCAATCTATTAAATTATATGCCTATGCATCTAGCATACCAAGCTTCAGCAAGAACTGTTATAGATCTATCATTAGTCATGACTAATTTCTTCCGAACAATCGCCATAACTTTTTTGTTATATTAGTATTATTAATAGGTGCCTGAAATCAATAATTTAATGCTTAATATGAGGATTCAATGTGCATTCCTGAAATATTATGAAAGTATAAGATTTATTAAATGTTGTCATTTCAACAAATTGGTCCCGAGCGACATATATGATAGCAAATATAAATTAATTACTTAGTGTGAATATCTATTGCGTTTCAATTAATTACAAACTACACCCAGTTGGGTGATAACAATTAAATTGGGGGAAGCGGTATACTGAATGGAGAAGAAAGCAAATTGAAGCTCACTTATATCAACTGCTCAAGCGGCATTCTCTATTGCTTCGATGCACTCCAATACGCTAGCATTTTTAGACATTGCAGACATTAGCGCTTCATGTGTTGAAGCATTGTTCTTCAGGAGTGATGCAGCAAACAAAACCTGCATCAGATTTTATTACAGTATCTGAGATTAAAAATCTAAAAGCATTACATGGATTATATACAGGGAAAATAAAAACTCTAGTGTTTGGCGATATGTGTCAAATCATGAGAAAAAACCACATTGTATGACCCACAAAGCTATCTTGCTCTCATATCTAGCACATTGCATCTGAAACACTAGAAGCTTCTCATGTAGTGTGTATCTAGGTAAAGAATAAAAATCTCGGTGTTTCATTCACATTTGCCAGGTCGTGAGTGAGAAAGAAATAACAATGTGGGGCTCACAAAGCTGTGTCACCTTCCTGTTTGGATGTAGTACGCTTGAAACACTGAATACTTTCTTATATGGTGTATATATGAGGGGGGGGGGGGGGGGGGGTTAGTGTTTCAACCACATTTGTCAGGTCTCAAGAGAGAAATAATTGGGTGGAGCCTTAATGTTGTCTTGCCCTCCTGTCTCAATAAATTACACCTGAAGCAACGGATAAAAGTTTCTTGTATATAAGTTATGAGATAAGAATTTACTGCCCATCTTGTGAGGTTCTGCTGCTGCTCTTTACCAATTGGCGGTTTGCTCCGATTTATAAATCTCTACAGTAACAACAGCAGGAACATATCAGCAAAGATTACAGATTCATCAAGTTTTGATTAAAAGCAGAATGCTTAAAATGGTTAAGATAAAGAGGGGGGAAATCAAGTTTTAGCCCTTACAACCCTTCAAATGGCTTACTAGCGCTGATACCACAGCGTTAGTGTTGATCTAAGGCATCCCAGCAAATTTGCGGTGATAGATGATGTCTTATACAAAGATGTTGATGGGATGCGAGATGCCGAAAGAAGATTCTATATTAAGGAGAAAACTATATGAAGGTACCTGAAGAGTGAACAAATCTGCCGATTGGCCAACGACCTTGTCATATTTGAGACCTTCAGCTGCCAGTCCAGCCATCGACACAACAGCCAATCTGATCATTATTTTTCTGAACAACGTTAATGGCAAGCTGGACATTTGACAGAAACTACAGTACTAAGTGTATGAATGGAAACTATTCTGGGTAAATTGCCATTGGATCCCCCAAAATGGTATGGATAATGTTGTGCCCCGATCTACTCTGACACGGCACGGTAAATCATGAAGGGATCACACAAGCCTAACACGCGGACAAGCGGTACACCGCAGCGGAAATAAACAGAATCACATGCAAACAAAGACAATGAAAAAAATATATCCGACGGCTATCGCAATAGAGTAAGAAATTACATGAGATATCCCCAACCCCTATAAGCCCAATACGATAAATCAATCTCTCTCTCTCTCTCTCTCTCTCTCTCTCTCTCTCTCTCGGCCACCCTTCAATTAGCCAGTCACTCCTTGAATTCTCTGTGGATTTTAAAACCTTGGCCGCCAACCTTTTTAAATCCCGCAACCCTATTTTTCTAAGGCTCTGCACATGTGGATTTAATTAGGCGCAGACATCTTCCATGAAGGCTCTGCTGATTAATACATAGTAATACATTAATTAATCTATATGCATAGCATAGAGGTTTCTAATTGTACAAGGATTCCATAGATATAAGATTGCATTAAAGGATTTAGATTAATCTAAATCCTACTCCAACTATGAAACCCATTACATGCACTGCACGTAATCACTCTTAGGCTTTTGGGCTCTTGATCTTGGGCTCCGAATTTGCAATCAATTTCAACTTCAATAGATAATGCTTAGGTCAATAAGGATTAGTCATAGATAGCATTTTCAGTGAAACATAAATGGAATTGTACCATATTGAAATATTATATCCTGTTTGTTGCAGAGGCCTAACAAAGCAGAGATGCATCAGACTAGTAGGCTTGGAAACCCATTTGACGCAACCCCTAATTGGAGTGGTGGGTCCACGGCTAGTCGATCATATCTTCATCTTACTGCAGTGCCTTTCACATATCAACTCCAGTCTGTAACGGAATGGATGCAGACACATACAAAGTTTGACTCGGTGAACAAACGATAGAACATGTGAGCACCACATGACCATAAGCCGTGATGTATCAAGTGGCGCCAAGAAGCCCATTGCAATAACATTTCATGCTAGTAGTCTCGAAGCAACGCATGCATCCATTAAAAGAATCAACTAAGAAGCCGATTGCCATTGAACGGTAGCTCAGTTGGTATGGCTTTTCCTCTCCTGGGGAGAGTGGGATTTGAACCCGAGGGGAAGTGGCCACAAATTAACGGTTTCAGGGAAAATTCATGGGTCGCCTGGGTGCGTGTGTTGTGTGTGCGTGGGTGTGGTGTGTGCTTGAGTGAGGCTTACGGACCAGTTTCCAAAAAAAAGAAGAAAAAACTAAGAAGCCGATTTGATACCATGTTGGGTTCAAATACTCACAAATCACTAATCAGATATGGATTTCCGTAATAGACTTATCTCTACTATAAATCGATAATAATGAAAAGCCTTTTTCGAGGGGATTGCAATTGTGGGATTCCAATGGAATGCCATGTTCTACTCTTTTATTAATTCTTCAAATCACTGTATTTATGCATACAAGCTCTTTAACATTTAAATACTTGTTCTGCTAAAAATCCGTATGTAAAATTATAATTTGGATATTTTTATAGCAATATACTTGTAACAATCAATAACTTTGCATATAAGCCCCTGCTAACATTTTTACTGCACATTCTGACCACATTCCAGGCAACCAGCAAAGCACATTACCAAAAGGAGAAACCCTTGGTTGGAGTCTTGGATTCCAATTTATTTAACGATGTATCTATCTTGTTCTTTTGAGACTCAAATGAAATGGTTTTGGTGGTTTTGTGTAATCCTTCTTCTAACAAATTTTGACATAGTGGATACCTCTCCTCCACCCGTCGATTAAGGCCTATTGCCAATCAATCATATATCTTATATTATTCTTTTCTTTTTGATTTTCTATCTGTCATGTGGTATTTTATATTGAGGGGGGGTTGTATTTTGTTTTTCTTGTGTAATTGTGGCATTGTTTGAGTGTTTGATTTCTGTTTAGTTAGCTTCACTTGTGTTGGAACGACCTTGCGCTTCTAAAACAGTTCCACATAACAAGACATAGAAAGCTAACTAGCAATCTCTCTCTCTCTCTCTCTCTCTCTCTCTCTCTCTCTCTGTGTTTGTGTGTGTGTGTGTGTGTGTGTGTGTGTGAGAGAGAGAGAGAGAGAGTGAGGAATAACCAACAAAGATATACCATATATCTTTCAGCTGCATATGAAGTAAAATCGAGAAAATATCAAACAGCAGAATTCAATCAGTGGGTTAGTATCATGGATCGCGAGTCCACCAGGAAAAGCTTGTACAGCTGTGCTTGAACATAGAGATAGAAGAACCAATTCTTTGCACTCCATGTACCAATCCATGAAGAAAATTGTAATATGATATCACTGGCTTGAGCATTTAAAATTTTGCCAGAAAAAGAAAAAGGAAAAAAAAAAAGACTTTGAGTATTTTAGAAGGATATAGAAGCCATTTTCACCTGTCTAGTTCTTTGCCATCAAGCTGCCCACTGTATATGAGCTTTTGCAGCCTATCATCAATTAAATTGACATGCTCCTTTCCGATGTCCAGTGAATAGCCCAAGATTGGCAAACCAATCAAGTAGGCAACTGTCAGTCATTAACAACTTAATTTTATGAGCTTTCATATGTACTAATCAAGTAAAAGAGAATGCATGAGCATGATTAGTGGGAGGTACCTAAATTTTAAGAGTGTTTACAACCACAAACCAATCATGGACTAAGGCATTATAGAAAGATACTGCAATTGATAATTTGAGAAATGAGGCCCTTGAAAGAGCTGGTTGGAGAAAACGAGTTCATGCAACTGACATCAATATAAGAGCTTTATTGCTGTTTGCTGTATAATGACATATATTCCAAGACGAGAACCATCCATGACAAGGGAGTGGTAGTGCCTTGGGGCTCCTGCAACTATTGAATATATTATTTTCCACTGCAAGGATGCCCCATATTGGTGGGAGATATTACTCCCCTTTACATATTAGGGAAGCAGGAAAGTGTTCTGTTTCTCTGTTGGCTTTATATGTGTCTCAAAGTTCAACTAATTCCCTATAACAGATCTATCATTTTCACATTCTTCTATACTTTTCTTCTCCTCGTCATTATGATTTTGTAGATGCCTACTGATAATCAGGATTCTCCACAGCCCATTGTTTGTCTGTTCTTTTTCTTTTTTTAATTATAAAATAGTGGCCACCGAGTCCACCAACCAAGCTTCATTCAGCCCATTGCTTGTCCACGGTGTTAGCTAGGAATTTAACACTAATTAGAAGAGGGTGGACATCAAGTCGACATTTGATTGTAAATATTTGTTAAATTTTCATGGATTCTTCCCTTATAGTTGACGCATTTTCGATAGGACATCTTGGGCATTCGTGATTCATTTAAGAAAGGAGACATAATAGTTAACAGTCAAGTTGTTGGATGCAGCTACGAGCAGTGTTAGGGTTGATGCAGCTATGAAATAAAATTTAGCAACTTTCAATGTTTTGGACGACTTGCAAAAATAGGGGCCAAAAAAATATTGTGATTTCAATAATTTCCTATGCTCAGCGATGCTAAGATAACCAGTGGGAAAGATGACAGTTATATTAAAAGCCACAAGGCTTTTTCTGGACATATCAGAATCGTAAACTATAAATTACTAATTAATGCTGGAGAGGAGATAGCAAGATGGGCATGAAGAAAATTTTCTTTCATTTTTCTTCATGCAGCTAGATGTCAATCGAATAAAAAGGTAGAGAAGTTATCACACGAGAAGATTGTAATATTACACTTTACAGAAGCGGGTCTTTCTATTTCACATTGAGATTTAGTTCCAGTAAAGATCCTCTGAAAGGGGTTAGAAATGCTCTGGTATAGGATATTAGTAGGCTACCAATATGGGCAGAACCATCTCCTTTATATTGTAACATATAGGGAGCGTCAGCCATGGCATATTTGGTGTATTTGGTGCATAATATGCATGGATTTTCAAAACATTGTACAGTATAAAACCACAGCATCTAAAAGTTAAGGTCAACTGTTTGGGGCTCTGTAATGTTTACACCATATAAATTCAGCGCACAACTATCTGACGGAAATACATTTTGCTAACAAATGCCTAAAGCAATAGCTTGCACTTAAAAAAAAAAAGCAATAGCTTGCACTTACAAAGATTAATGGAATGGCCTGTGAACCTCTTTGACCAAAGACATTAAGAAAGCAGTGGAACAGAAAATTATGAAAATTCGATTGGAATTAAGCAGCACGAGGAGAACGAAGCATTTCATATAAAGATAGTATTGTGTGAAACCTAATATCACTTATTTTCAGCAAATAAAATGTGCACAGACAGAAAAGAAAGTAACAAAATCCAGAGTCATACACAAAGTTGGCTATAAGGGGCCTGCAGGGGCATTACAGGGCCCGTGGATCCAGAGGGCTGTTTAAAAAAGCTAAGCATATGGGCTCCATGGCGCCTGCAGTCTGGACACTACAGTCATGGGCCTGCAGTGTCCCTATAGGAGGCTAAATGTTGTCTATATAAAACCTGTACTAAATAAAAAATAAAAAATATACAGACCATAAATAAGAATAACTTTGAAATACAACAATAGCCACGGTACTACCTTAATGGTTCACCTAAAATTAAGTTAATGTTTCAAAGCATAATTTCTATAAAGAAAATAAATTTAGCAGGTGAAAAGTTACCTAATAAATGAGCTGCTTCATGTCTTGAAATCCTCTCTTGGTAGTCAGGGAAAAAAGTTGAAAATCCACCTATGGCAGCCTGCAGAAGCCTACAACAATACAAGAAATATATAGTTTACTTCTACGAAAAAAGATGTTTGGGGAGAGTAAATTATAACAATCAAGAAAATTAGATTTGGCATACAACAATGTACATCATTTCTTGGTTATATAACCCTTTCTTTGACTATCAAAAAAATTACTGATATTTGGATAAGGATAACAGAGCAATATTCAGGCTAACTAGAAAGTAAGATCATTTTGTATGTCAATATTAATAATACGATAATTGTACTTCTCTGCCCAACTGACCCTTTCAGGATTCAAACCATCATGTTACTTCACCATACTCCCCCTTAAAACTAAACAGCAAATTCCTTTCTGCATGTGTGCACGCGCACGTGTGTGGTGCGGATTTTATAATTGTCGTATCAATTTATGGATAAAACAAGGGTTCAAATGAGTAATGGTTCAGAACTTAGTTTACTAGAAGAAAGCAACAAGATGCTGTCCTTCTTTCAGTCCCTATGCATTATATAAACTTTTTGACATCCAAAACACTCATTTTCTGGCAAATGTTCAAAAAGTTTTAGCTGATTGTTTTACGAATTTATGTTCTTTGTTCGCAACAATCTTTGAGGTGGCGAGCAAATATTTAATATTGATTATGCATTGTTAACAACAAGAGTATACCCAGGAGAAATGCTTCCCACGGCCAAAACTATTAAGGAAATACTTCCAAGCAAATAGGGCACGAAGAAACCCCAGTCCTGCAAATTACATAAATTCCACCATATTTAAGTACTTGCAAATATGTGGACTTCATTTATTCGTAAGGCACAAATAAGTATACCCCAGGAAGCTGGCCAGCAATCACACCAAGAAATCCTGTTGTACCCACTACTGTAAATAGAAAAGCTGCCTGCATCAGAAGATAAAATCTATCAAGAAATAATCCTCAAGTCGGAACAAGTAAAATAGACATGTCCTAGTCGGCTTAACAATGTAACTTTTAAGCATTAGAGATATCCACAGGGCTTCAGTTGAAACTAGAAGAAAACAATGAATATTTACAACTGGGAATTAACTAATACAAGCAAAACACCCCCAATATGCATAAATGTACTGGTAACCAAACACATGATGAGGTGATTTTGTTCTTATTTGCTACATTTAGTTTCGATACTATCATCTTTTGTTTTTTTCCAGATTCGTTTCCCTCCCATAGTTTGCCCAAAATGAATTTGGGGTTGATTATACATCAGATTGATAGCCAGTCATAGAACTTTGCCAAGAATGTTTCATGGAGCCTTGTGATAAGCCCCGTTTTGGTTGGAAAGGATTAGATAATGACAAGTAAAGCCGTATGATATGCAAATATAAAATTGTGACACATTTACAGAAACATAAACTTCTCTGTTAGAATTATCTGTTTTGATTTGGAAGCAGTATATATACGTCACATATCATTTAGGCAAGTACTTTAATACTTGAAATAACTTGCTCATCGCTTAAGAGGTAAGAGAAACATAATAACCAAATTAACAGCAGTTTGACTAAAATTGAAAATGATCTTTACCACAATATAATCTTGCTACTCACAAGTAGATTCATATCCATTCAAGTTAAATGAATATCATGGAAAGGGATGTTCAAAGTGGAGTAGAACTTACATCGTTCCTAACACTTGGTATCGCCAGGTTCTCTGCATTTTTTATTCCAAGAGAGGTGAGTTCCCGCAGTGTTGTCTGCATCCAGCAGAATGTTTGGTTACTATAAACATTTTAATGGCATTGACCACATGAACAAGTATTAGAACAGAAACAGAAAAGATAAGTGATTGACATTAGCACTTGCCCAGAACTTCATCATAATGGAGAACTGACCATACGGCGTGATACATATGGTTGAGAACTCCATTTCTTGGCCCAGCCAACTTCGCTTAGCTGATCTAGTGCATTTTTAACAGCATCGCTATCTTTCTGCAAAAAGGCAACACTGTGAATCTTCTATTCATATATCTTTTTTTTTATTATTCTTCCATTCATATTCAAGACATCGCTACCTGACAAAAATTTGCAATATTACTTGAAGCTATCTACTTGAGATTTTTCCAAAGGTTTTCTAATATCAAACCTCAACATGGAAACGCCACACATTAAGTTACAAAATAATAACAAATTTCTTGTAGCGATAAGTAACTTAAATGTCATTAAAATGTAATATTATAATATTATATTGATGTTCATTAAACTCTTTTTAATGAATTTTGGGTGGCCTAATCTATCCACCTTTTCTATCAAAAAAATCTAATATTATAATGCGGAATACGCAATCAAGTATGTTCTGCTACATTGATTCCTTTTCTCCAGAAAGCCATCTTATTGTTAGGAATAAACCACATCAAACTGATGGTTCAGATAATTCAACAGTTGTTACAGTAGTGGGAAATCAGTAAAGATGGTTATGAGCTAGAAATCATATACTGACAAGGCGCATGGATATGACATGGCATGCATATGTATATACATGCTTGGGTAGAATTCAGATCAACTCCACTATTATTCAAAACAAATTTTATTTTAAGTGGAAACGAGGGGAACTTCATAGTCAAAACCCTTTGAATTTCATGCCAATCGATTATGTTATAAAACTTGTAAATTATGAAACCTCAAAATTGCACCACACCTATGGAGTAGAAGCATCACACTGGGACGCTGATTGATACTATGATACTATCAGCATCCAAACTAAAAAACCCAAAGAACAAAAGAAGAAAGAGCAAATATGTAAAGATTTCTCTTGCAGAATTTTCTCTCAGCTCCTCTCAACATAGATTTCTCGTTAGTTATGATGGAAATGTATCATTACATCTTTTCTCTTTTGTAATTGTCGTTTTCCTGTTATTGTAAGTTTCTTTTGTACAAAATTGGAAATTAACGAAATTTGAGTCGGGGCTACTCCAGCCCTACTTTTCCTCTAAAGAACAAAAAAACTTAGATTTCTCGCCTCCTCTCTTTCCTGAAAGAGGGCTAAGCAGTTTGCTACCAATGCCTCTTAAAGAAACACCACTATCTATTTGTAGAGTTTACTACTAGAAGCGCTCATCTGAAAATCCCTTGATAAATCACAGCACAAAATGTTGATGAAGTCATGAAGAGGAAACCCCAAATAGTACATTTATCCATTAAACCACAGTAATTCCAACCTGGACAAATGTCTCCTGCAAGAGGAAACCCAAAATAGTACATCTATCCTAACAATGCCAACCAACAATCTGGATGGTTGTTGAACGAGGGAATTGGCATTCAGTTAAACGTAAGCCCTTTCCAGCACATACCCATCTTGACTTCCTTGTTACGGGTTTCCAACTACCAAAACTTTATTACCATAACATGATATGCTCCTTGCATGTTTGGGAAGTGTATAGAACACGCATAGAAACAAAGGCCTGTGTTGTATATGCATTTATGCTAATATGATTCCTAGATGGCCTAGTGTATGTAGCATGAACTGCCTAGTGAAGACAGCTTTTGGTGTGCCCGGCATGTGATTCACAAGTTATCAAAGTTGAAATTATTCCTTCTTGTTCACCAAGTATTCCGTGTATCGAGCTAGGCATATCCTTCGAGAGTTATTAGAACTCCCAACTTTCGGACCAAAACTACCATCATCTCAAAGAAGACAAAACCCTAAATTTCTATACAATCAATTCTCCTTCCAGTTCCAGATTAAAAATACAAGAAGGGATCTTCCCAAAATCAACAAGAAATCCCTAATCGTTTGGATTACATCGTTTTATCATTTTCAGAACTTCATTCAATTAAGAGGTAACAACAAGGAAAGCAAAATAAGCTAATAAATCAAACCAATTTCAAAGGAAAACAAAACCCTAGAAATTCTACTTGATTATTACTCGAAATAATTCCAAATATTACATCAATAAGCAAAATTTGAAAGAAAGAAAGAAAGAAACCCTAAAAAATTAGACCTTGGCAATGGCAGCCTCGAGCGTCTTCAGGTCGACCCCAGGCGCAGCGGATGAAGCTTCGATCCGCCATTTTCGCTTGATTTTTGAGCTAATTTGATGGGATTTTGATGGGAGAGAGCTAGGGTTTTGGGGAGCAGCGATGGAGGTGAGAGAGATCGCCATAGCTTCTGAGTCGTTCAATTTTGAGAGAAAAAGATAACCTTTGTTTTATTTTTTAGGCGCGAGGATGCCTTCATGTGAACTAAAATTCTACTCTCGTGCTGCTCACGTGTATCCATCTTTTATTAATAATTTCATTTTTAATTTTATTTTTACTCTTTATTTCATTTAAATTTTTGGGACACTTTTATCCGTGAGCTAAAGGTTGTGAAGAAAAATTCTTTGATGCACAGGATATATGTTTCCGGTAATGGGATAGAGAAAAATAAAAATATGAGCCCACAAAACTGCACGAGAGTGTCAAATTTGAACATAAATCTACGCTTGTTGAATCAAATGAACAAACACGAACATGCAAGCTCCGTCATAGTTCGTGTTCTCAAATAATTTTGTATTGTATTGTATTTGGTATTCAATGATAATAATAAAATGGACATTCATTTTTAAACTTAGACCGTAATTATTAAATGTGCTGATGTTAATTACCATAATAAATATCGAACCAAATATTGATATGATACAATATTAAAGACTATAGATAATTAAAAACTTCATATTTGATCGGTGAGTTCTAGACAACCTTTGAAATCATTTATTCAGTTATAATAACCTTCTAGCTGTTTGATCTGTCAAATATATTATTATATAACATTTTTATATACTTTTGTATTTTTTATAGAATTTTGGAGAAGATAGATATTAGGGTTTGAAACTTGATTTATTGTATTGAATATCAATTGTGTATATATATACATTTTACATGATAAAGAATAAAAATAGAAATAAAATCTTTTCTAAAGATTGTTTGATTGAAAACCGCAGCAGCCAAGATCTCGATAGGCAGACGTCTGATGGGTAATTAGGCAAACGTATGCCTATTATCTGGTTTTCCCGATAACGATTACCAGACATCTGGCTTCACTCTGTTGGAGTTCCAGACGTCCGGCATACGTCTGAATCAAATGTCAGCTTTTGTGTGGGATGCTTGTCGTTAATATGCCCCCACAAGATTGAGGCTCTGCTGGAGATTTCGATCTTGGAGCGAAGTTTGAGAAATTGACCGTGTCCAAATGCTTTTATAAGGACATCCGCAAGTTGATCATGCGTACTGATATGGCGAACACGAACGGTGTCATCTTCAACGCATTCCCGAACAAAGTGATAGTCAAGCGCGGTGTGCTTCATCCGAGAGTGGAAGACTGGATTCGCACTGAGATAGGTAGCCCCAGTATTATCACGGTATAAAGATGATGGTTTTCGGAGAAGGGTCTTAAGTTCATGTAGAAGATTTTTCATCCAAAGTGCCTCGGCCATGGCATTCATAAGGGCTTCATATCCAGCTTTGGAGGAGGAACGAGAAACAGCCTTTTGTCGAGCCGATTTCCATGATGTGGGATTGGAGCCTAAATAGAGAATGTAGGCAGTGGTGGAACAATCGTCATCATGACTTCCACCCGAGTCAGAGTCACTAAAGGCATGAAGAGTTAGAGGAAATCGTCGGCAGAGATAAAGACCATGATGTATCATACCTTTGAGGTAACGAAGAACACGTTTGAGTGCTATCCAGTGAAGTTCTGTGGGAGAGTGCAAAAATTGGGAGAGACGGTTGACAACAAATGAAACGTTAGGCCCAATGAGAGAGAGGTATTGAAGAGCACCAACTAGCTGACGATATGGTGTGGGGTCGACAAACGAAGACCCGTCATGGCGAAGTAAAGGAGTGATATTGCACATTGGAGTGGTAACTTCTTTAACTCCTTCCATGGAAAACTTTTTCAGGAGATCGACGATATTGAGATAGAAAGAGTCCTTGAGTCGTGAGAATAGCCTCTACACCAAGGAAGTGATGAAGGTCGCCAAGATCCTTGAAAGATAAATGTTGCTCAAGTCGCCGAGATCCATGAGAGAGTGCAAGGCATAAGACTTTACACAGTGTGACCGACTTAATAACGGGACTGAATGTGGCGGTAGTTCAGGCCAGGCCGTTGATGGAAGCCTTTGGCCACAAGGTAAGCTTTATATCGTGCAATTGTACCGTCGGAGTTTCTTTTGATTCGAAAGACCCATTTGCAATCTACAATATTCTGATTTGATTTAGGAACAAGATCTCATGTTCTGTTCTTCATGAAAGCATCAAACTCTTCGGATATTGCAACAAGCCAGTTAGAATCCTTCAGAGCTTGAGAAACATGGTTTGGTTCAAGTGTTTGTGGTATGGGGTGAATAATGGCATGGTTTATGTATTGGGAGTTGAAGTATTTTGGATTTGGTTTCCTTTCATTGTTGTTGCGGAGATTTAGGGGTTGGGGAGAAGGGGATAATTATGGAGAGTGTAAGTGGGATTGAGCGGTTGTAGAAGAGGTTGGGGAGGTAGAGACTGGAAGGTTGGCAAGATTATCGAAATCAGAGGATGGGAATTATGAAGAGTCAGTGGAGGAGGAGAGGTCGATGGTATGAGATGTTGGTAATTTGTGGTCTAGTGGAAGTTGGGTGAGGTAAGGTAGGTAGGATGTGAAATTTGGTAAAGTGGGTATACATGATTGGCTGAGATGCTTGCCAGGAGAGGCTAAATCATGCGGAAGAGCCTCTTGATGTCTACTAAATACCTGCATGGGAAAATTGTTTTCGACGAATTTGACATGACGAGAAATATAGATTTTGTGAGTGACGGGATCTAGACATTTATACACAGATTGAGATATTGAATAACCGAGAAAAATGCAGGGAATGGATCTAGGTTGAAGTTTGGATGAGGTGTAAAGTCGTAACCAAGGATAGAAAAGACACCCAAATATTTTGAAACGTTTATGATTTGGTGGACATTGAAATAGTTTTTCGAATGGGGATTGGAAATCAAGAACCCGTGTAGGAAGACGATTTATGAGATAAACAGCTGTTTAAAAGGTATGACTCTAATACTTAGAGGGAAGAGAGGCCATATGCAAGAGTGTGAGATCGGTTTCGACAACATGACGATGACAACGTTCTGATGTGCCATTGTATTTAGAAGTGTGTGGAGGAGTGGAGAGATGAGAGACACCATAGGATGTGAGGATAGAGATAAGAGATGTGTATTCACGTCCATTATCAAAGTATATTGATATGAGCGGTAATTGAAAATATTTTTCGACAAGGTTTTTGAATCTGGGAAAGATGGCGGCAACATCAGATTTATATTTCATAGGATATAACCAGACATATTTTATGTAATAATCAACAAAAACTACGTAATAACGAAAACCATCAAAAGACAATTCACTGGGTCCCAAATATGAGTGTAAATTAATTGCAAAAACTTAAAAGCATGAAGTGAATTTTCAGAAAAAGGAAGTTTATGACTTTTATTGTAATCGCAAGAGTTATATTAAAAATTATTAACTACCGAGACATTAGACACTAACTTATTTTTCCTAACAACTGACCGAAAGATGCGGATGGAGGGTTGACCAAGACGGCAGTGTCACTCACCTATTTCTGATTTGGATGTAGTATGAATTTGAGGTTGGATGGAGCATGGGAGGTAGTAGACATTATTATGGCTATCCCCATGAAGAAGAAGCGCCCCATGCGAAGATATGTCACTAAAAAATTAGAGGGAAAAAACTCAAGTGAGACTTTATTTAATTTGCAAAATATGGCAACTTAAATTAATTTTTGAATAATAGATGATGCACATAGAATATTATCTAAAAGAAAAGGGTTTTTGGGGTGAGTGCAGTGTTGTTTTATCAATGTGGGAAATTTTCAAACCTAAACCATCGCCTATGTTAATCTCATCAGGATCACCGTATTCGGTGTAGCTACAAAAAGTCCCAATACCAGACGTAACGTGGTGAGAAGCACCAGTGTCCAATATCCAAGAGGAGAGAGCGAGCAGATTGGCGTTTGTGTTGTTTGCTATAGGTTGAGAGAGCGTCTGCGACGGTGTTGCGGTGAATTTGTTTGCGCCGCATTCTCATGAAGGAAATGAGCGAGTTGACGAAAATCTTTAGTGTTGTGACTGGGACACTTGCAGAAGTTGCAATAGGAGTTGGAACTGGGCGAGTTGTTGTTGCGTGCGCCGGAGTACTAGTTGATATTGTTGTTGCGAATGAAGTTGTTGTAGTTGGTGTTCTCCACCGAAAGACAGAGAGCGGGACGTTGGGACGTCTGGCCTGAATTTGGGGAAGATGCTATTTGGACTTCTCCGTCCACCTCCCCGAAGATACCAAGTTGATTTATGGCATCATATATCGGAGATTTGGACAGATGCGACCATTGTAGCGGACTTTATCAGATTCCCCCTCATTTGTGAGGGTTTTTTGATTATAGGGACGCTCTTCCCTGTAGGCGCAAGCCCCTGCAGTTAATTACGTTACCGTATTGCAATAACCACTTTCTCCTGCTCCGACGGTTCATTTCATGTCGTGTGTTATTTTGTTTGTTTTGGTTGCCCATGGATTGTATACAGAGACTAGTTTATGTCGTCGCCCGTAGGGCGCGGATTGGTCCAAATCCGTATATTTTAGATTTGGGTTTTTTGTTTATTTAAGGACCATTAATCTGGTTTGAGATTAAGATCAATTTAAATATATATAAGCATTTGGGCTTAATTTATTTTAGTTTAAGGACATCACGGTCTATTATCGCCACGTTCGAGACGGATATCAGTTTAGGGACATTTCGGTCCAACATTTCCGTTTTGGGAACGAATATTAGTTTAAGAACATTTCGGTCCCTTATCGCCATGTTTAAGGCGAATATTAGTTTAGGGACATTTCGGTCCAACATTCATCTTGCACGCACGTGTATTTGTTACGTGGCGAAGTAGACGATGGTGACATGGAATGCACCCGATTTGGGACGCGATCCGATTTGAGGTGTGCACGTCAATTGGAAGTGCATCAATATATGACGAAATGAGTTGTTGGTTGTCGGGACCCGCCACCTCTCTGAAGACATTGAGGAATTACAATGACATATATCAGAGGTGTGGAAAGATATACCCTTGAACCAAATCCTGTATTTAAGGGAAAAAGGGGTTGTGGTGGACCTAAGAATCGTTAGTCGTATTTGAGACTGAGATTACTTTAGGAGATATGGGATGAATATCATTTAGATATCATCAATGAGAGATCATTAGTCATGTTTAAGACTAAGATCACTTTGGAAATCATGAGCAATATGGGCTCGGTTGATTTAAAATCAAAGAGGTTTAACCTCAGGAAATTTAGCCCATTTGGGCTGAGATTGGGTCTTCATACTACCCAGTAGTGTTAAGCACTAATATATGCAACGCTCACGTGTTTTTCACGTAGGGTGCTGGAATAGTGCAGAGCACTAATTTTTTCTGGCACTCACGTATTTTTCACTTGTGGCGCTACTATAGTGTTAATCAATAATCTTCTTTGGCACTCACGTGTGAAATATGTGAGGCGCTCAGATATGGACGCTGCTCAATCAGTGCTAAGCACTTTAGTCATTTTGACTGAATATAGAGTGCTAAGCACTTTGCATGGCGCTCATGTGTAAAGCACATGAGTGCTGAGCATTGATTTCAGGTTTTGTTTGCTCACCCCTTTTTTCTCTGTATAGAAGTGCTAAGTGTAAGTCCACGTTGCTCATCCCGGTTCTTACGGGAAGGCGGAGACGGCGAAAAACAATTATTTTGGCCCAAAGGCAACATGGACTAAAAGCCGGATCTTTGCTAAACTAGAAACCAGCAAACTACTAGAGGCTTTAACTACTATGCCATAGAAAATATACCTCACGAAACCGGTCCTTCGGGTCTTCTCTCCGCTGTCCGGCTCGTCCATCCACGCTCCGAGGGTCGATCCGGATCTTGGTCACCTCCACGGCCTTCTTGAGTCGAAGACGATCCACCCGAGAGATGTACACCGAGCTCCACCTCGAGCCGAGCAACTAGGGCAACGGGATCGCTAGTCTAGATGCCCTAGGTAGTGTAGTAGAGATATATGGAAGTGTTTGTCTTTGTGGGATCATTTTCTCTCAACACATGAGATCAAAAGAAGAAATCAAGAGGAGGAAGAAGGAGGAGCTAGCAACCATGAGAGCTTTTCTTTTCTTCTCACAAGAACAAGAGAGAGAAATGAAAATCAATTGTGTGCTAAAGAAATGAACCATGGTTGCAATAATGCAAAACTATCATCATTACCAATCATTTCATGATAAAGTTGATGGCTACTAATTGAATTGACCATTTTCATAAACCAAAAGAAAAAGAAAATCCAAAGAAGAGTGTAGACCTCTCATGAAGGTCAATGGTCAACTCCGGTCAACGGATCAACAAAGTCAAGAGAGGTCATGGTGGTCAAATGGTCAATGCAATTAGCCATCACAAAATTATCACAAAAAGGATTAGTAAAATAATGTCTCCGGCTCATAATGGTTTTGACCGAACGAATTGTCAAAACCCTAATGAGCCTGCCACATAACGGTTTTGACCGAACCAACTGCCAAAACCCTAATGGGGCACCTCCTCCTTTATCGCTCCTCAAAACTGTGCATACACACCTGCATCCGCATTCCGTAGAATGCGAATGCACAGAAGACAAAACAAATCCATCCGTGCAATACTAGGATCCGGCTTAAACCAATGCCCACTAGTATTGCCTGCCCAAACAGCATACGCACACAAGTGCACGTAAGTGATCGCAGCCCTGCCGTAAAACCATACAGCCTCTACACGTTTTGCTCAGTGCAGGGAAACTCTCTGTGTGGGACTCTAAAGACTCGACACTACGCTGGCAGTGGGTTTAACCACAGACTGCAAGCGGCACTAGATGTACGTAACGGTCCCCAGGTAGATGTCGATAAGAAGACCGATGAGGTAAACCCATCCGAACTCCTACTGAGCCTGTATGTGACAATCTCTGTACAGTCCGGTCTGTTCGTCTGATATATTGCATAGCGGGCCTAGGGGGTGGTGAACGTCAGTCCCTTAATAGCGGTACAAGTCGTGTCGGAGTGTAGCCCAGAACACCCTGAGATAACACTGGAAACCTACCATTATATCTCGCTTGCCCTGGTCAGGGACTGCTTGTGTAATGGCTCTCCTAGACACAGCGCGATGTCAACCCCCAATACCGGGAGAGACGAATCCTGTCTAACCGTCACAGCCTCCAAGTGCTTTGGGACTGCACCCAACTACTACCTGTTTGCACGACTCCTTTGAGCCGTGGTAGGATAGTAATCTAAGTACAGTGGGAACACACTCGAGGCGAAGTGACAGTGTCAAGTCAGCGGACTAAGCTGTACTCATATCACCTGGGAACTGATAACCGACGATAGGTATAGTACCAACCATCAGTTCCCGATGAGTCATGTCCAGTGTACTCGTAACCTAACGAGCACACGCATACTATCTCCAATACGACGTACTGATGGCTGTGGGACAGACCATCTCCCCTGCTGGGATGAGAAACGCATACGCTAGTCTACTCCAGAGTATCGATGCCCTGTCTCGATAGTCCTACGACTAGAGACCTGTAAAAGGATGTGCTTATAGATTACCCAGCCCCTACGAGTGTGACTGCCATCACAACGCTGGTAATCAAGCAAAAGATCCTAAGGGCTCTACTAATATGTATAAGCGATATGCTAAAAGAAACACATGCACATATTAAAGTAGAAACAAATCAGGTAGCATACTACTATTTTGAGCAAGATTGTCTATATAACTGTGAATATCCCAAGCTTCCATTAAGTAATATACAAGCTAGTATGATACAGTAATGGCCTCTAGGGCATATACACTAACAATCACCCACTTGCACTAAGGCCATGTACTGGCGTATCGAAGACTTATCATCTCGATCAGCCACTCGAACTGAGTCTGGGGTAGGGCCTTCGTGAGTGGATCTGCAGTGTTGTTCTCCAAATCTACTATCTTCACCTCGATCTCCCGGTGATCTACGATCTCCTTGATCAGGTGGTACCGCCTCAAAATGTGCCTGGACTTCTGATGGGACCTAGGTTCCTTCGCTAAAGCTATAGCGCCGTCGTTGTCGCAATACAGCGGTATTGGATCAACAATGGTAGGAACCACCTGAAGCTCCGTGAGGAACTTCTTCATCCAGACAGTTTCTTTTGCGGCATCGCAAGCAGTTATGTACTCCGCTTCCATAGTTGAGTCAGCAACGGTCTCCTGCTTGGAACTCTTCCAGCAAACCGCCCCTCCATTGAGGGTAAAGACATAACCCGACATGGACTTGGAGTCATCCTTGTCACTCTGGAAGCTGGAGTGAGCAAAGGCCTCGATCTGGAGGTCTTTTCCGCCATACACCAAGAACATCTCCTTAGTCCTTCTCAGGTACTTGAGAATGTTCTTTACCGCTATCCAGTGTTTCTCCCCTGGGTCCGACTGATACCGGCTTACAACGCTCAATGCGTATGCTACATCTGGTCTGGTACATAACATCGCATACATTATAGAGCCTACCGCAAAAGCGTAGGGTATAATAGACATGCAATCCCTTTCCAAATCAGTCTTGGGAGACATCTCTTTGGAGAGGGTGATCCCGTGACAAGCCGGTAAATTATCGCGCTTAGAATCTTTCATACTGAATCTTTTCAGTATGGTGTCAATGTACCTGGACTGTGAAAGTCCCAACATCCTCTTAGATCTATCACGATAGATTTGGATCCCCAGAATGTAGTTGGCATCGCCCAGGTCCTTCATGGAGAACCTCTGTGACAAGAATCTTTTGACTGACTGTAGCATAGGAATATCATTTCCTATTAGGAGAATGTCATCCACGTACAAGACGAGGAATACCATAATTCTCCCTACAATCTTACTGTAAATGCATGGTTCATCTGGGTTTTTGATAAAGTTGAATTCCTTGACAGTATCATCAAAGCAGATGTTCCAACTCCGCGATGCCTGTTTCAGTCCATAGATGGACTTGAGCAACTTGCACACTTTACCGCTGCTCCCACTCTGAATGAATCCCTCCGGTTGATCCATAAAGACGCACTCTTCCAAATTTCCATTTAGGAAAGCCGTCTTTACGTCCATCTGCCAGATCTCATAATCGTGGAAGGCAGCAATGGCAAGAAGGATCCGAATGGATTTGAGCATAGCCACTGGAGAAAAGGTCTCGTCATAGTCCAAACCAGGTCTTTGACGAAAACTCTTTGCTACAAGTCTAGCTTTATAGGTTTCAATCTGCCCATCTACACCAATCTTCTTTCTGAAGATCCATTTGCAACCTACGGGTTTTACCCCTTCTGAAGCAAAGTCCAAAGTCCAAACTTTGTTGGTGTACATGGACTCCATCTCGGTCCGCATTGCATCCAGCCATTTTACCGAGTCACCGCTCTGAATGGCTTGCTGGAAGCTAGTAGGCTCACTATAATCCATAGTGCAATACTCTATATCCCCGTCTATGAGAAAACCGTAGTATCTCTCGAGCGGATGAGACTGCCTATTACTCCTGCGGAGTGGCGCTGGGATGTCCTGTTCTTTCGAACCCTCTGGTTCTACTAAGATTTCAGTAATAGCTCGTGGTTCTGGAATTTCTTCCAGTTCTATTGTGCTCCCACTTATCTGGTTTTCCAAAAACTCAGTTTCCAAGAAGCGGACATGACGAGAAACAAAAACCTTTTGTTCCTCTGCGTAATAGAAAAGATATCCCTTGGAGTTCTTTGGGTATCCCACAAACTTACACTGTACTGAGCGTGCCTCGAGCTTGTCCGCATGCTGCTTTTTGACAAAAGCTGGACATCCCTATGTCTTAATGTGATTAAGATAGGGTTTCTTCCCACACCACATCTGATATGGTGTAATAGGCACAGTCTTAGTTGGAACTCGGTTCAAAAGATATGCAGCTGTTTCTAGTGCATAACCCCAGAAAGATCGCGGTAACTCAGCCTTACTCATCATGGAACGAGCCATATCCAATAGGGTTCGATTCCGCCTTTCCGATACACCGTTGTGTTGTGGTGTGTATGGAAGAGTAAGCTGAGAGAGAATTCCATTCTCTTTTAAGTAGCCCAGAAACTCGGCATTCAAGTATTCACCACCTCGATCAGATCTCAGTGTCTTGATACTTTTGCCTGTTTATTTTTCAACTTCATTCTTGTATTCCTGAAATTTCTCAAATGCTTCGGATTTGTGCTTCATCAAGAAGACATGCCCATACCTAGAGAAATCATCTGTGAAAGTAATAAAGTATGAATAACCACTTCGCGCATGTGTAGACATTGGACCACACACATCACTGTGTATGAGTCCCAAGAGCTCGCTTGCTCTTTCTCCATGTCCAGTAAACGGAGTCTTTGTCATCTTTCCCATGAGACAAGATTCACAAGTGGCATAAGACTGGTACTCGAACGGATCCAAGTATCCTTCTTTATGTAACTTTGTCAACCATGTTTCATTAATGTGACCCAGTCTACAATGCCATAAGAAAGCCTGATTTAATTCCGGAGACTTTCTTTTAAGTGTGTTTTGGACACTGAAGACCTGAGCTTGATTCAAAACGTATATACTGTTTTTCAATGTACCCGACCCAATCAGAACTTGATTTAGGTGGATGTTTACTACATCGCTTACAAAAGTAAAATCATATCCTTCCTTAGAAAGTAAGGATACAGATATGATATTACAAGTCGCACCTGGTACATAAAAACAGTCGCGCAGAATCAATATCTGCGCAGTTGTCAGTCCTAGATGATATTCCCCTACGGATTCAGCATACATGCTCATTCCGTTAGCAACCCTGAGAGTTATATCACCTTTCTTGATAACCCTACGGTTTCTCAGAGCCTATAACGAATTACAGATATGAGATCCTGATCCGGTATCCAATACCCAGAAGTAGGGTTAACTGACATACAGTTCTCTATTACAAACACACCCGAAGCCGAAGCCACAACATGCTTCGAATTCTGGCTACTGGCTATACTAGCCCTGCAATCCTTCTGCCAATGTTCATTCACGTAACAATAGGAACATCCTTCTTTTACTACATCCAGTCCCGAAACTTCCGCCCTTCCCTTTCTTTCTACTTTCCTGGTTTCCTTCAGGGTAGTAGGTAGAGACCGTTGAACTAAGTCAGCATCTGACCCGTTCTTCAACGTGGTCTTCAGGTCCGTGAACTCAAAAGAGCTGGTCTCTGTAAGGACGTTGCCCTCTACAGATGACCCGATAGCCAACCTCGCTGGAAGCAATTCATTCGAGATCTCATATCTTGCGATACGAGATTGCTCTCCATATAAATCTTTATTATGGAGGAAGATAGAAACTGAGTCCATCTTCTCGTGCTGCCTCTGGTTTGCACCATCAACTGAGGCTAACACGAGGCACTTGGCTTTCGCACAGTCTTCTTCCGATGTCTCGCGGGTATGAATATCCGTGACAGGGGAAACTGGACTTGAGACGGCAGGGGTTGGATCAGTCAAGAGGTGTCCCAGCTTGTCATGGGCAATGGACATCTGGACAGACCTTTGCCAGTCATAACAGTCAGATTCAGTCATTTTATTATCTAGATGTAACCTATGTCTGGTCACTGGGTCATTGCAATTAAGAGAGAGAGAAGAAAACACTTTAGCAAGATGCTCTTGCAAGTTTAGATTGGTTTTTAATTTATCTAAACAGGATGGCTCCCACTGTCTCTCGAATCCCTCCTCAAACCATAAAGGAAGAATTAGTCGGGTTCATTCTCACCGTACAATACTTGCTTAACCGTTCAGCCAGGCCAGTGTCGGTACTTCGAGGGAGGTTTTCCAACGCTTTCGCGAAGTTCCTTAATTAAGTAACCTCTTTTTCCTGTGGGCGTAGCCCCGCTAACACCTTTCTAGACACCTACTAGGTTTATAGCATTGATCGTTAAGTGAGAAATTTCCCGAGGAGTAGCATATACTCACAGCAGGATCGGGATCCAAATATCATCGCGTGACAAAACTGAAGGAATCCTACCAGAATCATCACACTCCAAATGGTATGCAGCGCTAGTAAGTTTCAGTTCTTTTGAAACTCCCGATGTGGATTTTTGCCTCATGCTCTTATGACATTGACTTTGGCCAACAAATCATAAGTCACATGTCAAGTTCTACCCGTATTTATCCAGGTTAATTTGAACCCACCCGCACATACCCTTGACTTTGGCCAACAAGGCAGTACGACTGTCCCAAACCAACGCATCTATCTATGCTACATATGAATACCCAATAGCTACCAAACACTGTGCCTTGACTTTGGCCAACAAACACAGCTTGAATACTATTGACTATCCATACGAAATGACGGAGGGCTACGAATGGTTTTGGCGAAACCGTGAACGTAGTGAACTTGATATAATCGATGGAACGAGATAGCTTTTAAAAGGAGTGGTTCAAGCTCCACGTTTAAAAAGCTGGTTTTCTGAAAAAGAACCGAGTGGTTTTGAAAGTGTTCCGACGACTTTTACTTGGTTTATTTTCTTGCATTAATTCCAATGCATCCCATCATTTAATCCTACCATTGCAGAAAACAACCAAAATATGGCGTACGCTTATGCCATCCGCATTCGCCACGAGGCCCCGTCATCACCCGTTAGGTTACTTAACTAACGACAGAGCGGGGGCTGGACTAGAGCGGATGCAAAACATAAGCAACACCTAAATAGATATCATATATAGATATATATAGCAACGGTAGCCAATCCAGATCACAGATGAACACTTTGGATATACTAGGAATTCGCGATTCGTTCGAGCCTGCAACGAACGGCGGATTACACGGTCGCGATGAATAACCAAACCCCACCCTAGACCCCTACAGGTGCGGCAAACTACCCGCCAAGTACCCGAAGCGAAGCAACCTCCCTCAACACCGTGAGTAGGCCACTCGGCACTTCGAGATACCCGGTAGTTTGTGCACCCCACCTTGGGTCTATCCTAGGAGCAAAAACAGTAAAAAGAAATTATACAATGACGGCTACAACCCCGACCCGGTTGTGCGGCCAAACAAATAATATTACATCAATTTACAAATATTACAATGAATGAAAGAAAATGAAACTCTCATCTCACATCCACCCCGGCTATTCATCCGCGACAATCCAACGAGTTCATATACACAAACCATCAACATTACAGATCACAGATATGTATAACCCCCACTAATCGACGTATAGCGATTAGCGGACGTTCAATACATATATCACATCACAGATAAAAACCATTAGCCAAAGTCTACGGAACATCAATCAAAATACGGATTTGTAACCACCCTAAAAGTCATTTTGTTCTCTGGAAAAACTGGGCAGAAACAAACTATATCAAAAATCCCAAAACAACACAGTAAGAACACTGCAGCAAAACGGAGTCGCAGCCGAGTCAACTCGGCCGCGGATCCGCGGCCAAACCCATGGTTTGGCCGTGTTTCCGCGGTGAGTTGGTTGAGTCAACGGCTCAGTTTTGCTGTGTGTTTTATAAAAACCCTGAGACGATTTTTCATGTATGTCAAATAATTTTTTGAACAATATAAAAAATCGACAGAAAGTTGTTTTTTGTCGGACGTGTTTTGCGACTTTTTTCTGATCGATATTCTAAATACTTTGCTAACTTGCTAGTTTATGTTTAGCTAGGCTCTGATACCACTATAAGTCCACGTTGCTCACTCCGGTTCTTACGGGGAGGCGGAGACGGCGAAAAACAATTATTTTGGCCCAAAGGCAACATGGACTTAAAGCCGGATCTTTGCTAAACTAGAAACTAGCAAACTACTAGAGGTTTTAACTACTATGCCATAGAAAATATACCTCACGAAACTGGTCCTTCGGGTCTTCTCTCCGCTGTCCGGCTCGTCCATCCACGCTCCGAGGGTTGATCCGGATCTTGGTCACCTCCGCGGCCTTCTTGAGTCGAAGACGATCCACCCTAGAGATGTACACCGAGCTCAACCTCGAGCCGAGGCAACTAGGGCAACGAGATCGCTAGTCTAGATGCCCTAGGTAGTGTAGTAGAGATATATGGAAGTGTTTGTCTTTGTGGGATCTTTTTCTCTCAACACATGAGATCAAAAGAAGAAATCAAGAGGAGGAAGAAGGAGGAGCTAGCAACCATGAGAGCTTTTCTTTTCTTCTCACAAGAACAGGAGAGAGAAATGAAAATCAATTGTGTGCTAAAGAAATGAACCATGGTTGCAATAATGCAAAACTATCATCATTGCCAATCCTTTCATGATAAAGTTGATGGCTACTAATTGAATTGACCATTTTCATAAACCAAAAGAAAAAGAAAATCCAAATAAGAGTGTAGACCTCTCATGAAGGTCAATGGTCAACTCCGGTCAACGGGTCAACAAAGTTAAGAGAGGTCATGGTGGTCAAATGGTCAATGCAATTAGCCATCACAAAATTATCACAAAAAGGATTAGTAAAATAATGTCTCCGGCTCATAGTGGTTTTGACCGAACGAATTGTCAAAACCCTAATGAGCTTGCCACATAACGGTTTTGGCCGAACCAACTGCCAAAACCCTAATGGGGCACCTCCTCCTTTATCGCTCCTCAAAACTGTGCATACACACCTGCATCCGCATTCCGTAGAATGCGAATGCACAGAAGACAAAACAAATCCATCCGTGCAATACTAGGATCCGGCTTAAACCAAAGCCCACAAGTATTGCCTGCCCAAACAGCATACGCACACAAGTGCACGTAAGTGATCGCGACCCTGCCGTAAAACCATACAGCCTCTACACGTTTTGCACTGCCTCTACACGTTTTGCTCAGTGCAGGGAAACTCTCTGTGTGGGACTCTAAAGACTCGACACTACGCTGGCAGTGGGTTTAACCACAGACCGCAAGCGGCACTAGCTGTACGTAATGGTCCCCAGGTAGATGTCGATAAGAAGGCCGATGAGGTAAACCCATCCGAACTCCTACTGAGCCTGTATGTGACAATCTCCGTACAGTCCGGTCTGTTCGTCTGATACATCGCATGGCGGGCCTAGGGGGTGGTGAACGTCAGTCCCCTAATAGCAGTACAAGTCGTGTCGGAGTGTAGCCCAGAACACCCTGAGATAACACTGGAAACCTACCAGTATATCTCGCTTGCCCTGGTCAGGGACTGCTTGTGTAATGGCTCTCCTAGACACAGCGCGATGTCAACCCCCAATACCGGGAGAGACAAATCCTGTCTAACCGTCACTGCCTCCAAGTGCTTCGGGACTGCACCCAACTACAACCTGTTTGCACGACTCCTTTGAGCCGTGATAGGGTAGTAATCTAAGTACAGTGGGAACACACTCGAGGCGAAATGACAGTGTCAAGTCAGCGAACTAAGTTCTACTCATGTCACCTGGAAACTGATAACCGACGATAGGTATAATACCAACCATCAGTTCCCGTTGAGTCCTGTCCAGTGTACTCGTAACCTAACGAGCACCCGCATACTATCTCCAGTACGACGTACTGATGGCTGTGGAACAGACCATCTCCCCTGCTGGGATGAGAAGCGCATACGCTAGTCTACTCCGGAGTATCGATGCCCTGTCTCTATAGTCCTACGATTAGGGACCTGTAAAAGGATGTGCTTATAGATTACCCAGCCCCCACGAGTGTGACTGCCATCACAACACTGGTAATCAAGCAAAAGATCCTAAGGGCTCTACTAATATGTATAAGCGATATGCTAAAAGAAACACATGCACATATTGAAGTAGAAACAAATCAGATAGCATACTACTATTTTGAGCAAGATTGTCTATACAACTGTGAATATCTCAAGCTTACATTAAGTAATATACAAGCTAGTATGATACAGTAATGGTCTCTAAGGCATATACACTAACACTAAGCACTTGGTTAGAGCTCTGCCGCTCACGTATGAAGCACGTGAGGCATTCAGCCTCTCCTTTTTATTTGTTTCACGTGTATTTCATGTGATTACTTTATTTTTGGGGTGCTGGGTTGCTTTATTTGGTGGCTGCCCAATCCACATAAATGAGTTTTCTTTATTTTTGGACGCTCACGTGGGAAACACGTGAGGCGTTTTAGCACCTCTTTTGTTTGTTTTAGGCATTCACATGGGAAACACGTGAGGCACTATAATAGTGCTAAGTACTAATTTTACTCACGTGTGTTTCACGCGAGACGCTAAGTTCTTATTGTTTTTTAGAGATATTAATCTCTGTTAATGACATTTTGGTCATTGATGATCATTAAGATTCCTGTTTTGAAGATCTTGGATCATCATCATTGTTTTTATTGGAGAACTAAGTTCTTTTTTATTTTTATAAGAACTAAGTTTTTTATGTAGAGTTAAACCCTAATTTCGGGGGAACTAAATTCCCAGAACATATGTTCTTTTTTCTTCTTTTGCTTTCTTTTTAACCTAGTTCTTTTCCCTAAGTTTTGAGTCTGAAGAACAGAATCTTCCCGATGAGAATTAAATTCTCAACTTGTAGGGAGATTTGCTGTTCCCCTCCGAAAGGCGGCGCACGTGACTGCGAAGTCCTGACGCTGAGATTCGGGGCAGATGCTATTTGGTTTTATCCGTCTACCTCTCCGAAGATGCCAAGTTGATTTATGGCACCGTGTATCGGAGGTTTAGACGAATGCGGCCGATGTAGCAGACTTCGTCAGATTCCCCCTCGTTTGAGGGGTTTTTGATTGTGGGGACGCTCTTCCCTGCAGGCGCAAGCCCCTGCAGTTAATTACGCTACCGCATCACGGTAGCCACTTTCTCCTTCTCCAGAATTTCACTTCGTGTCGTGTGTGTTTGTTTTGTTTGTGGATGCCCGTGGATTGTATACGGAGACTAAGTTATGCCGTCGCCCGTAGGACATGGATTAGTCCAAATCCGTATTTACTTAGATTTGGGTTTGGTGTTTTAGTTTAAGGATACGTTAGCCATATTGAGGCTAAGATCAACTTAAACGTTCGTTAAGGATACATTAGTCTGATTTGAGACTAAAATCAACTTAACGGGATCGTTTGGATCCGACAAAAGAGCATTTGGGGGCTCTATTGTTCCAGTTTAGGGACATAGTGGTCCATTGTATGCATGGCCATCGGGACCCGTCACCTCTCTGACGTCGTTGAAGGATTACAACGATAGGTGTCAGAGGAGTTCGGAGATGTACCCTTGAACCAAAGTTGATTGGGGGTCTTATAGTCCAATTTGGGACTAAAGTCTGTTTGAATGTTTAAGGATACGTTAGCCATATTTGGGGCTAAGATCAACTTAAACGGGATCGTTTTGATCCGACAAAAGAGCATTTGGGAGCTCTATTGTTCCAGTTTAGGGACGTAGTGGTCCATAGGTAGTTTAAGGACATTGCGGTCCATTGCCAGTTTAGGGACATGGGGGTCCATATTCCAGTTTAGGGACATGGTGGTCCATGGGTAGTTTAAGGACGTTGCGGTCCATTGCCAGTTTAGGGACGTGGTGGTCTATGTTCCAGTTTAGAGACGTGGTGGTCTGTGTTCCAGTTTAGGGACGTGGTGGTCCATCGCCAGTTTTAGGGACGTAGTGGTCCGATATTAGTTTAAGGACGTTTCGGTCCGTGTTCTAGTTTAAGGACGTGGCGGTCTATATTCCAGTTTAAGGACGTGGTGGTCCATATTCCAGTTTAGGGATGTGGTGGTCCGACATTAGTTTAAGGACGTTTCGGTCCGACATTAGTTTAAGGACGTTTCGGTCCGACATTAGTTTAAGGACGTTTCGGTCCACGAGTTTAAAGACCCCGCAGTCTATATACGTGTGTGTGGTCGTCGGGACCCGTCACCTTTCTGACGACGTTGAATGATTACAACGACATGTGTCAGAGGAGTTCGGAGATATACCCTCGAACCGGATATAAATTGATTTAAGAGAGCAATCTTGCTCGGTCAATTTAATTTGAGGACTTACGGCCAAAATTGGGCTAAGTCCAGTTGAAAATGTTCAACATTTTTATTTATCTTTGGCCTATTAGGCTTGTGTTAGGGCTTTGCTCTTGCTAGGCCTTTTTTATTTGGGCTCTGTCCCTTTGTAAATAATGCAGAGCATCTGTTTTGGTTTGGGCTCTGCCCTTTTTAAAATGATGCATTGCATTTTATTAGGCTTGTTAGGCCTTCTGTAATTGGGCTTGGCCCTTTTGTAAGCAATGCAGTACATCTGTCTGGCGCTTTGCGCCAAGTAATGAGCGCAAGCTCATATGGTAATGACACGCGTCATGCTCTGGCGAGCGCAAGCGCAACAGCGCTGTTCTAGTGCGCTGCGCTTGCGCTGCTGACATGTGGCGCGCTGTGGTGAATTGCGCCAGTTTTAGAGAGCAAGGCTCTGTTTCAAGAAGCGCATAGCGCAATTGGTTCAGATGCTGACACGTGGCACTCTCTGGTGGCTTGCGCCAACCCAAGAGCGCGACAGTGCAGTTTTGCAAGTGCAAGGCACTATGGTTTAAGAATCTTTTAGATTCAAGAACCAATGGTTCATAAAAGAAGTGCAAAGCACCTATTCATTTCCTTGATCTAATTTAGATCAAAGAAAAACAAGTTTTTCTTTTTATTTCGAGAACCAAAGGTTCATAAAAGTGCAAAGCACTATTTTTTATTTATTTTTGTTTTTTTCCTGTTTTAAAGAACCAGTGGTTCATAAGAAGTGCAAAGCACTATTTTTATTTTGTTTTTTTATTAAAGATCTATGATCTGTTCATAAGAGAACTTTCTCTTTTTCTAAAGGTCTTTACCTTTTTTGTTCTTGAGGAGTTTTTCAGAGTTCTCTTTCTCTCTCTCTTTTTTTTAAGAAAATGTTGATGCCTTTGAATTGAGGCCTAGGGTCCTTTTTATAGTGCCCATAAATTAGTTAAATTTGTTAAAGAGATCTTTCTCTGAGTGATTTGGGAAATTTTCCCCACCGTTGGATCTTTGATCCAAGGGCTTCTGTTTTACAGAAGAAAATCTTCTTGTTTTAACAAGAACAGAAAGATTTCTTAGAATTTTAATTCTGTTTGGCGCAAATGCCCCAGCGCGTGACACGTGTCACGCAGCGCATAGCGCAGCGCAACTGCGCTAGCGCATCTGCGCAGACACGTGTCGCGCAGCGCAACTGCGCTAGCGCATCTGCGCTGACACGTGTCGAGCAGCGCAAAGCGCAGCGCAACTGCGCTAGCGCATCTGCGCTGACACGTGTCGCGCAGCGCAACTGCGCTGACACGTGTCGTGCGCTGTGTTTGCGCAACTGAAGCGTTGCTTCATTTATTTCAATTTTAATTTTCAATACAGAGCTTTGCTCTGATTGGGGGAAACAGAAGCGTTGCTTCGTTTCCTGCCTTGGAATTTGAACAGAGTTTTGCTCTGATTGGGATAAACAAATGCCCCCCCACTGTTGCGCTTACGTGGCCTTCCAAACGTGAGCGCAGCGGTGGCAGAATTCCAACCATCACGGCAACTCTTGGAAGTTGAAAGGGCGTTTGATGCCTATAAATAGGACCTTTGGTCCTTAGATGATTTTCATCTTCACAATTTTATTTTCAGAACTCAGAGCCCTGCTCTCTTGTTTAACACTTTTAAAAGTTCAAACTTTAGAGAATTTTAGGTAAAAATATTAATTTTGATTAAATTAAATCGATTTTAAGAGCTTTGCTCTCCATAGATCCCTGATCTAAAGAAGACCCATTTAGGGTTTCACTTAGCAGAGGTTTGCTCTAAAGGGGTCTAAAGAGAACTAAAGGGAACCCAATTAGGGTTCCATTAATAGAACTCTGCTCTCTGAAAAAAATTTCTTGGATTTTCTTAATTAATGGAGCTTTGCTCCTTCCAAATCACATAGAAGAACTCTTAAGAGTTCTTCATGGATCTTGGAAGTTAAAGATGGCATTTGATATTATTATCATTATTATATTATCTTTGTAGAGCAAAGCTCTCAATGTTCTCAAGGGATTTTCTTCAAATTCTCTTCATAACTGATCTTGATCGGTGTCACTCCTGTCTGCAAAGCATTGCTCTCAGGGAGTTTAACTTTTAACCTTCTGTATCTTCTTATCTGCTAATCTCCCTGTACTGCTTTCTTCAGGTATCATGGCGGTGCGTCTATATAGCCTGCATGAGTTCATCACTTATGAGGACATCCGTACACAGGGCCGTCAACAAAACCAGGAGTTTACAGATGCCCAGTGTGCGGAAGTCATGGGTCGCCTCAACGCAAGCGGTGGTTGGCTGCTTCCTCGTCGTTCAGCTCTCTTGAAGGTCATGCTGGGAGCAATATGGAGAGCACTTCCAGGGTTTCACGAGGTCCTACCGCTCAATGCGCTGGATGATGCCGAAGACAAGGTGCATTCAGTATACCTGACGGGGCTGATCTCGAAGAAACGGCGGGACAGCCTCATTGACATCCTACATCAAATTTTTCAGCAGACGACGATAGTTGCTGCTTACCGAAGGCCGGATGGGCTTGCCGAGGATCTTGACACACAGAAGCGCGAGAGGTTGCACACAAGAATAATCAGAAAGGCTAGAAGAACTCTGGATGGCCTTACTTTTGAATTCCTCAATCCGTGCCCCGGATCCGAGGTTATACCTTTGTAAACATTTTAATAATGTTATTATTTGTTTCTTCATGATTGTAAGAACCCCTTTTTATGATATGAATAGAAAATTTCCATTTCAGCTTGTTTTATTCCTCGCTTGTCTTACTCCTCGTTCTGAACCGTTTGCACATGCATGAATGAGTATGTCTTAAACACTTGATCAAATGTAAATTGAATGTTCTTTCTGTCACTCTCTTATTATCAGCATGCTGTCTTGATAAACTTAATTTCTCCAAGAGATAGCGATGGCTTAGGCCGCAGTTTCAGATCTGCCGCCTAAGACTTTTCAATTCTATGAGCCGTGGGGATCTCATAAAGACTTTTCTCCCTACGGATCGAGAGGATCTCGTAGGTGGGTTTTCTCCTTAGGAATCGTGAGGATTCCTAAGTGTGTTTTCTCTTATAAGTCGTAAGGATCCTATAAGAGAATTTTCCCTCTTACGAGTCGAGAGGACCCGTAAGTGGTTGTTTCCCTCCTTGTCGAAATTCGATGTTGGAGAGTGAGACCCGTGGATGGTATGCAAGAGACCGTTTTGGGTCAACTTGTAGAGTCCCAGTGCTTAGGAAATAGGCTTCTTTTATGCCTACTGCCTAAGGCTTTATCTCACAAGTCGAGCCGCTTCAACAATTTCTTCACAAGTCGAGACGAATCGAGCGTTTCTCGCAAGAATATCTTAACGTCGCATTTAACCTCTGCTCTTTACGACAGAAGCCCGTTAAGGTTGGTGGTACTTAGGGTTTTGGCCATCGTACCGTCGCATAAGCTGATATAGTCCTCGATAGGCAATCGTGCTGTTCGAGTAGCCCTGCGACTGCCGTGTCTCTGATCCCTTCGGGGGCTGGATAAGACGTCTTCAAGCAATCTTCCTAGGCAGTTTGACCGTCGGAAGAGCAAGCGTTAGGAATTTGCCATGCCGCTTTTTACTTGAGGTTAGGCTCATTTTGGCGAGCCCCGATGAGTCATAACCACTCCGCGCTGGTGTGGGATGATCTCCGATAGTCTTTCAGGTTTTATGTGAGTTGCCGTCAAGACCCTGAAGCTAGGAATTTGGCCTTTGCTTCGTTTGCTGGCATTGCGTCTGCTGTATCGAGACGAATGTTGCGGTGGGAACTAAGGATTTTGCCGTGGCTCCGTTTGCTTGATGACGTTGCGTCTGCTGTGTCGAGATGAACGTTGGGGTGACATCTCGTCTGCTGTATTGAGACGAATGTCAAGGTTGTCTCTAGGTTGCTGGTGAACCGCCGAGGTTTGGAACTAGGGATTTTGCCGTGGCTCCATTCGTTTAATGACGTTGCGTCTGCTATGTCGAGACGAACATTGGGGTGACATCTCGTCTGCTGTATCGAGACGGACGTCGAGGTGGTGACCATTCTGTGCTGGTGCGAGATGATCTCCGATTGTTTTTCCGGTTTTATATGAGTTACCGTCAAGACGTTGAAGGTAGGAATATGGCCTTCGCTTCGTTTGCTTTGGTGTGTCCAAATCTTGTTGGAGGAAGAACGCTGGGGTTGACATTTCGTCTGCTGTATCGAGACGAACGTCGAGGTGGTGACCACTCTGTGCTGGTGCGAGATGATCTCCGATGGTCTTTCAGGTTTTATGTGAGTTACCGTCAAGATGTTGAAGCTAGGAATGTGGCCTTCGCTTCGTTCGCTTTGGTGTATCCAAATCCTGTTGGAGGAAGTGTAAGTCTACGGTAGCGCCCCGGCCGTCTACAGACGCCAAATGCGGAACAAAAACTTTTTAACTGGCGCTATCGTATACTTTAACCCAGATCTGCCATTATTGCTAAACTAACAAACTGTAAAGAGTGTAGAAAGGTTATACCGAACGATCCGAGTCCTTCGTTCTTTAACCATCATCCCACGCTCCGTTGCGGCTGCTCCGATCTCGTCGATCTCCGATCTGCTCGTCCAGGTGGCACAACGTCAACGATTCTTTAAACGGGCTCCCGCTTCTGACTCGAGGCAACTCGGTCGTCAAGTTTGCTAAAAGAGACGACCAAGAATGATGTAGAGAATGAGTAGAATACTTTGTCTCACTTCGTCCAAAACCGTGGACGATCGGTTAATGAAGTTGCCACTCGGATCGGGTGATGGAATGAAAAAGGCTATGAAATTTCTATGCACCCTAAACCATAGTCTTTTCTCTCAAGAATGAAAATTAATCTCTCTCTTTCTCACAAGGGTGGCCGGCCACTATTTAACCAAGAGGGAGGTGATGGTAGGAGCAATCAAGGGGGGTGATAATAAACAAGAAGCTTATCCTCATCATAAATGAATAACAATGACTCACTAAGAAACATTGAATCTAAACACTTAGTCACCAAAAGCATTAATGGCTCCATTAATGCACTAATGACTCATCAAGCCAAGTCACCCTCTCTAGAAACTTCTAGAAACTTCCACACTCATCTCAAGAAAAGATAAATCCGTCTTTAACCGAATGTCAAAAGACGGCTGATAAAAAACTGGAAACTGGCAACTTCCAAAAGTGATCCTGAAACGACTTTCAGGATAACCCCATAACTGTATAAATATACCCGCATTTGTATTACGACCGAATACAAATGCAACCGAGACAAAGATATTATATCTACTCAATATAATACTCGGATCCGGCTTAAACCAAAGCCGACCAGTATCATCTGTCCGAAAACCGACACGTGCGTAAACGCACGTGCATTTTCCGAACTCTGCCATAAAACCATACGGCCTCTACAACATTTCGCCCGAACTTGAGAAACTGTCTGTGGGGGACTCTAATGACTCGTCAGTACCCTGGCAGTGGGTTTAACCACAAACCGTCAGCGGCACTAGCTTTGCGTAATGGCTGCCCATGGACTGACCTCAAGGGAGACCGATGAGCGAACTCATCCGGAACCCTACTGAGCCTAACAGTGACAATGTATATACAGTCCGGTCCGTTCATCTATGAGTATCGCATATCTGCCTAGGGGGCTAGTAACGTCAGACCCCCAATAGCAGTATAAGTCGTGTCGGAGTGTAGCCCAATAACACCCTGAGATACTACTGGAGTACCTACCAGTAAATCTCCTGCCACGACCGTGGGCTTTGTGTAATGCTCTCCTAGACACAGCACGATCTCGCCCCCAATACCGGGAGAGACGAATCCCCTGCCGATCCGCTCACGTGCCTCCATGTGGCTCGGGACTGTACCCCAAAACTACCTGTTTGCACGACTCCTTTGAGCCGTGGTAGCGTAGAAATCAAAGCACAGTGGGAACTCACACAGACAAATGACGACCTCAGGTCGATGAACTAATCTGTACACATGTCACCAGGGAACTGCTATCTGACGATATGTATAATACCAACTAGCAGATTCCCGGCGAGTCCTGTCCGGTGTACTCATAACCCAATGAGCTCCTGTATACATCTTAGGTGATCCAACTGACACCAGTGGCTTGTGAGACCGGCCACCGCCCCTCGTCGGGGTCTCGACTGTATACACTAGTCTACTCTGGAGTATCGATGCCCTGTCTCGAAACTCCCACGACTAGGGACCATTATTAAGGATATGCGTATAAACTACCCAACTCTCACGTATATGATCGCTATCATACTGTTGGTAGTAAAGCAAGATCCTAAGGGCTCTATCAAAGTGTAACATGTAATCAGTCACCTGAACATGTACACGACTGATAAAGGCAAACCAGATAGCATACTATCATCTCAAGTAAGACTGTCCTACTGGTATAGGTCCTCCGCAATTATTGCAATCACGTACCTGCGATCCAATAATTGACTCTGAGGGCACTATCTCCAACAATCTCCCACTTGCACTCAAGGCTAATTATTGCGATGTCGACTACTCACAGCCCGTGTGAAACCGAACATCCAACTCCTCTACTAATCAGTTTCATAAAGCCCGTTTGTAAAACTATTGTGTTCGAGAAATAGCCTCAGTGAGTGGATCCGCCTAGATGTTTCTTTCTATATCTCTCTTAATCTCAAGTTCGCGGAGAAAGCCATCTCCCGAATTGAGTAATACCTGTCTTAGAATATGTCTGGATATCTAATGGGATCTAGTTCATAAATGAACTCCAAATCCAAACTTCTTAGACTGTATCGATCACTGAACCTAATCAGTATCCGGCACCATGCCTCCCACAGTATCCTCTTGGACCACCTGTCCATAATACTGTCCCTCGTCAGAGGGAAAACTGAAACTCTGACAACCACTCTGTCATCCATGTCACATTTGAAGCCTGGAATGATAACTGTCTCCCGAAGGAGGCTGCCGTCATCAAATCCGTAGAACATGTATTTATGTTCTAAAACTGCTTTCTTATGTTTCTCTAGGATTGGATTAATACAAACTTAATGTATCTAGTGCAAATACAACATCTGGTGTGGTACTTGACATCTCATGATTGACTCAATTGCCTAAGCGAGTGATCTGCCAATCATGCACATCCCTCTCCCCTTTAGTCTGTAAGACACCTTTAGAGAGGGTGACTCCATCACCTGCAGGTACACCACCATGCTAGGAGTCATCTATTCTAAAAACCATTAGAATACTGTCAAAGCACCTACATTGGGAAACTTCCCAAATCCAGATCTAAAACCATAGATCTAGAAACCAGAATGTCAAATATTATATCCATATCCTGTCTAGAGAAACAACTGTGTGACGACCACAGTACAACGGATCGTAGTATAGGAATTTTACTTCCTACTCTGTGTATGTCATCCATATACTATGACATCACACCCTACTACCTTCTTAACAGATCCATCCCCTATTCTGATTGAAGTCAAACCCATGACTGTCACATCAAAATTAGATGATCTATCTCCGCTATAACTGCTCAAGTCTATAAATAGATATAAGCATCTTGCCCACTATGCTTCCGCTGCTCCCACTGACTACGACAACCCTCCTACCGGGTCTCATAGCCTGGAACAACAGTAGTGTCAAGTCTGGGTAGATAAGAACCTCCCTGTCACCGTCCTTGAGGCTACCGAAGTACCTCTCGGGTGTCTGAGGTTACCCACCATATCTGCGGAGTGGCTATTGGAATGTCAAACCTGATTGAATAAATAGGTCCTATTAAATTTTCTGTAATCGTTCGCGGTTCTGGAATCACTTCCAGTTCTACCATACTCCCACTACTGTTTTCTAAAAAAAAATCCATTTTACTAAAACTGTGGTGAGTCAAGAACAATATCACTATTGATCTTCCAAATGGTAGAATATCAACCCTCGTCATAGCTAGGGTCCACCCACAAACATTCATTACAGAAACATGCCCTGAGTTATCCAGAGTCTGGTTTTAAGCATAAGCTGGATAACTCCCCGTACCTTAACATCTTTTAAGGTACGAACTATTCTATATCCAATATAGAAACTTTGGCACTTATTTAATTGGAACCAGATTCAAATCTTACAGCTGTCTCCAGTGCATATCAACTTAATGGAAAGAGGCTAATCAGCATTACTCAACTTAGGAATCCATCCAATTATGAGTAACCTGAAAGAGAAACAAGTTTCTCAAAACCATTACTATCATCTGAATACCAATCACAAGAATCTACATCTTTGATCTCTTTGAAGAATCCCGATACATGTGACACCTGGTTCTCTACTTTATTCTTATACCCACAACTTCTCAAAACTTAGACCTTGTATTTCTATGAAACACTTGTCTAAACACTAGAGAAGTCATAAGTTAACAGAACATAGTACGAGGACCTACCCCTTTGTCCTGATGGACACTTGGACAACATACAATACTCTGTATAAGTCCGCTGAATTGAACAACTCAAAACTTGTGCGTCGTAGGTTGAAAACTGTACCCTGGCGATTTCCTCAAAATCACCAATTACAACGAATTCCGATATAATGAGGATGATCACCTAATTCCCAATAACTTACTCCCACTCATCATCTGTAAAACCATACAGATATGAGAATGAAACCTGGTAAATACATACCCTGGAGTAAGTATTCAATCGGGAAAACAGTTTTCCTTTAACAATGCACCGAAACATGAAAATGTTTTCTAGGGGTATCTTGGTATTCATAGTAATGTCTCTTCCATTATCCAATTCATGACTTCAACCGTATATTTTATTGCCATCTCTCCAAACCCCTTTATTTGTCTTTAGTCATTACCTTCTGTACACCATCGTTAGGCTAAATGGTTTTCTTCCTTCCCTACCGTTCGGCACCAGCCTATGGTTTGGAAGAAGACTATCCAGTAAGCATAATAGGTGTACCCTCCTAAACCAAGGAGTACTCACATCATGAGAGAAGGTGATGATAAAAGACAACTGAATAATACCTTATTCCTTTAAAGGTGAAATAGTAGTGGCGATGAAGTACGCGGTTTTAGTCGTGAATGATAACAGTCGCAATTTACTTTGCCCTCTTTCTAATCCCTTTATTTTGTCTTTACATATTACCTTTTGCACACCTTACTTAGGCTAATTGGTTTTCTTCATTCCCTACCTTTCGGCACCTGCCTATGGTCTGGAATAAGACTATCCAATAAGCTTAATAGGTATACTCTCCTAAACCAAGGAGCCCTCGCAACCTGAGAGAATGTGATAATAAAAGACAACTGAATAAACCAATTCTATTTCTCCTGAACCTGGATTCATCCTCGAAGAAGTCCCTTCGAGTTCGTATATAACCATACGATGGATCTATCCAATGGAAGTGGATGTCCGTAGTAAAACGGGTGTTCTGAGAAATGCAAAGGGTAAAAGAAGGAGTGGCAATGACTTATGCAACTCGGACAATCCAAAAGCCAGTATTTAAGAAGGTTCAGTCAACCTGGTCACTGAGTCATAGTCTAGGGTCGGTCAAAGGTCGCTGCCAAAGAGAGAGAGAAAAGAAACACTCTGCGTGCACTCTAACCTAGATCAGAATGGTTATCACTTTATCTAATCCGGAAACCTCCCACTGTACTGTCAAATTCTCCTCCAAACCTAAAAGAAGAATCAATCGGGATCACCCGAAGAGTAAACCAACTCATCAGTGGGAATCGGGATCCAACTCTCATCGCATGATAACGTGATGGAATGCATCCACGTTACTCATACTCCAGAAAGTATGCGCATACTTGGCAAGTTTCAGTTTCTTTAGAAACTCCCGATAAGATTTTTGCCCCATGCTCTTATAACCTTGGCGTTAGGTCAAAATGTCATAAGTCACATGCCAAGTTCTACCCGTCACTATCTTGTTAATTTGAACCCACCCGCACATGCCCTTGGCGTTAGGTCAAAATGGCAGAACGGCTGTCCCAAACCAACTCATCTATCTATGCAACAATTGAATACCCAGTAGCTACCAAACACTATGCCTTGGCGTTAGGTCAAAATACATAGCTTGAATACTACTGAATACCAAAAAGAAGCGACGGAGGGCTACGGCTGGTTTTTGGCGAAAAACCTTTAACGTAGTGAACTTGATATCGCTGAAGGAACCTGATAGCTTTTTTTAAAATATAGTGGCGAAAACCTTTTGCTAAAGAGGTCACTCCCGGTGAAGGGATCTCGGCTCTTTCCTCGTGGAATGAGGTGCAGGATATTCCACTGAATACCGCGATGCAAAGCAACATGTAATTGACTATAGTGAAGTTATTACCCTGACGCAAACTTCTGCACAAGGGGTCAGTCCCGGTGAAGGGATATCGGCCCTTGCCCCGTCGAATGAGGTGCAGGATATTCCAACCGAATATCACTATGCAAAACAAAAAGGAAACGTCTTTGCAATAACACTTTTTAAATTTGTTCCAACAACTGCAAACAGGTTTGTTTTACTTTGCATTGATCAGAATCAACGCAGTCCCATCAATTAATCACACCAGAAAAGAACGAAAATAAAATGTACGTATATGCCATCCGTATTCGTCACTGGGTCCCGTCATCACCCGTTAGGTTACTTAACCAAGGACAGGGCGGGGACTGGACTAGCGCGGATGTAAAACATATACAACATCTAATAGTATCTAAACCAATATACAATAATCGCTCCAGGCGTGATAATATGCAACATTACAGAAAAGTAATAAGCATCACAGAGCAATACAGATAATCTGGGATCCCCGGGTTTCACAGAGCCGCTGCTGAAACCCGACGTTCCCCTGGTCGTGTGGATAGCCTGTGCAATGAAACCTAGACCCCTACGGGTGCGGCACGTTACCCGCCAAAACCTGAAGCGAGGCAGCCCCTTACAGCAAGGTGAATGGACCACCCTGCACTTCACAGAATCCGGTAATCTTGGGCACCCCTTCTTGGTCAACCTGTACCCCCTACGAGTGCGGCGAATAGTCTGCCAATTCTAGAGTGAGGCCCCTCTGCCTCTCAAAGCCATGAGATGCGGACCCGTTGCCCTCCAGAACCCGGCTATCCGTGCACTCCGTCGCGGGGTAAAACCTAGTACAGTAATGAAAAATAGTACAACAGGTACAATGACCGCAACCTGGTCGTGCCCCAAAAGAATATTATACAACAGGCAGTGACGGCAGTCCACAAGTTGGACGCTCGCCCCGCAATATCAAATGTACAAATAAACTCAAACTGCACTACCATTGCACACTACTATCCACCACGACAAATCCGCAACATCACAGCACAACACAGAACATCAACGCGAATGTCACGTTCGTAAACCCGTCTAAAAGAACTATAGCAATTAGACGCGGTTTACCGATCAAATGACATTCCCGGTCCGAGATATAATGTAAGCACTGTAAACTAACGTGTTTAAATTTCGATCGACTAAATATCACGAAGTGGGTCCCACGAACAACTGGTGAACAGTAACAAAATCTGGGCCCAAAAGATATATACCAAAAACCCCAATTTCCAGAGAAGAATACACTGTGTAAATTTGGGGGCATGATCTCACCAAATGGCCGCGGATGCGCGGTCAAACCCTAGGTTTGACCGCGATTCCGTGGCAGTTTTGTCGTATCATGTGCCCAAATTTTTACAGTATTCTTAGATAACCCTGCACAACTTTCTGTGATATGTAGAATAATTTTAGGACCCTTTTAAAAATCGACAGAAACTGTGAACTTGGATTTTGCAGTTTTTGATTTTCGGTTCGATCGATATTTTAAACGCGTTAGCACAAGTTAGTATAGCAAAATGGTGAGGCTCTGATACCACTGTAAGTCTACGGTAGCGCCCCGGCCGTCTACAGACGCCAAATGCGGAACAAAAACTTTTTAACTGGCGCTATCGTATACTTTAACCCGGATCTGCCATTATTGCTAAACTAACAAACTGTAAAGAGTGTAGAAAGGTTATACCGAACGATCCGAGTCCTTCGTTCTTTAACCATCATCCCACACTCCGTTGTGGCTGCTCCGATCTCGTCGATCTCCGATCTGCTCGTCCAGGTGGCACCACGTCAACGATTCTTTAAACGGGCTCCCGCCTCTGACTCGAGGCAACTCGGTCGTCAAGTTTGCTAAAAGAGACGACCAAGAATGATGTAGAGAATGAGTAGAATACTTTGTCTCACTTCGTCCAAAACCGTGGACGATCGGTTAATGAAGTTGCCACTCGGATCGGGTGATGGAATGAAAAAGGCTATGAAATTTCCATGCACCCTAAACCATAGTCTTTTCTCTCAAGAATGAAAATTAATCTCTCTCTTTCTCACAAGGGTGGCCGGCCACTATTTAACCAAGAGGAAGGTGATGGTAGGAGCAATCAAGGGGGGTGACAATAAACAAGAAGCTTATCCTCATCATAAATGAATAACAATGACTCACTAAGAAACATTGAATCTAAACACTTAGTCACCAAAAGCATTAATGGCTCCATTAATGCACTAATGACTCATCAAGCCAAGTCACCCTCTCTAGAATCTTCTAGAAACTTCCACACTCATCTAATAAAAAGATAAATCCGTTTTTAACCGAATGTCAAAAGACGGCTGATAGAAAACTGGAAACTGGCAACTTCCAAAAGTGATCCTGAAACGACTTTCAGGATAACCCCGTAACTGTATAAATATACCCGCATTTGTATTACGACCGAATACAAATGCAACTGAGACAAATATATTATATCTACTCAATATAATACTCGGATCCGGCTTAAACCAAAGCCGACCAGTATCATCTGTCCGAAAACCGACACGTGCGTAAACGCACGTGCATTTTCCGAACCCTGCCATAAAACCATACGGCCTCTACAACGTTTCGCCCGAACTTGAGAAACTGTCTGTGGGGGACTCTAATGACTCGTTAGTACCCTGGCAGTGAGTTTAACCACAAACCGTCAGCGGCACTAGCTATGCGTAACGGCTGCCCATGGACTGACCTCAAGGGAGGCCGATGAGCGAACTCATCCGGAAACTCTACTGAGCCTAACAGTGACAATGTATATACAGTCCAGTCCGTTCTTCTATGAGTATCGCATATCTGGCTAGGGGCTAGTAACGTCAGACCCCCAATAGCAGTATAAGTCATGTCGGAGTGTAGCCCAATAACACCCTGAGATACTACTGGAGTACCTACCAGTAAATCTTCTGCCACGGCCGTGGGCTTTGTGTAATGGCTCTCCTAGACACAGCACGATCTCGCCCCCAATACCGGGAGAGACGAATCCCCTGCCGATCCGCTCACGTGCCTCCATGTGGCTCGGGACTGTACCCAAAAACTACCTGTTTGCACGACTCCTTTGAGCCGTGGTAGGGTAGAAATCAAAGCACAGTGGGAACTCACACGAGACAAATGACGACCTCAGGTCGATGAACTAACCTGTACACATGTCACCAGGGAACTGCTATCTGACGATATGTATAATACCAACTAGCAGATTCCCGGCGAGTCCTGTCCGGTGTACTCATAACCCAATGAGCACCTGTATACATCTTAGGTGATCCAACTGACACCAGTGGCTTGTGAGACCGGCCACCGCCCCTCGTCGGGGTCTCGACTGTATACACTTGTCTACTCTGGAGTATCGATGCCCTGTCTCGAAACTCCCACGACTAGGGACCACTATTAAGGATATGCGTATAAACTACCCAACTCTCACGTATATGATCGCTATCATACTGTTGGTAGTAAAGCAAGATCCTAAGGGCTCTATCAAAGTGTAACATGTAATCAGTCACCTGAACATGTACACGACTGATAAAGGCAAACCAGATAGCATACTATCATCTCAAGTAAGACTGTCCTACTGGTATAGGTCCTCCGCAATTATTGCAATCACGTACCTACGATCCAATAATTGACTCTGAGGGCACTATCTCCAACAGGAAGAACACTGGGGTTGACATTTCGTCTGTTGTATCGAGACGAACGTCGAGGTGGTGACCACTCTGTGCTGGTGCGAGATGATCTCCGATGGTCTTTCAGTTTTTATGTGAGTTACCGTCAAGACGTTGAAGCTAGGAATGTGGCCTTCGCTTCGTTTGCTTTGGTGTGTCCAAATCCTGTTGGAGGAAGAACGCTGGGGTTGACATTTCGTCTGCTGTATCGAGACGAACGTCGAGGTGGTGACCACTCTGTGCTGGTGCGAGATGATCTCCGATGGTCTTTCAGGTTTTATGTGAGTTACCGTCAAGACGTTGAAGCTAGGAATGTGGCCTTCGCTTCATTTTCTTTGTCACGTCCGAATCCCGCTGGAGGAAGAACGCTGGGGTGACAACTCGTCTGCTGTATCGAAACGAACGTCGAGGTGGAGCTGGAATTTTGTCATGGCTCCGTTTATTTGATTGTCGCGTCCGAATCCCGCTGGATGAAGAACGCTGGGGTGACAACTCATCTACTGCATCGAAACGAACGTCGAGGTGGAGCTGGAATTTTGCCGTGGCTCCGTTTGTTTGATTGTCGCATCTGATCCTTGCTGGAGGAAGAACGCTATTGTTGACATTGCGTCTACTGTATCGAGGCGAATGTCACGGCTGTCTCTAGGTTGTTTCTGAACCGTCGAGACTTAGCTTCGCTTTTTGGCGGAGCCTGTCGGGAAGGTATGGTTCCCTCTTTGTTTGTGCCCCTGGATTGTATACAGGGATTGCTGTGCTATCGTCTGTAGGGCATGAATTTCGTTACATATATATTTTTTTATTTTAGTTCTTTCCGCGATGCTCTATCATTTCAGCTTTTATATCACGAAGGTCGCGATTGCCCAATCATTTCGGCTATTTTTCGCGGTGCCCAATCATTTCGGCTGTTTACTTTATTTTTACTCGCTGCTTTTTATTGCGAGTTGCCCAATCATTTCGGCTATTTATTTTATTTTTACTCGCTGCTTTTTATTGCGAGTTGCCCCATCATTTTGGCTATTTATTTTATTTTTACTCGCTGCTTTTTATTGCAAGTTGCCCCATCATTTCGGCTATTTATTTTATTTTTACTCGCTGCTTTTTATTGCGAGTTGCCCCATCATTTCGGCTATTTCGTATGCATGTGTGGCTCGCTGATTTTTTATCGCGAGTGTGGAACTTGGAATCTGACACAAATCTCAGCATCAGCATCGCTACAACTGGAATATTGCCAGGAGCGAATCATCATTTTCCATGAGGGGACTTGGAATTTGATACCGTTTTAGGCATCAGCATCGCTACAACTGGGATATTGCCAGGAGCGAATCATCATTTGCCTTTGTCGATGTCGAACAAAGGTGGCTTAGTAAACAGGGTTAGGATTCTGTCGACTAGGGCTTTTGACTTCATGAGCTGTAAGGGTCTCACAAAGGTATTTCTCCTTACAAGTCGTGAGGATCTTGTAAGTGTATTTTCTTCTTAGGAATCGTGAGGACTCCTAAGTGTTTGTTTCCTCTGTAAGTCGTAAGGATCCTACAGGAGGGTTTTCTCCTCATAAATCGAGAGGATTTACAAGGGTTGTTCACCATGCTAACATATCCCCAGTCACGGATGAGACTTGGTTAGGGAAATGTTTATTCGCGCCCGTGGATTGTATACAAGGGTCAGTACTGAGCCACTTGTAGGGCAATATCGGAAGTTGTGGGGGTTGCTTAAGCACAGGTTTAGGTATCTGTAACTTAAGACTTTCAACACTTATGAGCCGTGAGGGTCCTATAAGAGAGTTCTCTTTACGAGTCGTGAGGATCTCGCAAGTGTATTTTCTCTTTAGGAATCGTGGGGATCCCTAAGTGTGTTGCTTCTTTGTGAGTCGTAAGGATCTCACGCAGGTGGTTTCTCCTTACAAGGTCGAGAGGACCCTGTAAGTGTCCTTTAACGAGGTTGCGCCCTTTCGGGTTTTCACAAACACTCGCCGGTAGTCCTGCTGTTTTTACTCACGGAGCCCTTTCGGGTTTTCATCCGTGCCCATTTTGCTTGTGGACATACCGTTTATTTTTTCTTTATTCTTTTTCTTCTTATATACATTTTTCCACGAGGTCGCGCCTTTCGGGTTTTCACGAACACCCACCGGTAGTCTTGCTGTTTTTACTCACGGAGCCCTTTTGGGTTTTCATCCGTGCCCATTTTGCTTATGGACATACTGTTTTTTTAATTCTTTTTATTCTTCTTATTTTTTCTTTTTTTTTAACGAGGTTGCGCTCTTTCAGGTTTTCACAAACACTCGCCGGTAGCCCTGCTGTTTTTACTCACGGAGCCCTTTCGGGTTTTCATCCGTGCCCATTTTGCTTATGGACATACCGTTTATTTTTTTTATTATTATTATTTTTTTTATATTCTCGTCAGCCTGAGGATGCTGCGGTAGTAGTTTAAAGACATTTCGGTCATTTGCAAGTTTTAGGACATTGCGGTCCATCATTAGTTTAAGGACGTTTCGGTCCGGGGTCGCCCTATTTAAGGCGAATATCTAGTTTATTGACTTTTCGGTCTATGGGTCCTTCCCCATGACTGACCATGATGCCCCCGGCGTGTCCATCTTTCTCGGAGCGTGCGGTTGTGGTGGACTCACCTTCCAGTTTTCAGACAGCGCAAACTCGCCTTGTTGGTATTGGTCTTCAACCCAGTTTTTGAAGACGTAGCAGTCCTCGATCAGGTGACCTACTGTTTGGTGGTAAGGGCAATAATTAGGATTATTAATATCGCCTGGCAGCAACGGACGTTTTGGACCCGGCAAATTGATGAGTCTATCGCACACTGCCAGCTCAAACAGTTCCCTTGTTTTATCTTACGAAAACGAGTAAGGACGTTTCAACTTTTCCTGAAGGGGTTGCCGCTTATTGCTTTGGCGAGCAACCGGTCTAGGGTCACTTAATTGTTGTTGAGCGCTGGCGACGAAGGCTGTTTTTCCTTTTCCTTTATCCTTTTTGTTCGCTCCGTTGTTTGCGGGGCCGGGATTTTTTCCGAGTAGTGTGCGATTGCATGGACGAACGTTCTCGCGGCTCCTCAATTCCTTCATTTTTGAAATAGATTCCCCGAAGGAAGGGTTGGGGGTAGCTTCTTCGTCAGAGTCGCTTCCAAAGGTAATAATTTGCGATACCTTAGAGTCGGCTATATGACAACCGTCGGCTGCTCTTTTGCGCTCATCTATCACATTTTTTCGACGTCTACAAGCTTCACATTTTGTCCTGTCGAAGTGTTGCTTTTGAGTGACATACCCTTGCCACCAACAGTTAAAGGATTCGCAGTCTTCGGTAGGATGTATGATCTTCTGATGATATAAACAGAAGTTAGGGTGCATCTCTACCTCAGCGAGAGTATTTTCTTCAGAGGGCGGTAACTTCATTCCTACTGATAGAGCTTTGGCGAACCTTTTCCTCATCTTGAATTTGTTTTTACCCGCAGTGTATGGCTTTTGATTTGACGCGAATGCCTTGGCTCTTTCCAGTATGGCCATTTCACGCTCTTGATTGGCTTTTGCTTTCAGACGAATTTCATTTAGGAAGACATCGATCAGCTCGTCTGATGGCTGTAGAATTTCTGGTTCGGGGTTCGCCATTGGTTTCTCGGCGCAAGAAGCCTCTTCATCATCTGCCAGTGAGTAAGAAATCACATGACAAGTCGCTACGTAGTCTTCGGATTCATCTGATGAGTTTTCTCCATCATTTTCATCTTCGACGATAGAACAAGCTGCACCCATTGTATCCATTTTCTTTGGAGTATGCAGCTGTGGCGGGTTTACCTTCCAGTTTTCCGACAGCGCGAACTTGCCTTGTAGGTACTGATCTTCGATCCATCTCTTAAAGACGAACTAATACTCAATCGGGTGACTTACCGTTTGGTGGTAAGGGCAATAATTGGGATTATTAAGATCGCCTGGCTGCGACAGACGCTTTGGACTCGGCAGATTAATGAGTCTGTTGTGCACTGCCAGCTCAAACAGTCTTCTCGTTTTATTCTGAGGAAATGAGTAAGGACGTCCTAGCCTCTCTTCGAGGGATGGGCGTGGACGCACGTTGTTTTGGCGAACGACCGGCTTTGAGTTGCTCGACTATTGCTGAGCATTGGCGACGATGATCGCTTTCCCTTTTTCTTTCTCATTTCGGGGATCGGGTTTTGGAGGAAACGGTCCATGGCCCATCTGGTCCATTTGGGCTAATTTGTCGATCAAGGCCTGGAAGGTGGTCGGCCTGAAGAACATCATGAATTGCGAGATGGTCGCCTGCGGATCGAGAGTGCCCACAAACATGCCTACCGCAGGTGCCTCTTCTATGCGTTGTTCGCATTTCGACCATAGGTTTCGCCATCGTGTTGCGTATTGGACCCACGTTTCGCCTAGCCTTATTCTGGCATTTATTAGTGCTGTTATCGGGGTGTGTTCACTGGCGCTTGCAAAACGCTGAGTAAACAGCAGCTCCATCTCTGCAAATGTTTTGGCGGAGTCGTTAGGTAGCTCCGAATACCATTCAAAGGCTGTTTCTGCTAAGCTGCCGACGAATTGACGTAGCAACAATTTGTCATCGCCTCCAGTATTGCCGCATAAGGCCCTGAATTGAGCGACATGCTGATGCGGATTCCCTGTCCTTTTATATACGTGGAATTTAGGGATCGTATATCCCTGCGGGTAACTGATTTGGTCGTACCAGCTCGGATACGGTCGTCCGGTTCTAGCAATTTGCCCAGCCGCTTCATTCGCCTGATGAACCCGGATCTGCTGAGCTATATATTCGTCCAGGTCAGCTTTGGAGATTGCCTCCTCCTTGGCTGTTGACAGTGCTGGTGGAGGATTTGGAGTTTCTCCCCTGTCGTCTTCAAGGGCGATCGGAGGATCTTCAGCAGGAGGGTCCGGCTGTAACATCATCCCTACCATATTTTGGAAGAGGAGCGCCATCTGTTTTATGTTAGCCGCTTGCTCTGCAGTTTCTTTGTCCCTCTTTTCGAGGACTCTGCGTAAAAAGTCAGCGTCGGTTTCTTGTTCGTCCCGCTGTTCTGATGATACTTCCGAGCTTTCTTTTGGCTTGGTAAGCATAGTCATTGCAGTCATCATTTCCTGAAGTTTTTGTTGTTGCTCCTGGGCTTTCGTCACGGATCGGGTGAGCGGTCGGTGGCCCGTAGAAGTGCGGCTTTCTTCCTTTCCGGAAGTCATATAAACAGTGTGCACCACCATGCCCCCAGACTTGGGGCGTTTGTGTTCAGTGCTTTTACGGTGTGCCTTGTTCACAGGGGCTTTTTGCGGACTCCTTCTCTTTTGAGTGATTGGCGTTGAGGGTGTCGCTGCAGTAGACACCCGAGTAGCCGTTGCTTCTTCTGGCCTGACAGAGTAGTCTTTCTCCTGCCGCACCTTCGTCTTTTTCTGTCGGCGGAAATAGTTTTCATCAATCACTGACTCTTGGACCTGTCGCCAGACCCTGTAAATTTCAGAGGACAGCCAGTGAGGGGGCTGCTCTAACTTCTTCTCTGGAGTATTCTCCACAGGTGAAGGAGTTCGCTTCAGCACCGCAACAGGAGAGTTTCTGCGCACGGTGTTCAGCAATTCAAAACTGTTCCCGGTTGGAACAGCAGTATCGATCCCCACCGTTGGAGCTGGTGAAGTAAATCCAGAGGAGGAGTTGCCTCCAGCCTTCCTTACTCGGCGCCAGTGGCGACGTCGAGCATGTCGTGCTGATGGAATTGTTTCAGCTATAGGGGTGACCTCCTCATGCCCCCTGTGTTGGTCGAAATCTGCTGGTACCAGCCTTTTAAAGACCGACATCCGTTGAACAGGGACGGCCAACCTGTCAAAAGCGGACTTCCGAGCAAGGGAAGCAACCTTGGTGATTTCACCTGAAACTGGAGTAGGGAAAGCTATTCGCTTCGGGATAACGCCTTCTGGTATTGCAGGCTTCTTCATGGGCCCGTTAGAGCTCTGGCCTAGTCCGTTAAAAACTGAAGCAGTGGAGTTGGGCGACCCGTTGAGAGGGGTCGCGGCAGTGGTAAGTCGATCGAAGACTGACTTCTTTGGAGCTTCTTACGATGTCATTGGGGCGTTGAAGCTCATTGGTGGGAGTATGGTCCCAAAAAATAGTCCAGTGGTGGCTTGAGCCACCTGCTCCACCGGCATTTTGAAAAGGGAGGCCGCTTGGGGCCCATAAGTCACTCCTTCAGCAATGACGGAGCAAGAGTTGCAGCTGCAGGCGGTGCAGTTTGAAGCCATCGATCTTCTGTTTTCTGCACGGAGCAAGACACCAAATTTTAGTACCTTGAATCCACAGGCAACCACAGCAAACCGCGATTTGCTCGCGAACACGACACACGAAGTGTGGAGTGGAAAGAGGAAAAGGTCCTACCGGGCGTGCCAGAATCTGTTCCCCTCCGAAAGGCGGCGCACGTGACTGCGAAGTCCTGACGCTGAGATTCGGGGCAGATACTATTTGGTTTTATCCGTCTACCTCTCCGAAGATGCCAAGTTGATTTATGGCACCGTGTATCGGAGGTTTAGACGGATGCGGCCGATGTAGCAGACTTCGTCAGATTCCCCTCGTTTGAGGGATTTTTGATTGTGGGGACGCTCTTCCCTGCAGGCACAAGCCCCTGCAGTTAATTACGCTACCGCATCACGGTAGCCACTTTCTCCTTCTCCAGAATTTCACTTCGTGTCGTGTGTGTTTGTTTTGTTTGTGGATGCCCGTGAATTGTATACGGAGACTAAGTTATGCCGTCGCCCGTAGGACGTGGATTAGTCCAAATCCGTATTTACTTAGATTTGGGTTTGATGTTTTAGTTTAAGGATACGTTAGCCATATTGAGGCTAAGATCAACTTAAACGTTCGTTAAGGATACGTTAGTCTGATTTGAGACTAAAATCAACTTAACGGGATCGTTTGGATCCGACAAAAGAGCATTTGGGGGCTCTATTGTTCCAGTTTAGGAACATAGTGGTCCATTGTATGCATGTCCATCGGGACCCGTCACCTCTCTGACGTCGTTGAAGGATTACAACGATAGGTGTCAGACGAGTTCGGAGATATACCCTTGAACCAAAGTTGATTGGGGGTCTTATAGTCCAATTTGGGACTAAAGTCTGTTTGAATGTTTAAGGATACGTTAGCCATATTTGAGGCTAAGATCAACTTAAACGGGATCGTTTAGATCCGACAAAAGAGCATTTGGGAGCTCTATTGTTCCAGTTTAGGGACGTAGTGGTCCATAGGTAGTTTAAGGACATTGCGGTCCATTCCCAGTTTAGGGACATGGGGGTCCATATTCCAGTTTAGGGACATGGTGGTCCATGGGTAGTTTAAGGACGTTGCGGTCCATTGCCAGTTTAGGGACGTGGTGGTCTATGTTCCAGTTTAGAGACGTGGTGGTCTGTGTTCCAGTTTAGGGACGTGGTGGTCCATCGCCAGTTTTAGGGACGTAGTGGTCCGATATTAGTTTAAGGATGTTTCGGTCCGTGTTCCAGTTTAAGGATGTGGCGGTCTATATTCCAGTTTAAGGACGTGGTGGTCCGACATTAGTTTAAGGACGTTTCGGTCCGACATTAGTTTAAGGACCTTTCGGTCCGACATTAGTTTAAGGACGTTTCGGTCCACGAGTTTAAGGACCCCGCAGTCCATATACGTGTGTGTGGTCGTCGGGACCCGTCACCTCTCTGACGACGTTGAATGATTACAACGACATGTGTCAGAGGAGTTCGGAGATGTACCCTCGAACCGGATATAAATTGATTTAAGAGAGCAATCTTGCTCGGTCAATTTAATTTAAGGACTTACGGCCAAAATTGGGCTAAGCCCAGTTGAAAATGTTCAACATTTTTATTTATCTTTGGCCTATTAGGCTTGTGTTAGGGCTTTGCCCTTGCTAGGACTTTTTTATTTGGGCTTTGTCCCTTTGTAAATAATGCAGAGCATCTGTTTTGGTTTGGGCTCTGCCCTTTTTAAAATGATGCATTGCATTTTATTAGGCCTGTTAGGCCTTCTGTAATTGGGCTTGGCCCTTTTGTAAGCAATACAGTACATCTGTCTGGCGCTTTGCGCCAAGTAATGAGCGCAAGCTCATATGGTGATGATACGGGTCATGCTCTGGCGAGCGCAAGCGCAACAGCGCTGTTCTAGTGCGCTGCGCTTGCGCTGCTGACACGTGGCGCGCTGTGGTGATTGCGCCAGTTTTAGAGAGCAAGGCTCTGTTTCAAGAAGCGCATAGCGCAATTGGTTCAGATGCTGACACATGGCACTCTCTGGTGGCTTGCGCCAACCCAAGAGCGCGACAGTACAGTTTTGCAAGTGCAAGGCACTATGGTTTAAGAATCTTTTAGATTCAAGAACCAATGGTTCATAAAAGAAGTGCAAAGCACTTATTCGTTTCCTTGATCTAATTTAGATCAAAGAAAAACAAGTTTTTCTTTTTATTTCGAGAACCAAAGGTTCATAAAAGTGCAAAGCACTATTTTTTATTTTTTTTTGTTTTTTTTCCTGTTTTAAAGAACCAGTGGTTTATAAGAAGTGCAAAACACTATTTTTATTTTGTTTTTTATTAAAGATCTATGATCTGTTCATAAGAGAACTTTCTCTTTTTCTAAAGGTCTTTACCTTTTTTGTTCTTGAGGAGTTCTTCAGAGTTCTCTTTCTCTCTCTTTTTTTTAAGAAAATGTTGATGCCTTTGAATTGAGGCCTAGGGTCCTTTTTATAGTGCTCATAAATTAGTTAAATTTGTTAAAGAGATCTTTCTCTGAGTGATTTGGGGAATTTTCCCCACCGTTGGATCTTTGATCCAAGGGCTTCTGTTTTACAGAAGAAAATCTTCTTGTTTTAACAAGAACAGAAAGATTTCTTAGAATTTTAATTCTGTTTGGCGCAAATGTCCCAGCGCGTGACACGTGTCACGCAGCGCACAGCGCAGCGCAACTGTGCTAGCGCATCTGCGCAGACACGTATCGCGCAGCGCATCTGCGCTGACACGTGTCGCGCAGCGCAAAACGCAGCGCAACTGCGCTAGCGTATATGCGCTGACACGTGTCGCACGCAGCGCTTGCGCAGCGCAGTACTTGCGCAACTGAAGCGTAGCTTCATTTATTTCAATTTTAATTTTCAATACAGAGCTTTGCTCTGATTGGGGGAAACAGAAGCGTTGCTTCGTTTCCCTTCTTGGAATTTGAACAGAGTTTTGCTCTGATTGGGATAAACATTTGCTTTTACGGATCTCAAACCAGAGGAAGAACTAAGTTTTTGTATGAATGGTTAAACCCTTATATCCATTATATTAGGCGAAAGGGATATTTTTAATCTCTCCTTTTTTATTACCTAGAGTGTTTTGAAGGAGGAAGGTCTTCTTTCTTTAAGAATTAAATTCTTTGTTCTCTCAAGAGCTCATTATATTTTGGCAGAAACTTATAGGGGTTTTTTCTATATGATTTAAAGTCTCGGTCGGGTCCTTTATATAGTGGAGGTAAGTTTGTTAATTAATTTTGAGAAAATCTCTTACTGAAAGATTTTAATTGATTTAATTGGACTCAAAATTGATTTGGGGAATTTTACTCACCGTTGGATTTTTGATCCAAGTGTTTCTGTCTTATAGAATATGTTTCTTGTTTTAATAAGATTGAGGGAATATTCTCCCATATATAGAAAAAAATTCTATTGAACGGTGATATTTTTATCACCATTGGATTTTTAATCCAAGAGTGCTCGATTTAACAGAGCACAATCTTTCTTTGTTTAGAAAGATATGAGAAATATTTTCCATCTCATTGGATCTTTGATCCATCAACTTTCTGTTTAACAGAAAATATCCTTCCCAACAGAATTTAATTCTATGCTTAATCACTATTGGATTTTTGATCCAACGGTTCTTTATTTAACAAAGAGAATCTTTCTTGAGTAGAATTTAATTCTACGTAAGGAGGTGCCCTTACGTGTTTAGCACGTGAGGCTTATTTAGCGTCTCTGATTTAGCGCCCATATGCCTTGCATATGGGCGCTCACATGTTTAACACGTGAGGCTCATTTAGCCTATTAGTTATTTGATTGCAGAGCTTATATGTTTTGCATATAGGTACTCACGTGTTTAATACGTAAGGCTCATTTAGCCCATTAGTTGTTTGGTTGCAGCGCCTATATGCTTTGCATATTGGCGCTCACGTGTTTAACGCCCGAAGCTTGAGTTGTGTGGAATTTTCTCCCATTTTTTCTCTTTTATGAGTGAACAAATGCCCCCCAGCGTTGCTCTCTCGTGGTTTGCACGTAAGTGCAACGCTGTCCATATTTATCACCGTTGGATTGCTTAAGAGAATGTGAAGATGAACCACTTCCCATCACGTCTTATAAATGGGGCCTTTGGCCCTTAAGATGACCACTGTTTCTTCATCTTCTGTCACGCCCCGCTTCCCGGTGTACGGGAAAGTAAGCATGGCGGGCACACGACGTGTTTGTTGGGGTCAAAAATTACACCCCGGTTGACCAAGTCAAACTCAACCCCAAACCAGGTGGGCCCAAGCCCAGATCAAGTGGGCCCATGCCCAAGTCGAGCCCCGCGGCCAATCTCCCCCATGCCAAAACAAAATCATGTAATAAATAATTTTGATGTAATTTTTATGCATGAATGTAAGAAAAATGGGCATAAAGCCAAATTTTTGTAAAGCCCATAGCTCATGTGCAAAAGAAATGAGCACTAGAGGCATGGGATGTGCAAAATGCCATTTTATAAAGCCCAAGGGGCTATATGTAAATTTGTAAGCCTATATAAGGCAACATAATAATGAAATAAAGAAGAACAATTCATTCTCCCCCAAAACTAGGGTGTGTGCCTCCATCCTCTCTCTCCTAAGTTCTTTCTCTTCCTTTTCATTTTCCAATTAAATCAAGAGCTTAGCTCTCTTTTTTTAAAAACTAAATAAAGTTTTACCATAAACCCACCTCTCAAGACTCCATCAAGAGAAGAAAAAGGGTATCTTTTTTTATCATCCAAAATCTAAATCTTGGAGTTTCAAGAGAACCCATTTTGGGTTTCTTCTCAAAAGAGAAAAGAGAAAATCTTTTGGAATTTAACTTCATAAATAAAATTCTTTTGGAGTTTAACTCTATAATAAAAACCTTTTTTTGGAGTTTAACTCCGAATAAAATTGTTTTGGGAGTTTAACTCCAAATAATTTTTTTTTGTAGTTTAACTCTATGACACACAAAAAAGGATCTTTTGGGAGCCCTTGCTCCTTCTCACGTAAGGAAGAGGGAACTCCCGCTAAATGGGAGCTTTCTCTCCTCTCACGTGAATGGGAGGCTCCCCATTTAGTGGAGTTTAACTCCACACCAAATAAAAATCTTTTTAGGAGTTTAACTTCATTTAAAATTCTTTTGGAGTTTAACTTCACATTTAAAATTCTTTTAGAGTTCAACTCCATAATAAAAATTCTTTCGGAGTTTAACTCCATTTAAATTTTATTTTTTTAAAAATTCTTTTGGAGTTTAACTCCACAACAAAAATTCTTTTGAAGTTCAACTCCACAAATAAAAATTCTTTTGGAGTTTAACTCCATACAAATGTTTTTGGAGTCTAACTCCTTTTAAAAATAAAAAAATCTTTTGGAACCCTTTTGTCCCCTCTCATGTGAGTGGGAGGCTCCCATCTTGGGAGCCCCTTTCTTCCTCTCATGTGAGGGGGAGGCTCTCATTGTGGGTTGCTCTCTCTCATGTGAATGGGAGGCTCTCATTTTGAGAGCCCTTTTATTCCCTCTCATGTAAGGGGGGGCTCCCATTTTGGGTTGCTCTCTCTCATATGAGTGGGAGGCTCCCATTTTGGAAGCCATTTTCTCCCTTCTTACGTGAGGGGGGGGGGGAGCATTTAGTGGAGTTTAACTCCACACCAAATAAAAATCTTTTTGGAGTTGAACTCCATTAAAAAATTCTTTTGGAGTTTAACTCCACTACAAAAATTGTTTTGGAGTTTAACTCCAAAATAAAAATCTTTTTGGGGAGTTTAACTCCATATTAAATCATTTTAAGAGTTTAACTCCACTTAAAATTCTTCTGGAGTTTAACTCCATAAATAAAAATCTTTTTGAAGTTGAACTCCATTTAAAATTCTTTTGGAGTTTAACCCCACTACAAAATTCTTTTGGAGTTTAACTCCACAATAAAAAAAAATTTTGGGGAGTTTAACTCCACATTAAATCTTTTTAGGAGTTTAACTCCATTTAAAATTCTTTTGGAGTTTAACTTCATAATAAAAATCTTTTGGTGTTGAACTCCATTTAAAATTATTTTGGAGTTTAACTCCACATTAAATTTTTTTAAGGAGTTTTACTGCATTTAAATTTTTTTTGGAGTTTAACTTCACGATAAAAATCTTTTTGGAGTTGAACTCCATTTAAAATTCTTTTGGAGTTTAATTCCACAATAAAATTCTTTCTTTTGGAGTTGAACTCCATGTAAAAAAAATTTAAAAAAATTTTTTTTAATTAATTTTAAGGCTTCCATGTGTGGGGGAGGCTCCCATCAAATGGGAGCCCCTCCCTCTCAGGACATGTGAGGGGGGAAGGCTCTTATTTAATGGGATCCCATTTAATAGGAGCCCTTTGGCCCCCCTTACGTGAGCGCATGTCAGGCTCCTACTAAATAGGAGCCTCTTCTCTCCTCACGTGAGTAGGGGCCGGTCCCTTTTCTTTTTAATTTTTTTTTCTTTTCCTTCTTTTCTTCTTTTAAAAAAATGATGAATAAATTATGAATAATATTAAAACATCGTTTCTCTAAATATTTATTTACTTATTTATTTTTGTTATTTTTTTTATAAAAAATATTTATATATCCTTTTTTTTATTTATTTACAAATGGAACAAAAAAAATGAACACATCTCCATTGTTATATGTTAAAACACACACATACACACACTAACACATCGCATTGAGTTCGCATGACCGTTTTTACCCGTTAATCGGAAGTTCTCTCGCTCTAAAGGCAAAGGGTAATTAACGGCAGTTTAGTCCGCGGCTGCCGGAGATTCGAATCCCCACAATCAATAAACTCCTGCCTATTCTAGGCAGGGGGAATCTGTAGTACGCCTGATAAGCGCGCGCGTATTCCCATCTCAATGGGGTGACGAAAAACACCCTACAGATTCTTGCACGCCCGGCGGGACTTATCTTTCCTCCCATATTTCGGGTTAAGTATTCATACAAACTCAATTCATATGCATATCAATTGCCTGTACTGAAATCATGCTTTTTTGTGCAGTTTAACGTTTTCCAATCGCAATTTTCGGACGCAGCAAAAATGTCTCCAAGGACAAGCTCATCTCTCAGCACGACTCCCATCTCCTACACGATGAAGATGGATACCAGGACGGTCCTTCCAGCCAGTCTCGGGCAACAGTGGGTGTCACGCCCCGCTTCCCAGAGTACGCTGAAATGGGCACGTGACATAGCCAACCATGCTACCTGTGGGTAGGAAGTATCCATCCACAGTCACATTACGGCTGTAGAGATATCAAGAACAAAATAAAACTATCTAAAACATGTCCATAATCCAAGATAACATGAGTCAAGAATAATAAAATGCGGAAGTGAAAGATCCAATACAAAATAACTGGAATGTATGTCCCATAATGCGGGCTCACATCAGGAATAAAAATACAGGAAAGAAAACTAACTACTGCTGACGCTCACAGCTCAGCCTGTCGGCTGAAGTACTCCTGCTCGGACTGTAACAGCGGTACGGAATCTGGGCCATGCAAAACCTAGACGTCAGCGCGTCATGTCATCAAGTAATATAATATGAACAGAGTAGCAGGCAATGCAATATAAACATGAATAAACCAGAGTAACAATAATATAAGTCAGAGCAGTGCAGGGCAGTGTGCTGTGGGTAAACTAAACTATTCTATCAGGTTTTCTGTTCTAAAGTCTTTGAAATCAAATTGATGAATCATCGATGTAACTCAATAGTATCCCGTGCATGCCCGGGACCACGGTCTAAGACTCTCGGGCTGAAACCGAGACGTGCCGCTAGACACTACAGGGAAAGGATAAAGACCAACGATGTCAGCGGCATCGTCACGAGGCGGGCCTGGCCTCTAAAACTGATCAGTATAGGTAGTGAACCGTTGAGTTACAAGTCAGGTTTCACCTTTGATTTCCCCCATACCCCCAAGTTATATGTGTAAGTCAAGTTAGGTATCCCGAAATCAAGAAACTAATGCCAACACAGGATCAGGTAAACAGGTTTGTCTGGATAGACAACACGAATGGTCCATGAGGACTACATGTCAGGTTTGTTGGCATTAGACAGAAGATCAGGTAACGGGTCAGGTCATGGTACATCAGGTCAAGTCAAGCAGTATACGGTACCATGTCGGGTAGATCAATATATATGTAGCAAGTCGGGTCAAGATGTAAACAATATCATGGGTGTGCTCACAATCAGTTATACAAGCAAGCATGGTTATCATCAACATGATATAAGCAATGAATTAAGCAATAGGCAGATTTACTCAATTTGCAGTACAATTATCAGTTGTGTCACAGAGATAATTTCAATGTTATGCGAATGCAGTATGACAATTATGGCCTTTTAATCATGTTAACAAGTTTAGGAACTTTAGAGGTGCAATGATTTATATAAAGGTTCAATACAGCTATTACAGGTTAAAATGCGCACGAGTGTCCAAATGGAACAAAACTATAGAGATAAATGCCATAAGCTATGTCAATATTAAAAATGTGATTAAACAGGTAAATGTGGTTATTAGGTTCACTACAGTAAGTGCAACAGGTAGGTTCCGAGTTTGAAAGATAAATGATATATAACAATCTTGTACACGAAAATGAGAAATGATCGTCCTAAAGTTAAATTTACGGGTTTAGGGTGTCATCAATAGGTATGTAAATATTATTTAGTATGTAGCAAGGGGTACTTGCCTCGACGGGTCGCGAATCGGGAAAACGGAACGTAAAACGTCGGCGAGGAAACTCGCGACGGGTGCACGGTTCACGGAACGAACCCAAACGACGAACAGTGAAGCCACACGGGTCGGGGTACTACGCTGGGACGTCGCGTCACGTCGTTGGCATCGTCGAATTTCGGCCAAGGAATAAACAGTAAACGATCACGACATGCAAGCAAGAAGGGAAAGAAAATAGAAAAGAAAGGAAGGAGGAAAGAGGAGAAGGAGGCTTACAGTGGTCTGCAGAGGGGTCGTGAGGATCGACGGCGTCGAAGAAACTCCGGCGACCAGCCTACGACGACGGCGAGAAAAACTGCAGATCAAGAAAACTGGATCGGAGAAGGAAGAAGAGGAAAGGAGAAGATGAGGGGATGTGAAGCTTACCGAGGGGGTGCTTGCGAGGCCGGGGCACGGAGGCGAGACCGCCGGTGGCGACAAATCCGGCGGTGCAATGTGTGCAGGGGGCGCAGGTGGCCGCGGCGCTGGTCGGGGGTGTGCAGGCGCTCGGGAACGATGAAGGAGGATGTGGGTGAGACGAGGTTGAGGAGGCGAGGATGTTGGTGACGGCGTCGTCGGCGTTGGGGCTGCGGCGGCGAGGGGCACGGTGGCTAGGGTTTGCGCGAGGGTGGGTTCTACTCGTGGAAGAAAAAAAGAGAGAAGAGAGGATATAAATATAGAGGAGAGAGAGAAAGAAAGATAGAGAGAGAGAGAGAGAGAAAGAGAGAGAGACGGGGAGAGATAGAGAGAGAGATAGAGAGAGAGGAGAGAGATCGAGATGAGAAAGAGAGATACGGGGAGAGAGAGTTTTGGATTTTAGTGGAGAGAAGAGAGAGAGAGAAGGAGAAAGGGAGAGAGATAGAGAGGTAAGTTGTGGGGCCCACGGGGGTTAAAAGGATCCTATTGGTTGGGATTGAAAATTTTGAAGGATTTAGAAATATATAAAGAAAATATTATAAGGTTAGAAATAGATATGCGTCGGTTTGAAAAATATTTTAAAATTGGGTTTTTGGCGCCAAGTAAAACATTTCCAAATCGCGTCCGGGTCGGGTCCAAAAATTTGAAATTGGAATAATAGGATTTTAAGCGGGATCCAAAAGTGAAAATGAAGTGTTTTAAGATCAAAAAGCATACCCCTAAAACGGACACACGTACGTGCACGTAGCCGTCCAAACTCGCCCGTTTCACTGAACGGGACGAGAACACGATGCATGGACGCTACAACGGGGTTAGGGGTGTCAAGCAGGCCAAGATGAATATTTTTAATTTTATTTTAGATGCCATAAATTGTTATATGCAGAATTGAATTAACGGGGTAAAATTATAATAAGTAACAATCAAGCAAGATAAATGAAATGAGTGTCACACTACGTTCAAACGGTAACTGAAATTAGTAGCACTGGACTCGGGTGTTACAGTGGGAGGAGCCGCTGCTACCATTCGACTCTATTCTGTTCATGTCCGCTAACGCCATCTCTACTCCTCAAGCCCCGGTGATGGATAAATCGACCTCAAAAGCAGGAGGACAAATGTGGTAATCTCGAGGTCACCACTACCCAAACATAACTCGGTGTTTAAACGACTTTCCTTTGCTCCAGCTAGGGGCAAGGCCATCAACACTAACAAAGTAATAAGGCGTCTCGGCCAAGCTCCAGTGGTGCCCCTGACAACTGCTCAATCGGGTATCTTCTCTAAGCTCCCCGGTAATCGACTCACGATGGCTTCCTGGATGATGGATGCCCGTCAAGCCCTCAAAATCGAGAAGCTAGACAGAAAAGGCTCAGGTACAGAGCCAACAAAAGGGCTAGGATTTCTGCTGATTTGAACATCGCAGGGTTCTAAGAATGAGATTACCCAGCAATGACAGCTGAAACGGCTATAAATCTCGCTAACTATTTTGAACCGCTGAAGTTGGTTCAGAAGAATGCCATGACCGCGAAGGTTAAGAGAGCTGTGATCCGGATAGCGCCGCCCAAGGACCCAGCCGGGCCAACCGTCTTCCGTCGCCCGTCCTTTCCAAAAGATGAAAGTCCGCGATGATGGTCCAAAAAATCAGCCGCCAAAGATAAAGAGATGGCTGGATATGTGGTCCACACTGTCTACATGGTCGAACATGAAGAAACGAATCCTCCTCTTCTTCACAGCTATGGTGATGATATGGTTGACGCTACCCAGTATCGGTTCGGTCTAAATGATGAAGAGCCCGCTCAGGCCAATAAGCCAGAGGAGCCCGTGGTTCCTGCGGAATTGAGCTCAAGCAATAAGGATGACCCGGTTGTCATATCCGGAACTATAGAACAAGCATTATTCCGATGGCTTCAAAGGCAGCTTCAGGACAGGGACGAAAAGTTACCCAAGGTCCAATCTAAGGTCGACGAACTGGAAAACGTCACGGCAGGCCTCACGACTCAAGTCGCCCGATTGTGATTACATCAGAATCAAATTTTGGTTCATGAGCCAGAGATTGATACCCGAAGGCAGCCAACTGATACCCCCTTCAGCCCAAGAGCGGAGCGCCTTCGTGAAAAGCGGCCGCGATCAGCATCCAGTCCCCCCGATACATACACCGAACGTCGTAAGCGGACATCAGGAGAACTTAATACCGACCAACCTCGAAAACCGATGTTGGGAAGGGGAGGGGAATCGCCTCTGAAAGAGAAACTGGATAAGGTCTATTCCTTCAGAATGGACAAAGCCCACAAGATATTCAAGGACGTCCTAAGAAACAGTCTACAACTGCCAGAATCAAAAAGACCGCAAGAAGCGAATATGACCGACGACCTCAAATATTGCCACTATCACAGAGTGATAGGTCATGCTATTGAGGACTGTTTCGTCTTCAAAGATTGGGTCGAAAAGCAATATAAGGAAGGAGAGATAGAACTGTCTAAAAGCATGTTAGCAAACAATCAAGCTGCGACCGCAAATTTTATAGGAACGGAGACCGAAGTCCTTCGGGAACCCGATCCTCTCAGACATCTGCCTTTCCATGAAAGGAGCGGACCAAGGCAACAAGCTAAGAGCCAAGCGAGCAACATTGCCGATGAAGAAGCAATAAACGGATACACAACCTATACTGTCTATATGATGGAGCTCAGAGGAACAAGTCCCCCTACTCCTTATAGCCGTGACAATGACGCTGTTGTTGCCATCCAACACCGGCTCGATCCAAATGATGAAGAGCCGCTCAAACTATTGAGCCAAAAGAACCCGTGGTTCTTGTTGAATCAAGCTCAGGCGGTAAGGGTGACCTGTTGTCGTACCCGGAACTATAGAACAAGCATTATCCCAATGGCTTCAAAAGCAGCTGCAGGATAGGGACGAGAAGATGGCCAAGGTCCATTCCAAAGTGGACGCGCTGGCGGACGTCGTGGCAGATCTCACCACCCAAGTCGCCTGACTGCAATTACAGCAAAATCAAATTTTGGTTCGTGAGCCAGAGATTGATATCCGAAAGCAGCCAACCGATACTCCCTCCAGCCCAAGAGTGGAACACTTTTGCAAAAAATGACCGCGATCAGCTTCCAGTCTCTCCGATACGTACACTGAATGGGCTAAGCGGACAGCAGGCGAACCAAAGACAGATCGGCCTCAAGGACCAGCATTAGTAAAGGCACCTACTCCAATGGAGAGAAAGAATAAGGTATACTCTTTCAGGAGGGATGAAGTACGCAAAATATTCGTGGACGCCTTGAACAACGGCCTGCAACTGCCTATTCCAAAGTGGCCACATGAAATAAACATGACCGACAATCCCATATAGTGCCCATATCATAGAATGGTGAGTCATACCATTGAAGACTGCTATATTTTCAAAGATTGGGTGGAGAACCAATAAAAACTTGGGAAAGCCTCACAGTCGTCAGATGTACCGACAAGCCATTGAGCTACGGTCATCAACACAACTCCGCCAAGATCAAAGTTCGAGGAGCTGGGATAAGTAAACTGACCACCATGTCATTAAACTGGGAATAATCGACCTCTAAGTCGTTAAACTTGGAATGTAAATAAAAAAAGTGTGAATAAAAACAAAAGAAAAGTCGAAATGATGGGGAAACTCGCAATAAAAATCAGCGAGTAAAAATAAACATGAAAAATAAAGCCGAAATGATGGGGCAACCGCGAATAAATAAAGCCGAAATGATAGGGCAATCGCGGCCTTCGCGATAAGAAAAGATGAAATGATATAGCAATCGCTATAGTAAAAAAACAGCGAATGATGAGTCGCTTCTGGTACCATATTTCAGTGCAGCGATGCAGATGCCGTCCAAAACTCAAATCCCCAACGGCGGATGATGAGTCGCTCATAATACCATATTCCAGTGCAGTGATGCAGACGCCAACCAAATTCTGAATATCCCAACGGCGAATGATGAGTCTCTTCTGGTACCATATTCCAGTGCAGCGATGCAGACGCCAATCAAAATCCAAATTCTCAAACGGTGAATGATGAGTCGCTCCTGGTACCATATTCCAGTGCAGCAATGCAGACGCCAACCAAAATCCAATTTCCCAAAATTCTCCCAGCCCTACGGGTGGTCCCCAAATTGACTACCGTATATAATCCACGGGCTCAAATAATTCCCATCACACCCATGCCCCACTACAGTCACCAGTCCAGCAGCCGGTCTCCGCCCTCGGAATTATGTCCATTTGGGAAGACCCACTCATGTGTCCTCACGATGCACGAGGAGAACAAAACTTACGGGATCCTCACGACTCGTAAGAAAACACCTTCGTAGGATCCTTACGACTCACAAAGGAAAAACACACTTGGGAGTCCCCACGACTCCTAAGGAGAAAGTACACCTACGAGATCTTTTCGACTCATAGGAAGAATACTTTTATAGGACCCTTATAGCTCATAAAACTGAAAAGTCTTAGGTGATAGGGACCTAAACATGTCTCCTAAGCCATCGCTCCCTAACCGGCAAAGGAAAATGATGAATTTCTCCCGGCACCTGTGCTTCAGTGTTAGCAACGCTGATGCCAACCCCTACCCTAAAATTCTAAGCTTTCGATCCAATAGACCCCTAAGTCTTTAAACTGGGAACAGATGACCTCTAAGTCGTTAAACTGGGAACAGATGACTCCTAAGTCGTTAAACTGGAAACGAGGGAGATCCCCTCATGGCAAATGATGATTCGCTCCTAGTACCATATTCCAGTGTAAGCGGTGCTGATGCCAAACCAAAACCAAAATCCCTAAATCCTCTCACGGCAAATGACGATTCGCTCCTGGTACCATATTCCAGTTTAGTGATGTTGATGCCAAACCAAAACCAAAATCCCCAAATCCTCTCATGGCAGATGATGATTCGCTCCAGATACCACATTCCAGTGTAGCAATGCTGATGTCAACCTAAATCAAATCAAACCAACAACCTCTGTGGCGGAATCATGCTTCGTCCCAGAATGTACCCCGTGTAGAAATCATGCTTCGCCTCGGGATATCTACCTTCCCTACCGGAATTATGCTCCGTCCCGGAATCAAGTCAACCAGCGACACTCCATGCCGGGGACAAGTCGGCCAGTGACACTCCATACCAGGGATAAGTCGACCAGCGACACTCCATGTCGGGGACAAGTCGAACAGCTAGCGACACTCCGTTCCAGGGACAAGTCGAACATCCAGCGACACTCCGTGCCGGGGACAAGTCAACCAGCGACACTCCATGCCAGGGACAAGTCGAACAGCCAGCGACACTCCGTGCCGGGGACAAGTCGGCCAGCGACACTCCGTGTCGGGGAAACGTCGATCAGCGATACTTCGTGCCGGGGACAAGTCGAACTACCAGCGACACTCCGTGCCGGGGATAAGTCGAACAGCGACACTCCGTACCGGGGACAAGTAGAACAACCAGCGACACTCCGTCTCGGGAAAACGTCAAGCATCGACCGTCCATGTCGTAAAAAAGGCAATGTCGGCTTCCCACAAAGCGGGAACCAATTCACTCCGTGCCGGGGAAACGTCTACAACGGACACTCTGCCTCGGAGACGCGTCAAGCGTTGACCGTCCATGTCATAAAAAGGGCAGTACCGACTTCCCAAAAACGCGGGAACCAAATCACTCCATGCCGAGGAAACGTCTACCACAGACACCCCGTTTCGGAGACATCGATCATCCATGTCGTAAAAAGGGCAGTTCCGGCTTCCCAAAAAGCGGGAACCAAATCAAGTCGCCTCCACATGAAAGAAGATCCATCAATTTCATGCACACGACCCACATATGCGGTATGTATTTATTGATGGGGGCACTTTGTTGGGGTCAAAAATTACACCCCGGTTGACCAAGTCAAAGTCAAAGTCAACCCCAAACCAGGTGGGTCCAAGCCCAGATCAAGTGGTCCCATGCCCAATTCGAGCCCCGTGGCCAATCTTCCCCATGCCAAAATGAAATCATATAATAAATAATTTTGATGTAATTTTTTATGCATGAATGTAAGAAAAATGGGTATAAAACCAAATTTTTGTAAAGCCCATGGCTCATGTGCAAAAAAATGAGCACTTGAGGCATGGGATGGACAAAATACCATTTTATAAAGCCCAAGGGTCTATATGTAAATTTGTAAGCCTATATAAGGCAACATAATAATGAAATAAAGAAGAACAATTCATTCTCCCTAAAAACTAGGGTTTGTGCCTCCATCCTCTCTCTCCCAAGTTCTTTCTCTTCCTTTTCATTTTCCAATTAAATCAAGAGCTTAGCTCTCTTTTTAAAAAGTAAATAAAGTTTTACCATAAACCTACCTTCCAAGACTCCATCAAGAGAAGAAAAAGGGTCTCTTTTTTTATCATCCAATATCTAAATCTTGGAGTTTCAAGAGAACCCAATTTGGGTTTCTTCTCAAAAGAGAAAGGAGAAAATCTTTTGGAGTTTAACTCCACGAATAAAATTCTTTTGGAATTTAACTCTATAATAAAAACCTTTTTTTTGGAGTTTAACTCCGAATAAATTTTTTTTGGGAGTTTAACTCCAAATAAATTTTTTTGGAGTTTAACTCCATCACACAAAAAAAGATCTTTTGGGAACCCCTGCTCCCTCTCACGTGAGGAAGAGGGAACTCCCACCAAGTGAGAGCTTTCTCCCCTCTCACGTGTGTAACACCCGAGCCTAATACTACTATTTTCTGTTACTGGTTGAGTATTAGATAATACTCATTTCATCTGTTCGTCACTTACTGTAAAATTTTATCTGGCTAAGTCATTTCTGCATATAATAAGTTTTAGCATCTAAAATGAAATTAAAAATATCTATCTTGGCCTACTCGACACCCCTAGCCTCGTGGTAGCGTCCGTGCATCGAGTTCTCGTCCCGTTCGGTGAAACGGGCGGGTTTGGACGGCTACGCGCGTACAGGTGTCCGACTTGGGGGTATGCTTTTTAATCATAAAACACTCAATTTCAAAATTTGGAACCCGCTTAAAATCCTATTATTTAAATTTTGAATTTTTGGACCCAACCCGGACGCGATTTGGAAATGTTTCATTTAGCGCCAAAATCCCAAATTAATATAATATTTAAAACCATATAATATTCCTTTAACCATACAATCTTACTGTTAATTTAATTTCCTAAAATCTTTTAAAAAATTCCTTTAAACCTTTGCAAATCTGCCTGAGCCAATCACGAGGGATTTAAACCCCCGTGGGCCCCTCATCCAATTTCTTCTTCTCTCTCTCTCTCTATTCCGTTCTCTCTCTCCCTCGTATCTCTATTTCTTTCTCTCTATCTTTCTCTAGCTCTATCTCTCTCTAACTCTCTTTCTCTCTCTCCCTCATATATGTATTTTTCCCCCTTCATATTTTTTGAAACCACAAACATAGAAAACCCCACGCGAGAAACCCACCGAGAACCAAAACCCTAGCCGCCTCGTCACCGTCGCCGCCGCAGCCCCGACGCCGGCACCAACATCACCGTCGCCCTCACCTCCGCCTCCTCCTCTCAACCTCAACCTTCCTCCTTCCTCCCCCGCGCACCTTGCGTAGCCGCGATCGCTGCAGAAGTTCCCTGCAGTCGCCTGATCGCCGGCGGCCTTCGTCTTCGCCATCCGCGCCACCTTCAGCACCTCCTCACCACCTGCGCACTCCAGCACCCCGACCACCTCCTCTCCCTCTCCGTTTTCTTTTCCCTGCACAGAAGTCTATACCCGAGCCCTAACCCTAACGGCTGCAACCTCCTCGCCGGCGCCTCACCGCCGTCGACCTCATCGCCGTCACAACCTCTGCAACACCAGTAAGCCTTCTCTCCTCTTCCTCCTTCCATTTTCCTCCCGGTTTATCCTTTGGCTGTGCATTAAATTTCTGGATTTTGTTGTCGCTGTTTGCCGGAATCCGGCCGTGCCGGTGACGTGTCCCGACGATCCAGCGGAGTGCTCTGACCCGTGAGGTCCCTTGGTTCGTTGTTTGGGTTCAATCCGTGAACCGTGCGTCCGTCGCGTGTTTCCCGCCGACGTTACGTTCCGTTTTTCCCGGTTCGCGACCCGTCGAGGCAAGTACCCCTTGCTACATGCTATACAGTATAATTATATATGTATTGACATCCTAAACCTGTAAAATTAGCTTGGTACAATCGTTTTCCATTTCGGTTATAAATTGCATTAAATCATTTTACGGTTAAACATGAAACTTACAGTTCGCAATTGAAACCCAATAATCAAATCTACTTGTTTAATCACATTTTACTGTTAAATAGATGGTGGCAATTATCCATGTAGTTCTGTTACATTCGGACCCTCGTATGCATTTAACCTGATATAACTATATTGAACCGTCACATAAATCATTGCACCGCTAAGGGTGTTTAAACCTGTTAACATGACTAAACGGCTACATTGTATTACTGCACTCTTGTGATTGAATGAAACTGCTTATTATTTAATTCATTGCTTCTTTCATGTTGTTAATACCCTGTTCGATTATATATCTGTTTGTGAGCACACCCACGATATTATTACATCTTGACTTGACTTTGTTATACATGGTATATATTGATACACCTGACACGGTACCGTTTACTATTGACTTGACCTGATGTACCATGACCTGACCTGTTACCTGATCTCGTGCCTAATGCCAACAAACCTGACATGTAGTCCTCATGGACCGTTCCTGTTGACTATCTAGGCAAACCTGTTTACCTGATCCTGTGTTGGCATTAGTTTCTTGATTACTGGATACCTGACTTGACATACACATATAACTTGGGGGTATAGGGAAATCAAAGGTGAAACCTGACTTGTAACTCGACAGTTCACTACCTGTTCTGGGTGTACACATTCTTGTTTTGTACCTAGCGGCATGTCTCGGTTTCGGCCGAGAATATTGTAGCCGTGGTACCGGGTATGTACGGGATACTATCGAGTGTACACATTCCTGTTTTGTGCCTAGCGGCATGTCTCGGCTGCAGCCGAGAATATTGTGGCCGTGGTCCCGGGTATGTACGGGATACTATCGAGTGTACACATTCCTGTTTTGTGCCTAGCGGCATGTCTCGGCTGCAGCCGAGAATATTGTGGCCGTGGTCCCGGGTATGTACGGGATACTATTGAGTTACATCGACGATTCATCAATTTATTTCAAAGACTTTAGACTAGAAAACCTGATAGAATAGTTTAGTTACCCACTGCATACTACCCTGCACTGCTTGTTTCACATTATCGCTTTATTCATGTTTATTTTGCATTGCCTGTTACATTGTTCCTATTATATTACTGGTTGACATGACGCGCTGACGTCTGGGTTTTGCATGGCCTAGATTCTGTACCACTGTCGCAGTCCGAGCAGGAGTACTTCAGCCAGCAGGCTGAGCTGTGAGTTCAGTAGTAGTTAGTTTTATTTCCTGCATTTATTTCCTGATGTGAGCCCGCATTATGGGACACACTTTTTAGTTATTTGTATTGGATCATTTGCTTCCGCATTTATTTATTATTGACTCCTGTTATTCTGAATTATGGACATGTTTTAGATAGTTTTATCTTGTTCTTGATATCTTTACAGCCGTAATGTGACTGTGGATGGATACTTCCTACCCACAGGTAGCATGGTTGGCTATGTCACGTGCCCAATCTAGCGTACTCTGGAAAGCGGGGCGTGACATGGTTCTTTTGGTATCAGAGCCATAGGTTAGTTGGGTTGATTCTTTTGTAGTTGGGTATTGTACCCAATACACGAATCAGAACACCCGTGTTAGGAAACATGTCCTGCCACTTTGGCGTTTACCATTCTTGAATCACATCCTTCCTGATTATATCTTTTACGACGTGCAAACTTACTTTGCAAGTCGACTCGAAAAACCTGATTTCTTGTTATCTCTAGGACTTAGGCGACTTGGGTGGAGTTAAGTAATTATGGCTACGATACCGCGGCATAGTTACAATGCGGTACTCTATTTAAGTATCTTGGAGTTCTAGACCTGATCTAAATTAAATCTATCATCATGCTAATGTTGGGTGTTTTGATTTCAGGAAGATGACAGATAAGAATTTCAAGACATACCAGAGGCGGGTGGACGAAGCCGCCATGCTGGGAGTAATAAGAGGAATGCTGGAAAATCAGAAGAGGCAGACTGAGCTGATCCAGCAGCAAGCAGATTCGTTTCAGGAAGGTTTGCAGGTCGTTCAGCAGTCTGTAAACAACGCTGGAGCTAAACCAGTTGACCGAGTAGGGACCGTGGCAGATTTCAGACGTTTGGGTCCGTCTACATTCACTGTTTTGGAGGAGCCGTTGCCAGCAGAGCAGTGGCTAGTTGACACAGAGAACTTGCTTTTTGCGGCACAAATTCCAGATGACAAAAAAAAGTTGTTGTGGTACGCATTCAGCCAGTAGACTACGCCCGAGAATGGTGGCTTGTTGAGGAGACCCGCTTGCCCAAGCCGATCAAGTGGGCTGATTTTTCTAAGAGTTTCCTGGAGAAGTTCTTCCGCGGACTACACGGGAGGAAATGGAAGAGAAGTTCATCAGACTAAAGCAGAAGGGAGCAACCGTAGATGTGCATGTAGCAGAATCGACGAGACTCAGTAGTTTCGCTGGACCTTTAGTTGCCAACGATGCAGACAGGGCACGGAGGTTCATGCGCAGACGGGACGTGGACATCCCGAGGCAGATTGTCTCCCTGGGTTTGACCACTTTCTCACAAATACTTGCAGCAGCCAAGAGCAGCAGATTTTATCTGAGATGAAAGGGAGTTTGCAGCAGACAGCAGTTGCGTTAAGGAAGCAGTTCGGTCGGGCCGGTCGAATTTAGGGCTAGGCCGACAAACAATATTCTTGCATCAATGGAAGTGATGAAAATAAAGAGCTGGCTGTTGTTCGTGATTCTATGGACGTGTTTGAAGACATATCAGGTTTACCGCCGAAGCGAGACGTGGAGTTCGCAATTGACCTTATTCCTGGTGCAGCGCCAGTATCTAAAGCGTATTATCCAATGGCACCAGTAGAATTGGAAGAAGTTAAGAAACAGGTTGCTGAATTGCTTGAGAAGGGTTGGATTCGAAGCAGCAACTCGCCTTGGGGAGCTCCAGTTCTTCTAGTAAAGAAGAAGGATGGCACGAGAAGGATGTGCATCGACTATCGAGAATTAAACCGGGTGACTATTAAGAACAAGTACCCGATCCCTCGCATTGGAGAACTTTTTGAGCAGCTTAGTGGCGCGAGGGTATTCTCGAAGCTGGATTTGCGATCTGGATATCATCAGGTCCGAGTGAAAGCAGAAGATATTTGCAAGACGGCGTTTTGAACTCGGTACGGACATTACGAGTACTTAGTGATGCCCTTCGGAGTAACGAATGCGCCGGCAATATTCATGGACTTGATGAACCGAATCTTCTCACCGTTCTTGGACCAGTTTATTGTGGTGTTCATTGACGATATTCTGGTTTACTCGAAGAGTTTTGAGGAGCATGCTGAGCATTTGAAGATCGCACTGCAGACGTTGAGACAGGAGAAATTGTATGCGAAGATGAGTAGGTGCGAGTTTTGGCTGGAGGAAGTAAGGTTTTTGGGGCATGTTGTGTCTGGTGATGGCATTGCCGTCGATCCAGAAAAGATTGCAGCAGTTCGAGATTGGCCGATTCCAAAGAATGTAGCTGAGATAAGAAGTTTCCTTGGATTAGCCGGATACTACAGGAGATTCGTGGAGAACTTCGCTCGTCTGGCAGAACCGTTGACCAAGCTTACACGCAAGGAGGTTCCTTTTGTATGGACGGATAAGTGTGCGTTAGCTTTTGAGACGTTGAAGCAGAAGTTGATAACCGCCCCTATTCTGACCGTGCCAGACAATTCCGGAGGATTGGTGATTCACAGCGACGCATCTGGGAAAGGATTGGGATGTGTTTTGATGCAGCATGGGAAGGTTGTAGCATACGCATCGAGACAATTGAAGACCCATGAGAAGAATTATCCGACTCATGACTTGGAGCTTGCGGCTGTGATCTTCGCTTTGAAGATTTGGAGACACTACCTTTTGGGCGAGAGAGTCGAAGTTTTTACAGATCACAAGAGTTTGAAGTATGTGTTCACTCAGAAGGAGTTGAATATGAGGCAGCGTAGATGGTTGGAGCTGATGGCCGACTACGATCTTGATCTTAAGTACCATCCGGGGAAGGTTAACGTCGTGCCGGATGCGCTTAGTCGGTTACCAGCAATTCATGTGTTAACTACGCAGAAGGAGATCATTGCAGATTTTCAAAGATTTGACTTGGAGGTTGTGCTACCGCGTTCTACAGGACAGTTGATGCAGTTGCAAGTACAGTCGTCTTTAATTGAGAAAATTAAAGCAGCACAATCGCAGGATCCTAGACTGCAAAAATTTCGAGGGCAGGCTGAAGCTAGACTACGAACAGATTTACTGGTCCACGAAGATGGTTTGTTGAGGTATGGTAGCCGTTTATGTGTGCCAAAGGGAGATGTTCGTGAAGAGGTTATGAAGGAGGCACACAGTTCAGTTTACTCTGTACATCCAGGAGGCACAAAGATGTACAGAGATATTCGACAGCATTTCTGGTGGGAAGGCATGAAACGGGAGATTGCTCGCTTTGTGGCTAAGTGCTTGGTGTGTCAGCAAGTTAAGGCTGAACATCAACGGGTTGCTGGTTTATTGCAATCACTTCCGATTCCTCAGTGGAAGTGGGAACATATAAGCATGGATTTTGTGACGGCTTTGCCGCGAAGTCCAAAAGGCAACCATGCTATATGGGTAATTGTTGATCGGTTGACCAAGGCAGCTCACTTATTCCTTTTCGGGTTGGTCAATCAACGGAGACTTTGGCAGAGCGGTACATGCAGGAGATTGTAAGATTGCATGGAGTACCGGTGAGCATCGTGTCTGATCGGGACACTCGGTTCTTATCACACTTCTGGAGGAGTTTACAGGAAAGTTTGGAGACTCGATTGAAGTTTAGCACAGCTTATCATTCTCAAACTGATGGTCAGTCGGAAAGAACGACCCAAACTCTTGAAGACATGTTGAGAGCATGCATGTTGGACTTCAAGGGTTCGTGGGATTACACTTGGTGGAGTTTTCTTACAATAACAGTTTCCAAGCAACTATCCAGATGGCTCCGTTTGAAGTTTTGTATGGTCGTAAGTGCCATTCACCTGTTTGTTGGGATGATGTTGGTGAACGAAAATTATTGGGACCAGATTTGGTGGTGCAGACAGTTGAGAAGGTTAACACAATCAGAAAGCATATGAAGGCAGCTCAAGACCGACAGAAGAGTTGGGCTAACACGTCAAGAAGACCTCTAGAGTTCGCCGTGGGTGATTTGGTTTTCTTGAAGATATCACCGACTAGAGGGGTGATTCGTTTTGGGAGTCGAGGAAAGCTTAGTCCTCGATTTGTTAGACCCTTTGAGATATTAGAGCGTGTTGGAGAGGTAGCGTACCGTTTGGCGTTACCGCAGTCCTTGGCAGGTGTGCACGATGTGTTTCACGTATCTCAACTACGAAGGTATGTTCGAGATGAAACACATGTCTTGGATCATTCGGAGTTAACAGTACGGGAAGATCTGACTTTTGAAGAGCGACCGGTTGAAATCGTGGATCGAAGGGAAAAGGTTCTTAAGAACAAGGTTATCCCCCTTGTGCTTGTTTCTTGGGGTAATCGATCGCATGGAGAGTCCACTTGGGAACGAGAAGATGAGATCCGGCAGAAGTTTCCTGACCTTTTTCTGTAGTTTTTTATCTTGTATTCTTGGAATTTCGAGGACGAAATTCTTTTTGTAGTTGGGTATAATGTAACACCCGAGCCCAATACTACTATTTTCTGTTACTGGTTGAGCATTAGATAATACTCATTTCATTTAGCTTGCCTGTTCGTCACTTACTGTAAAATTTTATCTGGCTAAGTAATTTCTGCATATAACAAGTTTTAGCATCTAAAATGAAATTAAAAATATCTATCTTGGCCTACTCGACACCCCTAGCCTCGTGGTAGCGTCCGTGCATCGAGTTCTCATCCCGTTCGGTGAAACGGGCGGGTTTGGACGGCTACGCGCGCTTACAGGTGTCCGACTTGGGGGTATGCTTTTTAATTATAAAACACTCAATTTCAAAATTTGGAACCCGCTTAAAATCCTATTATTTAAATTTCGAATTTTTGGACCCAACCCGGGCGCGATTTGGAAATGTTTCATTTAGTGCCAAAATCCCAAATTAATATAATATTTAAAACCATATAATATTCCTTTAACCATACAATCTTACTGTTAATTTAATTTTCTAAAATCTTTTAAAAAATTCCTTTAAACCTTTGCAAATCTGCCTGAGCCAATCACGAGGGATTTAAACCCCCGTGGGCCCTTCATCCAATTTCTCCTTCTCCTTCTCTCTCTCTATTTCGTTCTCTCTCTCCCTCGTATCTCTATTTCTTTCTCTCTCTATCTTTCTCTAGCTCTCTCTCTCTAACTCTCTTTCTCTCTCCCCCTCATATATGTATTTTTCCCCCTTCATATTTTTTGAAACCACAAACACAGAAAACCCCACGCGAGAAACCCACCGAGAACCAAAACCCTAGCCGCCTCGTCACCGTCGCCGCCGTAGCCCCGACGCCGGCGCCAACGTCACCGTCGCCCTCACCTCCGCCTCCTCCTCTCAACCTCAACCTTCCTCCTTCCTCCCCCGCGCACCTTGCGCAGCCGCGATCGCTGCAGAAGTTCCCTGCAGTCGCCTGATCGCCGGCGGCCTTCGTCGTCGCCATACGCGCCACCTTCAGCACCTCCTCACCACCTGCGCACTCCAGCACCCCGACCACCTCCTCTCCCTCTCCGTTTTCTTTTCCCTGCACAGAAGTCTATACCCGAACCCTAACCCTAACGGCTGCAACCTCCTCACCGGCGCCTCACCGCCGTCGACCTCATCGCCGTCACAACCTCTGCAACACCAGTAAGCCTTCTCTCCTCTTCCTCCTTCCATTTTTCCCCCGGTTTATCCTTTGGCTGTGCATTAAATTTCTGGATTTTGTTGTCGCTGTTCGCCGGAATCCGGCCGTGCCGGTGACGTGTCCCGACGATCCAGCGGAGTGCTCTGACCCGTGAGATCCCTTGGTTCGTTGTTTGGGTTCAATCCGTGAACCGTGCGTCCGTCGCGTGTTTCCTGCCGACGTTACGTTCCGTTTTTCCCGGTTCGCGACCCGTCGAGGCAAGTACCCCTTGCTACATGCTATACAGTATAATTATATATGTATTGACATCCTAAACCTGTAAAATTAGCTTGGTACAATCGTTTTCCATTTCGGTTATAAATTGCATTAAATAATTTTACGGTTAAAAATTAAACTTACAGTTCTCAATTGAAACCCAATAATCAAATCTACCTGTTTAATCACATTTTACTGTTAAATAGATGGTGGCAATTATCCATGTAGTTCTGTTACATTCGGACCCTCGTATGCATTTAACCTGATATAACTATATTGAACCGTCACATAAATCATTGCACCGCTAAGGGTGCTTAAACCTGTTAACATGACTAAACGGGTACATTGTATTACTGCACTCTTGTGATTGAATGAAACTGCTTATTATTTAATTCATTGCTTGTTTCATGTTGTTAATACCCTGTTCGATTATATATCTGTTTGTGAGCACACCCATGAAATTGTTACATCTTGACTTGACTTTGTTACACATGGTATATATTGATACACCTGACACGGTACCGTTTACTATTGACTTGACCTGATGTACCATGACCTGACCTGTTACCTGATCTCGTGCCTAATGCCAACAAACCTGACATGTAGTCCTCATGGACCGTTCCTGTTGTCTATCCAGACAAACCTGTTTACCTGATCCTGTGTTGGCATTAGTTTCTTGATTACTGGATACCTGACTTGACATACACATATAACTTGGGGGTATGGGGAAATCAAAGGTGAAACCTGACTTGTAACTCGACAGTTCACTACCTGTTCTGGGTGTACACATTCTTGTTTTGTGCCTAGCGGCATGTCTCGGTTTCGGCCGAGAATATTGTGGCCGTGGTGCCGGGTATGTACGGGATACTATCGAGTGTACACATTCCTGTTTTGTGTCTAGCGGCATGTCTCGGCTGCAGCCGAGAATATTGTGGCCGTGGTCCCGGGTATGTACGGGATACTATCGAGTGTACACATTCCTGTTTTGTGCCTAGCGGCATGTCTCGGCTGCAGCCGAGAATATTGTGGCCGTGGTCCCGGGTATGTACGGGATACTATTGAGTTACATCGACGATTCATCAATTGATTTTAAAGACTTTAGACTAGAAAACCTGATAGAACAGTTTAGTTACCCACTGCACACTACCCTGCACTGCTTGTTTCACATTATCGCTTTATTCATGTTTATTTTGCATTGCCTGTTACATTGTTCCTATTATATTACTGGTTGACATGACGCGCTGACGTCTGGGTTTTGCATGGCCCAGATTCTGTACCACTGTCGCAGTCCGAGCAGGAGTACTTCAGCCAGCAGGCTGAGCTGTGAGTTCAGTAGTAGTTAGTTTTATTTCCTTCATTTATTTCCTGATGTGAGCCCGCATTATGGGACACACTTTTCAGTTATTTGTATTGGATCATTTGCTTCCGTATTTATTTATTATTGACTCCTGTTATTCCGGATTATGGACATGTTTTAGATAGTTTTCTCTTGTTCTTGATATCTCTACAGCCGTAATGTGACTGTGGATGGATACTTCCTACCCACAGGTAGCATGGTTGGCTATGTCACGTGCCCAATCTAGCGTATTCTGGGAAGCGGGGCGTGACAACGTGAGCGGGAGGCTCCCCATTTAGTGGAGTTTAACTCCACACCAAATAAAAATCTTTTTAGGAGTTTAACTCCATACAAATTCTTTTGGAGTTTAACTCCACATTTAAAATTCTTTTTGAGTTCAACTCCATAATAAAAATTCTTTCGTAATTTAATTCCATTTAATTTTTTTAAATTCTTTTGGATTTTAACTCCACAACAAAAATTCTTTCGGAGTTGAACTCCACAAATAAAAATTCTTTTGGAGTTTAGCTCCATACAAGTGTTTTTGGAGTCTAACTCCTTTTAAAAAAATAATTTAAAAAATTCTTTTGGAACCCCTTTGTCCTCTCTCATGTGAGGGGGAGGTTCCCTATCTTGGGAGCCCCTTTCTTCCTCTCATGTAAGGGGGAGGCTCCCATTGTGGGTTGCTCCTCTCATGTAAGTGGGAGGCTTCCATTTGAGCCCCTTTATTCCCTCTCATGTGAGGGGGAGGCTCCCGTTTTGGATTGCTCCCTTTCATATGAGTGGGAGGCTCCCATTTTGGGAGCCCCTTTCTCCTCTCTCACGTGAGGGGGAGCCCCATTTAGTGGAGTTTAACTCCACACCAAATAAAAATCCTTTTGGAGTTGAACTCCATTTAAAAATTCTTTTGGAGTTTAACTCTACTATATAAATTGTTTTGGAGTTTAACTCCACAATAAAAATCTTTTTGAGGAGTTTAACTCCACATTAAATCATTTTAGGAGTTTAACTCCACTTAAAATTCTTTTGGAGTTTAACTCCATAAATAAATTTTTTTTTGAAGTTGAACTCCATTTAAAATTCTTTTGGAGTTTAACTCCACTACAAAATTCTTTTGGAGTTTAACTCCACAATAAAAATCTTTTTTGGGGGGGGGGGGTTTAACTCCACATTAAATCTTTTTTGGAGTTTAACTCCATTTAAAATTCTTTTGGAGTTTAACTGCACATTTAAAATTCTTTTGGAATTTAACTCCATAATAAAAATTCTTTCGGAGTTTGACTCCATTTAAAATTCTTTTGGAGTTTAACTCTATAATAAAAATATTTTTGGAGTTGAACTCCATTTAAAATTATTTTGGAGTTTAACTCCGCATTAAATTTTTTTAGGAGTTTTACTCCATTTAAAATTCTTTTGGAGTTTAACTCCAAGATAAAATTCTTTTTGGTATTGAACTCCATTTAAAATTCTTTTGGAGTTTAACTCCATTTAAAATTCTTTTGGAGTTTAACTCCACAATAAAATTCTTTCTTTCGAGTTGAATTCCATGTAAAAAAATAAAAAATAAAAAAATAAAAAATAAAAAAATATTTTTTAATTAATTTTGGGACCCCCCACATGTGTGTGTGTGTGGGGGAGGGGGCTTCCATCAAATGGGAGCCCTCCCCTCCCCCTCATGTGAGGACATGTGAGGGGGGAAGGCTCCCATTTAATGGGAGCCCTTTGGCCCCCTTCATGTGAGGGCACATGAGGAGGAAGGCTCCCATTTAATGGGAGCCCTTTTGCGCCCTCACGTGAGGGCATGTGAAGCTCCCATTAAATGGGAGCCTCTTCCCCCGTCCCGTGAGTGGGGGAAGCCCCCTCCTTTTCTTTTTAATTTTTTTTTCTTCCATCTTTTCTTCTTTTAAAAAAAAGAAAAAATGATAAATAAATAAAAATAAATTATGAATAATATTAAAAAAACGTTTCTCTAAATATTTATTTACTTATTTATTTTTGTTATTTTTTATAAAAAAAATATATACCATTTTTTATTTATTTACAAATGGAACAAATAAATGAACACGTCTCCATTGTTATATGTTAAAACACACACATACACCAACACATCATATTGTGTTCGCATGACCGGTTTTACCCGTCAATCGGAGGTTTTCTCGCTCTAAAAGTAAGGGGTAATTAACTGCAGTTTAGTTCACAGCTGCCGGAGATTCGGATCCCCACAATCAATAAACCCCCGTCTATTTTAGGCAGGGGGAATCTGTAGTACGCCTGACAAGTGCGCTCGTATTCCCATCTCAATGGGGTGACGTAAAACACCCTATAGTATTTACTTAGAAGTAAACACGTTAAGCATAAATAAGCAACATAAATAAATGCACAAGAATGACAAGAGATGTAATATAAACATCGACTTTTATTAATATTCAATCTTTACATTACAACTGATTTGAAAAGAAAATGTACAATTATAGAAGTAATATCTAAACAGTGGCATACAAATGAAAAGGTAAGTACAAGTAAAGACTAGAAATCTGACTCCTCTGTGAACTGATCCAAGTCTTCCTGGCTGGGCTCGGTCTCCTGAGAGTCGGGTCCTCCTGACGAACATTCCAAAGAAAGAAGAGACAGAAATGTCGTCAGCGAACTAGCGCTCGGTAAGTCCCAAAGATAAGGGTGGAATAGAACAAGTAAAGAATATATGACTGGTAATCTGAACAAGTATATGTTTGTTATACTAACGTAATTGTTTGTAGCTTGGTACAGAATGTATCAGTGTATACGAGAGGAGTCCAACTATCCCGTGGACTATGGTAACATGTAAGTATAAGGCCCGGTCAAAACCCACGGAACAACGGCATGAGAGTTCATGTAGGTGTCTTTTAGTGTTTATCATCGTGCCACTTTTAACACATTCCGTACCAATTTACCCCGTTAAACCCCGTAATGTATTGTATTGAATTATAGTTATCAGACTTACCGAGACCATGGATACAAGTTGTTCATGTAATCAGGTTCAGGTTGTAAACGAGTAGGCATGTAATCAAGTCAAGATGTAGCCATGGTTCGGTCAAGTCAAGTCATGTTTACATGTTGATCTTGTTCTTGTATTCAGGTTCAGGTTCAAGTATACATGTTGGTATATTGGATTCATATTGAATTCATATTGAATTGGATTCTGATTTAGATTAGACTCAGATTGATTTGGACTCATACTTGAGTCAGACACTTAGAACTGATTTGGATCCTGAATTAGGTTTGGGAGTTATTGGTAACTGCTGCACATGGACGACAGGATTTATGTCTTTTTCCAAGACAATTACCATTGATAACTCCGTTAAGTTTTTTTCTACCTTAAATAGGCAAGCACTCACTTTCTCCGCCCCCCTGAGGCTCAAGAGAATTGATCCCGCTTAAATCTATAATTACTAAATTTCTTAATTGTAATTTTATATAACTCGAAGGGGTTTTATGAAAAATAATTTATATACTTTCAAAATAAATCTCGAGTATTTATTTATATTATTTAGGGTTTTCATGGATGTAAATTTAAGATTAGAGGTATTTTAGTGAATATTAACTTAGCTTGAATAGTTCATGGTATTTAAGTGTAAAACTTGTCTTTTAGATAACTTGAGAGTATTTTGGTGAAACTTGTCATTCTTTTATTTTTTTAGAAAACATGGAATTTTATTATATCTTGAAAATATGTGTTTTGATAATATTTATATATTTATAAAATTTAATTTTATTATTAAATAGAAAATCTCGTTTTTCTTAAAAAATCGTATTAAAAATCTTTAAAGACCGAATGCTCCATGAGGAGGTCTGCATCTCGCACTACTAGCCTAAGGATATACGATAATCCGCACCATCTAATAGCGGGTCCCCTAAAAAGGGTTGTAGAGGCATAATCGCAAAGAATTTTGATAATACAATTCAAAGAAAACCGGGTTTTTATAGTTCATGGTATTTTAATGAAATGTTGTATCGCCACAAAAATATGTTTCAAAGAGTATCGTGCTATATAGACATGTGTGTATGTGAGGGGTAGGTCATTACCCCGTGAAGTTTTCTAAAGGTAATAGTAAGCAAAACAATTAAATATGGAAAATACAAAGTTCATGTTATTTTACTATAAAAGTTAAATTAAAATAATCCATCATGATGTTTTAAAGTGAACGTTATTTCTAACAATAGATTCATGGTTATAAACATAGGGTAAGAGTTTGCATGAAAGTTATGGAAGAAAATAATGAAATTTTTAAGTTTTAGAATGAGATATCGGTAGTAACTCCACTTACCGACATGTTTTATAAAGAGAACTTTTTAAGAAGAAATAGTAGAATGGGGAGGTACTTACTAGCTAGAAGGGTAGAAAGGAGGTAGAAGAAGACGTGATAGTCTTCGTGGAGTCGCGGGGTCGCCGGAACTTCCTCGATTCCTCGCCGGAAGTGGTCTTTGGCTAACTCCACTTGTACTTAGAAAAATTTGATAATTTTTCCTGGGGATTTCAGAATGAGGAGGGGTTGGGGTATGATGTTGTATTTATAGTGTGGAATTAGGGTTTTGGAATTGAAAGATTGAATTAAAATGCATTAAAAATTTGATTTAAAGATCAAATTGAATTCTCTATTTAATTTCTGAGTAAACAAACAGTGCAGAGATAATGGGGGTAGGCCAAAGGTTTTGTGTGCAGAACACGGGGACTTTTCCACTACGGATGACCGTCGGTGCCGGCCATCAAGGGATCTCACCGGTCCAATAGTGGAGGGGGTCCGTTGGATCTTAGCCACGCGTCCTATTCGATGTTAATAACATTGTGCACATGTTTATTTTTCCTGACTTTTCATTTTTATTTGCAGTGCACGTGTAAACTTTTGGGCTTCCAAAAAGTTTAAAAGAAAATTCAGAAAAAATAATATGTGCCTGAGAGGATTCGAATGCACATGATATGTCACAGCAGTGTAGAGACTTTACCAATGAGATACAACTTGCTTCTTGCCGTTCTTAAACAAAAATAACTTATAAATTGTACTCAGGCTTGCAAACTCCATTCTATACGTTAACTTAAAAAATTTTGTACAGGAAAATCAGAGTCGTTACATTCTACCCTCCTTATAAAAATTTCATTCTCGAAATTTACAATTATATAAGGACTAATTTACAAATAAGTGAGGATATCTTGCACGCATGTCGTCTTCTCGTTCCCACGTTGATTCTCTTGGCGAATCTTTTCTCCACATCACTCGGACCAAGTTTAGTTCCTTGTTCCGCAGTTGTAACAACCCAAACTTTCTATACGAATTTTTTTTAAAATACAGAAAGGGGCATCTAAGGCTGAACACGAGTTATAAGTTTGTTTTGCTTTTGAACAGCAAGAAAGAGCTTGTAGCTCACCGGTAAAGCCTTGCACTGCTGAGACAAAGCACCTGAGTTCAAATCCCATCAGCCATATTATTTTTTTCTTTTAATTTCTTTTAATCTTTTTATAAGCCCAAAGGTCTACATGTGCACAACACATAAACTGAAGAGTCACAGATAATTTAAACATGTGCACTGTGGAATATCAATCGACCCTGACATGTGGCACCAAACTCACCCCCACCCGTCGGTACAAAACCGGCGACATAGGCAAAAAGCCCAGCGCCGCCGGTCTCCCCCGTCCCAATTGCTCCTATATTTAAACCCCTGCAACCCTTCAGCTACCCCACTCCTTTCACAGTGCTTGTTTTCTCTGCATTCATACAGAGAACATTAAATTACCCATTTACCCCAATTTTATTACAAATTTTAATGCACCCATTCACTACCCTAAACCCTAGCTTTTCCTATAAATACCACCCCTCATTCCACACTTCCTCACACACAAACCCCTGCCAAAACTCTCAAGAATTCCCAAGTCTCTATATTGTGCAAGTGGAGTTAGCAAAAGGCGGAACTCCGACGAAGTTCCGGCGACGATACGAGGAGTTTCCGGCAACGAAACGAAGCACCGACGTATTCTAGACCTCCTCCTACCTCCCCCCTCTCATCAAAGCCAGTAAGTCCTATTTCCCCTCTCATCTTCATCTTTAAAAAGTTCCATTTCTAAAACCCGACGGAAGCGGAGTTAATCCGACTCCCGATTCGGTTTTCTTTAAAAACTACACTTTTCTTTAATAAGATAAAACCATATTGTCATATGTTGATTAATAAATATTAACAAACTCAATAAAATAAGTTTCACAACAAAATAATCATTTTTGTGACATTTATCGCATTTTTCATAAAAATACCATATACTATTCATTTCGACATTATAACCTTTATTCCTTGCTAGACCTTTAGATAGTTCATGAGATAATGACCTACCTCATCACAATATGCATCTCTATCATAGCACGATTGATTTTAGGACAATAGAATACAGGAAATACGACTTTACAAATAAATACCCTAAACTTACAAAACCATTTTCTATAAAAGGTGTATTAAATATTTCCATGCAATTGCGTCTCTACAACCCATTTTGGGGACCCCGTTCAGGATGGTATAGATTATCGCACATTCTCAGGCTTAGTAGAGCGAGATGCAGACCTCCGCAAGGAGCATTCAATCTCGATGGAATTTTTATACATTTTTCTTTAGAAAATGAGATTTCTACACGAAAATAAATAATTATTTTCATTAAATATATATATATATATATATATATATATATATATATATATATATTATCAAAATATCTATTCTAATTATATAAATATTCTAAGTTTTCTAAATCAAAAAAATCACTATTACATGAAAATATCATCCAAATACAATACAAGTACAATATTTCAAGAAAATATCATATTCTATGAAACTAGGTTCTACTCACTAGAAATTTCACATTTACAAAATATACATCTATGAAAACCCTAAAGACGATAATTAAATGCTTGAGGTGTATTTTGAAATTATGCCAAAACTATATTTATATAAACCCCCTCAAGTTATATTAAATTACAATAAGAACCCTAGTAAACATAGTTTTAAGCGGGACCAGTCTCTTGAGTCTCAGGGAGCCGGAGATATGGGTGCTTGCCTATCTAAGGTAGACAACCTAACAAATGGTGTTATCAATACGGTAATTGTGTTGGAAAAAGACACAAATCCTGCCGTCCATGTGCAACAGTTACCGATAACATCAAAACTAATTCAGGATTTCAGTTTCTTTTCAAAATGTCTGACTCAGACCGAGTCTCAATCTAATTAATATGACTTGAATGTGATTCACGTACAAACTACAATACAACATGAATCCATGAATTCGTCTATTCAATTTATATCAATCTATCTTGACCGAACCGAACCATGGATATAAATCCATCTACATGATTCTCCAGTTACATCCATTTATTGATATCATGGTTTCGGCAAGTCATCCATATACAATTTATAATACAAGACAAAGCAATACAATCCATACAATCAATACATAAACACTACGGGGTTATAAAGAGGTAGACTGGTACGGAACATATTAAAGGTGGCACGAGGTGGTCACTTAAGACATAATTATATGCATGTCGTTGTTTTGTGGTATTATCGACGGAGCCTTTTGCTATGGGTTACCAAAGACTCTGGTGTAAGTGGGACTCCTCTCGTATACACTGGCATTTTCTGTACCAAGTTACAAACAACCACGCTAACATTATAATAAAACATTATAATAAAACATTATAAAACTATACACTGGCATTCTCTGTCTATTTTACTTATCCCTCATCTTTGGGACTTATCGAGCGATTGTTCGCTGACGACATTCCTATTTCTCTTCTTCTTTGGAATGTTGTCAGGAGGACCCGACGCTGAGGAGTACGAGACCAGTCAAGAGCATTTGGAGCAGGCCCTTGAGCAGTACACCGAAGACCCAGAGCTGTAACCACTTGTACTTATTCCATATTCATTCCTGTTATGCCACTGTTTAGGCATTGCTTTCATTCCATGTATTTACTTTTCATTGTATTGTAAAAAGAATGTTAATAAATAAAGTTGTTGTTCATTCACATCTTGTCTCTTGTATATTTTATTTTATATTGCTTAGATACGCTTAGCATGTTTACTTCTGAGTAAATACGTAGTAGGCCCATCGCGTCCTCTGCCCGTACACTTGGAAGCGGGACGTGACAACAGTGTCTTTACCTTTCTGTTCAGGATTTCAACGGGTTGTTGCTCGCAAGATAGATCCGTCTGTACAGTTAGCTCGGAGTGATCAATGATGTGACTAGGGTCTCTCACATATCTTCTGTTGGCTATAGTGCCCTCAAGTCAATTATTATAATCGCAGGCACGCAATTGTGATGATTGAGAGAGGACCTATACGGGTAGAACAGTCTTACTCGAGTTCATAGTATGTTATCTGGTTTGCCTTTATCATCATGTACATGCATTATGTGGTATTACAGATCACTATTACATGTTGATAGAGCCCATAGGATTCTTGCTTGACTACCAGCATTATGAAGGCGATCATATACGTGAGAGCTGGGTGGTCTATAAGCACATCCTTAAATGTCCCTAGTCGAGGGAGTATCGAGACTGGGCATCGATACTCTGGAGTAGACTAGTGTATACTTTTCGAGACCCCGATGAGGGGCGGTGGCCGGTCTCACAAGCCATTGGTGTCAGTCAGTCACCTAAGATAGTATACAGGTGCTCATTGGGTTATGAGTACACTAGACGGCCTCGTCGGGAACATGCTAGTTGATATTATATCTATTGTCGGATAGCAGTTCCCAGGTGACATGAGTACAGGTTAGTCTTTCGACCTGAGATCGTCATTTGTCTCATATGAGTTTCCATTGTGCTTGATTACTACCCTACCACGGCTCAAAGGAGTCATGCAAACAGGGTTTAGTTGGGTACAGTCCTGAGCCACATGGAGGCAGTGAGCGGATCGTCGGGGATTCGTCTCTCCCGGTATTGGGGGTTGATGTCGCGCGGTGCACGGGTGGCCATCACCAGAAATCTTTGGCCAAGGTAGTCGAGAATTACTGATTTGGATTAGTAGTTTCTCAATTAGTGATAGGCTTCATAACGACACGAAATATCGCGTTATTTGGGGTCTGGTTTTATCCACCCCCTAGGCTCAAAATGCGATACTCTTAGACTAACAGATCGGACTGTACGGAGATTGTCACTGATAGACTCGGTAAGGATTCAGATGAGTTTGCTCGTCGGCCTTCCTTTTGCTCAATACCTGGGTAGCCGTTACGTACAGCTAGTGTCGCTAACGTGCTTGTGGTTAAACCCACTGCCACCGTATTGACGAGTCTTTAGAGTCCCACACAGAGGATGTTTCCCCCAACCAGAGAGCAAAACTCTATTCAAAATTTAAAATTTGAAATATGGCAGCGCCTCATAAGAGCGCTAGCGCCAAGAGCGCCTGCACTAAGAGTCAAAGACTTTGAGGCAGCGCTCACGTGCAAAGCACGAGAGCGCTAGCGCCAAGAATGCCAGCACTAAAGACTCTGAGGCAGCGCCTCACGTGCAAAGCATGAGAGCGCTAGCGCCAAGAGTCAAAGACTCTGAGGCAGCGCCTCACGTGCAAAACACGAGAGCGCTAGCACCAAAAGCGCTAAGACTCTGAGACAATGCTTCACGTGCAAAGCATGAGAGCGCCAGTGCTAAAACTAAATTTTCTTCACCCTTGGATCAAACATCCAACGAAGATGATTGAAAATCATCAAATTACCAGAATAAAATTCTGCTGAGGAAATACTCCTCAAATCTTTCCAAACAAAAAAGATTGTGCTCTGTAAATCAGAGCACCGTTAGATCAAAGATCCAATGGTGATTAAACATCACCAAGATATAGAATAAGTTCTGTATGGGAAAATATTTTCCCAATCTTGCTAAAAACAAGAAAGATGTCTTCTGTAAAACAGATGCCCTTAGATCAAAGATCCAATGGTGGGATAAATTCCCAAATCAATTAGAGATCTCTCAATGAGAGATTTCCTTATCTGATTCAACAAATCAGCTTCCCCTATATAAAGGACCCAAGACTTCAAGTCTTGGAGAGAAGAACCCCCCCATAAACTTTAAGAAAAAGGGAGAAACCTCTCTATAAGTTTCAAGTTCTTAGAAAAGAAAAAGAGAAGAGCAAGCTCTAAGAAGAAGAACCTTCTTCAAGGTAAATAAAAGAAGAGAGATCATAACATCTCCTGGATTTTTGAATGTTTTACTCTCACATCATAAGAACTTAGTTCTTTTTATAGATCACAGATCTATAAGACAAAGTCTTTCATAAAAATAAAGAGATCGTAGCATCTCCTCAAAAAAGAAGAACTCAGTTCTTAGATCCATGAGACAAAGTCTCGTATAAATCGAGAATTTAATTCTCAGAGCACAGAATTGATCAGAGCTGCCAAAGAAGCGCCTTAGCGCTCCAATTTAAAAGAAGCGCTTTAGCGCTCCAAGTCTGCCGCTCAGCGCCAAGCGCTCCACGTGCTCCTCACGTGGGCGTTATTTTATAAGAAGCGCCTTAGCGTTCCAATTTAAAAGAAGCGCTTTAGCGCTCCAAGTCTGGCACTCAGCGCTACGAGCTCAAATTCCTCATGTGGGCGCTATTTTATAAGAAGCGCCTTAGCGATCCAAGTCTGGTGCTCAGCGCCAAGCGCTCCACGTGTTCCTCACGTGGGCGCTATTTTATAAGAAGCGCCTTAGCGCTCCAATTTAAAAGAAGCGCTTTAGCGCTCCAAGTCTGGCGCTCAACGCCAAGCGCTCCACATGCTTCTCACGTGGGCGCTAGGGAATTACCAAGCGCTCTGTAAATAAGGCCCCAACGCCATAAAAAATGTTCAACACTCAATAAAAGACAAAAAGAAAAAGGGGTGTCAGAACCCAAATCAATGCTTAGCATTGTTGAACAAAAAAGGCTGAGCCCAAACAAGTGTTCAACATTTTATTCAAAACTGAGTGGACTGAGTCCAAAAAAATGTTCAATATTTTATTCAAAAATGAGTGGACTGAGCCTAAGTTGGCTACAAGTCCCTAATTCAGATCAACCGAGCCCATGTGCTCACAATCTTTTTAATTGGTCTTAGTCCAAAACCTGACTATAGATCTCCCAACCAATATTGGTTACATCTCTTCACACCTCTGATATGTGTCGTTGTAATTCTTCAATGTCTTCAGAGAGGCGACGGGTCCCGACAACCAGAAACTCCATGGACTATGATGTCCCTAAACTCCATGGACCGCAACGTACATAAAACTAAATTGCGGACCGCAACGTTCCTAAAAACTAAATTCCATGGACTATGATGTCCTTAAACCGAATGGACCACAACATCCCTAAACTAAACTCTATGGACTATGATATCCTTAAACTCCATGAACTATGATGTCCTTAAATCCAATGGACCGCAACGTCCCTAAACTAAGACGATAGAGCCCAAATGCTCTTTCGTTGGATCTAAATGATCCTCAAACCTTGTTAAGTAGATCTTAGTCTAAAATTGGACTAACGTATCCTTAATAAACATTTAAGTTGATTTTAATCTCAAACGAGCTTAACGATTCTTAAATCCACCGAACCCAAATCTAAGAAAATACGGATTTGGACTAATCCACGCCCTACGGGCGACAACACAAATTAGTCTCCATATACAATCCACAGGCAACTAAAAATAAAACAAACACAACACGACACGAAGAGAACATCTGGAGCAGGAGAAAGTGGTTATCGCTACGAGGTAACGTAATTAACTGCAGGGGCCTGCGCCTGCAGGGAAGAGCGCCCTCACAATCAAAAACCTTTCACAACGAGGGGGAATCTGACGAAATCTGCTACAACGGCTGCATCTGTCCAAACCTCCGATACACGGTGCCATAAATCAACTTGGCATCTTCGGAGAGGTGGAAGGATAAAACCAAATAGCATCTGCCCGCCAAAATTCAGTCCGGACATCCCAACGTCCCGCTCCCGTCTTTCGGCGGAGAACAAATTCTGGCACGTCCGGTGGGACCTTTTCCTCTTTCCACTCCACACTTCGTGTGTCGTGTTCGCGAACGAATCGCGGTTTAATATGGTTGCCCCTGGATTCGAGGTACTAAGATTTGGTGTCTTGCTCCTGTGCAGAGAAAATGGCTTTCAACTGCACCAGCTGCAACAATAACTCCTTCTTCGTCCTCGCCGGAGGAGTGACCTATGGGCCCCAAGCGGCCTCTATCTTCACCATGCCAGTGGAACAGGTGACTCGGGCTCTATTGGACTGTTCTTTGGGACCATGATCCCACCGGCAAGCTTCAGCGTCCCAATACCGTTACAAGAAGCTCCGAAGAAGTCGGTCTTCGATCGGCTTACAACTATCACGGCCCCTCTCAACAGGTCGTCCAATTCCAACGCCTCGATCTTTAACAGACTAGGCCAAAGCTCAAGTGGGCCCATGAAGAAGCCTGCAATACCTGAACGAGTCATCCCGAAGTGGATAGCCATTCCAACTCCGACGGACGAAGTTGTCAAAGGGGCTTCTCCTGCTAAGGGATCGGTCATTGCGAGACTAGCCATCCCAATTCCTGCTTCGGGTGAGGTCGTCCAAACTACTTCCCCTGCCCAAAGGTCAGTCATCGACAGGTTGGATGTTTCTTCTCAGCGGACGTCAGTCTTTGATAGGATGGCACCAACAGCAACCCTTCACCAGAACAGGAGGCATGATGAAGCCATCCCCATAACTGAGCCATGTTGAAGTCAAAATTTGCACCCCGGTTGACCAAGGCAAAGTCAAGGTCAACCCCAAGCCAGGTGGGCCCAAGCCCAAGCAAGTGGGCCAATGCCCAGGTCGAGCCCGAACACGAAGCGTCCGGCTTTCCGCCATACCAAAATAAAAAAAATCATGTAACAAATAATTTTTATGCATGAATGTATGCGAAATGGGCATAAAGCCAATATTTTGTAAGCGCATGGCTTATGTGCAAAAAAAAAGGCACATAAGCCATGTGATGGGCAAAATGCCATTTTGCAAAGCCCAAGAGGCTATATGTAAATATGTAAGCCTATATAAGGCAAAATGATGATGAATAAAGTAATACTTTTCATTCCCCCAAAAAGTAGGGTTCTTTGTGTCTCCTGCTCCTTCTCCAAGGTTCTAAACCTTCTCATTTCTTTTGAATTAAATCAAGAGTTTTACTCTTTTTTTTCCAAAACTAAGTAGTTTTCCACCACAAAACCCACAAAGGGGAACTCAGATCTCCTATCAGATCTCAAAAAGGAGTGATTTTTAAAATCTCACATCTCTTGATCTTTAAGATCCGGCCAACAAAGGAAGAAGGAGACCCATCTCCAGAAACCCCACTTTGGGGAAGAACTAGGGCTCAAGGGGAGAAGCCCTTCATCAGCTTCAAAACATCCTAGGAGTTTAATAAATGCTCTTTTCTGGGAGTACAACTCCCATTGCAGGGACCAAGTCCCTTTTGCAGCTCGAGCGCTCCACGTGCTGACACGTGGTCTGGATGCTAGCGTTCTTGCGCTAGCGCCCGAGCGCTCACGTGCTGACACGTGGCGCTTGTGCTCAGAGCGCTAGCACCCAAAACGCTAGCGGACGAGCGTCCACGTGTTGACATGTGGCGCGCTAGCGCTCTTGCGCTCAGAGCGATAGCGCCCAAAGCGCTAGCGCCCGAGCGCCCACGTGCTGACACGTGGCGCGCTAGCGCTCTTGCGTTCAGAGCGCTAGCGCCCAAAGCACTAGCGCTCGAGCGCCCACGTGCTAACACGTGGTGCGCTAGCGCTCAGTGCGCTAGCGCTCTTTCGCTTAGAGCGCTAGCGCACGAACGCCCACGTGCTGACACGTGGCGTGCTAGCGCCTGAGAGCCCACGTGCTGACACGTGGTGCGCTAGCGCGAGCGCCCGAGCACCCACGTGGTGCGCTAGCGCTCAAAGCGCTGGCGCTGGACCCACACATCCTTTGGATGCCTTTTCCCCCTTTTTATATACATACATATATATATATATGCATATGTATACATATGTACACACACACACACTCTACGACACTGCCCCTGTTAGAAAAAAAATTTCTAACGGGACGCTGCCCCGCACCACGCAAGGGGGCTGCTAGCCGCCTTGACCCTCAGCCCTCTATCCGGGTAGCGGGACCCCTATAAAAACTCTGCGTAGCTCCCGATATATCCAAAACCCCCTTTCAAAACACAACACACGTACACTGCACATTGAGTTCGCATGACCAGTTTAACCCGTCAATCGGAGGTTCTCTCGCTCCAAAGGTGAGGGGTAATTAACGGCAGCTTAGTCCGCGGCTGCCGGAGATTCGGATCCCCACAATCATTAAACCCCGGCCTAGCCTAGGCAGGGGGAATCTGTAGTACGCCTGACCAGCGCGCGCGTATTCCCATCTCAATGGGGTGATGAAAAACTGTCACGCCCCGCTTCCCAGAGTACGCAAGATTGGGCACGTGACATAGCCAACCATGCTACCTGTGGGTAGGAAGTATCCATCCACAGTCACATTACGGTTGTAAGGATATCAAGAACAAGATAATAAGCTAATCTAATACATGTCCAAATCCATAATAACAAGAATCAATAAACAATAAGTGCGGAAGCTAAAGATCCAATAAAATGAATAAACAGTACGTCCCATAATGCGGGCTCACATCTGGAAATGAAATGAAATAAATAAACTAAATCCTAAGGAACTCACAGTTCAGCCTGCTGGCTGAAGTACTCCTGCTCGGTCGTCGACAATGGTACGGAATCTGGGCCATGCAAAACCCAGACGTCAGCGCGTCAAGACATCAAGCATATAGTGTAAACATGGTGATAAGCAATGCAAATATGAACATGAATAAAGCAGTGTTAAGAAATAACAGAGCAGAGTAATGTGCAATGGTGACTACACTGTCCTATCAGGTTTCTACTCTATAGTCTTTGAAATCAATTGATGAATCGTCGATGTAACTCAATAGTATCCCGTGCGTGCCCGGGACCACGGTCATGACCCTCGGGGCTGAGTCCGAGACGTGCCGCTAAGCAGTAAAAGGTAGTAGGATAGACGAGTGATGTCAGCATCATCACTCCCGGACTGGCCAAGCCCGTAAGACTGATCAGAACAATGTATCGAACTGTTGAGTTACAAGTCGGTTTCACCTTTGATTTCCCCATACCCCCAAGCTATGTATGTCAGGTCAGGTATTCAGTTGTCAAGGACTAATGCCAACACAAGATCCGGTAAAAGTAGGTCTGTCTGGATAGACAGCGGGAATGGTCAGGTTTGTCGGCATTAGGCATGAGATCAGGTAACAGGTAAAGCCATGGTACATCAGGTCAACCAGGTAATGTATAAAGGTGTCATGTCATGTCAAGAGTGTACGGTACCATGTCATGTCAAGTAGGAAGTGTAACAGGTCATGTCAGGAAGCACAAGATGTCATGTGGGTGCTCATAATCAAACTAACATAAACATGTGTATACATAAACAAGCATGAGTACTATCAGAACAATAACTGGAACATGTAATATGATATGCCAATAGATATAATTTCAAGGATATGGATGCACAGTTATCGATTAGGGTTACATTTATAGTTCCAATATTAATTAGGATGCAATTTATTAAACATGGAATGTTAATATCACATTATTATGTAGTAGTGTGATCTATGCTTGCAATTATATGTATCTTAAATGCGATAGATGCAAACGGGTATCCGAAAAGTTATAAAACTGTAAAATGGTAATGTGGGATGTACAACTAAACAATATGTGATATAATAATATTAATATGGATAACATATTCAAAGCGATTAGTAACTATAAAAGATGTATTGATTAACCATGCACAAGAAGGTTCCGTTCAGAAATTTAGCGTCACCCTAATTTGTAAAATAGCTTAAAAATAACAAATGTTCTCCAAAAGAGACGTATCTTATACCAAAACAAAGATAATTCAATAAGGTTTTCAGTTTTATAAGAATTATGAATATTCAAAGTTGAAAGTTTGCTGCTGGAATTTCCCTGGACAGCAGTTTAGAGACATGTTCATTTGCATTTTACGTTAATTAAACAATTTATTTTGCAAGTAAATATTTCATAGAGTTATAGTATTCTGAATTAGCTTCATAACGAACTAAAGAACGTATCCTAATGATTTTTCTATGATTTATAATGAATTTTATAAGATAAGGTGTACAGTAAATTTCAGATTTGTCATATCCGATTTTTCAACGACATTTCATATGTAAACTATAAGATTTTCAAATGTATAATATTATAAAATGAAGATTATAAAAGTATATAGCATGTAGCAAGATTAACTTGCCTCGATGGGTCGCGAATCGGAAAAACGGAACGTTAACCGTCGGCGGGGAAAACTCGCAACGGGCGCACGGTTCACGGAATGAACCCAAACGACGAACAAAGGAACCACACGGGTCGGGGTACCTCACTGGAACGTCGAGAAGCGTCACCGGCACGACGGAATTCCGGCAACAAAAGAACAGTTAAAAAAATGAAAAACGGAACATGAAGCAAGAAGAGAAAGAATGATAAAGAGAAGTACGAGAGAATATATGAGGGAGAGGGAGAGAGAGAGAAAAGTGGAGAGAGAGAGAAAGTGGGGCCCACAGGGTTAAAGGGGAGGTTGCGATTGGCTGAGAGAATAAATTAAGAAGCATATAAAAGATTGTAAAAATATTATATGGTTAACTTAAAGATTTAAAAGATAGGTAATGAACAGTAAGATATCAGGTTAGTTAGAAAAAATATATGCGATAGTTTTAATAATATTAAAATTTGGGATTTTGGCGCCAAATAAAACATTTCCAAATTGCGTCCGGGTTGGGTCTAAAAATTCGAAATTCAAATAATAGGATTTTAAGCGGGTTCCAAATTTTAAAATGAAATGTTTTATGATTAAAAAGCATATTCCCAAGACGGACACACGCACGTGCACGTAGCCATCCAAACTCGCCCGTTTCACTGAACGGGACGAGAACACAATGCACGGACGCTACCACGAGGCTAAGGGTGTCAAGTAGGCCAAGATGAATATTTTCAATTTTATTTTAGATGCTAAAATTTGTTATATGTAGAAATGACTTTGCCGGGTAAATTTTACAGTAAGCAACAAACAAGCAAATTAAATGAAATGAGTACCACATTATGCTCAAACAGTAACTGAAAATAGTAGCATTGGGCTCGGGTGTTACATTATACCCAACTACAAAAAGAATTTCGTCCTCGAAATTCCAAGAATACAAAGATAGATAACTACAAAAAAGGTGAGGAAACTTCTGCCGGATTTCATCTTCTCGTTCCCAAGTGGACTCTCCATGCGAGCGATTACCCTAAGAAACAAGCACAAGGGGGATAACCTTGTTCTTAAGAACCTTTTTCCTTCGATCCACGATTTCAATCGGTCACTCCTCAAAAGTCAAGTCTTCTCGTACTGTTAGCTCCGAATGATCCAAAACGTGTGTTTCATCTCGAACATACCTCCGTAGTTGAGATACACGAACCACATCGTGCACACCTGCCAAGGACTGTGGTAACGCCAAACGGTACGCTACCTCTCCAACACGCTCCAATATCTCGAAGGGTCCAACGAATCGAGAACCAAGCTTTTCCCGACTCCCAAAGCGAATCACCCCTCTAGTCGGTGATATTTTCAGGAATACCAAATCACCCACGGCGAACTCTAGAGGTCTTCTTGACGTGTCGGCCCAACTCTTCTGTCTGTCTGGAGCTGCCTTCATATGCTTCATGATTGTATTCACTTCCTCAACTGTCTGCACTACCAAATCTGGTCCTAGTAACCTTCGTTCACCAACATCATCCCAGCAAACAGGTGAACGACACTTACGACCATACAACGCTTCAAACGGAGCCATCTGAATAGTTGCCTGAAAACTGTTGTTGTAAGAAAACTCCACCAAGTGTAGATGATCCTCCCACGAACCCTTGAAGTCCAACATGCATGCTCTCAACATATCATCAAGAGTTTGGATCGTTCTCTCCGATTGTCCATCAGTTTGAGGATGATAAGCTGTGCTAAACTTCAATCGAGTCCCCAAACTTTCTTGTAAACTCCTCCAGAAGTGTGACAAGAACCGAGTGTCCCGATCGGACACGATGCTCATCGGTACTCCATGCAATCTTACAATCTCCTGCATGTACCGCTCTGCCAAAGTCTCTGTTGATTGACCAACCCGAAAAGGAATAAAGTGGGCTTCCTTGGTCAATCGGTCAACAATTACCCATACTGCATTGTTGCCTTTTGGACTCCGCGGTAAAGCCGTCACAAAATCCATGGTTATATGTTCCCACTTCCACTGAGGAATCGGAAGTGGTTGCAATAAACCAGCAACCCTTTGATGTTCAGCCTTAACTTGCTGACACACCAACCACTTTGCCACAAAGCGAGCAATCTCCCGCTTCATGCCCTCCCATCAGAAATTCTGTCGAATATCTCGGTACATCTTTGTGCCTCCTGGATGTACAGAATAAGCTGAACTGTGTGCCTCCTTCATAAGCTCTTCACGAACATCACCCTTTAGCACACACAAACGGCTACCATACCTCAATTAACCATCTCCGTGGATCAATAAATCTGTTCGTAACCCGGCTTCAACCTGCTCTCAAAACTTTTGCAGTCTAGGATCCTGCGATTGAGCTGCTTTAATATTCTCGATCAAAGACGAATGTACTTGCAGCTGCAACAACTGTCCCATAGAACGCGGTTGCACAACCTCCAAGTCAAATCTTCGAAAATCTGCGATGATCTCCTTTTGCGTAGTTAATACCTGAATTACTAGTAACCGACTAAGCGCATCCAGCACAACACTAACCTTCCCCGGATGGTACTTAAGATGAAGATCGTAGTCAGCCATCAGCTCCAACCATCTACGCTGCCTCATGTTAAGCTCCTTCTGTGTGAACACATACTTCAAGCTCTTATGATCTGTAAAAACTTCGACTCTCTCGCCCAAAAGGTAGTGTCTCCAAATCTTCAAAGCGAAGATCACAGCCGCAAGCTCCAAGTCATGAGTTGGATAATTCTTCTCATGGGTCTTCAGTTGTCTTGATGCGTATGCTACCACCTTCCCATGCTGCATCAAAACACATCCCAATCCTTTCCCAGATGCGTCGCTGTGAATCACCAATCCTCCGGAATTGTCTGGCACGGTCAAAATAGGGGCGGTTATCAACTTCTGCTTCAACGTCTCGAAAGCTAACGCACACTTATCCGCCCATACAAAAGGTACCTCCTTGCGCGTAAGCTTGGTCAACGGCTCTGCCAGCCGAGCAAAGTTCTCCACAAATCTCCTGTAATATCCGGCTAATCCAAGGAAATTTCTTATCTCAGCAACATTCTTTGGGATAGGCCAATCTCAAACTGCTGCAATCTTTTCTGGATCGACGGCAATGCCATCGCCAGACACAACATGCGCCAAAAACCTTACTTCCTCCAGCCAAAACTCGTATTCATCTTCGCATACAATTTCTCCAATCTCAACGTCTGCAGTGCGATCTTCAAATGCTCAGCATGCTCTTCAAACTCTTCGAGTAAACCAGAATATCGTCAATGAATACCACAATGAACTGATCCAAGAACGGTGAAAAGATTCGGTTCATCAAGTCCATGAATACTGCCGGCGCATTCGTTACTCCGAAAGGCATCACTAGATACTCATAATGTCCATACCGAGTTCGAAACGCCGTCTTGCAAATATCTTCTGCTTTCACTCGGACCTGATGATATCCGGATCGCAAATCCAGTTTCGAGAATACTCTCGCGCCACTAAGCTGCTCAAAAGTTCTCCAATGCGAGAGATCGGGTACTTGTTCTTAATAGTCACCCGGTTCAATTCTCGATAATCAATGCACATCCTTCTCGTGCCATCCTTCTTCTTTACTAGAAGAACTGGAGCTCCCCAAGGCGAGTTGCTGCTTCGAATCCAACCCTTCTCAAGTAATTCACCAACTTGTTTCTTAACTTCTTCCAATTCCACCGGTGCCATCGGATAATAAGATTTTGATACTGGCGCTGCACCAGGAATAAGGTCAATCTCAAACTCAACATCTCGCTTCGGCGGTAAGCCCGATATATCTTCAAATACGTCCATAAAATCGCGAACAACTGCCGGCTCTTCATTACTATCAACTTCCATAGCTGCAAGAACACTGTTTGTCGGCCTAGCCCTAAACTCGACTGGCCCGATAGAACTGCTTCCTTACCGCAACTGCTGTCTACATTGTTGGCCATGAAAGGTCCAGCAAGACTACTGAGTCTCGTCCATTCTGCTGCATGCACGTCCACGGTTGCTCCATTCTGCCTTAGTCCGATGAACTTCTCTTCCATTTCCTCCCGTGCAGTCCGCGGGAAGAATTTCTCCAGGAAACTTTTAGAGAAATCCGCCCAACTGATCGGCTTGGGCAAGCGGGTCTCCTCCACAAGCCATCACTCTCGGGCGTAATCCACTAGTTGAATGCGCACTACATCAACTCCTTTGTCCTCTGGAATCTGTGTCGAAATCAGCAAATCCTCCGTGTCACTAGCCACTGCTCGGCTGGCAACGGCTCCTCCAGACCAGTGAAAGTAGTAGGACCCAAACGTCTGAAATCTGCCACGGTCCCTACTCAGTCAACTGGTTTAGTTCCATCGTTGTTTACAGACTGCTGAACGATCTGCAAACCTTCCTGAAACGAATCTGCTATTGCTGGATCAGCTCAGTCTGTCTCTTTGATTTCCAACATTTCTCTTATCACTCCAAGCATGGCGGCTTCGTTCACAGGCTTCTGGTACGTCTTCAACTTCTTACCTGTCATAATCCTGAACTCAAAACACCCAACATTAGCATGATGATAGATTCTGAATGTGGATCAAGGCTAGACTCCAAGATACTTAAATAGAGTACCGCATTGTAGCTATGCCGCGGTATCATAGCCGCAATTACTTAACTCCACCCAAGTCGCCTAAGTCCTAGAGATAATAAGGAATCAGGTTTTCAAATCGATATGCAAAGGAAGTTTGCATATCGTAAAAGATATAATCAGGAAGAATGTGATTCAAGAATAGTAAAACGGTCAAGGTGGCAGGACATGTTTCCTAAACACGGGTATTCTGATTCGTGTATTGGGTACAATACCCAACTACAAAAGAATCAACCCGACTATCCTATGTCTCTGATACCCAAAGAATCATGTCACGCCCCGCTTCCCAGAGTACGCAAGATTGGGCACGTGACATAGCCAACCATGCTACCTGTGGGTAGGAAGTATCCATCCACAGTCACATTACGGTTGTAAGGATATCAAGAACAAGATAATAAGCTAATCTAATACATGTCCAAATCCATAATAACAAGAATCAATAAACAATAAGTGCGGAAGCTAAAGATCCAATAAAATGAATAAACAGTACGTCCCATAATGCGGGCTCACATCTGGAAATGAAATGAAATAAATAAACTAAATCCTAAGGAACTCACAGTTCAGCCTGCTGGCTGAAGTACTCCTGCTCGGTCGTCGACAATGGTACGGAATCTGGGCCATGCAAAACCCAGACGTCAGCGCGTCAAGACATCAAGCATATAGTGTAAACATGGTGATAAGCAATGCAAATATGAACATGAATAAAGCAGTGTTAAGAAATAACAGAGCAGAGTAATGTGCAATGGTGACTAAACTGTCCTATCAGGTTTCTACTCTATAGTCTTTGAAATCAATTGATGAATCGTCGATGTAACTCAATAGTATCCCGTGCGTGCCCGGGACCACGGTCATGACCCTCGGGGCTGAGTCCGAGACGTGCCGCTAAGCAGTAAAAGGTAGTAGGATAGACGAGTGATGTCAGCATCATCACTCCCGGACTGGCCAAGCCCGTAAGACTGATCAGAACAATGTATCGAACTGTTGAGTTACAAGTCGGTTTCACCTTTGATTTCCCCATACCCCCAAGCTATGTATGTCAGGTCAGGTATTCAGTTGTCAAGGACTAATGCCAACACAAGATCCGGTAAAAGTAGGTCTGTCTGGATAGACAGCGGGAATGGTCAGGTTTGTCGGCATTAGGCATGAGATCATGTAACAGGTAAAGCCATGGTACATCAGGTCAACCAGGTAATGTATAAAGGTGTCATGTCATGTCAAGAGTGTACGGTACCATGTCATGTCAAGTAGGAAGTGTAACAGGTCATGTCAGGAAGCACAAGATGTCATGTGGGTGCTCATAATCAAACTAACATAAACATGTGTATACATAAACAAGCATGAGTACTATCAGAACAATAACTGGAACATGTAATATGATATGCCAATAGATATAATTTCAAGGATATGGATGCACAGTTATCGATTAGGGTTACATTTATAGTTCCAATATTAATTAGGATGCAATTTATTAAACATGGAATGTTAATATCACATTATTATGTAGTAGTGTGATCTATGCTTGCAATTATATGTATCTTAAATGCGATAGATGCAAACGGGTATCCGAAAAGTTATAAAACTGTAAAATGGTAATGTGGGATGTACAACTAAACAATATGTGATATAATAATATTAATATGGATAACATATTCAAAGCGATTAGTAACTATAAAAGATGTATTGATTAACCATGCACAAGAAGGTTCCGTTCAGAAATTTAGCGTCACCCTAATTTGTAAAATAGCTTAAAAATAACAAATGTTCTCCAAAAGAGACGTATCTTATACCAAAACAAAGATAATTCAATAAGGTTTTCAGTTTTATAAGTATAAGCATATCAGGTTATCGCTACAAAAAGTTATGAATATTCAAAGTTGAAAGTTTGCTGCTGGAATTTCCCTGGACAGCAGTTTAGAGACATGTTCATTTGCATTTTACGTTAATTAAACAATTTATTTTGCAAGTAAATATTTCATAGAGTTATAGTATTCTGAATTAGCTTCATAACGAACTAAAGAACGTATCCTAATGATTTTTCTATGATTTATAATGAATTTTATAAGATAAGGTGTACAGTAAATTTCAGATTTGTCACATCCGATTTTTCAACGACATTTCATATGTAAACTATAAGATTTTCAAATGTATAATATTATAAAATGAAGATTATAAAAGTATATAGCATGTAGCAAGATTAACTTGCCTCGATGGGTCGCGAATCGGAAAAACGGAACGTTAACCGTCGGCGGGGAAAACTCGCAACGGGCGCACGGTTCACGGAATGAACCCAAACGACGAACAAAGGAACCACACGGGTCGGGGTACCTCACTGGAACGTCGAGAAGCGTCACCGGCACGACGGAATTCCGGCAACAAAAGAACAGTTAAAAAAATGAAAAACGGAACATGAAGCAAGAAGAGAAAGAATGATAAAGAGAAGTACGAGAGAATATATGAGGGAGAGGGAGAGAGAGAGAAAAGTGGAGAGAGAGAGAAAGTGGGGCCCACAGGGTTAAAGGGGAGGTTGCGATTGGCTGAGAGAATAAATTAAGAAGCATATAAAAGATTGTAAAAATATTATATGGTTAACTTAAAGATTTAAAAGATAGGTAATGAACAGTAAGATATCAGGTTAGTTAGAAAAAATATATGCGATGGTTTTAATAATATTAAAATTTGGGATTTTGGCGCCAAATAAAACATTTCCAAATTGCGTCCGGGTTGGGTCTAAAAATTCGAAATTCAAATAATAGGATTTTAAGCGGGTTCCAAATTTTAAAATGAAATGTTTTATGATTAAAAAGCATATTCCCAAGACGGACACACGCACGTGCACGTAGCCATCCAAACTCGCCCGTTTCACTGAACGGGACGAGAACACAATGCACGGACGCTACCACGAGGCTAAGGGTGTCAAGTAGGCCAAGATGAATATTTTCAATTTTATTTTAGATGCTAAAATTTGTTATATGTAGAAATGACTTTGCCGGGTAAATTTTACAGTAAGCAACAAACAAGCAAATTAAATGAAATGAGTACCACATTATGCTCAAACAGTAACTGAAAATAGTAGCATTAGGCTCGGGTGTTACAAAAACACCCTACAGATTCTGGCACGCCCGGTGGGACCAATCTCTCCTCCCATATTTCGGGCTAAACGTTCATGCGAACTCAGTCAATATACATACCTATATTTATACTAAAATAATGCTCTTTCATGCAGGTCTTCAAGCAATCACTTTTCAACAATGTCTCCAAGGACGATCTCAACTTTCAGCACGACTCCCATCTCTTACACGATGAGGATGGACTCCAGGACGGTCCTTCCGGCCAGCCTCGGGAGACAATGGGAAGAGCCGCCGCTACCATTCGGCTCTATCCTGTTTGTGTCAGCTAACGCCATCCCAGCTCCTCAAGCTCTGGTGACAGACAAACCGGTCTCGAAAGGCAAGATGCTAAATGTGGTGATCTCGAGGGCGCCCCAACCCAAACTCAAGTCGGTGTCTGAACGACTTTCCTTGGCCCCAGCTGGGGGCAAGGCTATCGACACCAACAAAGCTACAATGCGTCTCGAGCAAGCTCCGGCGGTGCCCCTAACAACTGCTCGATCGGGTGTCTTCTCTAAGCTCCCCGCTAATCGACTCACAATGGCTTCCCGGATAACGGATGCCTGCCACGCCTTCAAAATCGAGAAGCTAAGACAGAAAAGGCTCAGGTACAGAGCCAACAAAAGGGCTAGGGCTCCTGCTAGGCTGAACCTCATGAGGTTCGAGGAACAGAGTTACCCCGCCAAAGATGAGGAAATAGCTGGATATGTGGTCCACACTGTCTATGTGGTGGGTACACGCAGCAAGAGCAAGGACGGGGCCACCATATCTCAAATCCAATCTGGCTTGAATGTGGTTGCCGCTTCCCAAGAACAGCCGCCTCTACTGGGTGATGAAAATCCTCTTGATGAGGATGATCGACAGAAAGACCCTCCGGTCCATGAGGAGTCGGGCTCGAAAAGCGAAGATGAGCCAATCTTCCGTCGCAAGAACGCAGAGTAGCAACTTCTCCAAGTGCTCCGAAAACAGCTCAGAAGCAAAGACAAGGAGATGGCCAAGCTCTACTCAAAGATCGACGATTTGACAAATGTCGTCTTACGGCTTACGGCCCAACTTGCCTCTCAGCCGCCCAATCAAGCACAGGGCTCTACTCATGAACCGCGAAACGGCGTCCCGAAACAGCCGACGCCCGTTCCCTCAAATCCAAAAGTGGGTGGACCGCATGAAGAACAGTCGCGTCCTATCTCGGGAAATGTCTTGGTGGCCGATGACAGCAACCCGCTAACTCAAGATCAAATCATGGATTTGGTTGCCAACAAAGTCAAAACGTTGGTAGCCGAAGCTGGAGAGAAAAAAGATGCCAGCAGTAGCGGGAGACCATATCCTGCTCGGTATGATCTTGTGGAGTTTCCCACTGGCTATGTCGTCCCCAAATTTGAAAGGTTCGATGGGACGGGAAATGCGAACAGGCACATTGCCCAATTTAAAGCCTCATGTGCAAATACTGGGGGCAACGATGCGCTCCTTCTCCGTCAGTTTGTTAATAGCTTGACGGATGTTGCTTTCGATTGGTATGCAAGCATACCAGATGACTCGATCACGACGTTCGCTCAAATAGAATCCATGTTCAAGCAAAGGTTCATGAGTGTCAGTGATAAAATCACCATTGCCGTCCTCGTAAGGACCGAGCCAAAGAACAACGAAAGCAGCATGGATTTTATAGTCCGATGGCGCAATCTCTCTGTCAAATATGAACCGCCATTGGAGTAAGACCAATCCGTCAGTCTTATCGAAAATCTGAAGGACTGGATGAAACCTTTCCTGTGCACCGCAGGCCTTAAAACATTCCAAGAGCTGACCAAAAAGGTCCAAATGTTGGAACGCTCAAAGCCCGAGTCTGCTCAGGATCTTCAGTTCGCAAACAGACCGAAACCTTGGAGGGATGACAACCGAAAAGGCGGAAGTTCTAACAACACCGATTCTCTAAATAAGCAGAGAGCGGGCGGAGCAAAAACCAACAAATCTCGAGAACCAACTTTGGAGGAAAAAATAAATAAGGTCTACTCATTCCGAAGGGACAAGGTCCACAAAATTTTTAAAGATGCTCTGAAGAATGGCCTGCGGCTACCAGAACCAAAAAGGATAAGTGAAGCGAACAAGACCGATCATCCCAACTTTTGCCCATACCACCGAGTGCCGGGACACACTATTGAAGACTGTTGCATCTTCAAGGATTGGGTCGAGAAACAATACAAGGCAGGAGAGATAGAACTGTCTAAAGGCGTGTTAACAAATAGTCCAGCTGCGACCGCCAATTTCATACAAACGGAGACCGAAGTTCTTCATGAAATTGATTCTCTCAGACATTTGCCTTTCTCTGAAAACAACCGACCACCACGTCATTAAATTGGGAACAGTTGACCTCTAAGTCGTTAAACTGGGAATGTAAAAAAAAATATATGTATATATGTGTAAATAAACAAAAATGTGTAAATAAAAGAAAAATAAAGAAAAGTCGAAATGATGGGGCAACTCGCAATAAAAATCAGCGAGTAAAATAAAGATGAAAATAAAGCCGAAATGATGGGGCAACCGTGAATAAAAGCCGAAATGATGGGGCAATCGCGATCTTCGCGATAAGAAAAGCTGAAATGATAGAGCAATCGCGGTAAAACAAAAATGAAAACAAAAACAAAAAAAAAAACAAAACAAAAGCGAATGATGAGTCGCTCCTGGTACCATATTCCAGTGCAGCGATGCAGACGCCAACAAAAATTCAAATTTTCAAAATTCTCCCAGCCCTACGGCCAGTCTCCAAATTGACTGCCGTATACAATCCAAGGGCTCAAATAATTCTCGTCATACCCATGCCCCACTACAATCACCAGTTACGCGGCTGGTCTCTTCTTTTGGAATTATGCTCCATTGAGAGGACCCACTCATGTGTCCTCACGATACATGAGGAGAACAGACCTTTGTGGGATCCTTACGACTCACAAAGGAAAAACACACTTAGGAGTCCCCACGACTCCTAAGGAGAAAATACACCTGCGGAATCCTTACGACTCGTAGGGAGAAAATGCTTTTATGGGACCCTCACGGCCCATAAAATTGAAAAGCCTTAGGCGATAGGGATCTAAACCTGTCTCCTAAGCCATTGCTCCCCAATCCCCAAGTGGCGAAAGATGAGTCGCTCCTGGTACCATATTCCAGTGCAGCGATGCAGACGCCGACCAAATTCCAACTTCCATACCCCAATGGCGAATGATGAGTCGCTCCTGGTACCATATTCCAGTGCAGCGATGCAGACGCTAACAAAGTCCCGAAATTTTTCCGGCCCTACGGTCTGGATCATACATCCTGCAAAACCGTATACAATCCACGGGCGTAAAACAACCCCAATCTCTCCCAAGTCCTACCGGTGAGACTACATTCAAAGTCCCACCAAAAATAAAGGAAAAAATAAATAAAAAAAATGGTATGTCCACAAGCAAAATGGGCACGGATGAAAACTTGAAAGGGCTCCGTGAGTAAAAACAGCAGGACTGCCGGCGAGTTTGTGAAAACCCGAAAGGGCGCAAACTCGTGAAAAAGAGATGAAATACACTCACAAAGTCCTCTCGACTTTGTGGGGAGAAAATCCCCGCGTAAGATCCTTACGACTCACAAAGGAGCAACACACTTAGGAGTCCCCACGACTCCTAAGGAGAAAATACACCTACGGGATCCTTACGACCTGTAGGGAGAAAATGCTTTGTGAGACCCTTACGGCTCACAAAATTGAAAAGCCTTAAGTGATAGGGATCTAAACCTGTCTCCTAAACCACCAATTTCTAAATCCTTCCGGGGCGAATGATGAGTTGCTCCTGGCATTATTCCAGTGCAGCAATGCAGATGCCAAACAAAAACCAATTCCCAAATCCTTCCGGGGAAAATGATGAGTTGCTCCTGGCATTATTCCAGTGCAACAATGTAGATGCCAAACAAAAAACCAATTCCTAAATCCTCTCAAAGACAGATGATGATTCGCTCCTGGTACCATATTCCAGTATAGCGATGCTGATGTCAACTCAAATCAAACAAATCAAATCAACCAATTCCAACAACGACACTCTGCATCGGGGAAACGTCCAACACAGACACTCCGCATCAGGGAAACGTCCAACAACGACACTCCGTAACGGGGAAACGTCAAGCAGACACTCCTTTTCGGGGACACGTCAACCAGCGACACTCTGCATCGGGGAAACGTCCAACACAGACACTCCGCATCAGGGAAACGTCCAACAAAGACACTCCGTAACGGGGAAACGTCAAGCAGACACTCCGTCTCAGGGATACGTTAACCAATCGATACTCCGCCTCGGGGAAACGTCAAGCAGACACTCCGTGTCGGGGTCACGTCGACTACAGACACTCCGTCTCGGGGAAACGTCAACCAGCGACACTCTGCATCGGGGAAACGTCCAACACAGACACTCCGCATCAGGGAAACATCCAACAACGATACTTCGTAACGGGGAAACGTCAAGCAGACACCCCGTCTCGGGGACACGTCAACCAGCGACACTCTGCATCGGGGAAACGTCCAACACAGACACTCCGCATCAGGGAAACGTCCAACAACGACACTCCATAACGGGGAAACGTCAAGCAGACACTCCGTGCCGGGGGCACGTCAACAACAGACACCCCGTCTCGGGGATACGTTAACCAGCCGACACTCCGCCTCGGGGAAACGTCAAGCAGACACTCCGTGCCGGGGGCACGTCGACAACAGACACTCCGCCTTGGGGAGGCGTCGACCAGCGACACTCCATGCCGGGGGCACGTCTACCAAATCACTCTGGGCCAGAGAAATGCCTACCACAGACACTTCATCTCGGAGATGCGTCAAGCGTCGACCGTCCATGTCGTAAAAAGGGCAGTGCATCCCAAAAAGTGGGAACCAAAGCTAGTCGCCTCCACGCGAAAGAAGATCCATCAATTTCATGCATATGACTCACATATGTGGTGTGCATTTAATGATGGAGGGCAATTTATTGAAGTCAAAATTTGCACCCTGGTTGACCAAGTCAAAGTCAAGGTCAACCCCAAGCCAGGTGGGCCCAAGCCCAAGCAAGTGGGCCAATGCCCAGATCGAGCCCGAACACGAAGCGTCCGGCCTTCCGCCATACCAAAATAAAAAAAATCATGTAACAAATAATTTTTATTTAATTTTTATGCATGAATGTATGCGAAATGGGCATAAAGCCAATATTTTGTAAGCCTATGGCTTATGTGCAAAAAAAAATGGCACATAAGCCATGGGATGGGCAAAATGCCATTTTGCAAAGCCCAGGGAGCTATATGTAAATATGTAAGCCTATATAAGGCAAAATGATGATGAATAAAGTAATACTTTTCATTCCCCCAAAAACTAGGGTTCTTTGTGCCTCCTGCTCATTCTCCAAGGTTCTAAACCTTCTCATTTCTTTTGAATTAAATCAAGAGTTTTACTCTTTCTTTTTCAAAACTAAGTAGTTTTCCACCACAAAACCCACAAAGGGGAACTCAGATCTTCCATCAGATCTCAAAAAGGAGTGATTTTTAAAATCTCACATCTCTTGATCTTTAAGATCCGGCCAACAAAGGAAGAAGGAGACCCATCTCCAGAAACCCCGCTTTGGGGAAGAACTAGGGCTCAAGGGGAGAAGCCCTTCATCAGCTTCAAAACATCCTAGGAGTTTAATAAGTGCTCTTTTCTGGAAGTACAACTCCCATTGCAGGGACCAAGTCCCTTTTGCAGCTCAAGCGCCCATGTACTGACACGTGGTCTGGACGCTAGCGCTTACGTGCTGACACGTGGCGCTTGCGCTAGCGCCAGCGCCCAAAACGCTAGCGCTCGAGCGTCCACGTGTTGATACGTGGCGCGCTAGCGCTTTTGCGCTCAGAGCGCTAGTGCCCAAAGCGCTAGCGCCCGAGCGCCCATGTGCTGACACGTGGCGCGCTAGCATCCGAGCGTCCACGTGCTGACACGTGGCACGCTAGCGCTCTTGCGCTCGAGCGCCCACGTGCTAACACGTGGCGCGCTAGCGCTCTTGCGCTCAGAGCGCTAGCGCCCAAAGCGCTAGCGCCCGAGAGCTCACGTGCTGACACGTGGCACGCTAGCGCCCGAGTGCCCACGTGCTGACACGTGGCGCGCTAGCGCGAGCGCCCGAGCGCCTACGTGCTGACACGTGGTGCACTAGCGCTCAAAGCGCTGGCGCTGGCCCCACACATCCTTTGAATGCCTTTCTCCCCCTTTTTATATACATATATATATATATATATATATATGCATATGTATACATACGTACACACACACACTCCACGACATTGCCCCTGTTAGAAAAAAAATTTCTAACGGGGCGCTGCCCCGCACCCCGTAAGGGGGCTGCTAGCCCCCTTGACCCCCAGCCCGCTATCCGGGTAGCGGGACCCCCGTAAAAACTCTGCGTGGCTCCCGATATATCCAAAACCCCCTTTCAAAACACAACACACGTACACTGCACATTGAATTCGCATGACCAGTTTAACCCGTCAATCGGAGGTTCCCTCGCTCCAAGGCGAGGGGTAATTAACGGCAGCTTAGTCCGCGGCTGCCGGAGATTCGGATCCCCACAATCATTAAACCCCGACCTACCCTAGGCAGGGGGATCTGTAGTACGCCTGACCAGCACGCGCGTATTCCCATCTCAATTGGGTGACGAAAAACACCCTATAAGCCAGTCCCATCTGCAAGACGTGCTCGACGTCGCCACTGGCGCCGAGTGATGAAAGCTGGGGGCAGTTCCCCTTCCGGACTTACCCCACCAACTCCAACGGTGGAAGTTGATGCTGCTGTTCTAACTGGGAACAGCTTTGAGCCGCTTAGGAGGGTGCGCAAGAACTCTCCAACCGCCGTATTAAAAAGGTCTCCTTCAACTGTTGAAAATGTTATAAAGGCGGAGTCAGAACAACTCCTCCAGCCGTTGTCCTCCAAAATCCACAGGGTCTGGCGAAGGGTCCAAGACTTTGTGATTAACCAAGACTACTCCCGCCGACCGAAGAAAATGAAGGTTTGGCAAGAGAGGGACCACCCCGCTGTACCACAGAAGGTATCATCTATATGGGTGCCCGCTGCAACGGCCCCCTCAAATTCGACCGCTCATAAAAGGAGAAGGCCGGAGAAAATCCCTGTGTTTGCAACAAATTTCAAGGGTGCTGAATCCAAACGCCCGAAGTCTGGGGGCATGGTAATGCAAACCATCTACATGGCTTCTGGGAAAGAGGATAGCCGTATCTCCACTGGTCATCGACCACTCACCCGGTCTCTGACAAAGGCTCAGGAGCAACAGCAAAAGGTCCAGGAAATGCTAATGAAGATGGCCGCGCTCACTGGGCCAAAAGAAAGCCCAGAGACGTCGTCAGAGCAGCGCCATGAATAGAAAACCGACGCCGAGTTCCTCCGAAGAATGCTCGAGAAGAAAGACAAAGAGGCCGCGGAATAAGCGGCCAATATAAAACAAATGGCGCTCTTGTTCCAAGATATGGTTGGGATGATGATACAGCCAGATCCTCCAGTTGAAGACCCTCCAATAATTCTTGAAGACGACAGAGGGGAGACATCAAACCCTCTTCCGGCTCTATCAGCAGCCAAGGAAGAGACCATCTCCAAAGATACGAGCAGATACGAGCTTATCAGGTAAGCGAAGCGGCCCTATCAGCAGCCCTTGACGACTATATAGCTCAACAGATACGAGCTCATCAGGTAAGCGAAGCGGCTGGCCAAATCGTCAAACTGGACGACCCTATCCGGGTTGGTACGATCAAATTAAGTACCTGCCAGAATATACAATCTCTAAATTTCACGTGTACAAGGGGACGGGTAATCCACACCAGCACATTGCTCAATTCAGGGCTCTGTACTGTAATACTGGGGGTGAAGACAAACTACTGCTTCGCCAGTTTGTTGGCAGCTTGTCGGAGATCGCATTCGAATGGTACTCCGAGCTCCCAAATGACTCCGTCAAGATGTTTACAGAAATGGAGCTACTGTTTACACAAAGATTCGCAAATGCTAGCGAGCGCACCCCGATCACCGCACTAATTAACGCTATAGTGAAGCCAGGAGAAACCTGGGTTCAATACGCCATTCGGTGGCGGAACCTGTGGTCAAAGTGTGAACAACGCATAGAGGAAGCTCTTGCCGTGGGCATGTTTGTGGGAACCCTCGATCCTCAGGTGACCATATCCTAATTCATGATATTTTCAAGCCGACCACCTTCCAGGCCTTGATCGACAAGCTCGCCCAAATGGACCAGATGGGTCATAAGCCGTCCTCGTCGAAAATGGAGCTTCGGAATGAAAAGGGGAAAGGGAAAGCGACCTTCGTCGCCAACGCTCAGCAACAACCGAGTGTCCCGATGCCGATTGCTCACCAAAATGATAAACAGCGATCACTCGGAGAAAAGATGAGACGCCCTTACTCGTTCCCTCGGAATAAGACGAAGAGATTATTCGAGTTAGCGCTGCCCAACATGCTCATCACTCTGCTAGAGCCGAGCAGAGCCGAGACGCCCAACACAATCAGGCGACGCTAACAGCCCCAATTACTGTCCTTACTACCGAATATTGGGTCACCCAATCGAAAATTGTTACATCTTCAAAAGTTGGATCGAAGACCAGTACTAACAGGGCAAGTTCGCGCTGTCCGAAAACTGGAGAGTGAACCCGCAACAACCGCACGCTCCTAAAAAGGTGGACACGCTGGGGGAATCATGCTCACTTATAGAGGAAGCCCCATGGGAGGTGGCCCTTTCAGCTAAGACTAAAAGAATGCTGAAGGACCTTCAAGCATGTCCGGCGATTAGGTGGAAGATCCCGCTGGAGCCTGAGATTATTGAAGGGATGCTGAAGCCGTGCCCAACGCTGAAAGCTGGTAATGGTGGACAGAACCTTCGGGCCAAGCCTCTGAAGTCTTTAAAGAAGAAGAAGAAGGCCAAGAAGCCCGTCCAACCCGACGACAACCGTACAGGTTTGCAGAAATACATCGATGCACTGGAAGAATATAACCAGAAGACACGGACCCCAATTACATTGGACGAATTCTTTAAGCATGTTCTTGAGAATGAAGACGATAATGCTGATGAAGGAGACGATTCTTCAGAAGAGCCCGAGGATTATGTGGCGAGTTGCCACATGATCTCCCACTCGTCAATAAAGGGCAAAGAAGCTCCTGATGCAGAAAAACTGGGGGCAGATCCAGAACCAGAACTCTTAGAACCGTCAGATGAGATGATCAACATGCTACTGAACGAAGCCCGTCAGAAGAGCAAAGCCGATCAAGAGCGCGGAACTGCCATATTCGAAAAAGCCAAACGTCGGCGACAAGATGAAAAGGTTGAAGCACTCCAACCAGATCGAAGCACGCCCGCGGCAGACAGAAGCATGCTTAAGACGAGGAAACGGTTTGCTAAATCCCTGTCAATGGGAATGAAGCTGCCACCTTTCAAAGGAGATACTTTTGGCAGCATACACCTTGACGAAGCGGATGGGCATCCAAACTACTGCTTATACCATCGGAAGATCACGCACCCTACCGAAGAGTGTAACGCTTTCAAGAACTGGTGGCAGAGATATGTTGTCCACCGACAACACGTCAAGCGATTGAAGCACAAGGCTCGTCGGGAACCGAGAAGCACGACAAATGAGCGTAAAAGAACTGCCGGCAACTGTCACATGGTCGATGCCGGGGGATCGCAACATCTCACCTTCGGGAGTGATTCTAATGAAGAGATAGCCTTCGGCCCTCTCTTCAAAGAATCCACCTCAGGAAAAGAAGAAGAGATGAAGAACTGTGAGAATATTCAGCTGCGCAGCCGTACGTTGCCTAAAAAGAATCTCGGACCCACAAACAAGGGGACGAACAAAAAAGATAAAGGGAAGGAAAAAGTCCCTGAGGATATCGCCCTCGATGATCGAGGCGTCGAAGAGCTCACGGCCAAGTACCCGCTCAAGAAAAACAAGGTGGATTATAACGTTCTGGCACACCTGAGAAAGATACCCTCACAACTAAGCATACTGGATGCCCTCTTTCTGTCTAAAGAAGCACGGGATTCCTTGGTCAAGGTGTTACAAAAGCCCAATCAGTTCCAGGCCTTCATCGCGGAGAAGAAAATGCAAGATGAGCTAGCAAAAGTCTACATGGCTAACATTACATTTAACGACAAGGATCTTCTCCTTGGTACGTGCGACCACAACCATCCTTTATATGTCACCGGATACTGCCATGGCATCAAAATAGGGAAAATACTTGTTGACAATGGGTCCTCTGTCAACCTTCTCAACGTGTGGGTGCTAAAAGAAATCTGCATGAGCGTTCAACATTTAGCCCGAGATAAAATCACTATCTCCGGAATTGACTCGCAGTCATCGCAGACGCTCGGGTCCGTGATACTAACGTTGCGCTTTGGGGATTCTCGTCACAGACATCAAATTTCATGTCATCGACACTAGAACTTGCTACAACGCTCTACCTGATCGACCTTGGTTACATGAATACAACATCATCCTTTATACACAACACTAGTGTATGAAGTATTTCAAAGACGGCCTCGAGTACACCGTTACGGGAGAGCTAAACCCATTCTCTGTGAACGAAGTCCGAAAATATGAAGACGCCAAGTACTTCCTGCCAGACTTCGAAGACATAGAGAAACGTCATAAGCCGGAGCTTAAACAGAAGCCCGTCACTCCCATTCTTACCTTTGGAAGCGATACCGAGGAGGATGAAGAAATAGTCTACTTGGGACAGCCTCAGAAGCGGAATGATAAACCTGGATCATCCGCTCCGATTTTGGTCTTTGGTAGCGACTCCGAAGATGAAACCAATGCCGTATTCTCCATCCGTCCATCAATGCGGGTCCTCACTGGAGGTAATCAGCGTTGCAGAAAGCCATGGTTCCGCAACATCACCACAGAAAGCTTGATGCGCTTGAGACATATAGTGTGCAAGAGCTGCAGACATTCTACATCCCTCCCAGGCGAAGAGGTGAAAAGTCGATCCTATTCTATCGATCCACGAAGACTAAAGTCGAAAGAGAAGTCTGGCATGGTGCTGATCCTGCGCTCGACAAGCCCCAACCCATTCGTCTGCCCAGGTATTACATCGAGAGATTGAAAAGGTTATTAAGATGCCAAGGCGTACCACTCAAACAAACTCCTCGAAAATCTCAGTTCTACAACAGGATTTGGGACGTCCCCGGAATGCAGCGAAAACTACCCAATGGAAAAATGGGAACGATCGGGCTTGGATATGTCCAATCCAAGAAATGGGAGCAATTCCATGACTGCCACGTCATAAAGGACCTTGATGAAGAAGGGGATGCTCCTTTAAAAGACGCTGACGTTGAACTAGAATGAGGTCCTGCCATAAAAATGCTGAGTCCGTCATTTGAAGAACAGATGGACAAGCTAATAAGGGAAGCGAGTCAAAAGGCTCAGAACGACCATAGTCGCGAAATGGCCATTTACGAAAAAACTCAGGAGACGCTGCAGCCACTGCTTCCACAGGCACACGAGGTAGCGGCTTGTCAGGAAAGGAGCGCGGGACCACCACCGCAGCAACTTCTCTCAAGAAAGGACAAACGATGGTCCGTTGCTTCAAGGGAACGGTTGGATTACCAGCTGAGACAGCACCCTTGCGATCAAGCAATGATCGCTTTTCCTCCCTAATAATGGTACCCATCGCGTGCTGGTACCACGCCACGGATACGTTCAAGACTTTCGCAACGCAGCTCGGCTCATTGATAAAAAAGCTGGACCCAGTGTTGAGCCACATGAAATGGTGCAGCGCGCTACGGATACCCTCCTCTGTGGCAACCGGCTCAGCCAGGAAAGCCTCAAGCGGGACACCCTGATTGTAGCTTGATTGTTGAGCGAAATGGTGCGGGTTGTATTTCATGAACAACGCCGAATCGTTCTGCCTAAACACTAAAAAGCCCGGCCTGATTGAATATAAGTGAAGAATCTCCTGAGCTTTCAAGGTAGAAGCTCCGTATTTGAAGGTGTCCCACAGAGGCTGCACCGTCTTTGTGGATTCTTTGCCAATGGTGAAGACCTTATCGATGAAAGTCATGCCATCCCCGACAGTACGTGGGTGAAGAACCAAGCCCCGAACCTCTCGCTGAGTCGGTTCTAAAGCGGAAGCGTCGAATAGCAGCATAACCCGAGGAAAGTTATAACTGTCGTAGAAACGGGGCCGCTTGTGGACTCCAAAAGCGCCGAGCACATGAAGCTGGATCCATGACGTAAAATAATGCAGCGGGAGGTTTACGGGCAGCACCCCGGGTTGAGTGGTGTCTACCGCCAAGCTAAGGCCATGATACAGGTGAGCCAGCCCAGCGACCCGACGGCTATTTGCATCCCAATAACCATTCGGTAAGCTGGGTAGAAGACGGATGGCCTCATATGGCGAGAGTGCATTGGGAGCACAAACCAACTTAACCATAGGCCGAGAAACCCCAAAAAGAACGCCTCTTCGTCAATGTCTGAAGCTGCGAGCTCTGCAAAGGGGACGACCGGGGTATCCGGGAGAAAGAAATTCCTTTGATCGGCCGCCGCTGTTGGCTGGCTGTCTAAGCCAAAACCAAATGAGTCGTCAAGCTTAGAAAATTTCGCAGCTTGTTTTGATAAGACTTCCGGACGAAGAAAGCGAGCGATGAAATCCACGAAGCTAACTCCGTGCCCTCCGAATTCAAGAAACAGACTTTCGTAAATTTTCAACACCTTAATCAAACTTGGGGATTGATGTTGAAGGGCGTTCTCCGGGGTAAGGCCCATCACCACTGACTTGGCGGCAAAGATGTACTTGTCGGGAGGAAGTAGCTCCTCGTAATGTTCTCCCCTGACAGGTAAGCCGGAGATCTCCGCGAACTCCTCTAAAGAGATGGAAACCTCCCGATTTGATAGAAGGAATCTGTGAGTCGGTACATTCCATTGTTCCAAGAAAGTTTTGACCCACCATACAGGGGGGGTGGAATACTGGAAAAGTGACGCATAAACTGCAGGGTACAACCCAAGCTTTAGTAACAGTGATTTCTTGGCCGACAAAATGTAGCAGCCCACAGCAAGTACCCGGCTGGATGGCGAGGAGTCAAGCCTATCATGTACGGCTGTCCCCCAGGGCACGACTCGCCTTGACATATACGCCGCCCCAGAGTATCCAAAGCCATCGGTGGCTGTACGGGTATCGCGGCCATAGAGGGCTGAAGGCAACCCTCCGAAATCTAGTTGACCTCCTCTACGACATAGTTCAGTGGGGGTGAGTCGATGTAGTGGATCGCCGAAATGGGCTCCGAAAGCACTGCACAAGAGAAGCTGCGTCGACCCCGGATGATTTGATTGTACCATGCCCCCTATAAATGAAGAGTCTTTTGCTTCAGGTCATGATCTTTGATCAGCGCGAAGACTTCCCTATCCACGGGCGCGTCAGGGAATGCGCTTTCCGGACGAACAAATGGGAAAGAAGTGTCTGTTCCCCTCCGAACGGCGGCCTGGACGTCGGGTCCGTGCCTGAGGTTCGGGGCAGATGCTATTTGGTTTTATCCGTCTATCTCTCCGAAGATACCAAGTTGACTTATGGCACCGTGTATCGGAGGTTTAGGCGGATGCGGCCGATGTAGCAGACTTCGTCAGATTCCCCCTCAGGGTGAGGGGTTTTTGATTGTGGGGACACTCTTCCCTACAGGCGCAAGCCCCTGCAGTTAATTACGCTATCGCGTTGCGATAACAACTTTCTCCTTCTCCAGAATTTCACTTCGTGTCGTGTATGTTTGTTTTGTTTGTGGTTGCCCGTGGATTGTATACGGAGACTTAGTGATGTCGTCGCCCGTAGGACGTGGATTAGTCCAAATCCGTGTTTGCTTAGATTTGGGTTTGGTGTTTTTTAGTTTAAGGATGCATTAGTCGCGTTGCGGCTAAGATCAACTTAAACCTTCGTTAAGGATACATTAGTCATGTTCTAGACTAAGATCAACCTAACATAGTGATTGATTTAATTATCTGGCCGTCGGGACTCGTCACCTCTCTGACGTCGTTGAGGGATTACAACGACAGGTGTCAGAGGAGTTCAGAGATGTACCTTTGAACCAAAGTTGATTTGGGGTTTTATTGTTTATTTAAATATCTAAGGACACATTAACCTTATTTGGGGCTAAGATCAACTTAGACGGGACCGTTTAGATCCGACAAAAGAGCATTTGGGCTCTATTGTGCCAATTTAAGGACGTGGCGGTCCATTGCCAGTTTTAGGGACGTGGTGGTCCATTATTAGTTTAGGGACGTTTCGGTCCGCCGCCAGTTTAAGGACGTAGTGGTCCATATTCCAGTTTAGGGACGTAGTGGTCCATTGCCAGTTTTAGGGACGTGGTGGTCCATTATTAGTTTAGGGACGTTTCGGTCCGTCGCCAGTTTAAGGACGTAGTGGTCCATATTCCAGTTTAGGGAAGTAGTGGTCCATCGCCAGTTTAGGGACGTGGTGGTCCGATATTAGTTTAGGGACGTTTCGGTCCGATATTAGTTTAGGGACGTCTCGGTCCAATTTTAGTTTAGGGACGTTTCGGTCCAATTTTAGTTTAGGGACGTTTCGGTCCAATCTTAATGTGTGGTCGTTGGGACCCGTCACCTCTTTGACGTCGTTGAGGAATTACAACGACGGATGTCAAAGGAGTTCGGAGATGTACCCTCGAACCGGTCGTGAATTGGTTTAGGGGAGCCATTTTGCTCAATCAATTTAATTTAAGGACTTACAGCCAGGGTTGGGTTAAGTCCAATTTTTTTATTTATTTTAGGCTCTGCATGACTGAAAGAACCAGTCCAAACAGGGCTCTGCCCCTTTATTGTTTTGCAATTTGATTCGGGCCAGGCCCTTTTTAAATAATGAGTTGCAGAAACTCAAGAATCTTCCAAACAGGGCTCTGCCCTTTTATTATTTTGTAACTTGGGCCAGGCCCTCAAGAATTTCCAAACAGGGCTCTGCCCTTTTGTGATTTGATTTGGGCCAGGCCCTTTTTAAATAATGAGTTGCAAAAACTCAAGAGTTTTCCAAACAGGGCCTTGCCCTTTTATTATTTTGCAATTTGATTTGGGCCAGGCCCTCAAGAATTTTCCAAATAGGGCTCTGCCCTTTTATTATTTTTGTGATTTGATTTGGGCCAGGCCCTTTTAAGTAATGAGTTGCAGGAACTCAAGAATTTTCAGATTGAAGAACAAAAGTGCATGGCACTTTTGATCTAAATTTAGATCAAAAGAAAACAAGTTTTTCTTCTTGTTTTCTTTTCACAGAACCAAGGGTTCATATCAAGTGCAAGGCACTATTTATATATATTTTTTTTATTCCCTTTTTTAATCTTCTGTTCTTCAGAAATTTTACCTTTCTTTTCCTTTCTTCTGTGTTCTTGATTAATCTTCAAGAGTTCCTTTTTTTTTCCAGAAGTTGATCCTTCTCTTGATGATTCTACTTTATCCTTCGAATGAGGTCTGGGCTCTTATTTATAGTGCTCATAAATTTGTTAAATTTGTTACCAAGATCTTTCCTGAATAATTTTGGGAATTTTCCCACTATTGAATCTCTGATCCAAGGGTCTCTGTTTTACAGAAGAACAGAAAAGATTTACTTAAATTTTCATTCAGTTGTTGCGCAACTCACCAGCGCGTGACACGTGTCGCGCATCCGTGCGCTTGCGCAGTTGCGATTGCGCAACTGCGCAGACACGTGTCGCGCATCCGTGCGCTTGCGCAGTTGCGATTGCGCAACTGCGCAGACACGTGTCGCGCTGCCGTGCATTTGCGCAGTTAAGTCTTAATTATGTTTTCTGAAGAGCCTTGCTCTGATGGGACGCACTGTCTCGGGCGTTACGCCGCCGAATCAGCTTCTGCCATGTGGCAAATTGCGCGCTGCGCACGGAAACCGAAGCGTTGCTTCGAATTTTGAATTTTCAGAATTTAAGTAGAGCCTTGCTCTGATTGGGGGAAACAGATGCCCCTCCACCGTTGCGCTCACGTGGCGCGCGCGTGAGTGCAGCGGTGGCAAGATCCTGACCGTCGGATCGAAGGGCCAAGTGAACAGGCGCAGGCGCCTATAAGTAGGACCCTTGGTCCTTGGTAATTCTTTACCATTTCCAAGAATTTGAATTTTAGAGCCTTGCTCTTGCTTGAGAACTTCCAGAGCCTTGCTCTTGTGATTTCCCTAAGAACTTCCAAGTTCTAATCTTAGAACCATTCTAGGTAAAATTAAATTAATTTAAATTAAATTTAATTAACAGAGCCTTGCTCTTATAGATCTTTGATCTAAAGGAAACCCCTTTGGGGTTTCTTCAACAGGGCCTTGCTCTTATAGATCTTTGATCTAAAGAAAACCCCTTTGGGGTTTTTATTCACAGAGCCTTGCTCTCAAAAATTTGCAGAGACTCTGTTCTTAGGTTTTAACCCATGAACAGAGCCCTGCTCACAGATCAACTAGAAAACTTTTTAAAAGTTTCCATGGATCTTTAAGATCCCAAAATTTTAAGAAGTTTTATTCTTTTGAAACAGGAGTTTGACAAATGTCACTCTGTGACAGAGCTTTGCTCTGAAAAGAGGAGATCTTCTCCTTGTCTCTAGGGGTTCCCCCCCAATGAGGATATTCTCTTGGGGGTCTTTTTTATTGACTGATAGTCTCATCCAATGGTGGGATTGTCTCATCAAATGATGCGCCGTCATCTTGATTTTGTGGGTCCCCCTTTGGTCCCCTACCCGCTGCATCACAGTGTGGAGCAAGATTTTTATTTATTATTATTTTTTTTATCATTATTTTTTTTTAAGGTTTAAACGTCAGGCCACTAATGATATATACATTTTTATGCAGGAAAGATGTCTGACGACTTGTCTTTTCCCTTCGTCCGCTCAGAAGGAGGGTTCCCACATGCACCAGTGGACCGGGTAGTGTTCGCCTTGATTAAAGATCACGATCCTGAGTGCAAGAGACTTCACCTATGGGGAAGGTGGTACAGCCAGATTATCCAAGGCCGCCGCAGTTTTAGTTCCGCCTCGCCTTCCGAACCCATAGTTACGATCCCCTATGCGGACAAACCCCCGGTGGAGTATGCCGTGGAGGTAAAAAATTGGAATTCAGACGACCTTCTCCAGCCTGCAATCGGCGCTATTCCGGTACAGCCGCCGCCGGCCATAGATATCTTGGGAAGGCGAATCTGTCAGGGTGAAGCACGCCCTTGGGGACAGGCTTACAATATTGGATTGAATCCGCGACCGCTTGCTGGATACCTGCCATGGGCCCGGTACATTTTAGCGGCGAAAAGAGCTCACCTGACGAAGATTGGTTTATACTCCGCCGTCTACGTCTCGCTTTTCGAGTATCCTACTCCTCCAACGTGGTGGACAAAGGCCTTCATTGAACAATGGAATATCCCCACACATACTTTCCTGGCAGCGGATAGGGAAGTTTCCATTTCTCTAGAGGAATTCGTTGAGCTTTCAGGTTTACCGGCGAGGGGGGAGCACTACGAAAACCTGCTTCCTCCTGATGAGTACGTCTTTGCCACCAAGCAGGTGGTATTCGACTTGACTCCGGAAAATGCCATCCAGCATCAGCATCCGGGCCTGGTGAAGGTGTTGGAGATTTACGAGGAGCTTCATTTGGAATTGGGCGACCGAGGCGTTAGTTTCGCGGACTTCATTGCTCGTTTTATTCGCCCGGAATTTTTATCAGAGCAAGGTGAGAAGTTCGCCCAACTTGCTGATCCTTTTGGTTTCGGCCTGGACCGCCGACCTTCATCGGAAATTGATCAGCGAAGTTTTTACCTTCTCGGCACTGCTAGCGTCCCTTTCTCAGAGATCGTCGTTCCTGGCATGGATGAGGAGACCTTCTTCATCGGGTTCTTAGGTCTGTGGCTGTGCAGCTTCGCGCTTCCCATGCACCCACGCCTCATGCGGTCTTCTGTCTTTTACCCGGCGCATCGAATGGTGGCCAGTCTGCAGTTATCAGTGGGGATCGCCGGGTTGGCTTACCTCTACAATGGACTTAGCGTAGCGGCGGACGCTAATGAACCTGGGGTACAGCCTGCTAACTTCCCGATGCACTACTTCACTTCTTGGATGGAGCTGCATGTTCGAGGAGTGTTCGGTGCCCATAAAACTCCTCCGTTCTTTGAGAGATTCAAACTTCCAAGAATCATGCGATTGGTCGGGGCTTCCATCGTGTTTGCACCTCCGCGGGAGTCTAGGGGACTGCTTCTGCGTTCGCATCTAGTCGGGGCGAAGACCTCTTTTGTGGATAAGGTCATCACCATGGGTTCCGAAACCACTAAGTCGGTGGTGCCGCTGCGTGATGACTTTAAGGGCGGTGTTTCCGTGTTGAAGGCTTGGGAAATCCTCCACCTTTATTCCATTCGACCGGGCTACTTGGTATTCAGGCAAAATGAAACGGCCCTCTTCATGAGGTATAACCCGCATCGATTTGCCCGGCAATCGAGTTATAACCAAGGGATCCCGTTGGAAGCCTTCTTGGGAACACCTGCAGTCGGTCCAGAGGGGGTACGGAATGCGATGCATCACTTCATCCGGCTCAACACGGGCTCCTACTTTTTTATCAGTGAGCCCAGCTGTACCCCCAAGATACTCAATTCGTATGTGGCTTGGTACGCGCACGCGATGGGCCCAATCATCTTGATGGAGAAACGCCTACTGGTCGATCGTAGGGCTGCGCCTCCCGGCGGCTATCGCAAGGCTCCATTGCAGCTCAGGGTTCAGGTTATCCCTCCGACGAAAGAGGCCGGATCTGATCGACCACGTGTGTTGGCCCCTCCGCGTGGACTGCCACTGCCTACTACGGTGGATGCCCCAACGGCGCCCCGTGCTCCGACAAAGACGGTTAAAGCGGCATCGCCGGAGTCGGGTGCAGGAGCGGACATCGGGACTCGCCGCCCGAAAGTGACTGCCAAAACTGGTAAGCGCAAAGCTGCTCCCAGTGGGTCCAAGGCTGGCGGGCAGAAGAAGAAGAAGTCCACTTTATCCCTCGACGCGATCCTTAACTTAGAGCCCGCGGCTCATCCTGCCGAGACTATATGCGAGTACGGCAGCAATGAGGGTTTCGTGGTGGACCCTGAGGACACCAATCTAGCCCCCGCCATTGCAGCTTCGGAGCGATCGGCGAGGCTCGAAGCAATGTTAAGCAGACTCGCTGAGTCAGGTAATCATCAGCCTCCTTATTTGTCATTTTATACCACTTTTTATTATTATCTTTAGCTAATATTTGCCTCATTTTCAACAGGTGTTTCTACTGAAGAGGCCATTACTGCCTCTCTGAAGACCTTCCAGGAGGAGGAGAAGAAGCGTACCCTAGCACGCGTCGGTATGTTTTATCCCTTTCTCTTTTATACGGAAAGTTCGTTATCTTTTTATGATAGTCGACCTGACCTTCTCTTGTTTCTTTACAGGGGTTGTATTAATCGGTGCAAGGACCCTTCCCAAGCCCGTCATCGAAGTCCCAGCTCCGTCGAAGCTGCCGCAAGAGCCTCGGCTTGATGCAACAACGAGGGATGCTCTGAAAAATCTGGAGGCATCCCTCTACACGGATGAGGAGGCTTCGCTCAAGGAATCCCTGATGGCATCTGTCTCATCGGCTCGAGAGGAGCGGAAGCGGTCCAGACGCGAAGCTAAGGCGCGCAGAGCTACTCTGGCCGCAGGAGCGGGCCCTAGCACTGTTCCTCACGCTAGTACTCCTTCTGAAGAGCCCCCTGTGGCCCTGTCTACCGCTCGTCGGCAAGTTGCGCGCGCGGTTCGGAGTGCCAATGATAAATCCGCTTCAGGTAGTACTCCTTTCAGAGCCTTGTTGTATGACTTGTAAAACTATTGGCTTATACATATCTCATCTTGCAGGGTCAAGTCCAACTGAGGGGGAGGCGGAGACGACCGTCGAACCCAAGGGAGCGGAGGAAGCGGTACTCGCCGAACCCGAACCGACAGTGGACAACTTTGTCGAGGTCATGGGGCCTGGAGCCGAGATTGAGGAACCTACCGCGGAGAAGGTCATTGATGCCGCACCCGAAGTGGCGGCAGATGAGATGATTGTCTCAACCGAGCCGAAGGCGGTAGAGGGCGAGGTACTTGAGGCTGGGGACCTCGTGGTGCCGATGGACGGGGCAGCTGTAATCGCTGATCCTGAGGGAGCAGCAGGTGAGGCGGCCATGATTCCTGAAGACGAGCTAGGCGCTCCTTCTCAGGAATCTGGCAATGTTCCTATCTTGGCCCTCCCTGTCTATGGTTCCCCGCCTCCTGTAGAGCTTGAGAGCATAACAACGGTTCCCCTTGAGTCGGGTGATGAAGCTACAGGCGGTGGTCTTCCATCAGTGGAGGAAGGGACTGCCTCAGTTTCTGCTGGCAGCTCGTCAGGTAAATTTTTGAGTCACCAGCGTTTCCCCTTTTTTTTGTATATATCTTGTGATCTCTTCTAACAAGCTTGTTCTTGCAGGTGCGGCCAGTACTGATGCTCCATTGCTCGAGGGGGCACCGTCAACTACTGCTTTGGCAGTAGTCACCTCTCCGTCTTTCCTTGTACCGTCACGGATGTTGGAAGGTATGGATTCACGACTCATGCATTAATCTTTCAAAAATGCGGCTTTTGTACTAACGTTACACTATTGTGCTTTTGCAGGAGTGCTTTTTGATCACTTATATCAAGTGTTGCTCCCGCACTTCTCTTTCCCATCCGAACTCGCTTCTCCCTCTAGTGGCGCCGGTGAGTATACTTTCACCATAATATCTTTATTTACCCCCTTTTTCCTAACAATGGGATAATTCTTGACTTTTCCTTTTCTTTGTTGCAGTGCCACAAATCGAAGGAGGGGATGCAAGACCTGCCGCGCTACTGGCCCTTCCGGCTTTGCCATCCGCTACACCTGGTATAGTAGATTTCCTCTTTGGTAACCCTTCAACATCTTTTGAACCATCGTTTAACCCTGTTTTGTTTTGCAGCTATTATTCCGGCTCCAGTCCCTTTCGAGGCTCGCGTCTTTTCACCGGCAGGCCCCTTTTTGAGACGTCCGTCTTCAAAGGGTGCTGTGATGAGTCTAGGCATGCTGAGCGGGTATATCGAAGAGCTCAGCATGGACGCTCTTCCTTCTGCTGCAGATTTCGCTGTGGATGTTAACCCCATGTTAGCGGCGCTCGTAACTTTTCACGACGAAGGCGTCGTTGAATCTTGGGTTAACCACTGCAGGGAGATCGAGGCCTGTCTGTACCGGCTGGAGTTGACGCGCCCTTCTCCCGAAGTTTTAGCTCTGAGCACCCAACGCACAACTTGGCTCGAGCAAAGCATTTCGCACTCCCGCCACTTGGAGCAAGAAGCAGCTCAAAGACTAAGGGAATGCCAAAAGACCTCAAACGAAACGGCCCATCTGCGCGCTGAGGTTGAGGCAAATGCTGCCCAAGTGAAGACTATCTTTGAGGGTCTCTTGGAGCGCATCTCCCATAGGCTAAACTTAAAGAAGAAGCTTGACGTGGCTGAGCGCAACATCCCAAGTCGGGAGGCTGCTTATCAAGTCGCGAGGGAGCAGCTTGCATTGGTCTTGCGGCAACGAGCCCAAGTGGAGGCAGAGTTGACGGCGGTAGCCGAGCAGGAGAAGGCGTGGAAGGAGATATGGGAGCGATTGCTACATCTGTGCAAGACGCTCCCTTCCCAATAGCTGCCCTTGTATCAATATACTTGTAATTTTCTTTTTTGAATAAGATGTATACATTCTTTATTCTTTTATATGATTCGCCATGTACTTGATTGAATTAATAAATAAAGATACACATTTTTTTGCAATGTCTTGTATCATTTCTTTGCTTTCTCCCTTCTCTTATTATCAGCATGCTGTCTTGATAAACATGATTGACAGGTAATAGAGTAAGCATTTTGGTTTCTTCGAGATATAGCGATGGCTTAGGCCGCAGGTTCAGATCTGCTGCCTAAGACTTTTCAACTCTATGAGCCGTGAGGGTCTCATAGAGACTTTTCTCCCTACGGATCGAAAGGATCTCGTAGGTGGATTTTCTCCTTAGGAATCGTGAGGATTCCTAAGTGTGGTTTTCTCTCATAAGTCGAAAGGATCTTATGAGAGAATTTCTCCCTCTTACGAGTCGAGAGGGCTCGTAAGCGGTTGTTTCCCTCTTTGTCGAGAATCGACTTCAGAGAGTGAGACCCGTGAATAGTATGCAAGAGACCATTTAGGATTGACTTGTAGGGTCCCATTGCCCTCTTACGAGTCGAGAGGGCTCGTAAGCGGTTGTTTCCTTCTTTGTCGAAAATCGACTTTAGAGAGTGAGACCCGTGGATAGTATGCAAGAGACCATTTAGGATTGACTTGCAGGGTCCCATTGTTTCAGGAAGCAAGTTTTTGAATCCTTACTGCCTGAGATGTGAGTCAAAGAAGCTCTCGTCACGGAGTGTTTGTATCCGTGAGTTGAGAAGTTTTGCGAGGGATTATTTGTTTCCCAAGCGCCAAGGATTATTTGTGTCCTTGGGATTTGAAACGAGTCGATGGTTCCCACGGAGGCGCTGGTGGCTCTGCGAGTCGACGCGGATCAGAAGGCTCTCGTCAAGGAGTGTTTGTATCCGTGAGTTGAGAAGTTTTGCGAGGGATTATTTGTTTCCCAAGCGCCAAGGATTATTTGTGTCCTTGGGGTTTGAAACGAGTCGATGGTTCCCACGGAGGCGCTGGTGGCTCTGCGAGTCGACGCGGATCAGAAGGCTCTCGTCAAGGAGTGTTTGTATCCGTGAGTTGAGAAGTTTTGCGAGGGATTATTTGTTTCCGAAGCGCCAAGGATTATTTGTGTCCTTGGGGTTTGAAACGAGTCGATGGTTCCCACGGAGGCGCTGGTGGCTCTGCGAGTCGACGCGGATCAGAAGGCTCTCGTCAAGGAGTGTTTGTATCCGTGAGTTGAGAAGTTTTGCGAGGGATTATTTGTTTCCCAAGCGCCAAGGATTATTTGTGTCCTTGGGGTTTAAAACGAGTCGATGGTTCCCACGGAGGCGTTGGTGGCTCTGCGAGTCGACGCGGATCAGAAGGCTCTCGTCAAGGAGTGTTTGTATCCGTGAGTTGAGAAGTTTTGCGAGGGATTATTTGTTTCCCAAGCGCCAAGGATTATTTGTGTCCTTGGGGTTTGAAACGAGTCGATGGTTCCCACGGAGGCGCTGGTGGCTCTGCGAGTCGACGCGGATCAGAAGGCTCTCGTCAAGGAGTGTTTGTATCCGTGAGTTGAGAAGTTTTGCGAGGGATTATTTGTTTCCCAAGCACCAAGGATTATTTGTGTCCTTGGGGTTTGAAACGAGTCGATGGTTCCCACGGAGGCGCTGGTGGCTCTACGAGTCGACGCGGATCAGAAGGCTCTCGTCAAGGAGTGTTTGTATCCGTGAGTTGAGAAGTTTTGCGAGGGATTATTTGTTTCCCAAGCGCCAATGATTATTTGTGTCCTTGGGGTTTGAAACGAGTCGATGGTTCCCACGGAGGCGCTGGTTGCTCTGCGAGTCGACGCGGATCAGAAGGTTCTCGTCAAGGAGTGTTTGTATCCGTGAGTCGAGGAGTTTTGCTGAAGTCACTGGCTTCTTCGGTTGAAATGAACCGTTGAGGTTTGGCTTCGTCGTTTGACGGAATCCGCTGGGGAAGTATGGTTCCTTCTTTGTTTACGCCCTCGGATTGTATACAGGGATCGATGTGATCCTAACTGTAGGGCCAAAGTTTTATCATTTCTTCTTTTTATTTTATTTTATTTCCGCGATGCTCTATCATTTCAGCTTTTATATCGCGAAGGTCGCGATTGCCCAATCATTTCGGCTATTTTTCACGGTGCCCAATCATTTCGGCTATTTATTTTATTTTTACTCGTTGCTTTTTATTACGAGTTGCCCAATCATTTCGGCTATTTATTTTATTTTCACTCGCTGCTTTTTATTGCGAGTTGCCCAATCGTTTCGGCTGTTTTGTATACATACATTTTTACTTGCTGTTTTTTTTTATTGCAAGTCGCCCTTATCATTTCGGCTATTTCGTGTGCATGAGCGGCCTACTGGCTTTCGCCGTAAACCTGAAATTGGACACTGCTTTCGGCATCAGCACCGCTACAACTGGGATATTGCCAGGAGCGAATCATCATTTGCCTCTGTCGTTGTCGAACAAAGGAGGCTTAGCGACCAGGGTTAGGGTCCTGTCGGCTAAGGCTTTTGACTTCATGAGCCGTAAGGGTCTCGTGAAGGTATTTCTCCCTACAAGTCGTGGGGATCTTGTAGGTGTATTTTTTCCTTAGGAATCGTAAGGGTTCCAAAGTGTTTTGTTCCTCTGTAAATCGTAAGGATCCTACAGGGGGGTTTTCTTCTTGTAAATCGAGAGGGCTTACAAGGGTTATGCGAACATATCCCCGGTCACGGATGGACCTTGGTTAGGGAAACGTTTATTCGCGCCCGTGGATTGTATACAAGGGTCAATATTGAACCACTTGTAGGGCAACATTGGAAGTTTGTGGGGTTTGCTTAAGCACAGATTTAGGTCTCTGTGACTTAAGACTTTCAAATCCTATGAGCCGTGAGGGTCCCATAAGAGAGTTCTCCTTACGAGTCGTGAGGATCTCGCAAGCGTATTTTCTCCCTAGGAATCGTGGGGATTCCTAAGTGTGTTGTTCCCTTGTAAGTCGTAAGGATCTCATGCGGGTGGTTTCTCCTTACAGGGTCGAGAGGACCCTGTAAGGGTTCTTTAACGAAGTTGCGCCCTTTCGGGTTTTCACAAACACTCACCGGTAGTCCTGCTGTTTTTACTCACGGAGCCCTTTCGGGTTTTCATCCGTGCCCATCTTGCTTATGGACATACCGCTTTTTTTTTTTACGAGGTCGCGCCCTTTCGGGTTTTCACGAACACTCGCCGGTAGTCCTGCTGTTTTTACTCACGGAGCCCTTTCGGGTTTTCATCCGTGCCCTTTTTTGCTTATGGACATACCGTTTTTTTTTTAATTTTATTTTTACATGTTTTTTTTTATATCTCGTCAGCCTAAAGATGCTGCGGTAGTACTTTAAAGACGTTTCGGTCTGCTATTAGTTTAAGGACATTTCGGTCCGACGTTGAGAGGGCTGGCTACTGCTTATAAAGCTTGGGCTTAGGAAGACAGCGAGCGGACATAGTCATCGTCATCTGCCATTGACCTAGGCTGTGGCTCATTAAGCGTAGTATTTCTTTAGGAAGCGACCGTTTATTGGCCTGAAAGGCCTTTCACCGTGCATGTCCATGAGTAGATAGGCCCCACCCTGGTAAACCTTATCAATGATATACGGTCCTTCATAGTTTGGCTCAAACTTTCCCCGCTTGGCGCGATTGGGGATCATAGGCCTTTTGACCACTAACACGAGTTCACCTTGGCGGAATGTCCTCGATCGGGTCAATCTTTCGTATGAGCGCGTCATCTTTGATTTATAAGCTTCTAGATTTTGTTGCGCGATGAGCCGTGTTTCTTCAAGGGCATCGAGCTCCTCAAGCCGGAGGTGAGCATTTTCTTCATCCGTCAGCTCGTAGTGAATTGCCACTCGTAGAGAGGGTAATTCTATTTCGAGAGGGAGTACTGCTTCCGTCCCAAATACTAACGCGTACGGCGTTGTGTTTGTGGCCGTTTTAAATGTAGTTCGATACGCCCAAAGAGCCTCTTGCAATCTTTCGTGCCAATCTCTTTTATTTCGTGACACTGTTTTTTTTATGATCTTCGTCAAGGTCTTATTGAAGGCCTCGGCCAGACCGTTAGCTCGTGGGTTGTAAACTGACGAATACCTCCAGTCTATATTGTGCTGCTGTGCGAAGCGGCTAATTTTATGACTTCGGTAGGCTGGCCCATTATCAGAGATGATCCTTCTCGGGGTTCCAAACCGGTATATGACATGCGTTTTGAAGAAATGGAGGATGTTCTCCGTCTTCACTTCCCTCAACGGTACCACCTCCGCCCATTTGGAGAAGTAGTCAGTCGTCGCTAGGATGAAACGATGTCCTTTTGATGATGCTGGCTCGATGGGGCCGACTATGTCAGTTCCCCACATTTCGAATGGCCAACTGGCTACTGTTGGGTGTAGCGGATTTGGATGTTGATGGATGAAGTCCCCATGAATTTGGCATGAGTGGCATTGCTTCGCGTATTCCAGGCAATCCTGCATCATCGTGGGCCAGTAGTAGCCCATCCGTTTTATCTTCAGCTTCATCTTAGGACCTGCTTGGTGAGAACCGCAGAGTCCGTCGTGAACTTCCTGAACGACTATTTTTGCTTCGTCAGGTCCTAGGCATCTCAACCACAGAGAATCGAATGACCTCTTGTATAGAGTATCATTGATGAAGGCGAAAGACAGAGCTCGTTTCACGAGCTGATGTCTTATGGACGCTTCTTCAGGCATCCGGTGGAACCTGAAGTAATCTATGAAAACTTCTCTCCAGTCTTCGGTCTTCTCATGGTCTTTTATTTGTAGGGTCGTCTCCTCGTTCGCTCCTTTTTCTTCAGACGATTCCGGAGATACTTCTGCTGGGGCAAGCACTCGACGGCTTTGTACCACGATTCTAACGTCGTCGAGGTTCTTGTCAGCCAGTTCTTTAGCAAGTTTGGCTAGTGCGTCTGCTTTGCTGTTTTCCGCTCGCGGTATGCTCTCCAAAGTGTAGGAGGGAATTTGGGTCAGCAGTTGTTGCACTTTTTCACCGTATTTCACCAACTCCGGTTTGCACGTTTGGTAGTCGCCGTTCACTTGACTGACGACCAGTTGGGAATCCCCATATATGAGGAGGCTTTCAATTCCCATATCAATGGCGATCTCGAGGCCCGCTATCAAAGCTTCGTATTCGGCTTCATTGTTTGTTCTCGGCTCCATCAGGGAGAATGCATAGCGCATTATTCCTCCTTGTGGAGTCACGAAGATGAGTCCTACCCCCGATTTGATCATTGGCGTACTTTGTTTGTGCTTTTTCATGGAAGATGCTCCATCGAAATAAAGCTCCCAACGGGTATCACCACTGTCGATTGCGTCAAACGCATGTCTGTCTGGCAAATCACAATTTAAAGGAGAATCGGCAGGTATAGGATGCTCGGCAAGGAAGTCGGCGATGGCCTGGCCTTTTACCGCCCTGAGAGGTTGATATGTTATCGAAAATTCCATCAAGAGCAGGGCCCATTTAGCGAGTCGCCCTGTTAATATGGCTTTGGACATTAGATATTTGAGAGGGTCCACTTTTGAAATGAGATGGACTTCGTGTGCCAATGCATAATGTCTAAGCTTTGTTATTGCGAAGATCAACGCCAGGCAGTGTTTTTCAATGGGAGAGTAGTTGCTTTCCGCCCCCAGCAGAACTCGACTTAAGTAGTAGAGTGCTCTTTCTTTCCCTTGATCGTTCTCTTGTGCCCATAAGGTGCCTAAGGAACCTTCGAGGGCGGTCGTATAAAGAATGAGAGGCTTCCCCTTAACCGGGGCAGCCAACACCGGCGGGTTCTGCAGGTACTGCTTGATCTCGTCTAGTGCGCCTTGGCATTTTTGATCCCAAACGAATGGGGTTCCTTTCTTCATCAGGTGACTATATGGCCGGCATTTTCCTGAGAGGTTGGCTATAAATCGCCGTATGTATGCGAGTTTCCCTTGGAGAGACCGCAGCTGTTTGAGAGTCCTCGGCGGAGGCATTTCCATGATTGCTTTAATCTTTGACGAATCTATTTCAATACCTCGGTGTCGAACAACGAATCCCAGGAATTTGCCCGAGGAAACCCCGAACGCACATTTAAGAGGATTCATCTTCAGGTTGTACTGCCGAAGGCGTTGAAATACAGTCTTCAGATGCTCGAGATGTTCCTCGTATGATTTGCTTTTAACCACGAGATCGTCGATATAGCATTCAACGATTTCGTGTATAAGATCGTCGAAGATCTTTGTCATGGCCCTCTGATAAGTAGCACCGGCGTTCTTCAAACCGAAGGGCATCACTTTATAACAAAATATACCAAGAGGAGTCCTGAAGGCTGTGTGCTTCTGGTCTTCGGGATGCATTTTTATCTGGTTATACCCCGACGAGCCGTCCATGAAGGAGAAAACCTTATGAGTGGATGTATTGTCTATCATAAGTTCAGTGACTGGCACTGGGAAATCATCTTTTGGGCAGGCTTTATTAAGATCCCGAAAGTCTACGCATATGCGCACTGTCCCATTTTTCTTCATCACTGGGACGATGTTGGCGATCCATTCAGGGTACTGAACTTCCTGAATGAAGCCAGAGTCGATTAACTTTTTGACTTCGGTGTTTATGCTCATCTCAAGCTCGAGTCGCATTCTTCTCGGCGCCTGTTTGATCGGCTTGACGTCTGGGGATATTGCTAGTCTATGTACAGCAACTTCTGGATCTAGCCCCGGCATCTCGGAATAGTTCCATGCGAAGCAATCTTTATGCTGCACAAGGACATCTTTTAACGCAGCCACCCTCTCTTCCGACAGCAGCTCGCTGACGAATGTCGGTCGCGGGTCATTTGCCGTCCCCAACTCGATTTTCTTGAGGTTATCTGCAGTAGTGTGGATTCCATCCTCCAGTTCTTTCGGAGCTGGGGGAAATTCTGAGATTACCTCATCGCTGTCGTTTTCAAAGCACCAAGGGAGGTTGTTCATGTCTTCGGACCCTTCTTTTAATATTGTTATCACATGGCAGGTGCGAGTTTTCTGCCAATCCCACTGCGGGGTTGGTTTTATTCTTGTGTTTTTGGGTTCGTGCTTTTGCGGCGGCGCTACCTTCCAACTGTCAGACAATGCGAATTTGCCAAGCTGATATTGGTCCTCAACCCAATTCTTAAAGGTGAAACAATCTTCAAGCGGATGCCCTACTACTCGATGGTAAGAGCAATAATTTGGGTTGGAGACTTCGCCTGCTTGCTCAGGGTGTTTAGACTCTGGCAGAGTAAGCGTTTGATGTTTTAGAGCAAGATCAAGTATTTTCCTTGTTTTGTCCCGAGGAAATGAGTATGCTCGACCCATTTTCTTCATAAGGGCTAGGTCAATAACGCTCGACTCTCGGATGCGTGGCTTCTTAGCTCTGTCTTGTGGTTGTCGAGCACCTTTTCGGCCCCTCGACTTGTTTTTGCTTTCGCGTCGACCCCTTTTTGTAGCAGGCTGACGTGGGGCAGCATCTTCGTTCTTTACTGCCTGTCGAAGGAGACGCTGTGTCTTGGCTTTCTCATAGATTGCCATTTCACGATCGTGATCATCTCGGGCTTTTTGACTCGCATCCTTTATAAGTTTGCTCACCTGGTCTTTAGACGATGGACTGGGCGGTTTTGTGTCAGGAATTTTTGCTGATTCAGGATTAGCGTCCTCCCATTGAGCGTCCGCCTCTTCATCGAAGTCATATATGACATAACAGCTGTTTACTAGCTCCCGTTTCTTTGGCCGGATGTACCCAAGCCCTTTTGTCTCCATTCTCCCGTTAGGCAGTTTGCATTGAGTCCCGGGAACGTTCCAGACCTTGTCATAGAATTTGGCTTTTCTAACGGTCTGTGTGAAGGACATCCCCTGGCGCTTCAGTAGTTTCTTCAAACCTTCGGTATAATATCTGGGAAGACGGATAGGCTGAAGCCCGTCGAGCGTGGGATCTGCGCCATGCCAAACTTCTTTTTCCACCTTGTTTTCTTCAGAGCGGTAGAATAGGATTGCCTTCTCGCCTTTTCGTCTGGAAGGGATATAGAATATCTGCAATTCTTCTACGCTGTTGGTGTCGAGTGCATCCAATTCTTTGTAATGTTCAAGCGGCACCATGGTTATCTGTAGACTTCGCTCTTCATCAGCGGAGACTCGTATTGGAGGCCGAGCAGGGAATACAGCATGAACTTCATCCTCTGAATCACTACCGAAGATCAATGAAGGAACAGATGGTCCTGGCCTGGTGGACTGGGATGGACATGAATAAATTATATCCTCCTCCTCCTCGGTGTCACTGCTGAAGACAGGGATGGTTGCGTTAGTTTTGTTCTCCGGTTTGTGACACCTTTCCGTGTCTTCGAAACTCGGTAAGAAGTATTTGGCATCTTCATACTTGCGAACTTCGTTCACGGAAAACGGATTCAACTCTCCTGCTACTGTGTACTCGAGGCCGTCCCTAGAATACTTCATGCACTGATGCTGTGTAGAAGGGATGATATTGTATTCGTGTAGCCATGGTCGGCCGAGCAGAGCATTGTAGCACGTCTTGGCGTCTATAACGTGGAATTTGATGTCTGTGACGAGCACCCCGAAGCGTAGCGTCAATATCACAGATCCAAGAGTCTTTGAGGATTGAGAGTCGAAACCGGAGATGGTGATTTTGTCCCGGGCGAGGTGTTGGACACTCATGCAAATCTCCTTTAACACTCGCACATTGAGTAAATTGACAGACGATCCGTTATCGACCAAGATTTTTCCTATCTTTATGTCATGGCAGTATCCTGAGACATAAAGGGGGCGATTGTGTTCACACGTCCCGAGGAGAAGGTCTTCATCACCAAAAGCAACGTCGGCTGTGTGCACCTCTTCCAATTCATCCTTCATCTTTTGTTCGGCTAAGAAGGCTTGGAACTGGTCCGGATCCTGTAGGGCCTTAATCAAAGAATCCCTCGCTTCTTTCAATAGCAATAGGGCATCGAGAATGCTGAGTTGTGAGGGTAGCTTTCTCAGATGCGCCAAGACATTGTAATCTACTTTATTCCTTTTTGGAGGATTCTTGGCGGTTAACTCTTCCGCAACTTGGTCATCCAAAGCGATGTCTTCAGAGACCTTCTCTTTCCCTTTGTTTTTCTTATTCAAGGGTCCGAGGTTCTTTTCGGGTAATGTTCGATTGCGCAGCTGTATATTCTCGCAGGCCTTCAGTTCTTTTTCTTTTCCCGAAGTGGATTCTTCGAAGAGGGGGCCAAGCTCTAGCTCTTCATCGGAGTCGCTCCCAAATGTAGGCACTTGTGACCCGGTAGTGTTAACCATGTGACAATTGCCGGCAGTTCTTTCAAGTTCTTTAGTCGTATTTCTTTGCTCTCGGCGAATTTTACGTTTTTCCCGTTTAAATCGTTGTCGATTAGCGACGGACCCTTGCCACCATCCATTGAAAGCTTTGCAATCTTGGGTGGAATGCGAGACCTTCTGATGGTATAAGCAATAAGAGGGGTGCATTTCTACCGTGCCAGTAACTTTTTCTTCAGAGGGTGGTAGCTTCATGCCCATCGATATGGCCTTAGCAAATTTCTTTTTTATCTTGAATTGGCTTTTGTCAGTGGTGGAGGCATTTTGCTCCAACGGGATCATTTCAGCTCCTTCCTCAAGTCGCTGATGCTTAGCCCTTTCGAATATAGCCGTCTCGCGTTCTCGATCAGCCTTGCTTTTCAACCGAGCTTCATTAAGAAACGCGCTAATCATTTCAACCGGTAACCCTGGGGTTCCTGATTCGGCATTTGCCCCCAGCGTTTCAGTGCCAGAAGTTCCTTCATCGTTCGTGGTCGAATGGGAGATCATATGACAGCTTGCCACATATTCGTCAGATTCATCCGATGAACTTTCTCCTTCATCTTCTTTTTGGAAGACGTGATCAAGGAAATCTTGGAGCGTGATGGGAGTTCGCGCCTTTTGGTTATATTCATCCAGCGCATCGATTTGCTTTTGTAAGTCCGTGCGCTTGTCACCAGGCTTAACGGGCTTCTTAGATTTCTTCTTCTTCTTTTTCGAAGATTTTGACGGCTGACTATGAGCGCTTGAACTGCTACCATCGGTCTTCGGAATCGGTCGTGGCTTCAACATCCCTTCAATAACCTGCGGTTCCAAGGGGTTCTTCCACTTGACCGCTGGACAGGTCTGAAGATCATTTAGCATTCTCCTCGTTTTGGCTGATAATACGACCTCCCAGGGGGTTTCTTCAATGACGGAGCATGTTGCCCCCGGCGTATTCGTCCCCTTAGAGGTGTGGGGCTGCGGAGGATTAACCTTCCATTTGTCAGATAGCGCAAATTTGCCCTGACGGTACTGGTTCTCAAGCCAATTCTTGAAAACGTAGCAATCCTCAATCGGATGGCCTAGCACTCGATGGTAAGGGCAGTAATTGGGCTCGTTGACGTCGTTCAGTTGCAACGGACGTTTTGGATCTGGCAGATTTATGAGTCTGTTGCGCAACGCCAGCTCGAATAGCCTCCTTGTTTTATCACGGGGGAAGGAGTAAGCACGTCCCATCCTGTCCTCAAGGGGTACGTATGGGCGCGTATTGTTTGGACGAGCAACCGGCTTCGAGTCGCTCGGTTGTTGTTGGGCATTAGCGACAATGATCGCTTTTCCCTTTCCTTTATCGTTTCGGGAGTCCGGCTTCGGGAGAGGGGGTTTATGGCCTATCTGGTCCATCTGCGCTAATTTGTCGATCAAAGCCTGGAAGGAAGTCGGCTTGAAGAACATCATGAACTGCGAGATGGTTGCCTGTGGATCAAGCGTTCCAACAAACATTCCCACCGCAGGGGCTTCTTCTATGCGCTGTTCACACTTAGACCATAGATTATGCCACCGTATAGCGTATTGAACCCACGTCTCGCCGGGCTTTACCCTGGCATTGATCAGTGCCGTCATCGGGGTACGCTCACTGGCACTTGCAAAGCGTTGGGTGAAGAGTAGCTCCATCTCTGCAAAGGTTTTTATAGAGTCGTTGGGAAGCTCAGAATACCATTCAAACGCCGTATCAGATAAACTTCCAACAAACTGGCGAAGCAAAAGCTTGTCGTCGCCGCCGGTATTACCGCAAAGAGCCCTGAATTGGGCCACATGTTGATGGGGATTGCCGGTCCCTTTGTAGACATGAAACTTGGGGATCGTGTAGCCCGGCGGGTACCTGATTTGGTCATACCAGCCTGGATATGGTTGCCCCGTTTTCACGACGTGTCCGACTGCTTCTGCCGCATGATGAACCCTTATTTGCTGGGCTATGTATTCATCCAGATCAGTCTTAGAGATTGTATCCTCTTTAGCTGTTGATAGAACGGGCTGAGGGTTTGATGTCTCTCCCCTATCATCTTCAAGAATGATCGGGGGATCTCCAGCAGGTGGATCTGGTTGAATCATCATACCCACCACATCCTGGAACAAGAGGGCCATTTTCTTTATGTTGGCTGCCTGTTCCGCAGCCTCTTTATCTTTCTTCTCTAGCACGTGCCGAAGGAATTCGGTGTCCGTCTCTTGTTCTTGACGTTCTTCTGAGGATGTTTCCGGGGTTTCTTTCGGCCCAGTGAGTGCAGCCATTGTGGTCATCATCTCCTGGAGTTTTTGTTGCTGCTCCTGAGCCTTGGTCACTGATCGGGTGAGCGGTCGGTGACCCGTAGAAGTACGGCTTTCTTCCTTTCCAGAAGCCATGTAAACCGTATGAACAATTATGCCCCCTGACTTGGGGCGTTTAGGTTCACCATTGTTAACTCTTGCTGCTGATGCGGGAGCTTTCTCTGGCCTCCTTCTTTTGTGGGCCATCGAGGTTAAAGGAGCCGTTGGAGTGGGCATCCTAGCAACCGTCGCCCCCTGCTGTTTAATGGGGCAGTTTTTGTTATTTTCCACCTTCGCCCTTTTCTGGTGACGCAAGTGGTCTGGATCGATCACAGAGTCGTGAACCCTACGCCATACTTTATAAACTTTTGAGGATAGCCGTTGAGGGGGCTGTTCCTGCTTCGTCTCCGAAGATTTTTCCATGGGCGGAGGAGACCTTTTCAATGTAGCAACCGGAGAGTTCTTTCTCACCTTCCTCAGCAATTCGAAGCTGTTCCCAGTTGGAACAGCAGCATTGACCTCCACCGCTGGAGCAGGTGGGGTTAGCCCTGAGGGGGAGTTGCCCCCTGCTTTCCCTACTCGCTGCCAATGGCGGCGTCGCGCACGACGAGCCGTTGGGACCGGCTCGGAAATCGAGATAGTTTCTTGTTGCCCCCTGTTTGGGTGTGGGGTAACTGTCGACGTCAGCCTATCGAAGACTGATGCTTTTTGACCAACTGGGGGAGGAGTGGGAACCGTCAGTCTTGTGAAGACCGACTCTCTGATGGGAGAAGCCGCTTTAACGACTTCCAAAGCAGCGGCCGTTGCCCTCTTTGGGACGGCCACTTTATAGTTCTGACCTAGCCTGGTGAAAACGGAGGCTGTCGGTTTAGTAGCAGGCGACCCGTTGACAGGGGTCGTGGTAGCAGTGAGCCGGTCAAATACCGACTTCTTGTTCGCTTCTGGTGCGGATATCGGCATAGAGAAGCTTGCAGGGGGGACCATGGTCCCGAAAATTAGGCCGGTGGTGGCCTGGGTCACCTGCTCTACCGGCAGAGTAAGGAAAGAGGCCGCTTGGGGCCCATATGTTACACCTCTCGGTGAGGTGGAGCGTCCGTTGCAGTGGTGCTTCGCGCATTTGGTGCAGTGGGAATCCATGGATGCTTGAGTTCTGCGCCAGATAAAAGACCAAATCTTAGCAACTTGAAATCCGAAGACAACCATTTAACAAACCGCGATTGATTCGCGAAGACGACACACGAAGTGTGGAGTGGAAAGAGGAAAAGGTCCCACCGGGCGTGCCAGAATCTGTTCCCCTCCGAACGGCGGCCTGGACGTCGGGTCCGTGCCTGAGGTTCGGGGCAGATGCTATTTGGTTTTATCCGTCTATCTCTCCGAAGATGCCAAGTTGACTTATGGCACCGTGTATCGGAGGTTTACGCGGATGCGGCCGATGTAGCAGACTTTGTCAGATTCCCCCTCAGGGTGAGGGGTTTTTTATTGTGGGGACACTCTTCCCTGCAGGCGCAAGCCCCTGCAGTTAATTACGCTATCGCGTTGCGATAACAACTTTCTCCTTCTCCAGAATTTCACTTCGTGTCGTGTATGTTTGTTTTGTTTGTGGTTGCCCGTGGATTGTATACGGAGACTTAGTGATGTCGTCGCCCGTAGGACGTGGATTAGTCCAAATCCGTGTTTGCTTAGATTTGGGTTTGGTGTTTTTTAGTTTAAGGATGCATTAGTCGCGTTGCGGCTAAGATCAACTTAAACCTTCGTTAAGGATACATTAGTCATGTTCTAGACTAAGATCAACCTAACATAGTGATTGATTTAATTATCTGGCCGTCGGGACTCGTCACCTCTCTGACGTCGTTGAGGGATTACAACGACAGGTGTCAGAGGAGTTCAGAGATGTACCCTTGAACCAAAGTTGATTTGGGGTTTTATTGTTTATTTAAATATCTAAGGACACATTAACCGTATTTAGGGCTAAGATCAACTTAGACGGGACCGTTTAGATCCGACAAAAGAGCATTTGGGCTCTATTGTGCCAATTTAAGGACGTGGCGGTCCATTGCCAGTTTTAGGGACGTGGTGGTCCATTATTAGTTTAGGGACGTTTCGGTCCGTCGCCAGTTTAAGGACGTAGTGGTCCATATTCCAGTTTAGGGACGTAGTGGTCCATTGCCAGTTTTAGGGACGTGGTGGTCCATTATTAGTTTAGGGACGTTTCGGTCCGTCGCCAGTTTAAAGACGTAGTGGTCTATATTCCAGTTTAGGGATGTAGTGGTCCATCGCCAGTTTAGGGACGTGGTGGTCCGATATTAGTTTAAGGACGTTTCGGTCCGATATTAGTTTAGGGACGTCTCGGTCCAATTTTAGTTTAGGGACATTTCGGTCCAATTTTAGTTTAGGGACGTTTCGGTCCAATCTTAATGTGTGGTCGTTGGGACCCGTCACCTCTTTGACATCGTTGAGGAATTACAACGACGGATGTCAAAGGAGTTCGGAGATGTACCCTCGAACCGGTCGTGAATTGGTTTAGGGGAGCCATTTTGCTCAATCAATTTAATTTAAGGACTTACAGCCAGGGTTGGGTTAAGTCCAATTTTTTTATTTATTTTAGGCTCTGCCTGACTGAAAGAACCAGTCCAAACAGGGCTCTGCCCCTTTATTGTTTTGCAATTTGATTCGGGCCAGGCCCTTTTTAAATAATGAGTTGCAGAAACTCAAGAATCTTCCAAACAGGGCTCTGCCCTTTTATTATTTTGTAACTTGGGCCAGGCCCTTAAGAATTTCCAAACAGGGCTCTGCCCTTTTGTGATTTGATTTGGGCCAGGCCCTTTTTAAATAATGAGTTGCAGAAACTCAAGAGTTTTCCAAACAGGGCCTTGCCCTTTTATTATTTTGCAATTTGATTTGGGCCAGGCCCTCAAGAATTTTCCAAATAGGGCTCTGCCCTTTTATTATTTTTGTGATTTGATTTGGGCCAGGCCCTTTTAAGTAATGAGTTGCAGGAACTCAAGAATTTTCAGATTGAAGAACAAAAGTGCATGGCACTTTTGATCTAAATTTAGATCAAAAGAAAACAAGTTTTTCTTCTTGTTTTCTTTTCACAGAACCAAGGGTTCATATCAAGTGCAAGGCACTATTTATATATATATTTTTTATTCCCTTTTTTAATCTTCTGTTCTTCAGAAATTTTACCTTTCTTTTCCTTTCTTCTGTGTTCTTGATTAATCTTCAAGAGTTCCTTTTTTTTTTTCAGAAGTTGATCCTTCTCTTGATGATTCTACTTTATCCTTTGAATGAGGTCTGGGCTCTTATTTATAGTGCTCACAAATTTGTTAAATTTGTTACCAAGATCTTTCCTGAATAATTTTAGGAATTTTCCCACCATTGGATCTCTGATCCAAGGGTCTCTGTTTTACAGAAGAACAGAAAAGATTTACTTAAATTTTCATTCAGTTGCTGTGCAACTCACCAGCGCGTGACACGTGTCGCGCATCCGTGCGCTTGCGCAGTTGCGATTGCGCAACTGCGCAGACACGTGTCGCGCATCCGTGCGCTTGCGCAGTTGCGATTGCGCAACTGCGCAGACACGTGTCGCGCATCCATGCATTTGCGCAGTTAAGTCTTAATTATGTTTTCTGAAGAGCCTTGCTCTGATGGGACGCACTGTCTCGGGCGTTACGCCGCCGAATCAGCTTCTGCCATGTGGCAAATTGCGCGCTGCGCACGGAAACCGAAGCGTTGCTTCGAATTTTGAATTTTCAGAATTTAAGTAGAGCCTTGCTCTGATTGGGGGAAACAGTGTCAAAAGACATAGTACCTGCGCGAAAAAGAACAAGAGTTAGCTGTCAAGGCTACAGTTCAAATTCTGACACTTGGTACTTTAAATTTTGTACCGTACTGCAATGCAGAGGAAAGGGACCAGAGGGGACCCACAAAATCAAGATGACGGCTCATCATTGATGAGACAGTCACTCATTAAATAGGAAATCCTAAAAGGATTCTCATTTAATGAGAGGCCCCTCGGGCCAAGGAGTTAAACTCCGTTGAGAGCAACGATCTGCAGACAAGAGTGACATCTGTCAACTCTAATCATGAGAGGAATAAAATTCCCTAAAAATTTTAAGAGCTGCGCTCTGTGAAGACGATGGAATCATCCATCAAAACCCTAAAAAAGCAAAGCTTTTTGCAGAGTAAAAACTTCAAGATCTCCAAGATCTGTGAACAAACTCTAAGAGTTCTTCATGGAAGATGAACAGTGTTCTAATTCATGGGTTACAATCATCCTAAAATTTTTATATCTCGAAGATCTATGATCTAAAGATGAGCACGGCTCTGTTAATTGGTAAAACCCTAAAGCATTTTAAGATCTACGATCTGAGTAGAGCAAAGCTCTGTTAATAAGTTCAATCCTTACCAAATTTGGGCAGAGTTTTGACTCTAAAAAATTTCTTAAGGCAGAGAGCTTAGCTCTGAAGGAGAATTAAATTCTCAAGAACAAGAAAACAAGAAGATGAACAAGCAGTCATCTCAAGGGCCAAAGGCCCTATTTATAGGCGCTGGAAGTCGATTCAACTTCCAAATTGATCCAACGGTGGAAAAATTGTCACCGCTGCACTCACGTGTAAGCCACGTGAGCGCAACGGTGGGGGGCATTTTTTCCCCCCAACCAAATAGCAAAGCACTATTCAAAATTTTAAATTTGAAATGAGGCATTGCCTCATAAGAGCGCTAGCGCCAAGAGCACCTGCACTAAGAGTCAAAGATTCTGAGGCGGCGCTCACGTGCAAAGCACGAGAGCGCTAATGCCAAGAGCGCCAGCACTAAAGACTCTAAGGCAACGCCTCACGTGCAAAGCACGAAAGCGCTAGCACCAAGAGTCAAAGACTCTGAGGTAGCGCCTCACGTGCAAAGCACGAGAGCGCTAGCACCAAGAGCGCTAGCGCCAAGAGTCAAAGACTCTAAGACAGCGCTTCACGTGCAAAGCATGAGAGCGCCGGCGCTAGAACTAAATGCTTCCACCCTTAGATCAAAGATCCAACGAAGATGATTGAAAATCATCAAATTACCAGAATAAAATTCTGTTGAGGAAATACTCCTCAAATCTTTCCAAACAAGAAACATCATGCTCTGTAAATCAGAGCACCGTTGGATCAAAGATCCAATGGTGATTAAACATCACCAAGATATAGAATAAGTTCTGTATGGGAAAATATTTTCCCAATCTTGCTAAAAACAAGAAAGACGTCTTCTGTAAAACAGAAGCCCTTGGATCAAAAATCCAATGGTGGGATAAATTCCCAAATCAATTAGAGATCTCTCAATGAGAGATTTCCTTATCTGATTCAACAAATCAGCTTCCCCTATATAAAGGACCCAAGACTTCAAGTCTTGGAGAGAAGAACCCCCCCATAAACTTTAAGAAAAAGGGAGAAACCTCTCTATAAGTTTCAAGTTCTCAGAAAAGAAAAAGAGAAGAGCAAGCTCTAAGAAGAAGAACCTTCTTCAAGGTAAATAAAAGAAGATAGATCATAACATCTCTTCGATTTTAAGAGTTCAACTCTCACATCATAAGAACTTAGTTCTTTTACTAGATCACAGATCCATAAGACAAAGTCTTTCATAAAAATAAAGAGATCATAGCATCTCCTAAAACAAGAAGAACTTGTAGGGTTCTTAGGCACACTATAGAGGTCTCACAAGGCATCGAACATGCCAATTTAAAATTTTATGGGTGCCGAGAAACCCTAATACGGATCGTCGGCTAGATTTCTAGGCGAAAAACGAATCTAGTTAACACTTTAACTAAAGGAAGAGAGCTACAACCTTTGTAGATCCGGTTATCCACTTCCTTAGCTCCACGTAGGCGTCCTCTCGCTGTCCATCTTGAATCCCGAACTCAATCGTCGGCTTCATCGGAGAAACGAGCGGAATAGGTCGTCGGCTTCGTGTCAAAGACGATCTACGTCGAGGCATCACAAGTTCAAGCTCCGACTTCATAAAGTTGTGAAACTTGTGAAGAAAACACCCAAAACAACTTGGCAAGAGGTAGAGGGTGAAGAAATAGGAGGTGGGTTCACTTTAGAATTGGATTTCTCTCACTTTAGCTCAAGTTGCCATTGATGGCATCAAGCTTTTTTCTTGAAGATGAAGATGAAGAAGAAGAAAGAATATGATAAGTGTTGAGATAAAATAAAAATAAATCAATACTTATCATAATGTGAACCATAGTTAAGTGTGGAGAATTAACTAAGGTTAGAAGAATGGTTAGGGTTTAGTGTGAAGACAAAATGGTCACAAAGTCAAAGCTTCATGAAGCTTCAACAATGTTCAAGAATGAAAGCAACCATTTTGTATTTTTATCCCATTCTTTTTCCAAAAATGAATAAATAAAAGAATGGATAAATAAAAACCCTAATCACTTTCTTAACCTAAGTTTAATTCTATACACTTAACCAAATAAGCATGCATCATCAAACATGATACAAACATGTGCACAAAAGTATACCACATATACAATTTGCACATCAAGTGAGAAAATCCATATAAAGTGAACCAATACTAGTTAATGCAATGCAATATATCAAATATATAATTATACATTAAATTATTAAATCAACATTTGATTCAATGATCCGGTCATGTCGCACATAACCGACTAGAATCCAATGTATCGATTTATTGAATCAATGATTCGATAACTAGGTCATATCGAATATAACCAATCGAAACATATATCGCGAGAATGAAATGCGGTATCACATACACGCATCATTCTCGGTCCTGCATATATCTCATATGCGCTCCTATTTCGTTTCGCTTGAGCCAGGAAACCTCTGTGTAGGACTCTAAAGACTCGTCAATACGCCGGTAGCAGATGATGATCATATCAAGCACCCACAAGCCGCAAGCGGTCTGCTAAACGTAACGGCCATCCGGGTATTGAGCGATCAGAAGATCGACGAGCTAGCCCGCTCACACTCCTGTGAATCCAACCAGTAACACTTACCGTACAGTCCGGTCTGTTCGTCTGATATGTCGCATATCAAGTCTAGGGGTGGTATACGTCAGACCCCAATAACCGATAAGTCGTGCCGATGTGAGGCTCATAACGGGTCGAGAAACTACTGGTAACACTTACCAGCAAATCTCTGATCAGCCCTGACCAGGGACTTCCCTGTTACGGCCAATCGAGCACAGCGTAACATCAACCCCCAATACCGGGAGAGAAGAAACCCCTCCTATCGCTCATTGCCTCCATGTGACTCGGGACTGTACCCAAAGACCACCGTTTTGCACGCCCTCATGGACGTGGTAAGGTGGAGATCAAAGCACAGTGGGAATCACACAAGACTCTATGACGATCTCGGGTCTACAGACTAACCTGTACAAGTGTCACCTGAGAACTGCCATCTGACGTGAGGTATAATACCATCTGGGAGTTCTCGGCGAGTCCGTCCAGTGTACCCAGTCTCCACTGAGCACCCGTACATTATCTCTGATGTCAAACACCAATGGATATGGGATCATCCATCGCCCATCTCATGGGTCGAGAAGCGTATACGCTAGTCTACACTGGTATATCGATGCCCTGTCTCGATACACCCACGACCAGGGACCTTGAAGGATGTACTTATGGACTACCATGTCCCTACTAGTATGATCTGCATCATAGTCCAGGTAGTCAAGTACACATCCTAAAGGCTTTATCGACATGTAACTATAAGACAGTTTAAAGAGACAAGTGTACATGTTAAGATAAAGAGTAACCAGATAGCATACTATCATATCGAGCAAGAAAGTCATCTCTATATATGTCCAAGCATCCAATATAATATACATCATCTGTACAATACTGGCCTCTAGGGCATAGATACAACTAACAATCTCCCACTTGCACTAGGGCCAGCTGCTGTAGTATCGCATACCGAGCATCCCGAAGAGTCTCTCAAACTGTATCTGGGGAATGGCCTTCGTGAGTGGATCCGCCGTGTTGTTCTTCGTGTCAACCCTCCTGACCTCGATCTCCCGGCGATCAACTATCTTCCGGATCAGGTGATACCGCCTCAGAATATGCCTGGATCGCTGATGGGACCTGGGTTCCTTGGCCAAAGCCACCGCTCCATTGTTATCGCAATACAAAGGTATTGGATGCTCAATGGATGGAACCACTCCAAGTTCAGTAATGAACTTCTTTATCCAGACAGCCTCTTTGGCAGCATCGTTGGCAGCGATGTATTCAGCCTCCATCGTCGAGTCTGCCACGGTTTCCTGCTTGGAACTCTTCCAGCTAACCGCCCCTCCGTAAAGGGTAAAGACAAAACCCGACTGCGACTTAGAGTCGTCCTTATCACTCTGGAAGCTCGAATCGGTAAAGGACTCCACTTGGAGTTCTCCGTTACCATATACCAAGAACATATCTCTAGTCCTTCGTAAGTACTTGAGAATGCTCTTCACAGCTGTCCAGTGACTCTCTCCAGGATCAGCTTGATACCTGCTCGCTACACTTAGTGAGTATGCTACATCGGGTCTGGTACATAGCATCGCATACATGATAGAGCCTACTGCCGAAGCATAGGGTATCCCTTGCATGCGAGCTCTCTCCAAATCAGTCTTGGGAGACATCTCTTTGGAGAGAGTGACTCCAAAGATCGTGGGCAAGTTCCCACGCTTGGACTCTTCCATACTAAACTTCTTTAGTATGGTGTCAATGTACCTGGATTGAGACAATCCCAAAATCCTTTTGGATCTATCTCTATAGATCCTGATTCCCAATATGCAGGAGGCATCACCAAGATCTTTCATTGAGAATCTTTATGATAAGAAGAGCTTGACTGATTGCAGCATAGGAATATCATTTCCTATCAAGAGTATGTCGTCCACGTACAATACGAGGAAGACAACCTTACTCCCTGCCACCTTCTTGTAAATACAAGGTTCATCTGGGTTTTTGACGAAATCAAACTCTTTGATAACGACATCAAAGCAGATGTTCCAACTCCGCGATGCTTGCTTTAATCCATAAATGGATTTAAGCAGCTTGCACACCTTGCCGCTGCTCCCACTGTCTACGAAGCCCTCTGGCTGAGTCATGTACACGCACTCTTCTAAATCACCATTTAGAAAGGCGGTCTTAACATCCATTTGCCAGATTTCATAATCATGATATGCAGCGATGGCAAGCATGATCCGGATGGATTTAAGCATAGCCACTGGAGAAAAGGTCTCGTCATAGTCCACACCTGGTCTTTGATGAAAACCCTTTGCTACAAGTCTAGCTTTGAAAGTCTCCACTTTCCCATCTACACCAAGTTTCTTCTTGAAGATCCACTTGCTCCCTATGGGTTTTACCCCTTCAGGAGCAACTTCCAAAGTCCATACTTTGTTGGTGTACATGGATTCCATCTCGGACCGCATAGCATCCAGCCATTTCACTGAGTCCCTACTCGTGATGGCCTGCTCGAAGCTAGTTGGGTCATCATCCTCCATGATGCAATCCTCGCTCCCTCCATCCATGAGAAAACCGTAGTATCTCTCAGGTTGGCGAGGAACCCTACTAGATCGGCGGAGTGGCTGGGGTTCATCGGGAACTACGGAATCCTCTGGTTCAACCAAATCTTCTGTTGTAGTCTGTGTCGCTGGAACTTCTTCCAGTTCTACCTCAATGCCACTTATCTGTTTCATAAGAAAACTTTTTTCTAAGAAAGTGGCATGTCGAGAAACAAACACCTTTTGTTCCTCGGGGTGGTAGAAGATATACCCTTGTGAATTTTTGGGATATCCTACAAACTTACATAAGACAGATCTTGCCTCGAGTTTGTCCGGATTTTGTCTTTTGACATAGGCTGGACAACCCCATATTTTAATATAATTAAGATGTGGTCTCTTCCCTTTCCATATCTCATATGGAGTGGTAGGCACTGATTTGGTAGGAACTCTATTCAATAGGTCCATGGCTGTCTCAAGCGCATATCCCCAGAAGGAAATAGGTAACTCAGCTGTATTCATCATTGAGCGCACCATATCTAATAGGGTGCAGTTTCTCCGTTCAGATACACCGTTGTGCTGTGGTGTATATGGAGGAGTCAGCTGAGAGAGAATCCCATTCTCTTTTAGGAAGTCCAGGAATTCATTGCTCAAGTATTCCCCTCCTCGATCAGATCGTAGGATTTTAATACTTTTTCCGGTTTGGTTCTCGACTTCTTGTTTATATTCTCTAAATTTCTCAAAAGCTTCTGATTTGTGTTTCATCAGGAATACATATCCGAATCTAGAGAGATCGTCAGTGAATGTAATGAAGTACAAAGAACCATCCCTGGCATGTGTAGACATGGGACCGCATACATCACTATGTATCAGTCCCAGGAGTTCAGTAACTCTTTCTCCGTGTCCCGTAAACGGAGTTTTGGTTATCTTGCCTTTGAGACATGACTGGCAAGTGTCATAAGATGAAAATTCAAACGGATTTAAATATCCATCTTTATGCAACTTAGCTAGTCGTGTCGCATTGATGTGACCCAGTCTACAATGCCACAAGAAGGATTCGTTCAGTTCAGAACTCTTCCTCTTGTGTGTGTTTGTTATGCTCAGAACTGTTGATTGGTTTAGAACATAAATGCCATTGCACAACGTGCCTGATCCAACCAACTTTTGGTTACGGAAAATGTTCATAACATTATCCTGTAATACAAAATTATATCCTTCTTTACTCAATAAAGAAACCGATATAATGTTGCATATCAGGTTCGGCATGTAATAGCATTCGTTCAGAACCAATGTATTACCAGTTGGTAATTCAAGGTGATATTCCCCGACAGTCTTAGCTGCAACAATTGCACCATTTCCAACTCTAATGTCTTTATCACCTTCTCCAAGTTCTCTACCTTTTCTAAGCCCATGTAACTGATTACATATATGGGATCCTGACCCGGTATCTAATACCCAGGACGTAGAGCAAATGGAGAAACAGTTCTCAGTAACGAACACACCCGAAGAAAATGCATCAACATGTACTTTCTTCAATCGGGTGGCATGGGAATCCTGGTATTCCCCTATATCCTGTTCATTCCTATAACTCTTATAAGAAGGAACGGAACCAACGTTCCCCAGCACAGTATAACATGCGGGTTCGGTCAATACATCCATATTATTATCTTGATTAAGGCATGAAATGGTCGCTACCTGGAGAGAGAGAGAAGAAAACACTTTAGCGTAAGCTCGTGCAAGATCAGATTGGTTATTATCTTATCTAATCAGGATGGCTCCCACTGCTTTTTATCAAATCTTCCTTCAAACCCTAAAAGGAAAGACTAGCCGGGATTAATTACACACTACAAGTTCGCCAATCTTTCAGCCAGGCCAGTGTCGGTACTTTGAGGGAGGTCCCCCGTGCTTTCGCACGAACCTAATTAATGTAAACCTCGTTTTCCCAGAGGCGTAACCTCGTTAACACCTTTCTAGATACCTACTTGATTGGCTAATTGTAATGTGTAAAACTCTCCCAGGAGTAACTCTTACTCGCAGTGGGTATCGGGATCCAACTATCTCATAGAAGGTATGCAATCTCATTGCAAATTTCAACACTTGAAATTCCCGACAATATTTTGCCCCTAGCGTGCTATGACCTTGACGCATGCCAAACAACCCATAGTCCGCTAGTCAAGTTCAACCCGTACATTTCTTGATTGAATTAAACCCACCCGCACGACCCTTGACGCATGCCAAACAACGCCGTGCGAATACCCTAATCCAATCGCATCGTATGCAAGCAGATAAGCACTAGTTAGCTACCGTACACTACGCCTTGACGCATGCCAAACAACCGCAGCACGAATACTAACTAGTACCTATCTGAAATGACGGAGGGCTACGACAGGTTTTTCTGAAAACCTATTGCGTAATGAACTTGATATCGTTGTAGAATCAAATGAAGTTTTGAAATGGAGTGATTTTGAGGCTTTTCTAGTTTTGCTAAAGGGGTCACTCCCGGTGAAGGGATCGTCGGCCCTTTCCTCGTCGAATGAGGTGCGGGATATATCATATATATCACTGTGCAAAGCAGAAACTATAGAAGCAATCAAAAGTCAAACCGAGTGTGTAGCATCTGCCAGTTATCGCTAAAGGAGTCACTCCCGGTGAAGGGATCTCGGTCCTTTCCTCATCGAATAAGGTGCAGGGTATATCATATATACCGCTATGCAAAGCAAGAACTGTAGCTACCTGTTTTATTTAAAATTTGATTCTACAACATCTGAGGTTTCTTTTCATTCATTAATCACATTAATGAAGTCCCATCATTTAAATACCTAAACATCACAGATAAATACGACGTACACTTATTCCATCCGCATTCGTCTCGATGTCCCCTCGTGCACCGTTAGGTTAGGTAACTAACGACAGAGCAGGGCAGGGCTAGTGCGGGTGCAAAACATAAGTAACGTCTATATAATATATCATATATACTATATACTGTATCTATCACAGAACATCACATGATCACATCACAGATATCGCAGCAGAAGAAACATATGAAATATTGGATATACTAGGACGTCCGTGTTTTTAATACGAGCCAGTATAAAACACGGATTCCACGGTCGTGATGAATTGCCAATCCCACATCCCTAGACCCCTACGAGAGCGGCAAGCAACCCCAGAAAATTCAACTCTTGAATAATTATTAAAAATACCCAGGAAAATCACCACTGGAAACTAAGAATTACTGTGTAAAACTCTTTATATATTGAGGCCGTACGGCCGCGGAACCGCCGCATGAGCTAGGATCATGCCGCGGATCCGCGGCGACTTAATGGAATTAGGCTGTCGAATTTCACACAAACTCTTATATTTTCCTGATGGTTTTTCTGCATATTTTTAATCTGGAAAAATCCCAGATTTTAGAAAAAGTCCAGAGAGCTCATGGGTTTTGGGGTTTCGGGTTCGTTCGGACTTCAAACTCCGTCTAGACTTCGCCTAAGGCTCTAGCTAGGCTCTGATACCACTGTAGGGTTCCTAGGCACACTATAGAGGTCTCACAAGGCATCGAACATGCCAATTTAAAATTTTATAGGTGCCGAGAAACCCTAATACGGATCGTCGGCTAGATTTCTAGGCGAAAAACGAATCTAGTTAACACTTTAACTAAAGGAAGAGAGCTACAACCTTTGTAGATCCGGTTATCCACTTCCTTAGCTCCACGTAGGCGTCCTCTCGCTGTCCATCTTGAATCCCGAACTCAATCGTCGGCTTCATCGGAGAAACGAGCGGAATAGGTCGTCGGCTTCTTGTCAAAGACGATCTACGTCGAGGCATCACAAGTTCAAGCTCCGACTTCACAAAGTTGTGAAACTTGTGAAGAAAACACCCAAAACAACTTGGCAAGAGGTAGAGGGTGAAGAAATAGGAGGTGGGTTCACTTTAGAATTGGATTTCTCTCACTTTAGCTCAAGTTGCCATTGATGGCATCAAGCTTTTTTCTTGAAGATGAAGATGAAGAAGAAGAAAGAATATGATAAGTGTTGAGATAAAATAAAAATAAATCAATACTTATCATAATGTGAACCATAGTTAAGTGTAGAGAATTAACTAAGGTTAGAAGAATGGTTAGGGTTTAGTGTGAAGACAAAATGGTCACAAAGTCAAAGCTTCATGAAGCTTCAACAATGTTCAAGAATGAAAGCAACCATTTTGTATTTTTATCCCATTCTTTTTTCAAAAATGAATAAATAAAAGAATAGATAAATAAAAACCCTAATCACTTTCTTAACCTAAGTTTAATTCTATACACTTAACCAAATAAGCATGCATCATCAAACATGATACAAACATGTGCACAAAAGTATATCACATATACAATTTGCACATCAAGTGAGAAAATCCATATAAAGTGAACCAATACTAGTTAATGCAATGCAATATATCAAATATATAATTATACATTAAATCATTAAATCAACATTTGATTCAATGATCCGGTCATGTCGCACATAACCGACTAGAATCCAATGTATCGATTTATCGAATCAATGATTCGATAACTAGGTCATATCGAATATAACCAATCGAAACATATATCGCGAGAATGAAATGCGGTATCACATACACGCATCATTCTCGGTCCTGCACATATCTCATATGCGCTCCTATTTCGTTTCGCTTGAGCCAGGAAACCTCTGTGTAGGACTCTAAAGACTCGTCAATACGCCGGTAGCAGATGATGATCATATCAAGCACCCACAAGCCGCAAGCGGTCTGCTAAACGTAACGGCCATCCGGGTATTGAGCGATCAGAAGATCGACGAGCTAGCCCGCTCACACTCCTGTGAATCCAACCAGTAACACTTACCGTACAGTCCGGTCTGTTCGTCTGATATGTCGCATATCAAGTCTAGGGGTGGTATACGTCAGACCCCAATAACCGATAAGTCGTGCCGATGTGAGGCTCATAACGGGTCGAGAAACTACTGGTAACACTTATCAGCAAGTCTCTAATCAGCCATGGCCAGGGACTTCCCTGTTACGGCCAATCGAGCACAGCGCAACATCAACCCCCAATACCGGGAGAGACGAAACCCCTCCTATCGCTCATTGCCTCCATGTGACTCGGGACTGTACCCAAAGACCACCGTTTTGCATGCCCTCATGGACGTGGTAAGGTGGAGATCAAAGCACAGTGGGAATCACACAAGACTCTATGACGATCTCGGGTCTACAAACTAACCTGTACAAGTGTCACCTGAGAACTGCCATCTGACGTGAGGTATAATACCATCTGGGAGTTCTTGGCGAGTCCGTCCAGTGTACCCAGTCTCCACTGAGCACCCGTACATTATCTCTGATGTCAAACACCAATGGATATGGGATCATCCATCGCCCATCTCATGGGTCGAGAAGCGTATACGCTAGTCTACACTGGTATATCGATGCCCTGTCTCGATACACCCACGACTAGGGACCTTGAAGGATGTACTTATGGACTACCATGTCCCCACTAGTATGATCTGCATCATAGTCCAGGTAGTCAAGTACACATCCTAAAGGCTTTATCAACATGTAACTATAAGACAGTTTAAAGAGACAAGTGTACATGTTAAGATAAAGAGTAACCAGATAGCATACTATCATATCGAGCAAGAAAGTCATCTCTATATATGTCCAAGCATCCAATATAATATACATCATCTGTACAATACTGGCCTCTAGGGCATTCATACAACTAATAGAACTCAGTTCTTAGATCCATGAGACAAAGTCTCTTATAAATCGAGAATTTAATTCTCAGAGTATAGAACTGATCAGAGCTGCCAAAGAAGCGCCTTAGCGCTCCAATTTAAAAGAAGCGCTTTAGCGCTCCAAGTCTAACGCTCCACGTGCTCCTCACGTGGGCGCTATTTTATAAGAAGTGCCTTAACACTCCAATTTAAAAGAAGCGCTTTAGCGCTCCAAGTCTGGCACTCAGCGCCAAGCGCTCCACGTGCTCCTCACGTGGGCGCTATTTTATAAAAAGCGCCTTAGTGCTCCAATTTAAAAGAAGCGCTTTAGCGCTCCAAGTCTGGCGCTCGGCGCCAAGTGCTCCTCACGTGGGCGCTAGGGAATTACCAAGCGCTCTATAAATAAGGCCACAGCGCCCTAAAAAGTGTTCAACACTCAATAAAAGACAAAAAAAAGGGGTGTCAGAACCCAAATCAATACTTAGCATTGTTGAACAAAAATGGCTGAGCCCAAATAAATGTTCAACATTTTATTCAAAACTGAGTGGACTGAGTCCAAACAAATGTTCAACATTTTATTAAAAAATGAGTGGACTGAGCCTAAGTTGGCCACAAGTCTCTAATTCAGATCAACCGAGCTCATGTGCTCACAATCTTTGTAATTGGTTTTAGCCCCAAACCTGACTATAGATCTCCCAACCAATATTGGTTCAAGGGTACATCTCTTCACACCTCTGATATGTGTCGTTGTAATTCTTCAACGTCTTCAGAGAGGTGACGGGTCTCGCCAACCAGAAACTCCATGGACTATGAAGTCCCTAAACTCCATGGACCGCAACGTCCTTAAAACTAAATTGCAGACCGCAACGTCCCTAAAAACTAAATTCCACGGACTACGATGTCCTTAAACCCAATGGACCACAAGGTCTTTAAACTAAACTCTATGGACTATGATGTTCTTAAACTCCATGGACTATGACGTCCTTATACCCAAGGGACCGCAACGTCCCTAAACCAAGACGATAGAGCCCAAATGCTTTTTCGTTGGATCTAAATGATCCTCAAATCTTGTTAAGTAGATCTTAGTCTAAAATTGGACTAACGTATCCTTAACAAACATTTAAGTTGATCTTAATCTCAAACGAGGTTAACGATTCTTAAATCCACCGAACCCAAATCTAAGAAAATATGAATTTGGACTAATCCACGCCCTACTTACGACAACACAAATTAGTCTCCGTATACAATCCACGTGCAACCAAAAATAAAACAAACACAACACGACACGAAGTGAACATCTAGAGCAGGAGAAAGTGGTTATCGCTACGTGGTATCGTAATTAATTGCAGGGGCCTGTGCCTGTAGGGAAGAGCGTCCCCACAATCAAAAACCCTTCACAACGAGGGAGAATCTGACGAAGTCTGCTACAACGGCCACATCTGTCCAAACCTCCGATACACGGTGCCATAAATCCACTTGGCATCTTCGGAGAGGTGGACGGATAAAACCAAATAGCATCTGCCCGCCAAAATTCAGGCCGGACGTCCCAACGTCCCGGTCGCGTCTTTCAGTGGAGAACAGAGGGTTTCCCTGGTTCTGGCAAAATGATGTAGTAGCCGTATTGGATACATGTAGGGTTCTGATCGATTGATTGTACTGTGTACCCGGACTTTCGATCGGACAGTTGATAATACTAGCGGGCTCGGGTTTGAGCCGGATTATTAAATTTGGTATTAATTTAATAATTTACGTATATGTATTTCGATATGTATATTCTAGTATTATGTTCTTTGTGTTATTCTATCTTTTCGGGTATTCGTATTTCGGTACGAATACAGATATGTATAGACAGTAGAATATAATCCGTATTTATACGGATAACATTCTAGAAGGTGGACACCTCATTTATATTTTATCCATTTATTTTAAATGGGATATGAGGTAGCGAAAGGAGAGAGGGGAGTATGGTGAGAACCATGCTTCTATAGTTGCACAAATGAATTGTTTTTTCATTTATGCAAACTATTCAAGCATGGTGTGAATTTAAAATTGGTAAAATGGTTTTTATAAAACATGGCTTCATTTTTACTTGAACACTTAATGAAAGTGAAAAGAAAAGGAGTTGGTTCATTTTTATTGGAGTTTCATTTCTCACCATCATGCTTCACTTCCTTCTCTAGTTTCTTGAGCTCCACCGCCTTTATCTTCAACCTCCTCTCTACCCTCTCATATGTTGAAAATCAAGAGAGGAGGTGAGGTAGAGATACACTTAGAACACTCTACTACATCCTAGGCATTCTAGACTAGACATCTAGAATCCCTAGTTGCTTCACTTGATCTTTTATGTGGAGCTAGAGCCATGAGCTACATCCCTCGGGTGGATCATTTTCGACGAAGGAAGACCGGTAGCCAATCTCAATCCAAAGGACCTTAAGGAGCTAAGGGAGATGGTGGAAGACCGAAGGACATGGTTCGTTCGGTATAACACTCTATCACAGTAGTTAGACACCTTTAGATTGCTAGTTTCATGTTTGGATTCGATTCTAGGTAGTTGTTTCTAGCGCTAAGTTTTCTAAACGCCAAAATTTTTGTTCCGCAATCGGCCACGGTAGATGGCTAGGGCGCTAGGAATCCCAACATCTTCGAAGCTGGGATATGTGGAATACGTTGTGCACTCCTTCCAATGAGGGTGGTAGTGCCAAATGATATTCCACTTCACCGACTCATTCCAGTATATCGAACGATCCTATATATCTCGAACTGAGCTTACCCCTCTTGACAAAATGGATTACTCCATGGTTTGGAGAGATCTTTAAGAAAACATAATCTCCAGGTTGGAACTCCAGGTGTCCACGCTTTGCATCGGCCCAATGATCCTGTCTGTCTTGGGCTATTCGTATTCTTTCCTTGATCGTGCGAACTACATCCACAGTTGCCATAATCATATCTGGTCCTAAGAATTCACGATCTCCGATGTCGTCCCAACTTAGTGGCGATCGACACTTCCTTCCATAGAGAGCCGCAAATGGTGACATTCTAATACTCTCCTGATAGCCGTTGTTGTATGAAAACTCCACAAGGTGTAGGTGATCTTCCCATGAACCTCCGAAGTCCATCATACAAGCTCTTAGAATGTCGTCCAGAATCTAAATTGTCTGCTCAGACTGTCCATCTGTTTGTAGATGGTAAGCTGTACTGAAGTTCAGACTCATTCCTAGGCTAGCTTGCAGACTCTGCCAAAACTGTGATCGAAATCTGGTATCTCGATCGGAGACGATGCAAACTGGTACTCCATGTAATCTCGCGATCTCCTGCATGAGTTCATGAGTATCAATTATAGTACACTATGAAGGTTAATCTTAATTTAGATTCATGCTTACCTCATGTACTTCTTTACTAGTGTCTCGGTAGATTGGCCAATTCGAAATGGAACGAAATGTGCCGACTTGGTTAGTCAATCCACAATAACCCATACTGCATCATTACCTTTCGTGCTGCGAGGAAGAGCAGTCACGAAGTCCATGGTAATGTGCTGCCATTTCCATTCTAGGATAGGTAACGGTTGAAGTAAACCAGCAGCCCTGTGATGTTCATCCTTCACTTGTTGACACACCAAACACTTGGCTACGCTTCTGGCTACTTCACGCTTCATTCCATGCCACCAGTAGTGTTGTCGTAGATCCTTGTACATTTTGGTACCATCGGGGTGTACTGAGTACGGAAAGCTGTGAGCTTCTTTCATCAACTCTTCTCGATTAGGACCTTATGGTACTCACAATCTACTTCCATATCTCAAGGATCCATCTTCATGGATGATGAAGTCTGATCGAAGTCCACTTTCTACCTGTTCTCGGATCTTTTGCAGCTTAGCATCATTTGCTTGAGCTGCTTTGATCTGGTTGACAATAGTAGACTGAACATGTAAGTTCATCAACTCTGAAGCATTACTTGGCATAACTACCTCGATCTCCATCTCGTGCAATTCTTGCTGCAGCTTCCACTGTGCGGTGAGGTTCATTGATATCGGTTGATGGCTAAGTGCATCAGGAATTACATTCACTTTCCTTAGATGATACTGTAGGTTGATGTCGAAGTCCGCCATAAGTTCTAGCCATCTTCTCTGCCGCATGTTCAACTCCTTCTGAGTAAATACATACTTCAGGCTTTTTTGGTCTGTGTATATATCCACTCGTTCTCCAAGCTGATAGTGGTGCCAAATCTTAAGTGCAAAGATAACGGCTGCCAACTCCAAGTTATGTGTTGGATAGTTGCGCTCATGAACCTTCAGCTGTCTTGATGCAAAAGCTACAACCTTTCCATGCTGGTGTAGAACACATCCTAATCCCTTACAGTACGTATCGCAATGCAAAACGAAATCTCCAGATTGATCCGGTATTACGAGAATAGGAGATGATGACAATTTTGACTTGAGTTCTACAAAAACTTGTTCACATGCTTCTGACTACACGAATACTTCATCATTACGTGTGAGCTTGGTGAGGGGTGTTGCAATCTTTGAGAAATCTTCGATGAATCTTCGGTAGTATCCTGCTAAACCCAAGAAACTTTGAATATCCTTCACCTTCTTTGGTGTTGGCCATTCGCTGAAAGCTGACACTTTAGCTGGATCTACTGAGATTCCTTCATTCGAAACAATGTGTCCGAGAAATACGACTTGATCTAGCCAAAATTCACACTTGCTGTACTTAGCATAGAGTTGATGTTGTCATAATGTATCCAGGACAATCCGCAAATGCTCAGCGTGCTCTTTCCGATTCTTTGAGTACACCAGGATGCCGTCGATAAAAATAACAACGAACATGTCTAAGTACTCTCGGAAAACTTGGTTGATCAGATTCATAAATATCGCAGGTGCATTGGTCACTCCAAATGGCATTACAAGAAATTCATAATGACCATAGAGAGCCTTGAACGCCGTTTTAGGAATATCAGACTCTTTGACCTTCACCTGATAATAACCCGAACAAGGATCTAACTTTGAGAATACGCAAGACCCACTTAGCTGATCGAATAGATCGTCGATGCGCGGTAGTGGATACTTGTTCTTTATCGTCACTTCGTTTAGAGCCCGGTAGTCTATACACATTCTGTATGAACCTTCTTTCTTCTTCACAAGCAAAACTGGATATCCCCAACTTGATGTACTGGGACTAATCCAACATTTTTTCAGAAGTTCGTCCAACTGAGTATGGATCTCCTTCAATCCTTCAGGACTTACGGTACGGAGCTTTGATCACCGGTTGTGCACCAGGTACTAAATCAATACTGAATTAAAGAGCTCGATCGGGAGGCAAACCTGTTATATCTTCAGGAAACACATTCTCGAACTCTCGAACTACTTTTAGCTTGTCTTCTTCCGCCTGTAAGGTTGCAATCACTGCCTTCTTTGGTTTAGCCTTGTAGGTGCTAGGTTCCAGGGCACAGTCTCCACTCTTGAAATAAAAGACCGGATGATCTGGTATCTCGAACACTACCTTCCTTTGACGACAGTCGATGGTAGCGAAAAAAGTTCCTAGCCAATCCATTTCCAAGACTACATCGAAGTTCAGTATGTCCAGCACCTTGAAGTCCGCATAAAATTCTCTGCTGCAGACGACCACTGGACACAGATCGTATCCCATAGTCACCTTTAGAACGTCGTTCCCTGAACTGACATTCCAGCTGGATACGAGCGGTTTAACTGGAATCACATGAGTTCGGATGAACCGTTGCGACATAAAGCAATGTGATGCTCCAGTGTCGAAGAGTGCTAAAGCAGGTAGGGAAGTTCTTAAGATTGTACCTAAGTTGTGTAGGATATGTTTAGGTATAAAAAATATATATTGATGTATATAAGGATTGAAAAGGTTTGAAAGATTGGGAGTTGCCAGTGATGATTTAGCCAGTGGCTTCAGCTTATTCCACAGTCATTGTGAAAGCCTGACGCCGGGATATATTCCTCCTTGCTGGAGGTACATTCCTCTGTCCCTGGGATAAGTTTCTCTGCCCTTGAGGCATGTTCCTCTGGGCCTAATGAAATTGACGAGGAGGCTGTATAGGAGGTCCACGTAGAGGTGGAGCAGGGAGAGCAAGACGAGGTGCAGGAGCTTGAATAGTTGGCCGCTGCAGGAAAGTGATCGCTGGCCGGGATGCAGGATCTGGGTTGAGACAATGTGGGCAAGCTCCAATGGCTTGAGTGGACGTGCCACAAATTAACCACAGGCCATTCACACGTCTGCAGTCCTTCGCCAGGTGTCTATTCCTCTTGCAGTAGAAGCAAAAGTCTGGACTGGGCCGGTTAAAAGTTACTCCCGGTCTCCTGGGTGTAAACGATGGCCTGGAAGAGGCTCCTCCTGTCATCTGAGTTGCAGGGCATTTCACTCTGGTGGTCTGAGGCCTGCCCTTCTTCTTCACTACTGCCTCATAGCATCGGGCAGCCTTCAGAGCAAGATCATGGGTTGGGAAATCCCCTGTATCTAATGCAGCTTGGATTTCCGGGTCCAACCCATACTGAAATCTCCATGCCCTGATCTCAGCAGTCGGGATAAGGTGTGCCGCAAACCTGTTACGACCTTGTGTTAGCAGTGTAGTATGTGATATCAGGAAATTGAATATTAATACGTATCTTACTTGCTGAGCACGGTAAACTCAGCATCGTATTCATCCACGGATTTACTCCACATCGAGCCTTGTTGCAAGTAGATGAACTGTTGTTCCATGTTGAAACAGGCAGTCTCAGGAAAATATTTCGCGTCGAATATATCGCGAAATCTCCTCCATTCAATCAGTTGGGCGAGTTGGCTTTCTTCAGCCTTCTACCAGACTCTGGCGTTGTCAGGTAGTTGCAGCTTTGCAACTCTTACCCAAGCAACCTCTGGTACTTGTGCTGCTACCAGGTCATCTTCTATAGACCGAGCCCATTCCTCTGCCTCTAATGGGCTCTCTTTCCCTGAGAAATGTTTCAGATGCAAAGCCCGGAATTGCTTAACTCCGGGTGCCTCGGTCTCTGGACGATGCATGAGGACAGCAGTGTGCTGCTGCTGACCCTCCAAGAGGCTCTTGATCGCCTCAAGCAATACCGTTTGCTCGTTGATGGGAGCTGCAACAATATATGGTGGTGGTAGGGTAGGAGGTGGAGTGTTTCCATTAACGTTGGTACTCGTGTTGTTGGGAGAATCCATGACCTTGATAGCAAAAGAAAGGTTATGGTAGATTCAAGGAATTTGAAAAGTAAAAAGTGTACAGTTGCTGATTCTTATACTATTTATGATATGTTGCTTAGGATTTCATGCAGATTTGACCTGCATGAGCCGCCAACAAAACCTGTCACGCCCCGCTTCCCGGTGTATGGGGAAGTAGGCGTGGCGGGCACACGACGTATTTACTCAGAAGTAAACACGTTAAGCTTAAATAAGCAATATAAATAAATGTACAAGAATGATAATAGATGTAATATAAACAACAAATTTTATTAATATCCATTCTTTACAATACAACCGATTTGAAAAAGAAATGTACAATGATAGAAGCAATGCATAAACAGTGGCATGCAAATGAAAAGGTAAGTACAAGTAAAGACTAGAAGTTTGGCTCTTCTGTGAACTGATCCAAGTCCTCCTGGTTGGGCTCGGTCTCCTGAGAGTCGGGTCCTCCTGACAAACAGTCCAAAGAAAGAAGAGACAGGAATGTCATCAGCGAACTAGCGCTCGGTAAGTCACAAAGCTAAGGGTGGAATAGAAAAAGTAAAGAATATATGACTGGTAATCTGAACAAGTATATGTTTGTTATACTAACGTAGTTGTTTGTAGCGTGGTACAGAATGCATCAGTGTATACGAGAGGAGTCCAACTATCCCGTGGACTATGGTAATATGTAAGTACAAGGCCCCGTCAAAACCCATGGGACAACGGCATGAGAGTTCATGTAGGTGTCTTTTAGTGTCCATCATCGTTCCACTTTTAACACATTCCGTACCAATTTACCCCGTTAAACCCTGTAATGTATTGTATTGAATTATAGTTATCAGACTTGCCGAGACCATGGATACAAGTTGTTCATGTAATCAGGTTCAGGTTATAAACGAGTAGGATGTAATAAAGTCAAGATGTAGCCATGGTTCGATCAAAAGTCAAGTCATGTTTGCATGTTGATCTTGTTATGGTATTCAGGTTCAGATTTAAGTATACATGTTGGTATATTAGATTCATGTTGAATTAGATTCTGATTTAGATTAGACTCAAATTGATTTGGACTCAGACTTGAGTTAGACACTTAGAACTGATTTGGATCCTGAATTAAGTTTGTGAGTTATTGGTAACTGCTGCACATGGACGGCATGATTTGTGTCTTTTATCAAGACAATTACCATTGATAACTCCGTTAAGTTTTTTTTCTATCTTAAATAGGCAACCACTTACTTTCTCCGGCTCCCTGAGGCTCAAGAGAATTGATCCCGCTTAAACATATATTTACTAAAGTCCTTAATTATAATTTTATATAACTTGGGGGGTTTTATGAAAAATAATTTATACACTTTCAAAATAAATCTCGAGTATTTATTTGTATTATTTAGGTTTTTCATGGATGTAACTTTAAGATTATAGGTATTTTAGTGAATATTAACTTATCTTGAATAGTTCATGGTATTTAAGTGTAAAATTTGTCTTTTGGATAATTTGAGGGTATTTTGGTGAAACCTGTCATTCTTTTATATTTTTAGAAAATATGGAATTTTATTATATCTTGAAAATATGTGTTTTGATAATATTTATATATTTATAACAATTGATTTTATTATTAAAAAGAAAATCTCGTTTTTCTTAAAAATTCGTATTAAAAATCTTTCGATACCGAATGCTCCGTGAGGAGGTCTGCATCTCGCACTACTAGCCTAAGGATGTGCGATAATCCGCACCATCTAATAGCGGGTCCCCTAAAAAGGGTTGTAGAGGTATAATCGCAAGGAATTTTGATAATACAATTCAAAGAAAACTGGGTTTTTATAGTTCATGGTATTTTAATGAAATATTGTATCGCCACAAAAATATGTTTCAAATAGTATCGTTCTATGTAGGCATGTGTGTATGTGAGGGGTAGGTCATTACCCCATGAAGTTTTCTAAAGGTAATCGTAAGCAAAATAATTAAATATGGTAGATACAAAGTTCATGGTATTTTACTGTAAAAGTTAAATTAAACTTATCCGTCATGATGTTTTAAAGCGAACGTTATTTCTAAACATTAGATTCATGGTTATAAACACATGGTAAGAGTTTGCATGAAAGTTATGGAAGAAAATAATGAAATTTTTAGGTTTTAGAATGAGATGTTGGTAGTAACTTCACTTACCGACATGTTTTATAAAGAGAACGTTGTAAGAAGAAAGAGTAGAATGGGGAGGGACTTACTAGCTAGAAGGGTAGGAAGGAGATAGAAGGAGATGTGATAGCTTTCGTAGAGTCGCAGGGTCGCCGGAACTTCCTCGATTCCTCGCCGGAAGTGGTCTTTGGCTAACTCCACTTGTACTCTTCTTGTACTTAGATAAATTTGATAATTTTGGCTAGGGATTTCAGAATGAGGAGGGGCTAGGGTATGGAGTTGTATTTATAGTGTGGAATTAGGGTTGTGGAATTGAAATATTGAATTAAAATGCATTAAAAATTTGATTTAAGATGAAATTGAATTCTCTGTTTAATTTCAGAGTAAACAAACAGTGCAGGGATAATGGGGGTAGGCCAAAGGTTTTGTGTGCAGAACACGGGGACTTTTCCACTATAGATGACCGTCGGTGCCGGCCCATCAAGGGATCTCGCCGGTCTAATAGTGGAGGGGGCCCGTTGGATCTTGGCCACGTGTCCTACTTGCTGTTAATAACATTGTGCACATGTTTATTTTTCCTGACTTTTCATTTTTATGTGCAGTGCACGTGCAAACTTTTAGGCTTCCAAAAAATTTTAAAAAAAATTCAGAAAAAATAATATGTGTCTGAGGGGATTCGAAAATACAGGATATGTCACAGCAGTGTAGAGGCTTTACCAGTGAGCTACAACTTGCTTCTTCCTGTTCTTAAACAAAAATAACTTATAAATTGTACTCAGACTTGCAAACTCCATTCTATAGAGTAACTAAAAAATTTTCATACAGGAAAATCAGAGTCGTTACATCTTCCTCCTTAATTCTTTCCTTGAGAATTTAATTCTCCTTTCAGAGCTTAGCTCTCTGCTCATAAAACTTCAGAGTTAAACTCAGCCAAAACTCTTTTTGGGTAAGGATTATGAACGCCATTCGTCTCTTAGGAAAACCTTTTTTGTTTTTGTCTTGGATTTTAAATCCATCAACAGAGCTTTGCTCTTTTCTTGAACTGATCTCTTAGAGATCTAAATAAAAATCTTTTTTAAGTAGACCATGGGGTCTTGAATCAATGAGGATTGTTGGTTCTCCTCTTAGGGTTTTACCCTATCATTGATCTTTGAGGATCCTTGGAATTTAATTCCATTTTCTTTGTTCCCCCACCACGGGGGTTTCTAGGATTTAATCCCACTGTTGAAGGAATCTAATTCCATTTTATTACAGGGCTTAGCTCGGAGAGATTTAGGGACTTTTGGGAATTTTATTCCACTTCCTGTTCTTGAGCATTTTCCTTTTTAATGTTTTAATACTATTTTCACAGATTTGAATCTGTTGTCTATTTTAACAGAACCCTCTTTTCGAGGATGGTTTTTTTAACTCCACTACTTATTTAATGAGAATCCTTTTGGATTCTCACAAAAATTATTGGTGAGCCGCCATTTTGATTTCGTGTGGCCCACTGGATTTGTAGTTAGTAGTCCCATGAAACAAACTCACAATTTTTATTAATGGGTTTTTTCTTTTGTCCCCTTCCTTTAGGTACAATGGCCTCACTTTCCTACTTTCCTTACACACGCTCAGAGGTCGCTTTCCCACAGCCGCCATCAGACGAGAAAGTTATGGCAATGATTAGAGAACATGATAAGGACAATAAGAGCCCTCTCCTATGGGGAGTTTGGTACGGTTACATTATCAGGGGCCGCCGTATTTTTACATGCGAAGTACCAACAGAACCCATCCGTTCAATGTTATTTACGGAGCATCCATGTACTGCTTATGCAGTGGAGGCGATTAATTGGACCCCCAAGGGCCGGATTGAGTCATCAACGACAGGGATACCCAATCAACCCATGATGGCTATCGATATTTTGGGACGCCGAATATGTCAGGGTGAAGCTCGACTCTGGGAGCAGGTCTATAAGATAGGTGTTAACCCGCGCCATCCAATGGGCTACCTTCCCTGGGCCCGGTACATTCTCTCCTCCCAATGCTCATGGTTGCAGAAAGTTGGCTGTATCAAGCGGTGTATGCGTCGATGTTCTACTACCATGCTCCCCACGTTTGGTGGGTCAAGATTTTTTTGAACCAGTGGAATCTTTCAACGAATACGTTTCTGCTAAGGGACTGTGAAGTCTCTATTTCGCTGGAGGAGTTCCGAGAAATTTCAGGGCCGCCGATTAGGGGAGAGCACTACGAAGAATTATTACCCCCTGACCAGTATAAATTTGCTACAGTGCCAGCTATGGTTGAAGGCTTGACGACCGAGAATGCTGTTCGGCACAAGCACACGAGTTTAATCAAGGCCTTGGGCATTTTTAAGAGACTGTTCGTGGCATCGGAAGGGTAAGGTGTCCCTTTTGACGCTTTCATTGCTTGCTTTCTCCGTAAAGATTCTATATCCAAGAAAGCTCCGAAATTCGCGAAGGTTGAGGATCCCTTCGGATTCGGTTTGGAGAAATTGCCGGCCAAATAAGAAGACCTGTCGTAGTTTTACATTCCAAATTCTTCAGCCATGACCTTTGATGCAATCGCTGCTCCTGAAATAGACGAAGAAACATTCTTTGTAGGCTTCATCAGTCTCTGGCTTAGCCGGTTTGCCATGCCGATGCACTGCCGTTTTATGGGAGCCTCCATCTTCTATCCTGCTCATATCGTAGCCGAAGTAGCACGATTGGCCATTGGTGTTGTAGGGTTATCACACCTATACCATAGTTTAAGTACTGCCCCCAACACTTTAAACCCAGGTGCGGATACCGTGAATTTCTCCCTCCACTATTTCACATCGTGGATCGAGATGCATGTGTTAGGCGCGTTTGCTGCACACCGGTGGCCTGATTTCTACGAGTGATACACGTTCCCGCGAGTCATGAGGTTGGTTGATGCCTCCGCTCCTGATCTGACTCAGTTAGGGGCTCTGCGTGTATTGCTTAATCCGTATTCAAACGAAGGCGGGATGGTTTTCAATGATCGAGTCCTTTCTGCGCCAGCAGGGCCCATTCAACAGTTATTCGATTTGTCGAAGAATAGGGTTCCGGCTTTAAAACACAAAGAGATCATGCATTCATATTCATTCAGGCCAGGGTACTTAGTGTTCCGCCTAAATGACACTGCTCGCTTCATGCGGTATAATCCTCATCGCTTCGCCGTCACGCCCTGCTTCCCAGTATACGGGAAGAGAACGCGACGAGGCCGCTACGTATTTACTCAGAAGTAAACACGCTAAGCGTATTTAAGCAATATAAAATAAAATATACACAAGAGACAAGATGTAAATAAATAGTAACTTTATTTATTAAACATTCTTTTTACAATACAACTGAAATAAAAGTACAAGGAATGAAAGTAATGCCTAAACAATGGTATAACAGAAATGAAAATGAAATCTAATGTACAAGTGAATCTAAAGCTCCGGGTCGAAGGCTGGCTGATCCAAATCCTCGTTGGTGGGCTCTGTCTCCAGAAGGTCCGAAACACCTGACGACATTCCAAGAAGAAGAAAGAGAATGTCATCAGCGAACAAGTCGCTCGGTAAGTCCCAAAGATAAGGGAGAAGTAGAATAGACAGAGAGAGAGTATAACTATTATAATATTGTTTGTTATGTTAACGTAGTTGTTTGTAGTTTGGTACAGAAGAGGCCAATGTATACGAGAGGAGTTCAACTTACACCGTGGACTTTGGTAACCCGTAATACAAGACTCCGTCGATAATACCACGGAACAACGGCATGGATGTAATTACGTCTTAAGTGACCACCTCGTGCCACCCTTAACATGTTCCGTACCAGTCTACCCCTTTATAACCCCGTAGTATTTATTATGTTAGTTATATGTATGCCCTAGAGGCCATTACTGTACATACGTTGTATATTGTAGTGGATGCTTGGACATATATAGGGAGGACTTTCTTGCTCGACATAATAGTATGCTATCTGGTTACTCTTTATCTTAACATGTACTCTGATTGTCTCTATGTTACATGTTGATAAAGCCCTTTAGGATGAGTACTTGACTACCAGGACTATGATGCAGATCATACTAGTGGGGACAGTATAGTCGCCAAGTACATCCTTCAAATGTTCCTAGTCGTGGGAGTACCGAGATAGGGCATCGATACTCCAGAGTAGACTAGCGTATGTGCTTCTTGACCCATATGATGGGCGATGGATGATCCCATATCCATTGGTGTTTGACATCAGAGAAGGTATACAGGTGCTCAGTAAAGACTCGGTATACTGGACGGACTCGCCGAGAACTCCCAGATGGTATTATACCTCACGTCAGATAGCAGTTCTCAGGTGACACTAGTACAGGTTAGTCTGCAGACCCGAGATTGTCATAGAGTCTTGTGTGATTCCCATTGTGCTTTGATTTCCATCAAACCACGTCCAAGAGGGCACGCAAAAAGGTGGCTTTTGGGTATAGTCCCGAATCACATGGAGGCAATGAGTGATAGGAGGGGTTTCGTCTCTCCCGGTATAGCGAGTTAATGTTACGCTGTGTTCGATTGGCTATAACTGGAAATCCCTGGCCAGGGTTGCTGAGATTTACTGGTAAGTGTTATCAGTAGTTTCTCGAACTGTTATGGACCTCATATCGACACGACTTATCAAGCTACTGGGGTCTGACGTTTACCACCCCTAGGCGAGATATGCGACATATCAGACGAAGAGACCGGACTGTATGGGAGTGTTACTAGTTGGATTCACGGGAGAAAGTACAGGCTTGGTTGTTGATCTTCTGATTGCTCAATACCTGGGTGGCTGTTACGTTTAGCTGACCGCTTGCAGCTTGTGAGTGTTTGATATGATCATCACCTACTGCCGGCGTATTGACGATTCTTTAGAGTCCTACACAGAGGTTTCCTGGCTCAGGCAAAACGGAGTAGGAGCACATATGTGATATGTGCGGGACCGAGAACAATACGTGTATGTGATACCGTATTAGATTCTCGCGATATGTGATATCGGCCGGGTATATGTGATATAGCCGGGTCATCGGATCAAGTGTTGAATTGACTGATACAGATTATATTAGTCGGTTATCGGATCAAGTGTTGATTTGATAATTTAATGTATAATTATATATTTGATATATTAAATTACATTAACTAATATAAGCTCACTAAAAGATTCTTTTTCTCACCCGGGTAATACATTGATATATATGCGATATATGTTAATTGTATTATTTTATTTTGTTACAATAAATTTTGTATATGTGATATATAATATTGTAACAAGTTATGATTACTAATACAACATGCTTAGTGGAGATTAAACATGGTTAGGGTTTGATTTGGGTTAAACTTTTCTAGAAACTTCTAGAAGCTTTTATTTTGTTTCTTGCAAAGATATTTTGTTTAGATATTTTGCTTGATATTTCCTAACCCAACCCACACCCTTTAACCCTAGCCAAATCTCTACAATGGTTAAGTCCTTCTTGACTTAACCATGGTTGCATTTGTAATTATAACAACAATTCATTATTCATCACAAAGGACTAGATCATCTTCTTCCTTCTTCTTCCTTGCATGAAAAGCTTTCTAGCTTTTTATGAAGTGATGAAAATGAGTGAGAAATAGAAAATAAATGAGAGCTAAATTCCTACTTCATAATCCTCATCTATTCTAGCCACTTAGATTAGGGTGTTTGTTTTGTTAATACTTGATTAGCAAAGCAAGAGCTTGGGTTTGAGTTTCTTCAAGGTAGATCATCTTTGTTATCGAAGATCGGAAGCATGCTTGCATCTTTCTTTTGTGGAGCCTCTCTAGAGTCCGGATACTCGATAATCGCAGCGAAGGGACCTCAACACGGAGCTTTAGAAGTGAAGGAACGGACTATAAAGGTTGTAATCCCAAACTCTTAGAAGTAAAGTTGTTTACTTGCATGTTTCACCCAATCTCTAGTCTAAGATCTTGGTTAGGGTTGTTCGGCACGTCTAAATTTTAAATCGGGCATAGTTGATGTCTTGTAGACCCTTGTGAGAGTGCCTAGTAACCCTACAGTGGTATCAGAGCCAAGCTAGAGCTTTAGGCGAAGTCTAGACGAAGTTTAAAGTCCGATCGAACCCCGAAACCCCATTTTGCACCCCTCTCTGGAATTTTTCTAAACATGTTGATTTTTTCGTATTAAAAATTCTCATAAAATTAAGCAGCGAATTATAAGGATTACTGTGAAAAACTAGCCCATAATACCTTCAAAGCGCCGCGGAACCGCGGTAATACCCTTGCTTGCGCGGCGGTTCCGCGGCCGTACAGTGTAATTAGGGTTTTCTTTCTTCACAGTAACATCCGTATGTATTTCTTGATTCTACTAGGAATTTTTAATTATGCTCAAGTGTTGAGTTTTCTAGAGATCTTTTGTATTCGTTGATTCGATCGAAAAGTTTTACTTCGTTTAAGATATTTCCGGGTAATTTAGAACGTGTTAAAAAATTCTAACGGATATCAATAACTCACTTTTTCCCGACCCGGAAAATTTCCAAGTGTTGGATTTTTCCTTAGTTAAAGAACGTTCTAAGTCATGCAAGTAACGCGGTGGACCCTATAGAAGAACACAAACCTTAACTCGATTATGTGACCGTCTGAACCGCCTCTAAACCTTAGGGTTTGGGGCAGTACGGCGTTGCCACATGTGAGGCGTTGGTTTGACCCTTCTACGGCTGGACCATTGGTACTGTGGCATGTGATGGATACTTTTTGAACCCCGCTCAAGTGTTGAGCTATTTGGGAAATCTTGGGTGTTTGTTTATTCGATCGGAAAGTTTAACATTGTCTATTTATCTGGAATGTGATATAATATTTGGAATCCACAAGTAGTTATGAGATAACTAATTTGAATATTATAAATCTAGCAGTTTAGTCTCATTTGATTGGTTGCCACGAGATTTTGATGTGATCAAAAGTCCGTCGCAATCACGTAGCGTACGCGGATACTCGCCGGGTAAACTTAATAGATAGCCATGCCCCATAGCCCCGACCAAGTGAATGTAGAAGAACCCCGTCGCCAAAAGCATCCGTTCGGGTGCTCGCGGCAGCGGTGTTCCGCCTTAGTGCACTTCGTTGACGGCATTCGGGGGTGTAGCCGTCTACTAAAGTTTGTGACGAGCATTCGATCAGGATGTCGGGAATCTTGTTGAATTGCCCGACTAGATATTGAAAAGTGTTTTCGAGATCGAGACTAAAATGCGGGGTTTATAATTGTTAGGCATGAGATGTCTAAGGAATTTATTTGGTTAGGCATGCGATGTCTAAAGAGGTTGCGGATTCCAACTGTTGTAGTTTTACACTTTGTTTCCTGTGACCGTAAGCGTAGTATGTGGTGTATCGCCGGCTTCGTTGCTATATATCAACGACAATCGGGATACACATACTTGCTTACGTTGATGATATGAGATATTATGTGTTGCTGTGATATGTTATATTGGATCGTCGTGTTCTGAATAGCCGGGGGTTTTATGTGAGATGAGAGTTTTTCTTTTTCATTCATGTAAAATTCTTTGTATGTAATATTCTTTTATTGGGGAACTTCAGGGCTGAGGATGATGTCACCATTGTATATTATTTACTTTTCCGCATTAGGATAGACCCATGGTGGGGAGCACAAGTAACAGGGTTCTAAGGTCCAGTGGGAGGCCATCTCGAGGAGTCGAAACCGGGTCTCCTAACCCTAGAATGGCAGTGTTGCTTGCCGCTCTCGTAGGGGTCTAGGGATGTGGGTTTGGCTATTCATCGCGACCGTGGAATCCGCATTTTATACAGGCTCGCATAAAACACGGAAATCCTTGTATATCCAATATTTCATATGTTATCTTCTGCTGCAATGTTCTGTGATGAGATCATATTACTGCCTGAGACGAATGTTTATATTATATATATGAGATATATGTTATATTGTAGATTTCGTTTCAAATGTGATGCTTGTGAAGCATAATAAAATGGGACTTCATTAATGAGATTAATGAAACTAAAAGAAACCTAAAAATGTTGTAGAAACTTATTTAAAAACTGGTAGCTCTAGTTCTTACTTTGCATAGCGGTGTTCCTTGTAGAACATCCAGCACCTTATTCGATAAGGAAAGAGCCGAGATCCCTTCACCGGGAGTGACCTCTTTAGCGAAACTAGCAGATGCTACAAACTCGGTTTGTCTTTTGATTGTTTTTATAGCTTTTGCTTTGCATAGTGATATTTATGAAATATCCTGAACCTTATTCGATGAGGAAAGAGCCGAGATCCCTTCACCGGGAGTGACCTCTTTAGCAAAACTAGAAAAGGCCTCAAAAACATTCTTTTTAAAATCACTCGATTCTACAACGATATCAAGTTCATTACGCAAAGGGTTTTCTTAAAGACCTATCGTAGCCCTCCGTCATTTCGGATAAGTAATAGTTAGTATTCGTGCTGCGTTTGTTGACCTCTGTCAAGGCGTAGTGTGCGGTAGCTGATTAGTGCTTATCTGTATAAACATATGATGTGATTGATTTAGGGTAGTCGTGCGACCTTGTTGACCTCTGTCAAGGGTCGTGCGGGTGGGTTTACTTCAATCAGGAAATGACGGGTTGAACTTGACTAGCAGCCTATGGTTTGTTGACCTCTGTCAAGGTCATAGGATGCTAGGGGTAAAATATTATTGGGAATTTCAAGAGTTGAAATTTGCAATGAGATTGCATACCTTCTATGAGATAGTTGGATCCCGATACCTACTGCGAGTAAGAGTTACTCCTGGGAGAGTTTTACACATTACAATTAGCCGATCAAGTAGGTGTCTAGAAAGGTGTTAACGGGGTTACGCCCCTGAGAAAACGAGGTTTACTTTAATTAGGTCTGTGCGAAAGCACGGGGAACCTCCCTCAAAGTACTGGCACTGGCCTGGCTGAAAGATTGGCGAACTTATAGAGTGTAATTAATCCCGGCTAGTCTTTCCTTTTAGGGTTTGAAGAAAGATTTGACTAAAACAGCGGGAGACATCCTGATTAGATATATTAATAACCAATCTAATCTTGTAAGAGCATACGCTGAGTGTTTTCTTCTATCTCTCTCCAGGTAGCGACCATGTCACGCCTTAATCAAGATAATAATACAGATGTATTGACCGAACCCGCTTGTTATACTGCGATAGAGAACGTCGGTCCCGCTCCAACTTATAATTGTTATAAGACGAAGCAGAAAATAGGGGATTACCAGAATTCCCGTGCCACCCAAACGAAGAAAGTGCATGCTGATGCATCTTCTTCGGGTGTGTTCATTACCGAGAACTGTTTCTCAGTATCCTTTACGTCTTGGGTATCAGATACCGGATCAGGATCCCGCAAATGTAATCTGTTACATGGGCTACAGAAAGGTAGAGAACTGAGAACGGATGATAAGTTTCAAGAGTTGGAAATGATGCAAGTGTTGCAGCCAAGTTTGTTGGCAGTTATCACCCTGTATTACCAGAATACATTGATTATGAACGAATGTTATTAGATACCGAACCTGATATACAACATCATATCAGTCTCTTTATTAGTAAAGAAGGATATAATTTTGTATTGTTGGATAATGTTTTGAACATTTCCTATATCAAGAGTTGATCGGTTCAGGCACATTATCTAAAAGCATAGACTTTCTAAATCAAACTACAGTTCTTAACGTACAGAACACACACAAGAGGAAGAGTTCAGAAATGAACGAATCCTTCTTGAGGCATTGTAGACTAGGTTATATCAATGCGACCCGACTAGCTGAAGTTACATAAAGATGCATATTTAAATTAGTTTGGATTTACATCTTGTAAAACTTACCAGTCATGTCACAAAGATAAGATGACCACAACTCCGTTTATTAGAAACAAAGAAAGAGTTAGTGAACTCTTGGGATTGATATATGTTGATGTATGAAGGTCCCATGTCTACACATGCCAAGACCGGTTCTTTGTACTTCATTACATTCATTGATTATCTCTCAAGATCCGGAAATATGTTCCTGTTGAAACACAAGTCTGGAACTTTTGAGAAATTCAATGAATATAAGTTAGAAGTAGAGAACCAAAAACGGGTAAAAGTATTATGTCCTTTGATGAGATCAAGGAGGAGAATACTTGAGCACGGAATTCCTGGACTATTCTAAAGGAGAATGAGATTCTCTCTCAGCATTACTCCTCCGCATGCACCACATCACGTCGGTGTATCGGGGCGGAGCAAACGCACCCTATGCGATATGGTGTGCTCTATGATAAGTACTACCGAGTAGCCTATTTTCTTGTAGGGTTATGCACTTGAGAAGTTGCATACCTATTGAATAGGGTTCCAACCAAATCAGATGCCTACCACTCCATATGTGATATGGTATGGTAAGAGCCCATCTCTTAAGGAAGTTAAGATTTGGGGTTGTCCGGCCTATGTTAAAAGCAAAATCCGGACAAGCTCGAGGCAAGGTCAGTTCTGCGGAAGTTTGTTGGATATCCCAAGTATTCGTAAGGGAATATCTTCTACCAAACTGGGGAACAAAAAGTGTTTTTGTTTCTCAGCATGCCACCTTTGTGAAAGGGAATTTCTTGTGAAGAAATTAGTGGTAATGAGGTAGAACTGGAAGGAGTTCCAGCTATACAAACTGTAGCTGATGATTTGGTAGAATCGGAGGATTCAATAGTTTCCAACGAACCTCAGCCTCTCCGCCGATCTGGTAGGGTTCCTCATCCACCTGAGATATTCTTCGATTTCACTATGACAATGAGAGCGAGGATTGCATCATGAGATGATGACCCAACTAGTTTCGAGCAGGCCATCAGGAGTGGTGACTCTGTGAGAATGGCTGGATGCTTAGCGATTTGAGATGGAATCCTTATACACCAACAAAGTATGGACTTTGGTTGCTTTATCTGAAGGGTTAAATCCCTATCAGGAGCAAGTATATCTTGAGAAGATTACTTGGTGTACTTGGAAAAGTTGAGACTTTCAAAGCTATGCTTGAGTCCATCCAGATCCTTCTTGCCACGGCTACCTACCATGACTGCGATATCTGGCGGTTGGGCGTCATGACAACTTTTCTAAATGATGATTTGGAAGAGAGCGTCTATAAGTACACAACCAGAGGGCTTCGTAGACAGTGGGAGCAGCGGAAATGTGAGCAAGATGTTTTTATGTGATAAATCAGGCATCGCGGAGTTGGAACGTCTGTTTTGATGAAGTAGTCAAAGAGTTTGACTTCATCAAAATGGTAGATGAATCTTGTATATACAAAAAGGTAGTAGAGAGTATGGTGGTGATCCTCGTAGAGTACGTGGATGACATACTCTTGATAGGGAAGGAGTTTTCTATGCTACGCTCGGTCAATCTCCTCTTATCACAAAGATTCTCCATAAAGGATCAGGCTGATACCTCCTAAATCCTGGGTTATGGATCTATGAGATAGATCTAATTGGATGTTAGGATTCTCACTAGTTGTAGTGAGATGGTATCAATCGATCCTGGGAAGAATCACTGGAAAGGTTCCAGGGTGATAAGGACGACTGAATGTCAGTCGCAAGCATTGTCTTTACCCTCAGTGGAGGGACGGTATGTTAGAAGAGTTCCAAGCTAGATACCGTGACTTACTAGACGATTAAAGGCAAGATACATCGTTACCAAGGATGCTACCAAAGAGGCAGTCTGGATATATTTTGGTTCATGAGATGAACTTCGTTCCTGCCATTGTGTGACAATGGAGTTGTGGCTTATGCCAAGGAACCCCCGTCCCATCTGTGATCCAGATATATTCTTAGGAAGTATCACCTGATCATGGAGATGTTTGATCTCCAGGTAGATCGAGGTTAGGAGAGTAGACACAGAGGACAACAGCGCGGATCTACTCACAAATGCCTATTTCCCAGTAGAGACTTTTATGGGATGGTTGAGTATGAGATACTTCAACCACAGTTTATTGTTGGGTATACGATACCACAACAGATGGCCCTAGTGCAAATGGGAGATTGTTAGTTATATGTATGTCCTAGAGGCCATTATTGTACATACGTTGTATATTGTAGTGGATGCTTGGACATATATAGGGAGGACTTTCTTGCTCGACATGATAGTATGCTATCTGGTTACTCTTTATCTTAACATGTACTCTGATTGTCTCTATGTTACATGTTGATAAAGCTCTTTAGGATGAGTACTTGACTACCAGGACTATGATGCAGGTCATACTAGTGGGGACAGTGTAGTCGCCAAGTACACCCTTCAAATGTTCCTAGTCGTGGGAGTACCGATATAGGGCATCGATACTCCAGAGTAGACTAGCGTATGCGCTTCTTGACCCATATGATGGGCGATGGATGATCCCATATCCATTGGTGTTTGACATCAGAGAAGGTATACGGGTGCTCAGTAAAGACTGGGTACACTGGACAGACTCGCCGAGAACTCCCAGATGGTATTATACCTCACATCAGATGGCAGTTCTCAGGCGACACTGGTACAGGTTAGTCTGCAGACCCGAGATCGTCATAGAGTCTTGTGTGATTCCCACTGTGCTTTGATTTCCATCATACCACGTCCAAGAGGGAGTGCAAAAAGGTGGCTTTTGGGTACAGTCCCGAATCACATGGAGGCAATAAGCGATAGGAGGGGTTTCGTCTCTCCCGGTATAGGGAGTTGATGTTGCGCTGTGTTCGATTGGCTATAACTGGAAATCCCTGGCCAGGATTGCTGAGATTTACTGGTAAGTGTTATCAGTAGTTTCTCGAACCGTTATGGACCTCATATCGACACGACTTATCAAGCTACTGGGGTCTGACGTTTACCACCCCTAGGCGAGATATGCGACATATCAGACGAAGAGACCGGACTGTACGGGAGTGTTACTGGTTGGATTCACGGGAGAAAGTACAGGCTTGCTTGTTGATCTTCTGATTGCTCAATACCTGGGTGGCTGTTACGTTTAGCTGACCGCTTGCAGCTTGTGGGTGTTTGATATGATCATCACCTACTGCCGGCGTATTGACGATTCTTTAGAGTCCTACACAGAGGTTTCCTGGCTCAGGCAAAACGGAGTAGGAGCACATATGTGATATGTGCGGGACCGAGAACAATACGTGTATGTGATACCGTATTAGATTCTCGCGATATATGATATCGGCCGGGTATATGTGATATAGCCGGGTCATCGGATCAATTGTTGATTCGATGAACTGATACAGATTATATTAGTCGGTTATTTGTGAAATAGCCGGATTATCGGATCAAGTGTTGATTCGATAATTTAATATATAATTATATATTTGATATATTAAATTACATTAACTAATATAAGCTCACTAAAAGATTCTTTTTCTCACTCGGGTAATACATTGATATATATGCGATATATGTTAATTGTATTATTTTTTTTTGTTACAATAAATATTGTATATGTGATATATAATATTGTAATAAGTTATGATTACTAATACAACATGCTTAGTGGAGATTAAACATGGTTAGGGTTTGATTTGGGTTAAACTTTTCTAGAAGCTTCTAGAAGCTTTTATTTTGTTTCTTGCAAAGATATTTTGTTTAGATATTTTGCTTGATATTTCCTAACCCAACCCACACCCTTTAACCCTAGCCAAATCTCTACAATGGTTAAGTCCTTCTTGACTTAACCATGGTTGCGTTTGTAATTATAACAACAATTCATTATTCATCACAAAGGACTAGATCATCTTCTTCCTTCTTCTTCCTTGCATGAAAAGCTTTCTAGCTTTTTGTGAAGTGATGAAAATGAGGGAGAAATAGAAAATAAATGAGAGCGAAATTCCTACTTCATCATCCTCATCTATTCTAGCCACTTAGATTAGGGTGTTTGCTTTGCTAATACTTGATTAGCAAAGCAAGAGCTTGGGTTTGAGTTTCTTCAAGGTATATCATCTTTGTTATCGAAGATCGGAAGCAAGCTTGCATCTTTCTTTTGTGGAGCCTCTCTAGAGTCCGGATACTCGATGATCGCAGCGATGGGGCCTCAACACGGAGCTTTAGAAGTGAAGGAACGGATTACAAAGGTTGTAATCCCAAACTCTTAGAAGTAAAGTTGTTTACTTGCATATTTCACTTAATCTCTAGTCTATGATCTTGGTTAGGGTTGTTCGGCACGTCTAAATTTTAAATCGGACATGGTCGATACCTTGTAGACCCTTATGAGAGTGCCTAGTAACCCTACATATTGTATTGATTGTATTGATTGTACGGAATGTATTATGTTATATTGTCTTGTATTGTAAATTGAATATTGATGGATGACTTGCCGAAACCATGATATCAGTAATGGAACGGATCTAACGGATGAACATGTAGATGGAATATATCCATGGTTCGGGTCAGTCAATATAGATTGAATAGATTGAATGGATGTATTAATATTGAATCATGTTGTATTGTAGTTTGTACTTGAATCATATTCAAGTCAGATTGATTAGATTGAGACTCAGTCCGAGTCAGTCAATTAGAAAAGAAATTGAAGTCCTAAATTAAGTTTTGGTGTTATCGGTAACTGCTGCACATGGACGGCAGGATTTGTGTTTTTTTCCAAGACAATTACCGTGTTGATAACACCGTTTGTTAAGTTGTCTATCTTAAATAGGCAAGCACCCATATCTCCGGCTCCCTGAGGCTCAAGAGACTGGTCCCGCTTAAACCTATGTTTACTAGGGTGGTTATTGTAATTTAGTATAACTTGAGGGGTTTTATGTAAAATAGTTTTTATATACTTCCAAAATATACCTCAAGTATTTAATTATCGTCTTTAGAGTTTTCATAAATGTTTCTTTTAATCAATGTGAAATTTCTAGTGAATATGACCTAGTTTTTAAAGTATAAGGTATTTATTTGAAATATTGGAATTGTATGGTATTTTCCTGTAAATGGGATGTTTTCCTTGAATTTTGAAAATGTGGAATATTATAAATATTAAAAATAGATATTTTGATATTAATTACATATATATTTATTTATTAACAATATAAGATTTATTTATAATAGAAATCATATTTTCTAAAGAAAAATGTATTAAAAATCTTTCGAAATCGTATGCACCTTGTGGAGATCTGCATCTCACTCTACTAGACCCGAGGATGTGCGATAATTCGCACCATACCGAACGGGTTCCCCAAAATGGGTTATAGAGGCGTAATTGCAATGATTTGTTAAATACACTTCTTATAGAAAATGTTTTATAAGTTGAAGGTAGTTATATGTAAAGCCGTATTTTTCCAAATTCCATCGTGCTATGTTAGATATGTGTGTTGTGAGGAGGTAGGTCATTACCTCGTGAGTTTTCTAAGGTAATACGGTTTAAAAAGTTTAAGCATGTTGAAATGAAACATGAAGGCATTTTAATGTAAAAGTGGAATAAAACTTGCTACGGTTATTATTTTGTTGTCAAACTTGTTCTATTGTTTTTGTTAATGATTACAAAACAATATATCAAAAGTTGTAGATTTTTTATTAAGAAAAAGTTGTATTTTTAAAAGAAAAGAAAATTGGAAGCTGGATAACTCCGCTTCCGACACGTTTTGAGAAGGTAAAGTTTGAGAATAGCAAGAGAGAGAGAAGGGGGACTTACTAGTTTGTTGGACTAGAGGAGAGAAAGAGAAGGAGGTGGGAGGTGCAGGTGTGTCATTTCGTCGTCGGAAACTCCTTGAGTTGTCGCCGGAAGTTCGTCGGATCTTCGCCCTTTGCTAACACTACTTGCACACAAAAGACTTGGGAATTTTCTTGAGTGTTTGGGCAGGGATTTGTGAGCGAGGAGGGGTGATTTGAGGGTGGTATTTATAGGAAAAACTAGGGTTTAGTGTGAATGAATAATGCATTAAAATAGAATTTAAAAGGTTGTATTATTCTCTGTAAATGTGCAGAGTAAATAAGCATACCGGGGTTGAAGGGGTAGTCCAAGGGTCTAGGGTTTTAAAAAAATGGGGTTTGGGCATGGGAAAACCGGCGGGGCCGGCCCGATCGTCAATCTCACTGGTCCAATCTTTGGGTTGGGGCTCTGGATTTTTGGCACGTGTCCCTGACGGTCTAAATACCAATTTGCACATATTTGTTTAGGTTGTGACTCTTGGTTTTACGTGTTATGCACGTGTAGAGTTTTGGGCTTCTAAAAGATTAAAAGAATTTAAAATAAAAAGAATATGCGGCTGATGGGATTTAAACTCTGGTGCTTTAGTTCAGCAGTGTAAGGCCTTACCAATGAGCTACAAGCTCCTTCTTGCTGTTCTAAATCAAAACAAACTTATAACTCAGGTTCAGGCTTAGGTGTCCCTTTCTGTATTTTAAAAAAAATCGTACAGAAAGTTTAGGGTTGTTACAGCCCAGCAGCTAGATTACAACAAGGGCGTCCCCATCGAAACCTTTTTAGTTGAGCCTACTCTCTCGCTGGAGGCCACCCGCAACGTTATCCATCATTTCATGCGGTTAAATACTAGTTCTCTCTTCATGATCCCCGAGCCCAACTACCTTCCAAGGCCCGTGGGACCCTTCAAGGTCTGGTATCACCACCGGGTTAGTCCTATCATCGCAGAGGAGAGACGGGGTGCTCTTCGAGTGTAAAGCCTCTGCTCTAGCTCAAGCCATCAGCGCCCCATTGCGGCCACGGTCGGTTGTTCGCCCTCCTCTGAGGGACAGCGATTCAGTGCTCATTCCTAAAGCTGCTTGGGCAGAATCAGTCCCCCGTACTGCTGGTATGCCGGTTCGCACTAGAGTCGGAGCAAAGACTCCTGATAACATACCGGCAGTGGCGTCACCAAAGGCGGATACCGAAGGCGAGATTGGGCATCGCCGTGCAAATGTGCCGAATGGGAGGAAGCGCCCCGCTACTAGTGCTAGCTCGGGCCCTAAAAAGAGGAAGAAATCGGCCGTCTGTTTACTCAATGCTTTTCTTGAGTCTGAACCTCTTACTCATGAAGAGTCTATATCTGCACATGAACCGGACGACGGTCTCCTCTTTCCTAGTACATCCACCGAGGAGGCCGCTCAGTTGGCCAAGGCTTTGAAGCGTTCACAGGATGAAGCCGAAAATGTGCGCCCCAAGAAGGGATGCTTTCCTCTGTTGAATTCTGTGGTGTTGACCCATCCGCGACTATGTTACCAGCGGTTCCTTTGACACTGGAAGAAGAATGGGTTCTCAAACAGCCAATATCGGCCGCTTCTGAAGACGAGGCTGCTCCAAAGGCAGGTAAGGATTTATCTTCGATCGAAGCCCGACGAGCGCGACTAAACAGAAAAGAGCAGCGGCTCGAAAAGGCCATACTTCAGGCTCCCTGGCGTATCGGTATGTATCTTTTACGTCCTTCTCAGCAGATAATTTATATTGCTTTCATATCGTATTCGTCTTTACATATTTTTCCTTTGTAGGGCCTTCTCTGGCGGGCGTGTATGGTGTTTTTAGTCACCCCATTGAGATGGGAATATACGCGCGCTTGTCAGACGTACTACAGATTCCCCCTGCCTAGGATAGGCGGGGGTTTATTGATTGTGGGGATCCGAATCTCTAGCGGCCGCGGACTAAACTGCCGTTAGTTACCACTCGCCTTTGGAGCGAGACGCCTTTGGAGCGAGAGAACCTCCGATTGACGGGTCAAACTGGTCATGCGAACTCGATGTGCAATGTTGTGTTTTGAAGGGGTTTTGGATATATCGGGGGCCCCGCAAAGTTTTTACGGGGGTCCCGCTACCCGGATAGCGGGCTGGGGTCAAAAGGGCTAGTAGCCCCCTTGCGGGGTGCGGGGCAGCGCCCCGTTAGAAATTTTTTCTAACGGGGGAGGTATTTTTAGTGTGGAGTGTATATAAAATAAGGGGGGAAATGGCGTCCAAAGGATGCGTGAGCGCCAGTGTCTCACGTTTATAGCACGCGGACGCTGGGTGCTGGGCACTGGGGCCCACACGTGTGTGCCGGGTGCCGGCTTCCCACGTGCTTGGCACGCGGGCGCTGGGCGTCAGTAGGAAAAGGGACTTTGTCCCTGCACTGGGCGCTGTGTTCCCGATTTGACTTCTGGAGTTAAACTCCTAAAAAGAGATTAATTTATGGAATTGAACTCCAACAGATCTTGAATGGAGTTAAACTCTTAGAAATGTTTAGAAATGATCAAAGGGGGCCCCTTTGTTTCTCTCCCCTTTGGCCCTGGATCTGCCTAAGATGGGATTTTTGGAGATGGGTCTCTTTCTTCTTCCTCTCGGTTGGCCGGATCTTGGAGAAAGGAGGCGAGTTTTAAAAATCTCCTCCTTTTGAGATCTGATGGAAGATCTAAGCTCCCCTTTGTGGGTTTTGTGGTGAAAAACTATTTATTTTTGGAAAAAGAAGAGTAAAACTCTTGATTTAATTTTAAAGGGAAAGAAGGTTGTAGAACCTTGAGGAAGGAGAAGGAGGCACATACCCTAATTTTTGATAGAGAGAAAAAGTTGTTGAGATATTTTCATCATCTTTGCTTTTATAGGCTACACACTTTACATATAGCCCCTTGGGCTTTTCAAAATGGTATTTTGCCCATCCTATACCTCACGTGCTCATTTCTTTTACACATGAGCCATGGGTTTTACAAAAAATTGGTTTTATGTCCATTTTTCTTACATTTATTCATAAAATAAAAAAGGAAATACACCAAAATTATTTATTACAAAATTTTTATTTTGGCATAGGAGAGGCTGGCCGCTTCATGTTCGGGCTCGACCCGGGCATTAGCCCACTTGACCTGGGCTTGGGCCCACTTGGCTTTGGGATGACTTTGATTTTAGCTTGGTCAACCGGGGTGTAAATTTTGACCCCAACAAATTGCCCCCATCAATAAATGCACACCACATATATGGGTTGTGTGCATGAAATTAATGGATCTTCTTTCGCGTGGAGGTTGATTTATTTGGTTTCCATTTTGACGGCGTGGAGGTCGTTTCTGCCATTTTAGCGACATGGACGGTCGGTCCTGCCCTTTTTGCGACTTGGACGGTTGGTGATGCCATTTTTGCGACATGGACAGTCGGTGCTGCCCTTTTTGTGACTTGGACGGTCGGTGCTGCCCTTTTTGCGACATGGACGATCAGTGCTGCCCTTTTTGCGACTTGGACGGTCGATGATGCCTTTTTTACGACTTGGACGGTCGGTTCTGCCATTTTAGCGACGTGGACGGTCGGTGCTACCCTTTTAGCGACTTGGACGGTCGGTGCTGCCATTTTAATGATGTGGACGGTCGGTTCTGCCCTTTTTGTGATTTGGGCGGTTAGTGCTGCCATTTTTGCGACATGGACGGTTGGTGCTGCCCTTTTTGTGACTTGCACGGTCGATGCTGCCTTTTTTGCGACTTGGACTGTCGGTTCTGCCATTTTAGCGACGTGGACGGTCGGTGCTGCCCTTTTAGCGACTTGGACGGTCGGTGCTGCCCTTTTTGAGACTTGGACGGTCGGTGCTGCCATTTTAGCGACGTGGACGGTCGGTGCTGCCCTTTTAGCGACTTGAATGGTCGATGCTGCCATTTTAAAGATGTGGACGGTCGGTTCTGCCATTTTTGCGACTTGAATGGTCGGTGACTTGCTCCGCTTCTTACGGTGTCGGGATTTGATTTGACTTGCTCCGCTTTCTGCGATGTCGAGGTTGACGTTGACTTGCTCCACTTCTTGCGGTGTCGGGGTTTGATTTGACTTGCTCCGCTTTCTGCGGTGTCGCGGTTGAAGTTGACTTGCTCCGCTTCTTGCGGTGTCGGGATGACTTGACTTGCTCCGCTTCTTGCGGCGTCGAGATTGGATTTTGACTTGCTCCGCTTTTTGCGGTGTCAGGGTTGAAGTTGACTTGCTCCGCTTTCTGCGGTGTCTGGATTCGACTTGTTTCCGAGGTGGAGCTTGATTCCGCCAGGGAAGTTGTTGGTTGTCTTGCTGATTGTGATTTGGGTTGACATCAGCATCGCTACACTGGAATATGGTAGCAGGAGCGAATCATCATCAGCCATGAGAGGATTTGGGGATTTTGGTTTTGTTTTGGCATCAGCACCGCTACACTGGAATATGGTACCAGGAGCGAATCATCATTTGCTGTGAGGGGATTTCCCTAGTTCCCAGTTTAACGACTTAGGGGTCATCTGTTCCCAGTTTAACGACTTAGGGGTGTATTGGATTAGAGTTTGGGATTTTGGGGTTAGGGTAGGCATCAGCGTTGCTAACACTGAAGCACATGTGCTAGGAGCAATTCATCACTTGCCCCGGAAGGATTTGGGATTTGGTTTTTGGGTCGGCATCAACACCGCTAACACTGAAGCAATGCCAGGAGCGACTCATCATTTGCCGTTGGAAAAACTTAGGATTTAGGTTTTGGGTCGGCATCGGCACCGCTAACACTGAAGCAATGTGATTGTTGAGAAATTATCGACTGTGTAAATCGAATAAAACGAATGAGTTTCTTTGTGTCGGTAATTAGAAAATTGAATATAGTTCACAATCAAAGAATTATATTTGACCGCAATCAACTACAGTGTCGGATGTAGATTATAAGTGAGTGCGGATCGTCCACAGGGATTGTGCGATTCATTTTTATATTTGATTTGTTTGAATTGAAAAGTTAATCGAAAAGAAAAAAAAACATGATTCAATATTTTATCGATTGATTCAGGTGTCACTAATCTAATCAAGAATCAAGAAAATGATAAACAATCGAGAATAGGGTTTCGATGATATTTCCAACCAAATGTCAAGAATCTAAATGAGGCTCGTAGGAATCGATCGGATCTATAGACGTGATGTAATCTCAAGATATCGTGTTCTTGTCCTTCGAAGAATTGATACTAGATCGATGATGATCGACGAGAGTTAGGGCTTTCTCGTGAAACTAGGGTTTCATCATTTAACCCTTGTTCTTTCGTCGATATCATTCACATTCTAGCCTCTAGCAATTTCAAGAAACGATCGTAACTCCCCAATTTCGAGCGATATCAATCAAGAAAGCATCACAACAAAATTAGGTCGTCGATTCTTGAACTTGCTAGGGTTTACAAAACTCGTAGGAATCAAGAATCGTTTTCAGATATATTACATCATCATTCTATTGATCGTCTCGACTCCTCGACGAGCGGAGTATTACTCAAACATCACAACAAGAACTACAACTACAAATTAAGATCAAATCATGATGCAAGAATTTAAAGAAAACAAGATAAAAGAATATCACCTTTTATTTATATCAACAATTTCATTATAGTCGCTCAAGAACTACAAGAGGAAGAACTCGATTGTCGAATTGGCTTCGCTTTTCTCCGCGAGTCGTGGATCGGTTTGGACCACTTGCTCTGTTGAAGATCGGCTCCGCTCCTAAAAGATTGAAGGGCTTCTTACTTGATTTGGTACTCGGGAATCTTGGCTTTGGATTGGAATTAGGGTTAGGGTTTACACAAGTCTTGTCACTAGACTTGTGGAAGAAGATGACGAAAGAGGTAAATGATTAAGAGATTGAAGAAGTAGAGATTGAATGGCTCTAGATTTATCTAGATCGATCCCCCCTTCACCCTAGGTCTAGGCTTATATTTATAGACTTCCTAAACCCTAGGTCTAGGTTTGAAATTACAATTCCCTCCAAAAGTTTGTTGAGGAGCTTCTAGAATTAGTTTGTTAGGAGCTAGCTTAAGCTTTAAACTAGGATTAATTAAGCATTAGAAACCCTAGTTTGCTGATCTGGCAGAAGTCTCTGGAGTCTTCTAGAACTTGGAGTGCATTTATGAGTTGTAGCCACTGATAGAAGAATTTTGCACCAAATTTGGGAAGCTAACTCCTTGGACCCACCGCGGATCCGCGGCGAAAGCAGGCTTCTGCCGCGGATCCGCGGCTCTTTGTGGGGCTTGGGCTTTAGGCTTTCTGGTATGGTCTTGGGATGATATTTGGGGCTTTATCGGATGTGTTGATTTGTGTTTTGCATTTTGGATTGCTGCCAGAACTGAAATCATTTGAGTTGGCGTAATGTTTGATCAGCACCATGTAAATTTTTGGCTTTACTTCTGGGTTTTCCTGCACAGATCTCAAAACAAGCGTTAAGCAATATAGGGATGATGCGATGCCATGAAATGCAGTCAATTTTCTTTATAGTGCCGGTTTTAGAGTCTAACACATGCAATCTGATATTTAATGACTGATTTGCTAATATGTGAAATATGAATATCGTACACTTCTAAATGAATGCAAATGATAAGGAAATTGCCGGTTAAAAGATGCAGTATTTTCGACTGATCACAATGCCAGGAGCGACTCATCATTTGCCATTGCTCGATGGGGAGCGATGGCTTAGGAGACAGGTTTAGATCTCTATCACCTAAGAATTTTCAATTTTATGAGCCGTAAGGGTCTCATAAAAGCATTTTTTCCCTACGAGTCGAGAGGATCTCGCAGGTGTATTTCTCCCTAGGAATTATGAGGATTCCTAAGTGTGTTTCTCCTTTGTGAGTCGTAAGGATCTCACGCGGGGATTTTCTCCTCACAAGGTTGAGAGGACTTTGCGAGTGTATTTCATCTCTTTTTTTTACGAGTTTGCGCCCTTTCGGGTTTTCACAAACTCGCCGGTAGTCCTGTTGTTTTTTTACTCACGGAGCCCTTTCGGGTTTTCATCCGTGACCGTATTGCTTATGGACATACCCTTTTTTTGGCGAATCTTCATTGTTGGTGGGACTTTAAATGTAGTCTCGCCGCTAACACTTAGGAAAGATAGGGGTCGTTTATACCCGTGGATTGTATACGGTTTTACAGGATGTATGATCAAGACCGTAGGGCCGGTGTGCTCAATTCACCTGCGACTTGAAGCATTCACGTATAGTATTTCTGGAGATATTGGCCTTTGATAGGTGGCATGGGCCTTTCTCCCTCGGCATTTATCAGCTGCTAGGATCCTCCATCAAACACTTTCTCGATGACGTATGGTCCTTCCCAGTTTGGCTCGAATTTTCCCTTGACATGTCGATTGGGGATGATCGGTCTTTTGAGGACTAACACCAATTCACCTTTCTTGAAAGCGCGGAGACGGGCCATCTTGTCATAAGCCCGTGACATTTGGTCTCGGTATAGCTCCAAATTTTGCTGCACCGCGAGCCTCCTTTCTTCTAGGGCATCAAGCTCTTCAAGCCGAAGGAGGATGTTTCCCTCCTCCATCAACTCGTGTTGGACGGCCAATCGTAAGCTTGGAACATCGACTTTGAGCGGGAGGATTGCTTCCACTCCGAAGAGTAGTGAGTATGGAGTGGACTGAGTTTGAGTGTGGTGTGTGGTACGATATGCCCACAACGCCTCGTGAAGTTTGAGATTCCAGTCTTTCTTGTTGGCTGGAGTATTTTTTTCTCAGGAGCTTGCATAGAGTTTTATTGAAGGCTTCAGCTAGTCCATTGGCTCTTGGATTATAGATGGAGGAATATCTCCAGTCTATCTTGTACTGAGTAGCGAACCTTGATATTTTGAAGCTCTTGAAAGAAGGCCCTTGTTAGAAATGATTCTTCCAGGTGTACCGAAGCGGTATAGGATATTATGCCGGAAGAATGCCATATTATCTTCTGTCTTGACTTCTTTTCGTGGGACAGCTTCAGCCCATCTGTAGAAGTATTCAGTTGCAGCCAATATGAACCGGTGGCCTTTGGATGACGGAGGATCAATTGGACCAACTATGTCGGTGCCCCAAACTTCGAAAGGCCATGACGCCACCGTAGTTAGCTGCGGATTAGGATGCTTATGAATGAAGTCACCGTGAATTTGGCAAAGATGTCACCTCTTCGCATGCTCTTCGCAATCCCTTATCATGGTGGGCCAGTAATATCCAAGTCGTTTGATCTGAAGCCGCATTTTGGAGCCGGACTGGTGAGCCCCGCAGATGTCCGAGTGAACTTCTTTCATGACTTTTTGGGTTTCGGCCGATGACAGGCACCTGAGCCAGAGTTGGTTATATAATCTGCGATATAGCGTATTATTTACAAACATGTATCGGAGAGCTCTCTTCTTCAGCTGAAACCTCGTAGATTTTTCTTCGGGCAGCTTATCGTATCGGAGGTACTCTATGAATGGTCCTCTTCAATCGGGCTCGTCTTGAATGATCGAAGTTTCTTCGGCAGGATTGTTCTCTTGTTCTACGCTTTCTTCTTCACGCAAAGATACTGGAGGTAGAATTTGCCGGCTTCTGACTGTGATTAGAATTTCGTCCATGTCAGGATCAGCTAGCTCTTTAGCTAGGCGAGCGAGTATGTCGGCTTTTCCGTTCAACGTTCTAGGGACTCTCATTAGTTCAATGTGAGTGAACCGTTTCAAGAGTTCCACCACTCGGCTTCTATATCGAGATAACTCGGGTTTGTATATCTTATAGTCGCCGCTTACTTGGTTGATGACAAGCTGGGAATCACCGTAGACTCGTAGCCGAAGGATTTCCATTTCTATGGTGAGCTCCAAACCGGCTATCAGAGCTTCATACTCAGCCTAATTGTTTGTGCGAGGCTCAGTGAGAGCAAAAGAACGTCGTAGGGTTCCCATAGATGGCGTGATGAACACCAATCCTATCCTTGCTTTTATCTACGGGATGCTTGATTTGCTGGAGGTCCTGACTAATGAGGCTCCATCGAAGTAGAGCTCCCAACATGGCTCGTCATCCTCAAGGAGCAGCACTTGTTCGTCGGGTAACTCGCAATTGAGCGGCGACCCTTCTGGTATGGGAAGAGCAGCAAGGAATTCAGCGAGGGCTTGCCCTTTTACTGCTTTCTTAGGAGTATAAATTATGTCAAATTCAAGCAGCATGACAGCCCATCTCGCCATTCTACAGGCTAGGCTTGCTTTGGTCATTAAGTGTTTGAGCGGGTCGACCTTGTAGATCAGCATAACCCGATGAACAAGCAGATAGTGCCTCAGCTTTTTCACAGCGAATATTAGAGCTAGGCATTGCTTTTCAATGGGGGAATAGTTGTGTTCCGCCCCAACTAAAGTTTGACTAAGGTAGTAGAGGGCATTTTCTTTTCCCTCCTCATTGTTCTGGACAAAGAGTGCACCGAGTGATTCATCTAGTGCGGCAGTATAGAGAATCAACGGTTTATTTGAAATAGGAGAAGCAAGCACTGGAGGGTGCAACAATTACTGTTTGATGCTTTCGAACGCTCCTCGACATTCGGCATCCCAGACAAAAGGAGCTCTTTTCTTCATGAGCTTTGAGAAGGGCCTATATCTCCTCGATAAATTTGAGATAAATCTTCATATATAAGCAAGCTTGCCTTGAAAAGATCTTAGCTGCATCAGACTCTTTGGAGAGGGGGCATCTCCATGATGGCCTTTATCTTGGATGGATTAACTTCGATCCCCCGATGTCGGACTATAAAACCCAGAAATTTTCCCAATGACACGCCAAAAGCGCACTTTAGTGGATTTATCTTCAGATCGTATTCTCTCAATCTGGTGAAAACGGTTCTAAGATCTTGAATGTGATCGGCCTTAGCTTTAGTCTTGACGACCAGATCATCAACATAGCATTCGATAACTTTATGGATTAGGTCATCAAAGAAATTGGTTATTGCCCTTTGATATGTAGCACCTGTGTTCTTCAGTCCGAACGACATCACTTTGTAACAGTATATGCCGATCAGGGTTTGAAATGTTGTATGCTTCTCATCCTTAGGTGACATTTTTATCTGATTGTACCCAGACGAACCGTCCATGAAAGTGAACAGCTCGTAATTTGAGGTGTCATTGACCATCATTTCCATGACCGGAAGCGGGAAATCATCTTTAGGGCATGCCTTGTTAAGGTCCCTGAATCGACGCAAACTCGGATCTGTCCATTTTTCTTCTTTACTGGGACAATGCATGCGATCCAGTCTGCGTAATTCTCTTCCCTGATGAAGCCAGCATCGATATGTTTCTTAGTTTCCTTGATGACCCTTTCTTCCAGCTCCCTTCTCATTCTTCGAGGAGATTATTTGACAGGCTTGGCATCAGGAGATATAGCCAGCTTATGCATGGCCACTTCAGGGGAGAGGCCAGGCATTTCTCTGTACGTCCACGCGAAGCAGTCGGCGAACTCATGCAGCAGGGCAATTATCTCTCTTTCATTTTCTCTGACAAGAGTGAGCTGATGTAGGTCGGCCTTGGATTATCAGGCGTTCCCAAACTTATCTCGGTTAGCTCATCGAAGGTTGCTTGTCCACCATCTTTGAGCTCTTGAGGAGCTTCTTCTGGCTCGGCTATCTCGTCATCATCATTTGACCTTTCGCTGGCTTCACCAACATGGATCATGTAGCATACCTTGGAATCAGGCTGGATGAAACCTATGCCCTGTCTATCTGGAATTCTTCCATCGATGAGTGCTCGGACCTGAGGCGGATGCCATAGCCCTTCGTAAAACTTTGCTTTGGAGTCCGTTTGATATAGCCGACACCCGCACTTTTTAAAGTATTCCCGCATCTCGGGCGCATAATATCTGGGATTGAGGACGGCCCTTATGCCTCTCTTGTATGGAAGGCACGCAACAGACAAATCGTCCGGGTACACAACAGGATTTGACCCATAAAACAGGATGCCCTTCTGTCCACTTTTCCTTCCGGGAACGTAGAAAGTTTTCAGCTGGTCCACGGTGGAGACTGACAATGCATCGATCTCTTTGCACATCTGCTCCGGCACCCTTGTGACGGCTAGGGACCCTTCTGCAATTTCGAAGGTCTCTCATAGTTTTTCTCGTTGCATAGGGGCCCAGTCTGCACAGCTGTTGCTAGGCGGGTCTTCTTCCTCTAACTCTTCAGTGTCGCTGCCTAAAAAGAGGGCGGATTTTGCTGTCAGATGGTCTTTCAGTATCATATTCGTCCGTATCGCTACCGAAATGAGGGTGAGTTTTACGGAAGGACGGACTTCCAGCGTCAGATTCATCAGTGTCACTGCTGAAATGCGTACGCACTTGGGGTTTTTCTTTTGAAAGTGACAGCCGGCTCAGATATGCTTTTGAGCTTCGGAGCCGTTCTGTCCTTGGTCAGTCGTGGCTCAGCACTTTGGAGGTTCACAAAGTATCGAGAATCTTCATATCGGACTTCATGCACACTGAAAGGCTAGATGTCTCCGTCAATGCGTCTTTCTTCGCCATTTTTAGTATACTTCATGCATTGATGGAGAGTTGACGGAACGATGCTGTAATCATGGAGCCACGGCCGTCCCAAAAGAGTTTTATAAGACGTGTCAGCATCGATCACGTATATCTTAGCTTCGGTTTGTAGATCCCCAAATTTGATTGGCAGAGCTATAGAGCTCAGAACTTGCTGGCAGTTTTGATTGAAGCCTTGAATGACAATCCTTTCCCTTGACAGGTGTCGGACGTCCATTGACAAACACTTCAGAGTCTGCAAGTTCATGATATTCACCGAGGATCCCGGATCAATCAATATGCGATTAATCTAATCTCCGTCGCTGTACCCGGTCACGTAAAGCGGCCGATTATGCTCAGCTGTTCCCAGTAGCAAGTCTTCGTCCTTAAACGTGACTGCAGTGGCATGCAGAGCATACTGGGCTTCTTTCATATTAATTTCCACAAAGCGATCCTGATACCGCTCAAGGTTTTGTAGAGCGTAAATGAGAACATCTCTAAGCTCTTTAGATAGGACCAAGGTATCGTTGATGCTCAGGAGAGATGGAAGCTTCCGGAGATGAGCCAAGACATTGTAGTCCACTGAGGAAGGACTTGAGTTTTCATTAGACGGTTCTCTGCCATCTTCCTCATTAGCCACCTGTTTTTCCTTTCCTTTTGGGGCGTTGCCCTGATTTGGCGGTAGAGCCCTACCGCTTCTGAGCTGGATTTGGTTGGCCTTTGTGGCGAGCCTCTCGTCCTCTTCGGGAAAACAGAGTTCCTCCTCAGAGTTGTTGCCAAGATGGATGGCGTAGCAGGTCACTATAGGGATCTCTTCATTGGGGTCTTCTTCTAACTCCTTCAGAATCTCAGCCGCTTCTACAGGGAATAACTCTTTCCTTTGAATTAAAGTTCTTTCCTTTTGTTCATAGTCTTCGAGGGAATCGATATATTTTTGAATGGTCGATCTCCCTGCAGACTCTATTTCACGTCGAGCTGTACTTTTCTTCTTCTTGAGCTTTTTGGATTTTGAGCCTGATTGAGCCGAATTGGCAGCTAAATGGTGGGCTTCTTCTTCCCTTCCCATTTTGTTCTGGGTTCTTTCCGAAGTAACTTTATCATCTTCTTCATCTTATTAGATATGTGCGTACTCCACGGAGGCTGCGGTGAGTCAGTTTCATTTCTCAGGGCAGCGGGTTCAGCTGTCTGCTCCCAGAAGGCTTCAGCTTGTGTCTGTATAAAGTCGGTGGTTGCAACTTGATTGTTCACCAACACACTCTTGGACAGCTCGATCTCTCCAATCTTGTACTACTTCTCGACCCAGTCTTTGAAGATATAGCAATCCTCGATCGCATGGCTCACTACTCTGTGGTACAGACAATACAGTGGATTGTCGGTCATTTTTGCTTTGTGGGGTCTCTTCGACTCCGGCAATTATAGACCATTGTTCAAGGCATCTTTGAATATCTCGCGGACCTTGTCCTTTCTAAAAGTGTAAACCTTGTTCTTTTTCTCATCTAGGGAAGGCTCTTCTCCTCCCAGCAATGGCTTTCGAGACCGGTTGGTTTTGGAATCGTCTGCCTTTCGCTTGTCTTCATTGTCGGACGCATTGAAGACATTGGTACTGCTGGAATTTCCGCTTCTATGGTTGTCGTCCCTCTTGCTTTTCCAAGTCTTGTCTCTCGTAGAGCCTGGGGTAGACTCTTGCTTCGAGCGTTCCAGCATTTGGACTTTCTTGGTTAGCTCCTGAAACGTCTTGAGACCTACTGTACACAAGAATGGGACCATCTAATTGCTGAGGTTCCCAATGAGAAGGCTGACGGACTGGTCCAGCTCCAGCGGCGGTTCGCACTTGACCGTGAGATTACGCCATCGGGCGATAAAGTCGGTGTTGCTTTCATTCTTCCCTGGCTTGGTCCTCACAATGTCAGCAATGGAGATTTTATCACTGACAATCATGAACCTTTTCCGAAACAAAGACTCCATTTGGGCAAAGGTAATGACGGACCCTTCTGGTATACTCACGTACCAGTCGAAAGCGACACCGGTCAGGCTGTTGACAAACTGACAAAGAAGAAACGCGTCATTGCCCCCTGTGTTTCCGCATGATGCTTTAAAGTGGGCGACATGCTGATTTGCGTTTCCCATCCCGTCAAATCTTCCAAACATAGGAATGACGTAGCCGCTTGGGAACTTGATCAGATCGTACTGTGTGGGATACGGCCGTCCACTACTGCTGATTTCTTTCTGAGCTTCGGCTTCGGCTACCAGTGTTCTAACCTTGCTAGTGACCAAATCCATTATCCGATCTTGTGTTAGCGGGATGGTGCTATCTGGGGCCAAGGCGTCCCCAGAAGAGGAATGTGACCGGCTTTCGTGCGGCTCGCCCAATTTTGGACCCAAGGGGACATGCATCGGTTGCTTCGAGTTGTCATCACCCGGCTCATGGGTAGAGACTTGTGCTTGATTGGGAGGCGCTCGAGCAATTTGAGCCATGAGCTGCATCACAACGTTCATTAGGTCGTTAATTTTCGAATTGAGCTTGGCTATCTCTTTATCTTTGCTCCTGAGCTGCTTTCGAAGCTCTTGAAGCAGCTCTTGCTCTGCGGTCCTTAGGCGGAAAGTCGGCTCTTCCTCGCTGTCCGAGCTCGACTGCATATGGACCGAGGGGTCCTTCTGCCTATCATCCTCGTCAAGAGGGTTTTCATTATCCAGCAGAGGCGGCTGTTCTTGGGAAGCGGCAACCACATTCAAGCCAGATTGGACTTGGGATGTGGTGGCCCCATCCTTGCTTTTGCTGCGAAGGTTGTCACTGGGGCGCGTGCCTGCCACATAGACCGTGTGGACAACATATCCGTCCATCATTTCATTATTGGTAGCTGACTTTGTGGACCACCGTCTTGGCCCTTCTGTTTTGATAGCGGACAATCGATTGAAGATGGCTGGCCTGACCGGATTCATGAGTGGTGTTGGCACTTCCTTTCTGGATTTGCCCCGCTGTTTCCGTGCAGCGCAGAGCGTCTGGTAGACTCTTGAAGTGATGGTGTCATGCTTTCTCATTTAGGGCTGGGACACGTCCCTTTGTGGCATTGTTCGGACCGTTGTCTTCTTGATTCTGGCGGTCATGGTATTTTTCTGAACCCACTTAAGAGGTTGAAGGAATTGCTGACTTTTACGGCAGACTCAGCCGTCGTCACGGAGTAACCCTGCTCTTGGAACCTCACAAGATTCCTCATGGCCGAAGTTCTGGCCCTCTTGTTGGCTCAATACCTCTTTTGCCTTAACTTTTCTGTCTTAAGCACTTAGCAGACTTCGGCTCTTCGGGAAGATGCCGTAGACCAATTGACCGAGAGCCCCGAGAAGATGCCTGCTCGTGTGATTTTCAAGGGCACCATCTGAGATTTCTAGAGCTGCTTTGTGGTCCCATTGGTGTTGACGGCCTTTCCCCCAGTTGGAATAGTAGAGAGCCATTCGAGCACGGATTTGCATTTGGGGTGGGATGCTCTGGCGACCACGACGTTTGGCCTCTTGCCCCTCGAGGTTGGTTTGGCCGCTTGGTTTGTCGGGACCTCCGCCAGATGAGCGCTTCTAGCAGGGTAGATGATGACCGAACCAAATTGACGGGGTGCTTCCTCCCATTGCCAGCTGAGACTGGCAGGGAGAACCACACGGGCATTGATCTTGACTACGTACGAGATCGGGGTCGCGTTGGAAGCTGAGTTCATCTTGGGAGACATCGTCGTTGAAAGTTGATTACCGCACGAAAGGAACATCACTTCAGTACAAACGTCGATATATATGTTAAATGAGTTCGCATGAACACTTGACCCGAGATATGGGAGGAGAGTAAGGTCCCACTGGGTGTGCCAGAATCTGTAGGGTGTTTTTTGTCACCCCATTGAGATGGGAATACGCGCGCTTGTCAGACGTACTATAGATTCCCCCTGCCTAGGGTAGGAAGGGGTTTATTGATTATGGGGATCCGAATCTCCGGCAGCGCGGACTAAGCTGGCGTTAATTACCCCTCGCCTTTGGAGCGAGAGAAACTCCGATTGACGGGTCAAACTAGTCATGCCAACTCGATGTGCAGTGTTGTGTTTTGAAGGGGTTTTGGATATATCAGGGGCCCCGCAGAGTTTTTATGGGGGAGGTATTTTTAGTGTGGAATGTATATAAAATGAGGGGGGAAATAGCGTCCAAAGAACGCGTGAGTGCCAGCGCCTTACGTGCCTGACACGCGGACGCTGGGCTCCGGCACACCACGTGCCTGGCACGCGGGTGCTGGACGTCAGCAGGAAAATGGACTTTGTCCCTGCACAGGGAGCCGTGCTCCCGATTTGACTTCTGGAGTTAAACTCCTAAAAAGAGATTAATTTATGGAATTGAACTCTAACAGATCTTGAATGGAGTTAAACTCCTAGAAATCTTTAGAAATGATCAAAGGAGACCCCTTTGTTTCTCTCCCTTTTGGCCCAAGATCTTCCCATGATGGGATTTTTGGAGATGGGTCTCCTTCTCCTTCCTCTCGAGTGGCCGGATCTTGGAGAAAGGGAGTGAGATTTAAAAATCTCCCCTTTTTGAGATCTGATGGAAGATCTGAGATCCCTTTTGTGGGTTTTGTGGTGAAAAACTATTTAATTTTGGAAAAAGAAGAGTAATACTCTTGATTTAATTCAAAAGTGGAAGAAGGTTTTAGAACCTTGAGGAAGGAGAAGGAGGCACAGACCCTTATTTTTTAGAGAGAAAAAGTTGTTGAGATATTTTCATCATCTTTACCTTTATAGGCTATACACTTAACATATAGCCCTTTGGGCTTTACAAAATGGCATTTTGTCCATCCCATGCCTCATGTGCTCATTTCTTTTGCACATGAGCCATGGGTTTTACAAAAATTTGGCTTTATGCCCATTTTTCTTACATTTATTCATAAAATAAAAAAAGGAAATACACCAAAATTATTTATTACAAAATTTTTATTTTGGCATGGGGGAGGCCGGCCGCTTCATGTTCGGGCTCGACCTGGGTATTGGCCCACTTGACCTTGGCTTGGGCCCACTTAGCTTGGGGTTGACTTTGATTTTGACTTGGTTAACCGGGGTATAAATTTTGACCCCAATAGGGCGCAACTTCGAGTCCAAATTGTGCCTTAGAGCCTCCGGTAACGGCCTTTATTCCTTCAGCAGAGGTCACTGGACCAGCCATAGACTCTGTAAATATTTTCAGTGACGCACCGGAGGGTGTAGAGGAGATTACCGAAGCTGCTATCCCTCTAGTCCATAATGGACAAAGTATCGAAGGTAATCCTATATATATATATATATATATATATATATATATATATATATATATATATATATATATATATTGTTTAACGACCCTTCCATATGTCTGACTCTTTCTTTCTTTCAGAATTGCGGGAGTTGGCGTCTTCTATTGTAGATCATTCTCCGGAAGAAACCTTCCTGCATCTACTTAATATGGTGGCCCCGCACGCAGTACCCCCCAGAGTATCGTCCTTTCCTCCGGCCAAGGTTGGTATTCCTTTGCCTTCCGTATCATATTTTCATAATGATGCTGATGTGCCCTTTTTTTTATTTTAAACCACAGTCCTACAAGATGATGATGAAGTTGAAGTTTTTGATGGGCCTGGAGACTTCTCTGATCCACTTTCTATGGCCATGGGTAAGTGACGGTTTAGCCGTGGTATTCTTCTACTTATTCTCTGTTCGGAAAGGCGACTAACCATACATGTATCTTCACAGTTTTGCCAACCCTTATTCCGCTAGAGTCCCGTATTTGCATGCCACTAGGCCCTTATGCCATACGTGTGTCTGAGAGTATGGCAAAACAGAGCATTCATTCACCGGCAACTCTCATTGAAGATCTTCGTGCTGGCACTTCTGTCATGGCTGAGGAATTCGCTGTTGAAGCCAATACTTCTTTGTCCATTCTTGCTACCTACCATGACGAGGTGCTGGTGCGTACTTGGATTGAATATTGCAGTCAAGTGGGGGATTCCCTACATGGAGTTCAATGCGTGCGCCTTCTTTCTGATATCCTATCTGTTAAGGCCAGCTTGCGTGGATGGATCGATCGGTGTGCGGTCAATCTCCAGTCTTGTGAGAAAAGACTCAACTGGAAGTTTTCGGAAAGGGAGTTGGCTTCAAAGGCTTTGGGAGAACTTCAAGTCCAGCTCACAACCAAGACTACTCGGGCCTATGAAATCTGACGGGTCCTTCAGGAGGCAATTACGGAGGTGGTGGCTCTTGATAAAGCTGTCATTTTCACACGCGAAATGGTCGAGATCCACAAGACTGCTGAGAAAGAGCTTGAGAATTGGTTTTCTTCATACCAACAACAATAGGCACAGGCAGGGACTCAACTTGCGATGTTGCTAGAGCTTGAGGCAGAAGTCTGGCGGAAAAATGACGATCTAGCTGGCCTATTGAACCGCCCGCCGTCTTAAAATTTTTTTGTCGCTGTATATCTTTCTTTCTTCTTTTTTTGTATCTTATATTTATTTTAATTTATGAATAAAAGATATATTTTATTTCATGTTTGCACCTCTCTATCCTTTGATGTCTTGATTTGGCGTAAAGTAGTTTATATACTCATTTCGGAGTTTGTAGTTTATTCACTCATTTCGGAGTTTCTAGTTTATATACTCATTTTGGAGTTTGTAGTTTACTCACTCGTTTCGGAATTTCTAGTTTATGTACTCATTTCGGAGTCCGCAGTTTATTCACTCATTTCGGAGTATCTTTAGTTTACCTCCTTTGGGTTTTACAGGCAAACTTGTCCTAACGTTGTATATAGATAACCCTATTCTTTACGACAGAGGTCTGTTAGGTTTGTGGTACTAGGGTTTTAGTTCATGATACCGTCGCGTCGGCTGATGTATTTCTCGATATGCAGTCTTTAAGCTGTTGTTCGAGTAACCCCGCAACTGTCATGTCTCTGATCCCTTCGGGGACTGGACAAGACTTCTTCAAGTAATCTCCTTAGGTTATATCACCGTCGGAAAAGCAAGCGTTGGGAATTTTCTATGACGCTTTTTACTTGAGGTTAGGCTCAATTTGGATCCCCGATGAGTCGTAACCGCACCCTTCTAGGGTGAGATGATCTCTAATGGACTTTTAGGTTTTATATGAGTTGTCGTCAAGACCAGAAGCTGGGAATATGCCTTCGCTTCATTTTTTATTTTGACGATGTCGCGCCGATTCTTTGCTGAAGTAGGGTAGACATCTGTAGGACCTCCATATTGTATGTATTGCGATTGAAGTCCGGAGCTAGGGATATGCCATCGCCCCAATTTCATTTGATAGTTGCGTCTGCATTCTGCTGAAATGAGGGGGAAAGCCAGGATAATCTCTAGGTTGTATATGTACCGTCAAGACTTAAAGCTAGGATTTTGCCATTACTCCATTTTTGGTTTGCTTTGACCCTTGGGTCTTTTTTTGACGTTGTGTCTGCATTCCACTGGAATGAGAAGAACGCTGAGCTAATCTCTAGGCTGCAGATGTTGCCGTCGAGATCTGGCTCTCCCTTTGACGGATCTTGATGGGAAAATATGGTTCCCTTTTCTTTTATTTGTGCCCATGGATCTTATACAAGATCAATATGGACATACTTGCAGGGCAAAGGAAATTTCATTATATATATATATATATATATATATATATATATATATATATATATATATATATTCCGCGATGCCTTATTTTTCAGCTTTTTATATCGCGAAAGTCGCGATTGCCCAATCATTTCAGCTATTTTTCACGGCGCCTAATCATTTCGGTTATGTATTTTTTGTTTTTACTCGTTGTTTCTTATTGCAAATTGCCCAAATATTTCGGCTTTCTCATACGCGTTTTTTGTAACTTGCTGAGTTTTATTACGAGTTAGGAACCTCAGATCAGATACCAATCTTGGCATCAGCATCGCTGCAACTGGAATATTGCCAGGAGCGAATCATCATTTGCCGTAAGAAGACTTGGAGTTTGATACCTGTTTAGGCATCAGCATCGCTACAACTGGAATGTTATCAGGAGTGAATCATCATTTGTCTTTGTCGATTTGAACAAAGATAGCTTAGTAGACAGGGTTAGGATCCCGTCGACTAAGACTTTTGACTTTATGAGCCGTAAGGGCCTCACAAAGGTATTTCTCCCTACGAGTCGAGAGGATCTCGTAAGTGTATTTTCTTCTTAGGAATCGTGGGGATTCCTAAGTGATATTTTGTTTTGTAAGTCGTAAGGATCTTCCAAGAGTGTTTTTTCCTTATAAGTCGAGAGTACTTACAAATGTCGGTTACCATATGGGGACATTTCTCGCCATTGGTAGATCTTGGTAAGGGAATATTTATTTGTGTCCGTGGATTGTATACAAGGGTCAATATTGGAACGCCTGTAGGGCAACTTGGAGGATATGACGGCTAAGAACAAGTTCAGATCCCTGTTACTTAAGGCTTTTGAATCCTATGAGCCGTGTAAGTCTCATAGGGGGAATTCTCCTTACGAGTCATAAGGATCTCATAAGTGTATTATTTTATTTTATTTATTATTATTATTATTTTTACGAGATTGCGCCCTTCTGGGTTTTCACAAACTCGGTGGTAGTCCTGCTGTTCTTACTCACAGCGCCCTTTCGGGTTTTCATCCGTGTCCATTTCGCTTGTGGACATACCGCTTTTTTTAACGGCGAAACTCTCGAAAGTAGCTTCATCGCAGGTGACCCATCTATTTTTCGGTGGGATTTGGGGGTGGCTTTATAGCTGGAGTAGCTGTGCAGCCAGTGGGACATGAATTGCAATCTTTGCTATTAAGACTTTAATTGCAATATAGATCTCAAGAAAGTATATCGTCGTATTTGGGACGACGCGCTAGCTTAGGGACGTTCTGGTCCATTATCGCCATGTTTGAGGCAAAATTTTAGTTTAGGGACTTTTCGGTCCATAGCTGCCATGTTTGAGGCGGATCACCATGTTTGAGGCGGATTGTTAGTTTAAGGACTTCTCGGTCGGTCCTTCACCGTCATGTTTGAGCCGGATAATTAGTTTAAGGACTTCTCGGTCCGTTGTCGCCGTTTTTGGGACGACGGAGCTTTTTTGTATACTATTCTCAGAGTTCTGACTCAGGAAGATAACGAGCGGACACGAGCGTCATGATCTATTATTGACCTAAGTCGTGACTCGTCAAGTGTAGTATTTTTTGAGGAATCGGCCGTTTATTGGCCGGAAGGGTCTTTCGCCATGCATATCCATGAGCAGGTAGGCTCCACCTTGGTAGACTTTGTCTATGATGTACGGGTCTTCATAGTTCGGCTCGAATTTCCCCGTTTTGCACAATTGGGGATCATGGGTCTTTTGACGACTAGCATGAGTTCGCCTCGGCGGAATGTTCTCGGCTTGGTCAGTTTTTCTTATGACCGTGTCATCCTCGCCTTGTAAGCTTCCAGATTTTGTTGTGCTATAAGGCGAGTTTCGTCGAGGGCATCAAGCTCCTCAAGACGAATATGTGCATTTTCTTCATCTGTCAGCTCGTATCGGACCGCGACTCGCAGAGAGGGGAGTTCTATTTCCAGGGGAAGTACTGCTTCCGTGCCGAATACCAACGCGTATGGTGTTGTATTCGTAGCCATTTTGAACGTTGTTCGGTATGCCCAGAGAGTTTCGTGCAACCTTTCGTGATAGTCTTTTTTGTTTCTGAACACCGTTTTCTTTATAATCTTTGTCAAGGTCTTGTTGAAAGCTTCAGCTAGACCGTTGGCCCGAGAATTATAAATTGAAGAGTATCTCTAATCTATTTTATGTTGCTATGCGAAGTGGCTTATTTTATGGCTTCTACAAGCTGGTCCATTATCCGAGATAATTCGTCGCAGAGTGCCAAACCGATAAATAACATGTGTTCTGAAGAAATGGAGGATATTCTCCGTCTTCACCTCCCTTAGTGGTACTGCTTCTGCCCACTTAGAAATTTAGTCGGTCGTTGCCAGTATGAACCGATGTCCTTTGCACGATGCCGGTTCAATAGGGCTAATTATATCGGTTCCCCACATTTCTAACGGTCAACTAGCTACTGTTGGATGTAGTGGATTTGGATGTTGGTGGATGAAGTCCCCGTGAATTTGGTATGAGTGACACTGCTTCGCATATTCGAGGCAGTCCTGAATCATTGTAGGCCAATAGTAACCCATTCTTTTTATCTTCAGCTTCATCTTTGGCCCAGCTTGATGAGAACCGTAGAGTCCGTCGTAAGTTTCCTGGACAACTTTCTTTGCTTCTTCTGGTCCCTGGCATCTTAGCCACAGACAGTCGAACGATCTCTTATACAGAGTATCATTGACGAAGGCGAAGGACAAAGCTCGTTTCATGAGCTGATATCTAGACGATGCATTTTTCGGTGTTCGTTGAGATTTGAAGTAATCTATGAAGACTTCCCTCCAATCCTTGACCTTTTCTTCGTCCTCTATTTGAAGGGCTACTTGTTCGGTCGTTTCTTTTCTTTCGGATGGCTCTATTAAGTCTTCCGAAGATATATCTGTTGGCACAAGAACCCTGCGGCTTTGCACAATGATCTTTATGTCATCGAGGTCTTCATCGGCTAGTTCCTTAGCCAATTTGGCCAACGCATCCACCTTACTGTTTTCTACACACGGTATACTCTCTAGGATGTAGGAGGGGATTTGTGTTAGCAGTTGCTGCACTATTTCTCCATACTTTATCAGCTTCGGCTTGCACGTCTGATAGTCGACATTTACTTGGTTAACGATCAGCTGGAAGTCTCCATATATGAGGAGGTCTTTGATTCCTATGTCGACAGCGATCTTGAGACCTGCTATCAAAGTTTCATATTCAGCTTCGTTATTAGTCCTCAGCTCCGTTAAGGAAAGGACGTAACGCAATATCCCTCCTTGCGGGATCACGAAGATAAGGCCCACCCCGGCTTTGATTATTGGGGTGTTTTGCTTTCGCCTCTTCACAGAAGATACTCCATCGAAGTATAGTTTCCATTAGGAATCATTTTCCCCTTCTCTTCTTCGATTGTGTCGAACGCATGTTCATCCGGCAACTCGTAATTTAAGGGGGAGTCGGCTGGTATCGGATACTCAGCGAGAAAGTCGGCAATGGCCTGGCCTTTCACTGCTTTGAAGGGTCGATATGTTATTGAGAACTCCATCAGGAGGAGGGCCCATTTAGCAAGCCTTCCCGTTAGTATGGCCCTTGACATCAGATATTAGAGAGGATCCACCTTTGATATGATATGGACATCATGTGCTAAGGCGTAATTTCTGAGCTTCATTATAGCGAAGATCAGTGCCAGGCAATGCTTTTCGATAGGGGGTAGTTGTTTTCTGCCCCCAGAAGAACTCGACTCAAATAGTACAAAGCTCTCTCCTTTCCCTGATCGTTCTCTTGTGCCCATAGCGCGCCTAGAGAACCCTCAAGGGCTGTTGTATATAGGATAAGGGGTTTTCCCTTAACCGGAGTGGTCAATACCGGCGGATTTTGCAGGTATTGCTTGATTTCGTCCAGTGCATTTTGACATTTTTGATCCCAGACGAATGAGGTCCCCTTCTTCATCAAGTGACTGTAGGGATGGCATTTTCCGGAGAGGTTGGCTATGAACCGTCGGATATATGCGAGCTTTCCTTGAAGAGATCGCAATTGTTTAAGAGTTCTTGGCGTGGGCATTTCCACAATTGCCTTGATCTTTGAGAGATCGATTTCGATACCCCGGTGTCATATGATGAATCTTAGGAATTTGCCTGAGGAGACTCCAAACGGGCATTTTAGAGGATTTATCTTCAGATTATACTTATGAAGATGTCGGAACATTATTTTTAGATGTTCCCATTGTTCCTCGTGAGATCTGCTCTTTACTATAAGGTCATCAATGTAGCATTCGACGATCTCGTGTATGAGATCATCGAAGATCTTTGTCATGGCCTTTTGGTAGATTGTGCCAGCATTTTTTAAACTGAAAGGTGTCACCTTATAGCAGAATATGCCCAGCGGAGTCCGGAAGGCGGTATGCTTTTGGTTTTCAGCATCCATTTTTATTTGATTGTATCCTGAAGACCCATCCATGAAGAAGAAGACTTTATAGGTAGACGTGTTATCGATCATTAGCTCGGTAACAGGGACTGGGAAATCGTCCTTCAGACAAGCTTTGTTGAGGTCCCGAAAGTCTATGCAGATGCGAAACGTCCCATTTTTCTTCATCACTGGAACGATGTTGGCGATCCAGTCAGAATATTGAACTTCTTGGATGAAGATGGAGTCGATTAGTTTCTTGACTTCAGTGTTGATACTCATCTCGAGTTCGAGCCGCATTCTTCTTGGCGTCTGTTTGACTGGCTTTATGTCTGATGATATGACCAGTCTATGTACTGCTACCTTTGGTTCTAGACCTGTCATTTCGGAATTGTTCCATGCGAAGAAGACTTTATATTGCATGAGCATGTCCTTTAACGTGGCTACCTGTTTTTCAGATAGTAGCTCATTGACGAACGTTGGCCTCGAATCATTTTTCGTCCCTAAGTCAGTTTTTCTTAGGTTTTCCGCTGTGGTGTGTATCCCATCTTTCAGCTCCTTTGGTGCTGGTGGAAACTCAGAGATTACCTCGTCCTCGTCTTCATCTGTGAAGCACATGCGGAGGTCATCCATAATCTTATGCCTTCCCTCTTTTGAGAGTGTTATCATATGGCAGGTATGAGTTCGCTTCCATTCTTGATGTTGAGCCGGTCCTATCCTCATGGTATAGGTCCTCTTTGGCTCATGCTTTTGCGGCGGGGTTACCCTCCAGCTGTCAGATAAAACGAACCTGCGTTGTTGATATTGGTCTTCTACCCATTCTTTGAAGGTGAAACAGTTTTCGAGGGAATGACCTATTGCTCGGTGGCAGGAGTAATAATCCGGATGATGGACCTCGTTTATTTGTTCGGGGTGCCAAGACATCGGAAGTGTCATCATTTAATACTTCATGACAAGGTTGAATATTTTTCTCATCTTGTCCGAGGGGAAAGAGTATTCCCGACCCATCTTCTTTATAAAGGACGGGTTCCAATCGACTGTTTCTTGATCGCACGGCTTCTTGGATCAGCTTTGTTGTTTTCGAACGTTATTGCATTCTTTGCTCTATTTTTGCCTCTATTTCGGGATTTCCCCCTTTCGCGAGGACATATAGCAGGCCGGGGATAAAGAGAATTATAGTCATCCTTCTTCGCAGATTGCTGATTGAGACATTGTGCCATGGCCTTTTCATAAATGGCCATTTCGCGGCTTTGATTGACTCGGCTCTTTTGACAAGCTTCTTTTATTAGCTTGTCTATTTTTCTTCGAGCAACGGACTTAACGTCCTTAGAGCGGGATTTCGCTCTGTTTCAACGTTACGGCTATTTAGAAAGCGTTTTCCCCTTCACTGGAGCTGTTTATGACGCGGCAACTGTAGAACCGCTCCCGTTTCTTGGACCGAACGTATCCGAGCCCAGTTGTCTCCATCTTCCCGTTGGACATCTTTCACTGAGTCCCAGGAACATTGTCGCGCCCCGCTTCCCAGTATACAGAGACGGAGATGTGGCAGGCACGCGACGTATTTACTCATAAATAAATACGTTAAGCGTAAATAAGCAATATATAAAATGCACAAGAAATGACAAGAGATATAAAATGAACAACTTTTATTAACATTCATCTTTACAATACACTGCTTTGAAAAGGAAAGTATAATGATCTAAAGCAATGCCTAAACAGTGGCATATGAAATGAAAAGTAAGTACAAGGAAAGCTAGAAATCTTGCTGCTTTGTGAACTGGTCCACGTCCTCCTGGCTAGGCTCGATCTTGAGAGAGTTCGGTCCTCCTGACGAACATTCCAAATAACAAAAAGACAGAAATGTTGTCAGCAAACTAGCGCTCGGCAAGTCCCAAAAGAAAGAGAGGAATATAACAAGTATTGAGAATTGAACTGTTAAGGTGTACATGTATAAGATTGCTATTCTAACGTAGTTGTTTGTAGCTTGGTACAGAAGGTATCAGTGCATACGAGAGGAGTCCAACTTTCTCCGTAGACTATGGTAACAGGTAGAGGCCTGTCAAAACCCACGGGACAACGGCACGAGAGTTCATATAGGTGTCTTTTAGTGATCATCTCGTTCCACTTCTAATACATTCCGTACCAATCTACCCTGTTGACCCCGTGTAATGCTTTATATAGATTATAATTATCAGACTTGCCGAGACCATAGATACAAGTTGTTCATGTAATCAGGTTCAGGATGTAAACAAGTAGTCATGTAATCAAGTCAAGTTATAGCCATGGTTCGGTCAAGTCAAGTCATGTTTGCATGTTGATATTATTCTGGTATTCAGGTTCAGGTTTAAATATACATGTTAGAGTTTGGATTCATGTTTGAATTGGATTCTAGTTTGAGTTTGGATTCAAGTTTGATTTAGACTCAGACTGATTCAGACACTTGAAAAACTGATTTAGATCCTGAATTAGGTTCGGGAGTTATCGGTAACCGCTACACATGGACGGCAAGATTTATGTTTTTTTCCAAGACAATTACCATTGATAACACCGTTAGGTTTTTCTACCTTAAATAGGCAAGTACTCACTTTCTCCGGCTCCTTGAGGCTCAAGAGAATTGATCCCGCTTAAACCTATATTTACTAAAGTCCTTAAATGTAATTTTATATAATATGAAAAATATTTTTTTAAGATATGGTTCAAAATAAGCTCAAGAAATTATTTATATTATTCAGGGTTTCCATGAATGTGAATTTTAAGAATTGAAGTATTTTAGTGATAATAGCTTAACTTGAATAGTTCATGGTATTTTACTGTAAAGCTTGACTTTCATTGGTATCTTGATGGTATTTTGATGAAATTTGTAATTCTTTCCTTTGAAAAATATAAGGTTATTATATTTTGAAAATATATGGATTTATAATATTTATATAATTATAAAAATTAATTTTGATTATTAAGTAGAAAATTTCGTTTTTCTTAAAAATCGTATTAAAAACCTTTCGAGATCGAATGCTCCGTGAGGAGGTCTGCATCTCGCTCTACTAGCCCAACGATGTGCGATAATCCGCACCATCCAATAGCGGGTCCCCTAAAAAGGATTGTAGAGGCTTATTTACAAAGGAATTTTAAAATACAATTCTAAAAAAATCGTTTTTTATAAGAGATGGTATTTTAATGAAATATATTGTAATCGCCGTAAAGATATGTTCAAAGAGTATCGTGCTATAAAATCACGTGTGTTTGTGAAAGTAGATCATTACCCCGTGAGATTTTCTAAAGGTATGTTTCAACAATGGAAAATAAGATAACATATCTAAAGTTCATGGTATTTTAATGTAAAAGTTGATTTAAAGTTATGTTTCATGATATTTTTGAGTGAAAGTTTATTCTAATTATTAGTTATATGATTACAAACATGATGTAGGAATATGTATGAAAAATAAGTAAGAAAAGTGAACTTTTTAGGGTTTAGAATAAAAAGTCAGTATTAACTCCACTTACCGACATGTTTTGAAAAAGAGAACTTTTCGAAAAGAAAGAGGGGGATAGGGAGGGACTTACTAGCTAGAAAGATGAAGGGAAGGTAGGAGTAGGAAGGGTTGTCGTCGAGGTATCGTGGGGATGCTGGAACTTGCTTTGATCCTCGCTGGAACTTGATTTCTTACTAACTCCACTTGTACTCTTCTTGTACTTAGAAAACTTTGAGAATTTTGGTTATAATTTTCAGAATGGGGAAGGGCTAGGGTATAGGGTAGTATTTATAGTGTGGAATTAGGCTTTTGGAATTAAAAAGATGATAAATGGGGAATTAAGGGGTCTTTGTTTGATTGCAAGTAATCAAACAGTGCAGGGGGAGTTAGGGATAGGCCAAGAGACTTGTGTGCAAAGCCCAGGGCTTATTACCCACGGTTGGACCGTCGGTGCCGGTTTTTAAGGGTGTTTGGCCAGTCGATTTATGAAGGAAAGTGATTAGTCCAAAAAATTGTAGTTTACCGTAATCAGAAACGGCGTCGCTTCGCAGCTAGCCGGTGAATACGGGTCGATCCGCAGGGATGTGTGAGTTTCTGTTTTTGTGTTATAACGAGTTGATTCAAATTGTTGTTTGGTTTTTGTCGATTGAATTTAAGACGAATTTATGTGATATGAAAGAACTCGTTAGGGTTAGGTCGAAGGTAGGGGTGTTGAGATCAATGTTTTCACCTCTTTCAATGCCGTTGATTTAATCTTTTTAGAAAAATCACATCAATTATTAGCAAAGGGGATTAGGATGATCGGGAAGAAACAAAGTTTCTTCCTCTAGATCCTTATCCGTCCTTTCCAATTAATTGATGTGATCTTCATGGACGTCACATATGTCCGGCCTTTTATACTACGGTTCACCGTTACCTTGTAGGTAGGGTGCCGTAGGGGGCGGATCATACATGCGTGCATGAAGATTTCGTTTTTTTTAAAAATATGTTGGCATTGAAGGAGGTGAGAGACATCCATCTCTCACTCCCTCTCTTGTTCCTAACCCTAACGAGCGAGGACTTTACTCGCTCATTAGGGAGTTATTTGAAAGTGACATTTTTTATGTTTATGTTTTAAAGGGTAATTACTTACTGCAGATTAAAGAGGATTACACTAGTTAAACTAAAGCAACAATTAGATAACTAGGGCAAGTAAAAGATTATACTAAGGCAGGAATTAAATAAACTAAAAAACTTACAAGATGATGCTCTTGATCTCTCAACAGGTCTGAACTTTTATTGATTGATAAGAGGCATCCATTTTACAGATCTTGAGTACAATTTATAAGCAACTAGTGAAGCTAAGGTTACAGACTCTCGTAGACATGAAATTACAGATTTGCCCCCTAAAAATCCCAACATATGAAACGACACACCGACACAAGAAGTCGGTGCCGGCACGGGCACCATATGGCCGCGGTTCCACGGCAAAGACATGCCTTTGGCCGCTGTTCCGCGGCCCTTTGGTGGGCTTGGCTCACCAACTTTCTGTGATTGGTTTGTCTTCTCTTGGGCATCCTATTTTAATTGTTCTTTTCTCTGTTGGGCTTCTTAGTATTCTCCAGATCCTTAGTGAAACTTGTAAGGATCTTTTGACCGTTTCACTTATTTTTTCGTCTCGGCTTGAGTAAGATCCGGGTGCTGGTTAGTCAAAAGTCCATTTCCTGTATCATCTTTGTCCTTTTCACTGTATTTGCTCCGAGATCCTGTATCCTATATCATGCAACAAACGAGCGTCAAAAGTACCTGTTTACTTATAAAATGCATAAAGTGGGGCGTATGAATTGCAATATTATAATGTGAACAGAAAACCGGTGGATTGAAGACACGTGTCTCTCTATGTATAAATACTCTTTTGCACATGTTTATTTGTTCAGACTTTTCATTTTTATATGCATTGCACGTGTAAACTTTTGGGCTTCCAAAAATTTTAAAAGAAAAATCAGAAAAAATATAATGTGTCCTATGGGGTTCGAACACAGGGGCTACGTCACAGCAGTGCTAGGCTTTACTAATGAGCTACAAGTTGTTTCTTGCTGTTCTTAAACAAAAATTAACTTATATATTGTACTCAGACTTGCAAAATCCTTTCTGTACATTAAATTGAAAAATTTTCGTACAATAAATTCAGAGTCATTACATTCTACCCTCCTTATAAAAATTTCGTCCTCGAAATTTACAATTACATAAGTACTAGTTTACAAATAAGAAAGGGTATCTTGCACGCATATCATCTTCTCGTTCCCATGTTGATTCTCCCGGTGAATCTTTTCTCCACATCACTCGGACCAAGTTTACTTCCTTATTTCGCAATGTCTTCATCTTTCTGTCTAGAATCTCAACGGGTTGTTGCTTGCAAGTCAGACCAGTCTGTACAGTGAGCTCGGAGTGATCAAGGATATGGCTGGGGTCGGTCACATATCTTCGGAGCTGGGATTGTGGAACACGTTATGCACTCTTTCCAGTGAGGGTGGTAGTGCTAAACGATATGCCACTTCTCTGACTCGTTCGAGAATGTGACTGAGCTTATCTCTCTTGCCAAAACGGATTACTCCTCGGTTTGGAGAGACCTTTAAGAAAACATGATCTCCAGGTTAGAACTCCAGGTGTCGACGCTTTGCATCAGCCCAATACTTCTGTCAGTCTTAGGCTATGCGCATTCTCTCCCTGATCGTGTGAACTACATCCACAGTTACCATGATCATCTCTGGTCCAAGGAGTTCCAATCTTCGATGTCGTCCCAACTTAGTGGTGAACGACACTTCCTTCCATAGAGAGCTATAAATGGTGGTATTCCAATGCTCGCCTGATAGCTGTTGTTGTATGAAAACTCCATAAGGTGTAAGTGATCTTCCCACGAACCTCCGAAATCTAACATACAAGCTTTTATCTTGTCCTCCATAATCTGAATTGTTTGCTCAGACTGTCCGTCCGTTTGTGGATGGTAAACCGTGCTGAAGTTCAGACTCGTTCTCAGGCTAGCTTGCAGACTCTGCCAAAACTGTGATCGGAATCTAGTGTCACGATCGGAGACGATGCAAACAGGTACTCCATGTAATCTCACGATCTCCTGCATGAGTTCATGAATATCAAAAATAGTACACTTTGAGGTGTAGGGTGTTTTCGTCACCCTGTTGAGATAGGAATACGCGTCATTTGTCAGGCGCATTACAGATTCCTCCTGCCAAAGGTAGGCTGGGGTTTATTGATTGTGGGGATCCGAATCTCCTGCAGCCGCGGACTAAGCTGCCGTTAATTACCCCTCGCTTTTGGAGCGAGGGAACCTCCGATTGACGGGTCAAACAGGTCATGCGAACTCAATGTGCAATGTTGTGTTTTGAAGGGGTTTTGGATATATCGGGGACCTCGCAGAGTCTACAGGGGTCCTGCTATCCGGATAGCTGGCTGGGGTTCAAGAGGGCTAGGAGCCCCCTTACGGGGTGCGGGACAGCACCCGTTAGAAATTTTTTCTAACGGGGACAGTATTGGGGAGTGTGTGTGTGTGTGTATAAAAAAAAAGGAAAAATAGCGTCCAAAGGACGCGTGGGTGTCGACACCCTATGTGCCTGGCAGGTGGGCAGCGCGCAGGCTGTGGGCGTCGGAGGCACACGGGTGCCGGCGCCCCACGTACCTGGCACGCGGGCGCTGGGTATCAGCAGGAAAAGGGACTTGGTCCCTGCACTAGGAGATGTGCTCCCGATTTGACTTCTGGAGTTAAACTCCTAAAAAGAGATTAATTTATGGAGTTAAACTCCAACAGATCTTGAATGGAGTTAAACTCCTGGAAATCCTTGGAAATGATCAAAGGGGACCCTTTTCTTCTCCCCTTTGGCCCTGGATCTTCTTAGGCCTTGGATCTTCCTCAGGTGGGATTTTTGGAGATGGGTCTCCTTCTCCATCCTCTCAGTTGGCTGGATCTTGGAGAAAAAGGGGGGTGAGATTTAAAAATCTTTCTTTTTTAAGATCTGATAGAAGATCTGAGTTCCCCTTCAAGGGTTTGATGGTGAAAAACTGTTTATTTTTGAAGAAGGAAGAGTTAAACTTTTGATTTAATTCAAAAAAGAGAAGGTTTTAGAACCATGAGGAAGGGGAAGGAGGCACAAACCCTAGAATTTGAGAGATTGAATCAGTGTCTTTCATTTCATCATCATGTTGCCCTTTATAGGCTTAAAAATTTATATATAGCCCATTGGGCTTTACAAAGTGGTATTTTTGCTCATCCTATGTCTCATGTGCTCATTTCTTTTGCACATGAGCCATGGACTTTACAAAAATTTGGCTTTATGCCCATTTTTCTTACATTCATGCATAAAAAATTACATCAAAATTATTTATTACATGATTTCATTTCGGTATGGGGGAGGCCGACCACGGGGCTCGACTTGGGCATGGGCCCACTTGACCTGGGCTTGGGCCTACCTGGTTTGGGGTTGACTTTGACTTTGACTTGGTCAACCGGGGTGTAATTTTTGACCCCAAAAAAGTGCCCCCAATCAATAAATGCACACCGCGTATATAAGTTATGTGCATGAAATTGATGGATCTTGAAGTTAGAATTCAAGGTGGACATCATTCCGGGGGCGGAGCATCATTCCAGGAGCATAATTCCGGGGATCGGAGCATAATTCCTAGGATCGAAGCATAATTCCGAAGAGTGGAGCATGATTCCGGGATCGGAGCATCATTCCGAAGAGCGGAGCATAATTTTGAAGTTCGGAGCATCATTCCGATTTGCGAAGCATAATTCCAGGGATCGGAGCATAATTCCGATGGGCGGAGCATCATTCCGATTTGCGGAGCAAAATTTCAGGGATCGGAGCATAATTCCGAAGAGTGGAGCATGATTCCAAGGGGTTGAAGCATAATTCCGACGAGGAGGCAGATACTCCGAGGCGAAGCATAATTTCGACACGGGGTATACTCTGAGACAAAGCATGATTCCGCCGCAGAGGTTGATTTCTGGGCGAAGCATAATTCCTACATGGAAGAAAGATACACCAAGGTGAAGTATGATTTCGACACGGGATACATTTTGAGACGAAGTATGATTTCGTCGCAGAACTTGTCGGCTGACTTGATTCCGAGACAGAGCATAATTCCGATGGGGAGGTTGCTTGTTGACTTGATTTCAGGGCGGAGCATAATTCCGCCGAAGAGGTCGCTGGTTGACTTGATTCCAGGGCAGAGCATAATTCCGACGAGGAGGTCGCTGGTTGACTTGATTCCAGGGCGGAGTATAATTCCGATGAGGAGGCAGATACTCCGAGGCGAAGCATAATTTCGACATGGGGTACACTATAAGACAAAGCATGATTCCGCTGCAGAGGTTGTTGATCGTCTTGCTGACTTGATGTGATTTGGGTGGACATCAACATCGCTACACTGGAATATGGTAACAGGAGTGAATCATCATTTGTCACGAGAGGATTTAGGGATTTTGGTTTTGGTCTAGCATCAGCACCGCTTACACTGGAATATGGTACCAGCACCGAATCATCATTTGCCATGAGGGGATTTCCCTCATTCTCAGTTTAATGACTAACGGGTCATCTATTCCCAGTTTAATGACTTAGAGGTCATCTGTTTCCGGTTTAAAGACTTAGGGGTCTTCTGCTCCCAGTTTAACGACTTAGAGGTCATTTGTTCCCAGTTTAAAGACTTAGGGGTCTATTGGATCGAAAGTTTGGAATTTTGGGGTTAGGGTTGGCATCAGCGTTACTAACACTAAAGCACAGGTGCCAGGAGCAATCCATCATTTTCCTTTACCTGTCGGGAAGCAATGGCTTAGAAGACAAGTTTATGTCCCTATCACCTAAGGCTTTTCAATGTTATGAGCCGTAAAGGTCCCATAAAAGCATTTTCTCTCTACGAGTCGAAAGGATCCCGTAGGTGTATTTTCTCCTTAGGCGTCGTGAGGACCCCTAAGTGTGTTTTTCCTTTGTGAGTCGTAAGGATCCCACTAAGGTGTTTTCTTACGAGTCGAGAGGATCTCGTAAGTTTTGTTCCCCTCATGTATCGTAAGGACACATGAGTGGGTCTTCCCAAATGGAGCATAATTCCGAAGGCGGAGACCGGCCGCTTGACTGGTAATTGCGGTGGGACATAGGTGTGATGAGAATTATTTGAGCCCATGGATTGTATATGGTAGTCAGTTTGGGGACCAACCGTAGGGCTGGGAGAATTTTGGGATTTTTTTGGCGTCTGCATCGCTGCACTGGAATATAGTACCAGGAGCGACTCATCATTCGTCGTTGGTCAATTCATATATTTGAAATTTTGGTTGGCGTCTACATCGCTGCACTAGAATATAGTACCAGAAGCGACTCATCATTCGCCATTTGGGAACTTGGATTTTGGTTAGCGTCTGCATCGCTGCACTGGAATATGGTACCAGGAGCGACTCATCATTCGCCATTTTTTTTTACCACGATTGCTCTATCATTTCAGCATTTCTCATTGCGAAGGTCGCGATTGCCCGATCATTTCGGCTATTTATTCGCGATTGCCCCATCATTTCGGCTTCTTTTTATTTTCAATTTTTCATTTTTTTATTTACACAATTTTACATCCCCGTTTAACGACTTAGAGGTCGATTGTTCCCAGTTTAACGACGTGGTGGTCGAATGTTCCCAGTTTAACGACGTGGTGGTTGTTTATTCCCGGTTTAACGACATGGTGGTCCACTATTTTTAGAGAAAGGAAGATGTCTGAGAGAATCAGGTTCCCGAAGGACTTCGGTCTCCATTTGTATGAAATTGACGGTCGCAGCTTGACTGTTTGTTAACACACCTTTAGAAAGTTCTATCTCTCCTGCCTTGTATTGCTTTTCAACCCAATCATTGAAGACGAAGCAGTCCTCAATGGCATGATTTATCACTCTGTGATAAGAGCAATATTTAGGGTCATCGGTCATATTTGCTTCTTGCGGTCTCTTTGATTCTGGCAATTGTAGACCGTTTCTCAGGGCGTTCTTGAATATCTTGTGGACTTTGTCCCTTCTGAAGGAATAGATCTTATCCAGCTTCTCTTGCAGTGGAGATTCTCCTCCCTCTCCGAACACTGGCTTCCGAGACTGGTTGGCATTAGGCCCGCTCATCCCTGGGTTATTTCGGTTAGCCGAAGCGTTAAAACATTCAGCATCGTCGGAATTTCCGCCTTTGCGATTATCGTCTTTTTGGTTTCTCCAGGACCTATTGTTATTTTGGGAATCAGTGGAGGACTCCTGAGCGCTCCAACATCTGGACTTTTTTGGTCAGCTCTTGGAATGTTTTAAGACCCGTGGTGCATAGAAACGGGGCCATCCAATTGTTAAGATTTCCGACGAGGAGGTTTACAGATTGGTCCTGCTTTATCGGCGGTTCACATTTGACAGAGAGATTACGCCATCGGGTTATAAAATTCGTGTTGCTTTCGTTATTCTCTGGCTTGGTCCTTACGAGGTCGGCAATGGTAATCTTATTGCTGACACTCATGAACCTTTGTCGGAACAGAGATTCCATTTGGACGAAAGTAGTAACGAAGCCATCCGGTATGCTCGCGTACTAGTCGAAAGCGATATCTGTTAAGCTATTAATGAACTGGCGAAGGAGAAGCGTATCATTGCCCCTAGTATTCCTGCATGAGGCTTTAAAATGGGTGATGTGCTGATTCGCATTTCCCATCCCATCAAATCTTCCGAATTCGGGGATGACTTAACCGCAAGGAAATTCTACCAAATCATACTGAGTAGGATATGGTCTCCCACTACTGCTAACATCATTTTGCACTTCAGCTTCGGCTACCAATGTTTTCACTTTGTTGGCAACCAAATCCATGATTTGATCTTGAGTTAGCGGGTTGTTGTCATCAGTAGCCAAGACATTTCCCGAGAGGTGCGACTGACTTTCATGCGGTCCGACCACCTTTGGATTTGAGGGAATAGGCGTCGGCTGTCTCGGGACACCGTTTCCCGATTCATGAGCAGAAACCTGCGCTTGATTGGACGGATGAGAGGCAACTTGGGCTATGAGCTGCATCACGACATTCGTCAAGTCGTCAATTTTGGAGTAAAGTTTGGTCATTTCCTTGTCTTTACTTCTGAGCTGTTTTCGGAGCTCTTGGAGAAGTTGCTGCTCTGCGTTCTTGGGACGGAAGATTGGCTCCTCTTCGCTTTCCGAGCCCAACTCCTCATGAACCGAGAGATCTTTCTGCTTATCAGCCTCACTGGGAGGATTTTCATTACCTTCGAAAGGATGCTGGTCTTGGGAAGTGACAGCCACATTCACACCAGATTGGATTTAAGATGTAGTGGCCCCATCCTTGCTCTTGCTGCGCGTACCGACCATGTAGACAGTGTGGACCACATATCCAGCCGTCTCTTTATCCCTGTTCTTGGAATCTCATGAAGTTCAGCATAGCAAGAGCCCTAGCCCTTTTGTTGGCTCTGTATCTGAGCCTTTTCTGTCTTAGCTTCTCGATTTTGAGGGCTTAGCAGGCATCCGTCATCCAGGAAGCCATCGTGAACCGATTAACGGGGAGCTTAGAGAAGATACCAAATTGAGCAGTTGTCAAGGGCGCCGCTGGAGCTTGTCCGAGATACCTTGTTGCTTTGTTGGTGTTGATGGCCTTGCTCGTAGCTGGGGCCAAGGAAAGTCGTTCAAACACTGACATGCGTTTGGGCAGTGGTGCCCTCGAGATCACCACATTTGGCCTCCTACCTTTCGAGGCCGGTCTGTCTGTTACTGGAGCTTGAGAAGCTGGGATGACTCTAGCTGGCACGAATAGAATAGAGCTAAATGGTAGCAGCGGCTCCTCCCACTGTCGCCTGAGACTGGCCGGGAGGATCGTCCTGGCATCCATCTTCATCGTGTAGGAGATGGGAGCCATGTTGAGAGCTGAACTTGTCCTTGGAGACATTTTGCTGCGTAAGAAGATTTTAATTGGAAATTGTTAATCTGCAAATAGAAACATGATTTCAGTACAGGTAATCTATATGTATATTGATTGAGCTCACATGAACATTTAACCCGAAATATGGGAGGAGAGATTAGTCCTACCGGACGTGCCAGAATCTGTAGGGTGTTTTTCGTCATCCCATTGAAATCGGAATACGCGTCGCTTGTCAGGAACATTACAGATTTTCCCTGTCTAGGGTAGGCTGGGGTTTATTGATTGGGGAGATCCGAATCTCCGGCAGCCGCGGACTAAGCTGCCGTTAATTACCCCTCGCCTTTGGAGCGAGAGAACCTCTGATTGACGGATCAAACAGGTCATGCGAACTCAATGTACAGTGTTGTGTTTTGAAGAGGTTTTGGATATATTGGGGACTTCGCAGAGTTTACAGGGGTCCCGCTACCCGGATAGTAGGCTGGGGGTCATGGGGGCTAGCAATAGGGAATTAAGGGGTCTCGTTTGATTGCAGAGTAATCAAACAGTGCAAGGGAGTTAGAGATGGGCCAAGAGACTTGTGTGCAAAGCCCGGGGCTTATTACCCACGGTTGGACCGTCGGTGCCGGTTTTTAAGGGTGTTTGGCCGGTCGATTTGTGAGGGAAAGCCAGTGGATTGAAGACACGTGTCCCTCTCTGTATAAATACTCTTTTGCACATATTTATTTCTTCAGACTTTTCATTTTTATGTGCATTGCACGTGTAAAATTTTGGGCTTCCAAAATGTTTAAAAGAAAAATTAGAAAAAATATAATATGTCTGATGGGGTTCGAACACAGGGGCTACGTCACAACAGTGCAAAACTTTACCAATGAGCTACAAATTGTTTCTTGCTGTTCTTAAACAAAAATTAACTTTTAAATTGTACTCAGGCTTGCAAACTCCTTTCTGTAGATTAAATTGAAAATTTTCGTACAATAAATTCAGAGTCATTACAAACATCCCAAATGTTTTTTTGTAGAATTGGGCTTGTCGAATAGTTTGTTCGAGGGGTACACCTTGGCATCTTAATAGCTTTTTGAATCCCTCTGCGTAGTATCTTGCAGATGGATTGGTTGAAGCCTGTCGAGTGCAAAATTGGCATCATGCCAGACTTTTTTTCTACTTTGATCTCCGTAGATTGGTATAAGAGGATCGCCATTTCACATCTTCGCCTGGAAGGGACGAAGAAAGTCTATAGTTCTTGTACGCTGTATGTATCGAGTGCATCAAGTTCTTTGTAATGCCGAGACGGAGCTATTGTGATTTGCAGACTCTGATCTGCTCCGGCGAGGGTTTGCATTGACGGGCGGATGGAGAACACTGCGTTGGCGTCGTCCTCAGAGTCGCTACTAAAGACCAGAAATAGGAGTAGATGGTCCGGGCCTGTTGTTTTCTTTTTAGGGTTGCCTCCGAGCAGATTATTTCTTCATCTTCCTCGGTATCGCTCCCAAAGATCAGGATAATGGCGGCGGACTTCTGTTTATCCTCCGGCTTGTGACACCTTTCCGTATCCTCGAAATCCGGTAGGAAGTACTTTGCGTCTTCATATTTTCGGACCCCGTTTACGGAGAACGGATTTAGCTCCCCTGTGATTGTGTAACTCCGAGCCATCCTTGAAACTTCATACACTGATGTTGTGTAGAAGGGATGACATTATACTCATGTAACCAAGGCCTGCCGAGCAAAACTTTATAGCAAGTCTTGGCATCATTGACATGAAATTTAATGTCAGTGACGAGCAGCCTGAAGCGTAATGTCAGTATTACGGACCCAAGCGTCCGTGACGACTGTGAGTCGAACCCGGAGATGGTAATTTTTCTCGGGTCAGGTGCTGAACGTTCATGCAAATCTCCTTCAGTACTCTCACGTTGAGAAGGTTGATGGAGGATCCATTGTCGACAAGAATTTTCCCTATCTTAATGTCGTGGTAGTACCCGGGTGACGTATAACGGGCGATTATGTTCGCACGTACCGAGGAGGAGATCTTCATCGCTGAATGTAATGTCGGCTTTCTGAACCTCTGTCAGCTCATCCTTCATCTTCTCTTCTGTGAGGAAAGCTTGGAACTGATCAGGCTCTTGTAATGCCTTGATCAGAGAATCTCGTGCCTCTTTGGACAGGAGAAGAGCATCCAATATGCTCAGTTGTGGGTTATTTTCCTCAGATGTGCCAGGACATTGTAATCCACCTTGTTTTCCTAGGCGGGGACCCTCACTGCGAGCTCTTTGACAACTCCATCATCGAGGGCAATTTCCTCAGAGATTTTTTCTTTCCCTTTGTCCATTTTGCTCGAACCTTTATTTATAGGTCCGAGGTTCTTTTCAAATAGCGTGCAGTTACGCGGCTGAATATTCTCACAGTTCTTCTCCTTCTCTTCTCTTTTGGAGGTGGAGTCTTTGAAAAGAGGGCTGAGGGGTATTTCGTCCTCAGAATCACTCCCGAAAGTAAGAACTTAGGGTTTCCCCCCTTAAGAGCTGGTACCAACCATATGACAGTTGCCAGTCGTTTTTCATGCGCATTTGTCACATTTTTTTTTCCCGTCGACGAGTTTCGCGCCTCATTCTCTTGAAGTGTTTTTGATAGGCAATGTATCCTTACCACCACTTCTTGAAAGCACTGCATTACTCGGTGGGGTGGGTAACCCTCCGATGATATAGGCAGCAGTTTAGATGTGAATTCTCTCCGTCGAGGCATATGACCCCGGGAGTGCTTCTTACGAGAGGGGGCAGCTTCATCCCCATTGACAGGGCTTTGGCGAACCGCTTTTTTGCCTTGATCCTGCTCTTATTTGTGGCAGATGTGCTTTGGTTTGGTTGGAGTACTTTATTACTCATCCTTGCCGCGGCTTCTTCATCCTGATGCTCACGCTTAGCCTTTTCGTATATGGCTGTTTCGCATTCTCGGTCAGTTTTGCTTTTTTTGAAAGGCTTCGTTTAACAGCCTATCGATCGGGTCATCTGGCAGTTCCGGAGATTTTAGTGTCGATCATGTCCCTAGTTCCTCCGTGTTGTTTTCTGACGTTGAGAGGGCTTCTTCGTCATATAACGACGAATGGGAGACCATGCGGCAACTTGCTATATATTCTTCTGTTTCTTCTGATGAGTTATTTTCCTCATCGTTGTCACTATCTTCATTCTCAAGAATATGATTGAGGAACTCTTCGAGCGTGACCGGTGTCCGCGCCTTCTGGTTGTACTCCTCCAGTGCGTCAATGTACTTTTGTAGGTATGTGTGCTTGTCGTCATACTTGGCAGGCTGCACAGACTTCTTGGTCTTCTTCGTTTTCTTCGAAGACTTTGAAGGTTTGACTTAAGGGCTTTGCCTTTTGTCAACAACTTTCGGTATGGGACGCGGTTACAGCATCCTTTCGATGATTTCGGGTTCAAGTGGGCTTTTCCACCTGACTACTGGACACGCCTATAGATCCTTCAGCATTCTTTGGTTTTTGCTGAAAGAACGACTTCCCATGGAGTTTCTTCGATGAGTGAGCATGATGCCCCCGGTGCATCCACCTTTTGAGAGTGTGCTTCTGCGGTGGATTTACACTCTAGTTCTCGAACAACGTGAATTTCCCCTATTGATACTGGTCCTCGACCCAGTTCTTGAAGACGTAGCAATCCTCAATTGGGTGGCTCACCATTATGTGATAGGAGCAGTAGTCAGGGTTGTTGACGTCGCCGGGTTGCGGTGGACGCCGTGCGTCTGGCAATGTGATGATTTTGTTGCGCACTGCCAACTCGAACAGTCTCCTCGTCTTGTCGCGGGAAAACGAGTAAGCGCGTCCTAGTCTTTCCTCCAAGGATGGGCGCGGATGCGCGTTGTTTTGGCGAGCAGCCGGTTTTGGGCCACTCAGTTGTTGTTGCATGTTGGTAACAAAGGCCGCTTTTCCTTTATCCTTGTTATTTTGAGGGTCCTTATTTGAGGAGGAAGGCTCGTGGCCCATCTGATCCATTTGGACCGGTTTATCGATCAGAGCCTGAAAGGTCGTTGGTTTGAAGAATGTCATGAACTGGAACACAGTCATTTGAGGATCAAGGGTCCCGATGAACATGCTCACGGCAGGGGATTCTTCGATGCGTTGTTCGCACTTAGACCATAGGTTCCGCCACCGGATCGCGTATTGGACCACGGTTTCTCCCGGCTTTACCCTGGCATTGATTAATGGCGTAATTGGTGTGCGCTCTCTTGTGCTGGAGAACCGCTGCGTAAACAGCAGTTCCATCCCGATGAATGTATTTACGGAGTCATTTGGAAACTCTGAGTACCATTCAAAGGCCGTTTTCGACAAGCTGCTAACGAACTGGCGGAGCAACAGTTTGTCGTCGCCTCCAATGTTGCTGGTCGTTAAAGATTTCGCGTGTCGTATCTAGTTCTAAAGTTAACCGCAATCAAGACGGTGTCGCGTGTAGCTAGCCGTGATGAGTACGGGTCGTCCGCAAGGAGATGGTGCGTTTTATGTTCTTGTTATCACGAGTTAATGTAAGGGTCAGAACTGTTCGATTCTAACCTAAGTGTTGTATATGCAAAGTATAAGTTTGTTAGGAATAAAGATAGGTTCGTGTAAGTTAGGGAAATCCGTACTCAATTCTTTGTGCCGAGCTTGACTATTGAAGCTAGAGTAATCGGCAACAACGTGGATTATGGTGCTTAAGCACGGTATTTGTGAAATCCGGCTTATTGGCCCTTGTTCGTCCGTTCTTGTCTCTTGACTTTTGCCTCCGGCCAAAACGAACGCAACCGATCACGGTTAGGGATCACCGATATCTTGGTAGGGTAAGGGGCCTATGGAGCATTTGCGTAAGGTTTGGACGGAGTTCAATGGGAAAATATCGGGCAAAAGAAATGAGCAAAGAAAACCTAAATTTACATAACCACTCTCTTTTCCTAACAATACCACTATTCACAAACCATCAAAACAACAAAAGAAAGTGCAAAAAGGAATAACACAACATTGTAAGTAAGTAAATGGCAAGAAATTAAATTGCAAGTAAGTAAAAGAGATAGAAAAGAAAAACTAAGAACCCAAGTGCAAAACGAAAGCTTTATTAATTCCATATGATGATACAAACCATGAGTTCAATAACCAAAACTTAAACTTGCAAGCTCAATAAAGAGGTTGCAAGATCAAGAGAAGGCAAAGAACTCAAGGTGAACTAGCTATTATGTACAAAGCTTCAAAATGAAAATGAAATAAAGAGTTAAACTATAACCCAAAGGTATATCTATCCCCCTTCCCTTGCTCACTGATCTGGTACTTATAGGCACAAAATAAGATTAAACAAACAATATAATAAGGATGATGTGACAACAAGGGAAAGCCAAAAGAAAAATAGGGCGCATTCTTCATTATTGGACCGGCGGAATCGGGTAAATGGGTATTTTCGCCAGTTGAATTTTGGGAAGTTGGGCTCGTGTTTGTTTTGTGATATTATGTTCCATAATCCCACTGGTGTTGTTTGATCTTTTTGTAGAAGTCTGGGTTTAACTCAGTAGAATTGGAGGGAAAAGTAATCTTCAAATCACATCACAACTTTTCTTTCCACTCATCACAAGCCCACTTGCCTTTTCTCTTAAACAAGTCATCATTTGTGTGTGCCAACTTGTGTGCCCAATTGTGCAAGGTGTAGGGTGTTTTCTGTCATCCCATTAAGATGGGAATACGCTCGTGCTTATCAGGCGCATTACAGATTCCTCATGCCTAGGGTAGGCTGGGGTTTATTGATTGCGGGGATCCGAATCTCCGGCAGCCGCGGACTAAGCTGCCGTTAATTACCCCTCACATTTGGAGCGAGAGAACCTCCAATCGACGGGTTAAACTGGTCATGCGAACTCAATATGCAGTGTTGTTTTTTGAAAGGGTTTTGGATATATCGGGGGCCCCGCAGAGTTTTTACGGGGGTCCTGCTACCCGGATAGCGGGCTGGGGGTCAAGGGGGCTAGCAGCCCCCTTACGGAGTGCGGGACAGCGCTCCGTTAGAAATTTTTTCTAACGGGGGAGGTATTTTTAGTGTGGAGTGTGTAAAATGGGGGAAAATGGCGTCCAAAAGAGGCGTGGGTGCCAGCGCCTCACGCGCCTAGCACGCAGGCGCTGGCGCTGGTGCTAGGTGCATGGGTGCTGACGCTGGTGCTAGCACTTGGGCGCTGGCGCTGGCGCCTCATGTGCCCAGCACGTGGGCGCTCGCGCCTCACATTCCCGGCATGTGGGCGCTCGGGCGCTAGTGCTTTGGGTGCTAGCGCCTTACGTGCCCGGTACGTGGACGTCGGGCGCTAGCGCTTTGGGCGCTCGGGCGCTAGCGCTTCGGGCGCTAGCGCTCGAGCGCTAGCGAAAGGAAGGGGTTTTTACCCCCAGAAATGGGAGTTAAACTCTTAAAGAGGATTTTGAGTGGAGTTAAACTCCGAAAAATTTAAATTTGGAGTCAAACTCCTAAGGATCTGGATTAGGAGTTAAACTCCTTTGAAAATTTTGGTCTTAGAGTTGAACTCACTAAAAATCTTCAGAGGTTCTTCTTTCTTGAGTCTTGGATCTTCTCTTGACTGGGATTTTGTCCAATATTGGATTTTTGGAGATGGGTCTCCTTCTTCCTCCTCTTGATCGGCTGGATCTTGGAGAAAAGGGGGTGAGACTTAAAAGTCTCAACTTTTTGAGATCTAATGGAAGATCTGAGCTCCCCTTTACGGGTTTTGTGGTGAAAAACTATTTAGGTTTTGAAAAGAAAGAGTAAAACTCTTGATTTAATTCAAAAGAAAGGAGAAGCTTTAGAACCTTGAGGAAGGAGAAGAAGGAGGCACAAACCCTAGAGTTTTAGAGAATGAAAAGTGTATTTTTTATTTATCATCATGTTGCCTTATATAGGCTTACACATTTACATAAAGCCCCTTGGGCTTTACAAAATGGCACTTTGCCCATCCTATGTCTAATGTGCCATTTCTTTTTGCATATAAGCCATGGGGTTTACAAAAATTTAGTTTTATGCCCATTTTGCTTACATTCATGCATAAAAAATCATATCAAAATTATTTACTACATGATTTTTATTTTGGCATGGAGGAGGCCGGCCGCGGGGCTTGACCTGGGCATGGGCCCACTTGCTTGGGGTTGATCTTGACTTTGACTTGGTCAAATGGGTGCAAATTTTGACCCCAACAAAGTGCCCCCATCAATAAATGCACACCGTGCATATGAGTTGTGTGCATGAAATTGATGGGTCTTGAAGCCGGACTTCAAGGTGGAACATCATTCCGGGGGCGGAACATTCCTTGGGGAGCATGATTCTAGAGGATCGGAGCATCATTCCGATTTGCAGAGCATAATTCCAGGGTCGGAGTATCACTCCGAAGAGGAGCATAATTCCGGGGATCAGAGCATAATTCCGGGGATCGGAGCATAATTTCGATGAGCGGAGCATGATTCCAAAGGAGTCGGAGCGTAATTCCGACGGGCGGCAGACATTCTGACCGAAGCATAATTTCGATACAGAGGTTAATTCCCAGGCGAAGCATAATTCTGACAGGGAAAGCAGATACTCCGAGACGAAGCATGATTTCGACACGGAGTACATTCTGAGAAGAAGCATGATTTCGACGCAGAGCTTGTTAGTCGACTTGATTCCGGAGCGGAGCTTAATTCCGACGGGGAGGTCACCGGTTGATTCCGAGCCGAAGCATAATTCCGACAGGAAAGGCAGATACACCGAGGCGAAGCTTGATTTCGACACGGGGGACACTCTGAGACGAAGCATGATTCCGACGCAGAGCTTGTTGGTTGATTCCGAGCTGAAGCATAATTTCGACAGGGAAGGCAGATACACCGATGCGAAGCTTGATTTCGACGCGTGGTACACTCTGAGACGAAGCATGATTCCGACGCAGAGCTTGTTGGTCGACTTGATTCCGAGACGGAGCTTAATTCCGACGAGGAGGTTGCTTATTGACTTGATTCCAGGGCGGAGCATAATTCCGACGAGGATGTTGCTTGTTAACTTGATTCCAGGGTGGAGCATAATTCCGACGAGGAGGTCGCTTGTTGACTTGATTCCAGGGCGGAGCATAATTCCGACGAGGAGGTCGCTTTGACTTGATTCCAGGGCGGAGCATAATTCCGACGAGGAGGTCGCTTGTTGACTTGATTCCGGGGCAGAGCATAATTCCGACGAGGAGGTCGCTGATTGACTTGTCCCCGGCACGGAGTGTCTGTGGTCGACATTTCCCCGACACAGAGTGTCACTGGTTTTGATGTAGAGGATGATTCCCAGGCGAAGCTTAATTCTGACAGGGCAGGTGGATACTCCGAGGCGAAGCATGATTTCGACACGGGGTACATTTTGAAAAGAAGCATGATTCCGCCACAGAGGTTATTGATTTGATTTGATTTGGGTTGACATCAGCATCGCTACACTGGAATATGGTACCATAAGCGAATCATCAGTTGCCATGAGCGGATTTGGAGATTTAGGTTTTTGTTTGGCATCAGCATCGCTACACTGGATATGGTACCAGGAGCGAATCATCATTTGCGTTTGCTTATTAGGAAGTGATGGCTTAGGAGATAGGTTTTAGGTCCTCATCACCTAAGTCTTTGCAATTTTGTGAGCAGTAAGGGTCTCACAAAGTATTTTCTCCCTACGGGACGTAAGGATCCCGTAGGTGTATTTTCTCCTTAGGAGTCGTGGGGACTCCTGGGTGTGTTTTTCCTTTGTGAGTCATAAGGATCTCACGCGGGAATTTTCTCCTCACAAAGTCGAGAGGACTTTACGAGTGTATTTCATCTCTTTTTCACGAGTTTGCGCCTTTTTGGGTTTTCACAAACTCGCCGGTAGTCGTGCTGTTTTTACTCATGGAGCCCTTTCGGGTTTTCATCCGTGCCCATTTTACTTGTGGACATCCCTTTCGCTGGCGGGACTTTGAATGTGGTCTCGCCAGTAGGACTTGGGAGAGATTGGGATCATTTTACGCTCGTGGATTGTATACGGTTTTGCAGGATGTATGATCCTGACCGTAGGGATGGAAAAATTTTGGGACTTTGTTGGCGTCTGCATCGCTGCACTGGAATATGGTACCAGGAGCGACTCATCATTCGCCGTTGGGGTATGGGATTTGGAATTTGGTTGGCGTCTGCATCGCTGCACTGGAATATGGTACCAGGAGCGACTCATCATTCGCCGTCGGGACATTCAGAGTTTGGTTGGCGTCTGCATCGCTGCACCGGGATGTGGTACCAGGAGCGACTCATCATTCGCCGTGAAGGGATCTCTCTCGTTTCCAGTTTAACGACTTAGGGGTCATCTATTTCCAGTTTAACGACTTAGGGGTCTATTGGATCGGAAGCTTGGAATTTTGGGGTAGGGGTCAGCATCAGCGTTGCTAACACTGAAGCACAAGTGTCAGGAGCAATTCATCATTTGCCTTTCCCTGTTGAGGAGCGATGGCTTAGGAGACAGGTTTAGGTCCCTATCACCTAAGGCTTTTCAATTTTATGGGCCGTAAGAGTCCCATAAAAGCATTTTCTCCCTACGAGTCGTAAGGATCCCGTAGGTGCATTTTCTTCTTAGGAGTCGTGAGGACCCCCAAGTGTGTTTTTCCTTTGTGAGTCGTAAGGATCCCGCGAAGGTTTGTTCTCCTCATACATCGTGAGGACACATGAGTGGGTCTTCCCAATAGAGCATAATTCCAAGGGCGGAGACCGACCACGTTCTGATGATTGCAGTAGGATATGGGTATGATGAAAATTATTTGAGCCCGTGAATTATATACGGTAGTCAACTTGGGGACCAACCGTAGGGCTGGGAGAATTTTAGGGAAATTGGATTTTGGTGGCGCCTGCATCGCTGCACTGGAATATAGTACGAGGAGTGACTCATCATTCGCCGGTTTTTTACCGCGATTTCTCTATCATTTTAGTTTTTCTTATCGCAAAGGTCGCGATTGCCCTATCATTTCGGCTATTTATTTGTGGTTGCCCCATCATTTCTGCTTTATTTTCATCTTTATTTTTACTCGCTGATTTTTATTGCGAGTTGCCCCATCATTTCGGATTTTTATTATATTTTTTATTTTTGTTTTATTTACACATGTTTACACCCCCAGTTTAACGACTTAGAGGTCGATTATTCCCAGTTTAATGACATGGTGGTCAGTTGTTCCCAGTTTAATGACGTGGTGGTCAACTGTTTCCAGTTTAACGACGTGGTGGTCAACTCATTTTAGAGAAAGGCAGATGTCTGAGAGAATCAGATTCCCGAAGGACTTCGGTCTCCGTTTGTATGAAATTGGCGGTCGCAGCTTGACTGTTTGTTAACACGCCTTTAGACAGTTCTATCTCTCCTACCTTGTATTGCTTTTCGACCCAATCTTTGAAGACGAAGCAGTCCTCAATGACATGACCTATCACTCTGTGATAAGGGCAGTATTTGGGGTCGTTAGTCATATTCGCTTCTTACGGTCTTTTTGATTCTGGCAATTGTAGACCGTTCCTCAGGGCGTCTTTGAATATTTTATAGATTTTGTCCCTTCTGAAAGAATAGACCTTATCCATCTTCTCTTTCAGTGGAGATTCTCTTCCCTCTCCGAACACTGGCCTTCGAGGCTGGTTGGCATTAGGCCCGCTCATCCCTCGCTTATTTCGGTTAGTCGAAGTATTGAAAGATTCAGTATCGTCGGAATTTCCTCCTTTGCGATTTTCGTCCTTTCGATTTCTCCAGGACCTATTGTTATTTTGGGAGTCAGAGGAGAACTCCTGCTTTGAGCGTTCCAACATCTGAACTTTCCCGGTCAGCTCTTGGAATGTTTTGAGACCCGCGGTGCATAGAAACGGGACCATCCAATTGTTGAGATTTTCGACAAAGAGACTGACAGATTGGTTCTGCTCTATCGGCGGTTCATATTTGACGGAGAGATTGTGCCATCGGGTTATAAAATCCGTGCCGCTTTCGTTGTTCTTTGGGTTGGTCCTTACGAGGTCGGCGATGGTGATCTTATTGCTGACACTCATGAACCTTTGTCGAAACAAAGATTCCATTTGGACGAAAGTAGTAACGGAGCCATCCGGTATACTAGCGTACCAGTCGAAAGCGACATCGGTCAGGCTATTAACGAACTGGCGGAGGAGAAGCGCATCATTGCCCCCGGTATTCCCGCATGAGGCTTTTGAAGTGGGCGATGTGCTGATTCGCATTTCCCGTCCCATCAAATCTTCCGAATTTAAGGATGACATAGTCGCTAGGAAATTCTACCAGATCATACTGAGCAGGATATGTTCTCCCGCTACTGCTAACATCTTTTTGCCTTCGGCTTCAACTACCAATGTTTTGACTTTGTTGGCAATCAAATCCATGATTTGATCTTGAGTTAGCGGGTTACTGTCATCGGTAGCCAAGACATTTCCCGAGATAGGATGCGACCGATTTTCATGCGGTCCGCCCACTTTTGGATTTGAGGGAATAGGCGTCGGCTGTCTCGGGACAACGTTTCCCGGTTCATGAGCAGAGCCCTACGCCTGATTGGGCGGCTGAAAGGCAAGTTGGGCCGTGAGCTATAAGACGACGTATGTCAAGTCGTCAATTTTTGAGTAGAGCTTGGCCATCTCCTTGTCTTCCTTCTGAGCTGTTTTCGGAGCTCTTGGAGAAGTTACTGCTCTGCGTTCTTGGGACGGAAGATTGGCTCATCTTCGCTTTCCGAGCCTGACTCCTCATTAACCGAAGGCTCTCTCTGCTTATCAGCCTCACTGGAAGGGTCTTCATTACCTTCCAGAGGAGGCTGGTTTTGGAATGTGCAGCCATATTCACACCGGATTGGATTTGAGATGCGGTGGCCCCATCCTTGCTTTTGCTGCGAAGGTTGTTGCTGGGATGCGTACCCACCATGTAGACTGTCACGCCCCGCTTTCCGGTATACGGTGAAGGGGACGGGACTGGTCCGCTACGTATTTACTCTGAAGTAAATACGCTAAGCGTATCTAAGCAATATAAAAGTAAATACACAAGAGACAAGATATATAAACTGAACAGCAACTTTATTTATTAACATTCTTTTGTACAATGCATGAAAAGTAAATACAACTGAAATAAAAGCGATGCCTAAACAATGGCATAACAGGAATGTAAAGTACTGAAAGGAAATGTGTACAATGTCTAGAGCTCAGGGTTCTCGCTGTACTAATCCAAGTCTTCTGCAGTTGGCTCGATCTCTGACGGATCCAAATCACTTGACGACATTCAAAGAAGAAAGAAATAGAATGTCGTCAGCGAACAGATCGCTCGGTAAGTCCCAAAAATAAGAGGAGAAATAGAATAGACAGAGAGTAAGAGAGAGAGAGAGAGAGTAGCTTTTACAGTTGTATTATATCGTTATATTGTTGTATTTAGTGTTAACGCTGCTGTTTGTAGCTTGGTACAGAAGTATGCCAGTGTATACGAGAGGAGTCTCACTTGCCCCGGAGACTAAGGTATCAGGAACTCAAGGAACCGTTGGGCCACGGTGCAACAGCAACGGAATACAGGTTATGTGTCTTAATCTTACCGTCTGGTGCCACTTTTAACACCTTCCGTACCAATCTACCCCTTAAACCCCATAGTGTTTTGATTGTATTGTTTGTCCTGTAAATTTATTGATTGTATAATTGGTTGACTGACCGAAACCATGATATCAGTAAACGGATGTAACCGTAGAATCATGTAAATGGAATAACTGGAGAACCATGTAAATGGAATGTATATCCATGGTTCGGTTCAGTCAAGTTGTATAGATTGATAATTGGATTCATGGATTCGGGTTGAATTGTAATATTGAAGATTGTAGATTGTAGATTGTACTTGAATCATATTCAAGTCAGATTATACTGAGACTCAAACTGAGTCAGACAATCAGCAAAGTAACTTAAAGTCCTGATTATTTTTATTAATTTGTCTACCTTAGATAGGCAAGCACCCACTTCTCCGGCTCCCTGAGGCTCAAGAGATTGGTTCCGCTTAAACCTATGTTTACTAGGGTTCTTAGGGTAATTTATAGAACTTGATGGGGTTTTATATAAAACTACTTTTATATACTTTTTCAAAACATACTCCAAGAATTTATTATTCGTCTTTAGGGTTGTAATGAATGTGGATTTTATATTGTGATATTTCTAAAGAAAATATCCTAAATTCAGAAATAAAGGTATTTATTTGTAATATTGATTTATATGGAATTCGTGGTATTTTAGTGTAAAATTGATTCTTGTGTTTTTTAGAAAAAGGTGGAATATTTATATCATAACAAAATAGGTATTTTAATGTTAAATATACATATATTTATACAAAAATAATTTTAATATATTTTTTATATTCTAAAAATCTCATTTTCTTAAGATGTCGTATTTTAAATCTTTCAAGACCGAATGCTCCTTGCGGAGGTCTGAATCTCGCACTACTAAGCTCGAGGATATACGATAATCCGCACTATCCCGAACGGGTTTCCCAAAATGGGTTGTAGAGGCACATTGCAAAGATTGTATAAATACCAATCCTTCAGAAAATGGTTTTATGAAGTAAGTCGTATTTATTTGTAAAGATGTCAATTTTCCGTATTCTATGTTCTAGGGTCTCCTAAGTCAACTAGACTATTCCTAACTGGACCAAAACGATAAGTTGTGAGATGTCTCAAATCGCCTCTTCACCGCCAATTATGGCCAGGTATGTACAAGTGAAGAAAGGAGGGATCCGCTCACGAATCACTATGAGACGGGCCTTTTAAAGTTACCTTTCTCACTTGCCTAGCCTAGACACCACAAAATCAGGTTTAGATAAACGACTGATGTCCACAACTTATCCTATTTTCATAATAAGTGGTATTTATTTAAAAAGTGTATCAATACTAAATTTTTTAGAAATGGCTTTATTTAGTAAAGTGTATTTAAATGAAAATGTTCGTTTTCCCGTATTCTGAGTTCTCGATGGTATCGTGTTAGGTTATATATGAGTGTGTGAGGAGGTAGGTCGTTACCTCGTGATCTACTTTAAAGGTATAGCAAGTTTAATGGGGTTAAATGTAGAATTGAAACAATGTGGTATTTTAGTGAAAAATACGATAAATTGAAATAGCCATCATTTCATGTGATGAAACTTGATCAATTTGGTTGATTAGTCTTTAATAGCCAACATGAGAAAGTTTAAGTATGATTGTATTAGTGAGAAGTGGAATTTTATAAGAAACCGAATCGGAAATCGAATTTGTTCCGATTCCGTCGGGTTTTGTAAAACCGTATTTTTTTTATAGAAGAGATAGGTAGGAATTGGGACTTACCGTTTTAGGACACACAAGAGGGTGAGAGGGAAGTAGTGGAATCACCGATGTGTTGCGTCGTCACCGGGAGTTCTTAGAACAATCGCCGGAAATTCCGCCGGGAATTCGTCGGAGCTTCGCCTCGAGCTTGTTTTCAAAGTGCAGAAGATCTCTTGAGAATTTTAGAGAGTTGGCTCAGAGTTAGGGGTGAGAGGGTAGAGGGTAGGGGTGGTATTTATAGGGTTATGCTAGGGTTAGGGTAGGTGAAAGGTTAAAATGAAAAATGTGATAAAATGTATTAAAAATGTATTAAAAGTGGAGTAATTGGGGTTTTAAAAGAGCTCTGGAAATGGTCTGAGGCTGAAATTTTGCAGGTGCATAGGGAATATGAAAAGACACAACTTTCATGTTGGGGTCGTCGCCGGAATCGGCCGAGTCGGGGCCGATTTAGCCGATTCTCGGCCGAGTCAGGCCGCCGGGATCCCCCCCGACGGTTCATCTACCCTCTGGCAATGTTACATGTTTGGGTGTAGTGGGCTTTTGTGAGATATGCACGTGTAAACTCTTGGTATTCTAAAAGTTCAAAATAAAAAAATTATTAAAAATAATGTGGAGTATGGGATTTGAACTCTGGTGGCTTGGTTCAGCAGTGCAAGGTATTACCAATGAGCTACAAGCTCTTTCTTGTAATTATGGAGCTAATTAATTATTTAAAGTAATAACAGTAAATGTAAATACCCCAAGTATACATTAATTTTAAAGCAAATTTTTGTTTACTAAAAATGGAGTTATTACATTCTTTTAACTTGTAATTAAAAAGCAAAATAATTACTTATAACTTGTGCTCAGGCTAAAATACCCCTTTATGGGTTTTTTGAAATTTTTTTGTAAAAACTTGTATTGGAAATTTGGGATTGTTACATTCTACCCTCCTTATAAAAATTTCGTGCTCGAAATTTATAAAAGGAAAGTGTAACAGATTCAAAAAAGTTTAGTGACTGAAGTACTGACAGTCTGTGAAAAAATAACAAAGTGGTGCAAGGGTTTTAAAAATTTGTAAAAAGCTTACTGATGTTACCTTGACCTACAGTCTCGGCTTCTACGGCTGCTAATGTGAATGTCTGTCACCGTGGTACCTTCCTTCTAGCTGGAGGTACATTCTATCCTTGGGGCTTGTTTCTCTGCCCTCGAGGCATGTTCCTCATTGCCTGTTGGAATTGGCGAGTAGGCTGTGCAGGAGTTCTGTGTGGAGGTGGTGCTGGGAGTGCAGGACGAGTTGCAGGAGCCTGGATAGCTAGCCGCTGTGGGTAGTTGGTAGGTGCGTGAGCTGAGTTGTATCTATATGGACAGGTCTCAATTCTGTGATTGGACGCGCCACAAACTAGGCACAGGCCTTTTGCGCGTCTACAGTCCTTTATCAAATGTCCATCTCTCTTGCAATGGAAACAGAAATGTGGTCTTGGCTGGTTATTGGGTTCTTCAGTTCTCCTGGGTTCGAACGTTGGCCTGGAAGAGGCTCCTCCTACCATTTGAGTGGCAGGACGTTTCAAACCGGCAGATTGAGGTCTGCCCCTTGCTTTTATCACTGCCTCATAACTGCAGGCAGCTTCCAGAGCATCCTCATGAGTTGGAAATTTCCCTGTGGCTAGTGCAGCCTGAATTTTCATGTCCAAACCTTGTTGAAAGCGACATGCTCTGATCTCGTCCGTCGGTATCAAATGTGCCGCAAGTCTGTTACGGTCTTGTGTTAGCTGTGTAGTATGTGATATTAAAAATTTGAAATACTGTGACATATCTTACCGACTGAGCATGGTGAATTCAGCGTCATACTCATCTACTGACTTGTCCCACATCGAATCTTGTTGTAGATGAATGACCTGTTGTTCCATGGCAAACCTGGCAGTCACAGGGAAGTACTTCGCGTCGAACTTATCGCGAAAAGTCTTTCATTCAATGGGCTAATCAAGACGGCTTTCTTTTGCCTTCCACCAGTTCCGTGCATTGTCCGTGAGTTGCAGCTTCGCAACTTGGACCCAAGCTATTTCTGGCACTTGTGCTGCTGCCAGATCATCCTCGATACTTTGAGCCCATTCCTCAGCTTCTAGTGGGCTCCCTTTTCCTGAGAACTGTTTGGGATGTAAAGCTCTGAATTGCTTCACCCCAGGTGCTTCAGCCTCGGAACGGTTCAAGAGCTGCTGTTGTCCCTCTAGGAGGCTGCGGATTGCCTCAAGCAAAACCGTTTGCTCGTTGAGTGGCGCAGGAACAGCAGGTGTGAGAGGTAGTGGTGGAGGTGTGTTGTTAATATTGGTGCTGGTGTTGTTTGGTGAATCTATAACCTTGAATGAAAAATTTAGGTTAAGACAGATTCAAAGTATATAAAATGATAAGATTCAAGAAATATGAAATTGTAAGATTCAAGGAACATGAATTATAAAGAATTTTTAGTTGCTGGTTCTTGTGTTATATTGCTTAGGTTTGTTCACGCAGAACAGAACTGCATAATAGGGTTTCATACAGCTCTGACCTGCATGGGCCACCAACAAAACCTGTCACGCCCCGCTTCCCGGTATACGGCGAAGGGGACGGGACTGGTCCGCTACGTATTTACTCTGAAGTAAATACGCTAAGCGTATCTAAGCAATATAAAAGTAAATACACAAGAGACAAGATATATAAACTGAACAACAACTTTATTTATTAACACTCTTTTGTACAATGTATGAAAAGTAAATACTACTGAAATAAAAGCGATGCCTAAACAATGGCATAACAGGAATGTAAAGTACTGAAAGGAAATGTGTACAATGTCTAGAGCTCAGGGTCTTCGCTGTACTGATCCAAGTCTTCTGCAGTTGGCTCGATCTCTGACGGTTGCAAACCACCTGACGACATTCAAAGAAGAAAGAAATAGAATGTCGTCAGCGAACAGATCGCTCGGTAAGTCCCAAAGATAAGAGGAGAAATAGAATAGACAGAGAGTAAGAGAGAGAGAGAGTAGCTTTTACAGTTGTATTATATTGTTATATTATTGTATTTAGTGCTAATGCTGTTGTTTGTAGCTTGGTACAGAAGGATGCCAGTGTATACGAGAGGAGTCTCATTTGCCCCGAAGACTAAGGTATCAGGAACTCAAGGAACCGTTAGGCCACGGTACAACAGCAACAGAATACAGGTTAGGTGTCTTAATCTTACCGTCTCGTGCCACTTTTAACACCTTCCGTACCAATCTACCCCTTAAACCCCGTAGTGTTTTGATTGTATTGTTTGTCTTGTAAATTGTATTGATTGTATAATTGGTTGACTGACCGAAACCATGATATCAGTAAACGGATGTAACCATAGAATCATGTAAATGGAATAACTGGAGAACCATGTAAATGGAATGTATATCCATGGTTCGGTTCAGTCAAGTTGTATAGATTGATAATTGGATTCATGGATTCGGATTGAATTGTAAATTGAAGATTGTAGATTGTAGATTGTACTTGAATCATATTCAAGTCAGATTATACTGAGACTCAAACTGAGTCAGACAATCAGCAAAGTAACTTGAAGTCCTGATTGTTTTTATTAATTTGTCCACCTTAGATAGGCAAGCACCCACTTCTCCGGTTCCCTGAGGCTCAAGAGATTGGTTCTGCTTAAACCTATGTTTACTAGGGTCCTTAGGGTAATTTATAGAATTTGAGGGGGTTTTATGTAAAACTACTTTTATATACTTTTTCAAAATATACCCCAATCATTTATTATTCGTCTTTAGGGTTGTAATGAATGTGGATTTTATATTGCGATATTTCTAATGAAAATATCCTAAATTCAGAAATAAAGGTATTTATTTGTAATATTGATATTCGTGGTATTTTAGTGTAAAATTGATTCTTGTGTTTTTTAAAAAAAGGTGGAATATTTATATCATAACAAAATAGGTATTTTAATGATAAATATACATATATTTATACAAAAATAATTTTAATATATTTTTTATATTCTAAAAATCTCATTTTCTTAAGATGTCGTATTTTAAATCTTTCGAGACCGAATGCTCCTTGCGGGGGTCTGAATCTCGCATTACTAAGCCCGAGGATATGCGATAATCCGCACTATCCCGAACGGGTTCCCCAAAATGGGTTGTAGCGGCGCTTTGCAAAGATTGTATAAATACTAATCCTTTAGAAAACGGTTTTATGAAGTAAGTCGTATTTATTTGTAAAGATATCAATTTTCCGTATTCTATGTTCTAGGGTCTCCTAAGTCAACTAGACTATTCCTAACTGGTCCAAAACGACAAGTTGTGAGATGTCTCAAATCGCCTCTTCACCGCCAATTGTGGCCAGGTAAGTACAAGTGAAGAAAGGAGGGATCCGCTCACGAATCACCGTGAGACGGGCCTTTTAAAGTTACCTTTCTCACACTACTACAATATGGGGTTGCCCCTACGGATGATGAAATCCGTAGGGGCAGATTTTTCTTGCCCCTACGGACTAAGCCGTAGGGCCAAATGGTTGTCCCTACGGTGCCCGACATTTTAATTTAAAAATATTAAATCTTAATTTGTTGTTTGGCCCTACGGAGCCGCAAACCAATAACCTACGGCTATGTCCGTAGGGGCATCTAAATGGGAATTTAATAAAAAAAAAGGCACAGAAATGCCCTACGCCTCGATCTCGATCTTTCCCTCTCGTTCCCAAAATTTTCTCTCGTTCCCGCGTCTCCAATTTTCTCTTCGTCGCCACCGCGCGCCCTCCGTTCTCAGCCCGCCACCGCCTTCCGTTCTCGGCCCACCACCGCCCTCGTTCTTCCTCGTCGAGTTCCTCGTCGCCGATTGCGTGCGTCGTCAACCGCCAAGCGTCTCCGTCGTCTCCTCCACTGTCTACAGGTAAGTAAATCTCCAATTAAACATAATTGTGATGATGTTAGGGCTAGTATTCAGGGTTCGGGTAGGGATGAGGGTTAAGGTTAGGCATCGGGTTCAGTTTATGTTAGGGTTAGGGTTAGGGTTAGGGTTAGGGTTGGGGATCGGCTGGGGCTGGGGCTGGGGTTAGGGTTTAGCTGGGGCTGGGTCTGGGGTTAGGGTTAGGTTGGGGCTGGGGCTGGGGTTAGGGTTGGGGTAGGGCTGGGCTGGGCTGGGGCTGGGGTTAGGATTAGGTTGGGGTCGGGGTTTGCTGAATTTGGCAAACCTGAAAAGAATTTCCAGCAATTTTAGCCTAGTTTGATTACTATAATTATTGTTGATCGAGAAAATCTTGGGTCCTTCTAATCAAACATTGTTTGTTACTGTATGTTCAACGAGTACTGATAAAAGAAAAAACCGATTTCAAGTGGAAATTAGGTATGTACAATGTTCTAATATAAAAATTAAGAAATCCCTTTTATTTAAATATAAAGCATATGTTTCATGTTAACAATAGGAGTTTGGCTTCAAGCATGGTTAATTATATATGGATCTATGTTTATAATTATGAAAAAGAGTATCAACTTAGAACTATCATACAATCATGTTGATCTGCATGGTGATCTGATGAATGTGTCTAAATTTTATATAATCTCCTAGAAATACCTTGATGCCTTGTATCGATAAATTTCAGGTTAATTAGTTAATTAGGCATATGGATTGTTATATTATAGGTGAGCCGAATATCAAGAAATTGTAGAATTATTGGATTTATGAGTTTTGATAAACATTGATTTGATAAAAAAAATGGTAATTTGTAATATCTTAGTTTTTCCCAAGTTAGGGCTTCAAGCCAAGGTTGTTCTCCTCGTCGCCACCGCCGGTTTCGTCGCCACTGCAGTTCTCGTCGCCACCGTGATTCAGGTCGTCGCCACCGCCGTTCAGGTCGTCGCCCCAGCCCCAGCAGCCGTTCAGGTGAGTAAATTTCGAGGTAAGTTAAAGAATTTATTGGATTATTTTGGGCTTAGGGTTCATGGCGTGCGAGTTGGGGTTGGGCTGGGGTCGCGGTCGCAGTCGGGGTCGGGTTAGGGTTGGGGCAGGGGCTGGGCTCCGGGGTCGGGTTCGGGGTAGGGTTAGGGTCGGGGTCGGGGTCGGGGAAGGGTCAATTTATCAAATTTTTTATTGGGGGTGCGGCTGGGGCTGCGGGCTGGGCTGCGGCTAGGGCTAGGGTTGGGGCTGGGGCTGGGGCTAGGGCTGTGCGTCCTCCAGAGGGCGATCATAGGATCGGTGAAGTGAGGTGGCTGGATATGAGATACGATGGATTTCCATGTGTTCAATGGAATGCTGAGGGTAAGAGTCGGTTATTCATATATCTCCCAAAAAAGAATGAGTTTGTTATCAAAGGTGTATTGACTTCTACATCAAAGAATATCAGTTATATGTCATCCAGTGACTAAGTCTGTTTCTGGCCCAACCATATTTATGAATCGTTTCTTCTTTTTCCTTCTTACGTATATTTACTAGTTCAGACTGTATGCACCTCTGCAATCAACGCCGAGAACTTGTACATTATAGGTTAATAGACATATGCTATGAAATCACGGTGCATATCGAATTCATGATATGTTATAGTCCCTCATTATTTTTACTGTGGTGAGAAAGCAGTCGCTGGTGGCCACAAGCCATAGAATTGGCAGTTGTCCTACCTGCGATAACATCTTACAAATCATCAGTAGACATCTCTGTTATATTAATCTTTTAATGTCTGCATGCATGCATGTTTATTTGCATATTTCCACTTGTTTGTGCCATAGTTTTTGTGTGCGTGTGTGCGTGTGTGCCACAGTTATATTTACTTCTACATCAAGGAATATCTGTCGCATGGCAGGATTTAGTCCGGTTTTGGCCTAACCGCATTTATGAATTTGTCTTTTAGATGTTTTCCTGAGTGTCACATCGTTCTCACCCAAGTTTGTAAGCCATGTTCATTATTCTTTCAATTATTTTAACTTGAATATGCCAGTTATTGTTCCGTTTACTATAAAGTTGCAACAAAGAGTCTCTGTTAGCACTTCCATGCACCCTTTATATGTTTTTATCATATCCACTCCTATCTATCCAGAAAGTCAACATCTTCTGGTATTTGTTTTCAAAAAGAAAAGATAAGAGAGGAAAAGATATTTGTCCGTCTCATATTTGAGCCATACTTTTGATTTTCTTGCAGATTCTGGGTTGATTTTCTGTGATAATTCATAAACATAGTAATATTTGTAATGTTTCTTCTTGTTAGTCTAGCTTTCCTCTTATGAATGCCAACACTGTTTTTGCCCTCCTTTTCTTCGTGGCACATGATATCTTGCACCTCTCCTCTCGAAAACTTATTTTCTCCTTTCCTAATCTATCCGAGGCTTAGCATAATCTAGTTGCGATAAACAATTCCATCTTCTGCTACTATGGTGGCACTGAGAAACTTCCATTTAGAAATGACAGCACGTATTTTGTGGAAGTACTGTACATAAGTAAAACCACAACGGGCATGGCAAATTTGTTGACCAGGTTCCGATTACTGTGTGAAAGTTGTTCGGATGAAATTCTAATTCTGGTGGAATTGAAACCGATAACCAGTTCATATGGTGATTTAGGCTGCTTCAGTGATATTTGTGCCTACATTGATGCTTCAAGCAACGAATCAAATGATGTGGATCACAAACTAATTAAATAAATTTTGAATACCAATCTGGACTGGGATTTGAATACCAATCCTAGTTTGCTACATTTTTTTATATATAGTAGATGGTGATACTTCTTTAAGTAAAAACAACCCTATACTTAAGCGAAATCATAAATCGAAACACACATATATAGAATACAACTCACATTCCTTGTTCTCTGTTTCAGCATCAATCTTCTGATATGAACTAATGATGGCTTTCACATAGGCTTTTCCAGGTCGGGTTCTTCTATGACTTTCAAGAGTCTCAACTGATTCTGTAAATTACACCCTAGTTGGATGATACTTTTACCACTTCTCACTGCAGGTGCGCTCTCTAATATCCATTTTGAATATCGATAATATTTATTACATTCAAAATGGATATTAGAGAGCGCACCTGCAGTGAGAAGTGGTAAAAGTATCACCCAACTAGGGTGTAATTTACAGAATCAGTTGAGACTCTTGAAAGTCATAGAAGAACCCGACCTGCATAAATCTGATGTATGCTTTCCATTGGACACTAAGAAGTCTCTAAAGGGAAAAGCCTATGTGAAGCCATCATTAGTTCATATCCGAAGATTGATGCTGAAACAGAGAACGAGGAATGTCATTTTTTTCTTCTTCTGCCACATTACTGTCTTCTCCTTCTGCCACATTACTGTCTTCTCCTTCTTATTATGTGCGCATGCAAATTCAATGACTATATTGAGAATATGGATTAATAGTGGGTAGGAAAAGTATTTCTCAAATGGCTTTTGCGTCTTAAAACCATAAACTACTAAGTAATGGCATACATAATTTTTTTAGTATAAAGGTTGTTATTTTAAGTTTTCCCTTATAGAGATATGATCTAACTGCATCTATAAACTATAAGTGTGCAGAAAATTATGATAAGAAACCATAAGAAAGGGTCGTAGCCATGCATAACCTTGAATCTACATACCAAATCATGCAAAAGCATGCACTTATTGTCATCTTGCCTTAGAATATAAAATATCTTGGAATACTATAAGCGAGCATTTAAATTTTGATAGCTTCAACATATATTTTTCTCAAGTACCATGAAATATACTTCCTCCGTATAAACCGTTTTCAGGAAGATGGATTAATAATGACAAATTATCCATTGTGGCTCACTAGGTTAGCATTTTCTCTTCTATTGACCATCTTACTAATCTGCTTGGTAAATTTATTCGGAACCGGCTGCGAATCATTAAAAGATATGCATAAGAAAGAAAGCTAAAATACAGATATATAGCATACCGATACATCGAAACTTCATAGTTGCGATGGCAATCCAGAGATATTTATTTCTACACACGTGGTACGCGTGCGAATGCGTCAGGCATCATGGACAAATATTTCAGAACATGGAAAGTATTATTCGTATAAAGTAATTAAAACTTTTAAACATCTTGGATAGATATTTTCTTAGTTGATGCAATCATATCATGAGGACTAAATTTAAGCTATTATACATATGCATGTGTATTTTTCTAACCTAATATATCTCACACACACACACACAGAGAGAGAGAGAGAGAGAACACCAGTTTGGTAGAGAAATCAGCTAGCAGGACCCTGAAGAAATGGAGTCCATAGCATTGCTCATCATCATCATCCGTGATCCCTTTGAAAAAATATTATCAAAGCGATCATGGATGATGATGATGAGCAATACTATGGACTCCATTTCTTCAGGATCCTGCTACCTGATTTCTCTACCTACCTGGTGTTCTCTCTCTCTCTCTCTCTCTGTGTGTGTGTGTGATATATTAGGTTAGAAAAATACATATGCATATGTATAATAGCTTAAATTTAGTCCTCATGATATGATTGCATCAACTAAGAAAATATCTACCCAAGGTGTTTAAAAGTTTTAATTACTTTATACGAATAATACTTTCCATGTTCTGAAATATTTGTCCATGATGCCTGACGCATTCGCACGCGCACCACGTGTGTAGAAATAAATATCTCTGGATTGTCATCGCAACTATGAAGTTTCGATGTATCGGTATGCTATATATCTGTATTTTAGCTTTCTTTCTTATGCATGTCTTTTAATGATTCGCAGCCGGTTCCGAATAAATTTACCAAGCAGATTAGTAAGATGGTCAATAGAAGAGAAAATGCTAACCTAGTGAGCCACAATGGATAATTTGTCATTATTAATCCATCTTCCTGAAAACGGTTTATACGGAGGAAGTATATTTCATGGTACTTGAGAAAAATATATGTTGAAGTCAAAAGCTATCAAGATTTAAATGCTCGCTTATAGTCTTCCAAGATATTTTATATTCCAAGCCAAGGTGACAATAAGTGCATGCTTTTGCATGATTTGGTATGTAGATTCAAGGTTATGCATTGCTACGACCCTTTCTTATGGTTTCTTATCATAATTTTCTGCACACTTATAGTTTATAGATGCAGTTAGATCATATCTTTATAAGGGAAAACTTAAAATAACAACCTTTATACTAAAAAAATTATGTATGCCATTACTTAGTAGTTTATGGTTTTAAGACGCAAAAGCCATTTGAGAAATACTTTTCCTACCCACTATTAATCCATATTCTCAATATAGTCATTGAATTTGCACGCGCACATAATAAGAAGGAGAAGACAGTAATGTGGCAGAAGGAGAAGACAGTAATGTGGCAGAAGAAGAAAAAAATGACATTCCTCGTTCTCTGTTTCAGCATCAATCTTCGGATATGAACTAATGATGGCTTTCACATAGGCTTTTCCCTTTAGAGACTTCTTAGTGTCCAATGGAAAGCATACATCAGATTTGTGCAGGTCGGGTTCTTCTATGACTTTCAAGAGTCTCAACTGATTCTGTAAATTACACCCTAGTTGGGTGATACTTTTACCACTTCTCACTGCAGGTGCGCTCTCTAATATCCATTTTGAATGTAATATTTTAGATATCCATGCCTGTTTATGTCAAAATTACTTATATTGTCAATGTTTGATTGTCTAGTTGTTGGTGATGCGTCCATATCAGGGACAGAGGCCACTCCCGTTCCTCCAGGTATGTTTATATATTATATAGGGCATGTATATTGATTTAGAATGCTATATCATAAATATACACACATTCCTTTTGCTCTTAGTCGTCCAACTCATTATCATGGGCTGCTTGATGAGATTAGATTTGCGCCTGATGATCTACAAGAGCTTGTTCACTCCCTGTCATATGTGTAAGCAGCGCTATATGCGAGTTTACCTTGTTAGTATGTATGTACTGAAATTAATTAATATTATTCAAATTTTGATACATGCAGATACCAGAGGAGCACATCTTCTATCTCTGTAGGTAAGGCTTTGAATTTGTTGAATTTGGTATTTCTTGTCAATTTTATAGACCAGTATGTGCTAAATATAATGTTCTGACAGTTGCTAGGGGAAAGGCAGCATTCGAGGCTGCTGACCCCAGTCCTGGACGCCGCACACGGACGGCACCACGGAGGTTGGGAGAGAGGCCGAGGACTGGGCTCTAGCAGGGCCCATATGAGGTTGGACTCCACCCCGGTGGTTACTTCCTCCGTCTCCAGTGAGCGACGTATCCAGCAGGAACTGGAGAGCTTGAAGGCCACCGTTCAGGAGTTGAATGAGATGCTGGTATGTATACTACTTAATAGTAAAATATAATGTCATATTATAGATATCAACATATCCAATATCAGTACATAGCCTGAGCTTATTTGGTTGTAGACTTATGTTTTATTAATCATACATGTACATATCTAATTAAAATAAACTACAGTTTTCCAAACTAGATATCCAAATGGGGTTTCGAAATAACTCGATAATGATAAGAATTCGAATGTGGGTGTAGGAGCTGGTGGTTGAGCAGGCCCAGGCCTCGGGGATCGATTTTACCGGACAGAACGATCCGAGGCTGCTGACCCCAGTTCTGGACGCCGCACACGGAGGGCACCACGGAGGTTGGGAGAGGCCAGGGATTGGGCCCTAGCAGGGCCCATATGAGGTTGGACTCCACCCCGGCGGTTACTTCCTCCGTCTCCAGTGACCGGCATGTCCATCATGAACTGGATAGCTTGAGGGCCAGCGTTTAGGAGTTGAAGGAGATGCTGGTATGTATACTACTTTATAGTAAAATATCATTTCATATTATATACATATCAACATATCCATAATTAGTACGTAGCTTGAGCTTATTTGGTTTTAGACTTAAGTTTGATTAATCATACATACATATGTAATTGAAATAAACAACGCTTTTCCAAACTAGATATCCAAACAGGGTTTCGAAATAACTTAATAATGATACGAATTCGAATAATAAACAGTTCTTACACGCTTCTTACACACGTTATATCCAGACGCGACAGGGTAGATCGGCCGAGCCTCCACATGCATCTCCTTCGGCTGCAGCTCCGCAAGCCACTACATCGGCTGCGGTTCCGCAGACAGCTCCTGTAGCTCCACCGCCCACTCAGACTCCCGTAGCCGCGGCTCCGCAAGCGACTACCTCGACGGCGGCTGCGCAGACCACATCGCCGGCTCCACATGCCGTTCAGACTCCCGCTCACGACGAATTGCAGAGTTTATTGACCGAGGAGCAGGCGCACGTTATTCTATCGTTATTCAGAAGTGGAGCTGGACCGAGCTAGGGTAGATTTTTGGTTCTTTTTTTTTGAAACATGTATTTATTTATATCATACACATTGTACTACATTTTGAAACGATATTGATATTGGTTTGTATTTATATCATATTCAGTTTTTGTGTTTCTTTTGTATATTATATATATGCGTGAGATGTGATTATGAATACTGCAATATATGATTTGATTGATGTATATATTATTGTGCACAGGACGGGAAAAAATCAAGCAGCCCATTTTTTTAAAAAAATTACAGACAATATGTACCTACGGATTAATCCGTAGGCACACATGTTACCCCTACGGATATATCCGTAGGGGCAAAATATCAGCAGTAACTGATATTTCCCCCTGATCTCAGTGCCAGGGGGTTGGGAAAGCCCCCACGGACATAACCGTAGGGGCCACTGACTCTCCCCTACGGCGTTATCCGTAGGGGAAAAATATCAGGAATCCTGAATTTGTGCCCCTACGCATATATACGTAGGGGGTAGTACATGCCCCTACGGGTATATCCGTAGGGCCAAGTAATTTATTAAAATAAACCGTAAATAATATAAAATCTTATACCCTACGGCTTAATCCGTAGGGAAAACTGGACCTACACATATATCCGTAGGGGCAAGAATTTAACCATAGGGGCAAGTTCAGGGCCTCAACTTGCACCTGCGGCCTTTGCACCTACGGGGTGTTTTTTCGCCCCTACGTATATATCCGTAGGGGCAGTGTGTTGCCCCTACGGATTTATCCGTAGGGGCAACCCTTCTTTGTATTAGTGTCACTTGCTTAGCCTAGACATCACGAAGTCAGGTTTAGATAAACGACTGATATCCACAACTTATCCTATTTTCATAATAAGTGGTATTTATTTAAAAAGTGTATCAATACTAAATCTTTTAGAAATGGCTTTATTTAGTAAAGTGTATTTAAATGAAAATGTTCGTTTTCCCGTATTCTGAGTTCTCGATGGTATCGTGTTAGGTTGTATATAAGTGTGTGAGGAGTTAGGTCGTTCTCTCGTGATCTACTTTAAAGGTATAGCAAGTTTAATGGGGTTAAATGTAGAATTGAAACAATGTGATATTTTAGTGAAAAATACGATAAATTGAAATAGCCATCATTTCATGTGATGAAACTTGATCAATTTGGTTGATTAGTGTTTAATAGTCAACATGAGGAAGTTTAAGTATGACTGTATTAGTGAGAAGTGGAATTTTATAAGAAACCGAATCGGAAATCGGATTTATTCCGATTCCGCCGGGTTTTGTAAAACCGTATTTTTTTTTGATAGAAGAGATAGCTAGGAATTAGGACTTACGGTTTTAGGACACACAAGAGAGTGAGTGGAAAGTAGTGGAATCACCGATGTGTTGCGTCGTCGCCGGGAGTTCTTAAAACGATCGCCGGAAGTTCCGCCGGGAATTCGTCGGAGCTCCGCCTCGAGCTTGTTTTCAAAGTGCACAAGATCTCTTGAGAATTTTAGAGAGTTGGCTCAGAGTTAGGGGTGAGAGGGTAGAGGGTAGGGGTTTATAGGGTTAGGCTAGGGTTAGGGTAGGTGAAAGGTTAAAATGAAAAATGTGATAAAATGTATTAAAAATGTATTAAAAGCGGAGTAATTGGGGTTTTAAAAAAGCTCTGGAAATGGTCTGAGACTAAAATTTTGCAGGTGTATAGGGAATATGAAAAGACACAACTTTCATGTTGGGGTCATCGCCGGAATCGGCCGACTCGGGCGTGACTCGGTCAGAGGATTGAGTCGGCTGAGTCGGGGCCGATTTGGCCGATTCCCGGACAAGTCGGGCCGCCGGGATCCCCCCGACGATTCATCTACCCTCTGGCAATGTTACATTTTTTGGTGTAGTGGGGTTTTTGTGAGATATGCACGTGTAAACTCTTGATATTCTAAAGGTTCAAAATCAAAACAATATTAAAAATAATGTGGGGTATGGGATTTGAACTCTGGTGACTTGGTTCAGCAGTGCAAGGTATTACCAATGAGCTACAAGTTCCTTCTTGTAATTATGGAGCTAATTAATTACTTAAAATAATAACAGTAAATGTAAATACCCCAAGTATACATTAATTTTAAAGCAAATTTTTGTACACTAAAAATGGAGTTGTTACATTCTTTTAACTTGTAATTAAAAAGCAAAATAATTACTTATAACTTGTGCTCAGGCTAAAATACCCTTTTATGGATTTTTTGAATTTTTTTTGTAAAAACTTGTATAGGAAATTTGAGGTTGTTACATAGACGGTGTGGATAATACATTCAGCCATTCTTTCATCACTGGCAGCTGGTTTCGCGGAACGGTCCGGGCTTTGGAAACTCATAAATTTTTACATTGCCAGAGCCCTGGCCTTTTTGTTGGCTCTGTATCTGAGCCGCTTCTAGCTCAGCTTCTCTGCCTTGAGCGCTTGGCAGGTTTCGGCTCTTCGGGAAGCCGCATAGGCTGAGTGATGGGGAGGCTTGAGAAGACGTCCGCCCGCATATCCGTCGAAGGTATCGCCTGGGTTTGCCCACGACGTCCGGCAACTTCTTTTGCTCTGATGGCTTTGCCCCCAGCTGGGGCCATGGAGAGCCGTTTGAACACCGACTCACGTTTAGGTTGGAGCGCCCTCGAGATCACCACATTTGGCCTTTTTTCCTTTCGAGGCCGGTTTGTCGATTACCGGAGCTTGAAGAGCAGAGATGGCGTTAGGTGGCACGAACAGAATAGAGCCAAATGGTAGGAGTGACTCCTCCCACTGTCGTCCGAGACTGGCCGGAAAGACCGTCCAGGAGTCTATCTTCACCGTGTATGAGATGGGAGCCGTGTTGAGAGCTGAGCTGGTCCTTGGAGACATGGTTGAGGCTTGATCGCTTGAAGTCCTGCATGAAAAAGCATTATTTTAATATAAATATCGATATGTATATTGATTGAGTTCGCATGAATGCTTAACCCGAAATATGGGAGGAGAGATTTGTCCCACCGGGCGTGCCAGATTCTGTAGGGAGTTTTTCGTCACCCCATTGAGATGGGAATACGCGCGCGCTTGTCAGGCACATTACAGATTCCCCCTGTTAGGGTAGGCTGGGGTTTATTGATTATGGGGATCCGAATCTCCGGCAGCCACGGACTAAGCTGTCGTTAATTACCCTTCGCATTTGGAGCGATAGAACCTCCGATTGACGGGTTAATCTGGTCATACGAACTCAATGTGCAGTGTTGTGTTTTGAAGGGGTTTTGGATATATCGGGAGCGCTGCAGAGTTTTTACGGGGGTCCCGCTACCCGGATAGCGGGCTGGGGGTCAAGGGGGCTAGCAGCCCCATTGTGGGGTGCCGGGCAGCGCCCCGTTAGAAATTTTTTCTAACGGGGGCGGTATTTTTAGTGTGGAGCGTGTAAAATAGGGGAAAATGGTATTCAAAAGACGCGTGGGTGCCAGCGCCTCGCACGCAGGCGCTGGGCGCTGGCGCTGGCGCTAGGCGCATAGGCGCTGGGCGCTGGCGCTGGCCCTTGAGCGCTGGCGCTGGCGCCTCACGTGCCCGGCACGTGGGCGCTCGAGCACTAGCGCTTTGGGAGCTCGGGCGCTAGCGCTTTGGACGCTCGGGCGCTAGCGTTTTGGGCGCTAGCAAGCGCTAGCACCTCACGTGCCCTGCACGTGGGCGCTAGCACTATGGGCGCTCGGACGCTAGCGCTTTAGGCGCTAGCGAAAGGAAGGGATTTTTACCCCCAGAAATGGGAGTTAAACTCCTAAAGAGGATTTTGAGTGGAGTTAAACTCCGAAATATTTAGATTTGGAGTCAAACTCCTAAGGATCTGGATTAAGAGTTAAACTCCTTTGAGGATTTGGGTCTTGGAGTTAAACTCTCTAAAAATCTTCAGAGGTTCTTCTTTCTTGAGTCTTGGATCTTCTCTTGACTGGAATTTTGTCCAAAGTTGGATTTTTGGAGATGGGTCTCCTTCTTCCTCCTCTTGATCGGCTGGATCTTGGAGAAAAGGGGATGAGACTTAAAAGTCTCCCCTTTTTTAGCTCTAATGGAAGATCTGAGCTCCCCTTTGCGGGTTTTGTGGTGAAAAACTATTTAGGTTTTGAAAAGGAAGAGTAAAACTCTTGATTTAATTCAAAAGAAAGGAGAAGATTTAGAACCTTGAGGAAGGAGAAGAAGGAGGCACAAACCCTAGAGTTTTAGAGAATGAAAAGTGTATTTTTTATTCATCATCATGTTGCCTTATATATGCTTAAACATTTACATATAGCCCCTTGGGCTTTACAAAATGGCACTTTGCCCATCCCCTGTCTCATGTGCCATTTCTTTATGCACATAAGCCATGGGCTTTACAAAAATTTGGTTTTATGCCCATTTTGCTTACATTCATGCATAAAAAATCACATCAAAATTATTTATTACATGATTTTTATTTTAGCATGGAGGAGGCCGGCCGCGGGGCTCGACCTGGGCATAGGTCCACTTGCTTAGGATTGACCTTGACTTTGACTTGGTCAACTGGGGTGCAAATTTTGACCCCAATACAAAGCAGCCCCTTAGATTCATGCATCACAAAAAGGTGTTCACACTTGTATGTGTTGGACCATTTTTGATAAAAAGTGTGTATACATGCATGTTGTAAAAAGAAACTCTTTAAATATAGATCGATTTGCAGTTCCTGTTGCAGTGTCAACTCACAAATATCATATCCGTGTATTTGAGTATGTTTCCAGCATTTTGTAATGAATACCTGTAATCTGTATTTATTGAGCAGACATGGGTTAATAGTACAGATATAATACAAAATTAATAATGAATGAGCGGTATTGAAATGCAGTTTTCTGTGATGAACAGTTGCAGCACAGAGCTCTGAACTGCGTGACGTGCTGATGTGGGTTGCCTGTCCTTTTGTATACATGGAACTTGGGGATCGTATATTCCGGTGAGTACTTGATTTGATCATACCAGCCTAGATACAGTCGCCCAATTCTGACGATTTGGCCAGCTGTTTCATTAGCTTGATGAGCTCTTATTTGTTGAGCTATATAATCATCAAGAGCAGCCTTAGAGATCATTTCCTCCTTGGCTGTTGATAAATTCGGAAGAGGGTTTGATGTTTCCCCTCTGTCGTCCTCGACAATTATCGGCGAGTCTTCAGCCTGGGGTTCTGGCTGGATCATTATTCCAACCATGTCTTGGAACAAGAGAGCCATCTGCTTTATGTTAGCAGCCTACTCAGCAGCTTCCTTGTCCTTTCTTTCAAGCACCCTTTACAGGAACTCTGTATCGTTCTCCTGTTCCTGGCATTGTTCGGCTATTGTGTCCGGGCTTTCTTTCTGCTCGGTAAGTGTTTCCATTTTGGTCAGCATTTCCTGGAGCTTTTGTTGTTGCTCCTGAGCTTTTTTCAGCGACCGAGTTTGCGGTCGATGACCTACGGAAGCACGGCTTTCTTCTTTTCCGGAAGCCATGTGGATCTTATGTACGATCATACTCCTAGACTTAGGGCGTTTGGGTCCATCGCCTTTGGAATTTGCCGCAAAAGGTGGGATTTTTTTCGGTCTCATCCTTTTGTGGGAGGTCGAAGTTGAAGGAGCCGTTATGACATACACCTGTATAGAAGAAGTCCCTCACTGTATGACGGAGGGATGGTCTTTTTCTTATCGAGCCTTCAATTTCTTCGGCCGAGGAGAGTAATCTTTGTTGATCACAGAGTCCTGGACTTTCCTCCAGACCCTGTGAATTTGCGAGGAGAGCTGCTGATAGGGCTACTCCGTCTTCGCTTGCACTGTGGCTTTTGCAGGCGGGGGCGATTTTTTTAGCACCGCTATTGGAGAGTTCTTGCGCACCCTCCTCAGCAGATCAAAGTTGTTTTCGGTTGGAACAGCAGCGTCAGCTTCCACCATTGGAGCTGGTGGGGTAAGTCCAGAGGGAGAGTTGCCTCTAGCTTTTCTCACTCGGCGCCAGTGGCGACGTCGAGTGTGCCTTCCAGAAAGGACCGCCTCAGTTGTGGAAGCGGCTTCGTCGTGCCCCCGGCTTTGTTGAGGGGCTGTTGTTGGTGTCAGCCTGTTGAAGACCGACGTCCTAATTGAAGTTTGGGGAGAAACGACCAATCTTTCAAAGACCGATCTTCTGATGGGGGAAGCGCTTTTGGCGGCTTCACCCGTAGAAGGAGTTGGGAGGGCTATCCGTTTTGGTGAAGCCCTTCAGGTATTACGAGCCTCTTTGTGGGCCCGTTCGAGCTTTTGCTCAGCCTGTTGAAGACTGAGACACCGGATTTGGACGGACCGTTGAGAGGGGCCGTTGTAGTCTCAAGTCGATCGAAGACCAACCTCTTGGGAGCTTCCTCTTGCGGCGCTGAGGCACCGAAACTCGGTGGTGGGAGCATGGTCCCGAAGAATAGTCCAGTAGTGGCTTGTGTTACTTGCCCCACCGGCATTGAAAAGATAGAGGCCGCGTTGGGCCCGTAGGTCACTCCTTCAGTTGGGGTGGAGTGAGAGTTGCTGTTGCAAGAGGTGCAGTTGGAAGCCATCGATTTCTCTGCACAAGAGCAAGACACCAAATTTTAGTACCTCGAATCCAAGGGCAACCATAGCGAACCGTGATTTTGTTCGTGAAATACGACACACAATGTGTAGAGTGGAAAAAGAAAAAGGTCCTACCGGGCGTGCTAGAATCTGTTCTCCGCCGAAAGACAGAGACCGGGATGTTAGGATGTTTTGCCTGAATTTTGGGGCAGATGCTATTTGTACTTCTCCGTCCACCTCCCCGAAAATACCAAGTTGATTAATGGCACCATATATATGAGGTTTGGACAGATGCGACCGTTGTAACAGACTTTATCTGATTCCCCCTCATTTGTGAGGGTTTTTTGATTGTGGGGACGTTTTTCCCTACAGGCGCAAGCCCCTGCAGTTAATTACGTTACCGTATTGCGATAACCACTTTCTCCTGCTCCGGCAGTTCACTTCATGTCATGTGTTATTTTGTTTGTTTTAGTTTCCCGTGGATTGCATACGAAGACTAGTTTATGTCATCGCCCGTAGGGCGCGGATTAGTCCAAATCCGTATATTTTAGATTTGGGTTTTTGGTTTATTTAACGACCGTAATCTGGTTTGAGATTAAGATCAACTTAAATATATATGAGCATTTGGGCTCAATTTATTTTAGTTTAAGGACATAATGATCTATTATCTCCACGTTCGGGGCGGATATTAGTTTAGGGACATTTCGGTCCAACATTCCCGTTTTGGGGACGAATCTTAGTTTAAGGACGTTCCGGTCCCTTATCGCCATGTATAAGGCGAATATTAGTTTAGAGACATTTCGGTTCAACATTCATCTTGCGCGCACGTGTATTTGTTACGTGGTGGAGTAGACGATGGTGACATGGAATGCGCCCGATTTGGGACGCGATCCGATTTGATATGTGCACGTCAATTTAGAAGTGCATCAATGTATGACAAAAAGAGTTGTTGGTTGTCGGGACTCGCCGTCTCTCTGAAGACGTTGAGAAATTACAATGCATATATCAGAGATGTAGAAAGATATGCCCTTAAAACAAATTCTGTATTTGAGGGAAAAAGAGGTTGTGGTGGACCTAAGAATTGTTAGTCGTATTTGAGACTGAGATTACTTTAGGAGATATGGGATGCATATCATTTTAGATATCATCAATGAGAGATTATTAGTCATGTTTGAGACTAAGATCAGTTTGGAAATCATGAGCAATATGAGCTCGGTTGATTTAAAATCAAAGAGGTTTAACCTCAGGAAATTTAGCCCATTTGGACTGAGATTGGGTCTCCATACCACCCAGTAGTGTTAAACACTAATATATGCAGCGCTCACGTGTATTTCACGTGAGGCGCTGGAATAGTGCTGAGCACTAATCTTTTCTGGCACTCACGTGGGGCGCTGGAATAATGCTGAGCACTAATCTTTTCTGGCAGTTACGTGTTTTTCACGTGAGGCGCTACTATAGTGCTAAGCACTAATTTTCGTTGGCGCTCACGTGTGAAACATGTGAGGCGCTCAGATATGGGTGCTGCCCAATCAGTGCTAAGCACTTTAGTCATTTTGACTGAATATAGAGTGCTAAGTACTTTGCATGGCACTCATGTGGGAAGCACGTGAGTGCTGAGCATTGATTTTAGGTTTGTTTGCTCACCCCCCTTTTTCTCTGTATAGAAGTACTAAGCACTTGATTAGAGCTCTGGCGCTCACGTGTGAAGCACGTGAGGCATTCAGCCTCTCCTTTTTTTTTGTTTCACGTGTATTTCACATGATTGCTTTATTTTTGGGGTGCTGGGCTGCTTTATTTGGTGACTGCCCAATCCACATAAATGAGTTTTCTTTGTTTTTGGACGCTCACATGGGAAACACATGAGGCGTTTTAGCTCTTCTTTTGTTTGTTTTAGGCATTCACATGAAAAACACGTGAGCTACTATAATAGTGCTAAGCACTAATTTTACTCACGTATGTTTCACGTGAGACGCCAAGTTCTTCTTTTTTTTTAGAGAGATTAATCTCTTTTAATAACATTTTAGTCATAGATGATCATCAAGATTTCTGTTTTGAAGATCTTGGATCATCGTCATTGTTTTTATTGGAGAACTAAATTCTTTTTTATTTTTATAAAAACTAAGTTATTTATGTAGGGTTAAACCCTAATTTCGGGGAATTAAATTCCCAGAACATATGTTCTTTTTCTTTTTCTTTCTTTTTCTTTTTAATCTAGTTCTTTTCCATAAGCTTTGAGTTTGAAGAACAGAATCTCTCAGATGAGAATTAAATTCTCAACTTGAGGGGAGATTTGCTTTTGCAAATCTCAAACCAGAGCAAGAACTAAGTTCTTGTATGAAGGATTAAACCCTTATATCCATTATATTAGGCAAAAGAGATATTTTTAAGCTCTCCTTTTTTATTTACCTAGAGTGTTTTGAAGGAGGAAGGTCTTCTTTTTTTGAGAATTAAATTCTCTGTTCTCTCAAGAGCTCACTATATTTTGGCAAAAGCTTATAGGGTTTTTTTCCTATATGAGACTTGAAGTCTCGGGTCTTTATATAGTGGAGGTAAGTTTGTTAATTAATTTTGAGAAAATCTCTCATTGAGAGATTTCAATTGATTTAATTGGACTCAAAATTGATTTGGAGAATTTTACCCACCGTTAGATTTTTGATCCAAGTGTTTTTGTCTTACAAAATATGTTTTCTTGTTTTAACAAGATTGGAAGAATATTCTCTCGTATATAGAATAAAATTCTATTGAACGGTGATATTTTTATCAACATTGGATTTTTAATCCAAGGGTGCTCGGTTTAACAGAGCACGATCTTTCTTTGTTTAGAAAAATTTGGGAAATATTTTTCATCATATTAGATCTTTGACCACCAACTTTCTGTTTAACAGAAAATATCCTTCCCAATAGAATTTAATTCTACGCTTAATCACTATTGGATGTTTGATCCAACGGTTCCTTGTTTAACAGAGAGGATCTTTTTCGAGTAGAATTTAATTCTACGTAAAGAGGTGCCCTCACGTGTTTAACACGTGAGGCTTATTTAGCTTCTCTGATTTGGCGCCCATATGTCTTGCATATGGGCGCTCGCGTGTTTAACACGTGAGGCCAATTTGGTCTTTAGTTGTTTGACTGCAGCGCCTATATACTTTGCATATAGGCGCTCACATGTTAAGCATATAGGCGCTCACGTGTTTAACATGTGATGCTTATTTAGCCTAATAGCTGTTTGATTGCAGCGCCTATATGCTTTGCATATAAGCGCTCACGTGTTTAACACGCGGGGCTCATTTAGCCCATTAGTTGTTTGATTACAGCGCCTATATGCTTTGCATATAGGCGCCCACGTGTTTAACACGTGAGGCTTGAGTTGTGGGGAATTTTCTCCCTTTTTTTCTCTTTTATGAGAGAACAGTTGGTGTTGTGATTGTAGGAGGCGCTTCCACGTTGTTGCGAAGGGCGATAGGAGGAGCGAGTGGGTTGGTTGGCATAGTTGTCACTTGCAAGAGAAAGAGAAAGACGCACATGAATCTTCCTTCTTCAGATGTTTTTCATAATCTATGAGTTTATCATAGAGCTCGTCGAAGGTGATGGAGTTATCACAAACTCGGATAGCGGCTGCGACTTCTTTGAATTCATGTTTGAGGCCAACAAGGATGTGGAGAACAAGATCACCTTCAGGAAGAGGGTATTTGGTGAGAGCGAGATCGTCGGAGATAGATCGCATCTTTTATAGATACTCGCTTATAGATCGCGGACCGCGTTACTTGCTGATAAGACGTTCTTTGAGCGACATAACTCGTGAGTGAGATTTGTTCGTAAGGAGAATAACAAGTCGATCCCATGCTTCCTTGGAGGAGGAAACAGAGGAGATGTGGGGCTGGATCGTCTCGACGCAGCTGTCGAGAATAGTGTTTAATAAGTTGACTCTGACAGTACCATTGATGATAGTCGGAATTTTCAACACGCTTAGTGGTGTCATTGATGTCAGTAATGGTTCGGTGGAGGAGACTTGAAGTCGTCGATGTGACCAAGGAGATCGTGGCCGAGTGTAGCCGATTGAATTTGAGATCTCCACACAGTAAAGTTTGTGTTGGAAAATGAAATTTGGAGATGATGGAGGTTGAGTTTTGAGAGGAGGCCATGGATCAAAATATTGAGCTTTTAATCGTAGAGCTCCGATACCATATAGAATTTTGGAGAAGATAATTTTTAGGGTTTGAAACTTGATTTATTGTATTGAATGTCAATTGCGTATATGTCTGAAGAATAAAAATAGAAATAAAATCTTTCCAAACAAATAATATTTCAAAGATTATGGAAAGATTCTTTGATTGAAAACCGCAGCAGCCAAGATCTCGATAAGCAGATGTCTGATGGGTAATTAGGCAGACGTCTGCCTATTATCTGGTTTTTCCTGGTAATGATTACCAAACGTTTACCCTCCTTCAGCAGATGTCTAGCTTCGTTCTGTTGGAGTTCTGGACGGTTGGCATATGTCTGAATCTGACATCTACTTTTGTGTGGGATGCTTGTCGCTAATATTTTTTTGCCGGTTTCTTAGATTTTAAATAGGTTCGGAAAAGCTAGCTCAAATCCCGACTCGAGCTCGGTCGAAAATAATTAAACAATCCAAACTTGAACATGGTTTTTAACTCAATTAAATAATTTAATGGATTAACACCAACAAGTTAAAAGCTCGACTCGTTTAACAGATCTACTTATGTATAGATACCACGCTTATCCTTGATCGCTTGAGATTTTCTTCTTTTTCCTCTCCACGTCTTGAGATTGTGTGCGTGCGTGCATGCATGTGTGCGCGCGCGCGCACATGCAATGCTTCCAGAATTCACATGGATGAGAACAAAGAACACCAAGAGCAAAAAAATAGGAAAAAATGCCAATCTGTTATATTCTATCTATCCATCCATCCATCCATCCATTATTAGTTTAATACAAAGTTGGCTTGGTCAAGAAATTTTTTACAAGTCAAAGCATTAATTTTGTCCTTTCTCTTTTTCCCTTATCTTTATCTATATTCATTTTCATATCCTTTTCAATTATTCATTTTCAAAATGTCCATTAATATGAGATCCAAGAACAAAGGAAAATTAATTTAATTTGAGGGCTATTTTATTTTTAATAATTTGGTTTTTATTTTATTTTAATTCATTTGGTTAAAAAGTTATTTCTCATAACTAAAAATAATCAAGTAAGTTTTTCCCTTATTTATTTTATTTTAATTTTTGAAAAATGTTCACGATTGATTTTTTTTGCAAAGACGTATCATTGGGACATCATATATTGAGTTTTTCAAAAAAAATGTTCATGATTGAGTTATTTCTCAAAGATTTTAATATGTGTATATAAATAACAAAAAATAACTAACATCATTTATCATTTTTCAAACATATGTACAAAAAATAATATTTGTATATTTTTCTTAAACATATCATAAAGTAATATTCGTCTATTAATATATTCGATCATCTTTGATTCCACGCGTTATGCGTGAGGTCAAAATCTAGTTACTCTAATACAAAGTTGTGTTGGTCAAGGAATTTTTTGTAAGTCAAAACAATAATTTTAGTTTTTCCTCTTTTTCCTCTTATCTTTATCAATATTTATTTTTATATCCTTTGTTAATGGATTCATAACAACCCAAGAAAAAAAATGAATATTCGATGGATAGGTGTTTTGAAAAATTGGCCCATTAGAAGTTTTATCAATTATTTAATAATTAGTTATATGCTAAAATGTTTTTAGTTATTATAATTAGTTTATGTGCTAATATATTATTAATCATCAATAATTCGTTGTTGATGGTTGTTACTCTTTTCTATAAAATGATAAAACGATTAATCATATAAGAAGATTTACTAAAAGTTTATTATATGGATATCCACAAACATTTTTAATGGTTTAGTTTAGATTATTTATAATGCATAGTACAAAATATATGCTTATTTTTTTTTGGCTTATTTCAGAGAAACCACACCGTGGTTTACTCGAAATTTTCAAAACCACCCTATAGTTCAAATTCATTACGAAACCCTTCTGAACTTTCAGTTCTTCGTACAAAAACCCTATGCGGTTTGATTTGTAAAGTTTTTTTTGTGATTAACGAATCATGTGATATCATATTTGACTGATTCTTATAGTTTTATCCTAAATTATTTATCCTAATCTCATTATATAAGTTCTTTTTTCTCTAAATTTTGATTCAATTTCTTTTTTCTCTAAATTTTGATTCAATTTTAGATTGAGGCTTCTTCACGAAACCCTCAAACCTAAAGTTTTGTTATTCAAATTAGAGCAAATTGCCTACTAAACAGCACTGGGAATATGACTTATCTTCAATGCATCTAGAGAATCTGTATTATTATTAAGATAAGAGGTTAATTTAATCATTTTTATAATAAATAAATGCAAAAGGTTTCTCTGCAACCAAATAAAAGTTTGGGGGTTTTCGTGATGATTTTAAACTAGATGGTGGTTTTGGAAAACTCAAATAAACCATAGGTGGTTTATATGAAGCTTTTTCTTAAACTACATTCAATAATTATTTTTTCAATTAAATACTAATAATGTGCTTATAATTCATACAAAAATAATTATAAATGTTGATTTTATATACTTATTTTTCTAAACCTATGGCGGTTTAAGAAAAATGTCACAATTCAACAATAACTTTAATCTATGAAGATATTTGAATTAGAATAAGTTGGATCTATATATTATTTTTATCCCATATTACTTATATATTAAATTGTAACGATTATTTGTAATATACAGATTCAGTTATAAATATTTTGGATTATCTTTGGTCCCACGCGTTACGCGTGAGGTCAAAGTCTAGTATATAACATTATAAAGCTATATGAGAAAAGATTCCATCTCTAAGCTTTTTTTTTTGTCTTCTTGTGCTGCAAAATTATCTTCGGTCCCTTCCCTATAAATCACATTAGCATTAAATCTTGGTTAAGTCATCATCTATTTAACTTGGAGTTGGCTACAAAATTTATTTCCATCCCTTCTCTCAAAACTTCTTAACATTAAAACCTTTGCTTGATTTGGCACGATATGATCTATGTTCGTTTTAAGCACAAATAATTTGCATTAGCTGAGAATTTTAGTTGGACATAATCAAGTCATGATTAAAAATATTTACTTGATTGGACTTAATCAAGTCTGTTATAATTATAGCAGATTAATTATTTGAGAATTTTAATTCGACTTAATCAAGTCAAGTCATGGGCGCATATCTACTTATCATTTTCTTTATAAAAAAATAAGTATAGAAAAAAAATAGACAATTTATGATTAAAAGAATAAAACAATTAGAATTAGACGAGAATAATATAGTTTATATGTTTAAAATGTTTGATAATATTGTGAATCATATCATGGGTTGAAAGATGTGTGTTAATTTAGAAAAAAGTCATAAAATGAATCTGCTATAATTATAACGGACCATTGTCCAGATTGGAAGAAAAAATATCAAAAGAATATACAAGCGAATGTGGGAATATTGAGACCTATTCTATAGACAGAAGTATTAAAAATTCTATTGAGCTTCTCCACTTTTCTTCTAAATCACATCCTAAATCACATCCAACCTCTTAATTTACTAGCTTAGAATCAGGTTTGGTCCAAAATTTTATTTCATGTAATTACAAATGCCCAGCTTTGGTTTTGGTTGGTCCCCTCTTCTAAATATCGGACAAAAAGTAGTTGTGATGGAAAATTTAATTTCGGCCATGGCTATAGCAGAACTTTTCATTGATAGATTTTATGTACTTAAACATAACTGCATCTATAATAGATACCGATGCTAGATGAGTGTTTACTACCGAATGTACAGTAAGAGTTTACAGAAGAATGACGTTTGCAAAAAAAATCGTGTCTATTGAAATTGTCATTATATATAGATATAATCAAATAGATTATGGAAAAAGTGTCGGTTGAACAAAGATAAAAGAATAAGAAATAAATAAGTTTCTCTCACAATTGTATAAAATGGATAAATACACAGCTAATTGAATATTCTTAGAAAAATGTCTTTCAAATCTATATACAAACTCATTTACAACTATTTAATATGTTGTTAAAATTTCTTAGAAATTTTAATTTTTTAACGACTCTAGCAACTATTATATATACAAACTACTAAAACCATTTTAACTAGAATTACAACTTTATACAAGCATTAATTTTAAAATTAGAGAGGGAAAAAAGAATGATAAGTGATCATATTTGTCATTTCATTATGCCTTTTTTGACTTCTTCATGCTTCTTTAAAGCAAACAAACCATGATTAATTCGATTTAATTTAATGATCTCATGCTCGATCACAAAGCCTAAAACTAAATTAGGAAAGTCATGGCCGTGAAATCTTCATTAACCATTTAGTTAGATATTAGATTATTATTAAAAAAATTATCGTTCTGGTTATGTTGATGATTAGCATTAGGGAAACACATTATTTTGATGACATCCGCGTTGGAATTGTTTTGAAAGAGAATGAATAAATTTTATAAATTGTTTCGAGAAAATTTAGATTAAGCTTGAAAGATTAGCCTACAATAAAATTAAATTAAGATTCCGAGTTAAGATTCCAGTCATTTACGCAATACCATGTTTTTTGGGCAACTCCTCGTGCCCGTGCACGGCAGGGGTCACTTGCTAATATATAAAGAGATAGCAAGAAAACTTCACACTAAAATGTTAAATGATCATTCTTCTTGATAAGGAACTAATTAATTAAGAGCTTTCTCAAGTGACATGCTGCCACACATGCAGTTTATATATATATATATATATATATATATATATATATATATATATATATATAATGGAGGAAAGAGGCCATAGGAGGGAATTACGTCCTCCGTCATGTTTTTCGACGATCGGAATCCATCATCTTCATCGTTATCATCTCAGATGTGGGTACGCCAAATTTCATGTGATTCTAGCTAAATCAACGGTGAAAAAGTTGTAGCATCACATGAAATTTGGCGTACCCACATGTTAGATGATGGATTCCGATCGTCGGAAAACACGACGGGGAACGTATTTTTTCGAGGCCATAAAAGGAAACTCCCTCCTATGGCCTATTTCCTCAATTATTCTCATATATAATAATGCTTTCAATGCCAACTTTGCTTTCAAATCAAGTATATATATATATATATATATATATATATATATAGAGAGAGAGAGAGAGAGAGAGAGAGAGAAGGGATGTTAATGGAGGAAAGAGGCCATAGGAGAGAATTTTCTCCTATGGTGTCGAAAAAATACACCCTCCCTTATTTTTTCGACGATCGGCATCTATCATCTTTATCGTTATCATTTAAAATGTGGGTACACCAAATTTCATATGATTCTACAACTTTTTCACCGTTGATTTAGTTGGTTCAAAATTAACGGTTTACGGACAATAGAACTTTTTACATTGCTAAATCAACGGTGAAAATATTGTAGAATCACATAAAATTTGTTGTACCCACATCTTTAGATGATAACGATGAAGATGGTGGGTGCCGATCGGCAGAAAAAATGAGGGAGGATGTATTTTTTTGACGCCATAGGAGGAAAATCCCTCCTATGCTCCTATGGCATCTTTCCTCCATTATTCTTTTATATATATATATATATATATATATATATATATATAATGTAGAAAAAAGACCTTAGGAGGAATTTTCGTCAGCCAGCGTAAAAAAACTACACCCTCCACCATTTTATTCGACGATCGAAACCCATCATCATCATCTTTATCATTTAAGATGTGGATACACCAAATTTCATGTGATTCCACCTCTTTTTCACCGTTGAATTAGCAATATAAAAAGTTCTATTGTCGGCAAACCGTTAATTTTGCACCCACTAAATCAACGGTGAAAAAGTGATAGAATCTCATGAAATATGGTGTATCCACATCTTACATGATAAAAATGATGATGATGGATGCCGATCGTCGAAAAAAATCGTGAAAGGCATACTTTTTCGACGCCATAGGGAGTAAATTACCGCTTATGTCACCTTCCCCCCACACTCTCTCTCCCTCTCTCTCTCTCTCTCTCTCTCTCTCTCTATATATATATATATATATATATATATATATATATTCCTCCTATGGCGTCGAAAAAATACACCTCCATCGTGTTTTCCGACGATCGGAACCCATCATCTTCATCGCTATCATCTAAGATATGTGTACACCAAATTTCATATGATTCTACAACTTTTCCCCCGTTGATTTAGCAATATAAAAAGTTCTATTGTCGGTAAACCGTTAATTTTGAACCCACTAATTCAACGGTGAAATGTTGTAGAATCACATGAAATTTGGTGTACCCATATCTTAGATGATAACAATGAAGATGATGGGTTCCGATCGTCGGAAAACACGATGGATATTGTATTTTTTTTACGCCATAGAAGGAAATTCCCTCCTATGGCATCTTTCCTCCATTATTCTCATATATATATATATATCACTTAATATTAATATTAATTGTGTGGTCCTTGGAAAGCCTATATTTTGCTCATTATTTGACATTTTAGCAATGACAGAGAGTTAAGAATGGCTGTGTTGCTATCAATGTTAATTAATAAGGAAATTATGGGATGCCTATAGTTGATATCCAAATAATGACACTAGTGTAGACAACTGATGCAACAAGCATAACTTGATTTGGATACAACTTGCAATGATCTAGTGAGGGATAAATTAAGAGTTAATTATATGGAGATTAACTAACTAATTAACAGTAAACAGCAACTTCCCACAGCACCAGTAAATCTTCGAAATTCTTACAAAGAGACGAGTGATCTCTTCGTATTCTTACACATCCTCATAGATTCAATTGAAAGGAAAAGCATTTGGGGAAGAAGAGCCATTGGATTCATGACTCCAGGAGCAATAGGTACTGTTTTTGTAGGCCAAAGTTTGAATTTAACTTTCCACAGTAATTTTTCCTAATCTGTTTGCAAATGGGTTTATGTTTAAATCTTATATTAGTACTTTTATGATGAGAAACATTTATTTCCATATTTTTATGCCTTACAAATATGAAAAAATAGCCAAATTTAAACTTAGCAAGATTGTCCTTTAATGGTTTTTTCTATAACAATAATTAAATTATTTGAAAATGTTAATTAACGTGTGCGAGCCTGTGCTTAAATGCATGCATGCATTTGTGCAAAAAAATTTATACTAGTTTCTGAGGGTAGTTTTCTCTTATTTATTCAACAAACTTCTATAGTCAACTATCAATCTGAAGTCAATCCTTAACATAATACTAACCAGCGCCATTTGATTGAAGAGGTTTTGTCGATCAAAAATATTTGTAACCGCAATCAAGAACGGCGTCGCTTTGCAGCTAGCCGGTGAGTACGGGTCGGTCCACAGGGATGTTGTGAATTTCCGATTCGTTCTTACGAGTTAATTCCGAAGGGTGTTCGGTTGTTTATTAAATCTAAAAATCTAATTATTCTAGGGCAATTAATTAAATCTATTCTTGCTAGCGTTAGGTTTAGGAATGGTTTGGAAATGTAAATAAATCTCAACGCTTTCTATACACAAATTAGGATCTAAGAGGAGTTATGGTAATTATCAATAAAGTGGATTAGATCCGTTCGGGAAGGTGTTCCTTCCTCTAGGTTCTTGTCCTTCCTTTATCAATCTTTACCCTAACCTCCATGGAAAACATCACAACCGGGCCTTTATACTACGGTATCACCGCTACCTCGAGGGATAGGGTGCCGTAGGGAGCGGTATGTGCATGTATGCATGGAGTCCTATAGATTCTAATTGATGGGTAAGAAAGGGATGAGAGATCTCATCTCTCAAAAGCCTTTCCCTAAGCTAACATCTAAGGCAAGGAATTAAAATACTTACAGATGCATCCCTCCAATCATCCATGCAGGTTTGTCAGATCTGAATTTCTGAATGGAAAAGAAACACCGATGCTCTCCAAAAGAATTCTAAAATTTATTAATGAAGGGAGGCATAAAGTTTACAATGAATTAGAGTCCTATTTATAGATAATAGGAAACCCTAGGTTACATTTTGATTCGCACATCTGTTTTTACAAAAATGCCCTCTAAGAAAACACCAAGTCAAAGATCCGCGCCGCCTCAGCATTTTGGAAAAAATTCTCGAACTCCGTGCACTAGACGGCCGCGGAACCGCGGCGCGAGGCCTGGTTTGGCCGCGGTTCCGCGGCCAAAAGATGGATTTGGGCTCTGGGCTTTTTGGGTTTGGTTCATTGACTTTTTGGGCTTCTGTTTATGTATGTTGTTTTCCATTTGGGCTTCTAGGTTAGTTCCAGATTTCCAGTGAACAATTCGCAATGGATTTTTAACCGTTCGCTTTGAGTCGATGTCTTGAATCTTGCTTTGTGAACTGATCTTTATGTAGGCTTGATCAAGATTCTCTGTTTGTTGGTTAAAGTCCACTTTTGCATTATCTTTTCATCGTTTTCACTGTTTCCTGTCCAAGAACCTGTAACCTGTAACATGTAGCAGACATGCGTCAAAAGCACCTGTTTTCATTGTAAAATGCATAAGAATGGGGAATATAAAATACAATATTATGGTATGAACAAATACCCCCAAACTTACCTTTTGCTCGTCCTCGAGCAAACTTATTGTTTTATTCTCTACAAAAAACCTAACCGCACTTTCGCAGGGAAACGCGATTGCACTGAGCTCGTGCAACAAGCCGTTAAACCTCTAGGTGTCCCTAGTAGGAGGAGTGTTGTCTCCTGAGGGTTTTCAGCGGATTACACCCACAAAATCCTATCAATTCAGCCCATTGACTTTTGTTCTCCAATTAGGTTTTCTAACAAGGAATTCTATTATCTTTTGACTCGCAAATTATCCACCCATATTCTTCACACTTCCTCATTATTTAACTTAAGATTATATATATCCTGCAGATCTACTTAGCTTTCGGCATTTCTTAAGTTTTCCTTCTAGGGTTTTATCTCCACTTAGGAATTTCTATCAACTCTATTAAAGATACAAGTTCTATTCTTCATTCCTTTCTCTTATCTAGATTCCAATCACATACCCCTACGTGTGTGTATAGATCACCCCTACACTTGGAAATTCAAATCAAGCAATCGTACTCTCATCCATTGTCCAAAGTACTAATTAGTTGGTGAATGAAATTTGCTTACACATCCTTCATGCGACCGTTAATACTTCTTGAGGTACCAACGACCGATTACAAAATGCGTTTGCACTTTAAAGCGTACTTCCTAGTCTTTGCAACCCCCAAGGCTTTAGCAGTGACTCCCAAACCAGTTGGTCTAAGGCACTAGGTGATGAAGCACCCTCGCTAAATATTTTTCTATTTTTACAGCCTTAAGTAATCACAAAAACCAGTGTCCATTTTTCTTTTTCTTTATTCACTTTTTTTTTTCTTTATTTTCATTGTACTAAGGACTTTAGACAAGAGCATTTCAAGGTCTCCTCTACTATTCCAAGTTTCAAGGTGCGTGATTGTGCAAATTGTAGGGTATACGTTTTCATAATCTAGACTTAAGCTAGGAACTATTTTTCAAACTTATACTCTAATAAGAACATCAATACTCTTCCCTCATTTCGACTTAGCCCAAGAAGTGAACCCAAAATTTGCCTATTTCTAAATAAACTACAAGGCATATACTTTCTACCGTTAAACTTTAAGGAAGGTTATTTTTAGGGTTTTTAATTTACTAAGTCTAAGATCTAGTTGTTCCTAGCTAGTTAACCTATTTGTCAAACTCTAGTCAATTAGCCAAAATTGAATACATTAATTTTTATAATTTTTGAATTTTTTCAAATTTTTATGGGCTTTCAAATAAGTATGCAAATGCAAAAATGTACATATGAATGCGAAGGAGGAAGACGTACCGAGCATACCCCCAAACTTGAACTTGACAGTGTCCTCACTGTCATGCTAAACAAAGAGGGTCAAAATGCAGATACTCCCCTGTTTATTTATTTACAATTTTTTTTTTTTATATTTTTAATGTTTTGAAATTTTTTTTTTTTTTTATAGAAAAAGAAAACGAAAATATATATACATATATACAAAGGTTCCCCCCAAACTTAAGCTTGGCCTTACACAAGCCAAAAGTTAACACCAACCATTCAAAAATCTTATCGTGGAAATGGTATAGCTGGTGCAAGAATGGGATGGAAAGAAAAGATATGAAAAGCACGCGAGACCGTGTGGAAAGAAGAATGGTAGAATATGGTCTCGGTGGGGGAGAAGAATGGCGAAAAGAAGAAGGACGTGGAGTACGATCTTGAGGGTGTAAATTGAGTGAATAAATTAGCGCAATTTGTGATGACCGATGTGTTAAAAGCGATTGCGCTAACCTATCAACTCGTCGAGAAATGGGATCAAATCCCTCAAGATTCGTGAGAAAACATGGGAACGCCGAACTTGGTATAGGAGAAGAAAGCGTAGCGGTCATTTGTTCGGTCGGAACAATGGGAAAGAGGGAGGGTGATATAACAGTCAAAGGTTCAGGAGGCTGAATTGGAAAATCCGACACATCAAATAAAAATGGTTCAATCTCAATATTATCCTCAAGACTATCCTCATAATTATCCTCATAATTCTCCTCGATATTCAACTCATCCATGCCATTATCATCAAAATCAAGACGCATATGAGATTCGGGAGAAACATTTAATAACTCGGGATGATGATTTGAACATAAAACTTCAATTAAATCGACAGGTTCATCATCCGAAATATTCCCGGTGTCTATATCCTCAATCAAGTGAAAGTCAATTTCTTTAGACACCTCCTCAAAAGCATGGATGTTTATCAATGTAGGTTCTAGAGTGGAGGTGTAAAGATCGAAAGGATTAGGTGCGGTTTCACTCGAAAGGGGTTCTTCACAATCTGGCAAATCAAACACTACAAAATCACACAACTCAGTTTTATTTTCAACAGGTGAACTATTTAGGGCAATTGATGGAAAACAGGAGTTGTGGGCTTCTATTGGGTAAGGGTAGGTTTGATTTGAAAATCCTCTCTCATTCTCACTCCGTCCAACTGCCGCCTCATACATTGAAAAATTTGGAGCTAGCGGGACACTAGCTACCGGTTCACTAGGTTGCATAAGGGTGGCCACGGACGCTTCCACATTCCTAACCATTTTATTTGTTGCTGCGATATACGCCTCCAACGCCTCTTCCAAACTAGACTTGGGTGGTAAGGGGGTTTCGGTAAAAGATTCAAAATTGTTTGGATATGTGAAACTCCCTAATGGCTGTGTAGAAGCAGTGTCTAGTGAAGGTGGAAAGGTCGGGTAGGACTGGTAGGAAGTGGGTGATTGGACTGGGGTAGGGTCAACATGTGGATAAAAAGGTGAATAGTCTTGTTGATCCCTAGAACTAGATGTGTGGAGAGAGGTGAAAGATCGGCTACGAGATTGAGCAATATGCTCAGCAATGGACATCGGCCTAGGAGTTACAGCAGGACTTGGAAAAGTGGTGTCAACATATGTAGGTGGTAAAGGTTGACTAGGTTGACACAAAGTGGGTTGAAAAGTCACACTGTTTCTCCTAGACTCCTCTATGTGATCTTTCAAAGATTTTCTAGGCAAGGAAGGATCGTCTTTAGATTGACTGAACAAATTGCCGAACGACGCAAAATTAGGTTCAGGATACCAAAGTTCGGCTAATGATTTTTTATGTGGGGTACCCATGTTAAAAGAAGAAAGGTGACAAGAAAGAAAGTTGGGTGATGGTGCAAGGATTTATTTGGGGCTCAAAAAATTTTGCAAGTTCTATAAAACATTTGTCCTTTTTATTTTCATTTTTTTTTTCTCTTTATTTGGAAAAAAAAAATTTGTTGCAAAAAGATTTTAGAGAAAAGATATGCAACAGCAAAATATTACTTGCAATTGGTTATTATTTGAAGCACATCACAAGAATCTTTATTTGGAAAGAATTAACAGCAAAATATTTCTTGCAATCAATTTAGTTCAAGCGGGGCCCACAAATCCTGCACAAGATCGTTATTGGAAGGGAATATATTTTTATAGCGCACAAAATCCTGCAGGAATTTTTCAGAAAATATTTATCTAGATTTCCAGAGCAAGAAAAGAGGAACTTACAGTGCAATTTTCACGAACTGAAGAAACTATGCAGCCGCGTTTCCGCGGTCTTAACGTAGATCCCACAGCGGAAAGGCGGTCACGTGACCGGTGCGGATCCCCAAAATTTTTCTGACGTTCCAAGTTGACCAGACTGCGGCGGTTCCGCGGTCTGAAGCGGCTTGGAGCGGCGGATCCGCGGTTGGCTTAAGGTTTCAGCTCTCCAGATTTTGTGCGCTCCTCTGTTGTTGTAATCTTCTATTGTTAGGATCTTTTATTTCCTGTTTTGATCTCTGGAAATTTCCAGATCGTCTTTGTAAATCCTGCAAAAATTCAACCACAAAGTATCCCTTCCAAAAATAACAGATTATATATTTTTTATATTTTTTTTGGATTTTTAGATTTTTATGAATTTTTAAATTTTATGATTAACCCGAAATTGCGAAAAGGAAATTCTACGCCATCCCCGGCAACGGCGCCATTTGATTGAAGAGGTTTTGTCGATCAAAAATATTTGTAACCGCTATCAAGAACGGCGTCGCTTTGCAGCTAGCCGGTGAGTACGGGTCGGTCCACAGGGATGTTGTGAATTTCCGATTCGTTCTTACGAGTTAATTCCGAAGGGTGTTCGGTTGTTTATTAAATCTAAAAATCTAATTATTCTAGGGCAATTAATTAAATCTATTCTTGCTAGCGTTAGGTTTAGGAATGGTTTGGAAATGTAAATAAATCTCAACGCTTTCTATACACAAATTAGGATCTAAGAGGAGTTATGGTAATTATCAATAAAGTGGATTAGATCCGTTCGGGAAGGTGTTCCTTCCTCTAGGTTCTTGTCCTTCCTTTATCAATCTTTACCCTAACCTCCATGGAAAACATCACAACCGGGCCTTTATACTACGGTATCACCGCTACCTCGAGGGATAGGGTGCCGTAGGGAGCGGTATGTGCATGTATGCATGGAGTCCTATAGATTCTAATTGATGGGTAAGAAAGGGATGAGAGATCTCATCTCTCAAAAGCCTTTCCCTAAGCTAACATCTAAGGCAAGGAATTAAAATACTTACAGATGCATCCCTCCAATCATCCATGCAGGTTTGTCAGATCTGAATTTCTGAATGGAAAAGAAACACCGATGCTCTCCAAAAGAATTCTAAAATTTATTAATGAAGGGAGGCATAAAGTTTACAATGAATTAGAGTCCTATTTATAGATAATAGGAAACCCTAGGTTACATTTTGATTCGCACATCTGTTTTTACAAAAATGCCCTCTAAGAAAACACCAAGCCAAACCAGGCCTCGCGCCGCGGTTCCGCGGCCGTCTAGTGCACGGAGGGCGTTTTGATTGAAGAGGTTACAAAAATTTGATTATTCATTGCTTTAAAATCTGTTGTAACTTGAATTTCTTCAAAATCTGCTTTAAAATTTGGGGGGGGGGGGGGGGGGGGGTGATACATTTACAAATAAAAATTATGATCAAGTATTAAAGCCAAATGCCTGATGACAATGACAGAACACATCTCCGGAATTTCTCCCAATCGAATTCTATTTTTTTTTTTAATTATTCATTGCTTCAACTAATTAAACATGATAGCATACCTGTTTCAGCTCTAATAGATGTGTAAATTGTTTTGGAAAATTGTATAAAATCATCTATTCAAATTAATAAGTAGAATCGATTAGCTAAGTGAGGTCCCCTTTCAGTTAGCTGGTCTCCCCTCAAGTTAATTAAACTATCATCTTCTATACATTAATGTGATAGGTGAGCCAATTGATTGGTCATCTACAAAAAGCCCAATGCATATGAGACAATATGCAACCAATTTTTTTTCCTTGGCAGAGAGATTGCAAGTTTAAGTTCTCTGTCTCTCAAAATGTGGTCCAGTCTAGGAATGCCAATTGTGATATTGAGGCTTGTGGTGTTGCAATGGCTCCTCTCTTGCCCTTCATGGGCAAATACCCATTACTATGACTTTGTTGTGAGCCTCCTCCTCCTCCTCCTCCTCCTCTCTCTCTCTCTCTCTCTCTCTCATGGGCAAATACCCATTACTATGACTTTCTTGTGAGCCTCCTCTCTCTCTCTCTCTCTCTCTCTCTCTCACACGCACCATGACGTAAATATATATTTTAAGAGTTCAACTTTACTTACCAGCTGGTTTTGTCCCCTACTAGCATCCTGCCAAGAGGAGGGGTTCTCTAATTGATGATCAATCAAAGGTTGCCAATCAATATCTTGATGAGATATTGCTGGTAGAAAACAAAGACCGGTAGAAAAAACTTTCATATTTTAAACAAAATTTTGGTAAAGACAGATAAAATAATAATTATTATTATAATAATAGAAGCAATTAAAATCACATACAAAAGTGAGAAATGGTTTATGCAACTTTGTGCCAAAATATAACCAATTGCACTCATGGCAATAGTAAGAATGTTGCTTTTCTTTGAGCTTGCAATACTTGCAATGTTGTTTTGAGACAAAAGTAACTTTTTGTAGGTGGAATTAACAAATTACACAAGGTTGTGTAGCACAAAGGAGATTTTGACGGTCAATGGGCAATTCCCGGGCCCTACATTGCATGCAAGAAAAGGAGATACCATGGTGGTCAATGTGTGCAACCAAACGCCTGTTAATGTCACAATTCATTGGTAAGACACTTGGTAAAAACTTTATAGTTAGTTGGCTTATGAATTTTCATTAGGCTAAAAATTATTCTCATTAACCAAGATTTTTCAGAATTCACAATAAATATCACAAATCTTTGCTTTTTTCTATTTATCAATTTTAATTTAATTCTTATCGACATTAACTGTTGTTTTATTTAACTTACTGTAAATTTTATAAGAAAAGTAACTGAATCTTAACACTTACTAATTACACCAAATTGGGTCCAGATTCATTCATTTTTATCATAAGATTTTATTTAATAAAATTCAGCCGTTAAACCTGTTCTCAATCAAAACAATGCAAAACATTAAGCAATCAAAAAAATGGGTATTGATATAATTTCTATATATTGGCCATATATATGATCGGTCATGAAAGAAAAAGAAATGGAACAAGTTTCACCAAACTGACTAAAAGGTGCCTAATGAGTTTCATTTTAATTTTTCTCTCTCCATCCAGATGCATTGCATCTAGCCCGCCCGCCGAATAATTTGTGGAAAATGGTATATAAGTTTGATCTAGACATTTTTCAAAAATATTATTTCTATGGTCAATTAATTTATATGAGAGAAAATGCAGGCATGGGGTGAAAATGCCAAGAAACCCATGGTCAGATGGGCCAGAGTACATCACGCAGTGCCCTATTAAGCCAGGGGCAAATTTCAGCTACACTGTCAATCTCTCAGATGAGGAAGGAACAGTTTGGTGGCATGCCCACACTGAATGGATTAGGGCAACTGTTCATGGTGCCATTGTTGTGCACCCTAGATTTGGCTCCTGCTACCCATTCCCCATACCACACAAGGAGTTTCTTGTCATCCTTGGTTAGTGAAAATCTTTATATATATTTCTCTAGCATTCTCGTTATGACATAAATCTTCAACATATAGAGATGCTTTTGGCATTTTATTATAAGAGTCAAATGCATAACATGTCGCCCTACCCACTGAGCTAATATACCAACTTGTTGATTCCATTTGCATTCGTATTGATAAGATAGATATTGAGAGTTCCAAAAGACATTTGACCTTTCTTCACTTCTTTTATTGGCGATTGTAAAGTGGAAACCCTTTTAAGCCGTATTGTCTATTTGGTTCTCTAAAAGAATTGTTTTCTTTAAAGGAGAATGGTGGAAAGAAGAGCTGGGGGTACTGGTTGAAGAGACTGAGGAAGGCAAGGATCCAGATCCGTCTGAAGCTTATACTATTAATGGCCAACCTGGTGACCTATATCCTTGCTCCAAGCAAGGCAAGCATATTAGCACTCATAATTATTAGTTCAAAAACATGTAACAAGTTTATTATCACTCTTAATCAATATACAAATTAATATACCTTAAAGAGAGTGCATTTTATGATTGTTATGCTCATTCTTTTTTCCAGACACCTTCACCATGCAAGTGGAGAGAGGCAACATCTATCTCCTCCGCACCATCAATGCTATACTCAACAACGCGATGTTCCTCGCCATCGCCGACCACAGGATCACCGTTGTCGGATCCGACGGAAGCTATGTCAAGCCCATAGAATCAGACTACATCATGATAAGCCCAGGTGAAACGATTGACCTAATCATCGAAGCCGACCAGAACCCTAACCTGACATACTACATGGCTGTTCGAGCCCTGAACTACAAGAGACCTACCGATTTCGACAGCACAACCACGACGGCGATCCTCACTTATACCAACACAAGTACTTCAAATATGCTCCCTCTGCTTCCGTCTCTTCCTCCGTACAACGACACGGCAGCCGCTACAAATTTTACGGAGCAATTCCGAAGCCTGATGCCCCCGGCAGATCTCCCGCAATTGATAGATAACCAATTTTTCATAGTTGTGTCGTTGAACAGAATCGAGCAACGGCTTCTTGCTAGCCTTAACAATATAAGCTTTAATGCTAGTACATCGATCGGTGTGCTTGAAGCCTATGTTAAAATGCTTAGAGGGGTGTTCGGGGTTTATTTTCCAGATAGGCCCCCCATACTCTACAATTTTACGTCCGACATGCTGCCAGACAGCCTATTGATGCCAACAGTGGCGGAGGAGGTCCGGATTTTGGAATACGGTGTTGCGGTCGAGGTGGTGTATCAAGGGACGTCGTTGGTGCTCGCGGAGGATCATCCTATGCATTTGCATGGGTATAGCTTTTATGTCGTCGGGATGGGTTTTGGTAATTTTGATAAAGAGAGAGACCCTTCTGCATATAACCTTGTGGATCCTCCTTTGAAAAATACCATTGCTGTTCCTAGGGATGGTTGGGTGGCTATTAGGTTTTATGCCAATAACCCTGGTAAGTATTACAGTTTTGGCCCCTTATCTTTTACCATATTGCCTTTCTTTTATCTCATGGAAATTAGTTTTACTTCTGGAAAACAATGATGGCTTTTTGGCACAAATGCATTACATGTAATTAAAGCTGGTATGACATGAGTAAATAATTTTTTTTTAATTCTGTGGTATGTAAAAAGAATATTTCATTGATTTAAGAAATTATTTGAATTAATATTTATGTTGTGATTTTTTGTGGTGCACAGGTGTATGGTACATGCATTGCCATGTGGAAGCTCATCTCAGTTGGGGCATGAGCACAGTGTTCATAGTGAAGAATGGTCCCACATACAATTCTACCATGCTCCCTGCACCTGCATATATGCCTCCTTGTTAGATATTTCATTAAGTGGTTCATTATTCAAAATCATATTAAGTATTTGTGGTATGCGCACCTTAAGACATAACATCACAAGGTTTTGTATTCTCTGCATATGTGAGTTTTTTTTAATTTCTTTTTTTTTCAATTTTAATTGTGGATAAAAGGGAAGGTGAAGCTCTTGTGCTTCATTAACAAGAGTTCGATGGAAATATCAAAAGAAAAAAGAAAAAAAACGAAAGGGCATGTATGGTTATCGTATTTGATGCATTTATATTTAGTTATTGAAGTTTTGTAACTTCCATTCATCTAATAAGATAGTAGATTTTCTATATATCTCTGGAATATTTCACTATATTGCAAACCTCTCTGAGATTCGCTTTTGATTTTCATATCATCTTCTTATCAAAATGAGACTAGATACTAAACAACTGTCAATTAAAAAAGGATTATTTACTTAATTTCCCTCCAGAACATTGCTGATTAGCAACACCAAAAAAAAGAAAGAAAAAGAAACTTGATATTTATCAAAATCTTTAAATTATTCTTAATGGACCGGTTTCATCCATCAAATTTATTTTCCTTAGTTTTTAATTCTTAACAAAAGTTAATATTAAATTCTTAATTAACTAAACCATGAAATCCCAAAATACTTTCTAATCTTCATCTTCCATCCTTCTCGTTCTCTGAACTTAATCATAGCCCCTCCTCTGTCCACCCTGCCACCGGTATCGACCTCCTCTTCTTCAGCTACCACAGTCTCTCTCCTCCTTTCTTAAATAGTTCAACACTAAAATCTAACCTTAATCAAAAGCTTCACCTTCTCCCCCTCCTCCAATCCTGCCTCCCAACTCCACTCCGTCCCAACCTCCCTCCTCCCGTCTCAACACCATCCATTCGAGTTTAAACCTTTCTCCTCCGTCCCAATTGAAACCCTCTTCCCCATGGCACCATCAACATCATCTTCCTAAGTTTAATTGAAGTTAGAAGAGGAGAAAGAAAAAGAATTTTATTTATATTTAACCTGAAATTATCTTAATCAAGATAAGGGGAAAAGTATAATGAAAACATAATATTAGAATAGTCATTATCCTTAAATCTTAACATGGTTGGAGAAATATTCCAAAAATATACTTTTTTGGAGAGTTATGGTTTCTTAAGAGTAAATTAGAAGTTCTGGAGTGCGAACCAGTAATTATAAAGCATTGGAGGATTTTAGTAATTAGGAAACTATTGGAGGACTTTGAAGTAAATAACTCTTAAAATAAAGAGAAAACAGGGCCACATGCCCAAAGCTGTAGTGGCCTCTCACATGGGCCAGTAGGGCCCAGGAGCCTAACTGCAAAGTATCCAATGAGCCCCAACGGCCCATGTGAGAGGCCGCTGCAGCTTGGGCCTGCATGGTTCCTGCAGACCCCGTTTTCTCTAAAATAAATGATTAACTTTATGAACATAACCAGCAAGTGCCCCTGTGCCATGCACGCGCACACAAAGTTGCTCAAAAATTAAAGAAAAATGTTATTGCGAAAATGACAAGCATTTTAACTAAAATCCATTATCTCGCTAATTTTTGAAGCCTGATCCATGTTTTTTAAAACAATTCAATATTTTTTTTGAAAACAATTTCCTAAAGTCTCTTTTGTTTTACACCTTTATCCATTTTCTGCATTTATTGAATGGACGTTAAATGCATTTGAAAATTTCAAGATCAGTCAACGTTTAGTAGGTGGAGATTTCAATTTTTTACATCTTAAAGAAAATCCAAACATTATTTTAAAAAAATATAGATTTGAATATATTTGCAGACATCGTTATTTTTTTTGGAGAAAAACACTTAAATCAAATAACATGCATAAGTTCCTATACAATGTTAGACTTATGAGATTTCATCAAACATGGAAAAAACTTACACATATTAAGTAGTTTTTTGAACAACTATAACCTCGTGAAATTTATTTAAAAAAAAAAATATACGACGCATAAGTTTCTATAAAGTGTTCAATTATGCGATTTCATTAAACATATTTTCAGTCTATTCATTAATGGAAACATAGAATAAAGCAAATTTATAATAAAACCTATGAGATTTCATCAAAACCAATTTGCATCTTATCGTTAATGAAAACAAAGAAGGATTATAGCAAACCCAAAATGAAAGTTAAGGAACCAAATACAAATTTAAACCCCAAAAGAGGGCGGAGAAAATTACGACGGACTAATAATGAAAATTGAAGACCATATACAAAATTAAACCTAAAAAGGGTTCGAAAAGAATTGTGAGGATGATTTGAAGGTGAGAACAAAAATGGGATTGAAGCAAGTATGAAGGGTATATTTGAAAAAGACAAAAGTTTTGATTTCCAGCTAAAAAGCTTGAATTAGGGCTTTAGTGTGTGTGGGGATTAAGAGTCCTGAGCTCAGCTCCCTGAGCATATTATCCAAACCTCCCTCTTCTTTTCTAATTGAGTCCGAGTAAAAAAAGCCTCAGTCATTTTCCCCGCCTCCGATCGCCACTGCCCCACACCACCACAACCCCTCCACCGCCCCATCATCATCACCACCACCATCACCCACCATGGAGATTTTCACTATGAGGATTTTCTACATTGACGGAACACAGGACAACGCACTATTCATTGATCCGGTTAGTTTTGCAAATTCCTACAGTGGCAATGCATACTCCACATCCTCTATATGTGTACGCTTATTTTTACAACACTCCTAAAAGGCTCAACACTTGTCAGAAAACTACCAAAAAGTTTGTAATCTTCAGAAAACTACCATGACTAATAATAACCCCCTAACACCATTAACGCTCGAGTTAAAAGACATTTTTGCCCCTCTATTTAATGAAATCAGCTCAGTTAGTTAATTGCAATTAATTAAATTCAATAACTAAAATTATTTAATTTATAATTTTAAATAATTATAAATTGAATAAAATTTTGTAGAGGTGGAGGAGGTGGTCGGCAGCACCAATAGAGCGCCGTGAAGAGATGGGGCGTTGGGTGAAGGTTAAGGCTAGGTTAGAGTTGAAGAAAGAAAGAAAACGATGAAGATAAAGGAGACTAGAGTGGTGACGCAGGGGCGATGAGTGGTGGGTGAAAGAGGCAGCGGGTTGAGGGCTTCAATGGCGGAGGGAGGAGGGAGATGAGGGTTTGATTAGTGAGGAAGGAGGTGGGGATCGAGGTGGAGGGTAGAGGAACAAGTTTGGGAGCAGGCGAAGATATATAGGGCAGAAAAAGAAGAAGGTAGTGAGGTAGGGTTTTTGAAAAGTATGAGGAAAAAAGTGGTGGTGGAGGCAACAAAGGTGAGGGCAGTAGCAGTGGGTCGGCATCGGTGGCGGGTGGAGGATGAGTATAGGTCTAAGGTTAGGGTTAGGGCTAGATGGAGGATGGAGAGAGAATTTTGAGTTTTTATATGACATGACAAATGACGTAGCATCATTAATGATGACGTACCACTGTCAATCGTAGTAGTTTTTTGAAGATTACAAACTTGCTGGTCGATTTCCACTAACGCTTAAACAATTCGATAGTTTTGAAAAGTAAGCCATATATATGTAGGTATGTATATGGAAAAGTTGCCTAAGTTGACTCTATGGGTTCAATCAATCTAAAGTTTCACGTTTGACGATCAAGATAGATGATCCACACTGTCCATCATGATTAAATATGTACAAAAAATCATGTAAGTTGAACATTTATAGGCCATCGATCAAGTGGTGTTACATGTTCTACTATCAGTAAACCGTTCATTTTACCATCACTTGATGCGTGCTCGGAAAAATATCAAAATTGCATAACTTTTACACAACCATTTGGAGCATATAGATCATGCATGATGGACGATGTGAATCTTCACTAAGATCGCACGTCTTAGAATTTTATGCCGACACCTTAGATTCCAGCCTAAAAAGTCACCTTAGGCCCCATTTCCCTCCATATCCCTACATAATGGGAGCCCGCTGACATAAAAGGAACCCTTATGCTATGTATGCTAAGAATAAGGTTATTTGTAAATATAACAATTTCATATTTTCATTTTTTCTCCTTTTACTATCCCAACACCAGATTCCTCTTTCCTATAAAAGAGATCCCACTAATCACACCCGCTTCTCCTTTCTTCCTCTTCCTTCCAAAGCAACAATTAACCCACACTAATTGCCACACCATCGATGCCTTGCCCCCGTCTTATTGATCTTCTCTCGAGGTGATATTTGGGACTGGTCACGGATGGAGTTGATGCTAGATTCTAATTCTAATTAGATTTTGTTTCCCTGAATGTTTTTGCTAGAAGTAATTTATGTTGGATATTTTAATTGCCTTCGAACTATATTGCAGGAATTTCTGCTATATTTTTTCTTTTATACAAATCTGAATCAATCAACATCGACCAAAATTCGACCGTTATGACCTGATACTATCTAATCTCGGCCGATACCGAAGTCTTATGTTGTTCTCGAAGCACACTGTTTATGCTCTTTGGGACCTCCAGCGTTTAAATGTTGAAACAAATGTGAGTTTAAACAAAACAAGTTATTTTTAGCGTTTTAAAAGATGATTAGAAGGTCCTGAGTTCGAGACTTCCGGCAGCACAAAGTAATTACACCCTATTGTCACATGACGCATCTGGACGGGATACCATACCAGCTCATTTCAAATCGCATTATTATAGTGTGAGGGTTCATGTATATATTAGTAAAGTAAATACCAAGTATATGTCAAATAAAAGAATATATATTTTATTCATTTTGTTCAAGTTTATATACAATTTGAATGTAAATATATTGATATTTGCAAAAAAAAATGTAAAATTATATAGAGCTCTCATTTGAGAGTTGAATAGAAAACACTTAAAGGTATTTTAGTGTCAACTTGGTAAAAGTTGATACGCACTGCTCTATTTGGGAGCTGCATCACTTTCTTTAGGACTCCCTAGGTGGGGTCCTCAACATTTCATTTAAAATATAAATATCACCTCATTTTAAAATGGAGGATGACACTTCATTTGAAGTGTAGGTGGGACCATCCTAGGTAAGGTCCACACTTCATTTGAAGTACAGACGAGACACCCTAGATGGGTCCACACCCTATACATGAAACAAGAAGCCTCTGTCTTAGGAAGGCCTTTTTATGGCCTCCCGAGGTCCTAGGAAGGGATCCCGAAGCAGCTGAGAGGCCTATTTTGGGCCTCCCAATGGCTGCTTCATGCGCAACTCAGAAACTCTTTAGTTTCTTTAAATGAAACTCGTGTGTTTGAGTTTCATGCACATGATGAGGATGTGTAGCTTCATTCTCAATGTTTGGTGTAAAGTGAACACATGGGTTTGTGTTCAAGGATAAAGCATGCTTTTGAGGTCACAGACATGCAAATACATGCTTTGCATGTCTGATGAGTGAAAAGGATATGCATATTCACAAGTGGGTTGAAAATAAGGTTTCCTTATTCATGAAGATCCTGAAGACATGATTTTCATATCTCAGGACATAAATGGAGTATCCCATTCATATATATCTGTTATAGACATATGTCATACACAGACATGTTTATGTGTGAAAATGAATAGGGTTCTCCTATTCATTTGAACAGCCAAAAGATATGTTTTCATATCTTAGGAATGAATGGAATTTCCATTCAAGGTATGAACAGACATGTTTTTCATGTCTAAAAATGAATATGATTTTCCTATTCATACATGTTTTCATAAACAAAATTTTATGTCTCAGGATTGAATAGAATATTCTATTCATGTATATTTATATGGAAGAACATATGGTTGAATTATGTTCTTCAAGAAAGAGCTTATCTCTTTCAGTTAATATATGTAGAGAATAGAATAGCATATTTCCATGTTATGCAGTACATGGGATGGCACATGTTCTTGGTTCAGTCCATCGGGATCAACAACACATTGTGTTCTAAGTCGTCTTTATATTCTGGGAGGAAGCCATGGCCATGGCTTCCAAGCTCTTCTATTCGGCTAAAAACTTGTATAAGTTTTCATAATTCTTTCTTCGATTAGAAGAGAGAAGGGCCGAGATAGAGAAGAGTGAAGGAATGGGGCTATCCCATTCCGATGTTCACCTTCTTCCTCTATCCTCTACTTCTTCAGAGAACTTTATCCAAAGATCAAGAGCTTTAAAAGATTTCGATATTTTGATCAATTGCTCATAGGATGTATTTATAGCTCTGTGAGTGGGAAGTAGTGCATAACTACTACCTGAATATAAGGGGAAGTGGGGGTGGAAATCCCCCCATATCTCCTGAAGAATAGGTCAAAACTATTCTGAAGAAGGTCCCAAAACTATTTAGTGTCGGGACACCTCAATTAGGAGCCTCTCGAGCTCAGGAGGGGGTGGGCATCCCGATAGGGGATGTCCCAAATTAACTCAATTTTGAGTTGTAATAAGGGGGTCTTCCTAGACAGGAGGTCTCACCAGTGATGAACAAGTGTTTGTCTTGTTCTCGATCAAAAATTAGATCACTGTGGTGTATTTTTGGAAAAAAATACTTATATACGTATTTTTCACATTTTAAGAGTTAAAATTTCAACTCCAACACAAACGTTTTCGAAACCAAGATGAATTGTTTGAAACTAGAGTCAAATCTTCAACCATGCTTTTCTCATAACCCACTACAATTTTTGGGTTTCCCTTTATTAAGAACCAAAATTGCAAGATTTATCGTCTCTAAGCTCTCCCTTTCTTCGCCTTTTTAGATGTAGCTTCAACCCCTAATGTTGTCCCAATTCGTGTATTATGGATTATGCCTCCTGTAAAAAAGTTGGTGTTTATTCCACTTCATTTACTACCTTTGTATTTGTTTCAATATATTGATGCTCTTTTATCATGGTTTCGTCTCCTTTTAATTCCTCAATTCTATTTGAATAATTAGATTTAGAATTAAATTAATTTTTTAGATATTTTGTTCAAATTATTTTAGTTACAATTTGTTAGTTATTATATAAATGTTGTTCATTACATATCTAATATAAATAGTTTACATTTCTTTTATCATTTGGTGCCCCGGCACGTGTAGCTACGTGTCTTTTCAGAGCCTCTTAATTAGCTCCAATTGTATATGACTTCGTCACATGGGTTTCAAAGCATGGTTCAAATAAAAATAAACTAACTGAAAAATAGATGTAGAATTATACATATTTGGAACATGATAGATAACTTATTATAAAAGAATGGCTAGCAGAATGTGAATCAAGAAATAAAATAGCGAGAAAGTTAAATAGCTAATTACCTATTATCAGCTTCAATATGCACTGATTCACCAACATACTTCACCCGATCGCGTAAAAGAATAACAAATATAGCCTTAGTATGCATGGAATTGGTTGTGCCTCTTTAGATTCACAAGTATATTTTGAAAGTGTAAATGGCTTGTGAACATTATCAAGGTATTGAAGGAAAATTATAAGATTACATTTTTCATTGAACAGATTTATTGTGTGCAAGTTCTTTACAAATTTGATGCATTCAAAAAGATGTGATCACCAAGTCAATTGCTACCTTGCAAACCTAAGAGGCAGCATCACCACATTGACCACAGTTTAAGATCCACACAATCCTTACATATATAGTATGGTAACACAATTATGCTCCCTAATGATGAAAATGTGATATTAGCACATCTGATTTATGATCATTTTGCACCAACACTTTAAAACCTAAGACAAAACTGCTGGAAAAGTTATGTTGCTTAAATCGTTTTATTTCAAAAATAAATAAAATAAAAACACTAACCTTTGTAAATCACAAAGTATGAAAATGAAGTTTATGGGAAAGAGACATGCACTTGAGTGCACTAAACTAAGAAAGATATCACCTCCCTTTTGGCAAGTTTATAGCGGCGATTTAATTCCAAGATACAACTCTCTCAGCTCTTCTGGTACTCCGGCTTGCACAAGTCGCCGAAACAGCGTTAGTACATTTTTCTGTTTTAAAGCTAGATGCTCGAATGAAATGGATGCGGTGAGGAAGAAGAAGAAAAAATTTGTGTTCTCTGTTTTTTTGGTATTCTATATTCTTTATTTGCCTCAGGGGGTGGCTTTATAGAGCCTTCCAAACGACTGGAACCGAACGGGTATTACCGACGGTTGTAACCATTCGTAAAACTGTTACCGGTGGTTGTAACCGTTCGTGAAAACTGTTCGCAACTGTTTGTGGGTATTACCAACGGTTGAAACCGTTGGTGAAAACTGTTTAGCGACAATTGAAACCGTCGGTGAAAACGCTTCAAAATATAATTGATAAATAAAATATTTGACAAAATATATATTGATGTAATAAGTTTGGACTTTTTTCCTTTTGTGCATTTGCCCCAACAATTCCCCCACAAAGTTCAAACTTCGTTACAACCTATAATGACTATGACTATTATGAGATAAACATTTAACGATATTACATATCAGTGTAAGTGTCATAAAGACTTGAACTTACACTTTGCGTAAAAGACTCCAGATTGCAAGAATATAGTAGTCATTAAATGGCCTTACAAAACTATATCTTGTTGATTGATCCTTGTCAATCAACACATACAATATGAAACAGAAATTTGGGTATTCAAAACAGGTTACGTATTATGGTCATGTGTGGTACCTTAATTCTTGTGAGAGTTATAAGGGATTCACCCACTCACCCTAAGCCACGACCTTACGGCAATCTCACTTGAGTGGTGTCTCAAAAGGATGCTTGTTGTCAAACTACCTCGTAAATAATTTTGCATTTGATATCATTAAGAGTTAAATTCTCGACCTTAATTAACAACTAAAGAACGACAACATCATAAGAAAAGGATAGGAGATAAATCCGTAAATAAAGTGCTCCCACATTTACATTCAACAGCCGCGTTCTTCCCATTATAAAACCTTTTAAGGTTGGGTATTCACTGTTGGTGAATTCAATGCGGGTCTAAATCCCATTCCTCTCGATGCATTAAGAACCTTGATTTTCGCAAGACCCTTAGTAAAATAATCAGCTAAATTTAGTTGACTAGTTACAAACATAAGATACACTATAAAATTTTCTTTGTATTGTTTTATAATCTCATATCTTAATTGCAGGAATCTATTTGTTTTCCGATTGCAATTTTTATGTTCGAATAAATCTAACAGAGATCTATTATCACAATGAATTGTTATTGTTGTAATTGGTTTTGGTACAAAGGGAATTTCGGATATTAAATTCATTAACCATTCTGCTTCTAAGCAAGTAATATCCAGAACAATCATTTTAGCATCCATGATACTTCTAGCAATTAGTGTTTGTTTACACGATCCCCAATTAATTGCTCCACCACTAAGTACAAAAAAAAAACTTGTGATGGATTTTACATCTATAGTATCGGTTACCCAATTAGCGTCATTGTACCCTTCAATTTGATTTGGAAAATTAGAGTAAACAAGACAATAATATATAGTACCCTTTAAATACTCGAACACTCATTCCAAGGCATTCCAATGTAGTTGATTAGGGTTACTTGTAAATCTACTAAGTCTCAAAACCGCATATGAAATATCCGATCTTGTTCGGGTAGCTATATAGTTTAGTGACCCTATCAATTGTGGATATCAATTCTGTAATATAGGTTCTCCTTTATGTTTAATAAAATGAACATTTTGATCAAAAGGAGTTGATATAGGTTTTACATTGAAATAATTATACTTCTTTAATAATTTCTCTACGGCATGCGATAACGAAATTGAATATCCATTTTCTAATCTATTGATTTTCATGCACAGAATGTAATCAGTCTCATCTAAACCCTTCATATCAAAGTTCAAAGATAAATATGACTTTACATCATTTATGACATTAATAGAAACACAAAATATTAGAATGGCATCATCATAAAGACAAAGAACTACAAAATCACTTCCAAAAGATATGTAGTATATACATGTATCAAAATTATAAATTATAAAGCCATAGCTAAGAATTACTTCATCGAACTTAGTATGCCATTGTTTAGGGGCTTATTTTAATCCATATAGGGATTTGGTAAGTTTGCAAAATTTATTTTCACTCTTTTTCTGTAAAACCTACTGGTTGTTCCATATAAATTTCCTCATCAAGATCGTCATTTAAAAAGGCGGTCTTTACATCCATTTGATATATTAATAAATTATGAATAGCAGCCAAAGCAATTAATGTTCTCATGGTTGTAATTCTTGCTACTGGTGCAAAAGTGTCATTGTAGTCTATACCTTTCCGTTAAGAAAACCCTTTAGCTACTAGCCTGACTTTATATTTATCAATACTACCATCAGCCTTTACTTTCCTTTTAAAGATCCACTTACATCCTATAGCTTTATTACCAAGAGATAAGTTTGTTAGAACACATGTATTATTATTCCGGATTGAGTCAATCTCACTTTGAATATACTTTTTCCAATACTTAGCATCAGAATACACCATTGCTTCTTCATAGGAAGAAAGATCTCCTTCCACTAGGTAAGTAAGCATCATCAGTAAGTACTTTTCTTCTTTTAGTTCTATCACTTCTTAATTCCGATTCGGATGTTGGAACCGACTAAGATGCATTTTGAATTAACTCATTCTTATTAGAAGTACTAGCTATGACAAGATTAGAAACATAATCATATATTTGTTTAGAGATTTGAGTTATGTAAGGAAATCTATCTTCAAAAAAAGTAGCATCTTTAGATTCTATTAAGCTATTAACTTTAATATCAGTAATATCAGATTTTAAGATAATGAATCTATAAGTGTTACTGTCAAGAGAATATCCTGCAAATAATGCATTAACTATTTTTAGACCTATTTTGTTTCTTTTATGAGAAGGAATACATACTCGTGCTAGGCAACCCCAAATACGAAGATAGTCTAATCTAGATGTTCTTACAAACCATAATTCAAACTGAGATTTATTTGTAGTTTTATAAGGTATTCTACAAGAACAAGGGTGACATTCAAAGTTGCTCAAACTACCGTAGAATAAAACTTATGTGTCACCCCATGAAACTTTGGGAGAGAGTGATTGAACACAGGCTAAGAAAGGATATTAAGATAACAGAGAACCAGTTTTGCTTCATACCTGGACGATCGACGACAGAGGCTATTCATTTGCATCGCCAACTTGTCGAGCGTTTTCGAGAGAGGAGAAGAGATTTGCATATGATAATTATTGATTTAGAGAAAGCGTACGACAAGATACCTGGAGAGATATTATGGGGGACAATGATGAAGAAAGGGGTCCTCGTCAAGTATATTGACATAATCAAGGATATGTACGGTGGAGTAGTGGCAAATGTCAGAACTTGCGGCAGCCTAATGAGTGATTTTCCGATTAAAATTGGTTTACATTAAGGATCTGCATTAATTCCATTCATGTTTACCATCATGATGGATGAGCTTGCTAGAACTATCCAAGATGAGGTACCTTGGTGTATGCTATTGGCTGATGATATTGTTCTAGTAAATGAGGTGAAAGCAGGAGTTAATGCCAAATAGGAATTATGGAGGCAAACATTGAAATCTCGGGGGGTTCAGATTGAGCGGGTCCAAGACAGCATATATGCATTGCAAATTTAGTAAACAGAGAAATCAAAACCATATTGGTATAACATTGGAAGGGCAAGAGATATCACCGAGCGATCAGTTTAGATATCTAGGTTCCATCATCCAAAAAGATGAGGAGATCGATAGTGATGTTAATCAAAAGATCCAAGCTGGTTGGTTGAAATGGAAGAGTGCAACAGGGATTTTATGTGATCGTAACTTTCCGTTAAAATTGAAAGGGAAATTTTATCGGAGTGCTATTCGGCTTGCCTTATTATATGATACAGAATGCTGGGCTCCTAAGAAGCATCATACACAGAAGATGGACGTAGCGGAGATGCGCATGCTTCGTTGGATGTGCGGTAACACTAGAAAAGATATGGTGCGAAATGAGGATATTCGTGCAAAAGTTGGTGCAGTGCCTGTGGAGGAGAAGTTACGAGAAAACCAGCTAAGATGGTTTGATCATGTGCGACGCAGACCTATTGAAGCACCGGTTCGACGAATAAATACTCTCGATATGGGCAATGGCAATAGGGAAAAAGGGAGACCGAAGAAAACATGGATGGAGGTGATACGAAACGATATGATTGCCAAAAGCCTCAATGAAAGTATATTGTTCGATAGGAGTGAGTGGAGGCGGAGGATTCATGTGCTGGACCCGGCGTGATTCTCATGTTGGTTCATGTAGCCTACCCCATATGCTTGGGATAAAAAGCTCAATTGTTGTTGTTATATGCTTGTATAACTTCACCCCATAAACTTTCAGGAGTATCAGAACTAAGTAACATGGAATTAACCATATTTATTAATATTCTATTTTTACATTCTGCTACATCATTAGATTCAAGAGTGTAAGGAAGAGAATATTCATGTTTAATTCCATGTTCTTGACAGAACAGATTTAATATATTAGAAGTATACTCCCCTCCACGGTCTGATCTAAAAACTTTGATTTTTCTTTCAGTGTAGTTTTCTACTTCAAGTTTATATATTTTGAATCTATTAAATACGTCATTTTTGGTTGGAAGTAAATATACATAACAATATCTTATATTGTCATCAATGATTATAACATAGTATTTATTTCCACCTCTAGTTGGTTGTTTACAAGAATCACATACATCAGAATGTACCAAACCTAATGTTTGAGTAAGGCGGACAACGGATTTAAATGTTGCTCTAGTATGTTTAGCCTTGATACAAATATCACATTCAGATTTTAAGTCAATAAAACTTTTAGAAATTATATTTAAACGCGTCGTTCTATTTAAAGCTTGATAATTAACATGTCATAATCTACCATGCCACAAGAAGACAAGGTTAAAACAGTAGGACTGGTTTTATTTATTTCATAGTTATTACAAACAACATTCAACTTAAATAGTCCATCACACACAACCCTTACCAATAAACATACTTCCTTTGGAGATTACAATTTGATTTATTTCTAATACAATTTTGTAACCTCTTAGAAAGTAAAGAAGCGCTTATTAAATTCTTTCTTACACCAGAGACATATAAAACATCACTTAGTGGTAAATATTTTCCAGAGGTCATAGAGAGCCTAATGGATCCCTTTCCCTTCACTGGTGATATTATATTATTTCCAAGTGTTACACTTCCCACACATTGATCCTGAAAGGAAATAAACCATTTATTGTTAAACCACATGTGCACATTTCCACCACTGTCTAACCACCAATTATTAAATGATGTGATAAGATTTACAGTGTGAGAAGTATACCTGAGAGAAGAACCTTCATCCATTTTCACCATATTTACATTCGGATTGTTAGTACTCGCAGGTTTATGAACTGGTTCGGTTTTCCTGAAGAAGCATCTGGTAGAAATATGGTTGGTTCTCCCACATACGAAACAAAATTTTTCTTTGTTCGTTGGCTTGTGATTTTTATTCTGGTTTAGACCTTTCTTAAAATGTATATTTTTGAACTTAATGTTCTTAGGTCTAAATTGGTTTCCTTTAGGGACGTTTTAATTAAAACCTTCAGTCAGGTTGACTTTATTATAACTTTTAGTACTAGGATTAAGTACGGCCCTTCTTTGTTTCTCAATTCTAATAGAATTCATGACATCAAGGAGTATGGGTGAATTTTGGTTCATCCGAAATTGGTTAGCACAGACTTCCTAAGATGGCGGAAGAATATCAATCAAAGCAGGCACTTGAAATTGAACTGAAAGTATGGTTCCAGAATTAATCACTTTCATGACTAACTTCCGAAAGTCATGAAGTTGTTTATTTATCGGCTCATTATCTTTAAGGGTGAAATTTCTAAAGGACGATATGATAAATCTCTCTACCCAGCATTATCATTACCATATCTTTATTCTAATGCGAACCAAAGTTCCTTAGCGGTTTTAAAGTGAAGGAATGCACGGTAAAGTGGACCTTCCAAGACACTAAGTATCCGAAACTTACAATGGTAATCTATCTCCTCGGGAGAGAAGTACTTAGATTTTGTTTTGTCTGAGGAAGGAATGGGTACAACAGTACTCCCACTCTCATCGGTTGGACTTTCTTCAGGGTCAGAGTCAGCAGATATAAAAGGGATAGGATTTTCTTTAATTGAAATTATTAATCCTAGTATAGTCAACCATTATTCGACTTAGATTTGCCAAGTCTTAAAGCCACTTTGGTCATTGAACTTTCCGGGTTTTATGGAATTGGAGTCGTTGCTCTTTCTCATATTATATCAACTGATAGATAACAAGAATGTGTTGGAATTTAAAAGGATGAATATGAATATCCGGTATGGCTTAACAAATATACTAATCCTTAATATTAACATTCACTTTTAATTTGGAATTACTACTAACAAGAAAATAGTGCAGTCAATATCCGTAAGGTAATTTTTGAGGGAAACAGGCCCGATAAAGTAGACCAATCGATATAATGCAGTCAATATCCGTAAGGTAATCTTTGAGGGGTACAGGGCCGACAAAACAGATCAATCGGTATATCGGTGCAGTTACTGAATATCTAGTTACAAATTATTATATGCAAATAGCAAAGGATTAAATTAGTACTAAACGGATTACAAGTTAATTAACAGATGATTACAGATTTAGATTAAACATATTAGAATTAAACAGATCGATATCTTTCTTAGATTGTTGGAAAAGTTATGTTGTTTAAATCGTTTTATCTCAAAAATAAATAAAGTAAAAACACTAGCTTTTGTAAATCACAAAGTATAAAAATGAAGTTTATAGAAAAGAGGTATGCACTTGAGTGCGTTGACCTAAGAAAGATATCGCATCCCTCTTGGCAAGCTTATAGTGGTGATTCAATCCCAAGATACAACTCTTTCAGCCCTTCTGGTACTCCGGCTTGCACAAGTCGCCGAAGCAGCGTTAGTACCCTTTTCTGGTTCGAAGTTAGATGATCGAATGCAATGGATGTAGTGAGGAAGAAGAAAGAATTTGTGTTCTCTGGTTTTTTGGTATTATATATTTATTTATTTGCCTTCCAGGGATAGCTTTATATAGCCTCCTAGACTGTTGGAACTGACCCGACATTACCGACGGTTGTAACCGTTTGTAAAACCGTTGCTGGCGGTTGTAACCGTTTGTGAAAACTGTTCGCAACCGTTCATGGGCATTACCAACGGTTAAAACCGTTGGTGAAAACTATTTAGCGATGGTTAAAACAGTCGGTGAAAACGTTCCAAAATATAATTGATAAATAAAATAGTTGACAAAAATATATATTAATGTAATAAGTTTGGACTTTTGTCCTTTTGTGCATTTGCTCCAACAAAAACTACACCACAACATTTACATTTATTGCAAATATACTAGTGTTTCCTGCAACTACTGTTCTACCAGTTTGTTGATCGGATCCACAAATGATTATACTGCGACAGTAATAGATCTCTTACAGACTTAACAGGAAGGTGATGAGCGAGAAAGAGAGAGATCCTCATTCGTTGACTGATACAATTTCCAACAAGTAGGAAGATGATGAGCATATAGGGAAACATAGAGCTAGGGAAACCTTTCTTTTCTGTTTTTCCTTGTGCTTAGTTAACCAAATATTATAAGTGTTAATAATCTGCTTATATTTGTTGTTAAAAGCTTACATCAGACACTAATATATACTAAATACTACAAATAAATAAATGTCTTCTTAGCCCTGTTACCACCAGCCATTCATCCATCCCAATTATATGATGAAATAACTATTCCTAATTTCAGACCAATCATATTAATGTGCTTGATGCATGATCATATCAATATACAGAAATTAGGAAGCAAACCTATGACTGAAACATAAAGGATTCGACAACAAAGTATTCATGACCGTATTACCTTTTCTTAGAGGCCTTTTATGTTCTTCTACAGACCCAGCATCATCTGATTTCGATGACACTGCAACACCACCTCGAGTTCCGTGGAGGCTCCCTGCATTAAATTTCGATTCATAAGTACATGCATATGACTGAGAAGAAAACATTCCTTTATTTTTATTAAAAGAAGTACTAATAATCATAAAATTTTGTCCTTATAGCAAGAATGCTCAGGTAGTATGACATAAGTTGCAAATGTGTCATTAAATCAACAGATAAAAGGAAACATAAATGAGAAAAATGGGGCTGCGTCACCCGCAGCCACGAGGCTGCAGTCGCGTGACCCAGCCCTGACGGGTGGGGCTCACCCAACTCAACCCAGGGCCTGACCTGCCCCCCTGTTTAACCCCATTTGGGGCTGCATGACCGCAGTCTCATGGCTGCGGGCGACTGTAGCCCCATTAACCTCAACATAAAATATTGGCCAAGCATGTTGAACACTGATGTAACCAAATAATGAGTCTCAATCATTTAGGTAATTGTCCGAGTAAAATATTCCCATCTTGTGTTGCAAATATGATCTCCAACAGAAAGAAATGATTAAAATAGTATGCAGATATCTTGCCCATACACCAGGTAAAATCTGTGATATTCTTGTGCACAGTAAATACAAAGTACGAAAAAAACTCTAACATGACAATTTTGTCCAAACTATATTATCAAGTTAGTCGACTTTTACAAACAAGATTATTTTTATTTGCATGGTCTCATTAGACATGAGTGGAAAAGCTTCACCTATGGAGCCAAATCTAACGACACATGCATCTAGGTTGATGCAACGCGTTATATGTAGATCATAAATTCGATAGCTGGTTGTTATTGATAAGGACAGGGCATACGCCAAACACAATATCACAGTGATGCAAATGCTGATAGTTAACTGAGAATCATGTTACATTGTCTGAAATTATTCGATAAAAGTCACAAAATCAACAGTCTTTCTTCTAAATGAGAGAGAGAGAGAGAGAGAATTTGCCCCCAAAAAGCATACTGATATCTCAGGTTTCTCCTAGCGGTGTACTCTATTTCAGTTGCATCACTGTTTTCATTATAAATTTATATGAAAATTGAAAAGTCTCTATGAAATCTAATCCTCACTAGGAATCTAGCTATAGTCCTCATCCAACATAATATAAGGGCCAGTTCGGGTGAGCGGTGTGAAACCATGGTTTTGTAAACCATATTTTGAGATGTGTTCGAGGGAGCGGTGTGAAACCATGGTTTTGTAGCTATGAAGAGTTTGGATTATCTAAACTATGGTTTTGTAACCAAGATTTTTGGGGGGAAATTCATAAAAAATTAAAAATTATTAAAAAATCTATCCAGCCCATTCAATTTTTTTATTAAAAAAAACCAACAAAAGGGGGGCCCACCTTATCTTTCCCACAGCTCCCATGAGCGGTGGGAAACGCTAGCCACTCCCCTGTTCGGGGGATCGGTGCTCACGTTGAGCGGCCGTACGCTCAGGGGCGCAGCGAGCACCGCTCCCCCGAACGGGTCCTAAATATACTATCAACTAGGTATTAACAGTCAGTCCCAAATAGATGCTCCGTTTGTAGTGATGGCTGTGATGCTCTATGAAAATAATCATTATGCCTGTGTTCCTACAGAAGAAAGAGAAGGCAATAAATTAAAAAGCGCAACAAGTTCCATAAGGTACACTTTCTACAATCACGCAAAATGCCTAATATTCCAATTGTACAGTTAATAATCTGGTAGTATTTCTTTCACACTTAATAAATATAAGGTTTTTTTTTACTTATAGGCCCCCAAAACATAGCAAATTCCTTTCAACCCTCCAAAACTTGGTATTTACTTTTTACCCCCAAAAATACATCATTTTACACCCCTTTTCGATTTCCGTCAGAAAAAAAAAACCGCTAATTTTAACTTTAATTTTTCTTCATAGATTTTAGATTTGCCATTTATCCGGAGACAACAAGTACAACCGCAGAAGCATTCAATTTCTTCATAGCTAGAGAAGGATGCAGAAGGATTCAACTTCTTCATAGCTAGAGAAAGATGTTGAAGATATTCCTGATTTCATGACCGATTTTGAGAAAGGTACAGCAGAAACCTAAACTTTAATTTCAATTTGGGGAAGAAATTGCATATTTCCAAATAAGAAGAGGTTGGGATATTTTAAAGAAAACTTGATGTTATGCGGTTAAAAGTTGATGGAAATCGTAAAGAAGGGTAAAATGATTTACCTTAATGGTTTTTTTGGGGGGTAAAAAGTGAATACCTAGTTTGGGGGGTAGAAAGGAATTTGCTATGTTTTAAGGGAACTACAAGTAAAAAACCCTAAATATAAATATGTATAATATTACTACAAGTTCCCAGCTATGGTCATGCTTACATTCGCAAACTCTTCAATGACATGCGGTACAAGCTTCTTAAGGGCTTCAGAAGCTGCATGCACATCAACATTCCCATCATCGCTTTCACAAGTTTCTGCATTGCTTTCATCATTCTTGCCTTCTGTTTCCAACTCTGATGTACATTTTCTCCTAATTCCCCATCTTCAGCCTCACTTTCTGAGGCAAAGTCTTGGCCAAAGTCCTGCAAGGAATTATAAGCACTTGATATTATTTATTGAAGAGGGAAGACATATATAGATGCTAAAAGCTATTATTGGCAATCAACAGGTAAAGCAATGTTTATCTTACATTTGGGGCAAGGACGCCGCTCTTGAGCACCAACAGTGGGACCTGTAAATCATGAGCAAGATCTTTTACCAATCGTTCCCGGTAAAGCTCCATTCCTAGTGAATAATCAACAAACAGCCTTAAGATTACTCAATAGGAAAGGCAAAACGAGAAATAAAATTAGGAGGAAACATGTGGATAAGATCGACTAAAACAACCTGGGATACTCTGAAGTAAAATCCTCCCACTTGATGAGCTCAATCGAGAACCATAAGATGTTGCAACTTCTGAATGCTTTAGATGGGAGGTAGTGCAATCTACGAGCAAACTTTTCATCTGTTCACTGGTAGGAAACAAGGGTAAGAAATTACGATACATAACAGAGTAATCCAGCTAATAACAAATATAAGCAATGACAAGGAGTTACTCGATATAGCAAGGGAAGGTCTCCAGCAAAACCGGGAGCTTTTCCCATGGAACAACCCTCCGCAAGAATTCATTCTTAAACCTATCCCGCTTGGTTAAGAAGGGTGATTCTTTATGTCTGCTATCAAGAGAAAATTGTTCGCTATTAATCCATTCCTGCTGATCCTGTTCCCCAAGCCGAGCATGCTCATTGCTGTTTTTTAAATTTGTTACAATTCCCTCTTTTCTACGAATCCCCTTGTCAAAATTTACAGCATCTTGAACTGTACTATCAACAGTATTACTTCCTTTACCTTCTGAGCTATAACATCTACATGACTGGTAGTGAAACAACACTGTTGCCTCCTAATAATTCCTATCGAATCACTACTTGGCAATGAAAGTTGAACCGAACTAAACTTTCTGATAAAATTATCTTTTATTTGGTGATCCCCGTTAGATTGGGAAAAACCCTTTCGATTAGACCTAAACATGAAAGCAAGAATTCCAGAACAAAGGTCTCAAGGATTCTCTTCTATACTTGATCCTCCGAGCATACATTGAGCCTTGTTGGATGACTTCACAAAGATCATATTAAGTCCTGCGACGCACACTGCATCCAAAATTTTCATAAGCCGTTTTCAGTGAACTTATAAACTGAGCCAATAAATAATATGTACAAGTACAACTCATATTTAAATGTGAATATTGTGACTGTGCATTGTCAAAATTAAACGTGTCCTTCTGAAGCTTTTTAAGCCTATATATACCAAAGTAAGTAGATTATGAAATTACAAAGAACCAGCTCTAGGTGTCGAGATAGCTATAAGAACAAGAACAACAAAAAAAGCATCAAGCAAGGGCGGAGCCAGCCTTTTCCTTAAGCAGGGGCCAAGTAATTGAAATGGTCTTATGCTTTGACGTAGGAGAATGAAACACAAATGGGTATACATAGGACTTTTGCGTTTTCTTTTTCTTTTGTGTGTGTGGTGCCCCCCCCCCCCTCCTTATTTTTAGGGGACATGGATACCTGTTCTTGCACTCATATCTTACTTAATATTCATCTCCTTGATTAAATCAACAGCTTAGACCATGTTTAAGTACCGAGTTAGGAAAACTGGAGTTTATTTTTAAGTGGAGATAGAGGGTATGCAAACTCTAGTTTGCAAGGCTCTATCTCCATTTTATAAACTTAACTTTGATGGGTGTTTGACTTTGGAGTTTTCTAAACTCCAAAATATTGTTTTAGAGTAATATAAACTCCAAAATGGGAGTTTTCTTCATAAATTTTGGAGTTCAAAAAACTCTAGTAGGATTGGAGTTTTGTAAACTCCGGTTATCTCAACTTGGAGTTCAGATAACCGAAGTATTCTAAACTTTAGAATAGATGCCAAACATGGCATAATTAGAATTTTGGAGTTAAGTTTAGATAACCTTTATGAAACTCTAGTTATCTAAACTTTAACTCCATTCCCAAACAGGGCCTTACAGATCTTTTTATATCAGACACCATCAATACTGATTTAAACCTAACTCTGTCCCACTATCATTACTTCATTACCTACATATTTATCTTCCTTTCTAGCCGGTGCAATTATTTGCCTCTATTGCACATGCCTAACCATCTTAATAAGTTCTCCTTCGTTGTGCCCTCTACAAGGAGCTCGCTACCAGCAACTTGTTATGGACAGAAATCATTTCTCATCGTTTTTAGCATTCTTATTTACATTTCTTCGACATGAACTACAAAAAAAAATCAATACTCAAAATCCCAATAAAGCAAGCATAGGCATTCAAAAAGTAACTAAAACTTGAGAATTTGTTTTGCACCAACTATTTACAACTCTAATCACAATTATATACCATCAAGTAAAGACCATAATTAGCATCCTTGTAGAACTACACTTTCAACCGCAACGATCTAAAAGGAACAACTTGGTTTCTGCATTTCATCGGACAAAATTTGGGATTTAACAAGTTTTTGAAACTAATTAAGGATTTAGCAAAGTTTTAAAACTATTTAAAGAAATAGCACATTCGGGTCACGTCGATGACACGTAAACGCCATGTAGGATTTACAGTTGGAAGGGGGGCAACTCTTATGCCGTACTTTGTAAGTGCGGGTTGAAATTTTGCCCAAGAATGCTGGTGTTTTAAGATGCACTTTGCAAGTGCGGCTTAAAACACCAGGCCCCTCTACCTGGTCCAAGTTTTAAGCCGCACTTGCAAAGTGCGGCTTAAAACTTGGATGAAGTCCAAGTCTATGGTGTTTTAAGCCGCACTTGCAGCAACTTGAAAAAAATACGACGACCGCACCATACACTCACCCCTCTCATATTATATACTCTTATCCCTCTCTCTCCTCTCACTACTTCTCTCCCTCTCTCGCGAACTCTCTCTCTAGATCCCTCTCTCTTCTCGTTGCCTCTCTCTCCCTCTCTTTCTAGATCTCTCTCTCCTCTCGCGATCTCCAGCACCCCCTCCTCCAAAGCCCTCTCCTCTCACGCCTCCTTCCCGCGCCCCCTCCATCGCAAGACCCTCCTCATCAATCCGGCCGAGACCCCTCTTTACTATGAGTTTTTTTTAATTAATTATTTGAAATTAATTTAATTTTGGTTTTTAAATTAGTTTGTTTTGGTTTAGGGTATTTTGAGGGCTAGGGTTAGGGTATTTTGGGAGCTAGGGTTAGGGTATTCTAAGGTTAGGGTATTTTGGGTTAAGGTATTTTTGGGTTTAGGGTGTTAGTTTTTTTTAAGTATTAGGGTATTTTGGAAGGTAGGGTTATGGTATTTTTGGGGGTTGGGGTGTTAATGTTTTGGTTTATAAATTAGTTTGTTTTGGTTTATGGTATTTTAGTGTTGAGGTTGGAGTATTTTGGGGGTTAGAGGGTATTTTAAGTTACGGTATTTTAGGGTTAGAGTATTTTGGGTTAGGGTTAGGGTATTTTTGGCTTAGGGTGTTGGTTTTTTTTAGTGTTGGGATATTTTAGGGGTTAGAGTTGTGGTATTTTCAAATATCATATTAATGTTTCTTATTTCAAAGCGTGGGAGGCGAGAAGAAAGGCTTTATGCATGATATTTGGGGATTGAGAGAAATCATATCAAACTCTGCCATAGTACTTGGAGGCAATTACAAAGAGAAATCCCGGCACCGTCTACAAGATCACTTACGAAAACCTGACTCCAACAGCAGTCCAGTTTACCGGATGTTCTGGGCTGAATATCATGGGCCATGTATATTCCCACCTAGCAATACAAGAAAAAAGGCCGGCTTCCAAACTGTCGTATCAAGAGTGTTATGGATAAAGGGCGCCAAAGGGTAAAAGGACGGATAGGTACAGCAATTGCAGAACCTATGGTCATAAAAAAATCACGATGTTCTAGCCTTCCACCTCAACATCAGAATCAACCGCAATGATATATTGTAGCTTTTATTCAGTTATGTATTGTGTTCGTTGATGTTTTGTATCCGTCGGAACAGTATTGTATTGTGTCGCTTGATGTATCATAGCCTATATTCGGGAAAGTATTGTGTTCGTTGATATTTTGTATCCTATATTCAGTATTATATTGTGTCGCTTGATATATTGCATCATATATCGCTAGTTACGTATTGTGTTCGTTCGATATATTGTATTTTATCGCCAGTTACGTATTGTGTTCGTTGATGTTATAATTGGTACTTATTTTCGAATTATTAATTTTGGCAGATATTGTATCGATGAAACCAAGACCTATAGATTCGTCTATTTTATGCCTGTTAGACCGACATTAGGCGACGACATGCACGACTGTATGAAATTAATTCAATTTAATATAATACTTGTACTTACTTCTAATTGTATATTTCTAATATGTTTATTTGTTTAATATGCACGAGAACGTCATTTTGACATGTACTGTTCAATTAGAGCAGGTTAGGTCATGAGTGATTGGCGATGCATATATGCAGGCTGGGTTAGTACATGCATGATTTCTTCACTACTCGAAAATTGACTATATTCGTCTAGACCATCCTCTCATTACAGCATTGACTGAGCGGTAGAGGCCGGAGACCTGCACATTTCATTTGCATAAAGAGAAGATGACGATCACCCTTCAGGATTGTAAGTCGATGTCGCACACTCTACTGAGTTTGTAGATAGGTGGAATTTACAAAAAACAATTTTAAAGCGAGCAACATCGACTAATCTCCTAAAAACTACCATAAGCCCTAGCTAACAAAAACTAACATAGGTTCTAATCTACTATGAGAGATTTAGACATATGTGCCCAAGTCCTTCAGGTCTTTTTAATCCCTTTCTTAAGCTTTTCGTCCGTCGGAATCGAACTAGGTCGTCAGCCTCCCCGTATCGAAAACGATCCACCCGAGAGTTTATGGTTCAAGCTCCACCCTCAAAAATGCGGTAACTAAAGCATCTAGTTTGCTAATCTAGGTGGTTTAGTCGATGTAGAGAATATTTATTGGATTTGTTTATCTCATAAACCTATGGTTTCTTAACTCATAAGAGAGTTAAGATTTGAGAAAGAAGAGCTCAAAGGAGAAAAGAAAATGACAAAGCAAAAGTGAAGTGAAGAACGGCTAAAGATGAAACCATCAAGCATTTCATTTACAATAAAAATATTGTAACCATACTTGAATAGTTATCACAAATGAATGAATAAAACAAGTAGCCATGCTTCAAACCATACTTTAATAACACCGCATCCCTCCACCTCATTATCTATTTAAACAAATAGACTAACACAAAATGAGGTGTCTTCTTCTAGAAACATTCTAGTGTAAATACAAGAATACTCTCACCGTATATACATACACGTATTCGTACTACAAAAAATATGAATACCAAGAGATAAAAATAATCCAATAATATAATACTAGATCATTATTAAATCAATATATGATTTAATAATGCGGCTTAATTCTAAACCCGCTTGTATTATCCGTCCAAACAAAAATCTGTTAGTTATATGTATGCCCTAGAGGCCATTACTATACATAGGATGTATATTGTAGTGGATGCTTGGACATATATAGGGAGGACTTTCTTGCTCGACATGATAGTATGCTATATGGTTGCTCTTTACCTTAACGTGTACATTGATTGTCTCTCTGTTACATGTTGGTAAAGCCCTTAGGATGTGTACTTGACAACCTGGACTATGATGCGGATCATACTAGTGGGGACATGATAGTCCATAAGTACATCCTTCAAGTTCCCTAGTCGTGGGTATATCGAGACGGGGCATCAATATACCAGAGTAGACTAGCGTATACCTTCTCGACCCATACAGATGGACGATGGATGATCCCATATCCATTGGTGTTTGACATCAGAGATGATATACGGGTGCTCGGTGGAGACTGGGTACACTGGACGGACTCGCCGAGAACTCCCAGATGGTATTATACCTCACGTCAGATGGCAGTTCTCTGGTGACACTGGTACAGGTTAGTCTGTAGACCCGAGATCGTCATAGAGTCCTGTGTGATTCCCATTGTGCTTTGATTTCCACCTTACCACGTCCAAGAGGGCGTGCAAAACGGTGGTTTTTGGGTACAGTCCCGAATCACATGGAGGGAATTAGCGATAAGAGGGGATTCGTCTCTCCCGGTATAGGGAGTTGATGTTGCGCTGTGTTTGATTGGCTATAACCGGAAATCCCTGGCCAGGGTTGCTGAGATTTACTGGTAAGTGTTACCAGTAGTTTCTCGAACTGTTATAGACCTCATATCGACACGACTTATCGAGCTACTGGGGTCTGACGTTTACCACCCCTAGGCGAGATATGCGACATATCAGACCGGACTGTACGGTAAGTGTTACTGGTTGGATTCACAGGAGTGTGAGCGGGCTTGCTCGTCGACTTCTGATCGCTCAATACCCGGATGGCCGTTACGTTTAGCAGACCGCTTGCGGCTTGTGGGTGTTTGATATGATCATCACCTGCTGCCGGCGTATTGACGAGTCTTTAAAGTCCTACACAGAGGTTTCCTGGCTCAAGCGAAACGAAATAGGAGCGCATATGAGATATGTGCGGGACCGAGAATAATGCGTGTATGTGATACCGTATTCTATTCTCGCGATGAATGTATCGATTGGTTGTATGCGATATAACCTGGTTATCGAATCGAGGATTGATTCGATAAATCGATACATTGGATATTAGTCGGTCATATGCGATGTGACCGGATCGTTAAATCAAGTGTTGATTTAATGATTTAATGTATAATTATATATTTGATATATTACTTTACATTAACTAATATTGGTTCACTTAAGATTACTTTCTCACTTGAATGTGCACATTGTATATATGATATAGTTTTGTGCACTAGTTTGTATCATGTTTGATGATACATGCAAACTTGGGTATGTATGATTAAACCATGATTAAGTTAATGGTTAGGGTTTGATTTACTTATTTATTTATTTCTTTTCATTTATATTTGGACAAGAAATGAAATGGTTGCTACTTTTGTTTTTTGTTGAAGCTTCATAAAGCTTTGAAAGCTTGACCATTTTGTTTCTTTCCTTAACCCTAACCATTCACATAACCCTAGTTTATTCTCTACACTTAACCATGGTTGCATTATGATAACCGTCACTTGTTTTTCTATTATATATAATTCTTTTTCTTTCTTCTTCTTCATCTTCTTCATGAAGAGAAGAAACCATGGCTAGAAATTCTAAGTGATGATTCCAAGTGAGAAATCCAAATCCAAAGTGAACTCACTTCCTATTTCTTCATCCTCTACCACTTGCCATGTAGTATAGGGTGTTTTCTTCACAAGTTTCATGACTTGGTGAAGTTGGAGCTTGATCTTGAGTTGCCTCGACGTAGATCATCTTCGGCATCGAAGTCGACGACCTAGCCCGATCATTTCTCCGATGGAATCAACACTAGAGTCCGAGATCCGATGATCGCAGCGAAGGGACATCGTCACGGAGCTATGGAGGTGGAGGACCGGATCTACAAAGGTTATATTTTCCGTTCACTCTTAGTTAAGTTGTTAACTAGTTGCATGTTTCGCCTTAAACTCTAGTCAACGATCGCATTAGGGTTTCTCGGCACCGGAAATTTTTGAATTTGGCATGGTTGATGCCTTGTGGAACCTCCTTAGAGTGCCTAGGAACCCTGCAGTGGTATCAGAGCCTAGCTAGAGCCTTAGGCGAACCGTAGACGAAATTAGAAACCCGATCGAAACACGAAACCCTAATCCGACCCCTTCTCTGTACATTTTTCAAAACTGTGCATTTTTCCTAATTAAAAATATGCAGAAATATCAGCAGGAGTTATTAGGAGTTACTGTGAAATACGATCGGCTAAATCGATTAAAGCGCCGCGGAAACACGGCACGAGCATGGCTCGTGCGGCGGTTCCGCGGCCGTTTAGTCACCTTGTTCATTTCAGTTTGCACAGTAATGTCACAATTTGTCTCCTGTGTTTTCTGGGTATTTTTATTTTATACTCAAGAGTTGAGTTTTCTGGGTTGTATTGGGAGTTCGTAGATTCGACCGGAAAGTTTAACTTAGTCTATGTGTTTTCCGGATATTTTAGAATATGTTAAAAAGTTCGACCAGATATAAATACCCGATTTTTCCCCCTGCCGGGAAATTTACAAGTGTTGGATTTTTCCGTGGTTTAAAGACGTTCTAAGTAGTGCAAGTAACGCGATGGTCCCTCTAGAAGACAACAAACCTTAACTCGATTATGTGACCGTCTTGAACTGCCCTTTGAACCTTAGGGTTTGGGGCAGTACGGCGTGCCACATGTGAGGCGTTGGCTTGACCCTTCTACGGCTGGACCGTTGGTACTGAGGCACAAAGTGAATGTTTTTAAACCTATTTCATGTGTTGAGCTGTTTCGGGAAAATTTGGGTGTTTGATTGTTCGATCGGAAAGTATAACATTTTCTATTTATCTGGAATGTGATACAATATTTGGAATCCACAAATAGTTATGAGATAACTGATTTGGATGTTATAAACATAGCACTTTAGTCTCACTTGATTAGTTGCCACGGGATTTTGATGTGATCAAAAGTCCGTCGCAATCACGTAGTGTACGCGGATACTCGCCGCTAAAACTTAATAGATAGCCACGCCCCATAGTCCCGACCAAGTGACTGTAGGAGAACCCCGTCGCCGAAAGCATCCGTTCGGGTGCTCGCGGCAACGGTGTTCCGCCTTGGTGCACTTCGTCGACGGCGTCGGGGGTGCGGCCGCCTACTAAAGTTTGCGACGAGCATTCGATCAGAATGTCGGGAATCTTGTTGAATTGCCCGACTTGATATTGAAAAGAGTTTTCGATAATGAGACTAAAATGCGGGGTTTATAATTGTTAGGCATGCGATGTCTAAGAAATTCATTTGGTTAGGCATGCGATGTCTAAGGAGGTTGCGGATTCCAACTGTTGTAGTTTTACACTTTCTTTTCTGTGACCGTAAGTGTAATATGTGATATCGCCGGTTTCGTTGCTATATGTCAACGACAATTGGGATACGCATGTTTACTTACGTTGATGACATGTGATGTTATGTGTTGCTGGATATGTTATATTGGATCGTCGTGTTTGAATAGCCGGGGGTTTTTATGTGAGATGAGTGTTTTTCATTTTCATTCATGTAAAAACCTGTATGTAATATTCTTTTATTGGGGCACTTCCAGGTTGCGGAAGATGTCACCATTTGTATATTATTTACTTTTCCGCACTAGGATAGACCCAAGGAGGGGAGCACAAGTAACCGGGTTCTAGGGTCCAGTGGGAGACCAACTCGAGGAGTCGAGTTCGGGTCTCCTAACCCTAGAATTGGTAGGGTTGCTTGCCGCTCTCGTAGGGGTCTAGGGGTGTGGGTTTGGCTATTCATCGCGACCGTGGAATCCGTGTTTTATACTGGCTCAAAATAAAACACGGACGTCCTAGTATATCCAATATTTCATATGTTTCTTCTGCTGCGATATCTGTGATGTGATCATGTGATATGTTCAGATAGATATTATATATAGTATATATGATATATTATATAGACGTTGCTTATGTTTTACACCCGCGCTAGCCCTGTCTCGCTCTGGCGTTAGTTACCTAACCTAACGGTGTAGACGGGACATCGTGGCGAATGCGGATGGCATAAGCGTACGTTATATTTATTTGTGATGTTTAGATGATTTAAATGATGGGACTTCATTAATGTGATTAATGAAAGAAAAGAAACCTAAAAGATGTTGTGGAATCGAATTTTCAAAAACAGGTAGCTACAGTTCTTGCTTTGCATCGCGGTGTTCCTTGTAGAACATCCTGCACCTCATTCGACGAGGAAAAGGCCGACGATCCCTTCCCGGGAGTGACCCTTTTAGCAATAACTGGCAGATGCTACACACTCGGTTTGTCTTTTGATTGCTTCTATAGTTTCTGCTTTGCATAGTGATATATATGATATATCCCGCACCTCATTCGATGAGGAAAGGGCCGACGATCACTTCACCGGGAGTGACCCCTTTAGCAAAACTAGAAAAGCCTCAAAAACACTCCATTTTAAAATCATTTAATTCTACAACGATATCAAGTTCATTACGCAATAGGTTTTCAGAAAAACCTGTCGTAGCCCTCCGTCATTTCAGATAAGTCCTGCTTAGTATTCGTGCTGCGTTTGTTGACCTTGTCAAGGCACAGTGTGCGGTAGCTGACCAGTATTTATCTGCTTATGCATATGATGCAGATTGGGTTAGGGTAATCGTACGGCCTTGTTGACCTTGTCAAGGGTCGTGCGGATGGGTTTAATTCAATCAAGAAATGACGGGTTGAACTTGACTTACGGTCTATGGTTTGTTGACCTTGTCAAGCTCATTAGATCGTTTGGGGCAAAATATTATCAGGAATTTCAAGTGTTGAAATTTGCAATGAGATTGCATAACTTCTGTGAGATAGTTGGATCCCGATACCCGCTGCGAGTAAGAGTTACTCATGGGAGAGTTTTACACATTACAATTAGCCGATCAAGTAGGTGTCTAGAAAAGTGTCAACGAGGTTACGCCTCTGGGAAAACGAGGTTTACATTAATTAGGTTCGTGCGAAAGCACGGCGGACCTCTCTCAAAGTACCGACACTGGCCTGGCTGAAAGATTGGCGAACTTGTAGTGTGTAATTAATCCCGGCTAGTCTTTCCTTTTAGGGTTTGAAGGAAGATTTGATAAAATAGTGGGAGCCATCCTGATTAGATAAAATATATAACCAATCTAATCTTGCAAGAGCATACGCTGAGTGTTTTCTTCTCTCTCTCCAGGTAGCGACCATATCACGCCTTAATCAAGATAATAATACGGATATTGACCGAACCCGCTTGTTACTGAGCTGGGGAACGTTGGTCTCGCTCCAACTTATAATTGTTATAAGACAGAGCAGGAAATTGGGGATTGCCAGAATTCCCGTGCCGCCCAAACGAAGAAAGTGCATACTGATGCTGCATACTGATGCATCATCTTCGGGTGTGTTCATTACATAGAACTGTTTCTCAGTATCCTTTACGTCCTGGGTATATTATACCGGATCGGGATCCCGCATATGTAATCTGTTACATGGGCTACAGATAGGTAAAGAACTGAGAACGGGTGATAAGTTTCATGAGATAGAAAATGGGGCAAGTGTTGCAGCCAAGTCTGTTGGTCACTGTCACCCTGTATTCCAAATACATTGATTCTGAACGAATGTTATTAGATACCGAGCCTGATATACAAAATCATATCAGTCTCTTTATTAGTAAAGAAATGATAAAATTTTGTACTGTTGGATAATGTTTTGAACATTTCCTATTTCAAAAGTTGATCGGTTCAGGCACGTTATCTAAAAACATTAACGTTCTAAATCAAACTACAGTTCCTAGTATACAGAACACACACAAAGAGGAAGAGTTCAGAAATGAACGATTCCTTCTTGAGGCATTGTAGACTAGGTCATATCAATGCGACCCGACTGGCTGAAGTTACATTTAGATGCATACTTAAAAGAGTTTGAATTTACACCTTGTGAAACTTGCCAGTCATGTCACAAAGATTAGATGACCGTAGCTCTGTTTGTTGGAAACAGAGAAAGAGTTAGTAAACTCTTGGGACTGATACACGATGATGTTGTAAGGTCCCCTGTCTACACATGCCAGGACTGGTTCTTTATACTTCATTACATTCTCTAATGATCTCTCAAGATTCAGACATATGTTCCTGTTGAAACACAAGTCCGAACCTTTTGAGATATTCACAGAATATAAGTTAGAAGTAGAGAACCAAAATAAGGGTATAAGTATTATGTCCTTTGATGTGATCAGGAAGGAGAATACTTAAGCACGGAAATCCTGGACTATTCTAAAGAAGAATGAGATTCTCTCTCAGCATTACTCCTCCGCATACACCACAGCACGACGGTGTATCGGGGCAGAGCAATTACACCCTATTTGATATGGTGTGCTCTATGATGAGTACTACTGAGTTTCCTATTTTCTTTTTTGGAGTTATGCACTTGAGAAGCTGCATACCTATTGAATTGGGTTCGAATCAAATCAGTGCCTACCACTCCGTATAAGATATGGTATGGGAAGAGCCTATCTCTTAAGAAAGTTAAGATTTGGGGTTGTCCAGCCTATGTCTAAAAGCAAAATCCGGACAAGCTCGAGGCAAGGTCAGTTATGTAGAACTGGAATGGTTCCAGCTATACAAACTGCATCTGATAATTTGGTAGAACCAAAAGATTCAATAGTATCCAACGAACCTCAGCCTCTCCGCCGATCTAGTAGGGTTCCTCACCCACCTGAGAGATACTTCGGTTTCTTTATGACAGTGGGAGCGAGGATTGCATCATAAGATGATGACCCAACTAGTTTCAAGCTGGCCATCAGGAGTGAGACTCTGTAAGAATGGCTGGATGCTTAGCGATCTGAGATGGAATCCTTATACACCAACAAAGTATGGACTTTGATTGCTTTATCTGAAGGATTAAATCCCCATCAGGAGCAAGTATATCTTGAGAAGATTACTTGGTGTACATGGAAAAGTTGAGACTTTCAAAGCTAGACTTGTTAAAGGTTTGCATCATTGACCGGGTATGGATCATAATGAAACCTTTTCTAAGGAGCTATGCTTAAGTCCATCCAGATCCTACTTGCCACGGCTACATACCATGACTACTATATCTGGCGGTTGTGTGTCATGACTGCTTTTCTAAATGATGTTTTGAAAGAGAGCGTCTATAAGTACACAGCCAGAGGGCCTCATAAACAGTGGGAGCAGCGGAAACGTGTGCGAGATGTTTTATGTGATAAAACAGGCATCGCGGAGTTGGAACGTCTGTTTTTGATGTATTAGTCAAAGAGTTTGACATCATCAAAATGGTAGATGAACCTTGTATATACAAAAAGGTAGTAGGGAGTATGATAGTGATCCGCGTAGAGTACATGGATGATATACTCTTGATAGGGAAGGAGTTTCCTATGCTACGCTCGGTCAATCTCCGCTTATCACAAGGATTCTCCATATAGGATCAAAATGATACCTCCTAAATCCTGATTTTTCATCTATGAGATAGATGTAAGTGGATGCTAGGATTCTCACTAGTAGTAGTGAGATGGTATCAATCGATCCTGGAGAGAATCACTGGAAGGGTTCCAGGGTGATAAAGACGACTGAATGTCAGTTACAGGCATTGTCTTTACCCTCAGTAGAGGGACGGTATGTTGAAAGGGTTCCAAGCTAAATACCGTGACATTCTAGACGATAAAGACTGATACATCGCTACTTAAGATGCTACCAAAGAGGCTGTCTGGGTGTATATTAGTTCATGAGATGAACTTAGTTCCTCCCATTATGTGACAATAGAGTTGTGGCTTATGCCAAGGAACGTCCGTCCCATCAGTGATCCAGACATATTCTAAGGCAGCATCACCTGATCATGGAGATGGTTGATCTCCAAGGAGATCGAGGTTAGGAGAGTAGACTCAGAGGACAACACGGCGGATCCACTCACAAAGGCCTTTTTCCAGAGAGAGACTTTTATGGGATGATTGAGTATGAGATACTACAACCACTGCTATCAGACGGCCCTAATGCAAGTGGGAGATTGTTAGTTATATGTATGCCCTAGAGGCCATTACTATACATAGGATGTATATTGTAGTGGATGCTTGGACATATATAGGGAGGACTTTCTTGCTCGACATGATAGTATGCTATCTGGTTGCTCTTTGCCTTAACGTGTACATTGATTGTCTCTCTGTTACATATTGGTAAAGCCCTTAGGATGTGTACTTGACTACCTGGACTATGATGCGGATCATACTAGTGGGGACATGGTAGTCCATAAGTACATCCTTTAAGGTCCCTAGTCGTAGGTATATCGAGACGGGGCATCAATATACCAGAGTAGACAAGCGTATACCTTCTCGACCCATACAGATGGGCGATGGATGATCCCATGTCCATTGGTGTTTGACATCAGAGATGATATACGGGTGCTCAGTGGAGACTGGGTACACTGGACGGACTCGCCGAGAACTCCCAGATGGTATTATTCCTCACGTCAGATGGCAGTTCTCTGGTGACACTGGTACAGGTTAGTCTGTAGACCCGAGATCGTCATAGAGTCCTGTGATTCCCACTGTGCTTTGATTTCCACCTTACCACGTCCAAGAGGGCGTGCAAAACGGTGATTTTTGGGTACAGTCCCGAATCACATGGAGGCAATGAGCGATAGGAGGGGATTCGCCTCTCCCGGTATAGGAAGTTGATGTTGCGCTGTGTTTGATTGGCTATAACCAAAAATCTCTGGCCAGGGTTGCTGAGATTTACTGGTAAGTGTTACCAGTAGTTTCTCGAACTGTTATAGACCTCATATCGACACGACTTATCGAGCTACTGGGGTCTGACGTTTACCACCCCTAGACGAGATATGCGACATATCAGACGATCAGACCGGACTGTACGGTAAGTGTTACTGGTTGGATTCACAGGAATATGAGCGGGCTTGCTCGTCGATCTTCTGATCGCTCAATACCCGGGTGGCCGTTACGTTTAGCAGACCGCTTGCGGCTTGTGGGTGTTTGATATGATCATCACCTGCTGCCGGCGTATTGACGAGTCTTTAGAGTCCTACACAGAGGTTTCCTGGCTCAAGCGAAACGAAATAAGAGCGCATATGAGATATGTGCGGGACCGAGAATAATGCGTGTATGTGATACCGTATTCTATTCTCGCGATGAATGTATCGATTGGTTGTATGCGATATAACCTGGTTATCGAATCGAGGATTGATTCGATAAATCGATACATTGGATATTAGTCGGTCATACGCGATATGACCGGATCGTTAAATCAGGTGTTGATTTAATGATTTAATGTATAATTATATATTTGATATATTACTTTACATTAACTAATATTGGTTCACTTAAGATTACTTTCTCACTTGAATGTGCACATTGTATATATGATATAGTTTTATGCACTAGTTTGTATCATACTTGATGATACATGCAAACTTGGGTGTGTATGATTAAACCATGATTAAGTTAATGGTTAGGGTTTGATTTACTTATTTATTTATTTCTTTTCATTTATATTTGGACAAGAAATGAAATGGTTGCTACTTTTGTTTTTTGTTGAAGCTTCATGAAGCTTTGAAAGCTTGACCATTTTGTTTCTTTCCTTAACCCTAACCATTCACCTAACCCTAGTTTATTCTCTACACTTAACCATGGTTGCATTATGATAACCGTCACTTGTTTTTCTATTATATATAATTCTTTTTCTTTCTTCTTCTTCATCTTCTTCATGAAGAGAAGAAACCATGGCTAGAAAATTCTAAGTGATGATTCCAAGTGAGAAATCCAAATCCAAAGTGAACCCACTTCCTATTTCTTCATCCTCTACCACTTGCCATGTGGTATAAGGTGTTTTCTTCACAAGTTTCATGACTTGGTGAAGTTGGAGCTTGATCTTGAGTTGCCTCGACGTAGATCATCTTCGGCATCGAAGTCGACGACCTAGCCCGATCATTTCTCCGATGGAATCAACACTAGAGTCCGAGATCCGATGATCGCAGCGAAGGGACATCGTCACGGAGCTATGGAGGTGGAGGACCGGATCTACAAAGGTTATATTTTCCGTTCACTCTTAGTTAAGTTGTTAACTAGTTGCATGTTTCGCCTTAAACTCTAGTCAACGATCGCATTAGGGTTTCTCGGCACCGAAAATTTTTGAATTTGGCATGGTTGATGCCTTGTGGAACCTTCTTAGAGTGCCTATGAACCCTACAAAATCCGTGTAGCTAGTACACGTATATGATCGAAACCCTGCACGTATAACCATACGACATCTACATCGTTTCGCCTGAACCAGAAAAACTCTCTATATGGGACTCTAAAGATTCGGCAGTACGCTGGCAGTGGATTTAACCACAAGCACGTCAGTGGCACTAGCTGTATGTAACGATTACCCAGGTACTTGTCGGAAAGAAGGCCGATGAGAAAACTCATCCGAACTCATACTGAGCATGTCCGTGACAATCTCCATACAGTCCGGTCTGTTCGTCTGGGAGTATTGCATGCCGAGTCTATGGGTGGAAAATATCAGACCCCTAATAACCTAACAAGTCGTGCCGATGTGGCTCAAGACCATCCGAGAATCTACTGATCTAACTATCAGTAATTCTCAATCCATTCTGACCAGAAACTTATGTTGTTGGCCAACCAAACACAGCACGACACTGACTCTATACCGGGAGAGACGAATCCCCAACAATCGCTCACTGTCTTCATGTGATTCGGTATTGTACCCAACTAAAAGCTGTTTGCACGATTCAGTAAAACCATAGTAGGGTAGTAATCTAAGCACGGTGGGGACTCACACGAGACAAATGACGATCTCAAATCAACAGACTATCTGTACTCATGTCACCGGAGAACTGCTATCTGACAATAGGTATAATACCATCTAGCCAATTCTAGACGACTTCGTCCAGTGTACTCACGCCCAGTAAGCACATATATATAATCTTAGGTAAAACATACCAATGGCTGCGGGACCGCCTCTCGCCTCTCGTCAGGGTCTAGAAATATATACACCAGTCTAATCTAGAGTATCGATGCCTAGTCTCGATACTCCCACGACTAAGGACATTTAAGGATGTGCTTATCGACTACTCAGCTCTCACAAGTATGATTGTCATCACAATGCTGATAGTCACGCAAGGATCCTAAAAGATTTATCATGTATAAGCGATATGAAATAACAAGTAAAACATATATACATGTTAAGATAAAAACAAATCAAATAGCATACTATCATATTGAGGAAGATTGTCCTGTACATATATACCCTAACATCCTATACAATGAAGACCTTTAAGGCATACATATCCTACAAGGATGATGTACTACTTGGTTTGCGCATCAACGGTCCACCGGTGACGGGAGAGAAGGGGCACGACTAGCAACAGCTTTGCATGGAGCATCTTGGTCAGTTTCTCACACAAGTTAAAGGAGGTGCTCTGATGCTTCCATGGCTTCGTGGGTCATTCGATCGGCCCGGAGATGATGCAGATGAGGAGAAGATCGAGCAGTATGTACGAGCTTATATTCTTCATCAGCTCGGGACATCCTTATTTCCAGACACGTCAAAGAATATGGTACATCTCATATGGCTATCATTACTAGCTGATCTAAACGTGTGTGACATGTTGTCATGGGGGGTACCATGTTGGCTCACCTGTATGAGAAGTTGACCACTATCGCTCTGCAGGAGCGCAACATGATAGGCGGTTGTCTTTATCTTCTTCAGGTAAAAATGTGAAATACGAAATAGATTTCGTTATCAATTTGAACACATCGGTATCTAATAAATTATGATATTTGCAGATGTAGTGTTGGACCGGACTATCCACCAGTTGTCCTTCATTTATTCAGGACGTGCAGCTAGATGAAGAACAACCATTATAGTGTAGGTAAAACTATAAGTTGTCTAATTAAAATCAGCTTTTGCAATATTTTTGCTTCGGAAGTGTGACTCCTGCGATGCATTGCTTTTTTGTTGCGTTGCAGGTTTAACGTTGGTCGGACATGAAATAAGACTCCCGCTAGGTCCCTAGAGTTCTACCGAAATGAGTTAGATATGCTTCAGGACCAAGTTGTACTTTGGATCCTATATACACCGGATGTTTACTGGCTTTACCGGAATTTTGTTTAGAAGGATCCGATATCTGGCATGCTCGTACACCTATTATATGTTTCGGCATCATCGCATATCATGTCCCCGACCGTGTATTACGACAGTTTGGACTTGCACAGCACATCCCAAATTCGGTAAAGCAGGTTGAGCGGGTCGGACGGAAAGAGAGATCAGTTGTAGACTGGAGGACTGTTCGTCATATCCACATCATTTGATGGAATGCACGTGCTCTGCTCGTCAACCAACAGAGAGAATATGTGTTACCGATAGCGGATTATATGTGCTGGTTCTGAGGATAGCACGGCGGTACATTCAGACGTTGTATCTTCCACAGGGGAGATATGAGCCGCAAGGACCCGTTGAGCATGAAATGGTAAACTTCGTTATTATTTTCTATTTTTTCTTGGCTTTCTAAAATTATATATTTGAAATATTTACTTATATATGTTACAGGCCAAAACATTGTTTGAGGTCTACGATATTGCGGACAATGTAATAAGTGGACACAGGACAGTAGTTAGTAGGATTGAGGCCATGTGGAGATCGATCGGTAATTTCTTTCAACGACGTCCATTAAGACATCCAGATCCTCCTCATATTCATCGAGCACCGGCGACCCTGACTTATCAACGTCAACGTTGCCGATGTAGAAACGAAGCTAGACCTTCTAAAACTACGGACCAACCTGCTTCTGAGAGAGCTACGGACCAACCTTGACCCTCACAGTCAGCTACACAACCGGAGGATATACTTGGTCCATCGCAGCGCCGTCGCGGTAGATCAAGGATTCCACGCGCGTTGGCATGCTTGCTAAGACGTTCTTTTATACTTGTTTTTATCGTATCTAGTCATTACTCCATCTAAACACTTGTATATTCCTTGACTTATAAATATGAGATGTATATATTTGGATGTCGAACTCGTGTGGAGTCGGCTTCGTTTTATTTTTATATAGTGTTTATTGATTTCCGCTTGATTTCCTTCGCCTTTAGGAGTCGTATATTTTGCGTGGATTATGTCTCTGCCGTATGGACATCGAGTTAACTCCTATGTGGGAATTCATTTATTCTATTGATGTTGTACTGAAATTTTAGTCAAAATTTACAAAAGGGGTGTTGTCCGTTTATCAAACGTTAACTATCACTGTCTATTTTGTTTTTACATATATCCTTATGGTTGTATGAGGATATAGAACTTAAAACTGGGATGGGGCATAAGACCTGAGTAGCGTTGTCCAGATAATGAAGGCGGCGAGAATTATTATATTTCTTGCTATAATATTGTTATGATGGTGAGGGAATCTTAAAACACTAGAGACAACAGGGTTCCACATTTCGCTTACCCAAGACTTACACTTGGGGCAAGTGCAAGTCGCTGGGGTTTTAAGCCACACTTGGTAAGTGCGGCTTAAAACTTGCTTTCAATTTCAACCCGCACTTACAAAGTGTGGCATAAGACTTGCTCGCCCTCCAACTGCCAATCCTATGTTGTGCTTACGTGTCATCGACGTGACATGTGTGCTATTTCTCTAAATAGTTCTAAAACGTTGCTAAATCCTTAATTAGTTTTAAAAACTTGTTAAATCCCAAATTTTGTCTGCATTTCACCCAAATACTCATGAAGCCCCCAATTTAATGTCACGAAAAATAGACTAAATAGATCAGCCCTAACAATTGCATTGCACTAAATGATTCGTAAAAATCTAACATAAACAAAAGGCGTGATATGTATCCAAAACTGAACCAAAATTAACAATCACGAGAGAGAAAGAACGAACCTCTTCTTCTTCTTCTTCTTCTTCTCCTTAGGGTTTTCTTCTATCATCTCTTTTTCGCCGAAGGAGATCGAAGGGGGAATCGAGTGAGAGAAATTGAAAAAAATAATAATAATTGTGGGAATCAAAATTAGGTTTTCAAAAAGCTCCTATAAAATCGAAGGAGGCTTGAATGGAGTTTTTTAGGGTAAATTCGGAGGGGCTTATTCGCGCAGGCAAGTAAAATCTTTTGTGCACGTTTGTGTTCTGTTAGATGGCCTGCTCGGGCTGCGGGTTAGATAGCCCCGGTTTGTTCTTGAGTTTTTTTCCATAAATAATACTGTTTAATTAAAAAAAATTCAAAATGATGCTGTCTTCAAAATAATTTCCAGAATATACCTCTGTACATTCATATAGGAATGATCTTGGTGTGGTAGTTAGATGCAACAATAGGGTTTTCTTTTAGGGTTGTTTTGGATTTGGGGATTTTTTCCGTTTGCCCCCCATATTTCAATATTTTTCTGTTCTCCTCATAATTAGTATTTACCTATAACTCCTTAAACTTACAACTTACTCCTGCGGCCTTTTACTTCACTTCTGAAAATAATTCTTCCTCCTCCGTCTTCCTGGCCATTGTTGTTGTTGTGGGTTGAAGAAGAAGACGGTGTTGATGGCGACGGCGGCGGCATTGAAGAGTTGAAGGATGAAGAAGGAGGTGTTTGATGGGTTGAAAGAAAAAGAAGAGGAGGAGGAGGAAGATGGTGGTGGTGTTGATGATAATGGTGGCGGTGGCGGTTCTGAAGAGAAGAAGAAAGAAGGTGGCGGCAGCGGGAACGGCGGTGAGGATCGGAAAGAAGAAGGAAGAATCATTTTCAAAAGTGAAGTAGAAGGTTACAGAAGTAACTTATAAGTTTATAGAGATAAAGGTAAATACTAAATATATGGGACAGAGAAAAATATTGAAGTATGGAAGAACGGCGGAAAAAAAACCATTTAGATTTTGACTATGATTTTGTTGAAATTGTAACAAAATTGATAAAGAGTAATGCAAAATTCTTATAGTTTTTTGAAAATAAAATAAATTTAGTTAGTATATAGAAATCAATTATGATTTTTTTTATAGAAATCTTTATTTGATTTGGAAAATATATACAAAAAAGCATAATATAAATCTATATATTAACTAAATTTATTCCTTTCTCAAAAATCCACGAGATATTTTCATGTACTCTCTTTCAATTTTGTTATAATTTCAACAAAATCAGAATCAAAATCTAAAACAGGCTTAAATAAATCAAAATCAATATCTTATTAGACATATGCAAAATCAATATCAACAAAAGATAACGCTACTGTCAATAGCGTTTTCATCAAAAGGAAAACTGTTCTCGGAAATATTATGAGGAGAGTATTATTTTGGGTATTAATTATTTTAATAGTATTGTTTTGGTAAGGCTCGATGGTTTTTATTCATGTTGGACCCAAATCTCACTATTTGTTTAAAACAATCCCAAAATTATCTTCGATGTTGAAACACAACAATTTGCCTTTGTGAAGTTAATTCGACCTAGAGCTCGTGCCCCCACCTACTTTTAATCTTTGTCGTAGAGACATTCCCCGCTGCTACCCTACCCACCCCCACCCCCACCCCCACCCCCCCTCTCTCTCTCTCCAATCAAGACTCGGCAACCTATGTTGTTGCACGCTCAGCAATGCTCTGAACCATAAATATTATTGAAGATGGAAGCTAAGTTGGGATTCAATTCAAGATTACAAATTCTCTTTATTCTTTTCCTCCTTATTTAGTAAAGTTAGCATGTTGCTATACGTGTAGTTGTTGGAGAAGATCTTACAACATTTATAGAAGATGCTGGCATTGCAACTTCTTGGCCCAGTTTGCTTTTGGAGAGCGGTTGGAGAATGATTGGAAAGGAGCTAAAAAGACTGGATTTCGTCGGAAGGCGGCTCAGTTGCTGACGGAGAGGAGTTGAAGTTAGAGCTACACCGGTTCAATTCTTTGGCCCATGTAAGCGAGGAGAGGAGTTAAGGGTTAGCATATTTATAACACGTATCTAGTAGTTAGGAAGGTAAGCGTATCGCTTTACACCTCTTAATAGCTATTTATAACACTATAATGGGGTGGGGAGGCCCCCTCCCCCCCCCCCCCCTCTCTTTTTTAAAGTCAGAATATATGGATATTGTTTTACAAAATAGAAATTTGGAGTTGTTTTTTCCAAAGAGCAAATATTCAGGGGTTCAAAATATCAAAAAGAGAGGGGAAGGAGGACACAACTCATTTTTAGGGCCTGTTTGGATGTAGGATTTAGAAATTTGAATTCCAAAATTGTACAGTTCAAAGTTTCTAGATTTGGTAATTTGTTATTTGGTTGGTTTTGGATTACTAGAATTGGATTTGAAGATTCTTGTAATCTCTTTGGTTGTTGAAAAGATAGTACGATTTGGATTTGAGGATTTTAGAGAGAGATAGAGAGGATTATTAAATAAATAAAGTACACGGGTCTCATCTAAAAATACAATGAATAGTGTCAAATCCTTACAAATCCTTAAAAAATTTTAGGATTCAAGAATCTATGTTTTGTCGTGGGCCCTCCATAAAAAACAAAGGATTCCTAGAAATTTAAATCTCCCAACCAAACACAAAATTATGGAATCCACGATCCAAATCCAAAATAATCCTGCAACCAAATAGGCCCTTAAGGCAGAGTCATAGGAATTTGTTGTGTCGTGCTTTCTCCACTTGATAGAGCTTCAGATCTCCTTTAGATGTTGTTCTCCGTCGATCCTGTGATGGCGGTCTTTGACGGCTGAGATTTGTTTTTGAGAGTTGTTGAGTGTGGATCTCAATGGGTTGTTGTTGGACGTCAAGCTACCTGCAAAGAAGTCCCGGGATGGGTGACCACCGTAGGACCCTCCGATGATCAAGTTAGAACCGAGATATAGATGCAGAGTAGTGGCGTATTGAAATAAATTCAAGTCACCTGATTCTTCTGAGCGAGGGGTTTATATAGAGGTCGCGTGGAGCGAGCAGGCGCGAGATCACCGTCGTCAGTTACGCCCCAGCGTTATCCTCACCTTGAATGGAGAGATGCGCTCATTAATGGGGGGATACGTCTATTAATGGGGGGATACGCTAGCATGGGACGCGGATCGTGGGGAGGCGGATGTCTCGCTCTGTCGATATATGCGGAGCCGTTGCGGGGCGCATGAGATCCACGCTCTTGGTTGATCAGGGGAGGCCGAGGAAGCTCAGCACGTCAGGAGCTCGGAGACGAGCAAGGAGGCCGAGGAAGCTCGGCACGTCAGAAGGCTCGGAGACGAGCAGGAGGCCGAGGAAGCTCCACACGTCAGAAGGCTCGAAGACGAGCCGGGAGGTCGAGAAAGCTCGGCACGTCAGACGGCTCGGAGAAGAGCAAGGAGACTGAGAAAGCTCGGAGACGAGCTGTTGGTAGTTTCCTAGGTGAAGGTAGAGTGTATTCAGGGAGGTCTCCCAAAAGGTCGGATACGTTCCTCGAGAAGGGGCTCCCGAGGAATGTCCCCAATGCAACTTATTTATTCCACCCCAGTAGCCTTCGGGACACGTCATCCGCCATGTGTCGCAATCTGAGGAGACACCACTTGTGAGTATCATCATTAGCCCCCCACTCTCATTCCGACCTATTCATTGATCGGGTCGAGAGTGGCCTGCTCGATTTTTCTTTTGCTCATTTTGGCCCCAAGGAATCATAATGCGGATCTCCCGGGAACGGCATAGCGTTTGGTGGTTAAGTCGTTTCAATCTTTGGGCCCACGTGTCGCCTCGTCATTCGCCTAAATCTTCACACGTATCCCCGATGGCGTCAGCGGATCAATGAAATGATCGCGCTTTAAAGAGGGGGCGCCATTTCAGTCGATCGCCAGTTGGGATACAGGCCACGTGTCGGACATCGGTTAGCGAAAGTGACAGGCTGTCTCTGACTCCTGCAGTCGAAAAGACGTCCCCAATGGCCGATCACCACGTGGAGCCTCGCCGGTCGCTGGGCGTGGCGTTTTGTTTTGGCGGGAATCAATCGGGGTTGTAGGATGTTCCCCTTTCGGGTGTATAAATAGGAGGGGACTATCCTAGGGCTGATACTTTACTCAAATTCTCTTTCATTGCTGAAAATTGCCCGGTGCTCCTTCTTTTAGATCGGATCCCTTGTTGATTTTACCTCGGTAAGTCCTTTCCTTTGAATCAGGTTTGATGTCTTCATCTGAGAAGTCTGTAGAGGTAATAAGGGTAGAGTCGGACGATGAGGCTCCCGTTGTTGGGGCCGAGTCCAGTGGGTCGTCCTCCTCTTCGGCTTCAGATAGCCAAGAGGGTTCTTCTTCTTCATTCTCTGTATCAGGTTCGCCCCCTAGAGTCAGGGCCGCCTTTGTCGCTCACTGTCGGGCGGCGACAAGGGCCCCCAAGGTGCGCATCGGGAACACCCGCGATCCGCCCTTTGTTTTGAAGAATCCGGACGAGCTTTCCGGAATTCGGGATCGATTCTACATCCCCTCTAACTATTCCATCCGTTTAGCTAAAGAGGGCGAGCGGGCGAACCAGGTGCAGGGCAAGGAGATTGCCCTGTATTTGGAAGCGTTCCCGGCAGGAATGCGCCTGCCCTTCCTAACGGGGGTCTGCGGGGTGCTTCGTTGCTTTCATCTCGCCCCGAGCCAGCTAGCTCCGAACTCGTAGAGAATTCTCATCGGGTTTCTGGTCTGGTTAAAACTTGAAAATATCCCCTTCAACTTGACTCTCCTTGTCTATTTCCTTTGTTATAAGAATCACCCCGACACCAGTAAAGATGAGCCGAGCTGGGTGTATTTTTCGTTCAAAAAACGTAAGGGCGGAGTGGTCGGATCGGGGGTAGTAGTCGTTCTTTCTTCCATCCATGAATGGAAGGAGAAGTTTATATTCGTCGGGCCGCCTGAGGGCGAGGATTGGTCTGTGCCTACACAGTGGCACAGGGCTGACTGCCCGAGGGCAAAGCATTCGACCTCCCCCGAAGCGAGGGTGGTGTCTCAATGGGAGCCGATCCAACGGGCGGATGTCCTGCTATCCGAGCAGGCGCTGAGCTAGGCTGGACTCAGTCCTGCGCATTTCTTGGGTAAGTTAGGGCTTTCGACGATCTATTTAGGCTTTGTCAAATTTCCTTTGCTGTTTTTGTATTGCTAACCCCCTTTGTTTGTGTGTTCCATCTTTTTGTAGAGCCCATAGACCAAGCAAAAATCCTAGTTTCCCTGGTCGCCAAGACCCAGGAAAAGAAGGTCGGGGACGCAAGCTCGTCCCGACCTGGTCAGAGCTCAGCCCTGAGGCCAACTCCCTCGTCAAAGCCTTCCGCCGCTCCCCGAGTTCCAAAAGAACGCCGTGGGGGGAGACATAAGCACTCGCGAGACCCAACGCCCCGGGTGCGAGGGGAGGAGGAGGAAGAGGCCGAACCCGCCGAAGCCCCCTCAAGAGGCAGAAGCGGACGGTTTCCCGATCGCTTCCTTCCGGGACCCCAGTGCAGGAGGGCGACTTCTGCATTGAGGTGCCCTCGGGCCTCTCGGTCGCCGACAGCCTGCTTTCTGACATGGAGCAGGCAGCCAGGGTTAAAATACCCCGGGGATCCATGAAGGCCTAGGTGGCACCATAGCCCAGGAGGCAGTTCAGGTCGGTTCTTGACTTTTCTCAGAAATTATTTTAAGTCTTGTTTCCCCGGTTCGATCTTTCTAACCCGTTTTTTGCTTTCTTCAGGTCTTCCATCACTGCGCGCTCCTCATCGCCATGGAGTCCGAGGAGGTAGCCCCGACCATGAATAGGGCGGGTGAGTCCTCCAAGTTAGAAGAGGAGCTCCGCCTCCAACTTCGGCAAGCAGAGGAGAAGGCGACTCTCCTTGACACTCGTCTGATCGCCGAGGGGCTAACGAACTCCAAGCTGAAGGAGTTTCGTTGGCTTCTGGACGAGTCCAACCGGGCTATTCATGCTAAGTTGGAGGAGGTGAACGGCTTCTACCACGCGGTGAAGAAGTCGAGGGACGCCCTCAAGAGGGATGTTCAGGTGGCTCTGGACACGGTGAAGCTCGCTGAGTGCCGGGCAGAGAATGCCGTGGAGGCGTACAAGGCCGTGGAGGCGTACAAGGCCGTGGAGGCGTACAAGGCGTCGGACCAATTCTACGCCAATCTCACCGAATCTGCGGCCGTCGTGTGGCATAGCGCCCTCGACGCCATCAAGGAGTCTGTGCCGGGGATTGATATCAGTGAGCTCCGTGCTAAATATCCTATGGCCGAGGAGGAGCAGTAGGGGGAAGTTGCCGGGGCGGCCGTTGGAGGTGAGGCTGCCGGTGGAAGCACCGACCCAGAGGTAGCAGTTTTGGTCCCCGAGGCTGGCATTGAGCAGGGCGAGAACCTCCCTGAGCAGACGGCCTGAGCTTTCCTTCCTTGGGGATTTTTTTCTTTTTCCGAATTTTTGTAAGCCTCCGGGCATTTTTTGTAAAACCGAGGAGCCCAGAATACCTTGTATTTATTTTTGGTTATAAATAAAGTACTCTTTTTTCTTTGCCCAAATGTTTTCTTACTTTTAGCTCGTATACTTTTGTTCAAATCTCCATTCTTCAAGTATTTTTAGCTCGTAGGTATGTTTATCTTGTAAGTGTCGGGCTAGCATCTACCCCTCCGCACTTGTTGATCGTTCGTCAAGTAGCGACGAATGATGGCGCCAAGTGTAGGAAGGTCGGTACTCTCTTTTCCCTGGAGTTAAGGTGGCTATCGCGTGTTGATGGCCTAGTGTAGGAATGTTGGTATCTTCCTTTCTACTCAGCTGCCTCATGGTGAGGGCTTTCGATCCACAGCATTGTTGGGGAAGCTACCCGCTGCGGATGGACCGAGCAGGAAGCTGCTCGGTGGCCTTGAGAGGATGGCTTTGGATCCTAAGCGTAGATGGGATGGAATCCACCTGCCAGGGATGGACCGAGCAGGAAGCTGCTCGGTGGCCTCGAGAGAAGGGCTTTAGATCCTTAGCGTTGATGGCAGGAAGCTACCCGCTAGGGACAGACCGAGCAGGAAGCTACTCGGTGGCCTTGTGAGGAGGGCTTTTGATCCACAGCGTAGGTGGGCAGGAAGCTACCCGCTGCGGATGGACCGAGCAGGAAGCTGCTCGGTGGCCTCGTTAGGAGGGCTTTGGATCCTTAGCGTAAATGGCAGGAAGCCACCCGCTAGGGACGGACCGAGCAGGAAGCTACTCAGTGGCCTCGTGAGGAGGGTTTTTGATTCACAGCGTAGGTGGACAGGAAGCTACCCGCTGCAGATGGATCGAGCCGGAAGTTGCTCGGTGGTCTCGTTAGGAGGGGTTTAGATCCTTAGTGTTGATGGACAGGAAGCCACCCACTAGGGTCGAACCGAGCAGGAAGTTACTCGGTGGCCTCGCAAAGAGGGCTTTCGATTCCCAGCGTAAGTAGGGCAGGAAGCTACACACTGCAGATGGACCGAGCAGGAAGCTGCTCGGCCGTCTTGTGAGGAGGGCTTTCGATCCACGGCTTAGTTGGGCAGGAGGCTACCTGCTGCAGATGGACCGAGCAGGTTTCTTCTCGGCCGCCTCGTGAGGAAGGCTTTTAAGACTCCCTTGCGCATTCATGGGGCGTCAAACCTTCCGCGGTCCGCATAGGCGGGAGTGTTGGCGTCGTTCAACCTTCCGTGGCCCGCATAGGCGGGAGTGAGGGCGTTGTTCAACCTTCTGTGGCCCGTATAACCGCTCGTGAAGACATGCATAGCCGACACGTGGCAGTTCCATATCGGGAAATTGAGACATCCCGTGATTCGCGTCGCTGCGCGAGTAAATTTCGGCCGTTGGAAGATTTTTGTTGAGACTATAAATAGCAAAGGCATGTTGGTTTCTTTCTAGCATTGCTTTTCTGAAGATGTCCGGGCGCATTTTTACCATCGGGGAGATTATCTCTCGTGACGACTTATACGTTTACTGTCTCGATCGCTCCAAGCAGACGTACAAGGCAGTGATAGACCGCATGGAGGGCCACTTTGGTCGCCTACTTCCTTGGTGATCTGCTCTCCTCCAAGTGCTCCTTTATGCGATCTGGAGGATGTCCCCGGGTTTGCGCAATGCCCTGTCTCTGCAACTGAGGGACAAGGCGCTTGACAAGGTGCACATACTCTACTACCTTGGTCTGATCTTGCAGAGCAGGTAAGAACGATCAGTGGGTCTTCTTCTGGAGTGTTTCCAGAAAAGGCTGATCGTTGCCATCTGTCCGGCGGATGGGGTCCCCGGCGCTTCCGTGGCATCTAGGGTCCGCGGGCACCATCAGAGGGAGCGGGTTGAGGAAGCTCAGGCTCGGCTGTAGGAGATTTCCTCAGAGTACCATCAATAGTGCTTTCTCGATCCTTGTCCTCCTCTGTTGAATTATTGTAAGGCTCGGGATCTCATAATACCCCTTAATCAATAAATAAATCATGTTTTTGGCAGTAGTATGTTTTCTCCTTTTCTTTTCTATTCGTACATTCTATGGACTTAACTAAACGCCAACATGAATTATATTATTTCAAAAGAGAATATATTTTTTTTATTTATACAACTTGAGCTTTTCAGCGTTGTAAGGCCGGGGAAAGTTATGCCCCTTAGCGTCTTGTAGGCGGTACGCCCCACCGGGCAAAACCTCTGTGACGAGAAATGGTCTGTCCCACTTCGGGGAGATTTGTGTAGTCTCCCTTGGTCTACAAACTCATTTCTTCATAAAACCAAATCTCCCGTCTTGAAGGCTCAACGTTTAACTCGGGTATTGTAGTAGCGGGCGGTTTGTTGCTGGTAGGCGGCTGCTCTGATTTGTGCTCGGTCCCGCTTCTCCAGCAAGATATCCAAGTTGCTTCGGAGTGCAGAGGTGTTGGCTTCATCGTCGAAGTGTTTGATCCTGTAACTGGGCAACCCGATCTCCGCGGGGACCATTGCCTTGGTGCCATAGCAGAGGCTGAAGGGGTTTCTCCCGTGAGTGTTTTCTTCGATATTCGTAGTGCCCATAGCACTCATGGCAATTCTTCGACCCAGCCGCCCTGCCTTCCTTCCAAGCAGGCTTTGAGATCTCGGATGACGCCTTGGTTCGCTACCTCGGCCTGTCTGTTGCTTTGAGGATGTGCGACTACGGCAAACTTCATTAGTATGTGGTAGTCATTGCAGAATTCTTTGACCTTATCATTTTCAAAGTTGGTCCTATGATCGGTAACTATACACCTTGGGATCTTGAATCGGGAAATTATGTTGTTCTGCTGGAACTTTATCGTAGAGGCGGCGTCCGGTTTTCTGATGGGTACCGCCTCTATCCATTTTGTGAAGTAGTCCACTTTGACGAGGATAAACCTATGTCCGCCCGTGCCGGCGGGGAGTTGACCGACCATGTCCATCCCCAATTGTGCAAACGTCTAGGGGGAACTGAGCGGCGTTAGTTCGGTGGCGGGAAGACGAGGTATGCTGCCGAAGAGTTGGCAGTTATTCCATCTTCTGACCAGCTTCTTGGCGTCAAGGTGTAACTTCGGCCAGTAGTACACTTGGAGCAGCGTCTTCTGGACTAAGGTGCGGGCTCCTTGATGCGCTCCCCCGACCCATTCGTGAATTTCTCGTAGAACGTAACCAGCCTCGTAAGGGTCAATGCATCGGAGCAGAGGCTGAGTGTACAACTTCTCGTATAGGTTTCCGTTGCTCCAGACGAAATGGCGTGCTTTGGCCCGCAACCGACAATCTTCTCCTCGGTCTTCAGGGAGTGCACCATTTTTCAGAAACTCCACGAGGGGTTTCCTCCAATCTTGGCCTTCATTTTGGGTTGTGTAGATCTGGAACGTTACCTCTCCTTCTTCCATGCCGGGTCGTGGCAAGACTTCGAAGAGGATGTTTCTTTTATGGGTGGCCGAGTAGGAGGAAGCGAGCTTGCTCAAAGTGTCGGCCCGAGTGTTCAAGTTCATGAGGATTTTCTCCACTTGGACTTCATCGAAATTTTTCCGAAGCTTTTTTTTTTTACCTCGGCTAGGTACTTTATAATGAGCTGTTCCTCGGCTTCGAAGTGCCCGATTACTTGGCTGACGACCAATGCGGAGTCGCTGCGAATTCTGATGGTCTTCAGTCCTACTCCGGAGGCGATTCGAGTCCTACCAACAAGGCCTCGTATTCCGCCGAATTATTTGACGCTCTGAACCCGAACTTTAAGGAGTATTCCATTTCTGCTTCGTTCGGGCCGCGAATGATCAGGCCAGCCCCGCTCCCTTCCTCAGTAGAGTATCCATCCACGTAGAGCACCCAATCCGTGATAGGGTTAGCACCTCCTCGACCGTGGGATGAGGTTCGGGGCCCCATGTTGGCGCTCCTTCCTTAGTGGGGATGGTGCATTCGACAATAAAATCCGTCAAGTGCTTTGATGGCTTGTCGGGGTCGGTACTTGATATCGAATTGGGATAGTTCCCACCTCCATTTTTCCAGACGTCTTAATGACTCGGGGGAGGCAAAGATCGCCCCTAAAGGTCGCTCTGTAAGGATGAGGATTGTGTGTGCCTGAAAATAATGTCGAAGTTTTCTGGAGGCAACGACAAGTGCCATGACTATTTTCTCTATGGCCGGGTATCTCGTTTCTGTGTCCTTGAAGACATGTCTCACGTAATAGACTGGACACTGTGTGCCTTCGAATTCCCTAACAAGCATCAAGCCTGCTGCTTGGTCGGAGACGACCAGATATAGCAACAGTTCGTCGCCTTCGACTGGTTGGGTGAGTAGCGGTAGGGTCGTTAGATGTGCTTTAAGTTGCTCGAAAGCGTTCTGGCATTTCTCAGACTATTCAAACTTAGGGATCTTCCTCAGGGCCTTGAAAAACGGGAGGCACTTCTCTCTGGACCTGGACATAAATCGACTCAGGGTACCGACCCTCCCCATGAGCCGCATGATTTCCACATTGCTCTTGGGCGTTGCCTTATTGAGGATGGCGCTGATCTTCTCAGGGTTTGCTTCGATTCCTCGGTGGGTTACCATGAACCCGAGGAACTTCCCGCTGGTGACTCCGAACGCGCACTTAGCTGGATTCAGCTTCATTTTGTACTTGCGCAGCACGTTGAATGTCTCCCCGACGTCTTTAGTGTGCCCTGCTGATGAGATGGATTTTACGAGCATGTCGTTGACGTAGACTTCATGTTTCTGCCGATCTAAGGTTTGAAAAGCTTGTTGACCAGTCGCTGATATGTAGCCCCGGCATTCTTGAGTCCAATGGGCGTCATTTTGTAGCAGTATACCCCCCGGTCAGTGGTGAAGGCGGTAAGTTTTTCATCGGCCGGGATCATCCTGATCTGATTGTAACCTGAGAAGGCGTCCATGAAACTCAATAGTTCGTGGCCGGCCGAGCTGTCTACCAGCTGGTCTATTCGAGAGAGTGGATAGTTATCTTTTGGGCAGGCTTTGTTTAAGTCCGTGAAATCGACGCACATGCACCATTTCTCGTTCGCCTTCTTGACCATGACCACGTTCGCCAGCCAATCAGAGTAGTCCAGGTTCCTGATAAAGTTAGCGGCAAGCAGCCGATCTACTTCGTCCTCTATTACCCTTTGCTTTGCCGGCGCAAAGCTTCTCTTTTTTTGCCGGATGGGCTTTGCTTTCGGGTCGACCTAGAGCATGTAGGAGATCACTCTAGGGTTGATTCCGGGCATGTCCGCCGGCGCCCAAGCGAATACGTCCAAGTTATCTCGAAGGAACCGGATCAGTTCTTCACGGCGATCCCCAGTCAGGAGAGAGCCGATCTGGACTGTTCGGCCATTGACCCTTTCTGCGAGGAGTACTTCCATTACTGTTTCTACCGGGGCACCTCTAACTTCCATTTGGTCGTCGCGCGTATCTAAAGACCCTTGGAAGTCGGGTATGTCCTCAAAATCGTCACCCTGATCTCCTGCGGTGGTCGTAGAGGCGAGGCAAATCCTAGCGGTTTGCTGGTCTCTGTAGGCCCGGTCTATTCCCCCTTGATCGAAAGGAAACTTGATCGCAAGGTGATAAGTCGAGATCTGGGCTCGGAGAGCATTTAAGGTCGGACGTACTAAGAGAATGTTGTAGGATGAAGGGACCTTGGCGACGAGGAAGTCCACTGGTACTGTCCGTGTATTGCCCGCTTCCACGATGTTGAGGAGGAGGGTGACCAATCCCTCAACAGGGACAGAATGATTGGTGAACCCAGAGAGGACATAGAAGGTAGGTCGGAGGTCGGATGGTCCTAGCCCCATATGTTGGAAGCAGTCATGGAACAGGATATCCGCCGAGCTCCCTGAGTTGACCTATATCCTCTGGACCTCGTAACGGTGGACTCTGGCCGTTATTACGAGTGGGTCATTGTGAGGGAACGATATGCCGTGGAGGTCTTCATCGGTGAAAGTGATCGGCTCGTCCTTCATGCACCTCTTGTGTGGCATACCGCTTGTTCCCTCGATTGGGAGGATGTGGCGGTTCCCCTCGGTTTCTCGAGCTGGATCCGAGGTAACGACCATGATATGCCCGATTGTTAATTCCCCGGGAGGGGTTTGATCATTTTGCTCCCGCTCCGCCTGCCGCTTATCCCTTAGGTACTTCGCCAGGTGGCCTGAGTGGATCAACTCCTCGATGTAGTCACAGAGTTGTTTGCAATTCTCAGTCAGGTAGCCCTGCGTCCTGTGGAAGGTGCAGTATGGGCCGCAGAGGCGTTTGCCTGCCCTTTGGGTGACTGTCGGGAGCTTAAAGAACCTCTCACCCTTAGCTTCCTCCAGCAGCTCGGTCTGAGAAATGTTCAGGGGAGTGTACTTCTGAAACCTCGTTGAGTAAGGCTTCGGACGTTCGTCCTTCTTCTTCTCCTCCCTGTCCCTTTTCTTTATGTCCACCTGATCGGCTCGAGGCAGGTTTGAGTTCACCTCGGACTCGAGTTGGATTTCTCACTCGGTCCAAGCTTTCATCTCGGCCATGATCTTAGGCTGCGCTAAAGAAAAAGAGCGGAGCCACTCATTGTGCCTAAGACCCGACCTTAGCGCGGTGATTACCGTTTCATCGCGGTGCTCGGGGACCTCGAGGAGCGCGTTGTAGAAGCGGGTGACATATCCTTTGAAGGATTCTTTGTTTCCGCTCTTGATGGTGAACAGGTAGTCGACCGTCCTTTTTTGCCATCGATTCCCAATGAAATGACCAAGAAATTGGGTGACCAACTCGTCGAAGGCCAAGATGGAGTGTGGCGTGAGTCCTCAGAACCAGTCCTGGCCAGCCCGGATGAGGGTGGTGGGGAAAGCTCGGCATTGAGCCGCGTCGGTGTTATCCTAGAAGCTTATGCCCGCAGTAAATGCGTATAGATGGTCTTTGAGGTCAGATTTCCCGTCGAAGAGGGCCACTTTAGGCGGTTTGTTCCTGGACGAGACGTGTTCGGCCAGCAGCTCTTCTGTAAAGGGCTTCGTCAGTGAATCGGCGGAGCATCTGGCCCCTTCGCCGAACGCATGGCCGTCCCGTCATATTCCCTCAATTTTCTTCTCGAGGGCTTCGAGTTAGTGGTGGTACCCCGAGGATTCTGCACAGTCGGAGTGGTGGCTACCCCCGCTTCGAGTCTGTGCAAGGGTGCGGCTTCGATTTCACTCTATTAAGTGTCTCAAATCCTCGGGCGAGGCCCTCCTCGAGTAGTCCCTACACTCGTCGTTTGCGCGATCCCGGCGAGAGTGGGGGCGTCTGTCATGCCTGGAAGTAGGCGAGCTGACCGACACCTCCTCAAGAGGAGAGAACGCGCGATGGGAATTGGAGCGATGGTCCAGTCTTCCCTGGGACCGCGGCGTGGAGCTGTCCGACGCCCAGCGGGTCATGGAATCAATCGCCGTGTGCGAATTAAGGTGGCCAGAGTCGGCCCGCCGGCACTCGGTGGCACTGTGATGAAGGTGAAGGAGATTGAGGGCTTGAGTGTGCCCGTCTGTTCTTCGGTGAACATCGTTATCCCGAGGAGGGGAGCTGCGATCTAGTGGGTAGGGCCCGCTGCTTGAACGCGGACGAGAGCATCCACCAGCGATGTGAGCCTGTCTATCTGGACGGACAAGGCGTGGATGGCATTGGGAGGAAGAGGAGACGAGCCGCTCCCGCCTCCGTTGTGGCGGCTCGTATTTAGATCGTCGTGGTTTCCGTTCACCATTGGATCGAGAGCAGAAGATCAACTTTTATGGTGGAACAAAAAAGTCTTTCATTCCCATAGACGGCGCCAACTGATGGAGCTTCGGATCTCCTTCAGATTCTGTCCTCCATCGATACTGTGATGGCGGTCTTTGACGGCTGAGATTTGTTTTTGAGAGTTTTTGAGTGTGGATCTCAATGGGTTGTTGTTAGACGCCAAGCTACCTGCAAAGAAGTCCAGGGTGGGTGACCACCGTAGGACCCTCCGACGATCAAATTTGAGCCGAGGTATAGATGCAGAGTAGCGGCGTATTGAAATAAATTTGAGTCACTTGAGTCGTCTGAGAGAAGGGTTTATATAGAGGTCGCGTGGAGCAAGCAGGCGCTAGATCACCGCCGTCAGTTAAGCCCCAGCATTATCCTCGCCTTGAATGGCGAGATGCGCTCATTAATAGGGGGATAAGCCAATTAATGGAGGGATGCGCTAGCGTGGGACGCGGATCGTGGGGAGGCGGATATCTCGTCCTGGCGATATACGCGGAGCCATTGCGGGGCGCATGGGATCCACGCTCTTGGTTGATCAGGGGAGGCCGAGAAATCTCGGCACGTCAGGAGTTCGGAGATGAGCCGGGAGGCCGAGGAAGCTCGGCACGTCAAAAGGCTCGGAGACGAGTCGGAAGGCCGAGAAAGCTCGACAAGTCAGACGGCTCGGAGACGAGCAGGGAGACTAAGAATGTTCGGAGACGAGCTATTGGTAGTTTCCTAGGTGAAGGTGGAGTGTATTCAGGGAGGTCTCCCGAAAGGCCGGATACGTTCCTCGAGAAGGGGCTCCCAAGAAATGTCCCCGATGCAACTCATTTATTCAACCCCTGTAGCCTTCGGGACGCGTCATTCGCCACGTGTCGTAATCTGAAGAGACACCACTTGTGAGCATCATCATCACTTAAAACTTAAATTTGATAAGTTAAAAAATATTGTTGTATTTAAATTTCCAAATGCTTCACACTTTTTGGAGTTCGTTAAATAAAAGGTTAAACTGAATATTTTAAATTATGCCTATATAAACTTTGAAGTTTAGATTATTGTAGTTTCCTAAGCTCCAAAATAAAAGCCAAACGATGCATAGTTAGGATTTACGATATTTGCGGAAATTTTGTTATCTTAACTTGCTCCAAAGTCAAACAAGCCCCCAATCGTTGGTCTATTCGGCGTTGGAGTTAAGTAAAATTTATTTTAACTCGACTCCAAATATCAAGCATATTCATTTTGGAGTTTAGAAAGCTATAGTTATCTCAATTCCAAAGTCGAGATAAGTAGAGTTTTCTAAATTCCAATCTAACCTAAGTTTTTTCAATTCCAAAAATTTGAGGAAAACATCCATATCCATTGTGGAGTTTTGTTAAACTCCAAAGTGTTTCTTTAGGACGAAAACAACCTCCAAAACACCCCATCAAACCTAAACTTTTAAGCAAAGGTATAACTTTGCAAACTAAAGTTTAAATAGTCTTTATCCTCACAAAAAAATAAACTAGAGTTTAAATAAGAGCTTTGCATACCAAGAGAAAACAATTGCTAAATATATGAGCTTTGCAAACTAGGGTTATTTGGGTGAGCAAAAAGAGAATAAGTATGATAGCTTGGAAGAAATTAAGACCCAAGGGCATTAAATTAATTTCTGAAGTAGGGTTTAGTGAATTTTGGATAAAATTACCTCATGGATCTCTGGAACTCCTACAGATGTTATCTTCAGTAGATCTTTTCGCGTGTTGACGGATGACTGAGATTGAGTTGGAGGGTTGACCCCTGGAGCGTGTGGATCTCAATGGGTTTGGTGTGGTTGAGGCCGAGCTACCTGCAAAGAAGTACCGAGGTGGTTGTGCCACCGAGGACCCTGTAGGGTGTTTTTCGTTACCCCATTGAGATGGGAATACGCGTGCTTGTCAGGCGCATTACAGATTCCCCCTGCCTAGGGTAGGTGGGGGTTTATTGATTGTGGGGATCCAATTCTCCGGCAGCCGCAGATTAAGCTGCCGCTAATTACCCCTCGGCTTTAGGAGCGAAAGAACCTCCGATTGACGAGTTAAACAGGTCATGCGTACTCAACGTGCAGTGTGCGTATGTTTTGAAAGGGTTTTGGATATATTGGGGGCCCCGTGGAGTTTTTACGGGGGTCCCGCTACCCAGATAGCGGGCTAGGGATCAAGGGGGCTAGTAGCCCCCTTACGGGTTGCGGGGTAGCGCCCCGTTAGAATTTTTTTTCTAACACGGACAGTGTGTGTGTGTGTATAAAAGAAAGGGCATCCAAAGGATGCTTGGGCCAGCGCCCCACGTGCCTGGCACGCGGGCGCTGTGCGCCAGAGCGCTAACGCACCACGTGCCTGGCATGCAGGCGCTAGGCGTCAGTAGCAAAAGGGACTTGGTCCCTACACTGGGAGTTGTGCTCCCGATTTGACTTATGGAGTTGAACTCCTAAGATATTTTTGGAGCTGATGAAAGGGGCTTCTCCCTTAAGCCCCGGATCTTCCCCAAAGTGGGATTTTTGGAGATGGGTCTCCTTCCTTTTCTTCTGTCGGCTGGATCTTGAAGAACAAGAAGTGTGAGATTTTAAAAATCTCTTATTTTTGAGATCTGAGTTCTCCTTTGTGGGTTTTGTGGTGAAAAACTATTTAGTTTTGGAAAAGAAAGAGTAAAACTCTTGATTTAATTCAAAAGAAAGAAGAAGGTTTAGAACCTTGAGAAAGGAGAAGGAGGCACAAAAACCCTAGAGTTTTTAGAGAATGAAAAGTGTCTTAGATATTTTATCATGTTGCCTCTTATAGGCTTACACATTTACACATAGCCCCTTGGGTTTTACAAAATGGCATTTTGCCCATCCCATATCTCATGTGCTATTTCTTTTTGCACATAAACCATGGTCTTTACAAAATTTTGGCTTTATGCCCATTTTGTTTACATTCATGCACAAAAATTATATCAAAATTATTTGTTACATGATTTTTATTTTGGCATGGGGAGGCCGGCCGCGGGGCTCGACTTGGGCGTGGGCCCACTTACTTGGGCTTGGGCCCGCTTGCTTGGGGTTGACCTTGACATTGATCCGGTCAACTGGGGTGCAAATTTTGACCCCAAAAAAGTGCCCCCCATCAATAAATGCACACCACATATGTGGGTCGTGTGCATGAAATTGATGGATCTTCTTTCACGTGGAGGCGACTTGCTTTGGTCCCCACTTTTTGGGATGCACTGCCTTTTTAACAACATGGACGGTCAACGCTTGACGCGTCTCCGAGACGGAGTGTCTGTGGTAGACGTTTTCCTGGCCTGGAGTGATTTGGTAGACGTGCCCCCGGCACGGAGTGTCGCTGGTCGATGTTTCCCTGAGGCGGAGTGTCTGTAGTCGACGTGCCCTCGTCATGGAGTGTTTGCTTGACGTTTCCCCGAGGCGGAGTGTCGGCTGGTTGACGTGTCCCCGAGACGGAGTGTCTACTTGATATTTCCCCATTACGGAGTGTCAGCTGGTTGACGTGTACCCCGTACGGAGTGTCTGCTTGACGTTTCCCCGGTATGGAGTGTCGCTGGTTGACGTGTCCCCGGAACAGAGTGTCGCTAGTTAACGTGTCCCCGGTACGGAGTGTCTGCTTGACGTTTCCCTGGTACGGAGTGTCGCTGGTTGACGTGTCGGAGTGTCTGCTTGATGTTTCCCCGGTACGAAGTGTCAGCTGGTTGACGTATCCCCGGTACGGAGTGTCTGCTTGACGTTTCCCCGGTACGGAGTGTCGCTGGTTGACGTGTCCCAGATACTTGACGTGTCCCCGAGACGGAGTGTCGCTGGTTGACGTGTCCCTGGTATGAAGTGTCTGCTTAACGTTTCCCCGGTACGGAGTGTCGCTGGTTGACGTGTCCCCGGTACGGAGTGTTTGCTTGACGTTTCCCCGGTACGGAGTGTCTGCTTGACGTTTCCCCGGTACGGAGTATCTGCTTGACGTATCCCCGTACGGAGTGTCGCTGGTTGACGTGTCCCCGGTACGGAGTGTCTGCTTGACGTGTCCCCGAGACGGAGTGTCTGCTTGACGTTTCCCCTTTATGAAGTGTCGCTGGTTGACGTGTCCCTGGTACGGAGTGTCTGCTTGACGTTTCCCCGGTACGGAGTGTCTGCTTGACGCATCCCCGATACGGAGTGTCGCTGGTTGATGTATCCTCGGTACGGAGTGTCTGCTTGACGTGTCCCCTAGACGGAGTGTCTGCTTGACGTTTCTCCATTACGGAGTGTTGACTGTTTGACGCAGAGGTCGATGTTGGAATTGGTTGGTTTGATTTGTGTTGACATCAGGAATATGGTACCAGGAGTGAATCATCATTTGCCTTTGAGAGGATTTGGTTTTTATTTGGCATCAGCATCGCTACACTGGATTATGGTACCAGGAGCGAATCATCATTTGCATTACTTATTAGGAAGCGATGGCTTAGGAGACAGGTTTTAGGTCCCTATCCCCTAAGACTTTTCAGTTTTATGAGCCGTATGGGTCTCACAAAGCATTTTCTCCCTACGGGTCATAAAGATCCCGTAGGTGTATTTTCTCCTTAGGAGTCATGAGGACCCCTAAGTGTGTTGCTCCTTCGTGAGTCGTAAGAATCTCAAGCGGGAATTTTCTCCTCACAAAGTCGAGAGGACTTTGCGAGTGCATTTCATCTCTTTTTCATGAGTTTGCGCCCTTTCGGATTTTCATAAACTTGCCAGCAGTCCTGCTGTTTTTACTCATGGAGCCCTTTCGGGTTTTCATCCGTGCCCATTTTGCTTGTGGACATACCCTTTTTTTTGAATCTTCACCGCCGGTGGGACTTTGAATGTGGTCTCGCCGGTAGTACTTGGGAGAGATTGGGATCATTTTACGCCCATGGATTGTATACGGTTTTGCAGGATATATGATCCAGACCGTAGGGCCGGAAAAATTTCGGGACTTTGTAGGCGTCTGCATCGCTGCACTGGAATATGGTACCAGGAGCGACTCATCATTCGCCATTGGGGTATGGGATTTGGAATTTGGTTGGCGTATGCATCGCTGCACTGGAATATGGTACCAGGAGCGACTCATCATTCCATACTTAGGGTATGGGGTTTGGAATTTGGTTGGCGTCTGCATCGCTACACTGGAATATGGTACCAGGAGCGACTCATCATTCACCATTTGGGATTTGAGTTTGGAATTTGGTTGGCGTTTGCATCGCTGCACTGGAATATGGTACCAGGAGTGACTCATCATTCGCCATTGGGATTTTGAATTTGGTTGGCGTCTGCATCGCTGCACTGGAATATGGTACCAGGAGCGACTCATCATTCGCCGTTGGGACATTCAGAAATTTGGAATTTTGGTTGGCGTCTGTATCGCTGTACTGGAATATGGTAACAGAAGTGACTCATCATTCGCCGTTTTTTTATACCGCGATTGCTCTATCATTTCAGCTTTTCTTATCGCGAAGGTCGCGATTGCCCTATCATTTTGGCTATTTATTCACGGTTGCCCTATCATTTCGGCTTTATTTTTATTTTTACTCGCTGATTTTTATTGCGAGTTGCCCCATCATTTCGGCTTTTTATTTATATATACATGTCACACTCCGCTTCCCAGAGTGCGCTAAGATCGGCACGTGACAGAGCCAACCATGCTACCTGTGGTTAGGAAACATCCCTCCACAGTCACATTACGGCTGTCTAGAGATATCAAGAACAGGAAAATAAAATAAACTATCTAGTACATGTCCATGAGCCAGAATGAACGAGTCAAGAAATAATATACGGAAGCAATAAATCCAATAAACAAAACAATCTGGAAAGTACGTCCCAAATACGAGCTCACATCAGGAAATAAAAAAAATGCTGAAAGGAAACTAAACTAAACCGGAATACTAACAGGTCCTTACTGCTCGGCCTGTCGACTGAAGTACTCCTGCTCGGCCTGCTACAAGGGTAGCGGATCTGGGCCATGCAAAACCCAGATGTCAGCGCGTCACAATATCAACAATAATATAATCAGTGGGTAACAGGATATGCATGCATGAATTATAAATGGTAACATGAATGTAACAAGTAAGCAGGGATATCGAACAGTGAAGTGTAACAGTATAGGTGAAGTACAGCGATAAAACTAAACTGTGCCACTGGGTTAACTACTCTCAAGTCTTTGAAATCAATTTAATGAATCGTCGATGTAACTCAATAGTATCCTGTGCGTGCCTGGGACCACGGTCCAGATTCTTGGGCTGAATCCGAGACATGCCGCTAGGCACTAAATAACAAACATGTACAGATGAATGATATCAGCAGCAGCATCCCCGGGCTGGCCTAGTCCATAAAAGTGATCAGTATAAGTATCGAACTGTCGAGTTAAAAGTCAGGTTTCATCATTGATTTCCCTATACCCCCAAGTTATGTGTTCAAGTCAGGTATTGATAAATCTGGATTTAATGCCAACACAGGATCAAGCAGGTACAGATTTGTCTATACAGACAACATGATATGTCTATCGGGACAACATGTCAGGATTGCCGGCATTAGAAACAGGATCAGGTAACATGTCAAGTAATGATGTATCAGGTCATGTCAAGTAGTGCACAGTGTATCAAATGGGTGCCCAACAGTACAATGTAGCAAATATTGAATCAGGGTAAAAGTACGGATGTACGATAAAAGCATGGATGCACAAATATCTATCAGGGGTTACATCATGACTATGTAGGATGCACGTTATCAAGCATAGGGTACTAATGTAATAATAATATGAGTCAATGTAATATGGCATGCACTAGGTACATAATTAATGGTATGGATGCCCAAATATCGATAAGGGGTTACATTTACAGCTCCAAGTCTAAGTGGGATGCACATTACTAAGCATGGGGTGTTACTACAACAATAACATGAATTAATATGATCTATAGATGCAGCTATATATATTTTTAAATGATATGGATGCATACGGGTATCCGAAAACAATAAAACAATAATATGGATGTACAATGCAGTCAACATGGGATATTTTTATTCGTATGGATGCAAAATAGGTATTATAGCATGTAGCAAGATAAACTTGCCTCGATTGGATCACACGACGGATGCGTACGGCACGTACGACGTTGGGTAATCGTCGCAACACACACACGACACGTGGGACGGGTCCAGGCAAGGCAAGAGGGTAAACACGCGACCAAAAGACGTTCACTGGATCGCCTGGATCGGCAGCGGCGACACAACTCCGGCGAAGGCTGGGGAAAAATCAAGAATCAAGAAAAAGAGAAAGAGAAAGAAGAAGAGGAAGAAGAAGAGAGGGAATGTGCTCACTGGATTTGGGGCAGAGGAGGTGAGAGGGTGACGATGGTGTGAGGTCGTCGGGTTAACGGAGCTCCGGCGAGGTAAGGTGTGCAGGGTGCTCGGGCTCGGTTAGGGTTTCAAGGTGGTCGGGGTTTGGTTGTTTGGGTGTTCAGGTTTTTAACAGAAGAAGAAAAGAAATGAAGGAGGAAAAGAGAATGAAGATGAGGAGGAGAGGAGAATGGGGTGAGGTCGAGATGGTGATCGGCGGTTGGGTTGGTGGTTCTTGGGTTGGTTTGGGTGTGCAGGGGTTTTAGGGTTTGCAGCGGGGAGCTCGGGGATGGCGAGGAAGAAGAGTGGAGGAGATGGAGATGAGGGTAATGAGGAGATGAGAAGGCAGAGGAGTTAGGGTTAGGGTTTGCAGTGGGTTCTCATGGCGAGCGGGGGTTTTTATAGAGAGGGAGAAGAAATAGAGGAGGGAGGTGAGCGTAGTGGGGAAGTGGTGAGCAGAGTCGAGAAATGAACAGGGATCGCGAGATAAGTGAGTGAGGGATCGAGTGGAGAGAGAAAGGGAGAGAAAGAGTGAGTGGGGAGAGAGACAGCGAGAAAGAGAGAGAGAGAGAGAGAAAGAGAAAGGAAGAGAGAGAGTGTCGGTGAGAGGGAGAGAGATCTGCATGAGAGAGAAAGAGAGAGGGTTAGTTAAAGAAATAATAATTAATATATTTAAGTAAAGAAAGATAGTGATATTTGAGATGGTCTGTTAAAATCTTTTTCAAAAAAATATTTAAAACTAAAATAAGTATACGAAAATATTTTTAACAGTACAAATCTTAAGAATAAAATATTGATTGCAATTGAGATTTTTGGGTAATACAAAAATAGTCCAAAACACGTCCGGGTTGAGTCTAAAAATCCAGTTTTAAAATACGGAAAATATACGTGTCAAAAACTAAAATTAGATATCTAGGTCACGAACAAGCATACCCCCAAGAACGGATGCACGTAGCTATCCAAACAGGTTCGTTTCATTGAACGGGATGAGAACAAGATGCGCGGATACTGCGACAAAGTTAGGGGTATCATGCAGGCCATGAAATATATATTTAAAATATTTTACTTGACTTTAAATGTTATATTAAAAAAATGCTGATGCCAGATATAATGCCAATATGCAATGTATAAAATGAAAGTGCACGGATCCATATAACAAGCCGGGATAAATGATAAACAGGAATCAAGACGGGTTCCAGCAAGCGAGTCGGGTCGGATGCAAATACAGATGTCAAATGCACTATTCGCACCCAAAACACAGTAAATCAGGAAAATACTATAAATAAAAAAATACTTGAAATAGAACTGGTATAAATGAACTAGGGTGTTGTTTACCGCCGGAAGCCGGGAAGACTGACGTCTTGCCTGAATCTAGGGGCAGATGCTAATTGGTGCTATTCGTCCACCTCTCCGAAGATGCCAAGTTGATTTATGGCACCATGTATCGAAGGTTTAAACGGATGCGGCCGATGTAGCAGACTTCATCAGATTCCCCTTCGTTTGAGGGGTTTTTGATTGTGGGGACGCTCTTCCCTGCAGGCGCAAGCCCCTGCAGTTAATTACGCTACCGTATCGTGGTAACAACTTTCTCCTTCTCCAGATGGTCACTTCGTGTCGTGGGTGTTTGTTTTGTGTTTGGTTGCCCGTGGATTATATACGGAGACTAAGTTATGTTGTCGCCCGTAGGACGTGGACTAGTCCAAATCCGTATCTTTCTTAGATTTGGGTTTGGGGGGTTGTGTTTAAGGATACGTTAGCCTTATTCGAGGCTAAGATCAACTTAAACGTTTGTTAAGGATATGTTAGTCTAATTTTAGACTAAGATCAACTAACGGGATCGTTTGGATCCGACAAGAGAGCAATTGGGCTCTATTGTTTAGTTTAGTGACATTGCGGTCGATAATTAGTTTAAGGACATTACGGTCCATTGTTAGTTTTAAGACACCGCGGTCAAGGTTAAGGACATCATAGTCCGTGAGTTTAAGGACTTCACGGTCCGATGTTAGTTTTAAGACATCACGGTTGAGGTTAATGACATCATAGTCCGTGGATTTAAGGACTCCACAGTCCGACGTTAGTTTTAAGATATCACGGTCAAGGTTAAGGACATCATAGTCCATGAGTTTAAGGACCTCACAGTCCGTAGCAATGTGTGGTTGTCGGGACCCGTCACCTCTCTGATGACGTTGAAGGATTACAAATACAGATATCAGAGGAGTAAAGAGATGTACCCTCGAACCGGATGTAAATTGATTGGAAGAGCGGATAAGCTCAGTTCAATTTAAATTGAGGACTTATGGCCAGAATTGGGCTAAGTCCAGTTAAAAAAAGTTTAACATTTTATTTATGTTCTTCCTGTTAGGCCTTTATTTGGGCTCTACCCTTTTAATAATGCATAGCATTTATCAGGAACAAAGTGGTATCCTGACAGTGCACCACGTGGCGCATCAGGCGTTTTGTGCCAATTAAAGAACGCATTGCGCTAGCGCTCATGATGGTGACACGTGTCGCGCTTAGCGCTAAACGCTAGTTTGTTAGCGTGCTGCGCTTTTAATTCATGAGCGTGCTGCGCTGGTTCGTGGGTACGCCAGTGAACGACACGTGGCGCACTTGGCGCTGAGCGCCAACCCAAAAGCGCAGTGCTCTGTTTTCAGGAGCGCAAAGCGCAGATCGTATCTGTGATTGACACGTGGCAGGTTTTGGCGCTATGCGCCAGTCTAAGGAGTGCAAAGGCGCAATTTATGAGTGCAAAGCACTTTCCAGTAGCGCAAAGCGTATCAGATCAAATTTAAGATCAAAGAACAAGTTTTTTGTCCTTCAAAGGAGGTCTTGCCTCAAGATTCAAGAACCAAAGTTCTTGTTCTTAATAAAAGGCTCTGCCTTTATAGATCAAAGATCTGTGAACAAAGTAAAAATACTTCTTATTATTTTTTATAATTAGATCTTTTGATCTTTTTTCTTATCGTCAAAGACCTTGGTCTTTTTTGTTTTTAGATCTATGATCTTTTTAGAAGAGGATTCTTCTTTTTATGAGATATTTTCATCTCTGTTTTTCAAGAATATAGTTTTTTTTTTTTACCTTGAGTATGAAGAAAATTCTTCTTTTCTTAAGAGCTCGCTCTTTTTTGCAGAGGGTTTTTCTCTCTCTTCTTCTGTATTCTCTCTATTCTTTCTTCTTCTCTTTTTTTTATTATAGAAAGAAGGATCATTGGTCGTTGGGGACCCACCACCTCTCCGACGACACTGAGAGATTACAGTGCCATATATAGAAGGTGTGGAGAGATATACCCTTTGAACCATGTCTCACTCATCAGGGGGGAAGAACAAGCTGGAGCTTAAGCTTCTCGCTGCTGAAAAAGGCTTCTTTGCGTTCGCGCACGTGCGTCGCACGTGTTGGGCGCTCATATTTGCACGTAGCGCACATGGAGCTTACGCATATGCACATTATAGGGAGAGCAAGCTCCTATGGAGAACGAGTCTCCTTTGAATATTCTCATGTGCGCGCACGTGCGTTGCACGTGGTGCGCGCATAGCGGGCACACGTGCGTTGCACATAGCGCACATGGCGCTTACGCATATGCGCATTCTGGAGAGAAGCAGGGTTCTATATATGGAGAACTTAGCTCCTATGGAGAACTAAGCTCCTTTTAATATTATTGAATATTCTCATGTGGTGCACACATGTGTTGCACGTGGTGCGCGCGCGGCGGGCACACGTGCGTTGCACGTAGCGCACATGGCGCTTGCGCATATGCGCATTATGGGGAGAAGCGGACTTCTATATATGGAGAACTAAGCTCCTTTTAATATTATTGAATATTCTCATGTGGTGCGCACGTGCGTTGCACATGGCCGGCACACGTGCGTTGTACGTAGCGCACATGGCGCATTATGGGAAGAAGCACGCTTCTATATATGGAGAACTAAGCTCCTATAAAGAACTAAGCTCCTTTTAATATTATTAAATGTTCTCATGTGGTGCGCACGTACGTTGCACGTGGTGCGCGTATGGCGGGCATACGTGCATTGCACGTAGCGTACATGGCGTTTGCGCATATGCGCATTATGGGAAGGAGCATGCTCCTATCTCGAAGAACTAAGCTCCTATGGAGAACTAAGCTCCTTTGAGTATTGAATCCTTTGAGAATTGAATTCTACCCTTTCTAAGAGGTATCCCCTCTTATTTATATGGGAGCGGTAGAGAAGCCATCTCTCCTTTTCCCGATGTGGGACTAAAAATGCATTCCCCATGTAGTAGAGCATTACTTTAGATTACACGTGCATAGCACATTTGCTCATAACTTTTGATCTCGGATGAATTATGAGGCCTATAATATATCAAATCGAAGGATTTTTGGAGACACATTCGATACCATCAAAATTTAGCTGTTTCTCATTCCGGAGTTTGTCAAAATACAGCTCGAAAAATACTGGTTCGCATCTTCTTCCTTAGATCACATGTACATAGACATTTGCTCATAACTTTTGATCCCGGATAAATTATGAGGCCCATAATATATCAAATCGAAGGTTTTTTTGAGATGCTTTTAATACCATCAGAATTTAGCTGTTTCTCATTCTAGAGTTTGTCAAAATACAGCTCGGAAAATACCGGTTCGCATCTTCTTCCTTAGATCACACGTGCATAAACATTTGCTCATAACTTTTGATCCCGGATGAATTATGAGGCCCATAATATATCAAATCGAAGGTATTTTCGAGATGCTTTCAATACCATCAGAATTTAGCTATTTCCCATTCGGAAGTTTGTCAAAATACAGCCCGGAAAATATAGGTTCACATTTTCTTAAGCGTATCGTTGCCATTTGATGCCTTGGGCTCTTTTGTGCAGAAATTTTTGGCGGGAACAAATGCCCCGCACTACTTTGCCCACGTAAGTATATACGTGGGTGAAGTAGTGCAGAGTAATTCATAGTGTATGACCAGTTTCGGGTTGGTATATAATTTTCAGAATCTTGATCTGAGAAGATAACGGGCGGACATAAACGTCATCATTTATCATTGACTCAAATCTCGACTTTTAAGGGGTATAGTCCCAAACCCTCAGTTCTATGAGCAGTACCCTTCTATTCCTTTATGTTTTACTCTGGCGTGAAATAGTTTATATGCTCATGAGTAACTTCTCCATTTCAGTGGCATGTAGTTTTGGTAAGTGTGGCTCATAGATGGTAGATAACAGTTAATCTTGAACTCTTTATAAGATAGTGATGGTTTAGGAGACAGGGTAGGATCTGTCACCTAAGACTTTTCAACTTTATGAGCCGTAGAGGTCTCATAAAGACTTTTCTCCCTACGAGTCGAGAGGATCTCGTAGGTGTAATTTCTCCTTAAGAATCGTGAGGATTTCTAAATGTGTTTTCTCTTGAAAGTCGTAAGGATCTCACCAGAGAATTTATTCCCTTACGAATCGTGAGGACCCGCAAGTGATGGATGAAGTTGTCCTTATCCATATTTCACGGAGTTAGGGGTTGCTCTGGATACTTCCCACGGGTTCACTGCCATGCTCTGCGAGGACCAGGATCCGCTCTGGGCGTTTTCCAGGATACCGTAGTTTAAAGACATCGCGGTCGAGGTTAAGGACATCATAGTCCGCGGATTTAAGGACTCCACAGTCCATTGTTAATTTTAAGATATCACGGTCGAGGTTAAGGACATCATAGTCCGTGGATTTAAGGACTCCACAGTCCGTTGTTAGTTTTAAGACATCACGGTCGAGGTTAAGGACATCATAGTCTATGAGTTTAAGGACCTCATAGTCCAATGTTAGTTTTAAGACATCACGGTCGAGGCTACGGACATCATAGTCCATGGGTTTAAGAACCCCATAGTCCAATGTTAGTTTTAAGACATCACGGTCGAGGTTAAGGACATCATAGTCCATGAGTTTAAGGACCTCACAGTCCAATGTTAGTTTTAAGACATCACGGTCGAGATTAAGGATATATAGTCCGTGAATTTAAGGACCTCACAGTCCGATATTAGTTTTAAGACATCACTGTCACGACCCGAAAGTACGGAACATGACCGGCACTTAGATTACGAAGCGTCTAGAGGCGCAACATAACTTAAGTAAGCCGAAGCCTAGAAATCTAAACCATAAAAGAAGAAGAAGTAAAGGAAAACACGTAGAAAACAAGTTTAAAAGCAATATCCAATTTTCTCAAAAATTTCGGCAAACTCTCCTTTGTAAAAACTGGCCCCAAACGGGTACAAACAAGAATAATATATATACAACAATAAAAAGCATCCCCAAACGGGAGCTAGCTCTAAGCCAAAAGGCGGAAACAACCACACCAATGCACAATAGTATACAACGCCAAAGGGCGAGACTCAAAACTTAAAAGAAAACAAATCCACCAGATACCATAATAATACAAGCGCAACTCTAAGGCCGAAATAAATAACTGGTCCAGTAAAATATCAAGTAATACAAGTTTGGTTGATGGAGCTTACTAGATACAAATGAAATAATAAAAGTACAACGGCGGTTCAGATACAAGTGAACCAACCTACCGTGCAAATCACTCTGAATGAAAAGATGTGCCAGTAAGCTGCCGGGGAAACCTGTACATCGAACCTGTAATAAAATTTGGCACAACGGGGCTGAGTTGCCAACTCGTGAGTAGAAGATATCTGCGAAAAGAAATCGAATGCACGGCGCTATCCTAAGTCATAATAATACACTAAAATATTACTAGTCATCTAGTAATGACAGGGTAATAAACTACGTGTAAGTGTAAATGCTCCGTGCTCGTGTCAGTGCCTCAAATAGTAATATGTCATATGAATTAGTATGCATGCACCATGAATATAAAACAATCAATCCTGAAATCTGGACATATCTGTATAAGAAATCTTTAACTTTTATCATGATAAAACTATATTGAAATCTGAAATATCATCGATGAAATCCATGGAAATCCGTGTCAAGTATCGACACAAAACATGTAAATCTCAAGTCTCAATGCCTCATAGTCTCAATATCTCTTAGTCTCAATATCTCGGGCTCCGTCAGTCCAGATCGATCCATATCATCAAATCCCACGACAACGGTCGGTATCCTCCGGATATCCGCCGCGCCAGACATCACCGGTAGGTAGTCTTCCCCTGCCAGGCTCATCGTCTACAACTCGATCTTCTTGCCCCGGGGTACCATACCGGGCCCACCATATACCCGAGACGGTTCATCCACTCCTGGAATCGGGTCTCGAAATCCAACAGAAAACATGAAATCTCATGGTGGACGACACATACATCATGAGAAAACCGCAACTTATATTTTAAAAAGAGAGGAGGAGAGAGAGGAGTTTTTATATATATTCTTGTGGTTTTCCCAAAAATCCAGAAATCTCATAGAAATCCAAAATCCCAAAATCATGAGTAAGTAAATGATAAATATCGGCATAAGCCCCACAATACTGCATGATAACATGGAAATGTGAATGCATGAAATGTCTAAATAATAAATGCCATGCCTAGAGTAACACCAGAGAGTAATCACAATATTATATCAATCTAGCTGTTAGCTGATTCTATCAATAAAAGATAATATGTTCTAAAGTGTACGTGACATAGCAATTACCGATGATGATGTGTGTGAGCCGGCAAATAAGTGTGCGTGGAATATGCGCATCATCGGTAATGGTGCTGGTATCCTAACAGGCAGAGTTTTATACTGATTATAGAAACATATGTATGAACATGCACCATGATGATTACGGTCTGAATGTAAAGACGGATGTGTATTAACCACTCATTTGATATATAAGTATAACTACAACTATATGACTCGAGCCTAAACTAGTGTCTATCTAACCTCCTAAGGAATTAAACCTAAGAAATTAGTCGATAAGAAATAAGAGTCCACCTAAGATCTGAGTCCATATCTCTAATAGTCGGCGATCCAGCCTCAATAGCGTCGTGTACGTAGTACGGCTTCCTCAAATCAAGAGTGCGGATCAATCATCACATCTATGCCCCGTACGGTAAAATCCATCGTACGGCATCCCAATATCGGGGTACGGGTCAAGTATCACCTACGTGTCTCATCATTCGTATAATATCATCATCAAATCATGTCATGATCAAGGTACTGTACTGTAATCGCATACATCAATCATATATCATTACCAGCATAAATATACATCGTTAATTTATCCTCAGAAATATCATGTCACATGTATCATATTGTGATTAAGTCACACTTATATCATATCGTAATCAAGTCACACCTATATGATATCGTAATCAAGTCACACCTATATGATATCGTAATCAAGTCATACCTATATGATATCGTAATCAAGTCACACATATATCATATTGTAATTTCAGGTATAGGTTACAGTCCGGGTTCTATTTTAGAGTCCCATGTAGCTCAATATCATTATCACCCATTATTATTTATGTATACCTATTCATTATCTCATTTTCTAATGATCCGCTAACATTATAATACGACTGTATAGCCAAGAATCACGGCATCAAGCCCAGTTATACTGTTTCATCCCCGTATATCATATTACATCCTTGTATCACATATACATGTTGTGTATATATATACCTACACCTAGTCCTATATATATACACATACACGTATACACCACGTCGAGTTTCTGTGTGTGCGTATGTATGTATCTACCTGAAACCTACGAATCTCCTCCAAGGTATTCATCCTCTGGTAAGGTCTTTCTAAAATCCGTCTAGTCCAACCTAAGATCATTACTAGGGTCCTACTCACCGAAATTCTAAGGTCACGTCTGGCTTCCTAATGACAATAAGTACTATTCCTATTCTATGTTTGCGGGGGTGCTAAATGCCATCCACCCGATTTCCCCCCGTTGATATACATCTACTCACCTGGTCCTTGTCTGCCGAAAACGATGTCGCCATCATCTTCTTCCTCGTCCGAAGTCCACGTGATGGGTACCTATATGCAAACACATATAATATCGTAAACTGAATCACGAACAAAACCAAACGACGCACGAAACACGCATAGGTTAAAACCTATGACCCGCTCCTGCAAAAGAACCAAATATCGCTCGATATCGGCGTACAACGCCGATTGATCGAGATAAAACACCAACAAACGACTCGTAGTTTTAAAACTCATTACTTATAATATAAAACATGATTTAATTCATCGAAACCCTAAAAATCGATCAATCGTCCGATTTCGTAAAACCCGAAAACGCCAATTTACCGTTTTACTTCAAAACTTGATATTTAAAAGAAACTAATGGTCATAATATTCATTAAATAGCATAACTAGATTATATAACCCATTATTATATTTTTAACACCCCAATTGTATTAATTTGGAAAATTCTAGTTTGCAAATAAATCAATTTTAACACCTTGCAAGCAAAATGTCACAATATCACAACTAAACTTGATTTTGCATAAATTAACTTATTAAACTACAATTCATGTTGATAATAATATAATAAAACCATAATTTAGATTTTAAATCTCATTTATTTAAGAACTTTCTAAAATCTAGTTAACAAAATAGCATTTTTCTCACAATTTCTCAATTATCAATAAAAACTAGTAGCCAAATTAAGTTTTTCATTCCACTAACAAGTTAATATCCCTATTAAAACTACCATCTAGTGTTACAAATATTAATCGGAATTTTATCTCACCAATAAATTACAATATATAGAAATCTAGTTTGCAAAAATGGTTTAATTTAAACAATTTTGGATAAGCAATTTACAATATATCATCCATACAAGATTTTCCACTTCTAAAAATGTTAAACCACATAATATAAGCCTACTCAATTAATAAAAACCATAACTTGATTTTATAAACCCTAACTTGAATTTTGAAACTTGTAGATAGAATTAATTTATTAAATCTAATTATGCTAGAATAAAACATTTAATAACAATAAAACATAAGAATAAAATTTATACCTCCACATGTGAGATCCAACCATGAAAATTTGCCTCCAAAAAGAATGCTTTCCAACTCCAAAATCCATGTAAAAATGAGCAAAAAATAGAGGGTAGGAATTAATTAGGATTTTGTGGGTTTTTTATTGAATTTTTGATGAATTTTGATGGATTTTTGTAACAAAAACAAATGGGGAAAATAGGGGGGCTGCCATGGGGAGGAGGCCGGCCATATTAGGGATGAAAAAGAGAGAAATAAATGAATGAGGAATGGTGTAGAAAGTTCTCCAAAATATCACCTTCTTTATGTCTTTTCATGAAATTCTTTATTTAATAATTTTCTTCTTCAAAAATTGATCCTAGAAAAATCTAGAACCATGAAAATATTTGAGAAACAATTTTGAATAAAAACACTTGATTCTAATATGGCATGACTCATTTTATAAAATTAACCCATTTCAAATTTGTAATTTACACTAATTTAATGCATAAATAAGCTTATGTTAATATTTAAAATAATTAATTTAGGAAAAATATTTAATTAAACTAAAAATTTATAAGTGACTAAATAAACACCATTTACTAGTAATTACATAATTAAAATAGGTATTTTTAAATTTATAATGAAAAATAATTACGGTTTAGTTTTACGAAAACTACGTTTTACTTTACCGAAAATCATAAAATTCACTTAAAGAATTTTATTTATTTATTTATTTATTTTAAAACGTTACAATCACGGTCGAGATTAAGGACATCATAGTCCGTGGATTTAAGGACTCCACAATCCAATGTTAGTTTTAAGACATCACGGTCGAGATTAAGGACATCATAGTGCGCGAGTTTAATGACTTCACAGTCCGATGTTAGTTTTAAGGCATCACGGTCGAGATTAAGGACATCATAGTCCATGGGTTTAAGGGCCCCACAGTCCGTGAAATGTGTGGTTGCCGGGATCCGTCACCTCTTTGAAGAAGTTGAGGAATTACAACGACAAATATCAAAGGAGTGAAGAGATGTACCCTTGAACCAAGGTAAAATTAGTTTAAGGACATTACGGTCCATTGTTAGTTTTAAGACATCACGGTCGAGGTTAAGGACATCATAGTCCGAGAGTTTAAGGACCTCACAGTCTGATGTTTGCTCTGGATACTTCCCACGGGTTTACTGCCGTGTTCTGCGAGGACCAGGCTCCGCTCGGGATGCTTCACACGGGGTCATTGCCGTGCTCTACGAGGACCAGGATCCGCTCTGGACGTTTTCCACGGGGTCAGAAGTGACATAATCCGCGTTCCACGTAGCCAGGAATTTTGCTCTGGGTGCTTCCCACGGGTTCACTGCCGTGTTCTGCGAAGACCAGGCTCCGCTCTGGACGTTTTCCACGGGGTCAGAAGTGACATAATTCGCGTTCCACGTAACCAGGAATTTTTCTCTGGATGCTTCCCACGGGTTCACTGCCGTGTTCTGCGAGGACCAGGCTCCACTCTGGATGCTTCACACGGGTTCACTGCCGTGCTCTGCGAGGACCAGGCTCCGCTCTGGACGTTTTCCACGGGGTCAGAAGTGACATAATCCATGTTCCACTTAGCCAGGAATTTTGCTCTGGATGCTTCCCACGGGTTCACTGCCGTGTTCTGCGAGGACCAGGCTCCGCTCTGGATGCTTCACACGGGTTCACTGCCGTGCTCTGCGAGGACCAGGATCCGCTCTGGACATTTTCCACGGGGTCAGAAGTGACATAATCCGCGTTCCACGTAGCCAGGAATTTTGCTCTGGATGCTTCCCATGGGTTCACTGCCGTGTTCTGCGAGGACCAGGCTCCGCTCTGGATGTTTCACACGGGTTCACTGCCGTACTCTGCGAGGACCAGGATCCGCTCTGGATGTTTTCCATGAGGTCAGAAGTGACATAATCCGCGTTCCACATAGCCAGGAATTTTGCTCTAGATACTTCCCACGGGTTCAATGCCGTGTTCGGCGAGGACTAGGCTCCGCTCTGGATGCTTCATACGGGGTCATTGTCCTGCTCTGCGAGGACCAGGATCCGCTCTGGACGTTTTCCACGGGGTCAGAAGTGACATAATCCGCGTTCCACGTAGCCAGGAATTTTGCTCTAGATGCTTCCCATGGGTTCACTGCTGTGTTTGCCGAGGACTAGGCTCTGCTCTGGATGATTCGCACGGGTTCACTGCCGTGCTCTGCGAGGACCAGGATCCGCTCTGGACGTTTCCTACGGGGTCAGAAGTGATATAATCCGTGTTCCACGTAGCCAGGAATTTTGCTCTGGATGCTTCCCACGGGTTCACTGCCGTGTTCGGCGAGGACCAGGCTCCGCTCTGGACGTTTTCCACGGGGTCAGAAGTGACATAATCCGCGTTCCACGTAGCCAGGAAGGTTGACTTTATCCGTATTTCACGGATTCGGAATTTGACTCTCGGTCATCTGTACACCGCCGAGTCATGGAATCTGGGAGATGCCGATGTTCCATTTTGCTTGATGTTGTGTCTGCTGCAATGAGACGAATGTTGAGATGATCTCTAGGCTATCTGTGACCCGTTGAGATTTGGCTTCTTCTTCTGATGAAACCTGGGGAGGAGGAATGCGGCACCCTCTTCGTTTGCGCCCCTGGATTGTATACAAGGATTGATGTAATATCACTTGTAGGTCCTAAATTTCATTTATTCATTTTTTTTATTTCTTTCCGCGACGCTCTATCATTTCAGCTTTATATATCGCGAAGGTCGCGATTGCCCAATCATTTCTGCTATTTTTCGCAGTGCCCAATCATTTCGGCTATATTTTTTTATTTTTTACTCGCTGCTTTTTATTGCGAGTTGCCCAATCATTTCAGCTATTTTGCATGCATACATTTTTACTTGCCGATTTTGTCGCAAGTTGCCCCATCATTTCGGCTATTTCGTATGCATATGTGGCTTGCTGGATTTTCACTGCAAGCTTGGAATTAGACACCAATTTCGGCATCAGCACCGCTACAACTGGGATATTTCCAGGAGCGAATCATCATTTTCCTCTGTCGATATCGAACAAAGGTGGCTTAGCGAACAGGGTTAGGATCCTGTCGACTAAGGCTTTTGACTTCATGAGCCGTAAGGGTCTCAGAAAGGTAATTCTCCCTGCGAGTCGTGAGGATCTCGTAGGTGCGTTTTTTCCTTAGGAGTCGTGAGGACTCCCAAGTGTATGATCTCTTGTAAATCGTAAGGATCTTGCAAGAGTGTTTTCTCTTTATAAGTCGAGAGGACTTACAAGGGTTGTTCACCGTGTAGACATATCCCTAGTCACGGGTGGGACTTTGTCAGGGAAATGTTTATTCGCGCCCGTGGATTGTATTCAAAGGTCAGCATTGAGCCGTTTGTAGGGCAGTATCGGAGGTTGTGGGGGCTGCTTAAGAACAGGTTCAGGCCTCTGTAGTTTGAGACTTTCAAATCTTATGAGCCGTGAGGGTCTCATAAGAGGATTCTCCTTACGAGTCGTGAGGATCTCGCAAGTGTAATTTCTCCTTGGGAATCGTGGGGATCCCTAAGTGTTTTGCTCCCTTGTGAGTCGTAAGGATCTCACGCAGGTGATTTCTCCTTACAAGGTCGAGAGGACCTTGCAAGTGTCTTTTAACGAGGTTGCGCCCTTTCGGGTTTTCACAAACACTCGCCGGTAGCCCTGCTGTTTTTACTCACGGAGCCCTTTCGGGTTTTCATCCGTGCCCATTTTGCTTATGAACATATCGTTTCCTTTTTTTTGTTTATTCTTTTTTTTTTATTCTAGAGAGATTGCGCCATTTCGGGTTTTCACAAGACTCGCCGGTTGCCCTGCTGTTTTTACTCATGGAGCCCTTTCGGGTTTTCATACGTGCCCACTTTGCTTACGGACATACCTTTTTTTTTATCAGTTTCAGGATGCTGCAATCCACCGTAGTTTATCGACATCTCGGTCAACAGCTACTTTTAGGACATAGTGGTCCGTTGTTAGTTTTAAGGACGTTTCGGTCCGTCGTTAGTTTAGGGACGTTTCGGTCCGTCGTAAAGTAAGCCGGTTACTGCTTATAGAGTTTGGGCTTAGGAAGATAGCGAGCGGACATAGTCGTCGTCATCTATCATTGACCTAGGCTGTGACTCGTCAAGCGTAGTATTTCTTCAGGAAGCGACCGTTTATTGGCCTGAAAGGTCTTTCACCATGCATGTCCATAAGTAGATAGGCTCCACCCTGGTAGATCTTGTCTATGATGTACGGCCTTCATAGTTCGGCTCGAATTTTCCTCGTTTAGCATGATTGGGGATCATGGGTCTTTTGACCACTAGCACGAGTTCGCCTTGGCGGAATGTTCTCATCCTAGTCAATCTTTCATAAGAGCGCGTCATCTTTGCTTTATAAGCCTCCAGATTTTGTTGTTCTATGAGCCGGGTTTCATCAAGGGCATCGAGCTCCTCAAGCCGAAGGTGAGAGTTTTCTTCGTCCGTTAGCTCGTAGTGAACTGCCACTCGTAGGGAGGGTAGCTCTATCTTGAGGGGGAGTACCGCTTCTGTACCGAATACCAATGCGTATGGAGTTGTGTTCGTGGCCGTCTTGAACGTAGTTCGATACGCCTAGAGAGCTTCTTGCAGTCTCTTGTGCCAGTCCTTCTTATTTCGGGACACCGTCTTCTTCACGATCTTTGTCAGGGTCTTATTGAAAGCCTTAGCTAGACCGTTAGCTCGGGGATTATAAACTGAGGAGTATCTCCAGTCTATGTTGTGCTGTTGTGCGAAGCGGCTGATCTTGTGGCTTCTGTAGGCTGGCCCGTTATCGGAGATGATCCGTCGCGGAGTTCCAAACCGATAAATAACGTACGTCTTGAAAAAATAGAGGATATTCTCCGCCTTTACTTCCCTCAGCGGTACTGCTTCTGCCCATTTGGAGAAGTAATCAGTTGTCGCCAAAATGAATCGATGTCCTCTGGACGATGCTGGCTCGATGGGGCCGATTATGTCAGTTCCCCACATTTCGAACGGCCAGCTAGCCACTGTCGGGTGTAATGGATTTGGATGCTAATGGATAAAGTCTCCATGGATCTGGCAAGAGTGGCATTGCTTCGCATACTCAAGGCAGTCCTGGATCATCGTAGGCTAATAATAACCCATCTGTTTGATCTTCAACTTCATCTTCGGCCCGGCTTGGTGAGAACTGCAGAGTCCGTCGTGAACTTCTTGGATGACTCTCTTTGCCTCTTCAGGTCCCAGGCATCTCAACCATAGAGAATCAAACGACCTCTTATACAGAATATCATTGACGAAGGCGAAAGACAGGGCTCGCTTCATAAGCCGATGTTTTGAGGATGCATCTTCAGGTGTTCAACGGGATTTGAAGCAGTCTATAAAGACTTCTCTCCAATCCTCAACCTTTTCTTGGTCTTTCACTTGTAGAGCCATTTGCTCGGTCGCTCCCTTTTCCTCGGATGACTCCGAAGATATTCCTGCCGGTGTAAGAACCCGACGGCTTTGTACCACGATTCTTACGTCATCGAGGTTCTCGTCAGCCAATTCTTTAGCAAGCTTGGCTAATGCATCTGCTTTGCTATTTTTCGCACACGGTATGCTTTCTAAGGTGTAGGAAAGAATTTGAGTCAGCAGCTGTTGCACTCTCTCGCCGTATTTTACCAACTCTGGTTTGCACGTTTGATAGTCGTCGTTTACTTGGCTAATGACCAGTTGGGAGTCTCCGTATATGATAAGGTTTTCAATTCCCATGTCGATGGCGATCTCGAGGCCTGCTATCAAAGCTTCATACTCGGCTTCATTGTTTGTCCTCGGCTCTGTTAAGGCAAAAGCGAAACGCATTATCCCTGCTTGTGGGGTCATGAAGATGATGCCTACTCCCGATTTGATTATGGGCGTGTTCTATTTGCGCTTCTTCATGGAAGACGCTCCATCAAAATAAAGTTCCCATCGGGCATCACCACCGTCGATCGCATCAAACGCATGTTCGTCTGGCAGTTCTCAATTCAAAGGGGAATCGGCCGGTATCAGATGCTCGGCGAGGAAGTCGGCGATGGCCTAGCCTTTCACTGCCTTAAGAGGTTGATAAGTTATTGAGAACTCCATCAGGAGCAAGGCCCATTTAGCGAGCTGACCTATCAATATGGCCTTTGACATCAAATATTTGAGAGGGTCCACCTTCGATATGAGACAGACTTCATGCGCCAATGCATAGTGCCGGAGTTTCGTTATTGCGAAGATCAACGCCAGGCAGTGTTTTTCGATGGGAGAATAATTGCTTTCTTCCCCCAGGAGAACTCGACTCAAGTAATAGAGAGCTCTTTCTTTCCCTTGGTCGTTCTCTTGTGCCCATAATGCGCCTAAGGAACCTTCGAGGGCTGTTGTATAAAGAATAAGGGGCTTTCCCTTGACCGGAGTGGCCAGCACTGGCGGGTTCTGCAGATACTGCTTGATTTCGTCCAGCGCGCCTTGGCATTTGTGATCCCAGACGAACGGGGTCCCCTTCTTCATCAGGTGACTTTAAGGATGGCACTTGCCAGAGAGATTGGCTATAAATCGCCGGATATACGCGAGCTTCCCTTGGAGAGATCGCAATTGTTTGAGAGTCCTTGGCGGAGGCATTTCCATGATCGCCTTGATCTTTGACGGATCTATCTCGATACCTCGGTGTCAGACGATGAATCCTAGGAATTTACCTGAGGACACCCCGAACGCGCATTTGAGAGGGTTCATTTTCAAGTTGTATTGCCGAAAGCGTTGAAATACGGTCTTCAGATGCTCTAAATGCTCCTCGTATGATTTGCTCTTAACCACGAGGTCGTCGATATAGCATTCGACGATTTCATTTATAAGGTCATTGAAGATCTTCGTCATGGCCCTCTGATAGGTGGCACCGGCGTTCTTTAGACCGAAAGGCATCACCTTGTAGCAAAATATACCCAAAGGGGTCCGGAAAGCGGTGTGCCTCTGATCTTCGGGATGCATCTTTATCTGGTTATATCCTGACGATCCGTCCATGAAGGAGAAGACTTCGTGAGTGGACGTATTGTCTGTCATCAGCTCGGTGACCGGTACTGGGAAGTCGTCCTTCGGGCAGGCTTTATTGAGATCCCGGAAATCCACACATATGCGCACCGTCACATTTTTCTTCATCACCGGGACGATGTTGGCGATCCAATCATGATACTGCACCTCTTGGATGAAGCCAGAGTCGATTTGCTTCTTGACCTCGGCGTTGATACTCATCTCAAGCTCGAGCCCATTCTCCTTGGTGCTTGTTTGATTGGCTTGACGTCTGGGGATATTACCAGTTTGTGGACAGCAATCTCTGGATCTAATCTTGGCATCTCAGAATAGTTCCATGCGAAGCAATCCTTATGCTGCATAAGCACGTCTTTTAGTGTAGCTACTCTTTCCTCAGACAGCAACTCACTGACGAATGTCGGTCGCGGGTCATTTGCCGTCCCCAAATCAATTTTCTTGAGGTTATCTGCAGTAGTGTGTATTCCATCTTCCAGCTCTTTCAGTGCCGGTGGAAATTCTGAGATTACCTCGTCATCATTGTTTTCAAAGCACCAGGGGAGTTCATCCATATTCTCGGGCTTTTCTTTTGATAGCGTTATCATATGACAAGTACGAGCTCGCTTTCAAGACCGATGTTGATCTGGTTTTATTCTCGCTGTATGCGCGGCTCTGGGTTCATGCTTCTGCGGTGGTGTTACCCTCCAGCTGCTGGATAGAGCGAATTTGCCAAGCTGATATTGATCTTCGACCCAGTTCTTGAAGGTAAAGCAGTCTTCGAGAGGGTGTCCTATTGTTCGGTGATAAGAGCAATAGTCTGGGTAAGAGACCTCGTTGGCTTGCTCAAGGTGTTTGGTCTCCGTAAGTGTAATCATTTGATGTCTTATGGCGAGATCAAGTATCTTCCGTGTTTTGCTCTGAGGAAAAGAGTATGCTCGACTCATCTTCTTTATAAGATATGAATCTGGATTGCTTGGCTCCTGATCGCGTATCTTCTTGGTCCCGCTTTGTCGCTGTCGAATGCCTTTTCCTCTCTTTGACTTGTTTCTGCCTCTGCGTCGGGCCTTTTGTACAACAGGTTGATAGGGAGGGGCATTTTCATCTTTCACAGCCTGTTGAAGAAGGCGTTGCGTCCTGGCTTTCTCGTAGATGGCCATTTCATGATTATGGTTGTCTCGAACTTTTTGATCAGCTTCCCTTATAAGCTTGTCCATTTGTTCTTCGAACGACGGACTGGGCATTTTCACGTCGGGGGCTCTTTCTGGTTCAGGGTTAGCATTCTCCTATTGAGTATCTCCTTCTTCATCAAGGTCATGTACGACGTAGCAGTCGTGGAGTAGTTCCCATTTCTTGGACCGAACATATCCAAGCCCGATCGTTTCCATTCTCCCATTGGGAGACTTGCGCTGAGTTCCGGGAACGTTCTAGATCCTATTATAGAACTTAGCTTTTCGAGCGGTCTGTTTGAAGGGTATCCCTTGGCACTTCAATAGCCTTTTCAAGCCTTCTGTGTAATATGTAGGCAGACGGATGGGCTGGAGCCTGTCAAGTGTAGAATCTGCGCCGTGCCAGATTTCTTTCTCCACTTTGGTTTCCCCGGAGCGGTAGAATAGGATCGCCTTTTCTCCTTCTCACCTGAGAGGGACATAAAATGTTTGTAGCTCTTACACGTTATAAGCTTCAAGTGCGTCGAGATCTTTGTAGTGCTCCCGCGGAATCATGGTAATTTGCAAACTCTGATTATCGCCAGCGAATGCTTGTATTGGTGGCCGAGCAGAGAATATAGCATGGACCTCATCTTCCAAGTCGCTGCCAAAAATCAATATAGGAGCGGACGGTCCTGGCTTGTTGTACTGGGGTGGACCTGAATAAACTATCTCTTCCTCTTCCTCAGTATCACTCCCGAAGACAGGAATGGTGGTGATAACTTTGTTCTCCGGTTTGCGACATCTCTCCGTGTCCTCGAAATCTGGCAAAAAGTATTTTCCATCTTCGTACTTGCGGACTTCGTTCATGGAGAATGGGTTCAGCTCTCCTGTTACGGTATACTCGAGACCATCCTTAAAGTATTTCATACACTGATGTTGTGTAGAAGGGATGATGTTGTACTCGTGTAACCAAGGCCGGCCGAGCAAAGCGTTATAGCATGTTTTGGCGTCAATGACATGAAATTTAATATCCGTGATAAGTAGTCCGAATCGTAATGTCAATATCATAGACCCGAGAGTCCACGATGACTGGGAGTCAAAACCAGAGATGGTGATTTTATCACGAGCGAGATGCTGGACGCTCATGCAGATTTCCTTCAACACTCGTACATTGAGGAGATTGACGGAAGACCCATTGTCGATCAGGATTTTGCCTATCTTTATATCGTGGCAGTACCCTGAGACATAGAGGGGACGGTTGTGCTCGCACGTCCCAAGGAGGAGGTCTTCGTCGTCGAAGGTGATATCGGCTGTGTGTACTTCCTCCATCTCGTCCTTCATCTTTTCTTCGGCAAGGAAAGCTTGGAATTGCCCTGGCTCGTGCAGCGCCTTGATTAATGAATCTCTCGCTTCTTTGGATAGTAAAAGGGTGTCGAGAATGCTGAGCTATGAAGGTAACTTCCTCAAGTGTGTCAGAACGTTGTAGTCCACCTTGTTCTTCTTTGGCGGGTCCTTGGCGGTCAGTTCTTTCATGACTTGGTCATCCAGGGCGATATCCTCAGAGACCTTTTCTTTTCCCTTATCCTTTCTATTCGTGGGTCCGAGATTCTTTTCTGGAAGCGTACGGTTGCGCAGCTGGATATTTTCATAGGCCTTCGATTCTTCCTCTTTCCCCAAGGTAGATTCTTTAAAGAGAGGGCCAAGAGCCATTTCCTCGTCAGAGTCGCTCCCGGAGATGAGAACCTGCGATTCCCCGGCGTTGACCATGCGACAGCTGCCGGTGGTTCTTTTATACTCCTCGGTCGTATTTCCCTGCTCCCGACGAGTCTTGCGTTTCATCCGCTTGAAATGTTGCCGGTGAGCGACATACCCCTGCCACCATCTTTTAAAAGCGTTGCACTCTTTGGTGGGGTGCGAAATCTTTGGATGATATGAGCAGTAGTTAGGATGCATCTCTGCTTCACCGGGAGTGTTTCCTTCGGAGGGTGGTAGCTTCATTCCCATTGATATGGCTTTAGCGAACCTTTTCCTTGTCTTGAACTTGTTTTTATCCACGACGGATGTCCCTTGACTCGGTGGGAGTGTCTCGACTCTTTCGTCTAGTCGCCGGCGTTTGGCTCTTTCAAATATGGCCGTCTTGCGTTCCCGATCAGCTTTACTTTTTAAAAGAGCCGTGTTCAGGAATGCATCAATTATTTCATCTGATGGCCCCAGAAGTTCCGGCTTAGGATCTTCCCCCAGCTTCTTAGTGAAAGGAGTTCCTTCATCGTCTATCGACAAGTGAGAAATCACATGACAACTCGCTACGTAACCCTCAGATTCATCCGACGAGCCTTCTCCATCATCTTCCTCCTGAAAGAGGTGGCTGAGGAATTCTTGGAGCGTGATGGGAGTCCGCGCCTTCTGATTATACTCCTCCAGCGCGTCGATCTGTTTCTGCAAGTCCGTGCACTTGTCGCCAGGCTTCACGGGCTTCTTGGATTTCTTCTTCTTTTTCGAAGATTTTAACGGCTGGGTGTGAGTGCTTTCACCACCGATCTTCGGAGTTGGGCGTGGCTTCAGCATCCCTTCGATGATCAGGGGTTCTAGCGGGTTCTTCCATCTGATCGCCGGGCATGTCTGAAGATCATTCAGCATCCTTTTGGTTTTAGCTGAAAGCACAACTTCCCACGGAGCTTCTTCAATAAAAGAACACGTTGCCCCCGGTTTGTCCGTCTTCTTAGGGGTGTGTAGTTGTGGCGGGTTTACCTTCCACTTCTCAGACAACGCAAACTTGCCTTGTAGGTATTGATCCTCGATCCATCCCTTAAAGACGAAGCAATCCTCGATCGGGTGACTTACCGTTTGGTGGTAAGGGCAGTAATTGGGGTTATTCGCTTCGCTGGGTTGCGGTGGTCGCCTTGGGTTCGGCAAGTTGATAAGCTTGTTGCGCACCGCCAGCTCGAACAACCTCTTCGTTTTGTCCAGCGGGAATGAGTAAGGACGCTTTATTTTCTCATTGTAATAGCGCCGTCTCTCTTCAAGTTGATCTGCTAGTTTTGGGGCACTGGGCTGCTGTTGGGTGTTAGCGACGAAGGTAGCCTTCCCTTTACCTTTGTCATTCCGCGGTTCCGGTTTCGGGGGAGACGGTCTGTGACCCATTTGATCCATCTGGGCTAGCTTATCGATTAAGGCCTGGAACGTAGTTGGTTTAAAGAACATCATGAACTGTGAAATAGTTGCATGAGAGTCTAGGGTGCCCACGAACATGCCCACCGCTGGTGCCTCTTCGATGCGCTATTCGCACTTCGACCATAAGTTCCGCCATCGGATTGCATATTGTACCCAAGTTTCGCCCGGCTTCACCCTTGCATTAATCAATGCCATTATTGGGGTGCGTTCGCTGGCGCTCACGAATCGCTGAGTGAATAGCAACTCCATCTCTGCGAAAGTTTTGACGGGGTCGTTTGGAAGCTCGGAGTACCACTCAAATGCCGTCTCCGATAAGTTGCCGACGAATTAGCGAAGCAAGAGTTTATCATCGCCGCCGGTGTTGCCATAAAGAGCCCTGAACTGGGCGACATGTTGATGGGGATTGCCTGTCCCCTTGTAGACATGGAATTTCGGGATTGAGTAGCCCGGCGGGTATTTTATCTGATCATACCAGCTCGAATATGGTCGTCTAGTTTTGATAACTTGGCCGGCTGTTTCATTTACCTGATGAACTCGTATTTGTTGAGCGATATAGTCATCCAGGGAAACTTTAGAGATTGTCTCCTCCTTGGCCGTTGAAAGAGCCGGAGGTGGATTTGACGTTTCTCCTCTGTCGTCTTCGAGGATAATCGGAGGATCTTCGGCTGGAGGATCATGCTGTATCATCATCCCGACTACGTCTTGGAACAGAAGAGCCATCTGCTTTATATTGGCCGCTTGTTCCGCAGCCTCCTTGTCCTTCTTCTCGAGCATTCTTCGAAGGAATTCAGCATCAGTTTCATGTTCGCGACGCTGCTTCGATGACGCCTCCGGGCTTTCTTTTGGTCCGGTGAGCACGGCCATCGCAGTCAGCATCTCCTGAAGCTTCTGCTGTTGTTGTTCCTGGGCTCTTGTGATGGATCGGGTAAGCGGTCGGTGGCCTGTAGAAGCGCGGCTATCCTCCTTCCTGGATGCCATGTAAATAGTATGGACCACCATGCCCCCAAACTTAGGGCGTTTGGGTTCAGTGACTTTGACTTTTGCCGCAGGCACGGGGATCTTCTACGGCCTTCTCTTTTTATGAGCGGTCGAAGTTGAGGGGGCCGTCGAGGTAGGCACCCAGATAGCTTTTCGTGGCTTGGCAGGATGGCTTACTTCCTGTTGGACCTTCAACTTTTTGTGCTGGCGGGAGAAATTTGGATCGATCACCGAGTCTCGGACCTGCTGCCAGACTTTGTAGATCTTGGAGGACAGCCGCTGAGGGGACTGTTTTGGCTTTGTTTCCGTGACAATCTCTGCCGGAGGAGGAGACCTTTTCAATACGGCGGTAGGAGAATTCCTACGCACCTTATTCAACAGCTCAAAGCTGTTCTCAGTTGGAACAGCAACATTAATTTCCGCCGTCGGGGCTGGTGGAGTTAGTCCAGAAGGGGAGTTGCCTCCTGACTTCCTCACTCGGCGCCAGTGGCGACGTCGAGCATGTCGAGCTGAGGGAGTTGGCTCGGTAACAGGGATGTCCTTGTCTTCCCCCCGTTCAAGGGAGGGGCTGTTGCCGGTGTCAGCCTATTAAAGACTGATGTCCTTTGAGTAGCCGGAGCGGGAGTGGGAGTTGGGATGGCCAGTCTTGTAAAGACCGACCCCTTGGCAGGAGAAGCCGCATTGACGACTTCAGGAGCAGGTTTGGTTACTCTCTTCGGAATAACCTTCTCTAGGACTGCAAGCTTCATTGTGGGCCCGTAGGAATTTTGGCCCAATCTAGAGAAGACCGAAGCACTGGTGTTGGACGACCCGCTGAGAGGGGCCGCAGTAATTGTAAGTCGATCGAAGACCGACTTCTTGGGAGCTTCTGGTACGGGCATGAGGGCAGTGAAGCTCGTCGGCGGAAGCATGGTTCCGAAAAACAGCCCTGTGGTGGCTTGAGTAATCTGCTCCACGGGCATCGTGAACACAGAGGCCGCTTGGGGCCCATAGGTTATGCCCCCAATTGAGGCAGGACGCGAGTTGCAGCTGCAGTTGGAACACTTCGTGCAAGTGGACGCCATTGATCCTTCGCTTTCTGCACCAAGCAAAACGGCAAATTTCAGTACCTCGAACCCAAGGGCAACCATTAGCAAACCACGATTCGTTCGCAAACACGACACACGAAATGTGGAGTGGAAAGAAGAAAAGGTCCCACCGGGCGTGCCAGAATCTGTTCCCCTCCGAAACGCGGCAGACAAACGTCTTGCCTGAATTTCGGGGCAGATGCTAATTGGTGCTATCCGTCCACCTCTCCGAAGATGCCAAGTTGATTTATGGCACCATGTATCGAAGGTTTAAACGGATGCGGCCGATGTAGCAGACTTCGTCAGATTCCCCTCGTTTGAGGGGTTTTTTGATTATGGGGACGCTCTTCCCTGCAGACGCAAGCTCTTGCAGTTAATTAAGCTACCGCATCGCGGTAACAACTTTCTCCTTCTCCATATGGTCACTTCGTGTCGTGGGTGTTTGTTCTTTTTTTGTTTGGTTGCCCATGGATTGTATACGGAGACTAAGTTATGTTGTCGCCCGTAGGGCGTGGACTAGCCCAAATCCGTATCTTTCTTAGATTTGGGTTTGGGGGGTTATGTTTAAGGATACGTTAGCCTTATTTGAGGCTAAGATCAACTTAAACGTTTGTTAAGGACACGTTAATCTAATTCTAGACTAAGATCAACTTAACGGGATCGTTTAGATCCAACAAAAGAGCAATTGGGCTCTGTTGTTTAGTTTAATATCATTGCGGTCGACAAGTAGTTTAAGGACATTGCGGTCCAATGTTAGTTTTAAGACGTCGCGGTCAAGGTTAAGGACATCATAGTCCATGTATTTAAGGACTCCACAATCCGACGCTAGTTTTAAGACATCACGGTCGAGGTTAAGGACGTCATAGTCCATGAGTTTAAGGACCACACAGTCCGGTATTAGTTTTAAGACATTACGGTCGAGATTAAGGACGTCATAGTCCATGAGTTTAAGGACCCCACAGTCCGTAGCAGTGTGTGGTTGTTGGGACCCATTACCTCTCTGACGACGTTGAGAAATTACAACGACAGATATCAGAGGAGCAAAGAGATGTACCCTTGAACCGGGTGTAAATTGATTGGAAGAGCGGACGAGCTCTGTTCAATTTAAATTGAGGACTTATGGCCAGAATTGGGCTAAGTCCAGTTGAAAATGTTCAACATTTTATTCATATTCTGCCTATTAGGCTTTTACTTGGGCTCTGCCCTTTTATAATGCATAGCATTAGGCTCTGTAATTAAATGCATAGCGTTTATCAGGAGCAAAATAGTGGTCTTATAATGCGCCACGTGGCTTGTCAGGCACTTTGCGCCAATTAAAAAGCGCAACGCACTAACGCATGCGAAGGTGACACATGTCACGCTCTGCGCTAAGCGCAAGTCTGTTAGCGCACTGCGCTTTCTGAGTGCGCTGCGCTAGTAAATGACACGTGGCGCGTTCTAGCGCAGTGCGCTATTCCAATAAGCGCAAAGGCGCATTTCAAAAGTGCAAGGCACTGTCCAATAGCGCGGAGCGCATCTTGATCAAATTAAGATCAAAGAACAAGTTCTTTTTGTTCTTCAAAGGAGGCCTTGCCTCAAGATTCAAGAACCAAGATTCTTGTTCCCATCAAAACGCTGTGCCTTTATAGATAAAAAGATCTAAGAATGAAGTAAATTACTTCTTTTTAATCTTTCATGATTAGATCTTTCTTTGATCTTTTCTTTTTTTATTGAAGATCTTGATCTTATTCTTAGATCTTTGATCTTTTTAGAAGGGAATTCTTCTTTTGTGGGATGTTTTCATCTCTGTTCTTCAAGAAGTATAATTCTTTACCTTCAAAGATGAAGAAGATGATCTTCTTTCTTCAAAGGCTTGCCTTTCTTTCTCTTTGGGTTTTTTCTCAAAGTTTGCAGAGGGTTCCCTCTCTTCTGTACTATGTGTGAGACTTGGAGTCCAGGGGCCTTTATATAGGGCCAATTGATTTGTTAAGTTAGTTACAGAGATCTTTCTCTGATTGATCTGGGGATATTTCCCCACCGTTGGATCTTTGATCCTAAGGCCTCTGTTTTACAGAAGACAATCTTCTTATTTTAATAAGATTGGAAAGATCTTTCTAGAATTTTTATTCTGATTAATTAATAATTTATTATTTAAATTCCAGTGCTGGCGCAATTGGCGCTAGCGCACCTGCATTTGACACGTGTCGCATAGGGCAGAGCGCAGCGCAACTGCGCTAGCGCGCCTGTGTTTGACACGTGGCGCGCAGCGCAGAGCGCAGTGCAACTGCGCTAGCGCACCACTGTTTGACACGTGGCGCGCAGCGCAGAGCGCAGTGCAACTGCGCTAGCGCACCACTGTTTGACACGCGATCTGAAGCGTTGCTTCATTTTAAAATTTGAATTTTGAAACAGAGCTTTGCTCTGATTGGGGGTGCGCTGCCTTTGGTGCAGCGTTCTTGGCGCTGGCGTGTCTGCTTTTGACACGTGGCGCGAAGCGCAAGGAATCTGAAGCGTTGCTTCAATTTTTGAATTTTGAAATTCAAACAGAGCTTTGCTCTGATTGGGGGAAACAGGTGTTACAATACATATATATATTTTTTATTTACACATTTTTACATCCCCAGTTTAACGACTTAGAGGTCGACTGTTCCCAGTTTAATGACGTGGTGGTCGGCGGTTCCCAGTTTAAAGACTTAGAGGTCTATCATTCCCAGTTTAACGACGTGGTGGTCAGCTGTTGGAGCTTGGGTTCGATTTTGCAGGAACCATGGGCTCCTTGGGCTTAATTACTTGAGCGAGCTCTTCATCATTTGGATCAAGCCGGTGTTGAATGGCAACAACTGCATCATTATCATGGCTATAAGGCGTAGGAGGACTTGCTCCTCCGAGCTCCATCATATAGGCTGTATGGTTTGTGTGCCCGTCTATTGCTTCTTCATTGGCAATGTGGCTCGCTTGGCACTTAGCTTGTTGCCTTGGTCCACTCTTTTTAGAGAAAGGCAGGTGTCTGAGAGAATCAGGTCCCTGAAGGACTTCGGTCTCCATTTGTATGAAATTGGCGGTCGCAGCTTGATTGTTTGTTAACACGCCAGGGGACAACGATATTTCTCCCACCTTGTATTGTTTCTCGACCCAATCCTTGAAGATGCAATAGTCATCAATAATGTGTCCCAGCATTCGGTGGTACGGGCAAAAGTTGGGATGATCAGTCCTGTTCGCTTCACTTAGCCTTTTTGGTTCCGGTAGCCGCAAGCCATTCTTCAGAGCATCTTTGAAAATTTTGTAGACCTTGTCCCTTCGGAAAGAGTAGACCTTATTTGGTCTTTCCTCCAAAGTTGGCTCTCGAGATTTGTTAGTCTTTGCTCCGCCCGCTCTCTGCTTATCCAAAGAATCGGTGTTGTTGCAGCTTTCGCTTTTTCGGTTGTCGTCCCTCCGATGTCTCGGTCTGTTTGTGAATTGGAGATTCTGAGTGGACTCGGGCTTTGAGCGTTCCAACATTTGAACTTTCTTGGTCAGCTCTTGGAATGTTTTGAGGCCTGCGGTGCATAGGAAAGGTTTCATCCAGTCGTTCAGATTTTCTATAAGAAGACTGACGGATTGGTCTTGCTCCAACGGTGGTTCGCATTTGATAGAGAGATTGGGCCATCGGACTATAAAATCCATGTTGCTTTCGTTGTTCTTTGGCTCGGTCCTTACAAGGTCAGCAATGGTGATTTTATCGCTGACACTCATGAACCTTTGCTTGAACATGGATTCGATTTGAGCGAACGTCGTGATCGAGTCATCCGGTATGCTTGCATACCAATCGAAAGCAACATCAGTCAAACTATTGACAAACTGGCAGAGAAAGAGCGCATCATTGCCCCCAGTGTTCACACATGATGCTTTAAATTGGGCATGTGCCGATTCTCATTTCCCGTCCCATCGAACCTTTCAAATTTGGGGACGACATAGCCAGTAGGAAACTCCACAAGATCGTACCGAGCAGGGTATGGTCTCCCGCTGCTACTGACCTCTTTTTGCTCTCCGGCTTCGGCTACCAATGTTTTGACTTTGTTGGCAACCAAATCCATGTTTGATCTTGAGTTAGCGGGTTGCTGTCATCGGTAGCCGAGACATTTCCTGAGATAGGATGCGACTGACTTTCGTGCGGTCCGCCCACCTTTGGATTTGAGGGAATAGGCGTCGGCTGTCTCGGGACACCGTTTCCCGGTTCATGAGCAGAGCCTTGCACCTGATTGGGTGGCCGAGAGGCAAGTCGGGCCGTGAGCGGCAAGACGACATTCGTCAAGTCGTCAATTTTGGAGTAAAGTTTGGCCATCTCCTTATCTTTTTTTTGAGCTGCTTTCGGAGCTCTTGGAGAAGTTGCTGCTCTGCGTTCTTGGGACGGAAGATTGACTCATCTTCCCTTTCCAAGCCTGACTCCTCATGATCTGAGGGCTCTCCCTGCTTATCAGTCTCACTGGATAGGTCTTGATTACCTTCCAGAGAAGGCTGGTCTTAGAATGTGGCAGCCATATTCACACCAGATTGAATTTGAGATGTAGTGGCCCCATCCTTACTTTTTCTACGAAGGTTGTCGCTGGGACGCATGCCCACCATGTAGACGGTGTGGATAACACATTCAGTCATTCTTTCATCACTGGCAGCTGGTTTCGCGGAGCGGTCTGGGCTTTGGAAATTCATAAATTTTAACATGGCCAGAGCCATAGCCCTTTTGTTGGCTCTGTATCTGAGCCGCTTCTGCTTCAGCTTCTCTGCCTTGAGCGCTTGGCAAGCTTCTGCTCTTTGGGAAGCCGCCATAGGCTTTGTGATGGGGAGGCTTGTGTAGGGTTCCTAGGCACCCTAATGAGGTCTCACAAGGCATCAACCATGCCAATTTCAAATTTTAACGGTGCCGAGAAACCCTAATACGGATCGTTGGCTAGAAATCTAGGCGAAAAAGAAACTAGTTAACAACTTAACTAAAGTTTAAACGGAAATACAACCTTTGTAGATCCGATGCTCCACCTCCATAGCTCCGCAACGAAGTCCCCTCGCTGTCCAAATGAATTCCCGGGCTCTAGCGTCGGCTTCGTCGGAGAAATGGCGAGCTAGGTCGTCGATGTCCATGCCGAAGATGATCTACGTCGAGGCATCGCTAGATCAAGCTCTAACTTCACCAAGTCAAGAAAACTTGTGAAAGAAACACACTCTACTACTTGGCAAGAGATAGAGGATGAAGAAATAGGAAGTGGGTTCACTTTAGAATTGGATTTCTCACTCATTTGCTCAAGTTGCCATTGATGTAGCAAGGTTTCTTCATGAAGAAGAAGAAGAGGAAGAAGATGATAGAATATCATAAGTATTTTCCAAAAAGGAAAATAAATGAATACTTATCATTTAGCAACCATAGTTTGGTGTAGAGAATAAACCATGGTTAGAATGAAGGGTTAGGGTTAAGCATCAAGACAAAATGGTCACAAGGTCAAAGCTTCATGAAGCTTCAATGTACAAACAAAGAAAGCAACCATTTTCTCTTTATGCATAATATTTTCCAATAAGAATAAATAAATAAATAAATAAGTAAAACATAACCCTAACCAATATACAACCATGGTTTAATCTTCACACAAACCCTAGTGAGCATGTATCATCAAACATGATACAATCAAGTACACAAAAAGTATATCACATATACAATGTGCACATCCGAGCGAGAAAATCCATTTAAAGTGAACCAATACTAGTTAATGCAAAGTAATATATCAAATATATAATTATACATTAAATCATTAAATCAACACTTGATTCAATGATCCGGTCATGTCGAACATAACCGACTAGTATACAATGTATCGACTTATCGAATCAACGCTTGAATCGATAACTAGGTTATATCGCATACAACCATTCGACACATTCATCGCGAGAATAGAATACGGTATCACATACACGTATTATTCTCGGTCCCGCACATATCTCATATGCGCTCCTATTTCGTTTCGCTTGAGCCAGGAAACCTCTGTGTAGGACTCTAAAGACTCGTCAATACGCCGGCAGCAGGTGATGATCATATCAAACACCCACAAGCCGCAAGCGGTCTGCTAAACGTAACGGCCACCCGGGTATTGAGCGATCAGAAGATCGACGAGCAAGCCCGCTCACACTCCTGTGAATCCAACCAGTAACACTTACCGTACAGTCCGGTCTGATCGTCTGATATGTCGCATATCTCGCCTAGGGGTGGTAAACGTGAGACCCCAATAGCTCGATAAGTCGTGTCGATATGAGGTCTATAACAGTTCGAGAAACTACTGGTAACACTTACCAGTAAATCTCAGCAACCCTGGCCAGGGATTTCCGGTTATAGCCAATCGGACACAGCGCAACATCAACTCTCTATACCGGGAGAGACGAATCCCCTCCTATCGCTCATTGCCTCCATGTGACTCGGGACTGTACCCAAAAACCACAGTTTTGCACGCCCTCTTGGATGTGGTAAGATGGAAATCAAAGCACAGTGGGAACCACACAAGACTCTATGACGATCTCGGGTCAACAGACTACTATGTACCAGTGTCACCAGAGAATTGCCATCTGACGTAAGGTATAATACCATCTGGGAGTTCTCGGCGAGTCCGTCCAGTGTACCCAGTCTGGACTGAGCACCCGTATATCATCTCTGATGTCAAACACCGATGGATATGGGATCATCCATCGCCCATCTGTATGGGTCGAGAAGGTACACGCTAGTCTAATCTGGTATATCGATGCCCCGTCTCGATACACCCACGACTAGGGACTTTGAAGGATGTACTTATGGACTACCATGTCCCCACTAGTATGATCCGCATCATAGTCCAGGTAGTCAAGTACACATCCTAAGGGCTTTACCAACATGTAATAGAGAGACAATCAGTATACACGTTGAGGTAAAGAGCAACCAGATAGCATACTATCATGTCGAGCAAGAAAGTCCTCCCTATATATGTCCCAGCATCCACTACAATATACATCCAATGTACAGTAATGGCCTCTAGGGCATACATATAACTAACAATCTCCCACTTGCACTAGGGCCTTCTGTAGCAGTGGTTGTAGTATCTCATACTCAACCATCCCATAAAGGTCTCTCTTTGGGAATAGGCCTTCGTGAGTGGATCCGCTGTGTTTATCCTCTGAGTCTACTCTCCAAACCTCGATCACCCTGGAGATCAACCATCTCCATGATCTGGTGACACTGCCTTAGAATAAGTCTGGATCACTGATGGGACCGGCGTTCCTCGGCATAAGCCATAACTCCATTGTCACACACAATGGGAGGAACATAGTTCATCTCATGAACCAATATACACCCAAACAGCCTCTTTGGTAGCATCTTAAGTAGCGATGTAACCAGCCTTTATTGTCTAGTATGTCACGGTATCTAGCTTGGAACTCTTCCAACATACAGTCCCTTTACTGAGGGTAAAGACAATGCCGGCGACTGACATTCAGTCGTCTTTATCACCCTGGAACACTTCCAGTGATTTTCCCCAGGATCAATTGATACCATCTCACTACAACTAGTGAGAATCCTAACATCCAATCAGATCTATCTCATAGATCCAAAACCCAGGATTTAGGAGGTATCATATTGATCCTATATGGAGAATCATTGTGATAAGCGGAGATTGATCGAGCGTAGCATAAGAAACTCCTTTCTTATCAAGAGTATGTCATCCACGTACTCTACGAGGATCACTACCATACTCCCTACTACCTTTTTGTTTATACAAGGTTCATCTACCATTTTGATGATGTCAAACTCTTTGACAAATCCATCAAAACAGATGTTCCAACTCCGCGATGCCTGCTTTAATCCTATAAAGCATCTTGCACACGTTTCCGCTGCTCCCACTGTCTACGAAGCCCTCTAGCTGTGTACTTATAGACGCACTCTTCTAAAACATCATTTAGAAAAGCAGTCATGACACCCAACCACCAGATATCGTAGTCATGGTATGTAGTCGTGACAAGTAGGATCTGGATGGACTTAAGCATAGCTACTTGAAAAGGTTTCATCATTATCCACACCTGGTCAATGATGCAAACTTTTAACAAGTCTAGCTTTGAAAGTCTCAACTTTTCCATCTACACCAAGTAATCTTCTCAAGATATACTTGCTCCTGATGGGGATTTAACCCTTCAGATATAGCAACTAAAGTCCATACTTTGTTGGTGTATAAGGATTCCATCTCAGATCGATAAACATCCAGCCATTCTTACAGAGTCCCACTCTTGATGGCCAGCTCGAAACTAGTTGGGTCATCATCTCATGATGCAATCCTCACTCCCACTGTCATAGAGAAACCGAAGTATCTCTCAGGTGGGTCAGGAACCCTACTAGATCGGCGGAGAGGCTGAGGTTCGTTGGTATCTACTGAATCCTTTGGTTCTACCAAATCATCAGCTGCAGTTTGTATGGCTGGAACCTTTCCAGTTCTACATAACAGACTTTGCCTCGAGCTTGTCCAGATTTTGCTTTTAGACATAGGCCGGACAACCCCAAATCTTAACTGGCTTAAGACATGGGCTCTTCCCATACCATATCTCATATGGAGTGGTAGGCAACTGATTTGATTCGAACTCTATTCATTAGGTATGCAGCTTCTCAAGTACATAACTCCCAAAAGGAAATAGGTAACTCAGTAGTACTCATCATAGAGTACACCATATCAAATAGGGTGTATCTGCTCCGCTCCGATATACCATCGTGCTATGGTGTATACAGAGGAGTAATGCTGAGAGAGAATCTCATTCTCCTTTAGAATAGTCCAGGAATTCCATGCACAAGTATTCTCCTCCTTGATCACATCATAGGACATAATACTTATACCCGTATTTTGGTTCTCTACTTCTAACTTATATTCTGTGAATATCTCAAAAGGTTCGGACTTGTGTTTCAACAGGAACATAGGTCTGAATCCCGAAAGATTATCAGAGAATGTAATGAAGTATAAAGAACCAGTCCTGGTATTTGTAGATAGGAGACCTTACATACATCATCATGTATCAGTCCCAAGAGTTCAATAACTCTTTCTCTGTTTCCAATAAACAGAGCTGGTGTCATTATATCTTTGTGACATGACTGGCAAGTTTCACAAGATGTAAATTCAAACTGATTTAAATATGCATCTAAAATGTAACTTCAGCCAGTCGGGTCGCATTGATATGACCTAGTCTACAATACCTTAAGAAGAATTCGTTCATTTCTGAACTCTTCCTCTTATGTGTGATCCGTATACTAAGAACTGTAGTTTGATTTAGAACATCAATGCTTTTAGATAACGTGCCTGAACCGATCAACTTTTGATATAGGAAATGTTCAAAACATTATCCAACTATACAAAATTTTATCATTTCTTTACTAATAAAGAGATAGATATGATTTTGTATATCAGGTTCGGTATCTAATAACATTCGTTCAGAATCAATGTATTTGGAATACAGGATGACAGTGACCAACAGACTTGGTTGCAACACTTGCCCCGTTTTCTACCTCATGAAACTTATCACCCGTTCTCAGTTTTTTACCTTTCTGTAGCCCTATGTAACAGATTACATATCTGGGATCCTGATCTGGTATCACATACCCAGGATGTAGAGGATACAGAGAAACAGTTCTTTGTAACGAACACACCCGAAGATGATGCATCAGCATGCACTCTCTTCGTTTGGGCGGCACGGGAATTCTGGCAATCCCCAATTTCCTGCTCTGTCTTATAACAATTATAAGTTGGAGCGGGACCAACGTTCCCCAGCTCAGTATAACAAGCGGGTTCGGTCAATATTCCGTATTATTATCTTGATTAAGGCATGATATGGTCGCTACCAGCAGAGGGAGAGAAGAAAACACTCAGCGTGCGCTCTTGCAAGAATAGATTGGTTATTATTTTATCTAATCAGGATGGCTCCCACTGCTTTTTATCAAATCTTCCTTCAAACCCTAAAAGGAAAGACTAGCCGGGATTAATTACGCACTACAAGTTCGCCAATCTTTCAGCCAGGCCAGTGTCGATACTTTGAGGGAGGTCCCCCGTGCTTTCGCACGAACCTAATTAATGTAAACGTCGTTTTCCCAGAGGCGTAACCCCGTTGACACCTTTCTAGACACCTACTTGATCGGCTAATTGTAATATATAAAACTCTCCCAGGAGTAACTCTTACTCGCAGCGGGTATCGGGATCCAACTATCTCATAGAAGGTATGCAATCTCATTACAAATTTCAACACTTGAAATTCCCGATAATATTTTGCCCCTAGCAGCTATATGACCTTAACATAGTCAACAAATCATAAGTGCTAGTCAAGTTCAACCCGTCATTTCCCGATTGAATTAAACCCACCCGCACGACCCTTAACATAGTCAACAAAGTCGCACGACTACCCTAATCCAATCACATCATATGCTTATGCAGATAAGCACTAATTAGCTACCGCACACTACGCCTTAACATAGTCAACAAACGTAGCACGAATACTAACTAGGACTTATCTGAAATGACGGAGGGCTACGACAGGTTTTTCTGAAAACCTATTGCGTAATGAACTTGATATCGTTGTAGAATCAAATGATTTTAAAAATGGAGTGCTTTTGAGGGTTTCCTAGTTTTGCTAAAGGAGTCACTCCCGGTGAAGGGATCGTCGGTCCTTTCCTCGCCGAATGAGGTGCGGGATATATCACATATATCACTGTGCAAAGCAGAACTCTTAAAAGCAATCAAAAAGACAAACCGAGTGTGTAGCATCTGCCAGTTATTGCTAAAGGAGTCACTCCCGGTGAAGGGATCTCGGTCCTTTCCTTATCGAATAAGGTGCAGGATATATCATATATACCTCTGTGCAAAGCAAGAACTGTAGCTACCTGTTTTATTTTGAAATTCGATTCTACAACATCTTAGGTTTCTTTTATTTCATTAATCTCATTAATGAAGTCCCATCATTTAAGTACCTAAACATCACAGATAAATACGACGTACACTTATGCCATCCGCATTCGCCTCGATGTCCCCTCGTGCGCCGTTAGGTCAGGTAACTAACGGCATGGCGGGGCAGGGCTAGCACGGGTGTAAAACATAAGTAACATCTATATAATATATCATATATACTATATACAGTATCTATCACAGAACATATCACATGATCACATCACAGATATCGCAGCAGAAGAAACATATGAAATATTGGATATACTAGGACGTCCGTGTTTTCAATATGAGCCAGTATAAAACACGGATTCCACGGTCGTGATGAATAGCCAAACCCACACCCCTAGACCCCTACGAGAGCTGCAAGCAACCCTATAAATTCTAGAGTTAGGAGACCCGGACTCGACTCCTCGAGTTGGTCTCCCACTGGACTCCAGAACCCGGTTACTTGTGCTCCCCTCCTTGGGTCTATCCTAGTGCGGAAAAGTAAATAATATACAAAAGGTGACATCTTCCGCAACCTGGAAGTGCCCCAATAAAAGAATATTACATACAAGTTTTTACATGAATGAAAATAAAAAACACTCATCTCACATAAAAACCCCCTGGCTATTCAAACACGATGATCCAATATAACATATCCAGCAACACATAACAACACATGTCATCAACGTAAGTAAATATGCGCATCCCAATTGTCGTTGACATACAGCAACGAAACCGGCGATATCACATATTATACTTACGGTCACAGAAAAGAAAGTGTAAAACTACAACAGTTGGAATCCGCAACCTGCATAGACATCGCATGCCTAATCAAATGAATTACTTAGACATCGCATGCCTAACAATTATAAACCCCGCATTTTAGTCTCAAAATCGAAAACACTTTTCAATACCAAGTCGGGCAATTCAACAAGATTCCCGACATCCTGATCGAATGCTCGTCGCAAACTTCAGTAGACGGCTGCACCCCCGATACCGTCGACGAAGTGCACCAAGGCGGAACACCGCTACCGCGAGCACCCGGACGAATGCTTTCGGCGACGGGGTTCTCCTACAGTCACTTGGTCGGGGCTATGGAGTGAGGCTGTCTATTAAGTTTACCCGGCGAGTATCCGCGTACGCTACGTGATTGCGACGGACTTTTGATCGCATCAAAATTCCATAGCAACCGATCAAGTGAGACTAAATTGCTATGTTTATAACATTCATTCAGTTATCTCATAACTACTTATGAATTCCAATTATTGTATCCCATTCCAGATAAATAGAAAATGTTAAACTTTCCGATCGAACAGTCAAACACCCAAGTTTACCCGAAACAGATCAACACATGAAATAAGTCTAACAACATTCAGTTCGTGCCTCAGTACCAACGGTCCAGCCGTAGAAGGGTCAAGCCAACGCCTCAATGTGGCACGCCGTACTGCCCCAAACCCGAAGGTTCAAAGGGCAGTTCAAGACGGTCACATAATCGAGTTAAGGTTTGTTGTCTTCTAGAGTGACCATCGCGTTACTTGCACAACTTAGAACGTCGTTAAACTGCGGAAAAATCCAACACTTGGAAATTTCCCGACAGGGGAAAAATTGGGTATTTATATCCGGTCGAACTTTTTAACATATTCTAAAATTTATCCGGAAAGCCACATAGACAAAATCTGATACTCCGATCGAAACACCGAATCCCCAAAACAATCCCAGAAAATCCAAATCTTGGAAAAATATTAAAAATTCCCAAAAAACTCAGCATTAAAGATTCCACGGTCGTGATGAATAGCCAAACCCACACCCCTAGACCCCTACGAGAGCGGTAAGCAACCCTACCAATTCTAGAGTTAGGAGACCCGGACTCGACTCCTCGAGTTGGTCTCCCACTGGACTCCAGAACCCGGTTACTTGTGCTCCCCTCCTTGGGTCTATCCTAGTGCGGAAAAGTAAATAATATACAAAAGGTGACATCTTCCGCAACCTGGAAGTGCCCCAATAAAAGAATATTACATACAAGTTTTTACATGAATGAAAATGAAAAACACTCATCTCACATAAAAACCCCCTGGCTATTCAAACACGATGATCCAATATAACATATCCAGCAACACATAACAACACATGTCATCAACGTAAGTAAATATGCGCATCCCAATTGTCGTTGACATACAGCAACGAAACCGGCGATATCACATATTATACTTACGGTCACAGAAAAGAAAGTGTAAAACTACAACAGTTGGAATCCGCAACCTGCATAGACATCGCATGCCTAATCAAATGAATTACTTAGACATCGCATGCCTAACAATTATAAACCCCGCATTTTAGTCTCAAAATCGAAAACACTTTTCAATACCAAGTCGGGCAATTCAACAAGATTCCCGACATCCTGATCGAATGCTCGTCGCAAACTTCAGTAGACGGCTGCACCCCCGATACCGTCGACGAAGTGCACCAAGGCGGAACACCGCTACCGCGAGCACCCGGACGAATGCTTTCGGCGACGGGGTTCTCCTACAGTCACTTGGTCGGGGCTATGGAGTGAGGCTGTCTATTAAGTTTACCCGGCGAGTATCCGCGTACGCTACGTGATTGCGACGGACTTTTGATCGCATCAAAATTCCGTAGCAACCGATCAAGTGAGACTAAATTGCTATGTTTATAACATTCATTCAGTTATCTCATAACTACTTGTGAATTCCAATTATTGTATCCCATTCCAGATAAATAGAAAATGTTAAACTTTCCGATCGAACAGTCAAACACCCAAGTTTCCCCGAAACAGATTAACACATGAAATAAGTCTAACAACATTCAGTTCGTGCCTCAGTACCAACGGTCCAGCCGTAGAAGGGTCAAGCCAACGCCTCAATGTGGCACGCCGTACTGCCCCAAACCCGAAGGTTCAAAGGGCAGTTCAAGACGGTCACATAATCGAGTTAAGGTTTGTTGTCTTCTAGAGTGACCATCGCGTTACTTGCACTACTTAGAACGTCGTTAAACTGCGGAAAAATCCAACACTTGGAAATTTCCTGACAGGGGAAAAATTGGGTATTTATATCCGGTCGAACTTTTTAACATATTCTAAAATTTATCCGGAAAGCCACATAGACAAAATCTGATACTCCGATCGAAACACCGAATTCCCAAAACAACCCCAGAAAATCCAAATCTTGGAAAAATATTAAAAATTCCCAGAAAACTCAGCATTAAAGATTCTACGGTCGTGATGAATAGCCAAACCCACACCCCTAGACCCCTACGAGAGCGGCAAGCAACCCTACCAATTCTAGAGTTAGGAGACTCGGACTCGACTCCTCGAGTTGGTCTCCCACTGGACTCCAGAACCCGGTTACTTGTGCTCCCCTCCTTGGGTCTATCCTAGTGCGGAAAAGTAAATAATATACAAAAGGTGACATCTTCCGCAACCTGGAAGTGCCCTAATAAAAGAATATTACATACAAGTTTTTACATGAATGAAAATGAAAAACACTCATCTCACATAAAAACCCCCTGGCTTTCAAACACGATGATCCAATATAACATATCCAGCAACACATAACAACACATGTCATCAACGTAAGTAAATATGCGCATCCCAATTGTCGTTGACATATAGCAACGAAACCGGCGATATCACATATTATACTTACGGTCACAGAAAAGAAAGTGTAAAACTACAACAGTTGGAATCCGCAACCTGCATAGACATCGCATGCCTAATCAAATGAATTACTTAGACATCGCATGCCTAACAATTATAAACCCCGCATTTTAGTCTCAAAATCGAAAACACTTTTCAATACCAAGTCGGGCAATTCAACAAGATTCCCGACATCCTGATCGAATGCTCGTCGCAAACTTCAGTAGACGGCTGCACCCCCGATACCGTCGACGAAGTGCACCAAGGCGGAACACCGCTACCGCGAGCACCCGGATGGATGCTTTCGGCGACGGGGTTCTCCTACAGTCACTTGGTCGGGGCTATGGAGTGAGGCTGTCTATTAAGTTTACCCGGCGAGTATCCGCGTACGCTACGTGATTGCGACGGACTTTTGATCGCATCAAAATTCCGTAGCAACCGATCAAGTGAGACTAAATTGCTATGTTTATAACATTCATTCAGTTATCTCATAACTACTTGTGAATTCCAATTATTGTATCCCATTCCAGATAAATAGAAAATGTTAAACTTTCCGATCGAACAGTCAAACACCCAAGTTTTCCCGAAACAGATCAACACATGAAATAAGTCTAACAACATTCAGTTCGTGCTTCAGTACCAACGGTCCAGCCGTAGAAGGGTCAAGCCAACGCCTCAATGTGGCACGCCGTACTGCCCCAAACCCGAAGGTTCAAAGGGCAGTTCAAGACGGTCACATAATCGAGTTAAGGTTTGTTGTCTTCTAGAGGGACCATCGCGTTACTTGCACTACTTAGAACGTCGTTAAACTGCGGAAAAATCCAACACTTGGAAATTTCCCGACAGGGGAAAAATTGGGTATTTATATCCGGTCGAACTTTTTAACATATTCTAAAATTTATCTGGAAAGCCACATAGACAAAATCTGATACTCCGATCGAAACACCGAATCCCCAAAACAACCCCAGAAAATCCAAATCTTGGAAAAATATTAAAAATTCCCAGAAAACTCAGCATTAAAATTCCAGAGTTACTGTGCAAACAGTACTACGAGAAAGGACAAAAGTGGCGCGGAACCGCCGCATTAGCCAACTAATGCCGTGGTTCCGCCGCACTGTAGCAGGTTCACACAAAAATTTTTGCATCGTAATTCTCAGTTTTTCCTGCTGAATTTTTTAAGAATTTTTAATCTGGAAAAAACCCAGTTTTTAGAAAAAGTCCAGAGAGCATGTTTCGGGTTCGGATTTTGGTTCGATCGGACTTCAAACTGCGTCTACGCATCGCCTAAGGCTCTAGCTAGGCTATGATACCACTGTAGGGTTCCTAGGCACCCTAATGAGGTCTCACAAGGTATCAACCATGCCAATTTCAAATTTTAACGGTGCCGAGAAACCCTAATACGGATCGTTGGCTAGAAATCTAGGCGAAAAAGAAACTAGTTAACAACTTAACTAAAGTTTAAACGGAAATACAACCTTTGTAGATCCGGTGCTCCACCTCCATAGCTCCGCAACGAAGTCCCCTCGCTGTCCAAATGAATTCCCGGGCTCTAGCGTCGGCTTCGTCGGAGAAATGGCGAGCTAGGTCGTCGATGTCCATGCCGAAGATGATCTACGTCGAGGCATCGCTAGATCAAGCTCAAACTTCACCAAGTCAAGAAAACTTGTGAAGGAAACACACTCTATTACTTGGCAAGAGGTAGAGGATGAAGAAATAGGAAGTGGGTTCACTTTAGAATTGGATTTCTCACTCATTTGCTCAAGTTGCCATTGATGTAGCAAGGTTTCTTCATGAAGAAGAAGAGGAGGAAGAAGATGATAGAATATCATAAGTATTTTCCAAAAAGGAAAATAAATGAATACTTATCATTTAGCAACCATAGTTTGGTGTAGAGAATAAACCATGGTTAGAATGAAGGGTTAGGGTTAAGCATCAAGACAAAATGGTCACAAGGTCAAAGCTTCATGAAGCTTAAATGTACAAACAAAGAAAGCCACCATTTTCTCTTTATGCATAATATTTTTCAATAAGAATAAATAAATAAATAAATAAGTAAAACATAACCCTAACCAATATACAACCATGGTTTAATCTTTACACAAACCCTAGTGAGCATGTATCATCAAACATGATACAATCAAGTACACAAAAAGTATATCACATATACAATGTGCACATCCGAGCGAGAAAATCCATTTAAAGTGAACCAATACTAGTTAATGCAAAGTAATATATCAAATATATAATTATACATTAAATCATTAAATCAACACTTGATTCAATGATCCGGTCATGTCGAACATAACCGACTAGTATACAATGTATCGACTTATCGAATCAACGCTTGAATCGATAACTAGGTTATATCGCATACAACCATTCGACACATTCATCGCGAGAATAGAATACGGTATCACATACACGTATTATTCTCGGTCCCGCACATATCTCATATGCGCTCCTATTTCGTTTCGCTTGAGCCAGGAAACCTCTGTGTAGGACTCTAAAGACTCGTCAATACGCCGGCAGCAGGTGATGATCATATCAAACACCCACAAGCCGCAAGCGGTCTGCTAAATGTAACGGCCACCCGGGTATTGAGCGATCAGAAGATCGACGAGCAAGCCCGCTCACACTCCTGTGAATCCAACCAGTAACACTTACCGTACAGTCCGGTCTGATCGTCTGATATGTCGCATATCTCGCCTAGGGGTGGTAAACGTGAGACCCCAATAGCTCGATAAGTCGTGTCGATATGAGGTCTATAACAGTTCGAGAAACTACTGGTAACACTTACCAGTAAATCTCAGCAACCCTGGCCAGGGATTTCCGGTTATATCCAATCGGACACAGCGCAACATCAACTCTCTATACCGGGAGAGACGAATCCCCTCCTATCACTCATTGCCTCCATGTGACTCGGGATTGTACCCAAAAACCACCGTTTTGCATGCCCTCTTGGACGTGGTAAGATGGAAATCAAAGCACAGTGGGAACCACACAAGACTCTATGACGATCTCGGGTCAACAGACTACTATGTACCAGTGTCACCAGAGAACTGCCATCTGACGTAAGGTATAATACCATCTGGGAGTTCTCGGCGAGTCCGTCCAGTGTACCCAGTCTGGACTGAGCACCCGTATATCATCTCTGATGTCAAACACCGATGGATATGGGATCATCCATCGCCCATCTGTATGGGTCGAGAAGGTACACGCTAGTCTACTCTGGTATATCGATGCCCCGTCTCGATACACCCACGACTAGGGACTTTGAAGGATGTACTTATGGACTACCATGTCCCCACTAGTATGATCCGCATCATAGTCCAGGTAGTCAAGTACACATCCTAAGGGCTTTACCAACATGTAATAGAGAGACAATCAGTATACACGTTGAGGTAAAGAGCAACCAGATAGCATACTATCATGTCGAGCAAGAAAGTCCTCCCTATATATGTCCCAGTATCCACTACAATATACATCCAATGTACAGTACTGGCCTCTAGGGCATACATATAACTAATAGCTTGAGTAGACATCTGCCCGCGTGTCCGTCGAAGGTATCGCCTGGGCTTGCCCACGATGTCTGGCAACTTCTTTTGTTCTGACGGCTTTACCCCCAGCTGGAGCCATGGAGAGCCATTTGAACACCGACTCACGTTTAGGTTGGGGCGCCTTCGAGATCACCATATTTGGCCTTTGCCTTTCGAGGCCAGTTTGTCGGTTACCGGAGTTTGAGGTGCAGGGATGGCATTAGCCGAGACAAACAGAATAGACCCAAATTGTAGCAGCGGTTCTTCCCACTGTCGTCCGAGATTTGCCAGGAGGACCGTCCTGGTGTCTATCTTCATCATGTAGGAGACGGGAGCTAAGTTCATCTTTGGAGACATTGTTAAAAATTGATTGCTTGAAAACCTGCATGAAAAAGCATTATTTTAGTATAAATATAGATATGTATATTGATTGAGTTTGTATGGATATTTAACCCGAAATATGGGAGGAGAGAAACGTCCCACCGGTCGTGCCAGAATCTGTAGGGTATTTTTCGTCACCCCATTGAGATAGGAATACGTATGCTTGTTAGGCACATTACAGATTCCCCCTAGCTAAGGTAGGCGGGGGTTTATTGATTGTGGGGATCCGAATCTCCGGCAGCCGCGGACTAAGCTGCCGTTAATTACCCCTTGGCTTTTGGAGCGAGAGAACCTTCGATTGACGGGTTAAACAGGTCATCCGAACTCAACGTGCAGTGTGCGTATGTTTTGAAAGGGTTTTGGATATATTGGGGGCCCCGTACAGTTTTTACGGTGGTCCCGCTACCCGGAAAGGGGGCTGGGGGTCAAGGAGGCTAGCAGCCCCTTTGTGGGGTGCGGGGCAGCGCCCCGTTAGAAATTTTTTTCTAACAAGGACAGTGTCATGGAGTATGCGTGTGTGTGTGTGTGTATACATACATACATACATATATACATATATACATATATATATAAGGAAAAGACATCCACAGGATGCGTGGGCCAGCGCCCCACGTGCCAGGCACACGGGCGCTGTACGCCAGAGCGCCAGCGCCCCACGTGCCAGGCACGCGGGCGCTGTGCGCCAGAGCGCGCTGTACGCTAGAGCGCCAGCGCCCCACGTGCCTGGCACGCGGGCGCTGTGCGCCAGAGCGCCAGCGCCCCACGTGCCTGGCACGCGGGCGCTGTGCGCAAGAGCGCCAGCGCCCCACGTGCCTGGCGCCAGAGCGCCAGCGCCCCACGTGCCTGGCACGCGGGCGCTGTGCGCCAGAGCGCCAGCGCCCCACGTGCCTGGCACGCGGACGCTAAACGTCAGTAGCAAAAGAGACTTGGTTCCTGCGCTGGGAGCTGTGCTCCTGATTTAACTTATGGAGTTGAACTCCTAAGATATTTTTGGAGCTGATGAAAGGGGCTCCTCCTTTGAGCCCTGGATCTTCCCCAAAGTGGGATTTTTGGATATGGGTCTTCTTTCTCCTCTTCTGTCGGTTGGATCTTGAAGAACAAGAGTATGATATTTTAAAAATCTCTTATTTTTGAGATCTGATGGAAGGTCTGAGTTCCCCTTTGTTGATTTTGTGGTGAAAAACTATTTAGTTTTGGAAAAAGAAGAGTAAAACTCTTGATTTAATTCAAAATAAAGAAGAAGTTTAGAACCTTGAGAAAGGAGAAAGAGACATAAAAACCCTAGAGTTTTTAGAGAATGAAAAGTGTCTTAGATATTTTCATCATGTTGCCTCTTATAGGCTTACACATTTACACATAGCCCTTTGGGGTTTACAAAATGGTATTTTGCCCATCCCATATCTCATGTGCTATTTCTTTTTGCATATAAGCCATGGGCTTTACAAAATTTTGGCTTTATGCCCATTTTGCTTACATTCATGCACAAAAAATTACATCAAAATTATTTGTTACATGATTTTTATTTTGGCATGGGGAGGCCGGCCGCGGGGCTCGACTTGGGCGTGGGCCCACTTGCTTGGGCTTGGGCCCGCTTACCTGGAGTTGACCATGACTTTGACTCGGTCAATCGGGATGCAAATTTTGACCCCAATAGACCCTTCGACGATCAAGTTAGGCGGGGTATTTTGGCAGAGTAATGGCCTAGTGGAGTAAAAAATGGCTTACCTCGATCGTTTGAAAGAGGGGTTTATATAGCGGTAGCAAAGGGCAGGCGGGAGCAAGAATCACGCCGGCCGTTACGCCTCAGGCATCACGCCGGCGTGATAGGCGGGATCCCGCATTAATGACGAGACATGCTCGTTAATGGGAGATCGTGATGGCGTGGAACGCGGGATCGTGGGCGGTAGATATCTCGCGCATGGCGAGATTTGCGGAGCGTGGCGTAGGCGCCTGCGATCAGCGTTGTGGATCGGTCTGGGTGAGACCGAGGAAGATAAGTGTTCCCCGCCGAAAGACGCGGACGAAGACGCGGAGGACGTCTTGCCTGAATTCCGGGGCAGATACTAATTGGTGCTATCCGTCCACCTCTCCGAAGATTCCAAGTTGATTTATGGCACCATGTATTGAAGGTTTAAACGGATGCGGCCGATATAGCAGACTTCGTCAGATTCCCCCTCGTTGATGAGGGGTTTTGGATTGTGGGGATGCTCTTCCCTGCAGGCACAAGCCCCTGCAGTTAATTACGCTACCGCATCGCGGTAACAACTTTCTCCTTCTCTACATGGTCATTTCGTGTCGTGGGTGTTTGTTTTGTTTTTGGTTGCCCGTGGATTGTATACGGAGACTAATTTATGTTGTCGCTCGTAGGACGTGGATTAGTCCAAATCCGTATTTTCTTAGATTTGGGTTTTGGTTTTGGTTTAAGGATACGTTAGTCTCATTTGAGATTAAGATCAACTTAAATGTTTGTTAAGGATACGTTAGTCCAATTTTAGACTAAGATCGACTTAACGGGATCATTTAGATCCAACAAGAGAGCATTTGGGCCCTATTGTTAAGTTTAGGGACATTGCGGTCAGTTGCCAGTTTAAGGACATGGTGGTCTAAAGTTAAGGACATCATAGTCCGTGGGTTTAAGGGGACCCCACAGTCCGAGATTAAGGATATCATAGTCCGCGGCTTTAAAGGGACCCCCCAGCCCGAGGTTAAGGACATCATAGTCTATGAGTTTAAGGACCCCACAGTCCACAATTTAAAGACGTCATAGTCTATAAAGTTTAAGGACATCATAGTCCATGGGTTTAAGGACCCCACAGTCCGTAGTTTAAAGACGTCATAGTCTATAAAGTTTAAGGACATCATAGTCCATGGGCTTATGGACCCCACAGTCCGTAAAGTGTTTGGTTGTCGGGACCCGTCACCTTTCTGAAGACATTGAAGGATTACAACGACATATATCAAAGGGGTTCAGAGATGTACCCTTGAACCAATGTTGGTTAGGAGGTCTATAGTCCAATTTGGGACTAAGGTCTGTTAAAAGGTTTATGAGCATATGGGCTCAGTTGATATGAGTTGAGGACTTATGGCCAATCTTAGGCTAAATCCAATAAATGTTTAACATTTTTATTCTAGCTATTGAGCCTTTATTTGGGCTTGGCCCTTCTGAAATTTTTTTTTTGTATTGAATGCAGAACATTTATCAGAACAATTTATGTTCTGTTGGCGTGACACGTGGCGCGCCAGGCGCTTTGCGCCAGTTAAAGAGCGCAGTGCGCTTCTGCCAAGTAGCGCACATGTGAAGGACACGTGTCGCGCTTGGCGCTAAGCGCCAGATGATGGGCGCATTGCTCCAGTTTGTGAGCGCTGAGCGCTAATTTATGAGCTCGTTGCGCTTTCAATTTAGTGGCGTACACGTGAGTGACATGTGGTGCGCTTGGCGCTGAGCGCCAGCCCATGAGCGCGGTGCGCTATTTCAGAAGCGCAAAGCGCAAATTGCATACGTGGTTGACCCGTGGTGCATTTTGGTGCTGAGCACCGGTCCAGAGAGCGCAGAAGCGCTGTTCAAGAGCGCAAGGCGCATTTCAGTAGCGCAAAGCGCATTTGATCAATTTTTATGATCTGTGAACAAATTTATGTTCTTTTAAAAGAGATTTTGTCTCAAGATTCAAGAACAACGGTTCTTATTTTTGAAAAGGCTTTGCCTTTATAGATCAATAATCTATGTGAAAAATATGTTCTTTTTTTATTATGCGATGAGATCTTTTGATCTTTTTTATGAAAGACCTTGGTCTTTGTAGATCTGTGATCTTTTAAGAAGATAATTCTTCTTTTTATGAGATGATTTCATCTCCGTGTTTATCATTCATCATCTTTATCTTGAAGAAATAATCTTCTTTCAAGAGCTTGCTCTCTTTCTTTGAATTTTTCAAAGTTTAGGGTTTTTTTTTCTATATATCAGACTTGAAGTCTTGGGGCCTTTATATAGGGCAAGTTGATTTGTTGAATCAGTTAAAGAGATCTTTCTCTGATTGATTTGGGGATGTTTCCCCACCATTGGATTTTTGATCCTAGGGCTTCTGTTTTACAGAAGGTAATCTTCTTGTTTTTAACAAGATTGAGAAAATCTTTCCATAACAGAATTTAATTCTGATTAATTAATGATTTATCATTACTATTAGATCTTTTGTTCTAACGGTGGGGAATTTTTAATTCCAGCACTGGCGCATCCGTGATTTGCACGTGGTGCGCTGCTCAGGGCGCAGCGCATTTTGCGCTAGCGCACCCGTGTTCGACATGTGGCGCACGGCGCGCCCAGCGCTAGCGCACATATGGTGTACTGCCTAGGGCGCTGCGCACCTGGCGCTAGCGCATCCGTGTTTGATACGTGGCGCGTAGCGCGCCTAGCGCTGGATCTGAAGCGTTGCTTCAATTTTTGAAATTCAAATTTCAAACAGAGGTTTGCTCTAATTGGGGGAAACAAATGCCCCCTACCGTTGCGCTCACGTGGCCCACACGTGAGTGCAGCGGTGGCAGCATCTGCACCCTTTGATCAACTCAGAAATTGAAGAGGCGTTTCAATACCTATAAATAGTACCTTTGGTCTCTTAGATGATTTTCATTTTCTTCTTTGAGAACTTTTATTCAGAGCATTGCTCTTTAGTTTAAGAACTTTTCAAAAGTAAAAACTCTGTCAAAACTTAGGTAAAGTTTAAAACTTTTAATAAACTAAGGTTTTACCCATTAACAGAGCCTTGCTCTTCATAAATCTTTGATCTAAAGAAAACCCTTTTAGGGTTTCATTAATAGAGCTTTACTCTCTTCAAATCATGAACCCATAGATCTAAGGAGATCTTTTCTTGGGGCTTCTTAGCCCAAGAACAGAGCTTTGCACTTTTGAATCATGTTGATTTGTTAATCTTTAATGAAGAACTCTTAAGAGTTTTATCCATGGATATCAAATTCATTAAAAGCTTTGCTTTTAGGGTTCCTGATGGGTTACTTCATCTTCTTCGCAGAGCATGGCTCTTAGCATTCTCGGGAAATTTCTTTAAATTCTTCTCATAATTGACTTTGACAGGTGTCACTTCTGTCTGCAGATCATTGCTCTCGAGGAGTTTAACTCCTAGACCCGAGGGGTCGCTTATTCAATGAGATTCCCTTTTTTTAGGATTTCTCGCAAATTCAAATTTGTTAGGTGTCATAATTAGAATTTGTTTTCTCCATGGGGATATCATGAGTCATTTAAATCCCTGTGCCTGTTTTTCCTCATTACTAGTCTTTTAATGATGTTTCTTTTCAGGCACTATGGCTGTTCATTTATATAGTCTGAACGAGTTTATCTCTTATGAGGATATTCGCGTACAGAGCCGTTGCCAGAACCAAGAGTTTACAGATGTCCAATGTGCGGAGATTATGGCTCGTTTGTATGCACACAACGGCCGACTGCTTCCTCGTCGCTCTGCTCTCTTGAAAATCGTAGTGGGGGCAATTTGGGGAGCACTTCCCGGGTTTTACGAAGCCATGCCGCTGAATGCGCTGGATGATGCCGAAAATAAGGTGCATTCGGTATACCTGTCTGGCTTGATCTCAAAGAAGCATCGAGATAACCTCATTGATATTCTGCATCAAACTTTCCAACAGACGACGATAATCGTTTCTTATCAAAGGGAGGAGGACATTGGCGAGGATCTCAACACTCGTGAGCGCGAGAGGATACACACGAGAATGGTCAGAAAGGCCAGAAAGATTCTAGACAGCCATACTTTCGAATTCCTTAATCCATGCCCTGGATATGAGGTTTTACCATTGTAATCATTTTGATGATGTTTTCGTTTACTTCTTTCATGATTGTAAGAACTTTTCGAAGTATGAATGGCAAATTTCTCATTTCAACGTGTTTATTTTATGTACTAAATCTTTTGCACATGCATGAACAGGTATGCTTTGAATGCTTAATCGAATGCGAATTAAATGTTCTCCTTGTCGCTTTCTTTTCTTTTGTTTATTGCCAGCATGTCATTTTAGTAAGCGTAGCCAGCATATGATAGAGTGAGCATCTTGTTTTGGCTTCTTCGAGGGATAGTGATGGCTTAGGAAGCAGGTTCAGATATGCTACCTAAGACTTTTCAACTTCATGAGCCGTGAGGTTCTTATGAAGACTTTTCTCCCTACAAGTCGAGAGGATCTCGTAGGTGTATTTTTTCCTTAGGAATCATGAGGATTCCTAAGAGTGTTTTCTCTTGAGAGTCGTAAGGATCTCACAAGAGAATTTTCCCTCTTACAAGTCGAGAGGACTCGTAAGTGGTTATTTCCCTCCTTGTCGAGATTCGACTTTGGAGAGTGTGGCCCGTGAATAGTATGCAAGAGTCCATTTTGGACCGACTTGCAGGGCCCCAGTGCTTAGGAAACCGGTTCTTATCCCCATTGCCTAAGGCTTTTCCCTACGAGTCGAGACGAATCGAGAAGTTCTCGCAAAGACATTAATTTCCTCACGAGTCGAGACGAATCGAGCAGTTCTCGCAAGAATATCCTAACGTCACAGTTAACTTTTGCTCTTTACGACAGAGGTCCGTTAGGGTCTGTGGTACTAGGGTTTTGTTCGTCGTACCGTCGCGTTGGCTGATATATTTCTCGATAGGCAATCTTGCTGTTCGAGTAGCCTTGCGACTGTAGTGTCTCTGATCCCTTTGGGGGCTGAGCAAGACGTTTTCAAGCAATCCTCCTAGGCAGTTTGACCGACGGAAAAGCAAGCGTTAGGAATTTTGCCATGCCGCTTTTTACTTGAGGTTAGGCTCATTTTGGAGAGCCCCGATGAGTCATAACCACTCCGCGCTGGTGTGGGATGATCTCCGATAGTCTTTCAGGTTTTATGTGAGTTGCCATCAAGACCCTGAAGCTAGGAATTTGGCCTTCACTTAATTTGCTGGCATTGCGTCTGCTGTATCAAGACGAATGTCGCGGTTGTCTCTAGCTTGTTGGTGAACCGTTGAGGTTTGGAACTAGGGATTTTGCCGTGGCTCCGTTGTTTGATTGTCGCGTCTGAATCCTGCTCGAGGAAAACTGCTGTGGTGACATCTTGTCTGCTGTATCGAGACGAACGTCGAGGTGGTGACCACTCCGCGCTGGTGTGGGATGATCTCCGATAGTCTTTCAGGTTTTATATGAGTTGCCGTCAAGACCCTAAAGCTAGGAATTTGGCCTTTGCTTCGTTTGCTGGCATTGCGTCTGCTGTATCGAAACGAATTCCGCGGTTTTCTCTAGGTTGTTGGTGAACCGTCGAGGCTTGGAACTAGGGATTTTGCCGTGGTTCCGTTTTGTGATGTTGCGTCCGAGTCCTGCTGGAGGAAAACTGCTGTGGTGACATCTCGTCTGCTGTATCAAGACGAGCGTCGAGGTGGTGACCTCTCCGCGCTGGTGTCGGATGATCTCCGATAGTCTTTAAGGTTTTATATGAGTTGCCGTCAAGACCCTGAGGCTAGGAATTTGGCCTTTACTTCGTTTGCTGGCATTGCGTCTGCTGTATCGAGACGAATGTCGCGGTTGTCTTTAGGTTGTTGGTGAACCGTCGAGATTTGGAACTAGGGATTTTTCCGTGGCTCCGTTTGGTGTCGCATCTACATCTTGTTGGAGGAAGAACACTGGGGTGACATCACGTCTACTGTATCGAGACGGGCGTCGAGGTGGTCTCTAGGTTGTTGGTGAACCGTCGAGATTTGGAACTAAGGAATTTGCCGTGGCTCCGTTGTTTTGACCATGAGATCTTTCGTTGACGTTGCGTCTGCATCCTGCTGGACTGCGAAGGAACGCCGTTGTTGACATTGCATCTGGTGTAACGAGACAAATGCCGAGGTGGAGCTGGGATTTTGCCGTCACTCCGCTTTATTTCGACCATGAGGTCTTTCGTTGACATTGCATCTGCATCCTGCTGGACTGCGAAGGAACGCCGTTGTTCCCGCCAAAAATTTCTGCACAAAAGAGCCCAAGGCATCAAATGGCAACGATACGCTTAAGAAAATGTGAACCTGTATTTTCCGGCCTGTATTTTGACAAACTCCTGAATGAGAAATAGCTAAATTGTGATGGTATTGAAAGTATCTCGAAAAAACCTTCGATTTGATATATTATGGGCCTCATAATTCATCCGGGATCAAAAGTTATGAGCAAATGTCTATGCACATGTGATCTAAGGAAGAAGATACGAACCAGTATTTTCCGAGCTATATTTTGACAAACTCCAGAATGAGAAATAGCTAAATTCTGATGGTATTGAAAGCATCTCAAAAAAACCTTCGATTTGATATATTATGGGCCTCATAATTCATCCGGGATCAAAAGTTATGAGCAAATGTCTATGCACATGTGATCTAAGGAAGAAAATGCGAACCAGTATTTTCTGAGCTGTATTTTGACAAACTCCGGAATGAGAAACAGCTAAATTTTGATGATATCGAAAGTATCTCCAAAAATCCTTCGATTTGATATATTATGGGCCTCATAATTCATCCGAGATCAAAAGTTATGAGCAAATGTGCTATGCACGTGTAATCTAAAGTAATGCTTTACTACATGGGAAATGCATTTTTAGTCCCACATCAGGAAAAGGAGAGATGGCTTCTCTACCACTCCCATATATATAAGAGGGGATACCTCTTAGAAAGGGTAGAGTTCAATCCTCAAAGAATTCAATACTCAAAGGAGCTTAGTTCTCCATAGGAGCTTAGTTCTCTGAGATAGGAGCATGCTCCTCCCTATAATGCGCATATGCGCAAGCGCCATGTGCGCTACTTTGCAACGCACGTGTGCCCGCCATGCGCGCACCACGTGCAACGCACGTGCACACCAAATGAGAACATTTAATAATATTAAAAGGAGCTCAGTTCTCCATAGAAGCTTAGTTCTCCATATATAGAAGCCTGCTTCTCCCCATAATGCGCCATGTGCGCTACGTACAACGCACATGTGTCCGCCACGCGCGCACCACGTGTAACGCACGTGCCCACCACATGAGAATATTCAATAATATTAAAAGGAGCTTAGTTCTCCATATATAGAAGCCTGCTTCTCCCCATAATGCGCATATGCGCAAGCGCCACGCGTGCTACGTGCAACGCACGTGTGCCCGCCACGCGCGCACCACGTGCAACGCACGTGCGCACCACATGAGAATATTCAATAATATTAAAAGGAGCTTATTTCTCCATATATAGAAGCCTGCTTCTCTCCATAATGCGCATATGTGCAAGCACCATGTGCGCTATGTGCAACGCACGTGTGCCCGCTATGCGCGCACCACGTGCAACGCAGGTGCGCACACATGAGAATATTCAAAGGAGACTCGTTCTCCATAGGAGCTTGCTCCCCCCCATAATGTGCATATGCGCAAGCTCCATATGTGCTACGTGCAAATATGAGCGCCCAACACGTGCGACGCACGTGCGCCCAATACGTGCGACGCACGTGCGCGAACGCAAAGAAACCTTTTTCAGCAGCGAGAAGCTTAAGCTCCAGCCTGTTCTTCCCCCCTGATGAGTGAGACATGGTTCAAAGGGTACATCCCTCCACACCTTCGATATTTGGTACTGTAATCTCTCAGTGTCGTCGGAGAGGTGGTAGGTCCCCAACGACTAATGATCCTTTTTTTCTAAAATAAAAAAAGTGAAGAAGAAAGAATAGAGAGAATACAGAGGAAGAGAGAGAAAAACCCTCAAAAGAAGAGTTTTCTTCATACTCAAGGTAAAAAAAAGAACTATATTCTTCAAAAACAGAGATGAAAACATCTCATAAAAGGAAGAATTCTCTTCTAAAAAGATCATAGATCTAAAAACAAAAAAGACCAAGATCTTTGACGATAAGAAAAAAAAAATCAAAAGATCTAATTATAAAAATAATAAGAAGTATTTTTACTTCGTCCACAGATCTTTGATCTATAAAGGAAGAGCCTTTTATTAAGAACAAGAACTTTGGTTCTTGAATCTTGAGGCAAGGCCTCCTTTGAAGAACAAAAAACTTGTTCTTTGATCTTAAATTTGATCTGATGCACTTTGCGCTATTGGAAAGTGCTTTGCACTCATAAACCGCGCCTTCCTTGGACTGGCGCACATGCTAAAACCTTCCACGTGTCAATCACAGACACGATCCGCGCTTTGCGCTCCTGAAAACAGAGCACTGCGCTCTTGGGTTGGCGCTCAGCGCTAAGCGCGCCACGTGTCGTTCACTGGCGTACCCATGAACCAGCGCAGCGCGCTCATGAATTAAAAGTGCAGCGCGCTAACAAACTAGCGCTAAGCGCGACACGTGTCACCCTCATGAGCGCTAGCGCAATGCGTTCTTTAATTGGCGCAAAGCGCCTGATGCACCACGTGGTGCACTGTCAGGATACCACTTTGTTCCTGATAAATGCTATGCATTATTAAAAGGGCAGAGCCCAAACAAATGCCTAACAGGCAGAACATAAATAAAATGTTAAACTTTTTTAACTGGACTTAGCCCAATTCTGGCCATAAGTCCTCAATTTAAATTGAACTGAGCTCATCTGCTCCTCCAATCAATTTACATCCGGTTCGAGGGTACATCTCTTTACTCCTCTGATATCTGTCGTTGTAATCCTTCAACGTCATCAGAGGTGACGGGTCCCGACAACCACACATTGCTACGGACTGTGAGGTCCTTAAACTCATGGACTATGATGTCCTTAACCTCGACCGTGATGTCTTAAAACTAACGTCGGACTGTGGAGTCCTTAAACCCATGGACTATGATGTCCTTAACCTTGACCGTGATGTCTTAAAACTAACACCGGACTATGAAGTCCTTAAACTCACGGACTATGATGTCTTTAACCTTGACCGCGATGTCTTAAAACTAACAATGGACCGTAATGTCCTTAAACTAATTATTGACCGCAATGTCACTAAACTAAGCAACAGAGCCCAATTGCTCTTTTGTTGGATCTAAACGATCCCGTTAAGTTGATCTTAGTCTAGAATTAGACTAACGTGTCCTTAACAAACGTTTAAGTTGATCTTAGCCTTAAATAAGGCTAACGTATCCTTAAACATAACCCCCAAACCCAAATCTAAGAAAGATACGGATTTGGACTAGTCCACGCCCTACGGGCGACAACATAACTTAGTCTCCGTATACAATCCACGGACAACTAAACACAAAACAAACACCCACGACACGAAGTGACCATCTGGAGAAGGAGAAAGTTGTTACCGTAATGCGGTAGCGTAATTAACTGCAGGGGCTTGCGCCTGCAGGGAAGAGCGTCCCCATAATAAAAAAACCCTCAAACGAGGGGGAATCTGACGAAGTTTGCTATATCGGCCGAATCCGTTTAAACCTTCGATACATGGTGCCATAAATCAACTTGGCATCTTCGGAGAGGTGGACGAATAGCACCAATTAGCATCTGCCCCCAGATTCAGGCAAGACGTCAGTTTTCCCGGCTTCCGGCGGTAAACAGCCGTTGTCGACATTGCGTCTGGTGTAACGAGATGAGTGCTGCGGTGGAGCTGGGATTTGCCGTCACTCCGCTTTGTTTCGACCATGAAATCTTTTGTTGACGTTGCATCTGCCTCCTGCTGGACTGCGAAGGAACACCGTTGTTGACATTGCGTCTGGTGTAACGAGACGAATGCTGCGATGGAGCTGGGATTTTGCCGTCACTCCGCTTTGTTTCGGCCATGAGGTCTTTTGTTGACATTGCATCTTCCTGCAAAGACACTGATTTTCCTGCGGGTCGGCGCGAATCGAGATGTTCTCATCAAGGACACCGATTTTCCTGAATCGAGGTTTTTTGCCAAGGACACTGATTTCCTCGGAGTTGAAACGAATCAAGGTATTCCTGCAAAGACGCTGATTTCTCTGTGGGTCGATGCGAATCGAGATGCTCTCGTCAAGGACGCTGATTTCCCTGATTCGAGGAGGTCTGCGGGTCGATGCAAATCGAGATGGTCTCGTCAAGGACGCTGATTTTCCTGAATCGAGGAGGTTACCAAGGACACTGATTTCCCTGAGGTTGGTTGACTTATTTTCGAGACGGAGCGTTGATCCGGCGGGGAGGTCATTGGTTGACTTGTTTTCTGAGACGGAGTGTTGATCCGGCGGGGAGGTCCTTGGTTGACATATTCCCGAGACGGGGTCATGTAGATGACGTATTTCCGCGAGGGTCATGTGGATGACGTACTTCCGAAACGGGGTCACGTGGATAACGTATTTCCGCGATGGGGTCATTTGGATGACGTATTTCCGCGACGGGGTCATGTGGATGACGTATTTCCGTGACGGGGTCATGTAGATGACGTTGCGTCTGTTGTAATAAGACGAATATCGAAGCGGTCTCCAGGTTGTCTGGGAACCATCGAGATTTGGAGTAGGGGCTTCGCCGTAGCTCCAAGGTTGATTGCAGCGTTTGAATCCTGCTGGAACGGGGAGGAACGTTGTTGATGATCTCTAGGATATCCTTGAACCGTCGAGATTTAGCTTCGTTTTCTGATGGAGCCTGGGGAGGGAAGGTGTGATTCCTTCTTTGTTTGCGTCCCTTGATTGCATATAGGGATTGATGTGATATCACCTGTAGGGCATAAAGTTTCATTTCAGTTTATCATTTTTTTTATTCTTTCCGCGATGCTCTATCATTTCAGCTTTTATATAGCGAAGGTCGCGATTGCCCAATCATTTCGGCTATTTTTCGCAGTGCCCAATTATTTCGGCTATTTATTTTATTTTTACTCGCTGCTTTTTATTGCAAGTTGCCCAATCATTTCGGCTATTTTGCATGCATACATTTTTACTTGCTGATTTTGTTTGCAAGTTGCCCCATCATTTCGGCTATTTCGTATGCACGTGTGGCTCGCTAGCTTCTTTGCTGCAAGCTTGGAGTTAGATACCGATTTCGGCATCAGCACCGCTACAACTGGGATATTGTCAGGAGCGAATAATCATTTGCCTCTATCGATGTCGAACAAAGCTGGCTTAGGAACAGGGTTAGGATCCTGTCGACTAAGGCTTTTGACTTCATGAGCTGTAAGGGTCTCATAAAGGTATTTCTCCCTACAAGTCGTGCGGATCTCGTAAGTGCGTTTTCTCTTTAGGAGTCGTGAGGACCCCTAAGTGTATGGCTTCTCGTAAGTCATAATGATCTTACAAGAGTATTTTCTCCTTATAAGTCAAGAGGACTTACAAGGGTTGTTCACCGTGCAAACATATCCCTAGTCACGGATGAGACTTTGTTAGGGAAATGTTTATTCGCGCCCGTGAATTGTATACAAGGGTCAGCATTGAGCCACTTGTAGGGCAAAATCGGAGGTTGTGGTGGCCGCTTAAGAACAGGTTCAGATCCCTGTAACTTAAGACTTTTGAATCTTATGAGCCGTGAGGGTCCCATAAGAGGGTTCTCCTTACGAGTCGTGAGGATCTTGCAAGTGTAATTTCTCCTTAGGAATCGTGGGGATCCCTAAGTGTGTTGCTCCCTTGTGAGTCGTAAGGATCTCACGCAGGTGGTTTCTCTTTACAGGGTCGAGAGGACCTTGCAAGTGTCTTTTTAACGAGATTGCGCCCTTTCGGGTTTTCACAAAACTTGCCGGTAGCCCTGCTGTTTTTACTCACGGAGCCCTCTCGGGTTTTCATCCGTGCCCTTTTCGCTTATGGACATATCGTTTTTTTACCACGTCAGTCTGAGGATGCCGCTGGTTGGCAGTAGTTTAACGACGTTTCGGTCATAAGTCAACGTACGATTATGCAGCTAGATTTTTCCGCAAATCTTCACATGTTTTGTATCGGAGGTGGATTCCTTGAAGAGAGGGCTGAGGGCAATTTCTCCGTCGGAGTCGCTTCCAAAGGTGATAACTTGCGATCCCTTGGTGTCGGCTATGTGACAGTTACCAGTAGCTCTTTAGCGCTCATCTGTCATGCTTTTCTGTTCCCGACGAGCCTTGAGCTTCACTTGTTGAACGTGTCGTCGATGGGCAACATATCCCTGCCACCAGTTTTTAAAGGCTATGCACTCCTCGGTAGGGTGTGCAATCCTCTGATGGTATATGCAGAAGTTAGGATGTATGTCCGCTTTATCAAGACGTATATTGCCAGGGGAATTTCCTTTGAAAGAGAGCAACTTCATTCCTATTGCCAGGGCCCTAGCGAATCGTTTCCTTACTTTAAGCTTGCTTTTGCTGGCGATAGGGATGCTTTGCTCCAGTTGGGGTATCTCGACCTTTTCCTCCAGTTGTCGGCATTTAGCTTTTTCGAATATAGCCAGTTCACGCTCTTGATTGGCTTTACTTTTCTGACGGGCTTCGTTCAGTAGCAAGTCGATCATCTCGTCAGACGGTTCCAAGGGTTTTGGCCTCGATCCTGCCCCCAGCTCTTTTATGTTGTCTTCTATCGCCGAGTGCGTTTCTTCATTAGTTAATGCCGAATGAGAGAGATCATGTGGCAACTTACCACATAGTCCTCAGATTCTTTTGACGAGTCATCCCTGTCGTTATTGTCGTTATCTCCATTCTCAAGGATATTGTTGAGAAATTCTTGGAGTGTGACCGGGGTCCGCGCCTTCTAGTTATATTCTTCCAGAACGTCAATCTGTTTTTGCAGGTCTGTGCGCTTGTTATCAAGCTTCACGGGCTTTTGGGTCTTCTTCTTCTTCTTCGAAGACTTTGACGGCTGGGTGCGAGGGCTTTGACTATCACCACCAATTTTTGTAGTTGGGCACGGTTTCAGCATTCCCTCGACGATCTCGGGTTCCAGTGGATTTTTCCACCTGATTGCCGGGCACGTTTGGAGATCCTTCAGCATTCTTTTCGTCTTTGCCGAAAGAACAACTTCCCATGGGGCTTCCCTTATGAATGAGCACGATGCCCCCGGCACGTCCACTTTTTTAGGGGCGTGAGGTTGTAACGGGTTCACCTTCCATAATACTAGCGGGTTCACCTGTCCGGTGTACTCATAACCTAATGAGCACCTGTATACATCTTAGGTGAACCAACTGACACCAATGGCTTGTGAGACCGGCCACCGCCCCTCGTCGGGATCTCGACTGTATACACTAGTCTACTAATGGAGTATCGATGCCCAGTCTTGAAACTCCCACGACTAGGGACCTTTTAAGGATGTGCTTATAGACCCTGGCTCCCACGTATATGATCGCCATCATACTGCTGCTCGTCAAGCAAGAATTCTAAGGGCTCTATCAACGTGTAATAGTGACCTGTAAGGTCACCTGAAGCAGTACACGATGATAAAGATAAACCAGATAGCATACTATCATCTTGAGTAAGACTGTCCTACAGGCATAGGTCCTCCCTCAATCATTACAATCACGTGCCTGTGATCCAATAATTGACTCTAAGGCCACTATATCCAACAATCTCTCACTTGCACTCAAGGCTAATTATTGCGATGTCGCATACTCACAGCCCGTGTGATACCGAACACCCAACTCCTCTACTAATCAGTCTCACAAAGCCCGTTTGCGAAACTATTGCATTCGAGGAATAGCCTCAGTGAGTGGATCCGCCCTGATGTTTCTTTCGATGTCTCTCTTTATCTCAAGTTTGCGGAGAAAACCATCTCCCGAAATGAGCAATACCTGTCTTAGAATATGTCTGGATATCTGATGGGACCTAGTTTATAAATGAACTCCAAATCCAAACTTCTTAGACTGTATCGTCAACTGAACTTAATCAGTATCCGCTTGGACCACCTGTCCAAAATACTGCCCCTTGTCAGAGGGAAAACTATAACTCTGACAGCCACTCTGTTATCCAGGTCACTTTAGAAGCCTGGAATGATAATCATCCCCGGAAAGAGGCTGCCGTTATCATATCCCTAGAGCATCCACTTACGTTCTAAAACTGCTTCCGAATGTCTCTCCAGGATAGGATTAATATCAACTTAATGCATCTCGTGCAAAAACAATACCTAGTGTGGTACTTGACATCTCATGATTGACTCAATCGCCTAAGCGAGTGATCTGCCAATCATGCACATCCCTCTCCCCTTTAGTCTGTAAGACACCTTTAGAGAGGGTGACTCCATCACCTGCCGGTACACTACCGTGCCAGGAATCGTCCATTCTAAATACCTTTAGAATGCTGTCTAAGTACCCAGATTGGGAAACTACCCAAATCTAGATCTAAAACTATAGATCTAGTAACCAGAATGCCTGATATAATATCCAATTCCTATGTGGAAAAACCACTGTGTGACGACCAAAGTATAACCGATCGTAGTATAGGAATTTCACTTCCCACTCTGTGTATGTTATCCAAATACCAGGACATCACACCCTACTACCTTCTTACCAGATCCATCCCCTATTCTGATGAAGTCAAACTTATGACTGTCACATCAGAAATAGATGATCTATCTCCGCTATATCTGCTTTAGTCCATAAATAGATATAAACCACTTGTCCACCAATGCTTCCGCTGCTCCCACTGACTGCGACAACCCTCTGGCAGAATCATATACACGTACACTTCTAAAGCTAGTTTAGAACTACGCTATACTCATCCTCCTGCCGGGTTTCATAGCCTGGAACAACAACAATGGCAAGTCTGGGTAAACAAGAATCTCCCTGTCACCGTCCTTGAGGCTACCGGAGTACCTCTCGGGTGCCTGAGGTTACCCACCATATCTGCGGAGTGGTCAATGGAATGTCAAACCAGATTGAATCTTTAGGTTCTTATCAAATTTTCAGTAATCATTTGCGGTTCTGGAATCACTTCCAGTTCTACCATACTCCCACTACCGTTTTCTGAAAAAAATCCATTTTACTAAAACTGTAGCGAGTCAAGAACAATATCACTATTGATCTTCCAGATGGTAGAAAGTCAACCCTCGTCATAGTCCGGATCAACCCACAAACAGCCATTACAGAAACGTGCCTTGAGTTATCCAGAGTCTGGTTTTAAGTATAAGCCAGACAACTCCCCGTATCTTAACAATGTTAAGATATGAACTGTTCTATATCCAATACAGAAACAGAGGCACCGATTTAATTGGAACCAGATTCAAATCATGCAGCTGTTTCCAGTGCATGTCAACTAAATGGAAAGAGGCCGATCAACATTACTCAACTTAGGAGTGCTTAATTATGAGTAACCTGAAAAAGAAGCAAGTTCTCTTAATCATTACTATCAACTGAATACCATACACAAGTATCTACATCTTCGATCACCTTGAAAAATCCTGATACTTGCAACACCTGGTTCTCTACCTTATTCATATACCTATAACTTCTCAAAACTTAGACCTTGCATTTGTACGAAACACATGTCTAAGAACTAGAGAAGTCACAAGTAAACAGAATATAGTACGAGTACCAACCCCTCAGTCCTCATGGACACTGGACAACATACAATACTCTGTATAAGTCCCCTGAGTCTAATAACTCATTCCCTGTATGTCGTAGGTTGAAAACTGTACTTATGGTTAAGAAGAATTACACCGATGTTTAATGCTCCTTACCTAACCATCCACTGATATAGGTAAATATCATGGACATAATTCCAAAAAGTTATATCTCACTTTATAAAAATAAACGTACAGATATATCAATTTAAAATTGGTGCATTATAACGGATATTCAAAACTAAATATATGCCGTCCGGTAAACAACCCAGGTGATTTCCTCAAATATCACCAATTAAAACGAATCCCGATATAATGAGGATGATCACCCAATTCCCAATAACTTACTCCCACTCATCATTTGTAAAACCATACAGATGAGCGAATCAAACCTGGTAAATACATACCCTGGAGTAAGGACTAATTGGGAAATCAGTTTTCTTTTAACAATACACAGTGAAACTGAAACATGTAAATGTTTCGAAGGGGTATCCGGCTATTCCTAGTAATGCCTCTTCTATTATCAGATTCACAACTTTAACCGTATATTTCTTCCTCATCTCTCCAAATCCTTTTATATGTCTTTAGTCAATACCTTCTGCACACCTCTTTAGGCTAAATGGTTTTCTTCCTTCCCTACCGTTCGGCACTGTTCCCCTTCGAACGGCGGCCTGGACTTAGGACGTCCGTGCCTGACGTTCGGGGCAGATGCTATTTGGTTTTATCCGTTTATCTCTCCGAAGATACCAAGTTGATTTATGGCACCGTGTATCGGAGGTTTAGAAGGATGCGGCCGATGTAGCAGACTTCGTCAGATTCCCCCTCAGGATGAGGGGTTTTTGATTATGGGGACGCTCTTCCCTGCAGGCGCAAGCCCCTGCAGTTAATTACGCTACCGCATCGCGGTAACAACTTTCTCCTTCTCCAGAATTTCACTTCGTGTCGTGTGTGTTCATTTTGTTTGTGGTTGCCCGTGGATTGTATACGGAGACTGAGTAATGCCGTCGCCCGTAGGACGTGGATTAGTCCAAATCCGTATTTACTTAGATTTGGGTTTGGTGTTTTTAGTTTAAGGATACATTAGTCGCGTTGCGACTAAGATCAACTCAAACATTCGTCAAGCATACGTTAGTCCTGTTTTGGACTAAGATCAACCTGACGTGGTGATTCATTTAATCTATGGCCGTCGGGACTCATCACCTCTCTAACATCGTTGAAGGATTACAACGATAGGTGTCAGAGGAGCTCAGAGATGTACCCTTGAACCAAAGCTGATCGAGGGTTTTATAGTCCATTTAAATGTTTAAGGATACGTTAGCCGTGTTTGGGGCTAAGATCAACTTAAACGGGATCGTTTAGATCCGGCAAAAGGGCAATTGGCTCTATTGTTCCAGTTTAGGGACGTAGTGGTCCATTATTAGTTTAGGGACGTCTCGGTCCGATACCAGTTTAGGGACGTAGTGGTCCATTATTAGTTTAGGGACGTTTCGGTCCGATATTAGTTTAGGGACGTCTCGGTCCATCATTAGTTTAGGGACATCTCGGTCCAATATTAGTTTAAGGACGTCTCGGTCCGATATTAGTTTAAGGACGTCTCGGTCCATTATTAGTTTAAGGACGTTTCGGTCCACGAGTTTAAGGACCCCGCAGTCCATAGCGATGTGTGGTTGTTGGGACCCGTCACCTCTTTGACGTCGTTGAGGAATTACAACGATGGATGTCAAAGGAGTTCGGAGATGTACCCTCGAACCGGTTGTGAATTGATTCAGGAGAGCCATTTTGCTCAATCAATTTGATTTAAGGACTTATGGCCCACGATTGGGTTAAGTCCAATTTTTATTTATTTTGGGCTTTGCTCAAATAGAATATTAATTCAAATAGGGCTCTGCCCTTTTATTGCTTTGCAATTTGATTTGGGCCAGGCCCTTTAAATAATGCATTGCATTTGTGCAGAGCATCAAGAATCTTTTAGATTCAAGAACAAAAGTGCAGAGCACTTTTGATCTAAATTTAGATCAAAGGAAAACAAGTTTCTCTCTTGTTTTTCCTTTTCTCAGAGAACCAAGGGTTCATAACAAGTGCAAGGCACTATTTTTATTTATTTATTTTTATTTTATTTATTTGTTCATTGAAGATTAATGATTTTTAGATCAATGATCTGTACTTCAGAGATTTTTCTCTTTTAAAAGGTTTTACCTTTTTTTTTTGTTCTTCCAAAGTTCTTCAAGAATTCTCTGTGTTTTCTTTCTGATGTTGATGATGATCAAATGAGGTCTGGGGTCCTTTTTATAGTGCTCAGAAATTAGTTAAATTTGTTCAATAAATCTTCTCCTGAGTGATTTGGGGAATTTTCTCCACCGTTGGATCTTTGATCCAAAGGCTCCTGCCTTATACAAGAAAATCTTCTTGTTTTAACAAGATTTATTCTGTTTTGCGCAACTCTCCCAGTGAGTGACATGTGTCGCGCAGTGAAACGCTTGCGCAACAGCGCTTGCGCAACAGCGCTTGCGCAACTGCGCAGACACGTGTCGCGCAGTGAGGCACTTGCGCAGTGCGCTTGCGCAGCTGCGCAGACACGTGTCGCGCAGCCATGCGCTCACGCAGTTGTGCTTGCGCAGCTGCACAGACACGTGTCGCGCAGCCGTGCGCTCGCGCAGTTGAACGTTGCTTATGTTTTTTAAAGAGCCTTGCTCTGATTGGACGTTCCGCCTTGGGCGTTGTGCTGCCGTGTCAACTTCTGACACGTGGCGCGTTGCGCGCAGCGCACGGGAACTGAAGCGTTGCTTCAAAATTTGAATTTTCAAAATTTAAGCAGAGCCTTGCTCTGATTGGGGGAACAAATGCCCCCCCACCGTTGCGCTCACGTGGCGCGCACGTGAGTGCAGCGGTGGCAAGACCCCGACCGTTGGATCATTGAGATCAGGTGAAGAGACGCAGGCGTCTATAAATAGGACCCTTGGTCCTTAAAATTTTTTTTACCGTTTCAAGAACTTTGATTCAGAGTCTTGCTCTTGCTTAAAAACTCTTAGAGCCTTGCTCTTGCTTCTTCCCAAGAACTTTGAAGTTCAGAACTTAGAATCACTCTTAGGTAAAAATTTAAATTAATTTAAATTAATTTTAATTAATAGAGCCTTGCTCTTATAGATCTTTGATCTAAAGAAAACCCCTTTGGGGTTTCTTCAACAGAGCCTTGCTCTCATAGATCTTTGATCTAAAGAAGACCCCTTTGGGGTTTCATCCACAGAGCCTTGCTCTCAAAAATTTACAGAGATCTTGTTCGTGGGTTTTAACCCATGAACAGAGCCCTGCTCATAGATCAAATAGAGAACTCCTAAAAGTTTTCATGGATCTTTAAGATCCCAAAAATTTTAATTCTTAGGAGTTATAATTTTTCATTACTACTACAGAGCTAGGCTCTTTTTTTTAAGAAGTTTTATTCCTTTGAGACCAGAGTTTGACAAATGTCACTCTGTGACAGAGCTTTGCTCTAAAAAGAGGAGATTTTCTCCTTATCTCTAGGGATTCCCCCCCCAATAGGGATATTCTTTTGGGGGTCTTTTTCATTGACTGACAGTCTCATCCAATGATGGGACTGTCTTATCAAATGATGCGCCGTCATCTAGATTTTGTGGGTCCTTCTTTTTGTCCCCTACCCATTACATCATAGTGTTGAGTAAGATTTCAAAGTGCCAAGTGTCAGAACACTAACGGTTATTTTTATCTTTCTACAGGAAACATGTCTGAAGATTTGTCTTTCCCTTTCGTTCGCTCAGAAGGAGGGTTCCCACATTCGCCAGTGGACCGGGTGGTGTTTGCTCTGATCAAAGATCACGATCCCGAATGCAAGAGACTTCACTTATGGGGAAGGTGGTACAGCCAGATTATCCAAGGCCGTCGCAGCTTTAGCTCCGCCTCACCCTCCGAGCCCATAGTTACGATCCCTTATGCGGACAAGCCCCCGGTGGAGTATGCCGTGGAGGTTAAAAATTGGAATGCTGACGACCTCCTTCAGCCTGCAATCGGTGCCATTCCGGTGCAGCCGCCGCCGGCTATAGATATTTTGGGGAGGCGAATCTGTCAGGGTGAAGCACGCCCTTGGGGACAGGCTTACAATATTGGATTGACTCCGCGACCGCTTGCCGGATATCTGCCATGGGCCCGTTACATTTTGGCGACGAAGAGGGCTCTCCTGACGACGATTGGCTTATACTCAGCTGTCTACGTCTCGCTTTTCGAGTATCCCTCTCCTCCGACGTGGTGGATAAAGGCCTTCATCGAACAATGGAATATCCCTACCCATACCTTCTTGACAGCGGATAGGGAAGTCTCCATCTCTCTGGAGGAGTTTGCTGAGATTTCACTTCTGCCAATGCGGGGAGAACACTACGAGGAGCTGCTTCCTCCAGACGAGTATGTCTTCGCCACCAAGCAGCTTGTATTTGACTTAACTCCGGAAAATGCTATTCAGCATCAACACCCGGGATTGGTGAAGGTGTTGGAGATTTATGAGGAACTCCATTTGGAATCGGGCGACCGGGGCGTCAGTTTCACGGATTTCATTGCTCGTTTTATCCGCCCGGAGTTCTTATCAGAGCAGGGCGAGAAGTTCGCTCAGCTTGCTGACCCCTTTGGTTTCGGCTTGGACCGCCGACCTTCATTGGAAAATGACCAGCGGGATTTTTATTTCCCGGGCACTGCCAGCGTCCCTTTCTCAGAGATCGCCGTTCCTGGCATGGACGAGGAGACTTTTTTCATAGGGTTCTTGGGTCTATGGCTATGCAGCTTCGCGCTTCCCATGCACCCACGCCTCATGCGGTCCTCTGTCTTTTACCCGGCGCATCGAATGGCTGCTGGTTTACAGTTATCAGTAGGGATCGCCGGGCTGGCTTACCTCTACAAGGGACTTAGCATAGCGGCGGATGCTAATGAGCCTGTGGTACAGCCTGCTAACTTCCTGATGCACTACTTCACTTCTTGGATGGAGCTGCATGTGCGCGGGGTGTTTGGTGCCCATAAGACTCCTCCGTTTTTTGAGAAATACAGGCTCCTAAGAATCATGCGGTTGGTCGGGGCTTCAATCATGGTTGCACCTCTGCGGGAGTCTAGGGGACTGCTCCTGCGTTCACATCTAGTCGGAGCGAAGACTTCTTTTGTGGATAAGGTCATCACCATAGGCTCCGAGACCACTAAGTCAGTGGTGTCGCTGCGTGATGACTTTAAGGGCGGGGTTTCTGTACTGAAGGCTCGGGAAATCCTTCATCTTTACTCCATTCGGCCGAGCTACCTAGTATTTAGGCAGAATGAGACGGCCCTCTTTATGAGGTATAACCCACATCGATTTGCCCGACAATCGAGTTACAATCAAGGGATCCCGATGGAAGCCTTTCTGGAAACACCCGCGGCCAACCAAGGGGGAATAAGGAATGCTATGCATCATTTCACCCGGCTCAATACAGGCTCTTATTTTTTTATCAGTGAGCCTAGCTGTGCCCCTAAAATAATCCATCCGTATGTAGCCTGGTATGCGCATGCTATGGGCCCAATCATTTTAACGGAGAAACGCTTGCTAGTTGACCGTAGGGGTGCGCCTCCTGGTGGTGATCGTAAGGCTCCCTTGCAGCCAAGGCGCCCGGTCGTCCCTCCGCTAAAAGAGGCCGGAGCCGACCGACCACGCGTGTTGGCCCCCCCGCGTGGATTGCCACTGCCTACTACGGTGGATGCACCACCGGCGCCCCGTGCTCCCACAAAGACAGTTAAAGTGGTATCGCCAGAGTCTGGCGCAGGAGCGGATATCGGGACTCGCCGCCCTAAAGTGACTGCCAAGCGCAAAGCTGCTCCGGGTGGATTTAAAGCTGGCGGGCAGAAGAAGAAGAAGTCCACCCTATCCCTCGACGCGATCCTCAGCTTAAATCCTGCGGCTCCTCCCGCCGAGGCCATATGTGAATACGGCAGCAATGAGGGTTTCGTGGTAGATCCTGCGGACACCAATCTGGCCGCCGCCATTGCACCTTCGGAGCGATCGGCTAGGCTCGAAGCGATGCTAAGCAAACTTGCTGAGTCCGGTAATCATCAGACGCTTCATTTGTCATTTTATTGCACCTTGTATTATTATCTTTAACTAACATTTGCTCCATTTTCAACAGGTGTCTCTACTGAAGAGGCTATTGCTGCCTCCCTGAAAACCTTCCAGGAGGAGGAGGAGAAGCGTGCCTTAGCAGGCGCCGGTATGTTTCACCCCTTTCTCTTTTATAAGGAAAGTTTGTTGTCTTTTTATGATGGTCAACCTAACCTTCTCTCGTTTCTTAGCAGGGGTTATATCAGTTGATGCGGGGATCCCTCCCGAGCCTGTTACTGAAGTTCCGGCCTCGTCAAAGTTGCCGCAAGAGCCTCGGCTTGACAAAACGACGAGGGATGCCCTGAAAACCTTAGAGGCTTCCCTATTCACGGACGAGGACACCTCAATTAGGGAAGCTCTAGTGGCATCCGTCTCAACGGCTCAGGAGGAGCGGAAGCGGTTGAGACGCGAAGCAAGGGCGCGTAGAGCTGCTTTGGCCGCGGGAGCGGGTCCCAGTACTATTCCTCGCGCTGACACTCCTTCTGGAGAGGCCTCTGTCGCCCTGTCTACTGCTTATAGGCAAGTGGCGCGCGCGGCCCGAAGTGCAAACAATAAATCCCCTTCAGGTAGCATCTCTTTCAGAACCTTGTTGTAAGAATTATTATAAAGACATTGGCTCATATGCATTCCATCTTGCAGGACCAAGTCCAACTGAGGGGGAGGCGGAGACCGTCGGACCCCAGGAAACGGCGGAAGCGGCGCCTGCCGAACCTGAGCCGACGGTGGGCACCGTCGTCGGGGCCACGGTGCCTGAAACAGAAGTTGAAGGATCCGCCGCCGAGAAGGTCATTGATGCCGAACCTGAAGCAGTGGCAGATGATATGATCATTATAACTGAGTTTAGGGTGGTGGCGGCTGAGGCGCTCAAGGTCGGCAATCCCTTGGTGACGATAGACGATACAACCACAGCTACTGAACCTGAGAGGGTAGTGGGTGAGGTGGCCATGATTCCCGAGGACGAGCCAACCGCTCCCTCTCTGGAATCTGGCAATACTCCAATCATAGCCCTTCCCGTCTATGGCCCTCCGCTGTCCCCAGGTCTTGCTAGCACGACGACGGTCCCCATCGAGTCGGGTGACGAGGCCACGGGCGGTGGTCTCATGTCGGTAGAGGAGGGAGTCGCCTCCATTTCAGCCGGGAGCTCCTCAGGTAAACTCCAAGTGACTGCCTTTCTTAACTTTACAATCTTTTCTGACAAGTTCAGTTTTTCGTAATGCAGGTGCAGCTAGTGCTGATGCCCCACTGCTTGAAGGAGCGCCTTCAACGACTGCCTTGGCGGTGGTCACCTCTCAACCCTCTCTTACTCCTTCGAAGATGTTGGAAGGTATGGGTTTATAACTTATTAATCCTATCTTTCAGAAATACAGTTTATGTACTGAAGTTACACTGTTGTATCTTTCAGGGGTGCTTTTTGATCATCTCTATCAAGTGTTGCTCCCACACTTCTCTTTCCCATCTGAATTCGCCTCCCCGTCTGGTGGCGCTGGTGAGTACTGTTCCCGATTGGTAGCTTTGTCTTTTTAGCGGTAGAATTATTTCCAACTCTCTCTTGTTCTGACTGCAGCGTTGCAAATCGAAGGGGGAGCAGAAAGATCGGCTGCGCCACCAGCCCTTCCGGCCTTGCCACCTGTTTCCACCGGTATAATAAATTTCCTTTTTTGGTAACCCTTCAACATTTTCTGAACCATCGTTTAACCATGTTTTGTTTTGCAGCTATTGTTCCGGCTCCGGTTCCCTTTGAGGCTCGCGTCCTTTCACCGGCAAGCCCTTTCTTGAGACGTCCATCTTCCAAGGGTGCTGCGATGAGTTTGGGCATGCTGAGCGGGTACATTGAAGAGCTCAATATGGACGCTCTCCCTTCTGCCGTAGATTTTGCTGCGGAGGTTAACCCGATGTTGGCGGCGCTCGTAAATTTTCATAACGAAGGCGTCGTCGAATCTTGGGTTAACCACTGCAGGGGGATCGAGGTCTGTCTATATCGGCTGGAGTCGACGCGCCTTTCTCCCGAAGTTTTAGCTCTGAGCACCCAACGCACAACTTGGCTCGAGCAAAGCACTTCGCACCTCCGCCACTTGGAGCAAGAAGCAGCTTCAAGACTAAGGGAATGCCAAAAGACCTCGAACGAAACGGCCCATCTGCGCGCTGAGGTTGAGGCAAATGCTGCCCAAGTGAAGACTATCTTCGAGGGTCTCTTGGAGCGTATCTCCCATGGGCTAAACTTGAAGCGGAAGCTTGACGTAGCTGAGCGCAATACTCCAAGTCGGGAAGCTGCCTATCAGGTCGTCAGGGAGCAGCTTGCGTCGGTCTTGCAGCAGCGAGCCCAAGTGGAAGCAGAGCTGGCGGTAGTAGCCGATCGAGAGAAGACGTGGAAGGAAGTATGCGAGCAATTGTTAAATCTATGCAAGACGCTTCCTTCCCAGTAATTTCCCTTGTACCATTTGTCTTTGTAAAGTATATGTATATAATTCTTATTCTTTAGCACAATGTATCCTGTACTCGATCAATATTTATGAATAAAAGATGCACATTTTTGTAATGTCTTGTGTCATTTCTCCGTCTTTTCTTTCTTTTATTATCAGTATGTCACCTTAGTAACCATGATTGACGGATGATTAGGACGAGCATCCCTGACCTTCTTAAGAAATAGTGATGGCTTAGGCCGCGGGTTCAGATCTGTTGCCTAAGACTTTTCAATTCTATGAGCCGTGAGGGTCTCATAGAGCCTTTTCTCCCTACGGATCGAGAGGATCTCATAGGTGGATTTTCTCCTTAGGAATCGTGAGGATTCCTAAGTGTGGTTTTCTCTTATAAGTCGTAAGGATCTTATAAGAGAATTTTCCCTCTTACGAATCGAGAGGATCCGTAAGTGGTTGTTTCCCTCCTTATCGAAACTCGATTTCAAAGAGTGAGTCCCGCGTATAGTATGCAAGAGACCAATTTAGATCGACTTGTAGGGTCTCACTGTCCAGGAAGCAAGTTCTCCTACCTCTGATGCCTGAGGCTTCATTTTGCAGACCAAGAAGCAAGTTCAATTTGTTGAGGAAATCCCTTTTCTGAAAGATTTGGCGGGATTTCCCCCACCATCGGATCTTTGATCTAGGGGCTTCTGTTTTACAGAAGATAATAACCGAAAATATTTCTTCAGAACCTTTTTGTTTAGCGCGAATGCTCCAAGATATGAAGCGTGTCGCACAGCACACAGTGCAGCGCAACTGCGCTAGCACATCTACGCCGACACGTGTCACGCAGTGCACGACGCATACGCCGCTGAAGCGTTGCTTCCCTTGGTTTTGCTTGAAACAGAGCTTTGCTTTGGCTGGGTGCGCTGCTTTGGGGTGTTGCGCTGATGCGTTTGCGCTGGACACGTGGCGTGTAGCGCGCAGCGCAACGCAACTGCGCTAGCGCTTCCGTGCTGAAGCGTCACTTTTTCAAGACAGAGCCTTGCTCTAATCGGGGAAGGATGAAGCGACGCTTCATCTCCTGTCTCGGAATTCGAACGGAAATTCGCTCCAATTAGGGTAAACTGCCGTGGCGACTCTTGGGAATCGAAGAGGCATTTGAGGCCTATAAATAGGACCTTTGGTCCTCCTCCAGATACTTATCATCTTCCAGATTTCCATTTTTGAAGACTTCAGAGCTTTGTTCTTGCCTTTAAGAACTCCGGTGCCTTGCTCCCCCTTTTTTAAAGTTTTTAAGAAGAACTTCAGGTAAGATCGATTCTTAGATCAATCTCAAATAGCAGAGCTCTCGTCTAGTGGGTTTCATCTTTGAACATAGTTTTGCTCTCTAGGAATTTAGTCATCCATGTATATTATTGCTTTTCCGTCGTTGATCGTCCTGTAATACTTTCTCCAGGCATAATGGCGGCGGTGCATCTATACAGTCTGCACGAGTTCATTACCTACGATGATATCCACGCTCAGGGTCGTCAACAAAACCAGGAGTTTACAGATGCCGAATGTGTAGAAGTCATGGGTCGTCTGAACGCAAGCGGTGGTTGGCTGTTGCCTCGGCGTTCGGCTCTTTTGAAAGTCGTGCTGGGAGCAATATGGAGGGCACTTCCGGGTCTTCACGAGGCCCTACCACTTAATGCGTTGGATGATGCCGAGGACAAGGTGCATTCAGTGCACCTGACAGGGCTGATCTCAAAGAAGCGACGGAACGACCTCGTCGACATCCTGCATCAAGTGTTTCAGCAGACGATAATCATTGCTGCTTATCAAAGGCCGGAAGGGCTTGCCGATGATATCGACACCGAGGAGCGCGAAAGACTGCGCATAAGAATAATTAGAAAGGCCAGAAGAACTCTGGATGGCCTTACTTTTGATTTCCTCAATCCGTGCCCCGGATCCGAGGTTATACCGTTGTAATATTTTGAACAATGTTTCTTATGCATTATTCTTATGCTTGTAAAAACTTTTGGCGGTATGAATGAAAACCCTCCCCTTTTCTATTTCAGCTTGTCTTATTTCTCGTCCTGAGTCTTCTGTCCATGCATAAATGAATGCGTCACGCATGCCAGATCAAATGTAGAACGGATATTCTTTCTGTCATCTTCTTTCTTTTAATGTCAGTAGGCTGTCTTAATAATCATGGTTGATGGATGTCTAAAACGAGTATTCCGACTTCCTCAGGAAATAGCGATGGCTTAGGCCGCAAGTTCAGGTTTACCGCCTAAGACTTTTCAATTCTATGAGCCGTGAGGGTCTCATAGAGGCTTTTCTTCCTACGGATCGAGAGGATCTCATAGATGGATTTTCTCCTTAGGAATCGTGAGGATTCCTAAGTGTGGTTTTCTCTTATAAGTCGTAGGGATCCTATAAGAGAATTTTCCCTCTTACGAGTCGAGAGGATTCGTAAGTGGTTGTTTCTCTCCTCGTCGAAATTCGACTTCGGAGAGTGAGACCCGTGAATAGTATGCAAGAGACCAGTTTGGATTGACTTGCAGGGCCCCATTGCTCAAAAAGCAAGCCTTCCTTGCTGTCTGAGACTTCTTCTTACAAATTGAGACGAATCGGGGATCTGTCTGCAGTTGTAGCGGAACAGTTGACATGAGTTAAGAAGTTCTCGTCACGGAGTGTTTGTATCCGTGAGTCGAGGAGTTTGCTAGGGATTATTTGTTTCCCGAGCACCAAGGATTATTTGTTTCCTTGGGTTTGAAACGAGTCGAGGATTCCCACGGAGGCGCTGGTGGCTCTGCAGGTCAACGCGGATCAGGAAGCTCTCGTCAAGGAGTGTTTGTATCCGTGAGTCGAGGAGTTTGCTGGGATTATTTGTTTCCCAAGCGCCAAGGATTATTTGTTTCCTTGGGGTTTGAAATGAGTCGAGGGTTCCCACGGGGGCTCTGGTGGCTCTGCGGGTCGACGCGGATCGGGAAGCTCTCGTCAAGGAGTGTTTGTATCCGTGAGTCGAGGAGTTTGCTGGGATTATTTGTTTCCCAAGCGCCAAGGATTATTTGTTTCCTTGGGGTTTGAAACGAGTCGAGGATTCCTACGGAGGCACTGGTGGCTCTGCGGGTCGACGCGGATCAGAAGGCTCTCGTCAAGGAGTGTTTGTATCCGTGAGTCGAGGAATTTTGCTGGGATTATTTGTTTCCCAAGCGCCAAGGATTATTTGTTTCCTTGGGGTTTTAAACGAGTCGAGGATTCCTACGGAGGCACTGGTGGCTCTACAGGTCGACGCGGATCAGGAGTCTCTCGTCAAGGAGTGTTTGTATCCGTGAGTTGAGGGATTTGCTAGGGATTATTTGTTTCCCGAGCGCCAAGGATTATTTGTTTCCTTGGGGTTTGAAATGAGTCAAGGATTCCCACGGAGGCGCTGGTGGCTCTGCAGGTCGACGCGGATCAGGAGGCTCTCGTCAAGGAGTGTTTGTATCCGTGAGTCGAGGAGTTTGTTGGGAGAGTATGGCTCCCTCTTTGTTTACGCCCTTGGATTGTATACAGGGATCGATGTGATCTTAACTGTAGGGCCAAAATTTTATCATCATTATTTTTTTTGTTTTATTTCCGCGATGCTCTATCATTTCAGCTTTTATATCGCGAAGGTCGCGATCGCCCAATCATTTCGGCTATTTTTCGCGGTGCCCAATCATTTCGGCTGTTTATTTTATTTCCACTCGCTGCTTTTTATTGCGAGTTGCCCAATCATTTCGGCTATTTCTTCATGCATATATTTTTACTTGCTGCTTTTTTTATTGCAAGTTGCCCCATCATTTCGGCTATCTCGTATGCATGTATGGTCTACTGGCTTTTCGCCGTGAACCTGAAACTGGACACCGATTTCGGCATCAGCACCGCTACAACTGGGATATTGCCAGGAGCGAATCATCATCTGCCTCTGTCGCTATCGAACGAAGGTGGCTTAGCGACCAGGGTTAGGGTCCTGTCGACTAAGGCTTTTGACTATATGAGCCGTAAGGGTCTCACAAAGCTATTTCTCCCTATAAGTCGTCAGGATCTTATAGGTGTATTTTCTCCTTAGGAATCGTGAGGGTTCCTAAGTGTTTTGTTCCTCTGTAAGTCGTAAGGATCCTACAGGAGGGTTTTCTCTTTGCAAATCGAGAGGATTTACAAGGGTTATGCGAACATATCCCCAGTCACGGATGGACCTTGGTTAGGGAAATGTTTATTCGCGCCCGTGGATTGTATACAAGGGTCAGTTTTGAGCCACTTGTAGGGCAATATCGAAAGTTGTGGGGGTTGCTTAAGCACAGGTTTAGATCTCTGTGACTTAAGACTTTCAAACCCTATGAGCCGTGAGGGTCCCATAGGAGAGCTCTCCTTACGAGTCGTGAGGATCTCGCAAGTGTATTTTCTCCTTAGGAATCGTGGGGATCCCTAAGTGTGTTGCTCCTTTGTGAGTCGTAAGGATCTCACGCAGGTGGTTTCTCCTTACAAGGTCAAGAGGACTCCATAAGGGTTTTTTAACGAAGTTGCGCCCTTTCGGGTTTTCACAAACATTCGTCGGTAGTCCTGCTGTTTTTACTCACGGAGCCCTTTCGGGTTTTCATCCGTGCCCTTTTTTTTGCTTATGGACATACCGTTTTTATTTTTTATTTTTTATTTCCTTTTTCTCTTCTTTTTTTTTTTAACGAGGTCGCGCCCTTTAGGGTTTTCACGAACACTCGCCGGTAGCCCTGCTGTTTTTACTCACGGAGCCCTTTCGGGTTTTCATCCGTGCCCCTTTTTGCTTATGGACATACCATTTTTATTTTATTTTATTTTCATATTTTATTTTTATTTTATTTTTTTTATTATTTTTATTATTATTATTATTTTTTTGTCAGCCTAAGGATGCTGCGGTATTAGTTTAAAAATATTTCGGTCTGCTATTAGTTTAAGGACATTTCGGTCCGTCATGAAGAAGCTGGCTACTGCTTATAAAGTTTGAGCTTAGGAAGATAGCGAGCGGACATAGTCGTCGTCATCTATCGTTGACCTAGGCTGTGGCTCATTAAGCGTAGTATTTCTTTAGGAAGCGACCGTTTATCGGCCTGAAAGGCCTTTCACCGTGCATGTCCATGAGTAGATAGGCCCCACCCTGATAAACTTTATCTATGATGTACGGGCCTTCATAGTTCGGCTCGAATTTTCCCCGCTTGGCGCGATTGGGGATCATAGGCCTTTTGACCACTAGCACGAGTTCGCCTTGGCGGAATGTCCTCGGTCGGGTCAATCTTTCGTATGAGCGCATCATCTTTGCTTTATAGGCCTCCAGATTTTGTTGCGCTATGAGCCGTGTTTCTTCAAGGGCGTCAAGCTCCTCAAGTCGAAGACGAGCATTTTCTTCGTCCGTCGGCTCGTAATAGACTGCCACTCGTAGAGAGGGTAACTCTATCTCGAGAGGGAGTACTGCTTCCGTGCCGAACACCAACGCGTATGGCGTTGTGTTTGTGGCTGTCTTGAACGTAGTTCGATATGCCCAAAGAGCTTCTTGCAGTCTCTCATGCCAGTCTTTCTTATTTTGGGATTGTTCCCCTCCGAACGGCGGCCTGGACGTCGGGTCCGTGCCTGGGGTTCGGGGCAGATGCTATATGGTCTTATCCGTCTACCTCTCCGAAGATGCCAAGTTGATTTATGGCACCGTGTATCGGAGGTTTAGACGGATGCGACCGATATAGCAGACTTCGTCAGATTCCCCCTCAGGATGAGGGGTTTTTGATTGTGGGGACGCTCTTCCCTGCAGGCGCAAGCCCCTGCAGTTAATTACGCTACCGTATCGCGGTAACAACTTTCTCCTTCTCCAGAATTTCACTTCGTGTCGTGTGTGTTTGTTTTGTTTGTGGTTGCCCGTAGATTGTATACGGAGACTGAGTAATGCCGTCGCCCGTAGGACGTGGATTAGTCCAAATCCGTATTTACTTAGATTTGGGTTTGGTGTTTTTAGTTTAAGGATACATTAGTCGCGTTGCGACTAAGATCAACTTAAACATTCGTCAAGGATACGTTAGTCCTGTTTTGGACTAAGATCAACCTGACATGGTGATTCATTTAATTTATGGCCATCGGGACTCATCATCTCTCTAACATCGTTGAAGGATTACAACGATAGGTGTCAGAGGAGCTCAGAGATGTACCCTTGAACCAAAGCTGATTGAGGGTTTTATAGTCCATTTAAGTGTTTAAGGATACGTTAGCCGTGTTTGGGGCTAAGATCAACTTAAACGGGATCGTTTCGATCCGGCAAAAGAGCAATTGGCTCTATTGTTCCAGTTTAGGGACATAGGGGTCCAATGCCAGTTTAGGGACGTAGTGGTCCATTTCCAGTTTAGGGACGTAGTGGTCCATTTCCAGTTTAGGGACGTAGTGGTCCATTATTAGTTTAGGGACGTTTCGGTCCGATGCCAGTTTAGGGACGTAGTGGTCCATCATTAGTTTAGGGACATTTCGGTCCGATGCCAGTTTAGGGATGTCTTGGTCCGATATTAGTTTAAGGACGTCTCGGTCCGATATTAGTTTAAGGACGTCTCGGTCCGATATTAGCTTAAGGACGTCTCGGTCCGATATTAGCTTAAGGACGTCTCGGTCCGATATTAGTTTAGGGACATCTCGGTCCGATATTAGTTTAGGGACATTTCGGTCCGATATTAGTTTAAGGACGTGTCGGTCCAATTTTAGTTTAGGGACGTTTCGGTCCAAATTAGATGAGTGGTCGTTGGGACCCGTCACCTCTTTGACGTCGTTGAGGAATTACAACGATGGATGTCAAAGGAGTTCGGAGATGTACCCTCGAACCGGATGTAGATTGATTTAGGAGAGCCATTTTGCTCAGTCAATTTAATTTAAGGACTTATGGCCACGATTGGGCTAAGTCCATTTCAACATTTTATTTGCATTGCATTTTTTATTTAGGCTCTACTCACAAAAGATACAGAATATCAGTTTATTTTGGGCTCTGCCCATTTGCAAAAGCATCTACTTCGTTTGGGCTTTGCCCCTTTTTAAAATGCATAGCATTCTGAATATTTTGTTTGGGCTCTGCCCATTTATAAATGATGCAAAGCATCTGTTCTTGTTTGGGCTCTGCCCCTTAAAATAATGTATTTGCGCTTTATTGAGCCTGTTAGGCCTTCTCTTAATTGGGCTTGGCCCTTTTTAATGCATCTGCGCTTTGCGCTAAGTAATGAGCGCAAGTCCATATGGTGATGACACGTGTCGTGCTCTGATGAGCGCAAGCGCACTAGCGCAGTGCAATGCGCTGTTGCGCTGCTGACACGTGGCGCGCTCTCAGCGAGTTGCGCCAATTCCAGAGAGCAAAGCTCTATCTTAAGGGCGCTGAGCGCAAGTGGTTTTATGGCCGACACGTGGCGCTCTCTTAAGAGCGCAGCGGCGCAACTTGGAAGTGCAAAGCACTAAGAATCTTTTTAGATTCAAGAAGGGAAATGCAAAGCACTGTTTAAGTTCTTGATCTAAATTAGATCAAAGAAAAATAAATTTCTTCTTTATTCGAAGAACAGAGGTTCATAAAAGTGCAAAGCACTATTCTTTTATTTTTTATATCGCTTTTAAAGAACCGAAGGTTCACAAGAAGTGCAAAGCACTGTTTTCTTCTTTTTTTTTTATATAAAGATCATTGATCTTATATTTTTTTTTAGACTAATGGACTTTTAGAAGGAATTTCTTCTAATCCATGAAGGTTCTTTACCTTTTTCTTGAAATCTTCTCGGAGTTCTTTCCGTTTAAGGTTCTTGAATTCTCAAGAGAAAACTCGATGCCTTTGAATTGAGGCCTAAGGTCCTTTTTATAGTGCTCACAAATTAGTTAAATTTGTTCAAGAGATCATCCTCTGAGTGATTTGGGGAATTTTCCCCACAGTTGGATCTTTGATCCAAGGGTTTCTGCTTTGCAGAAGGAAATCTTCTTGTTCCAACAAGAACAGAAAAGATTTCTTAAAAACCTTAATTTAGTTTGGCGCAGATTCCCCAACGCGTGACACGTGTCACGCAGCGCAGAGCCCAACGCAACTGCGCTAGCGCATCTGCGCTGACACGTGTCGCGCAGCGCAGAGCGCAGAGCGTTAGTGCAAAGGATCTGAAGCGTCGCTTCCTTTAAACAGAGCTTTGCTCTGATTGGGCGCATCTTCTTGGGCGCAGCGCTGATATATCTGCGCCTGACACGTGGCGCGTTGCGCTCAGCGCAGAGGATCTGAAGCGTTGCTTCATTTATTAAATTTTGGAGAATCAGAAGCGTCGCTTCATCTCCTCTTTTCAAGTCAAACTTGTATTCCCAAAATTCTGATTTCCCGGGCCTTGGCAATGATTTCATTGTGCACAGAATTTTCTGTGCTTGGGTCTATATATATAACTCAGGGCTGAGCCTTTTCTTCTCTCATTTTCAGAGAACTTCTTCGATCATGGCTTGCAACCGCCCTCACGTCCGCCGACAACCATGGGAGGTGTCGATCCGGGACATCGTTCCTCGTTTTGCTGCACGTTTGGTGGACCCTTCTCTCTCGGACGAGCAATGCGACGCTGCAATGCACGAGCTTTTGACTCGTGTGGGGTCTCCTCTCCCTCCGAATTCCATTTGGCTTCGGATGATCCTTGCCTCGGCGCTCGCCGACATTCCCCCTCCTCCAGCAGAGATGTCCTCAGCAATGCTGGATGCCGCCGAAGATAAGATTGAGTGCTTTCTCGAAGCGCACTTGATCACCAAACCCTTGAGGGACTGCTCTTTCCACTTGCTGAGCCAGATACGGGCTCGTCGAGTCGTCATCGCCACTTTCTCCCAGGAATGCGGCGTCGACCATTGGATGGCTACCCCTCGGGAAGATCGCCGCTTCGACGCGATGGAGAAGGCGGAGAGGGAGCTGAATAATTTTCTTTTCCTTTTTGTGAACCCTTGTCTCTCTGATCCCGTATTCGGTGATCTTTTTTAAATTTAATAATAAATAAATGTTTTGATTAAGTATTTTATTATCTGTTAAGTGTTCTTTTTATTTGAACTCTTTGTTGTGCTTGTGCATCGTATTTTAATTTGTTGTTATCAAGTGCATGTAATTTTGCATGGCTAAATTGCCTTTGGCACTTAGCCCCTTTTTCTGCGCTAGCGCATCTGCGCTGACACGTGTCGCGCAGCGCAACTGTGTTGCCACGTGTCGCACAGCGCAGAGCGCAGCGCGGCGCTTCCTTTAACAGAGCCTTGCTCTAATCGGGCGCGCTGCGCTAATGTATCTGCGCTGGACACGTGGCGCGTCGCGCGCAGCGCAAAGGATCTGAAGCGTTGCTTCCTTTAAACAGAGCTTTGCTCTGATTGGGTGCGCTGCGCTAATGTATCTGCGCTGGACACGTGGCGCGTCGCGCGCAGCGCAAAGGATCTGAAGCGTTGCTTCCTTTAAACAGAGCTTTGCTCTGATTGGGTGCGCTGCGCTAATGTATCTGCGCTGGACACGTGGCGCGTCGCGCGCAGCGCAAAGGATCTGAAGCGTTGCTTCCTTTAAACAGAGCTTTGCTCTGATTGGGTGCGCTGCGCTAATGTATCTGCGCTGGACACGTGGCGCGTCGCGCGCAGCGCAAAGGATCTGAAGCGTTGCTTCCTCTAAACAGAGCTTTGCTCTGATTGGGTGCGCCTTCTTGGGCGCTGCGCTGATATATTAGCGCCAGACACGCGGCGCATTGCGCCTGAGACTTGAAGCGTTGCTTCAAAAATTCAAAAATTTTAAATTTTGAATTCAAACAGAGCTTTGCTCTGATTGGGCGAAACAAATGCCCCCCCACCGTTGCGCTCACGTGGCGCACACGTGAGTGCAACGGTGGCAACCCCTCCTGACCGTTGGATCGAGGGGAATTCCAAGAGGCGCAAGCGCCTTATAAATAGGGTCTCTGGCCCTTAGAAAATTCTCCACCATTTTCTAGGTTTAGATTTTCAGAGCTCTGCTCTTGCTTAAGAATTTCAGGTCTTTGCTCTTGCTTTCAGAACTCTAGAGCTTTGCTCTCATTTCCCAAAGTTTTTTAGAAAACTTTAGGTAATATTTAATTTAAAATTAAGTTAAATTAATTTAAGTCAATTTCGACCCACAGAGCTTTTCTCTCATAGATCTTTTGATCTAAAGAAATTCCCTTTGGGGTTTTTTCAACAGAGCTTTGCTCTCACAGATCTATAGATCTACATAGATCTTGTTCATGGGTTCTAACCCATGAACAGAGCTTTGCTCTTGAATCAAATGTAGATCTTTTAGATCTGAAAAACAAAGAACTCTTTTTTTTTGTAAGTTTTCATGGATTTTTCGAGAATCTAGAAATTTTAATTTTAAATTTCTTTTCAAAAACTTTCTTTTTGATGGAATATTATAGAGCTAAGCTCTTTCTTAAGGAATTTCATTCTTTTGAGACCAGAACTTGACAAGTGTCATTCTGTGACAGAGCTTTGCTCTGAAAGAGGAGATTTTCTCCTTGTCTCTAGTGATTCTTTCCCCCCTATTTTATTATGGGAGTGTTCCCTTGAGGGACCAACTGACAATCTCATCCAATGATGAGTTTGTCTTATTAATTTACTTATTGTCATTTAGATTTTGTGGGTCCCTCTTTGGTCCCCTACTCACTGCATTGTGGCGCGGTGTAATTAATTAACTTTGATTTTAATTTAATTAATGCATTTTCCTTTTCCAATGCCAAACGTTGGGATTACAACATTGACGGCTACATTGCTCTTTTTGCAGCGATCATGTCTGAAGACACTTCATTCCCGTTTGTCCGCTCGGAGGAGGGATTTCCAGAGGCGCCTTTGGACCGTGAGGTCCTGGCCATGATCAAGGCATATGACCCGGAGTACAAGAAACTCCACCTTTGGGGGTCTTGGTATAACCAGATTATTATGGGTCGACGCAGCTTCACTTGCGCGGTGCCGTCAGAACCTATCACGGAAATTCATTATGCTAACCCACCTCCAGTGCAGTATGCCGTGGAGATGATAGACTGGACTGCGAACAACTTTCTTCATCCCGCTATGGATGCGGTCCCGGTTCAGCGTCCTATGGTTTTGGATATCCTAGGACGCCGTATCTGTCAGGGAGAAGCACGACCCTGGGGGCAATCATATAACCTTGGTTTGATTCCCCGCCACCCAATTGGATATCTGCCGTGGGCCCGGTACATCCTGTCGACGAGGAAGTCGCAGTTGATAAGACTAGGACTGTACACCGCGGTCTACGTCTCTCTTTTCCAATATCCTACGCTCCCCACTTGGTGGTTCAAGGCTTTCTTGGAGCAATGGAATATTCCCACCCACACTTTCCTTACCATGGATCGGGAAGTGTCCATTTCCTTGGAGGAATTCGCGGAGGTATCCGGCCTACCAGTCATGGGGGAACACTATGAAGAGCTGCTCCCGACAGATGAATACGTCTTCGGTGCTAAGCCGATGGTAAGGGGGATTACGTCGGAAAATGCCGTTCAACACCAATTCCCAAGCCTGATCAAGGTGTTGAACATCTACGAGTCCCTTTTCATCGAACACGGGAGCCGAGGAGTTAATTTTGAGGACTTCATTGCTCGCTTCCTCCGTCCTAGCGTCATTTCGCCAGGAGCCGTCAAATCTGCTATTCTGGATGATCCTTTTGGTCTGGGTTTGGCTAACCTGCCGACGAAGGAAATAGACCAAAAGGCTTTCTTCCTCTCAGACTTTCCTACCATATCTTTCACGGAGATTGCAGTCCCTGGGATGGATGAGGAGGCCTTTTTCTTAGGATTTCTCGGGCTGTGGCTGAGTTGGTTCGCGATCCCAATGCATTCTCATCGCATGCGGCCCTCTGTCTTTTATCCAGCCCACCGCATGGTCATTGGGGTAAAGGTGGCCGTGGGGATTGCCGGCCTGGCGCACCTATATCATGGCCTCAGCCGAGCAGCGGATGCCAATGAGCCCGGGGCACTACACGTGGTCTTCCCGATGCACTACTTTGCATCGTGGCTCGAGTTACACACGGCGGGTGTCTTTGGCATGCATAAAAGGCCTTCATTCTTTGACAAGTGCGGTTTCCCTCGCGTTTTACATCTGATTGGCTCATCAATCATGAACCCTTCACCACGGGACGCCAGGGGTTTACTGCTTCGCCCTCACACCGTTGGAGTCGGGATGTCCTTTATTGATAAGGTATTAGCCATTGGGAAGGCGTCCACCACTGCGGTGCGACCATTACAGGACTCCTTCAAGGATGGAGCTTCAGTGTTGACGGCCCGGGAGATCCTCCATTTGTATTCTATTAGACCGGGTTTTCTAGTCTTCAGGCAGGGCGGTGCAGCAGTCTTCATGAGATATAACCCGCATCGTTTTGCCCGACAACTGGGTTACGATCAAGGGGTACCCTTAGAGGCTTTCTTATTGGAACCTGCTGTAAATGAAGAAGGGATGGAGAACGCGTTACACCACTTCATGCGCCTGAACACGGGTTCTCGTTTTTTCATTAGCCCGCCGGTCTGTGCTCCACGACTCCTTAATGTATATAAAGACTGGTACAATCATGCGACGGGGGCTGTTATAAAGGAAGAGAGGCGAGTGTTGATTGACCGTAAAGAAGTACCCCCCGGTACCAATCGTAACGCTCCCTTGGCACCAAGGATCCTGGTGGTCCCTCCTCTAAAAGATGCTGGGGGCAGACCATTACGTGCGCAAAGTCCTCCACGTGAGCTGCCGCTCCCTGATATCACAGACGCACCTACCGCACCCCGTGCTTCAGTGGAGGCAGTGGTTGTACCCTCGCCGGAGTCTGGTGTGGGTGCGGACATCGGGACTCGTCGTCCTAAAGCGGCTGCCAAACGGAAGTCGATTCCCCGCGAGCCTAGGGTTGGAGGGCAAAAGAAAAAGAAGTCACTCTTTACTGCGGACGTTGCGTTCGGCCAGGAACCTCATGCTCCCTATTCCGAGGGTCTGCTCGAATATGGGACTAACGCAGGGTTGGTGATGCCGCCGCCGGACGATACAGACTTGGAGGCTGCTCTCAGAGCTTCGGCACGGTTGGTGAAGCGTGACGCGTGGCTGGCTAAGCTTGCGCAATCAGGTAACTACTAGTCGCTTTTTCTTTATTGCAACATATCCTCTTTATTATTTTTGACTAACGCTTTTCTTTCTTTCCTTTCAACAGGCATTACTGATGAAGAAGCCATTGCTGCTTCTCTGAGGACTTTTCAGGAGGAGGAACGTCTCAGGGCATCTATGGGCCTTAGTAAGTTTCCACTCATCAAGTTTTTCATTTTTCTTGTGTTATGATCGATCTAACCCTTCCCTCTTAATTACAGAGACTTCAATGCCGTTCCCTCCTAGCGACGCAGATGTTGTACCAGCTGCTGACGTTCCTGCTTCTTCTGGGCCACCGCAGGAGGTTCGTCTTGGAGAGCCGATGAAAGATGCCTTAAAGGCTCTGGAGGCATCCCTGAATGAAGACGATGATGCCTTGAAGGAGGCATCACAGAGGTCCTTCGTGACCGCTCGGGAGGAGAGGAAGCGGTTGAGGCGTGAGGCGAAAGCGCGCAGGGCTGCCCTGGCTATGGGAGCGGGCCCGAGCACCGCTCCTCGAGCTGATACTCCATCCGAAGAGGCCCCTGTCGCCCTATCCACTGCCCGCAGAGAGGTGGCGCATGCAGTTCGGAGCGCAAACGGTAAATCCGCTTCAGGTAATATTTCTCTCAGAGTTTTTATTATAAAGGGTTTTTAATGTCATTGGTCCTTATATCCCTCTTCTTGCAGGGCCGAGTCCGATCGAGGGGGAGGCGGAAACCGTTGATCCCAAAGAAGCAGAGGAGGCGGTACCTGCCGAACTCGAGCCGACGGTGGGCAACGTCGTTGTGGCTTTGAAGCCTGAGGCGGAGGTCGAGGGGCCTGCCGCCGAGAAGGTCATTGATGCTGAACCTGAAGTGGTGGCAGATGATATGATCATTATAAATGAGTCCAGGGTGGCGGCGAATGAAGCGCTCGAGGCCGGCGATCCCCCGGCGACGGTGGACGATACAACCGCCACTACCGAACCTGAGATGGTAGTGGGCGAGGTGGCCACGATCCTGAAGACGAGCCAGCCGCTCCTTCTCTGGAATCTGGTAATACTCCAGTCATAGCCCTTCCCGTCTGCAGTCCTCCGCCGCCTCCCGGTCTTGCGAGCACGACGACGGTCCCCGTTGAATCGGGCGATGAGGCCACAGGCGGTGGTCTCATGTCGATAGAGGAGGGAGTCGTCTCTGTTTCCGCCGGGAGCTCCTCAGGTACACCTTAAGTTGTTGTTTTTGTTTTTATTTGCTTTACAATCTTTTCTGACAAGTTCATTTTTCGTAATGCAGGTGCAGCTAGTGTTGATGCCCCACTACTTGAGGGAGCTCCTTCCACGACTGCCTTGGCGATGGCTACCCCTCAGCCCTCTCTTACACCGTCAAAGATGTTGGAAGGTATGAGTTTGCAACTTACTAAACCCATCTTTCCAACGTATAATCCATATACTATATTCACATTATTGTGTCTTTCAGGAGTTCTTTTTGACCATTTGTATCAAGTGTTGGTCCCACACTTCTCCTTTTCATCTGAACTCGCCTCTCCCTCTGGTGGCGCCGGTGAGTAATGTTCCTGATTGATATCCTTGTTTTTCCAGTGGTAGAATTATTTCTAACTCTCTCTTGTCTTGACTGCAGTGTTACAAATCGAAGGGGGAGAAGACAGATCGGTTGCGCTACCGGCCCTTCCGTCCTTGCCACCTGCTCCCACCGGTATAGTAATTATCTTGTCAATGATTTTCTCCATATCTATTAGATCATCATCTAATCACATTTTGTCTTTTTCAGCTGTCGTTCCAGTCTCAGTGCCTTTTGAGTCTCATATTACAATACTAGGCGGCCCTTCCCAGCGACGTCCGCCTTCGAAAGGTGCCGCGAATAGTTTGCGCATACTGAGCGACTACATCGAGGAGTTCGACATCGAGGCTCCAGTATCTGCTGAGGATTTCTCCACGACGGTTAACCCGATGTTGGCGATATTTGCTACCTTCCATGACGAGGGTGCTGTCGCCTCTTGGGTTAACTATTGTCGGGAAATCGAGGCTTGCCTTCATCAGCTAGAGTCAATGCGCCTGTCCCCTGAGACTTTGGCCTCGAGCACTCAACGGGAAGCGTGGCTCGAGCAAAGCGCTTCTCATTTCCGTCATTTGGAACAAGAAGTGGTTTTGAGGCTGAAGGAGTGCCAAGAATCTTCAAGCAACACTGCTCCCCTGCGTGCTGAAGTTGAGACGAACGCCGCTGAGGTAAAGGCCGTCTTCGAGGGCCTTCTGGAGCGTATCTCAAATGGGCTGAGATTGAAGCGGGCACTCGATATTGCCGAGCGTGACATCGCGGGCCGTGAGGCTGCTCATCAGGCCGTCAGGGATCAGCTTGCTTCCGTCGCACAGCAACGGGCCCAAGTGGAGGCGGAGTTGGCAGTGGTGGCCAATCGGGAAAAAGGCATGGAAGGAAGTGTGCGAGCAATTGCTGGATCTGTGCAAGACGCTTCCTTCCCAGTAATTTTCCTTATATTGTTAGTATTTGTAACATATATGTATATCTTGTATTCTTTAGTACGATGTATCCTAAACTCCATCAAATTTTATGAATGAAGGATGCATATTTTGTAATGTCCTGTGTCATTTCTCCGTCTTTTCTTTCTTTTATTATCAGCACATCATCTTAGCGAACATGGTTGACGGATAGTAGGGCACACATCTTGACTTTCCTAAGAATCAGCGATGGCTGAGGTCGCAGGTTCAGATCTGCTGCCTAAGACTTTTCAACTCTATAAGCCGTGAGGGTCTCATAGAGAATTTTCTCCCTACGGATCGAGAGGATCTCGTAGGTGGGTTTTCTCCTTAGGAATCATGAGGATTCCTAAGTGTAGTTTTCTCTTATAAGTCGTAAGGATCTTACAAGAGAGTTTTTCCCTCTTACGGGTCGAGAGGACCCACAAGCGGTTGTTTCCCTCCTCATCGAAATTCGACTTTGGAGAGTGAGACCCGTGAATAGTATGCAAGAGACCATTTAGGATTGACTTGCAGGATCCCATTGCCCCTCTTACGAGTCGAGAGGGCTCGTAGGCGGTTGTTTCCCTCTTTGTCGAGAATCAACTTCAGAGAGTGAGACCCGTGAATAGTATGCAAGAGACCATCTAGGATTGACTTGCAGGGTCCCATTGTTCAGGAAGTAAGTTTTTTTGAATCCTTACTGCCCGAGGTGTGAGTCAAGAAGCTCTTGTCACGGAGTGTTTGTATCCGTGAGTTGAGTATTTTGCTAGGGATTATTTGTTTCCCAAGCGCCAAGGATTATTTGTGTCCTTGGGGTTTGAAAAGAATCGATGGTTCCCGCGGAGGCGTTGGTGGCTCTGCGAGTCGACGCGGATCAGAAGGCTCTCGTCAAGGAGTGTTTGTATCCGTGAGTCGAGGATTTTGCGAGGGATTATTTGTTTCCCAAGCGCCAAGGATTATTTGTGTCCTTGGGGTTTGAAACGAGTCGAGGGTTCCCACGGAGGCGCTGGTGGCTCTGCGAGTCAACGCGGATCAGAAGGCTCTCGTCAAGGAGTGTTTGAATCCGTGAGTCGAGGATTTTGCTAGGGATTATTTGTTTCCCAAGCGCCAAGGATTATTTGTGTCCTTGGGGTTTGAAACGAGTCGAGGGTTCCCACGGAGGCGCTGGTGGCTCTGCGAGTCGACGCGGATCAGAAGGCTCTCGTCAAGGAGTGTTTATATCCGTGAGTCGAGGATTTTGCGAGGGATTATTTGTTTCCCAAGCGCCAAGGATTATTTGTGTCCTTGGGGTTTGAAACGAGTCGAGGGTTCCCACGGAGGCGCTGGTGGCTCTGCGAGTCAACGCGGATCAGAAGGCTCTCGTCAAGGAGTGTTTGTATCCGTGAGTCGAGGATTTTGCGAGGGATTATTTGTTTCCCAAGAGCCAAGGATCATTTGTTTCCTTAGGGTTTGAAACGAGTCGAGAATTTCCCACGGAGGCACTGGTTGCTCTGCGAGTCGACGCGGATCAGGAGGCTCTCATCAAGGAGTGTTTGTATCCGTGAGTTGAGGTGTTTGCTAAGGATTATTTGTTTCCTTAGGGTTTGAAACGAGTCGAGAATTTCCCACGGAGGCACTGGTTGCTCTGCGAGTCGACGCGGATCAGGAGGCTCTCATCAAGGAGTGTTTGTATCCGTGAGTTGAGGTGTTTGCTAAGGATTATTTGTTTCCCTAGCGCCAAGGATCATTTGTTTCCTTAGGATTTGAAACGAGTCGAGAATTTCCCACGGAGGCACTGGTTGCTCTGCGAGTCGACGCGGATCAGGGGGCTCTCGTCAAGGAGTGTTTGTATCCGTGAGTCGAGGATTTTTTGTTGAAGTCATTGGCTTCTTCGGTTGAAATGAACCTTTGAGGTTTGGCTTCGTCGTTTGACGGAATCCGCTGGGGAAGTATGGTTCCTTCTTTGTTTACGCCCTTGGATTGTATACAGGGATCGATGTGACCTCGACTGTAGGGCCAAAGTTTTATCATTTCTTCTTTTATTTTATTTTATTTCCGCGATGCTCTATCATTTCAGCTTTTATATCGCGAAGGTCGCGATTGCCCAAACATTTCGGCAATTTTCGCGGTGCCCAATCATTTCGGCTATTTTTTTATTTTTACTCGCTGCTTTTTATTGCGAGTGGCCCAATCATTTCGGCTATTTTGCATGCATACATTTTACTTGCTGCTTTTTATTGCAAGTTGCCCTATCATTTCGGCTATTTCGTATGCATGAGCGGCCTGCTGGCTTTTGCCGTAAACCTGAAATTGGACACCGATTTCGGCATCAGCACCGCTACAACTGTGATATTACCAAGAGCGAATCATTATTTGCCTCTGTTGTTGTCGAACAAAGGAGGCTTAGCGACCAGGGTTAGGGTCCTGTCGGCTAAGGCTTTTGACTTCATGAGCCGTAAGGGTCTCGTGAAGGTATTTCTCCCTACAAGTCGTGGGGATCTTGTAGGTGTATTTTTTTTAGGAATCGTAAGGGTTCCAAAGTGTTTTGTTCCTCTGTAAGTCGTAAGGATCCTACAGGAGGGTTTTCTCCTCGTAAATCGAGAGGATTTACAAGGGTTATGCGAACATATCCCCGGTCACGGATGGACCTTGGTTAGGGAAACGTTTATTCGCGCCCGTGGATTGTATACAAGGGTTAATATTGAACCACTTGTAGGGCAACATTGGAAGTTTGTGGGGGTTTGCTTGAGCACAGGTTTAGGTCTCTGTGACTTAAGACTTTCAAATCCTATGAGCCGTGAGGGTCCCATAAGAGAGTTCTCCTTACGAGTCGTGAGGATCTCGTAAGCGTATTTTCTCCTTAGGAATCGTGGGGATTTCTAAGTGTGTTGTTCCCTTGTGAGTCGTAAGGATCTCACGCAGGTGGCTTCTCCTTACAGGGTCGAGAGGACTCTGTAAGGGTTCTTTAACGAAGTTGCGCCCTTTCAGGTTTTCACAAACATTCGTCGGCAGTCCTGCTGTTTTTACTCACGGAGCCCTTTCGAGTTTTCATCCGTGCCCATCTTGCTTATGGACATACCGTTTTTTTTTTATTTATTTACGAGGTCGCGCCCTTTCGGGTTTTCACGAACTCTCGCCGGTAGCCCTGCTGTTTTTACTCACGGAGCCCTTTCGGGTTTTCATCCGTGCCCTTCTTGCTCATGGACATACCGTTTTTTTTTTATCATCTCGTTAGTCTAAAGATGCTGCGGTAGTAGTTTTAAAGACGTTTCGGTCTGATATTAGTTTAAGGACATTTCGGTCCGTCGTTGAGAGGGCTGGCTACTGCTTATAAAGCCTGAGCTTAGGAAGATAGCGAGCGGACATAGTCGTCGTCATCTATCATTGACCTAAACTAAGGCTCGTTAAGCGTAGTATTTCTTTAGGAAGCGACCGTTTATTAGCCTGAAAGGCCTTTCACCGTGCATGTCCATGAGTAGATAGGCCCCGCCCTGGTAGACCTTATCAATGATGTACGGTCCTTCATAGTTTGGCTCAAACTTTCCCCGCTTGGCGCGATTGGGGATCATAGGCCTTTTGACGACTAGCACGAGTTCACCTTGGTGGAATGTCCTCGGGCGGCTCAATCTTTCATATGAGCGCGTCATCTTTGCTTTATAAGCTTCCAGATTTTGTTGTGCTAGAAGTCGGATTTCATCAAGGGCGTCAAGCTCTTCAAACCGAAGGTGGGTATTTTCTTCGTCCGTCAACTCGTAATGGACTGCCACTCGTAGAGAGGGTAATTCTATCTCGAGGGGGAGTACTGCTTCCGTCCCAAATACCAACGCGTACGGCGTTGTGTTTGTGGCCGTCTTAAATGTAGTTCGATACGCCCAAAGAGCCTCTTGCAATCTTTCGTGCCAATCTCTCTTATTTCGTGACACCGTTTTCTTCATGATCTTCGTCAAGGTCTTGTTGAAGGCCTCAGCTAGACCGTTAGCTCGGGGGTTATAAACTGAGGAATATCTCCAGTCTATATTGTGCTGCTGTGCGAAGCGGCTAATTTTATGACTTCGGTAGGCTGACCCATTATCAGAGATGATTCTTCTCGGGGTTCCAAACCGGTATATGACATGCGTTTTGAAGAAATGGAGGATGTTCTCCGTCTTCACTTCCCTCAACGGTATCGCCTCCGCCCATTTGGAGAAGTAGTCAGTCGTCGCTAGGATGAAACGATGTCCTTTAGATGATGCTGGCTCGATAGGGCCGACTATGTCAGTTCCCCACATTTCGAATGGCCAACTAGCTACTGTTGGGTGTAGCGGATTTGGGTGCTGATGGATGAAGTCCCCATGAATCTGGCATGAGTGACATTGCCTCGCATAGGCGAGACAATCCCGCATCATCGTGGGCCAATAGTAGCCCATCCGTTTTATCTTCAACTTCATCTTAGGGCCTGCTTGATGGGAACCGCAGAGTCCATCGTGAACTTCCTGAACGACTCTTTTTGCTTCATCAGGTCATAGGCATCTCAACCACAGAGAATCGAATGACCTCTTGTATAGAGTATCATTGACGAAGGCGAAAGACAGAGCTCGTTTCACGAGCTGATGTCTTATGGACGCTTCTTCAGGCATTCGGTGGAACTTGAAGTAATCTATGAAGGCTTCTCTCCAGTCTTCGGCGTTTTCCCAGTCTTTTATTTGCAGGGTTGTCTCCTCTTTCGCTCCTTTTTCTTCAGACGATTCCGGAGATATTTCTGTTGGGGCAAGCACTCGACGGCTTTGTACCACGATTCTAACGTCGTCGAGGTTCTCGTCAGCCAGTTCTTTAGCAAGCTTGGCTAATGCGTCTGCCTTGCTATTTTCCGTGCGCGGTATGTTTTCCAAAGTGTAGGAAGGAATTCGGGTCAGCAGTTGTTGCACCTTTTCGCCGTACTTCACCAACTCCGGCTTGCACGTCTGGTAGTCGCCGTTCACTTGACTGACGACCAGTTGGGAATCCCCATATATGAGGAGGCTTTCAATTCCCATATCAATGGCAATCTCGAGGCCTGCTATCAAAGCTTCGTATTCGGCTTCATTGTTTGTCCTCGACTCTGTTAAGGAGAATGCGAAGCGCATTATCCCTCCTTGTGGAGTTACAAAGATGAGGCCTACCCCCGATTTGATTATAGGGGTGTTTTGTTTGCGTTTCTTCATGGAAGATGCACCATCAAAATAGAGTTCCCATCGGGTATCACCACCATCGATTGCATCAAACGCGTGTTCGTCTGGAAGATCGCAATTTAATGGAGAATCGGCGGGTATGGGATGTTCAGCGAGGAAGTCAGCGATGGCCTGGCCTTTCACTGCTTTGAGAGGTTGATACGTGATCGAAAACTCCATCAAGAGTAGGGCCCATTTAGCGAGTCGTCCCGTCAATATGGCCTTTGACATTAAGTATTTAAGGGGGTCCACCTTTGAAATCAGACGGACCTCGTGTGCTAATGCATAGTGCCTAAGCTTTGTTATTGCGAAGATCAACGCCAGGCAATGTTTTTCAATGGGAGAGTAATTGCTTTCTGCCCCCAGCAGAACTCGGCTTAGGTAGTAGAGTGCTCTTTCTTTCCCTTGATCGTTCTCTTGTGCCCATAATGCGCCTAAGGAACCTTCGAGGGCGGTTGTATAAAGAATGAGAGGCTTCCCCTTAACCGGAGCGGCCAGCACGGGTGGGTTCTGCAGGTATTGCTTGATCTCATCTAGTGCGCTTTGGCATTTTTGGTCCCAAATGAATGGGGTTCCCTTCTTCATCAGGTGACTATAAGGTCGGCACTTTCCTGAAAGATTAGCGATAAACCGCCGAATGTATGCGAGCTTTCCTTGGAGAGACCGCAGCTGTTTAAGAGTTCTCGGCGGAAGCATCTCCATGATCGCCTTGATTTTAGACGGATCTATCTCGATACCTCGGTGTCGGATGATGAATCCCAGGAACTTGCCCGAGGAAACCCCGAACGCACATTTAAGAGGATTCATCTTCAAATTGTATTGCCGAAGGCGTTGAAATACAGTCTTCAAATGCTCGAGATGTTCCTCGTATGATTTGCTCTTAACCACAAGATCGTCGATATAACATTCGACGATTTCATGTATAAGGTCATCGAAGATCTTCGTCATGGCCCTCTGATAAGTAGCACCGGCGTTCTTCAAACCGAAGGGCATCACTTTATAACAAAATATACCAAGAGGAGTCCTGAAGGCTGTATGCTTCTGGTCTTCTGGATGCATTTTTATTTGATTATACCCCGATGAGCCGTCCATGAAGGAGAAAACCTCATGGGTGGATGTGTTGTCTATCATCAGTTCGGTGACTGGCACTGGGAAATCATCTTTTGGGCAGGCTTTATTAAGATCCCGAAAATCCACGCATATACGCACCGTCCCATTTTTCTTCATCACTGGGACGATGTTGGCAATCCATTCAGGGTATTGAACTTCCTGGATGAAGCCGGAGTCTATCAGCTTTTTGACTTCGGCGTTGATGCTCATCTCAAGTTCGAGTCGCATTCTTCTCGGCGCTTGTTTGACTGGCTTGATGTCCGGGGATATCGCTAATTTGTGTATAGCAATTTCTGGATCTAGTCCCGGCATTTCGGAATAGTTCCATGCGAAGCAATCTTTTTGCTGTAGAAGCACGTCCTTCAACGCGGCCACCTTTTCTTCAGATAGCAGCTCGCTGATGAATGTCGGTCGCGGGTCATTTGCCGTCCCCAACTCAATTTTCTTGAGATTATCCGCAGTGGTATGGATTCCATCCTCCAGTTCTTTCGGAGCTGGGGGAAATTCTGAGATCACCTCATCGCTGTCGTTTTCAAAGCACCAAGGGAGGCTGTTCATGTCCTCGGACCCTTCTTTTAATATTGTTATCACATGGCAGGTGCGAGTTTCCTGCCAATCCCAATGCGGAGTTGGTTTTATCCTTGTGTTTTCGGGTTCGTGCTTTTGCGGCGGCGCTACCCTCCAACTGTCAGACAACGCAAATTTGCCAAGCTGATAATTGGTCCTCAACCCAATTCTTAAAGGTGAAGCAATCTTCAAGCGGATGCTCTACTACTCGATGGTAAGAGCAATAATTTGGGTTGGAGACTTTGCCCGCTTGCTCAGGATGTTTAGACTCTGGCAGAGTAAGCATTTGATGTTTTAGAGCAAGATCAAGTATTTTCCTTGTTTTGTTTCGAGGAAACGAGTATGCTCATCCATTTTCTTCATAAGGGCTAGGTCAATAACGCTCGACTCTCGGATGCGTGGCTTCTTAGCTCTGCTTTGTGGTTGTCGAGCACCTTTTCGGCCTTTCGACTTGTTTTTGCTTTCGTGTCGACCCTTTTTTGTAGCAGGCTGATGTGAGCCAGCATCTTCGTTCTTTACTGCCTGTCGAAGGAGACGCTGTGTCTTGGCTTTCTCATAGATTGCCATTTCACGATCGTGATCATCTCGGGCTTTTTGACTCGCATCCTTTATAAGTTTGCCCACCTGGTCTTTAGACGATGGACTGGGCGGTTTTGTGTCAGGAGTTTTTGCTGATTCAGGATTAGCGTCCTCCCCTTGAGCGTCCGCCTCTTTATCGAAGTCATACATGGCATAACAGCTGTTTACTAGCTCCCGCTTCTTTGAACGAACATACCCGAGCCCTTTCGTTTCCGTTCTTCCGTTAGGCAGTTTGCATTGAGTTCCGGGAACGTTCCAGACCTTGTCATAGAATTTGGCTTTTCTGACGGTCTGTGTGAAGGACATCCCTTGGCGTTTCAGCAGTTTCTTCAAACCTTCGGTATAATATCTGGGAAGACGGATAGGCTGAAGCCTGTCGAGCGTGGGATCCGCGCCATGCCAAATTTCTTTTTCCACCTTGTTTTCTTCAGAACGGTAGAATAGGATTGCCTTCTCGCCTTTTCTTCCAGGAGGGATATAGAATGTCTGCAATTCATCTACGCTGTTGGTGTCGAGTGCATCCAGTTCTTTGTAATGTTCAAGCGGCACCATGGTTACCTGCAGACTTCGCTCTTCATCAGTGGAAATCTGTATTAAGGGCCGAGCGGGGAATACAGTATGAACTTCATCCTCTGAATCACTACCGAAGATCAATGAAGGAACAGATGGTCCTGGCCTGGTGGACTGGGATGGACCTGAATAAATTATATCCTCCTCCTCCTCGGTGTCACTGCCGAAGACAGGGATGGTTGCGTTAGTTTTGTTCTCCGGTTTGTGACACCTTTCCGTGTCTTCGAAACTCGGTAAGAAGTATTTGGCATCTTCATACTTGCGAACTTCGTTTACGGAAAACGATTCAACTCTCCTGCTACTGTGTACTCGAGGCCGTCCCTAGAATACTTCATGCACTGATGTTGTGTAGAAGGGATGATATTGTATTCGTGTAGCCATGGTCAGCCGAGCAGAGCATTGTAGCACGTCTTGGCGTCTATAACATGGAATTTGATGTCTGTGACGAGCACCCCGAAGCGTAGCGTCAATATCACAGATCCAAGAGTCTTTGAGGATTGAGAGTCGAAACCGGAGATGGTGATTTTGTCCCGGGCGAGGTGTTGGACACTCATGCAAATCTCCTTTAATACTCGCACATTGAGTAAATTGACAGACGATCCGTTATCGACCAAGATTTTTCCTATCTTTATGTCATGGTAGTATCCTGAGACATAAAGGGGGCGATTGTGTTCACACGTCCCGAGGAGAAGGTCTTCATCACCAAAAGCTACGTCGGCTGTGTGCACCTCTTCCAATTCATCCTTCATCTTTTGTTCGGCTAGGAAGGCTTGAAACTGGTCCGGATCTTGTAGGGCCTTAATCAAAGAATCCCTCGCTTCTTTTGATAGCAATAGGGCATCGAGAATGCTGAGTTGTGAGGGTAGCTTTCTCAGATGCGCCAAGACATTATAATCTACTTTATTCCTTTTTGGGGGATTCTTGGCTGTTAACTCTTCCGCAACTTGGTCATCCAAAGCGATGTCTTCAGAGACCTTCTCTTTCCCTTTGTTTTTCTTATTCAAGGGTCCGAGGTTCTTTTCGGGTAATGTTCGATTGCGCAGCTGTATATTCTCGCAGGCCTTCGGTTCTTTTTCTTTTCCCGAAGTGGATTCTTCGAAGAGGGGGCCAAGCTCTAGATCTTCATCGGAGTCGCTCCCAAATGTAGGCACTTGTGATCCGGTAGTGTTAACCGTGTGACAATTGCCGGCAGTTCTTTCAAGTTTTTTAGTCGCATTTCTTTGCTCTCGGCGAATTTTACGTTTTTCCCGTTTAAATCGTTGTCGATCAGCGACGTATCCTTGCCACCATCCATTGAAAGCTTTGCAATCTTGGGTGGAATACGAGACCTTCTGATGGTATAAGCAATAAGAGGGGTGCATTTCTACCGCGCCAGTAACTTTTTCTTCAGAGGGTGGTAGCTTCATGCCCATCGATATGGCCTTAGCAAATTTCTTTTTTATCTTGAATTGGCTTTTGTCAGTGGTGGAGGCATTTTGCTCCAACGGGATCATTTCAGCTCCTTCCTCAAGTCGCTGACGCTTAGCCCTTTCGAATATAGCCATCTCGCGTTCTCGATCAGCCTTGCTTTTCAACCGAGCTTCATTAAGAAACGCACTAATCATTTCAACCGGTAACCCTGGGGTTCCTGATTCGGCATTTGCCCCCAGCGTTTCAGTGCCAGAATTTCCTTCATCGTTCGTGGTCGAATGGGAGATCATATGACAGCTTGCCACATATTCGTCAGATTCATCCGATGAACTTTCTCCTTCATCTTCTTTTTGGAAGACGTGATCAAGGAAATCTTGGAGCGTGATGGGAGTTCGCGCCTTTTGGTTATATTCATCCAGCGCATCGATTTGCTTTTGTAAGTCCATGCGCTTGTCACCAGGCTTAACTGGCTTCTTAGATTTCTTCTTCTTCTTTTTCGAAGATTTTGACGGCTGACTATGAGCGCTTGAACTGCTACCATCGGTCTTCAGAATCGATCGTGGCTTCAACATCCCTTCAATAACCTGCGGTTCCAAGGGGTTCTTCCACTTGACCGCTGGACAGGTCTGAAGATCATTTAGCATTCTCCTCGTTTTGGCTGATAATACAACCTCCCAGGGAGCTTCTTCAATGACGGAGCATGTTGCCCCCGGCGTATTCGTCCCCTTAGAGGTGTGGGGCTGCGGAGGATTCACCTTCCATTTGTCAGATAGCGCAAATTTGCCCTGACGGTACTGGTTCTCAAGCCAATTCTTGAAAACGTAGCAATCCTCAATTGGATGGCCTAGTACTCGATGATAAGGGCAGTAATTGGGCTCGTTGACGTCACTCTGTTGTGACGGACGTTTTGGGTCTGGCAGATTTATGAGCCTGTTGCGCAATGCCAGCTCGAATATCCTTCTTGTTTTATCACGGGGGAAGGAGTAAGCACGTCCCATCCTGTCCTCAAGGGGTACGTATGGGCGTGTATTGTTTGGACGAGCAACCGGCTTCGAGTCGTTTGGTTGTTGTTGGGCATTAGCGACGATGATCGCTTTTCCCTTTCCTTTATCGTTTCGGGGGTCCGGCTTCGGGAGAGGGGGTTTATGGCCCATCTGGTCCATTTGTGCTAATTTGTCGATCAAAGCCTGGAAGGAAGTCAGCTTGAAGAACATCATGAACTGTGAGATGGTTGCCTGTGGATCAAGGGTTCCAACAAACATTCCCACCGCTGGAGCTTCTTCTATGCGTTGTTCACACTTCGACCATAGATTACGCCACCGTATAGCGTATTGAACCCACGTCTCGCCGGGCTTTACCCTGGCGTTAATCAGCGCCGTCATCGGAGTACGCTCACTGGCACTTGCGAAGCGTTGGGTGAAGAGTAGCTCCATCTCCGCAAAGGTTTTTATAGAGTCGTTGGGAAGCTCAGAATACCATTCAAACGCCGTATCAGATAAACTTCCAACAAACTGGCGAAGCAAAAGCTTGTCGTCGCCGCCTGTATTACCGCAAAGCGCCCTGAATTGGGCCACATGTTGATGGGGATTGCCGGTCCCTTTGTAAACATGAAACTTGGGAATAGTGTAACCCAGCGGGTACTTGATTTAGTCATACCAGCCCGGATATGGCCGCCCCGTTTTCACGATTTGACCGGCTGCTTCAGTCGCCTGATGCACCCGTATTTGTTGGGCGATATATTCATCCAAATCAGCTTTTGATATGGTATCCTCTTTAGCTGCGGATAGAGCCGGTGGAGGATTCGATGTCTCTCCCCTATCATCTTCAAGGACGATCGGGGGTTCTTCAGTTGGGGGGTCTGGTTGTATCATCATTCCTATCATGTCCTGGAAGAGGAGGCCCATACGCTGTATATTGGCTGCTTGTTCAGCAGCCTCTTTGTCTCTCTTTTCCAGTACTCGGTGGAGGAACTCGGCGTCGGTCTCTTCCTCTCGGCGTTCGTCTAAGGACGTCCCAGGATTCTCCTTTGGCTCCGTGAGTGCAGCCATTGTAGTCATCATCTCCTGGAGCTTCTGTTGTTGTTCCTGGGCCTTGGTTACCGATCGGGTAAGTGGTCGGTGACCCGTAGAAGTACGACTCTCTTCCTTTCCAGAAGCCATGTAAACTGTATGGACTGTTATGGCCCCCGACTTGGGGCGTTTAGGTTCACCGCTTTTAACTCTTGCTGCTGTTGCGGGAGCTTTCTCTGGCCTCCTTCTTTTGTGGGCCATCGAGGTTAAAGGAGCCGTTGTAGTGGGCATCCTAGCAACCGTCGCCCCCTGCTGTTTAATGGGGCAGTTTTTGTTATTTTCTACCTTCGCCCTTTTCTGGTGACGCAAGTGGTCTGGATCGATCACAGAGTCGTGAACCCTACGCCATACTTTATAAACTTTTGAAGATAGCCGTTGAGGGGGCTGTTCCTGCTTCGTCTCCGAAGCTTTTTCCATGGGCGGAGGAGACCTTTTCAATGTAGCAACCGGAGAGTTCTTTCTCACCTTCCTCAGCAATTCGAAGCTGTTCCCAGTTGGAACAGCAGCATTGACCTCCACCGCTGGAGCAGGTGGGGTTAGCCCTGAGGGGGAGTTGCCCCCTGCTTTCCTTACTCGCTGCCAATGACGACGTCGCGCACGACGAGCCATTGGGACTGGCTCGGAACTCGGGATAGTTTCTTGTTGCCCCCCGTTTGGATGTGGGGTAACTGCTGATGTCAGCCTATCAAAGACTGATGCTTTTTGGCCAGCTGGAGGAGGAGTAGGAGCCGTCAATCTTGTGAAGACCGACTTTCTGATAGGAGAAGCCGCTTTAACGACTTCCAAAGCAGCGGCCGTTGCCCTCTTTGGGACGGCCACTTTATAGTTCTGACCTAGCCTGGAGAAAACGGAGGCTGTCGGTTTAGTAGCAGGCGACCCGTTGACAGGGGTCGTGGTAGCAGTGAGCCGGTCAAATACCGACTTCTTGTTCGCTTCTGGTGTGGATATCGGCATAGAGAAGCTTGCAGGGGGGACCATGGTCCCGAAAAATAGGCCGGTGGTGGCCTGGGTCACCTGCTCTACCGGCAGAGTAAGGAAAGAGGCCGCTTGGGGCCCATATGTTACACCTCTCGGTGAGGTGGAGCGTCCGTTGCAGTGGTGCTTCGCGCATTTGGTGCAGTGGGAATCCATGGATGCTTGAGTTCTGCGCCAGATAAAAGACCAAATCTTAGCAACTTGAAATCCGAAGACAACCATTTAACAAACCGCGATTGATTCGCGAAGACGACACACGAAGTGTGGAGTGGAAAGAGGAAAAGGTCCCACCGGGCGTGCCAGAATCTGTTCGGGACAGATGCTATTTGGTTTTATCCGTCTATCTCTCCGAAGATGCCAAGTTGATTTATGGCACCGTGTATCGGAGGTTTAGGCGGATGCGGCCGATGTAGCAGACTTCGTCAGATTCCCCCTCAGGGTGAGGGGTTTTTGATTGTGGGGACACTCTTCCCTGCAGGCGCAAGCCCCTGCAGTTAATTACGCTATCGCGTTGCGATAACAACTTTCTCCTTCTCCAGAATTTCACTTCGTGTCGTGTGTGTTTGTTTTGTTTGTGGTTGCCCGTGGATTGTATACGGAGACTGAGTAATGCCGTCGCCCGTAGGACGTGGATTAGTCCCAATCCGTATTTACTTAGATTTGGGTTTGGTGTTTTTGGTTTAAGGATACATTAGTCGCGTTGCGGCTAAGATCAACTTAAACGTTCGTCAAGAATACTTTAGTCCTGTTTTGGACTAAGATCAATTTAACGCAGTGATCGATTTAATTATCTGGCTGTCGGGACTCGTCACCTCTCTGACGTCGTTGAGGGATTACAACGACAGGCGTCAGAGGAGTTCAGAGATATACCCTTGAACCAAAGTTGATTTGGGGTTTTATTGTTTATTTAAATATCTAAGGACACATTAACCGTATTTGGGGCTAAGATCAACTTAGACGGGACCGTTTAGGTCCGACAAAAGAGCATTTGGGCTCTATTGTGCCAATTTAAGGACATGGCGGTCCATGGCCAGTTTTGGGGACGTGGTGGTCCATTATTACTTTAGGGACGTTTCGGTCCGTCGCCAGTTTAAGGACGTAGTGGTCCATATTCCAGTTTAGGGACGTAGTGGTCCGATATTAGTTTAGGGACGTCTCGGTCCGATATTAGTTTAAGGACGTCTCGGTCCAATATTAGTTTAAGGACGTCTCGGTCCAACATTAGTTTAAGGACGTCTCGATCCAATATTAGTTTAAGGACGTTTCGGTCCGATATTAGTTTAAGGACGTCTCGGTCCAATATTAGTTTAGGGACATCTCGGTCCAATATTAGTTTAAGGACGTCTCGGTCCGATATTAGTTTAGGGACATCTCGGTCCACGAGTTTAAGGACCCCGCAGTCCATATCGATGTGTGGTCGTTGGGACCCGTCACCTCTTTGACGTCGTTGAGGAATTACAACGATGGATGTCAAAGGAGTTCGGAGATGTACCCTCGAACCGGATGTAGATTGATTTAGGAGAGCCATTTTGCTCAGTCAATTTAATTTAAGGACTTATGGCCACGATTGGGCTAAGTCTAGTTGAAAATGTCCAATATTTTATTTGCTTTTGCATTGCATTTCTTTATTTAGGCTCTACTCACAAAAGATACAGAATATCAGTTTATTTTGGGCTCTGCCCATTTGCAAAAGCATCTACTTCGTTTGGGCTTTGCCCCTTTTTAAAATGCATAGCATTCTGAATATTTTGTTTGAGCTCTGCCCATTTATAAATGATGCAAAGCATCTGTTCTTGTTTGGGCTCTGCCCCTTAAAATAATGTATTTGCGCTTTATTGAGCCTGTTAGGCCTTCTCTTAATTGGGCTTGGCCCTTTTTAATGCATCTGCGCTTTGCGCTAAGTAATGAGCGCAAGTCCATATGGTGATGACACGTGTCGTGCTCTGATGAGCGCAAGCGCACTAGCGCAGTGCAATGCGCTGTTGCGCTGCTGACACGTGGCGCGCTCTCAGCGAGTTGCGCCAATTCCAGAGAGCAAAGCTCTATCTTAAGGGCGCTGAGCGCAAGTGGTTTTATGGCCGACACGTGGCGCTCTCTTAAGAGCGCAGCGGCGCAACTTGGAAGTGCAAAGCACTAAGAATCTTTTTAGATTCAAGAAGGGAAATGCAAAGCACTGTTTAAGTTCTTGATCTAAATTAGATCAAAGAAAAATAAATTTCTTCTTTATTCGAAGAACAGAGGTTCATAAAAGTGCAAAGCACTATTCTTTTATTTTTTATATCGCTTTTAAAGAACCGAAGGTTCACAAGAAGTGCAAAGCACTGTTTTCTTCTTTTTTTTTATATAAAGATCATTGATCTTATATTTTTTTTTAGACTAATGGACTTTTAGAAGGAATTTCTTCTAATCCATGAAGGTTCTTTACCTTTTTCTTGAAATCTTCTCGGAGTTCTTTCCGTTTAAGGTTCTTGAATTCTCAAGAGAAAACTCGATGCCTTTGAATTGAGGCCTAAGGTCCTTTTTATAGTGCTCACAAATTAGTTAAATTTGTTCAAGAGATCATCCTCTGAGTGATTTGGGGAATTTTCCCCACAGTTGGATCTTTGATCCAAGGGTTTCTGCTTTGCAGAAGGAAATCTTCTTGTTCCAACAAGAACAGAAAAGATTTCTTAAAAACCTTAATTTAGTTTGGCGCAGATTCCCCAGCGCGTGACACGTGTCACGCAGCGCAGAGCCCAACGCAACTGCGCTAGCGCATCTGCGCTGACACGTGTCGCGCAGCGCAGAGCGCAGAGCGTTAGCGCAAAGGATCTGAAGCGTCGCTTCCTTTAAACAGAGCTTTGCTCTGATTGGGCGCGTCTTCTTGGGCGCAGCGCTGATATATCTGCGCCTGACACGTGGCGCGTTGCGCTCAGCGCAGAGGATCTGAAGCGTTGCTTCATTTATTAAATTTTGGAGAATCAGAAGCGTCGCTTCATCTCCTCTTTTCAAGTCAAACTTGTATTCCCAAAATTCTGATTTCCCGGGCCTTGGCAATGATTTCATTGTGCACAGAATTTTCTGTGCTTGGGTCTATATATATAACTCAGGGCTGAGCCTTTTCTTCTCTCATTTTCAGAGAACTTCTTCGATCATGGCTTGCAACCGCCCTCACGTCCGCCGACAACCATGGGAGGTGTCGATCCGGGACATCGTTCCTCGTTTTGCTGCACGTTTGGTGGACCCTTCTCTCTCGGACGAGCAATGCGACGCTGCAATGCACGAGCTTTTGACTCGTGTGGGGTCTCCTCTCCCTCCGAATTCCATTTGGCTTCGGATGATCCTTGCCTCGGCGCTCGCCGACATTCCCCCTCCTCCAGCAGAGATGTCCTCAGCAATGCTGGATGCCGCCGAAGATAAGATTGAGTGCTTTCTCGAAGCGCACTTGATCACCAAACCCTTGAGGGACTGCTCTTTCCACTTGCTGAGCCAGATACGGGCTCGTCGAGTCGTCATCGCCACTTTCTCCCAGGAATGCGGCGTCGACCGTTGGATGGCTACCCCTCGGGAAGATCGCCGCTTCGACGCGATGGAGAAGGCGGAGAGGGAGCTGAATAATTTTCTTTTCCTTTTTGTGAACCCTTGTCTCTCTGATCCCGTATTCGGTGATCTTTTTTAAATTTAATAATAAATAAATGTTTTGATTAAGTATTTTATTATCTGTTAAGTGTTCTTTTTATTTGAACTCTTTGTTGTGCTTGTGCATCGTATTTTAATTTGTTGTTATCAAGTGCATGTAATTTTGCATGGCTAAATTGCCTTTGGCACTTAGCCCCTTTTTCTGCGCTAGCGCATCTGCGCTGACACGTGTCGCGCAGCGCAACTGTGTTGCCACGTGTCGCACAGCGCAGAGCGCAGCGCGGCGCTTCCTTTAACAGAGCCTTGCTCTAATCGGGCGCGCTGCGCTAATGTATCTGCGCTGGACACGTGGAGCGTCGCGCGCAGCGCAAAGGATCTGAAGCGTTGCTTCCTTTAAACAGAGCTTTGCTCTGATTGGGTGCGCTGCGCTAATGTATCTGCGCTGGACACGTGGCGCGTCGTGCGCAGCGCAAAGGATCTGAAGCGTTGCTTCCTTTAAACAGAGCTTTGCTCTGATTGGGTGCGCTAATGTATCTGCGCTGGACACGTGGCGCGTCGCGCGCAGCGCAAAGGATCTGAAGCGTTGCTTCCTCTAAACAGAGCTTTGCTCTGATTGGGTGCGCCTTCTTGGGCGCTGCGCTGATATATTAGCGCCAGACACGCGGCGCATTGCGCCTGAGACTTGAAGCGTTGCTTCAAAAATTCAAAAATTTTAAATTTTGAATTCAAACAGAGCTTTGCTCTGATTGGGCGAAACAGGGATACTGTTTTCTTTATAATTTTTGTCAAGGTCTTGTTGAAGGCTTCGGCGAGACCGTTAGCTCGTGGATTCTAGACTGAGGAATATCTCCAGTCTATGTTATGCTGCTGTGCGAAGCGGCTGATTTTATGACTTCGGTAAGCTGGCCCGTTATCGGAGATGATCCGCCTCGGAGTTCCAAACCGGTATATGACGTGCGTTTTGAAGAAATGGAGGATATTCTCCGTCTTCACTTCTCTCAATGGTACTGCTTCTGCCCACTTAGAGAAGTAGTCAGTCGTCGCTAGGATGAAACGATGTCCTTTAGACGATGCTGGCTCGATGGGGCCGACTATATCAGTCCCCCACATTTCGAATGGCCAGCTAGCTACCGTTGGATGCAGCGGATTTGGGTGCTGGTGGATGAAGTCCCCATGAATCTGGCATGAGTGACATTGCTTCGCATATTCGATGCAGTCTTGAATCATCGTGGGCCAGTAATAGCCCATCCGTTTGATCTTCAACTTCATCTTTGGACCTGCTTGGTGAGAACCGCAGATTCCGTCATTAATTTCCTGAACGACTCTTTTCGATTCGTCCGGTCCTAAGCATCTCAGCCACAGAGAATCAAATGACCTCTTGTAGAGAGTATTATTGACGAAGGCGAAGGACAGAGCTCGTTTTATGAGTTGATGTCTTGCGGACGCATCTTCAGGCATTTGGTGGGACTTGAAGTAGTCTATAAAGACTTCCCTCCAATCCTCAACCTTCTCATGTTCTTTTATTTGCAAGGTCGCTTGTTCAGTCACTCCCTTCTCTTCGGGTGATTTCGAAGGTATTTCTGTGGGGGCGAGCACCTGACGACTTTGTACCATGATTCTAACGTCATCGAGGTTCTCGTCAGCCATTTCTTTAGCGAGTTTGGCCAACGCATCCGCTTTGCTGTTATCCGCGCGTGGTATGCTCTCCAAAGTATAGGAGGGAATTTGGGTTAGCAGTTGTTGCACCTTTTCACCGTATTTTACTAACTCCGGTTTGCATGTTTGGTAATCGCCGTTTACTTGACTAACGACCAGTTGCGAATCTCCGTATATGAGGAGGTTTTCAATTCCCATGTCAATGGCGATCTCGAGGCCTGCTATCAGAGCTTCGTATTAGGCTTCGTTGTTTGTCCTCGGTTCCGTCAGGGAGAACGCGTAGCGCATTATCCCTCCTTGTGGAGTTATAAAGATGAGTCCTACCCCGGATTTGATTATAGGGGTACTTTGTTTGCGTTTCTTCACGGAAGATGCTCCGTCAAAATAAAGCTCCCATCGGGTATTATCACCATCGATCGCATCAAACGCATGTTCGTCTGGAAGATCGCAGTTTAAAGGAGAGTCAGCTGGTATCGGGTGCTCAGCAAGGAAGTCGGCGATGGCCTGGTCTTTTACTGCTTTGAGTGGTCGATATGTTATCGAAAACTCCATTAAGAGCAGGGCCCATTTAGCGAGTCGTCCTGTCAATATGGCCTTTGACATTAGATATTTGAGAGGGTCCACCTTTGAAATGAGATAGACTTCATGCGCTAATGCGTAATGTCTAAGCTTTGTTATTGCGAAGATCAACGCCAGGCAGTGTTTTTCAATGGGAGAATAATTGCTTTCTGCCCCCAGCAGCACTCGACTTAAATAGTAAAGTGCTCTTTCTTTCCCCTGGTCATTCTCTTGTGCCCATAATGCGCCCAAAGAACCTTCAAGGGCGGCCGTGTAAAGAATGAGAGGCTTTCCCTTCACTGGAGCAGCCAACACTGGAGGGTTTTGCAGGTACAGTTTGATCTCGTCTAGTGCGCTTTGGCACTTTTGATCCCAGACGAACGGGTTTCCCTTCTTCATCAGGTGGCTGTAAGGACGGCACTTTCCTGAGAGGTTGGCTATAAATCGCCGTATATACGCGAGCTTCCCTTGGAGAGACCGCAGCTGTTTGAGAGTTCTCGGTGGAGGCATTCCCATGATTGCCTTGATCTTGGACGGATCTATCTCGATACCTCGGTGTCGAACGATGAATCCCAGGAATTTGCCCGAGGAAACCCCGAATGCACACTTCAGGGGGTTCATCTTCAAGTTGTATTGTCGAAGACGTTGAAATACGGTCTTCAGATGCTCGAGATGTTCCTCATATGATTTGCTTTTAACAACGAGGTCGTCGATATAGCATTCAACAATTTCGTGTATAAGGTTATCGAAAATCTTCGTCATGGCCCTTTGGTAGGTTGCACCGGCGTTATTTAAACCGAAGGGCATCACCTTGTAACAGAATATTCCTAAAGGAGTCCGGAAAGCCGTATGTTTCTGGTCTTCAAGATGCATTTTTATTTGATTATACCCTGATGAGCCGTCCATGAATGAGAAAATCTCATGCGTGGACGTATTGTCTATCATTAGTTCGGTGACTGGTACTGGGAAATCATCCTTCGGGCAGGCTTTGTTAAGATCCCGAAAGTCCACGCATATGCGCACCGTACCATTCTTCTTCATCACTGGGACGATATCAGCAATCCATTCAGGGTATTGAACCTTTTGGATAAAGCCGGAGTCTATCAACTTTTTGACTTCCGCGTTGATGCTCATTTCGAGCTCAAGCCGCATTCTTCTCGGCGCTTGTTTGACCGGCTTGACACTCGGGGATATTGCCAGTCTATGTACAGCAACTTCTGGATCAAGTCCCGGCATCTTGGAATAGTTCCATGCGAAGCAATCTTTATGCTGTACAAGGACGTCCTTTAACGCAGCCACCTTTTCCTCGGACAGCAGCTCGCTGACGAATGTCGGTCGCGGATCGTTTATCATCCCCAACTCAATTTTCTTGAGGTTATCCGTAGTGGTATGTATGCCGTCCTCCAGTTCTTTCGGAGCTGGGGGAAATTCTGAGATCACCTCATCATTGCTGTTTTCAAAGCACCAGGGAAGGCTGTCCACATTCTCGGACTCTTCTTTTAATATCGTTATCATACGACAGGTGCAAATTTTCTGCCAATCCCAATGTGGAACTGGTTCTTCTTTCGTGGCTTTAGGCTCGTGCTTTTGTGGTGGTGCTACCCTCCAGTTGTTGGACAAAGCGAATTTACCAAGCTGATATTGATCTTCGACCCAATTCTTGAAGGTGAAGCAATCTTCAAGAGGATGACCTATTACTCGATGGTAAGAGCAATAGTCCGGGTGTGAGGCTTCGCCTGCTTGTTCGGGGTGCTTGGACTCCGGCAATGTAAGCATTTGATGTTTTAGAGCAAGCTCAAATATCTTCGTTGTTTTGTTCCGAGGAAAAGAGTATGCTCGACTCATTTTCTTCATGAGGGCTAAGTCAATAACGCTCGACTCTCGGATACGTGGTTTCTTAGCTCTGCCTTGTGATTGTTGAGCGTCTTTTCTGCCCTCTGACTTGTTTTTGCTTTCGCGTCGAACCTTTTTTATAGCAGGTTGAGCGGCCTTTCCATCCTTCACGGCCTGTCGGGAAAGGCGTTGCGTCTTGGCTTTCTCATAGATGGCCGTCTCGCGATTGTGGTCATCTCGGACTTTTTGACCAGCTTCCCTTATAAGCCTGTCCATTCGTTCTTCAAATGATGGACCGGGCATTTTTTCATCGGGGACTTTTACTGGCTTAGGATTAGCGTCCTCCCATTGAGCGTCCGCATCTTCATCGAAGTTATACATGACATAACAGCTATTTACTAGCTCTCATTTCTTTAGCCGGATGTACCCAAGCCCTTTTGTTTCCATTCTCCCGTTAGGCAGTTTGCGTTGGGTCCCTGGAACATTCCAGACCCTGTCATAGAATTTGGCCTCTCTAACGGTCTGTCTGAAGGATATCCCCTGGCGTTTCAGGAGTTTCTTCAAACCTTCGGTATAATATCTGGGAAGACAGATAGACTGAAGTCTGTCGAGCGTGGGATCCACGCCATGCCAAACTTCTTTTTCCACCTTGTTTTCTTCAGAACGGTAGAATAGGATTGCCTTCTCGTTTTCTCGTCTGGGAGGGATATAGAATGTCCGCAGCTCTTCTACACTGTAGATATTAAGTGCGTTCAGTTCTTTATGATGTTTAGGCGGCACCATGGCGACTTGCAGACTTTGCTCTTCGTCAGCGGAAGCTTGTATTGAAGGTCGAGCAAAGAATACAACATGGACCTCATCCTCCGAGTCACTACCAAAGACCAATGTAGGAGTGGACGGTCCTGGCTTATTATGTTGGGGCGAACCCGAATAAACGATCTCCTCTTCTTCCTCGGTATCACTGCCGAAGACAGGGATGGTGGCGTTAGTTTTACTTTCCGGCTTGTGACACTTCTCCGTGTCTTCGAAATCCGGCAAGAAGTATTTGGCATCTTCGTATTTGCGGACCTCGTTCACAGAGAACGGGTTCAGTTCTCCCGTCACGGTATACTCGAAACCATCCTTAAAATACTTCATATACTGATGTTGTGTAGAAGGGATGATGTTGTACTCGTGTAACCATGGTCGGCCGAGCAAAGCGTTGTAGCATGTCTTGGCATCTATGACGTGGAACTTGATGTCCGTGACGAGTAATCCGAAGCGTAGCGTCAGTATCACAGATCCAAGAGTCTTTGACGATTGGGAGTCGAACCCGGATATGGTGATCTTGTCCCGAGCAAGGTGCTGGACGCTCATGCAGATTTCCTTCAGCACCCGCACGTTGAGTAGGTTAACAGACGACCCGTTATCGATCAGAATCTTGCCTATCTTTATATCATGGCAGTATCCCGAAACATAGAGAGGGCGATTGTGTTCGCAAGTCCCAAGTAGAAGGTCCTCATCGCCAAAAGTAATATCAGCCGTGTGTACTTCCTCCAACTCATTCTTCATCTTTTCCTCGGCCAGGCATGCTTGGAATTGTTCGGCTCTTGTAAGGCTTTAATCAAAGAATCCCTCGCCTCTTTTGATAGCAACAGGGCATCGAGAATGCTGAGTTGTGAGGGTAGCTTTCTCAGATGTGCCAAGACATTGTAATCCACCTTATTCCTCTTCGGCGGGTTCTTGGCGGTTAACTCTTCCGCAACTCGATCATCCAAAGCGATGTCTTCAGAGGCCTTCTCTTTCCCTTTGTCTTTCTTGTTTAAAGGTCCGAGATTCTTTTTGGGTAACGTCCGGTTGCGTAGCTGTATATTCTCGCAAGCCTTTGGTCCTTCTTCTTTTCCCGAAGTGGATTCTTTGAAGAGGGGGCCAAGTTCTGGTTCCTCATCAGAGTCGCTCCCAAATGTAGGCACTTGTGACCCGGCAGTGTTAACCATGTGACAATTGCCGGCAGTTCTTTCAAGTTCTTCAGTCGTATTTCTTTGCTCTCGGCGAATTTTACGTTTTTCCCGTTTAAAGCGTTGTCGATTAGCGACGTATCCTTGCCACCATCCATTGAAAGCCTTGCACTCTTGGGTAGGATGCGAGACCTTCTGATGATATAAGCAATAAGAGGGGTGCATTTCTACCACACCAGTAATTTTTCCTTCAGAGGATGGTAGCTTCATGCCCATTGATAGGGCCTTAGCAAACCTCTTTTTTATCTTGAATTGGCTTTTGTCAGCGGTGGAGACATCTTGCTCTAGCGGGATCATCTCAGCTCTTTCATCAAGTCGCTGGCGCTTGGCCCTTTCGAATATAGCTGTCTCGCGTTCTCGATCAGCTTTACTTTTCAGTCGAGCTTCATTAAGAAACGCGCCAATCATCTCAACTGATAACCCTGGAGCTCTTGATTCGGCATTTGCCCCCAGCGTTTCAGTGCCAGAGGTCTCTTCATCATTCGTGACCGAATGAGAGATCATATGACAGCTCGCCACATACTCCTCGGATTCGTCCGATGAACTTTCTCCCTCATCTTCCTTTTGAAAGACGTGATCAAGGAAATCTTGGAGCGTAATGGGAGTCCGCGCCTTTTGGTTATATTCATCCAGCGCGTCGATCTGCTTTTGTAGGTCCGTGCGCTTGTCGCCAGGCTTCACGGGCTTCTTAGATTTCTTCTTCTTCTTTTTCGAAGATTTTGACGGCTGGCTATGAACGCTTGAACCACCACCACCAGTCTTCGGAGTCAGTCATGGCTTCAACATCCTCTCAATAACCTGCGGTTCCAAGGGGTTCTTCCACTTGACCGCTGGACAGGTCTGAAGATTGTTTAGCATCCTTTTTGTCTTGGCTGATAATACAACCTCCCACGGAGTTTCTTCAATGACAGAGCATGTTGCCCCCGGCGTATTCGTCCCTTTAGAGGTGTGGGGCTGCGGGGGATTCACCTTTCATTTGTCAGATAACGCAAATTTTCCCTGTCTATACTGGTTTTCAAGCCAATTTTTGAAAACGTAGCAGTCCTCAATCGGATGGCCTAGCACTCGATGATAGGGGCAGTAATTAGGTTCGTTGACGTCACTTGGTTGCAACGGACGTTTTGGATCTGGCAGATTTATGAGTCTGTTGCGTAATGCCAGCTCGAATAACCTCTTCGTTTTATCGCGGGGAAAAGAATAAAGACGTCCCATCCTATCCTCAAGGGGTACGTAAGGGCGCGTATTGTTTGGATGAGCAACCGGCTTCAAGTCGTTCGGTTGTTGTTGAGCATTACCGACAATGATCGCTTTTCCCTTTCCTTTGTCAGTTCGGGAATCTGGCTTTGGGAGAGGGGGTTTATGACCCATCTGGTCCATCTGCGCCAGTTTGTCAATCAAAGCCTGGAAGGAAATCGGCTTGAAAAACATCATAAACTGTGAGATGGTTGCTTGTGGATCAAGGGTTCCAACAAACATCCCCACCGCTGGAGCTTCTTCTATGCGCTGTTCGCACTTCGACCATAGATTTCGCCACCGTATAGCGTACTGAACCTATGTCTCACCGGGTTTTACCCTGGCATTAATCAGTGCCGTCATCGGGGTACGCTCACTGGCACTTGCAAAACGTTGGGTGAAGAGCAGCTCCATCTCCGCAAAGGTTTTAATAGAGTCGTTGGGGAGCTCAGAATACCATTCGAACGCCGTATCTGATAGGCTTCCAACAAACTGACGAAGCAAAAGCTTGTCGTCGCCGCCGGTGTTACCGCAAAGCGCCCTGAACTGGGCAACATGTTGATGGGGATTACCGGTCCCTTTGTAGACATGAAACTTGGGAATTGTGTAACCCGACGGGTATTTGATTTGGTCATACCAGCCTGGATACGGTCGCCCCGTTTTTACGACGTGGCCGGCTGCTTCGGCCGCGTGATGAACCTTTATTTGCTGGGCTATATATTCGTCCAGATCAGTCTTAGAGATTGTATCCTCTTTAGCCGTTAATAGAGCCAGTGGCGGATTTGATGCCTCTCCCCTATCGCCTTCAAGAATGATCGGGAGATCTCCAGCAGGTGGATCCTGTTGAATCATCATACCCACCATATCCTGGAACAGGAGGGCCATCCGCTGTATGTTGGCTGCTTGTTCAGCAGCCTCTCTGTCCCTCTTTTCCAGTACTTGGCGAAGGAACTCAGCGTCGGTCTCTTCCTCCTGGCGCTCATCTAAGGACGTCTCAGGGTTCTCTTTCGGCCCAGTGAGTGCAGCCATTGTGGTCATCATCTCCTGGAGCTTTTGTTGTTGCTCTTGAGCCTTGGTCACTGATCGGGTGAGCGGTCGGTGACCCGTAGAAGCACGGCTTTCTTCCTTTCCAGAAGCCATATAAACCGTATGAACAATTATGCCCCCTGACTTGGGACGTTTAGGTTCACCGCTTTTAAACTTTGCCGCTGACACGGGAGCTTTCTCTGGCCTCCTTTTTTTGTGGGTCATCGAGGTTAAAGGAGCCGTTGGAGTGGGCATCCTAGCAACTGTCACCCCCTGCTGTTTAATGGGGCAGTTTTTGTTATTTTCCACCTTCGCCTTTTTCTGGTGATGCAAGTGGTCTGGATCGATCACGGAGTCTTGAACCCTCCGCCATACTTTATAAACTTTTGACGACAGCCGTTGAGGGGGCTGTTCCTGCTTTGTCTCCGGAGCTTTTTCCATAGGCGGAGGAGATCTTTTCAATGTAGCAATTGGAGAGTTCTTTCTCACCTTCCTCAGCAGTTCAAAGCTGTTCCCAGTTGGAACAGCAGCGTTGACTTCCACCATTGGAGCGGGTGGAGTTATCCCTGAGGGGGGGTTGCCCCCTGCTTTCCTCACTCGTCGCCAATGGCGACGTCGCGCACGACGAGCCATTGGGACTGGCTCGGAAATCGAGATGGTTTCTTGTTTCCCCTTGTTTGAGTGTGGGGTAACTGCCGATGTCAGCCTGTCGAAGACTGATGCCTTTTGACCAGCTGGGGGAGGAGTGGGAACCGTCAATCTTGTGAAGACCGACTCTCTGATGGGAGAAGCCGCTTTAACGACTTCCGAAGCAGCGGCCGTTGCCCTCTTTGGGACGGCCACTTTATAGTTCTGACCTAGCCTGGTGAAAACGGAGGCTGTCGGTTTAGTAGCGGGCGACCCGTTGACAGAGGCTGTCGAAACAGTGAGCCGGTTGAAGACCGACTTTTTACCCACTTCCGGCGCAGGTATTGGTGCAGAAAAGCTTGCAGGTGGGATCATAGTCCCGAAGAACAAGCCGGTGGTGGCTTGGGTCACCTGGTCTACCGGCAGAGTAAGGAAGGAAGCCGCTTGGGGCCCATATGCTACGCCTCCTGGTGGGGTGGAGCGTCCGTTGCAGCGGCATTTCGAGCAGTTGGTACAGCTAGAGGCCATTGAATCTTGAATTCTGCGCCAGGTAAAAAAACAAATCTTAGTAACTTGAAATCCGAAGATAACCATTTAATGAACCGCGATTGGTTCGCGAAGACGACACACGAAGTGTGGAGTGGAAAGAGGAAGAGGTCCCACCGAGCGTGCCAGAATCTGTTCCCCTCCGAACGGCGGCCTGGACTTGGGACGTCCGTGCCTGACGTTCGGGACAGATGCTATTTGGTTTTATCCGTTTATCTCTCCGAAGATACCAAGTTGATTTATGGCACCGTGTATCGGAGGTTTAGACCGATGCGGCCGATGTAGCAGACTTCGTCAGATTCCCCCTCAGGATGAGGGGTTTTTGATTATGGGGACGCTCTTCCCTGCAGGCGCAAGCCCCTGCAGTTAATTACGCTACCGCATCGCGGTAACAACTTTCTCCTTCTCCAAAATTTCACTTCGTGTCGTATGTGTTCATTTTGTTTGTGGTTGCCCGTGGATTGTATACGAAGACTGATTAATGCCGTCGCCCGTAGGACGTGGATTAGTCCAAATCCGTATTTACTTAGATTTGGGTTTGGTGTTTTTAGTTTAAGGATACATTAGTCGCGTTGCGACTAAGATCAACTCAAACATTCGTCAAGGATACGTTGGTCCTGTTTTGGACTAAGATCAACCTGACGTGGTGATTCATTTAATCTATGGCCGTCGGGACTCATCACCTCTCTAACATCGTTGAAGGATTACAACGATAGGTGTCAGAGGAGCTCAGAGATGTACCCTTGAACCATAGCTGATCGAGGGTTTTATAGTCCATTTAAATGTTTAAGGATACGTTAGCCGTGTTTGGGGCTAAGATCAACTTAAACGGGATCGTTTAGATCCGGCAAAAGAGCAATTGGCTCTATTGTTCCAGTTTAGGGACGTAGTGGTCCATTATTAGTTTAGGGACGTCTCGGTCCGATACCAGTTTAGGGACGTAGTGGTCCATTATTAGTTTAGGGACGTTTCGGTCCGATATTAGTTTAGGGACGTCTCGGTCCATCATTAGTTTACGGACATCTCGGTCCAATATTAGTTTAAGAACGTCTCGGTCCAATATTAGTTTAGGGACGTCTCGGTCCAATATTAGTTTAAGGACGTCTCGGTCCATTATTAGTTTAAGGACGTTTCGGTCCACGAGTTTAAGGACCCCGCAGTCCATAGCGATGTATGGTTGTTGGGACCCGTCACCTCTTTGACGTCGTTGAGGAATTACAACGATGAATGTCAAAGGAGTTTGGAGATGTACCCTCGAACCGGTTGTGAATTGATTCAGGAGAGCCATTTTGCTCAATCAATTTGATTTAAGGACTTATGGCCCACGATTGGGTTAAGTCCAATTTTTATTTATTTTGGGCTTTGCTCAAATAGAATATTAATTCAAATAGGGCTCTGCCCTTTTATTGCTTTGCAATTTGATTTGGGCCAGGCCCTTTAAATAATGCATTGCATTTGTGCAGAGCATCAAGAATCTTTTAGATTCAAGAACAAAAGTGCAGAGCACTTTTGATCTAAATTTAGATCAAAGGGAAACAAGTTTCTCTCTTGTTTTTCCTTTTCTCAGAGAACCAAGGGTTCATAACAAGTGCAAGGCACTATTTTTATTTATTTATTTTTATTTTATTTATTTGTTCATTGAAGATTAATGATTTTTAGATCAATGATCTGTACTTCAGAGATTTTTCTCTTTTAAAAGGTTTTACCTTTTTTTTTGTTCTTCCAAAGTTCTCCAAGAATTCTCTCTGTTTTCTTTCTGATGTTGATGATGATCAAATGAGGTCTGGGGTCCTTTTTATAGTGCTCAGAAATTAGTTAAATTTGTTCAATAAATCTTCTCCTGAGTGATTTGGGGAATTTTCCCCACCGTTGGATCTTTGATCCAAAGGCTCCTGCCTTATACAAGAAAATCTTCTTGTTTTAACAAGATTTATTCTGTTTTGCGCAACTCTCCCAGTGAGTGACACGTGTCGCGCAGTGAGTCGCTTGCGCAACAGCGCTTGCGCAACTGCGCAGACACGTGTCGCGCAGTGAGTCGCTTGCGCAACAGCGCTTGCGCAACTGCGCAGACACGTGTCGCGCAGCGAAGCGCTTGCGCAACTGCGCAGACACGTGTCGCGCAGCGGTGCGCTCGCGCAGTTGTGCTTGCGCAACTGCGCAGACACGTGTCGCGCTGCCGTCGCTTGCGCAGTTGAACGTTGCTTATGTTTTTTAAAGAGCCTTGCTCTGATTGGACGTTCCGTCTTGGGCGTTGTGCTGCCGTGTCAACTTCTGACACGTGGCGCGTTGCGCGCAGCGCACGGGAACTGAAGCGTTGCTTCAAAATTTAAATTTTCAAAATTTAAGCAGAGCCTTGCTCTGATTGGGGGAACATGCACCAGCCTATGGTTTGGAAGAAGACTATCCAATAAGCATAATGGGTGTACTGTCCTAATCTTAGGAGCACTCGCAACCTGAGAGAAGGTGAAGATAAAAGACAACTGAATAAACCTTATTCCTATTTCTCCTGAAGCAGAATCCATCCCCGAACTGGAACAAGTTCCTTCGAGTTCGTATATAACCATACGATGGAGTATCCAATAAACTGTGGATCTTCGTAGTGATACGGGGCGTCCTGGAGAAATACAAAGGTGGTGTAGGAGTGGCGATGAAATAATTAGTTTGGTCGTGAATAGCAGTCGCAATTTACTTTGCCCTCTTACTAATCCCTTTATATGCCTTTACTTAATACCTTCTGTACACCTTTTAGGCTAAATGGTTTTCTTCCTTCCCTACCGTTCGGCACTTGCCTATGGTTTGGAAGAAGACTATCCAATTAGCGTAATAGGTGTACTATCCTAATCCAAGGAGCACTCGCAACCTGAGAGAAGGTAAAAGGAAAAGACAACTGAATAGTCCTATTCGTTTTCTCCAAAACCGGAAACCATCGTCGAATTTGGAACAAGTTCCTTCAAGATCGTATATAACCATATGATGGTTTTATCCAATGGAAGTGGATGTTCGTAGTAATACGGGGTGTTCTGGAGAAAAGGGTAAAAGTAGGAGTGGCAATGAGGTTTGCAACTCTGACAATTCAAAAGCCAGTGTTTTAAGAAGGTTCGGTTAACTTGGTCATTGAGTCATAGTCAAGGGTCGGGTTATGGTCGCTGCCAAAGAGAGAGAGAAAAGAAACACTCAGCGTGCACTCTAACCTAGATCAAAATGGTTATCACTTTATCTAATCAGGAAACCTCCCACTGTATCATCAAATTCTCCTCCAAACCTGAAAGAAGAATTAGTCGGGATCACCCGAGGAGTAAACCAACTCATCAGTGGGAATCGGGATCCAACTATCATCGCATGATAACGTGATGGAATCCACTCACATTATCACACTCCAGAAGATATGCGCATATCTAGCAAGTTTCAGTTTCTTTAGAAACTCCCGATGTGATTTTTACCCCATGCTCTTATGACCTTGACGAAGGCCAACATATCATAAGTCACATGTCAAGTTCTACCCGTCATTATCCAGGTTAATTTGAACCCACCCGTACATACCCTTGACGAAGGCCAAAATAGTAGTACGATTGTCCCAAACCAACGCATCTATCTATGCTGCAGAAAAGTAACAAATAGCTACCATACACTATGCCTTGACGAAGGCCAACATACATAGCATGAATACTAAGTGCTACCTTTCTGAAATGACGGAGGGCTACGAATGGTTTTTTGGCGAAAAACCTTTAACGTAATGAACTTGATATCATTGAAGGAATCGGATAGCTTTTTATAAAAATATAGTGGCGAAAACCTTTGCTAAAGAGGTCACTCCCGGTGAAGGGATCTCGGCTCTTTCCCCGTAGAATGAGGTGCAGGATATTCCAACTGAATACCATGATGCAAAGCAAAAAGTAATCGACTATAGTGAAGTTATTACCCTGACGCAAACTTCTGTCCAAGGGGTCATTCCCGGTGAAGGGATCTTGGCCCTTGCCTCGTCGACTGAGGTGCTGGATATTCATAACCGAATACCACTGTGCAAAACAAAAGAGAACATCCTTACAATAACAGCTTTTTGAAAATAAATGTTCCAACAACATCAGAATAGGTTTGTTTAGCTTGCATTGATTCGAATTAACACAGTCCCATCAATTGATCACACCAATAAAGAACGAAAATACGATGTACGTATATGCCATCCGCATTCGCCACTGGGTCCCGTCATTACCCGTTAGGTTACTTAACTAACGACAGAGCGGGGACTGGACTAGTGCGGGTGTAAAACATATACAACATCTACTAGTATATATATCAATATATAATATTCGCTCAAGGCGTGATAAAATGCAACATCACAGAAAAGTAATAAGCATCACAGAACAATACAGATAATCTGGGATCTCCGGGTTTCATAGAGCCGCTACTGAAACCCGACGTTTCCCTGGTCGTGTGGATAGCCTGTGCAATGAAATCTTAGACCCCTACGGGCGCGGCAAGTTACCCGCCAAAACCTGAAGCGAGGCAGCCCCCTTCAACAACGTGAATGGACCACTCAGCACTTCACGGAATCCGGTAACTTGAGCACCCCTCCTTGGGTCAACCTGTACCCCCTATGAGTGCGGCGAATAGCCCGCCAATTCTAGAGTAAAGCCCCCTCCGTCTCAAAGCCATGAGATGCGGGCCTGTTACCCTCTAGAACTCGGCTATCCGTGCACCCCACCTCGGGGTAATCCTAGTACAGAAAGTAAAATATATACAACGGGTACATCGACCTCAGTCCGGTCGTGCCCCAAAAGAATAATATACAAACAGGCAGTGACGGCAGTCCACATGTCGGACGCTCGCCCCATAATATCAAATGTACAAATACAACCAAACTGTACTAACATTGCATCCAGGCTATCCACCACGACAAATCCGCAATATCACAGCACAAAACAGAACATCAATGTGAATGTCACGTTCGCAAATCCGTCGAAAAGAACTATAGCAATTAGACAGGATTTACCGATCAAATGACATTCACGGTCACAGATATAATGTAAATACTGTGAACTAACATGTTTAAAATTTTCGATCGACTAAATTTCTCAAAGTGGGCCCCAAGCACAACTGTAGCACTCAAAATAAATCTGGGCCCAAACAGAATATACCAAAACCCCTTTTTTCAAGTCAGAGACCATCTGAAAAAATATGGTAAAGTGAAGCTACAGTACGGCCGCGGAACCGCGGCCAAAGCATGGGTACGGCCACGGTTCCGCCGCGAAACAGTAATATCAGTGAACCAAATTTTTCCAGATTGCATAAAAAACCCTGCCTGTTTTTTTGCAGTACACCAAATAATTTTTTGACAACAGAAAAATTTCGACAGAAACCGTGACTTGAAAATGCAGTTTTTAGAAAATTCATTCGATCGAAGTTCTAAACACGTTAGAGCAAGCTAAAAAAGGTTAATGGCGTGGCTCTGATACCATGTAAGTCTTCGGTAGCGTCCCGGCCGTCTGTTCGAGGCCAAAATGCAGAAACAAAACTTTTCTTTAACTAGAAACTGGCGCTACCGCGGACTATAAACCCGGATCGGACCATTAACCTACTACTAGCTAACTAGAGAAAAGGGTAGAGAGCTATACCGAGCGATCCGTGTCTTTCGGTCTTTGGCCACCATCCCGATCTCCTCGCGGCATCACTGATCTCCGGTCTCCTCGTCGAAAGGGCACCACATCGAGAAGTCTTTTTACGGGCTCCCACCTCTGAACCGAGACAACTCGGACACGAAGTTGGCAAGCCGACGTGTCCAAGATTGCTGTAGACTGAGTGTAGATCGCTATGTCTCGAGGGGTTAATGAAGTTGCCATTTTTGAAGGTGTGAGGAGAAGATATGAACTTTGAAATGGAGCTAACTTTTTCTTGCAAGAAATGAGACCAATATTTTTCACACTAAAAAGAATCCCCCCTCTCAAATGTGGCCGGCCAAAAATTTGGGAGTGGGAATCAAGGGGGTGAGCACAAGAAAAGGCATGGGGTGAGCATAAGAAAATGGGATGATAAAGAGGAAATTTTGGCACACCAAAGTCTTTCCAAAATCCTTTCATAATCAATGCAAGCCATGAGCACAAAAAGGAATCAAAAGATGCTAGAAGCATCATAAACCCTCCACCACAAATAACACCCTCCATTTTGCTAATTTGCACATTTGCAAATTAGCCCCTCCATGAAAAATTCAGCCAAGGAAAGAAAGAAAGGAAAATGGCTGAAACGGAATGCAAACTGGCAACTTCAAAAAGACGATCCCGTAATAAATTACAGGAAAACCCCGCGACTGTATATACATACCCGCATTTGTATTCCAACCGAATACAAATGCAATGAGGCAAAATCTACACTATACAATACTAGGATCCGGCTTAAACCAAAGCCCGCTAGTATTATCAGTCCGATCATGATCTGTGTAATACCGCACGTATATGATTGAACCCTGCCATATATCATACGGCCTCTACAACGTTTCGCCCGAAACTTGAGAAACTGTCTGTGGGGGACTCTAAAGATTCGTCAATACTTTGGCTGTGGATTTAACCACCAGCACGTCAGTGGTATTAGCCGTACGTAACGGGCTACCAAGTATTGACCAAAAGGGAGGTTGATGAGCGAACTCATCCTGACACCCTACTGAGCCTGTCAGTGACAATATCCGTACAGTCCGGTCCGTTCTTCTATGAACATCGCATGTCGGGCCTAGGGGTTGGTAAAAGTCAGACCCCCAAAAGCGGTACAAGTCGTGTCGGAGTGTAGCCCAGAACACCCTGAGATACTACTGGAATACCTACCAGTAAATCTCCTGTCTTGGCCAAGGACTTCGTGTAATGGCTCTCCTAAACACAGCACGACCTCACCCCCAATACCGGGAGAGATGAACCCCTGCCGATCCGCTCACTGCCTCCATATGGCTCGGGACTGTACCCAACTAAAACCTGTTTGCACGACTCCTTTGATCCGTGGTAGGGTAGTAATCAAAGTACAGTAGGAACTCACACGAGACAAATGATGATCTCAGGTCGATGAACTAACCTGTACACATGTCACCAGGGAACTGCTATCTGACATCAGGTATAATACCAACTAGTATGTTCCCGGTGAGTCCTGTCCGGTGTACTCATAACCCAATGAGCACCTGTATACATCTTAGGTGAACCAACTGACACCAATGGCTTGTGAGACCGGCCACCGCCCCTCGTCGGGGTCTCGACTGTATACACTAGTCTACTAATGGAGTATCGATGCCCAGTCTCGAAACTCCCACGACTAGGGACCTTTTAAGGATGTGCTTATAGACCCTAGCTCCCACGTATATGATCGCCATCATACTGCTGGTCGTCAAGCAAGAATCCTAATGGCTCTATCAACGTGTAATAGTGACCTGTAAGGTCACCTGAAGCAGTACACGATGATAAAGATAAACCAGATAGCATGCTATCATCTTGAGTAAGACTGTCCTACCGGCATAGGTCCTCCCTCAATCATTGCAATCACGTGCCTGTGATCCAATAATTGACTCTGAGGGCACTACATCCAACACGTATTGCGTATTGAACCCATGTCTCGCCCGGCTTTACCCTGGCGTTAATTAGTGCGGTTATTAGGGTACGCTCGCTAGCGCTCGTGAATCTTTGCGTAAATAATAGCTCCATCTCCGCAAAAGTTTTGACGGAGTCGTTGGGAAGTTCGGAGTACCACTCGAATGCCGTTTCCAATAAGCTGCCGACGAATTGGTGAAGTAGCAATTTATCATCACCTCCAGTGTTGCCACATAAAGCCCTGAACTGGACGACATGCTGGTGGGGATTGCCCGTCCCTTTGTATACATGAAATATAAGGATTGTATATCCCGGCGGGTACTTTATTTGGTCATACCAGCCTGGATATGGTCGCCCAGTTTTAACAACTTGGTCGGCCGTTTCGTTCGCCTGGTGAGCTCGTATTTGCTGAGCAATGTAGTCATCCAGAGCGGCCTTGGAAATGGTTTCCTCTTTGGCTGCTGAAAGAGCCGGAGGAGGATTCGATGTCTCCCCTCTGTCGTCTTCAATAATGATCGGAGGGTCTTCAGCTGGAGGTTCCGGCTGTAACATCATCCCAACCATGTCTTGGAATAGAAGCGCCATTCGTTTTATATTAGCCGCCTGCTCCGCAGCCTCTTTTTCTTTCCTCTCGAGCATTCTTCGGAGGAACTCGGTGTCAGTTTCTTGTTCTCGACGCTGCTCCGAGGTCTCTGGATTTTCTTTCGGTCCAGTGAGTGCGGCCATTGTAGTCAACATCTCCTGAAGCTTCTGCTGCTGCTGTTCTTGAGCCCTTGTTATTGATCGGTGTGAGCGGTCGGTGACCCGTGGAAGCACGGCTTTCCTCTTTTTCAGAAGTCATATAAATGGTATACACCATTATGCTCCCTGACTTGGGGCGTTTGGGCTCAGCGTCTTTATGGTCTGCCGTAGTCACAGGGGCTTTCTCGGGCCTCTTTCTCTCTTGAGCAGTTGAATTGAGGGGGCCGTTACAGCGGGCACGCAAACAGCTGTTGCCTTTTGTGGCTTGGCAAGATGGTTCTCTTCTTGCTGAACTTTCACTTTTTTCTGTCGGTGAGGGTAATCTTGATCAATCACCGATTCCTGGACCTGTTGCCAGACTTTGTAAATTTTGGAAGAGAGCCGCTGAGGGGGTTGTTCCGGCTTCGCCTTCGGTGCATTCTCCACGGGTGGAAGAGATATTTTCAGTACGGCGGTAGGAGAGTTCCTGCGCACCTTGTTCAGCAATTCAAAACTGTTCCCGGTTGGAACAGCAGCATTGACTTCCACCGTTGGGGCTGGTGGAGTTAGCCCGGAGGGGGAGTTGTCCCCAGCCTTCCTTACTCGGCGCCAGTGGCGACGTCGAGCGTATCGAGCCGTTGGGATTGTTTCAGTTTCAGGGGTGACTTCATCATGCCCCCTGTTCTGATGAGAGTCTGTTGTTGGCGCTAGCCTGTCAAAGACAGATGGTCGCTGAGAGGGAATGGCTAATCTTGAAAAGGCCGATTTTTGTGCAGGGGAAACAGCCTTGGTTACTTCACCCGGAGTAGGAGCTGAAACGGCTAGTCTTGTGAAGACCGACCCTTTAGCAGGAGAAGTTGCCTTGATGACTTCAGGAGCAGGAATGGCTATCCGCTTCAGGTATTGCGGGATTTTTCACGGGCCCACTTAAGCTTTGGCCCAGTCTGTTGAAAGCTGAGGCACTGGATTTGGGCGACCCGTTGAGAGGGGCCGCGGTAGTTGTAAGCCGATCAAAAACCAACTTTTTCGGAGCTTCTTGCAACGGTAATGGGGCGTTGAAGCTCATTGGTAGGATCATGGTCCCGAAGAATAGCTCAGTGGTGGCCTGAGTCACCTGTTTCACCGGTATAGCAAAGATGGAGGCCGCTTGGGGCCCGTAAGTCACTCCTCCAAACGGGACGGAGCGAGAGTTGCAGTTGCATTTAGTGCAGTTTGAAGCTATTGATCTTCTGTTTTCTGCATGGAGCAAGACACCAAATCTTAGTACCTCAAATCCACAGGCAACCATAGCAAACCGCGATTCGTTCGCGAACACGACACACGAAATGTGGAGTAGAAAGAGGAAAAGGTCCCACCGGGCGTGCCAGAATCTGTTCCCCGCCGAAAGACGCGGACGAAGACGTGGAAGACGTCTTGCCTGAATTTCAGGGCAGATGCTAATTGGTGCTATCCATCCACCTCTCCGAAGATGCCAAGTTGATTTATGGTACCATGTATCGAAGGTTTAAACGGATGCGGCCGATATAGGAGACTTCGTCAGATTCCCTCTCGTTGATGAGGGGTTTTTGATTGTAGGGATGCTCTTCCCTGCAGGCGCAAGCCCCTGCAGTTAATTATACTACCGCATCACGGTAACAACTTTCTCCTTCTCCAAATGGTCACTTCGTGTCGTGGGTGTTTGTTTTGTTTTTGGTTGCCCGTGGATTGTATACGGAGACTAATTTATGTTGTCGCCCGTAGGGCGTGGATTAGTCCAAATCCGTATTTTCTTATATTTGGGTTTTGGTTTGGGTTTAAGGATACGTTAGTCTCATTTGAGACTAAGATCAACTTAAACGTTTGTTAAGGATACGTTAGTCCAATTTTAGACTAAGATCGACTTAACGGGATCGTTTAGATCCAACAAGAGAGCATTTGGGCCCTATTGTTTAGTTTAGGGACATTGCGGTCAGTTGCCAGTTTAAGGACATGGTGGTCCAAGGTTAAGGACATCATAGTCCGTGGGTTTAAGGGGACCCCACAGTCCGAGGTTAAGGACATTATAGTCCGCGGGTTTAAAGGGACCCCACAGCCCGAGGTTAAGGACATCATAGTCCATGAGTTTAAGGACCCCACAGTCCGTAGTTTAAAGACGTCATGGTCTATAAAGTTTAAGGACATCATAGTCCATGAGTTTAAGGACCCCACAGAACGTAGTTTAAAGACGTCATAGTCTATAAAGTTCAAGGACATCAAAGTCCATGGGCTTAAGGACCCCACAGTCCGTAAAGTGTTTGGTTGTCGGGACCCGTCACCTCTCTGAAGACGTTGAAGGATTACAACGACATATATCAGAGGGGTTCAGATATGTACCCTTGAACCAATGTTGGTTGGAAGGTCTATAGTCCAATTTGGGACTAAGGCTTGTTAAAAGGTTTATGAGCATATGGGCTCAGTTGATATGAGTTGAGAACTTATGGCCAATCTTGGGCTAAGTCCAATAAATGTTTAACATTTTTATTCTGGTTATTGAGCCTTTATTTGGGCTTGGCCCTTCTGACAATATTTTTTTCTTGTATTGAATGCAGAACATTCATCAGAACAATTTATGTTCTGTTGGTGCGATACGTGGCGCGCCAGGCGCTTTGCGCCAGTTAAAGAGCGCAGTGCGCTTCTGCCAAGTAGCGCACATGTGAAGGACACGTGTCACGCTTGGCGCTAAGTGCCAGATGATGGGCACATTGCTCTAGTTTATGAACGCTGGGCGCTAATTTATGAGCGCGTTGCGCTTTCAATTTAGTAGCGCACACGTGAGTGACATGTGATGCACTTGGCACTGAGCGTCAGTCCATAAGCGCAGTGCGCTATTTCAGAAGCACAAAGCGCAAGTTGCATACGTGGTTGATACGTGGCGCATTTTGGTGCTGAGCACCGGTCCAGAGAGCGCAGAAGCGCTGTTCAAGAGCGCAAGGCGCATTTCAATAGCGCAAAACGCATTTCAGTAGCGCAAAGCGCATTTGATCAATTTTTATGATCTGTGAAAAGATTTATGTTCTTTTAAAAGAGACCTTGTCTCAAGATTCAAGAACAACAGTTCTTATTTTTGAAAGGGCTTTGCCTTTATAGATCAATGATCTGTGTGAAGAATATATTCTTCTTTTATTATGTGATGAGATCTTTTGATCTTTTTTATGAAAGACCTTGGTCTTTGTAGATCTATGATCTTTTAAGAAGATAATTCTTCTTTTTATGAGATGATTTCATCTCTGTGTTCATCATTCATCATCTTTACCTTGAAGAAATAATCTTCTTTCAAGAGCTTGTTCTCTTTCTTTGAATTTTTCAAAGTTTATGGGTTTTTTTCTATATATCAGACTTGAAGTCTTGGGGCCTTTATATAGGGCAAGTTGATTTATTGAATCAGTTATAGAGAACTTTCTCTGATTGATTTGGTGATATTTCCCCACCATTAGATCTTTGATCCTAGGGCTTCTGTCTTACAGAAGGCAATCTTCTTGTTTTTAACAAGATTGAGAAAATCTTTCCATAACAGAATTTAATTCTGATTAATTAATGATTTATCATTACTATTAGATCTTTTGATCTAACGGTGAGGAATTTTTAATTCCAGCGCTGGCGCACCCGTGCTTTGCACGTGGTGCGCTGCTCAGAGCGCAGCGCTTTTTGCGCTAGCGTACCTGTGTTTGACACATGGTGTGCTGCTTAGAGCGCAGTGCGGCCTGTGCTAGCGCACCCGTGTTTGAGACATGGCGCGCAGCGCACCCAGCGCTAGCGCACACATGGTGCACTGCCTAGGGTGCAGCGCACCTGGCGTTAGCGTATCCGTGTTTGACACGTGGCGCGCAGCGCGCCTAGCGCTGGATCTGAAGCGTTGCTTCAATTTTTGAAATTCAAATTTCAAACAGAGCTTTGCTCTGATTGGGGGAAACAATGAGCTCAGCAGGAGGCTCGGGCACGAGCGGGAGGCCGAGGCATCCTGGTTCTATGATAGCTCAGAGGAGAGCCAGGGGGTGGCCAGGAAGGCCCCGAAGGTCCGGAGATTCCTCGGGCCGGAGGCCCGAGGTGCGATCCCAACTGAAGTTCTCGATCCTTTCTCATAGATTCTGGGACACGTCATCTGCAACGTGTCAGCATCTGGAGAGCCACAGATATCGAGCCTTGTCATTAGCTCCCCACTCTCGTTTCGACCCATTCCTAGGTCAGGTCGAGAGTGGTCTGACCGATCACTCGGGGTGAGCTCTCACTCGAAGATATCGTCGGCACGCATTACCGGGCTGAGAGTAGTATTTTCTTGATGACGCCAGCTGATCAGGTGAGAGATCTCGCATTTAAAAGGGAAGCGCCGGATCGTGTGTACGTTCGTCGAAGAGACAGCCCATGTGTCTGGTGCTGGTTGGCTGGCGAGACGTGCCGCAGGCGTTCTCGTGCTCGAAGGGACACGCCCAATGTGGGTGCGACAGGTGGAACGTTGTCGGCCGTTGGTTGTGAAATGTTGTTTTGGCGGGAGGCGATCGGAGCCGTAGGATGCGTACGCCGGCAGCTATAAATAGAGGTGGGATCCCCATCAGGGCTCATACCTCTTCAAAACTCCCTCGTCCCCAGTCATGTTAGCTCGGTGCTCAGCTATAAATAGAGGTGGGAGTGTTGGAGAGAAGTCGATTCCCCCGACTATCGGCGCCGAGGCTCCTGTGGTGGGTGCCGACCCTAAAGACGATGTCCCGGTTGTCGTGGTGGACTCGCGGCTCATCGAGGTTCTCCCCGGCCCTGAGGCCTGAACTTCTTCGTCTCCTTTCTTTTTGGGCTGAAATTTTGTAAGCCTCCGGACGTTTTGTTAGGCTGGGGAGCCTATAATACCTTGTAAAGACTTTCGACTTTTTATGAATAAAAAATCTTTTTGTAGTTTCTTTGCGGGCGCATTTTCCTTTTGTTTGTGTTAAACATTTGTATTTGCATTGTACTGCTTTCATGTAAGGTCGGTTTTTCGTCTAGCGATCGCACGTCGAGTTGAATTCAACCATTTGCCAATTGTGCAAAGACCGGTGAAAGGACGGTATCTCCATGGCCCCGAAGTCGAGGTGGAGATCGCTTAGACGTAGACGGACCGAGCAGGGTTGCTACTAGGTTGCCTCTTGAAGAGGGCTTAGATCTCTGGTGTCGTGGGGTAGGGAACTACCATCCAGGAATAACCGAGCAGGGTAGCTGCCCGGTTGACTCTTAGTGAGGGCTTTGATCTTTAGCGTGGGAGGGCATCGGGAGGCCTGGTAAGGATGGACTGAGCAGGATTACTGCCCGGTTGCCACTTGGCGAGGGCTTTGATCCTTAGCGCGGGAGGGCATAGAGTGGCCTGCTAAGGATGGATCGAGCAGGGTTGCTTTTCGGTTGCCTCTTGGCAAGGGTTTAGATCTCTGGTGTCGTGGGGTAGGGAACTACCAGCCAGGGATAACCGAGCAGGGTTGCTTCCCGGTTGCTTCTTGGTGAGGGCTTTGATCTTTAGCGGGAGGGCATCGGGAGGCCTGCTGAGGATGGACCGAGCAGGGTTGCTGCTCGGTTGCCTCTTGGCGAGGGCTTAGATCCCTGGCGTCGTGGGGTAGGGAACTACCAGCCAGGGATAACCGAGCAGGGTTGCTGCCCGGTTGCCTCTTGGTGAGGGCTTTGATCCTTAGCGGGAAGGCAACGGGAGGCCTGCTAAGGATGGACCGAGCAGGGTTGCTGGTCGGTTGCCTCTTGGCGAGAGCTTAGATCCCTGACGTCGTGGGTAGGGAACTACCATCCAGGGATAATCGAGTAGGGTAGCTGCCCGGTTGCCTCTTGGTGAGGGCTTTGATCCTTAGCGCGGGAGGGCATCGGGAGGCCTGCTAAGGATGGACCGAGCAGGGTTGCTGCTAGGTTGCCTCTTGGCGAAGGCTTAGATCCCTGGCGTCATGGGGTAGGGAACTACCTGTTAATTGTAACCTTAACTTGTTACAATATTATATATCACATATACAATATTTATTGTAACCTTAACTTCTAGAAGCTTTGAGAAAGCTTAACCCTAATCCAAACCCTAACCATGTTTAAACTCCACAAAACATGTTGCATTTGTAACCTTAACTTGTTACAATATTATATATCACATATACAATATTTATTGTAACAAAATAAAATAATACAATTAACATATATCGCATATATATCAATGTATTACCCGAGTGAGAAAATGAATTTTTAAGTGAGCTTATATTAATTAATGTAATTTAATATGTCAAATATATAATTATACATTAAATTATCGAATCAACACTTGATCCGATAATCTGGCTATTTCACAAATAACCGACTAATATAATCTGTATCAGTTCATCGAATCAACACTTGATCCGATGACCCGGCTATATCACATATACCCGGCCGATATCACATATCGCGAGAATCTAATACGGTATCATATACACGTATTGTTCTCGGTCCCGCACATATCACATATGTGCTCCTACTCCGTTTTGCCTGAGCCAGGAAACCTCTGTGTAGGACTCTAAAGAACCGTCAATACGCCGGCAGTGGGTGATGATCATATCAAACACCCACAAGCTGCAAGCGGTCAGCTAAACGTAACAGCCACCCAGGTATTGAGCAATTAGAAGATCAACAAGCAAGCCTGTACATTCTCCCGTGAATCCAACCAGTAACACTCCCGTACAGTCCGATCTCTTCGTTTGATATGTCGCATATCTCGCCTAGGGATGGTAAACGTCAGACCCCGGTAGCTTGATAAGTCGTGTCGATATGAGGTCCATAACAGTTCGAGAAACTGCTGATAACACTTACCAGTAAATCTCAGCAACCCTGGCCAGGGATTTCTAGTGCCAATCGAACACAGTGCAACATCAACTCTCTATATCAGGAGAGATGAAACCCCTCCTATCGCTCATTGCCTCCATGTGATTCGGGACTGTACCCAAAACCCACCGTTTTGCACGCCCTCTTGGACGTGGTATGATGGAAATCAAAGCACGGTAGGAATCACACAAGACTTTATAACGATCTCGGGTCTACAGACTAACCTGTATCAGTGTCACTAGAGAACTGCCATCTGACGTGAGGTATAACACCATCTGGGAGTTCTCGACGAGTCCGTCCAGTGTACCCAGTCTCCACTGAGCATCCGTATACCTTCTCTGATGTCAAACACCAATGGATATGGGATCATCCATCGCCCATCATATGGGTCAAGAAGCGCATACGCTAGTCTACTCTGCAGTATCGATACCCTATCTCGGTACTTCCACAACTAGGAACATTTGAAGGATCTACTTGGCGATTACACCGTCCCCACTAGTATAATCTGCATCATAGTCCTGATAGTCAAGCACTCATCCTAAGGGCTTTGTCAACATGTAATATAGAGACAATCAGAGTACATGTTAAGATAAAGAGTAACCAGATAGCATACTATCTGAAGGGTCCCGGTAACGCCCCGGCCGTCGAAACGCGGCCAAAATGCGGAACAAAAATTTTCTAAACCGGCGCTACCGTTACCCGATTTTCGGATCGACCTTAAACCCTATACTAGCGAGCTAACTAAGAGTTAGGAAGGTTATACCGAGATGATCCAAGTCCTTCGGTCTTCATTCCAAGCTCCTAGCGATCCTTTGATGATGTTTGATTGCCGATCTTCCTCCATCTCCGATGATCCACCCGAGAGAAACGGCGCAAGCTCCAGCTCGACGAACGAGACATCCGACGCTCTAAAGTTGCTAACGATAGAGAGTCGAGGTGTAGTAGTGTGTCACTATATTTCTCTCTCAACATATGAGCTCAATGTGAAACTCAAGAAAGATGAAGAAGGAGTGAGCAAACTATGGCATGAACAAAGGAAATTTGGCTAAGTATTTTGAAGCATGAGAGAGTGAGTGAGAGCTAGCATAATGTTTCATGTAAAAACCTAAATGAAAATTAACCCCCCACCAAAATCAATGGCCGGCCCCCCCTCCCTCTCTCATTTCCATTAAAGAAATAATTTCCTTTTGTCAAAATACTATAAACAAATCAAACCATATCCAAATTCCATGTTCATGCCATGCTTGAAGTCACATCACCTTTTCCACCTCATTAATAAAAAAACAAATGAATTTCCATAAATGAAAATCATATAAATGAGGTGGCATCTTCTAGAAGCTATTCCGTATAAAATACGGAATACTTCCGGTACATGTACCGAAATACATATACGCGTATTCATACCAAAATACGAATAGCCGAGGGAGAAAACGAATAGTGAACAATAATACTAGAATACATATATATAAATACATATGTAAATTATTAAATCAAAAACCCGATTTAATAACCTGGCTTAATCCTAAGCCGCTAGTATTATCAACTGTCCGATTAAAGTCTGCGCAGCAAGTGCACATATTTAATCGGACACCTGTATGTATCAACATACCCCATGTACACCATATCGCCTGAACCGTGAAAACCCTCTGTGTGGGACTCTAAAGACTCGTCAATACGCTGGTAGTGGGTTTAACCACAAGCACGTCAGCGGCACTAGCTGTACGTAACGGCTACCCAGGTATTGAGCGAAAGGGAGGCCGACGAGCAAACTCATCCTAAACCCCTACTGAGCCTGTCAGTGACAATATCCGTACAGTACGGTTTGTTCGTCTAAGAGTATCGCATATCGAGTCTAGGGGGTGGATTAAGTCAGACCCCCAACAACGTGATATTTAGTGTCGGTATGAAACCCATCACCACCTGAGAAACTATCGATCCTGGATCGATAATTCTCGTCCACCGTAGCCACGGATTTATGGTGATGGCTATCCGTACACAACGCGACATCAACCCCCAATACTGGGAGAGACGAATCCCCGACGATCCGATCACTGCCTCCATATGGCTCGGGACTGTACCCAACTAAAACCTGTTTGCATGACTCCTTTGAGCCGTGGTAGGGTAGTAATCAAAGCACAGTGGGAACTTACACGAGACAAATAACGATCTCAGGTCAACAGATTAACCTGTACACATGTCACCAGGGAACTGCTATCTGACAATAGGTATAATACCAACCAGCAGGTTCCCGGCGAGTCCGTCTAGTATACTCATAACCCAATGGGCACCTGTATACTATCTTAGGTGAACAAACTAACACCAATGGCTTGTGAGACCTGGCCACCGCCCCTCGTCGGGGTCTCGATCAGTATACACTAGTCTACACTGGAGTATCGATGCCCGGTCTCGATACTCCCACGACTAGGGACATTTAAGGATGTGCTTATAGACCCCCAGCTCCCACGTATGTGATCGCCATCACAATGCTGGCAGTCAAGCAAGAATCCTACGGGCTCTATCAACATGTATATGATGATAAAGACAAACCAGATAGCATACTATCATCTTGAGTAAGACTGTTTTATCGGTATAGGTCCTGCCTCAATCATCATAATCATCTGTCCGCGACTATGATAATTGCCTTGAGGGCACTATATCCAACAATCTCCCACTTGCACTTAAGGCTAATTATTGCGATGTCACATACTCACAGCCTGTGTGATACCGAACACCCAACTTCTCTACTAATCAGTTTCGCAAAGCCCGTTTACAAAAATGATTGCGTTCGAAAAATAGCCTCAGTTAGTGGATCCGCTCCAATGTTTCTCTCTATATCTCAACTTCGCGGAGAAAACTATCTCCCGAAATGAGTAATACTTGTCTTAGAATTTGTCTGGATGTCTGATGGGACCCAGTTCATAAATGAACTCCAAATCTAGCAAACTACTTAGACTGTATCATCCACTGAATTTAATCAGTATCCTGCGCCATGCCTTTCCTCAGTATCTGCTTGGACCACCTGTCCAACATACTGTCCCTCAAAAGAGGGAAAACTATAACTCTGACAGTCACTCTGTCATCTAGGTCACCTTGGAAGCCTGAAATGATAACCGTCTCCTGAAGAAGACCGCCATTACCATATCCCAAGAACATTCACTTATGTTCATAAACTGCTTCCTAATGTTTCTCCGGGATTGGATTAATATATCTGCTTATTGCATCTAGTGCAAAAGCAATATCTGGTATGGTACTCGACATTTCATGATTAAGTCAATTGCCTAAGCAAGTGATATGTTAATCATGTAGATCCCTCTCCCCTTTAGTCTGTAAGACACCTTTAGAGAGGTTGACCCCATCACCTGCAGGTAAACCACCATGCCAGGAGTCGTCCATTTAATGTCATAGTACCCAGATTAGGATACATCCCAAATCTAGATCCAAAACCATAGATCTAGTAACCAGAAAACCTGATATTATATCCACATCCTCTGCGGAGAAACAACTTTGTGACAACCACAGTATAACCGATCGTAGCATAGGAATATTTTTTCCTATCAAGTGCATGTCATCCCAATACCTGGACATCACTCTCTACTACCTTCTTACCAGATCCATCTCCCATTCTGATGAAGTCAAGACCTATGACTGTCACATCAAAATTAGATGATCTATTTCCGCTATACCTGCTTTAGTCTATAAATAAACATAAGATACTTGCCCACTCTACTTCCGCTGCTCCCACTGACTACAACAACGCTCTGGCAGAGTCATATACACGTGCACTTCTAAAGCTAGTTTAGAACGACGCTATACTCATCCTCCTGCCGGGTCTTATAGTCTAGAACAGCAGCAATGGCAAGTCTGGGTAAACAAGAACCTCCCTGTCACCGTCTCTGAGAAGACCGAAGTATCTCTCGGGTGCTTGAGGTTACCTACCAAATCTGCGGAGTGGCTAATGGAACGTTAAAACTAATTGAATCCTCAGGTTCTATTAAATCTTTAGTAATCGTTTGTGGTTCCGGAATAACTTCCAGTTCTACCATACTCCCACTTTTGTTTTTCTGAAAAAGTCCATTTTGCTAAAACTGTGACGAGTCAAGAACAATATAAATATTGATCTTCCTGATGGTAGAAAATTAACTCTCGTCAAAGCCCGAGATAACCCACAAACAGCCATTACTGAAACGTGCCTTGAGTTCATCCAGATTCTGGTTTTAAGCATCAGCCGAACAACTCCCTATACCTTAATATCATTAAGATATAAATTGATTCTATATTAATCTAATATAGAAACAAAAGCACTAATCTAATTTGGAACCAGATTCAAAATCATGCAGCTGTCTCCAGTGCATATCAACCAAATAGAAACAGGACAATCAGCATTACTCATCTAGGAGTGCATCCATATATGTGTAACCCGAAAGAGAAGCAAGTTCTCAAAACCATTACTATTAACTGAATACCAAACACAAGTATCTACATCTTCGACTTTCTCGAAGAATCCTGATACTTATAACAAATGGTTCTCTACTTTATTCTTATACCGATAACTTCTGAATATCTGGACCTTGCATTTCAACGAAATACATGTCCAGAACTGGAGAAGTCATAAGTAAACACAATATAGTACGAGTACCAACCCCTTTGTCCTAACGGACACTGGACAACATACAATACTTTGTATAAATCCCCTGAGTTCAACAACCCAAACCCTGTGCATCGTAGGTTGAAAAACTGTAGTATGGTTAAGAAAAATTACACCGCTGTTGAATGCACCTTACCTAATCACTAACTGATATAGGTAAATGTCATAGACACAATATCAAAAAGTTATATCTCACTTTATAAAATAAATGTACACATATATCAGTTTGAAATTGGTGCATAACAACGGATATTCAAAACCAAATATTTTCCATCCGGCAAAATCCAGATGATTCCCTCAAATATCACCAATTTCAACGAATTCCGATATAATGAGGATCTAATCACCCAATTCCCAATATCTTACTCCCACTCACCATCTGTAATAACATGCAGATGTGAGAAACTGATCTGGTAAATACATACCCTGGAGTTAGATTCCAACTGGGAAAACAGTTATCAATTAATATCGCACAGTAAAACATGAAAATGTTTCAAAAAGGGTTAACTGGTATTCCTAGTAACGCCTCTTCCATTATCCTGATTCATGACAGTAACCATATACTTACCTGTCCTCACTCCAGTCCCTTTATTATGTCTTTACTTATTACCTTCTGTACACCTCTTTTACGCTAATTGGTTTTCTTTATTCCCTACCCTTCGGCACCAGCCTAAGGTTTGGAAGAAGACTATCCAATAAGCGTAATAGGTGTACTCTCCTAATCCTAGGAGCCCTCGCAACCTGAGAGAAGGTAATGGGAAAAGACATCTGAATAATCCTATCCAATCTCTCCCGAACCAGAATCCATCCTCGAAAAAGTTCCTTCGAGTTCGTATATAACCATACGATGGATTTATCCAATGGAAGTGGACGTTCGTAGTGATACGAGGTGTTCTGGAGAAATGCAAAGGTGATATAGAAGTGGCAATGATGTATGCGACACCGTAACATTCCAAAAGCCAAAGTGTTTTAAGAAGGTTCGGTCAACTTGGTTTCATGAGTTTGAGTCAAAGGTCGGGTCATAGTCGCAGCCAGAGAGAGAGAAAAGAAACACTTAGCGTGCACTCTAAGCTAGATTGGAATGGTTAATCATTTTATCTAATCTGAATGGCTCCCACTGTTTCCTCGAATTCTCCTCAAAACCTAAAAGGAGAATTAGTCGGAATCACCCAAGGAGTAATCCTACTCATTAGTGGGAAACGGGATCCAACTATCATCGCATAATAACCTGATGGAAGTCACTCAAGTCACCACATTCCAGAAGGTATGCGCATGCTTGGCAAGTTTCCTGTATGTTTGAAACTCCCGATGTGTGTTTTTACCCCTAACGACTTCATGGCCTTGATAGAGTCCAACATGCCATAAATCACTAGTCAAGTTCAACCCGTCATTATCCAAGATTGATCTAAACCCACCCGCACAAGCCCTTGATAGAGACCAACGTGACTATGCGGTTGTCCTACATAATCGCATATCCATGCTACAGACACCTATCACGCAGCTACCGTACACTATGCCTTGATAGAGACCAACGTACATAGCACGAATACTACGAGATACCTATCTGAAATAACGGAGGGCTACGACTGGTTTTTGGAGAAAAACCTTTAATGTAATGAACTTGATATCGTTGAAGGAATCCAAGTGGTTTTATAAATATATAGTGGTGAAAACTTTTGCTAAAGAGGTCACTCCCGGTGAAGGGATCTCGGCTCTTTCCCCATCGAATGGGGTGCAGGATATCCCAAACTGAATACCATGATGCAAAGCAAAAATAATCGACTATAGTAAAATTATTACGTTGACGCAAACTTTTACCCAAGGGGTTACTCCCGATGAAGGGATCTCGGCCCTTGCCTCGTCGAATGAGGTGCAAGATATTCCAAATGAATACCACGATGCAAAGCAAAAGAGAACGTCTGTAATGTTAGTTTTTAAAAACTTGGTTCCAATAACATCAAATATAGGTTTGTTTTATCCTTGCATTGATAAGAATCTATGCAGTCCCATCAATTAATCACACCAGAAAAGAACGAAAATAAAATATACGTATATGCCATCCGCATTCGCCACTGGGCCCCGTCATCACCCGTTAGGTTACTTTACTAATGACAGAGCGGGGGCTGGACTAGCGCGGGTGCAAAACATATACAACATCTACTAATATATATAAATATATATAACAATCGTCCCAGGCATGATATAAAGCAACATCACAGAAAAATCACAGAAGCAACACAAAATGCTGAATAATCTGGAGCCCCGAGTTTCACTTGAGCCGCAAGTGAGACCCGACGTTCCCTGTCATGTGGATAGCCTGTGCAATGAAAACCTAGACCCCTACGAGCGCGGCAAGTTACCCGCCAAAACCAGAAGTGAGGCAGCCCCCTTCAGCAACGTGAATGGACCATCCAGCACTTCACGGAATCCGGTAACTTGAGCACCCCTCCTGGGTCACCTATACCCCCTACAAGTACGGCAAACAGCCCGTCAATTCTAGAGTAAGGTCCCCTCCGTCCCATCGCCATGAGATGCGGACCAGTTGCCCTCTAGAATCCGGCTATTCGTGCACCCCTCCGCGGGGTAATCCTAGTACAAAAAATAAAATAATATATAAGGGTAACATCAACCTCAGCCCGGCCGTGCCCCAAAAGAATAATATACAAACTGGCAGTGACGGCAGTCCACATGTCGGACGCTCGCCCTGCAATATCAAATGTACAAATGAAAATAAAAACTGTACTAACATTGCACCATTGCTATCCACCACGACGATCCAACCAACATCACAGCACAACACAGAACATCAACGTGAATGTCACGTTCGCAAACCCGTCTAAAAGACATATAGCAGTTAGATGGGTTTACTGATCAAATGACATTCACGGTCGCAGAATATAATGTATGTACTGTTAAATGCCCACTTAAAATATCGATCGACTAAATTTCCAAGTTGGCCCCAATAGCAATAACAGTACTGCACAGAAAACTGGGCCAAAAAGAATATCACAAAAATCACAATTTCACATCTCTGAGCTACAGTGAAAATTTGAAGGCCCGTCGCCAATAAATGGCCGCGGATCCACCGCCAAAAGGGGGTTAGTGCGGCGGATCCGCGGCACTTTAGTGGCATCACGAGCTCAAATTTTTTCTGTAGCCTTATATTTGCCTGCACGGATTTTTAAGCTACTTCAAATAATTTTTGAACACTTTTGAAAATCGACAGCAACTTGAAAAATGAAACCGTGATTTCGGAAAAATCCGTCGATCGATCTTTTAAGCATGTCTAAACAAGCTAGTAAGGGATTTAAAGGGTGTCTCTGATACCATGAATGGTCCCGGTAACGCCCCGGCCGTCGAAACGAGGCCAAAATGCGGAACAAAATTTTTCTAAACCGGCGCTACCGTTACCCGATTTCCGGATCGACCTTAAACCCTATACTAGCGAGCTAGCTAAGAGTTAGGAAGGTTATACCGAGATGATCCAAGTCCTTCAGTCTTCATTCGAAGCTCCTAGCGATCCTTTGATGATATTTGATTGCCGGTCTTCCTCCATCTCCGATGATCCACCCGAGAGAAACGGCACAAGCTCCAGCTTGACAAACGAGACATCCGACGCTCCAAAGTTGCTAACGATAGAGAGTCGAGGTGTAGTAGTGTGTCACTATATTTTTCTCTCAACATATGAGCTCAATGTGAAACTCAAGAAAGATGAAGAAGGAGTGAGCAAACTATGGCATGAACAAAGGAAATTTGGCTAAGTCTTTTGATGCATGAGAGAGTGAGTGAGAGCTAGCATAATGTTTCATGTAAAAACTTAAATGAAAATTAACCCCCCACCAAAATCAATGGCCGGCCCCCCCTCCTTCTCTAATTTCCATTAAAGAAATAATTTCCTTTTGTCAAAATACTATAAACAAATCAAACCATACCCAAATTCCATGTTCATGCCATGCTTGAAGTCACATCACCTTTTCCACCTCATTAATAAAAAAACAAATGAACTTCCATAAATGAAAATCATATAAATGAGGTGGCATCTTCTAGAAGCTATTCCGTATAAAATACGGAATACTTCCGGTACATGTACCGAAATACATATACGCGTATTCATACCAAAATACGAATAGCCGAGAGAGAAAACGAATAGTGAACAATAATACTAGAATACATATATATAAATACATATGTAAATTATTAAATCAAAAACCCGATTTAATAACCTGGCTTAATCCTAAACCGCTAGTATTATCAACCGTCCGATTAAAGTCTGCGCAGCAAGTGCATATATTTAATCGGACACCTATATGTATCAACATACCCCATGTACACCATATCGCCTGAACCGTGAAAACCCTCTGTGTGGGACTCTAAAGACTCATCAATACGCTGGTAGTGGGTTTAACCACAAGCACGTCAGCGGCACTAGCTGTACGTAACGGCTGCCCAGGTATTGAGCGAAAGGGAGGCCGACGAGCAAACTCATCCTGAACCCCTACTGAGCCTGTCAGTGACAATATCCGTACAGTCCGGTCTGTTCGTCCAAGAGTATCGCATATCGAGTCTAGGGGGTGGATTAAGTCAGACCCCCAACAACGCGATATTTAGTGTCGGTATGAAACCCATCACCACCTGAGAAACTATCGATCCTGGATCGATAATTCTCGTCCACCATGGCTACGGATTTATGGTGATGGCCATCCGTACACAACGCGACATCAACCCCCAATACCGGGAGTGACGAATCCCCGACGATCCAATCACTGCCTCCATGTGGCTCGGGACTGTACCCAACTAAAACCTGTTTGCACGACTCCTTTGAGCCATGGTAGGGTAGTAATCAAAGCACAGTGGGAACTCACACAAGACAAATGACGATCTCAGGTCGACAGACTAACATGTACACATGTCACCTGAGAACTGCTATCTGACAATAGGTATAATACCAATTAGCAGGTTCCCGGTGAGTCCGTCCAGTGTACTCATAACCCAATGAGCACATGTATACTATCTTAGGTGAACAAACTAACACCAATAGCTTGTGAGACCTGGCCACCGCCCCTCGTCGGGGTCTCGATCAGTATACACTAGTCTACACTAGAGTATCGATGCCCGGTCTCGATACTCCCACAACTAGGGACATTCAAGGATGTGCTTATAGACCCCCAGCTCCCACGTATGTGATCGCCATCACAATGCTGGCAGTCAAGCAAGAATCCTACGGGATCTATCAACATGTATATGATGTTAAAGACAAACCGGATAGAATACAATTGTTCCCCTCCGAACGGCGGCCGAGACGTGGGGACGTCTTGCCTGAGGTTCAAGGCAGAATGCTATATGGTTTTATCCGTCTACCTCTCCGAGGATGCCAAGTTGATTTATGGCACCGTGTATCGGAGGTTTAGACGGATGCGGCCGATATAGCAGATTTCGTCAGATTCCCCCTCGCTTGAGGGGTTTTTGATTGTGGGGATGCTCTTCCCTGCTGGCGCAAGCCCCTGCAGTTAATTACGCTGCCGCATCGCGGTAGTCACTTTCTCCTTCTCCAGAATTTCACTTCGTGTCGTGTGTGTTTGTTTTGTTTGTGGTTGCCCGTGGATTGTATACAGAGACTGAGTAATGTCGTCGCCCGTAGAACGTGGATTAGTCCAAATCCGTATTTACTTAGATTTGGGTTTGGTGTTTTTAGTTTAAGGATACGTTAACCGTATTGAGGCTAAGATCAACTTAAACGTTCGTTAAGGATACGTTAGTCCTGTTTGAGACTAAGATCAACTTAACGTGGTGATCCATTTATTATATGGCCGTCAGGACTCGTCACCTCTCTGACGTCGTTGAAGAATTACAACGATAGGTGTCAGAGGAGTTCAGAGATGTACCCTTGAACCAAAGTTGATTTGGAGTTTTATAGTTCATTTGAATGTTTAAGGATACGTTAGCCGTGTTTGGGGCTAAGATCAACTTAAACGGGACCGTTTAGATCCGGCAAAAGAGCATTTGGAGGCTCTATTGTTCCAGTTTAGGGACGTGATGGTCCATGTTCCAGTTTAGGGACATGGTGGTCCATCTCCAGTGTAGGGACATAGTGGTCCATCGCCAGTTTAGGGACGTGGTGGTCCATCGTTAGTTTAAGGACGTTTCGGTCCAGCATTAGTTTAAGGACGTTTCGGTCCAATATTAGTTTAAGGACGTTTCGGTCCACGAGTTTAAGGACCCCGCGGTCCGTATCGATGTGTGGTTGTCGGGACCCGTCACCTCTCTGACGTCGTTGAAGGATTACAACTATAGGTGTCAGAGGATTTCGGTGATGTACCCTCGAACCGGTTGTAAATTGATTTAGGAGAGCAATCTTGCTCAGTCAATTTAATTTGAGGACTTACGGCCACGATTGGGCTAAGTCCAGTTGAAAAAAGTTCAACACTTTTATTTGTTTTTATTTTTGTTTGGGCTTTGCCCATAAAGGATGTAGAGCATCAGTTTGTTTTGAGCTTTGCTCATTTTATAAATGATGCAGAGCATCAATTTTACCTGGGCTCTACCCATTTATTGCTTTGCAATTTATTTTGGTCTACTAGGTCTTTTTGATTTGGGCCTGGTCCATTAACAAAAGAAATGCATTGCATTTGTCAGGCGCTTTGCGCTAATCAAAGAGCGCAAGCGCTTGTGGTGATGACACGTGTCATGCAAGCGCAGTGCGCTGCGCCAGTGCGCTGCGCTTGCGCTGTTGACACGTGGCGCGTTGTGGTGAGTTGCGCCAGTTTCAAAGAGCGAGGCTCTATTTCAAAAGCACATAGCACAAATGGTTTAGATGCGGACACGTGGCGCTCTCTGGTGGCTTGCGCCAACCCAAGAGCGCAACAGTGCAGATTTGCAAGTGCATAGCACTATTATCTTGAGAATCTTTTAGATTCCAGAACCAATGGTTCATAAAAGAAGTGCAAAGCACTATTTGATTTCTTGATCCAATTTAGATCAAAGAAAACAAGTGTTTCTTATTTTTCTCGATCTCAGAGAACCAATGGTTCATAAGAAAAGTGCAATGCACTATTATTACTTATTTTTCTTTTTATTGAAGATCATTGATCTTCTTCTCAGATCAACGATCTGTTTTTAAGAGAATTTTCTCTTTTTTTCTAAAGGTTTTTACCTTTTTTGTTCTTGAGGAATTCTCTCCAATTCTTCAGAGTTCTCAATGATAATGTTGATGATTTTGAATTGAGATCTAGGGTCCTTTATATAGTGCCCATAAGTTTGTTGAATTTGTTAACGAGATCTTTCTCTGAGTGATTTGGGGAATTTTCCCCACCGTTGGATCTTTGATCCAAGGGCTTCTGTTTTACAGAAGAGGATCTTATTGTTTCAATAAGATCAGAGAGATCTTTCAGAATTTTAATTCTGTTTTGGCGCAAACGCCCCAGCGCGTGACACGTGTCACGCAGCGCACAGCGCAGCGCAACTGCGTTGATACGTGTCGCACAGCGTACAGCGCAACGCAACTATGCTGCCATGTGGAGAGCAGCACTGAGCGCAGCGCAACTGCGCTGCCATGTGGCGCGCAGCGCAGAGCGCAGGCCAGCTGAAGCGTTGCTTCTTTAATTAAAGTTTGAATTTTAAACAGAGCCTTGCTCTGATTGGGTGCGCTGCCTTGGGCGCTGCGCTCCCTGCGCTAACGTGTCTGATTTTGACACGTGGCGCTCTGCGCACAGCGCAGGAGATCTGAAGCGTTGCTTCATTTATTTTAACTTCAATTTTCACTTTAATTTTCGAGACAGAGCTTTGCTCTGATTGGAGGAAAACAGAAGCATTGTTTGTTTCCCACCTTAGAATTTGAACAGAGCTTTGCTCTGATTGGGGTAAACAAATGCCCCCCCCCACCGTTGCGTTTACGTGGCCCCAAACGTGAGCGCAACGGTGGCAGAATTCCAGCCATCGCGGCAACTTTTGGAAGTTGAAAGGGCATTTGATACCTATAAATAGGGCCTTTGGTCCTCAAGAGATGATTATCATCTTCAAAAATTTTTACTTTCAGAACTCAGAGCCTTGCTCTTGCCTTTAAGAACTCCAAGAGTTAGAATTTTTTAAAACCTTTTAGGTAAAAATTTTAATTTAAATTGAATTAAATTAAATTAATTTTAATTAACAGAGCCTTGCTCTCAATAGATTCCTGATCTAAAGAAAACCCATTTAGGGTTTCACTTAGCAGAGCTTTGCTCTAAAGGGGTCTAAAGAGAACTAAAGGGAACCCTATTAGGGTTCCATCAATAGAGCTCTGCTCTCTAAAAGATTTTTCTTGGATTTTCTTAATTAATGGAGCTTTGCTCCTTCCAAATCATATAGAAGAACTCTTGAGAGTTCTTCATGGATCTTGGAAGTTAAAAATGACATTTTATATTATTATTATTATATCATCTTTTCAGAGCAAAGCTCTCAATGTTCTTAGGCGATTTTCTTCAAATTCTCCTCATAACTGATTTTGACAGGTGTCACTCCTGTCTGCAGAGCATTGCTCTCGAGGAGTTTAACTTCCTGTGTCCCCTTTCTCCCTCTTTTTTTTGCTAATCTTCCATTGATGTTTCCTTCAGGCATCATGGTTGTTCATCTATACAGTCTGCATGAATTCATCACCTACAAGGATATCCGCGTACAGGGTCGTCATCAAGACCTGGAGTTTACAGATGCCCAGTGTGCGGAGGTCATGGGTCGCTTGAACGCACGTGTTGGTTGGCTGCTCCCTCGCCGCTCTGCTCTCTTGAAAGTCGTGCTGGGAGCAATCTGGAGGGCACTCCCGGGGTTCCACGAGGCCATGCCGCTTAATGTGCTGGATGATGCCGAAGACAAGGTGCATTCAGTGTACCTATCAGGGCTGATCTCGAAGAAACGGCGGGATAGCCTCATCGACATTCTGCATCAAGTTTTTCAGCAGACGACGATAATCGCTGCTTATCAAAGGATAGGGGGCCTTGCCGAAGACCTTGACACACAGGAGCGCGAGAGGCTGCGCACGAGAATAATCAGAAAGGCCAGGAGAACTCTGGATGGCCTTACTTTTGAATTCCTCAATCCGTGCCCTGGATCTGAGGTTATTCCAGTGTAGAATCTGTTTCTCATTTACTGCTTTTATGATTGTAAGGATTTTTGGCAATGTAAATGAAATTTTTTTATCCCAGCTTGTCTTATTTATCGCACCGAGTCTTTTGCACATGCATGAATGAGTGTGTCTCGAGTGGTTGGTCAAATGTAAATCGGATGTTCTTTTTGTCGCTTTCTCCCTTCCCTTATTATTAGCATGTTGTCTTGATAAACATAGTTGACAGATAATGGCGTAAGCATCTTAGTTTCTTCAAGAGACAGCGATGGCTTAGGCCGCAGGTTCAGATCTGCTGCCTAAGACTTTTCAACTCTATGAGCCGTGGGGGTCTCATAGAGATTTTTCTCCCTACGGATCGAGAGGATCTCGGAGGTGGATTTTCTCCTTAGGAATCGTAAGGATTCCTAAGTGTGTTTTCTCTTATAAGTCGTAAGGATCCTATAAAAGAATTTTTCCCTCTTACGAGTCGAGAGGACCCGTAAGCGGTTGTTTCCCTCCTTGTCGAGATTCGACTTTGGAGAGTGAGACCCGTGGATAGTATGTAAGAAACCATTTTGGGCGAACTTGCAGGGTCCCAGTGCTTAGGAAACAGGCTTCTTTTATGCCCACTGCCTAAGGCTTTATCTCACAAGTCGAGCCGCATCGAGCAGTCTCGCAAAGACATCAATTTCTTCACAAGTCGAGACGAATCGAGTATTTCTCGCAAGAACATCCTAACGTCACAGTTAACATTTGCTCTTTACGACAGAAGTCCGTTAGGGTCTGTGGTACTTAGGGTTTTGGCCGTCGTACCGTCACATAAGCTGATATATTCCTCGATAGGCAATCGTGCTGTTCGAGTAGCCCTGTGATTGCCGTGTCTCTGATCCCTTTGGGGGCTGGACAAGACGTCTTCAAGCAATCTTCCTAGGCAGTTTGACCGTCGGAAGAGCAAGCGTTAGGAATTTTCCATGCCGCTTTTTATTTGAGGTTGGGCTCATTTTGGCGAGCCCCGATGAGTCATAACCACTCCGCGCTGGTGCGGGATGATCTCCGATAGTCCTTCAGGTTTTATGTGAGTTTCCGTCAAGACCCTGAAGCTAGGAATTTGTCCTTTGCTTCGTTTGCTAGCATCGCTTCTGCTGTATCGAGACGAATGTCGCGGTTGTCTTTAGGTCGCTGATGAACCGTTGAGGTTTGGAACTAGGGATTTTGCCGTAGCTCCGTTTGTTTGATTGTCGCGTCTGAATCCTGCTGGAGGGAGAACGCTGGGGTGATAACTCGTCTGCTGTATCGAAACGAACGTCGGGGTAGAGCTGGAATTTTGCCGTGGCTCCGTTTCTTTTGATGGTTTCGTTTGATCCCTGCTGGAAGAAGAACGCTGGGGTGACATTTCGTCTGCTGTATCGAGACGAACATCGCGATTGTCTCTAGGTTGCTGATGAACCGTTGAGGTTTGGAACTAGGGATTTTGCCGTGGCTCCATTTGTTTGATGATGTTGCGTCCGCTGTGTCGAGACGAACGTCGAGGTGGTGACCATTCTACACTGGTGTGAGACGATCTCCAGTTGTCTTTCTGGCTTTATATGGGTTGCCGTCAAGACCCTAAAGCTAGGAATTTGGCCTTCGCTTCGTTTGCTTTAGTGTGTCCGAACCCTGTCGAAGGAAGGACACTGTTGTTGACATTGCGTCTGCTGTATCGAGACGAATGCTGAGGTGGAGCTGAGATTTTGCTGCCGCTCTGCTTTGTTTTGACCGTGAAGTCTTTTGTCGGTGTTGTATTCGTATCTTGATAGACTGCGAAGGAACGCCGTTGTTAACATCTCGTCTGCTGTATCGAGACGATTGTTGAGATGAAGCTGGGATTTTGCCGTCGCTTCGCTTTGTTTCGACCGTGAGGTCTTTTGTTGGCATTGTATCTGCATCTTGATGGACTGCGAAAGAGCGCCGTTTGTTGATTCTTTAGGCTGTAGATATTGCCGTTAAGATTTGGCTCCGTTTTCCGATGGAGCATTGGGAGGGAAAGGGTGCCTCCTTCTTTGTTTGTACCCCTGGATTGTATACAGGGATTGTTGTGCTATCGCCTGTAGGGCCAAAAATTTTCATTCTTTCATCATTCATCAGTTTTTTTATTCTTTTCCACGACGCTCTGTCATTTCAGCTTTTTATATCGCGATGATCGCGATTGCCCAATCATTTCGGCTATTTTTCACGGTGCCCAATCATTTCGGCTATTCTTCTCTTTACTCGCTGCTTTTTACTGCGAGTTGCCCAATCATTTCGGCTGTTTTTTTTTTAATTTTACTCGCTGCTTTTTATTGCAAGTTGCCCAATCATTTCGGCTATTTTTCATATGTATTTTAGGCTCGCTGATTTTTTTTTATCGCGGGTGTGGAACTTGGAATCTGATGCCAATCTTAGCATCAACATCGCTACAACTGGAATATTGCCAGGAACGAATCATCATTTGCCATGAAGGGACTTGGAATTTGATACCGATTTAGGCATCAGCATCGCTACCACTGGGATATTGCCAGGAGCGAATCACCATTTGCCTCTGTCAATGTCGAACAAAGGTGGCTTAGCAAACAGGGTTAGGATCCTATCGACCAAGGCTTTTGACTTCATGAGCCGTAAGGGTCTCATAAAGGTGTTTCTCCCTACGAGTCGTGAGGATCTCGCAGGTGCGTTTTCTCTTTAGGAATCGTGAGGATTCCTAAGTGTATGTTTTCTTATAAGTCGTAAGAATCCTACAAGAGTATTTTCTTCTTATAAGTCGTGAGGACTCACAAGGGTTGTTCACCGTGCGAAAATATCCCTAGTCACAAATGGGACTTGGTTAGAGAAATATTTATTCGCGCCCGTGGATTGTACATAAGGGTCAGCGCTGAGCCACTTGTAGGGCAATATCGAAGGTTGTGGGGGTTGCTTAAGCATAGGTTTAGATCTCTGTAACTTAAGTCTTTCAAATCTTATGAGCCGTGAGGGTCCCATAAGAGAGTTTTCCTTATGAGTCGTGAAGATCTCGCAAGTGTATTTTTTCCTTAGGAATCGTGGGGATCCCTAAGTGTGTTGCTCCCTTGTGAGTCGTAAGGATCCCACACGGGTTGTTTCTCCTTACAAGGTCGAGAGGATCTTGTAAGTGTCTTTTAACGAGGTTGCGCCCTTTCGGGTTTTCACAAACACCCGTCGGTAGTCCTGCTGTTTTTACTCACGGAGCCTTTTCGGGTTTTCATCCGTGCCCCTTTTGCTTATGGACATACCGTTTTTTTATTCTCTTTTTTATTCTTTTTTCTAACGAGGTTGCGCCCTTTCAGGTTTTCACAAACACTCACCGGTAGCCCTGCTGTTTTTACTCAAGGAGCCCTTTCGGGTTTTCATCCGTGCCCATTTTGCTTATGGACATACCTTTTTTTTAACGAGGTTGCGCCCTTTCAGGTTTTCACAAACACTCGCCGGTAGCCCTGCTGTTTTTACTCACGGAGCCCTTTCGGGTTTTCATCCGTGCCCATTTCGCTTATGGACATACATTTTTTTTTGTCAGCCTGAGGATGTTGCGGTAGTAGTTTAAAGACGTTTCGGTCATTTGCAAGTTTTAGGACATTGCGGTCCAATACCAGTTTTAGGACATAGCGGTCCATTACTAGTTTAAGGGCATTTCGGTCCACCGTTAGTTTAAGGACGTTTCGGTCCGCCGTCGCCGTATTTGAGGCGAACACCCAGTTTATTGACTTTTCGGTCTAAGGGGCTTTCTCTATGAATGAGCATGATGCCCCCAGCGTATCCACCTTTTTAGGAGCATGAGGCTGTGGTGGGCTCACCTTACAGTCTTCAAACAGCGTGAAGTTTTCCTGCTGGTGTTGGTCTTCAACCCAGTTTTTGAAAGTGTAGCAGTTTTCGATCAGATGACCCAATACTTGGTGGTAAGGGCGGTAATTAGGATCGTTGACATCATTCAGTTATAGCTGGTGTTTCGGTTCCGGTAGAGTGATAATCCTGTTATGCACTGCCATTTCGAACAGCCTCCTTATTTCACCCTGGGGAAATGAGTAAGAACGTTTTAACCTCTCTTTGAGGGATGGGCGTGGTCGCAGATTGTTTTGGCGAACAACCGGTCTAGGGCCACTCGATTGTTGTTGAATATTGGCCTCGAGGGATGTTTTTTCCTTTCCTTTATCTTTTGTGCTCGATCCTTTGTTTACGGGGCCGAGATTTTTTTCGAGTAGCGTGCAATTACACGGCTGAACGTTCTCGCAACTCCTCAATTCTTTCATTTTCGAAATAGATTCCTTGAGGAGAGGGTTGAGGGCAGCTTCTTCCTCAGAGTCGCTTCTAAAGGTGATAATTTGCGATCCCTTGGAGTCGGCTATATGACAGCCATCGACGGCTCTTTTGCGCTCATCTATCGCATTTTTTCGACGTCTACGAGCTTCACATTTTGTCCTGTCGAAGTGTTGCTTTTGAGCGACATACCCTTGCCACCAACAGTTAAAGGATTCGCAGTCTTCAGTAGAATGTATGATCTTCTGATGATATAAGCAGAAGTTAGGATGCATCTCTACTCCACCGAAAGTATTTTCTTCAGAGGGCGGTAGCTTCATTCTCGCTGATAGGGCTTTGGCGAACCTTTTCCTCGTCTTGAATTTGTTTTTATCTGCAGTGGATGGCTTTTGATTTGACGGGAATGTCTTGGCTCTTTCCAGTATGGCCATCTCACGCTCTTGATTGGCTTTTGCTTTCAGACGAATTTCATTCAGGAAGATATCGATCAACTCGTCTGACGGCCGTAGAATTTCCGGCTCAGGGTTCTCCCTTGGTTTCTCGGCGCAAGGAGCCTCTTCATCATCTGCCAGTGAATGAGAGATCACATGACAAGTCGCTACGTATTCTTCGGATTCGTCTGATGAGTTTTCTCCATCGTTTTCGTCCTTGACAAAAGAACAAGCTGCCCCCATCGTGTCCGTCTTCTTTGGAGTGTGCGACTGTGGTGGATTTACTTCCACTTTTCAGATAGGGCAAACTTGCCTTGTAGGTATTGATCTTCAATCCATCCCTTGAAGACGAAGCAATCCTCAATCGGATGGCTTGCCGTTTGATGATAAGGGCAATAATTGGGGTTATTCGCCTCGTTGGGTTGTGGCGGTTGCCTTGGATTCGGCAGGTTGATAAGCCTGTTGCGCACAGCCAGCTCGAACAGCCTCTTCGTCTTATCCTGCGGGAATGAGTAGGGGCGCCTCATTTTCTCGATATAGAACCGCCGTCTCTCTCCCAATTGATCCGCTAGCTTTGGGGTGCTGAGTTGCTGCTGAGCATTCGCAACGAAGGTTGCCTTCCCTTTACCTTGTCGTTCCGCGGTTCTGGCTTTGGGGGAGAAGGTCTGTGACCCATTTGATCCATCTGGGCCAGCTTGTCGATCAAAGCCTGGAATATGGTCGGCTTAAAGAACATCATGAACTGTGAGATAGTGGCATGAGGGTCTAGGGTACCCACGAACATGCTCACCGCAGGCGCTTCTTCAATGCGTTGTTCGCATTTCGACCACAAGTTTCGCCAGCGTATAGCGTACTGGACCCACGTCTCGCCCGGACTTACCCGGGCGTTAATCAACGTTGTTATCGGGGCCCGTTCACTGGCGCTCGCGAATCGCTGAGTGAATAGCAACTCCATTTCAGCGAACGTCTTGACAGAATCGTTCGGGAGTTCGGAATACCATTCGAACGCTGTTTCTGACTAGCTGCTGACGAATTGGCGAAGCATCAATTTGTCATTGCCTCCAGTATTGCCGCATAAGGCCCTGAATTGAGCGACATGCTGATGCGGATTCCCTGTCCCTTTATATATGTGGAACTTAGGTATTGTATAGCCCGGCGGGTACTGTATCTGATCATACCAGCCCTGATATGGTTGTCCTGTTTTGACGATCTGACCGGCTGCCTCAGTCGCATGATGAACCCGTATCTACTGGGCTATATATTCGTCCAGGTCAACTTTGGAGATTGCCTCCTCCTTGGCTGTTGACAAAGCCAGTGGAGGATTTGACGTTTCTCCCATGTCGTCTTCAAGGACGACCGGAGGATCTTCAGCAGGAGGGTTCTGCTGAATCATCATCCCTACCATATCTTGGAAGAGAAGTGCCATTTGTTTTATATTAGCCTCTTGCTTTGCGGCTTCTTTATCCTTCTTTTCGAGGACTCTGTGTAGGTAATCAGCGTCAGTTTCTTGTTCATGATGCTGCTCCGATGATGCCTCTGAGCTTTCTTTTGGCTCGGTAAGTGCGACCATTGCAGTCATCGTCTCCTGAAGCTTTTGCTGCTGCTCCTGAGCTTTGGTCACAGATCGGGTGAGTGGTCGGCGACCCATCGAAGCACGGCTTTCTTCCTTTCCAGAAGTCATATAAACAGTATGCACCACCATGCCCCCAGACTTGGGGCGTTTGTGCCCATCGCTTTTACGGTTCGCCTTGTTCACAGGGGCTTTTTGCGGCCTCCTTTTCTTTTGAGTGATTGACGTTGAGGGTGTCGTTGCAGTGGACACTCGAGTAACCGTGCTTCTTTCGACCTGACAGAGTAGTCTTCCTCCTGCCAAACCTTCGTCTTTTTCTGTCGGCGGAGATAGTTTTCATCAATCACCGACTCTTGGACCTGTCGCCAGACCTTGTAAATTTTAGAGGACATCCGGTGGGGGGGATGCTCTTAGCTTCTTCTCTGGAGTATTCTCCACAGGTGAAGGAGTTCGCTTCAGCACCGCAATAGGAGAGTTTCTGCGCACCGTGTTCAGCAATTCAAAGCCGTTCCCGGTTGGAACAGCAGCATCGATCCCCACCGTTGGAGCTGGCAGAGTTATCCCAGAGGGGGAGTTGCCCCCAGCCCTTCCTCACTCGGTGCCAGTGGCGACGTCGAGCGTGTCTTGCGTATGGAGTTGTTTCAGCTACACGGTGGCTTCGTCATGCCCCCTTGCTTTGAGAAGAGACTGTTATTGGTGCTAGCCTGTAAAAGACTGACACCCGTTGAGAAGCGATGTCTAATCCGTTAAAGACAGATCTCTGGGCAGGGGAAACAGCTTTGAGGACTTCGCCTCGAGCAGCAACCGGAATGGTCAGCCTTGTAAAGACTGACTTCTTGGAAGGAGGAGCCTTTCCAATGATTTTGTCCCGCTTGAGCCGGAATGGCTATCCGCTTTGGGATGGCAACTTCGGGTATCGCGGGCTTGTAGACGTTCTAGCCCAGTCTGTTGAAAACTGAGGTAGTGGAGTTGGCGACCCGTTGAGAGGGGTCGCGGCAGTTGGTAAGTCGATAAAAAACCGACTTCTTTGAAGCTTCCTGTACGGGAATTGGCAGGGTGAAGCTTGCAGGAGGGATCATAGTCCCGAAAAACAGGCCGGTGGTGACCTTAGTCACCTGTTCTACCGGCAGGGCAAAGATGGAGGCCGCTTGAGGCCCATATGCTACACCTCCAGGTGAGGTGGAGCGTCGGTTGCATTGGCACTTCGAGTAGTTCGAGCAGTTAGAGGCCATTGATGCTTGATTTCTGCGCCAGGCAAAAGACCAAATCTTAGTAACTTGAAATCCAAAGGCAACCATTAACAAACCGCGATTCGTTCGCGAAGACGACACACGAAGTATGGAGTGGAAAGAGGAAAAGGTCCCACCGGGCGTGCCAGAATCTGTTCCCCTCCGAACGGCTGCTGAGACGTGAGGACGTCTTGCCTGAAGTTCGAGGCAGAATGCTATATGGTTTTATCCGTCAACCTCTCCGAGGATGCCGAGTTGATTTATGGCACCGTGTATCGGAGGTTTAGACGGATGCGGCCGATGTAGCAGACTTCGTCAGATTCCCCCTCGCTTGAGGGGTTTTTGATTGTGGGGACGCTCTTCCCTGCAGGCGTAAGCCCCTGCAGTTAATTACGCTGCCGCATCGCGGCAGCCAATTTCTCCTTCTCCAGAATTTCACTTCGTGTCGTGTGTGTTTGTTTTGTTTGTGGTTGCCCGTGGATTGTATACGGAGACTGAGTAATGTCGTCGCCCGTAGGACGTGGATTAGTCCAAATCCGTATTTACTTAGATTTGGGTTTGGTGTTTTTAGTTTAAGGATACGTTAACCGTATTGAGGCTAAGATCAACTTAAACGTTCGTTAAGGATACGTTAGTCCTGTTTGAGACTAAGATCAACTTAACGTGGTGATCCATTTATTATATGGCCGTCAGGACTCGTCACCTCTCTGACGTCGTTGAAGAATTACAACGATATGTGTCAGAGGAGTTCAGAGATGTACCCTTGAACCAAAGTTGATTTAGAGTTTTATAGTCCATTTGAATGTTTAAGGATACGTTAGCCGTGTTTGGGGCTAAGATCAACTTAAACGGGACCGTTTAGATCCGGCAAAAGAGAATTTGGAGGCTCTATTGTTCCAGTTTAGGGACGTGATGGTCCATGTTCCAGTTTAGGGACGTGGTGGTCCATCGCCAGTTTAGGGACGTGGTGGTCCATCGCCAGTTTAGGGACGTTGTGGTCCATCGTTAGTTTTAAGGACGTTTCAGTCCATCATTAGCTTAAAGACGTTTCGGTCCAATATTAGTTTAAAGACGTTTCAGTCCAATATTAGTTTAAGGACGTTTCGGTCCACGAGTTTAAGGACCCCGCAGTCCGTATCGATATGTGGTTATCGGGACCCGTCACCTCTCTGACGTCGTTGAAGGATTACAACGATAGGTGTCAGAGGAGTTCGGAGATGTACCCTCGAACCGGTTGTAAATTGATTTAGGAGAGCAATCTTGCTCAGTCAATTTAATTTGAGGACTTACGGCCACGATTGGGCTAAGTCCAGTTGAAAAAAGTTCAACACTTTTATTTGTTTTTATTTTTGTTTGGGCTTTGCCCATAAAGGATGCAGAGCATCAGTTTGTTTTGGGCTTTGCTCATTTTATAAATGATGCAGAGCATTAATTTTACCTGGGCTCTGCCCATTTATTGCTTTGCAATTTATTTTGGCCTACTAGGTTTTTTTGATTTGGGCCTGGCCCATTAACAAAAGAAATGCATTGCATTTGTCAGGCGCTTTGCGCCAATCAAAGAGCGCAAGCGCTTGTGGTGATGACACGTGTCATGCAAGCGCAGTGCGCTGCGCCAGTGCGCTGCGCTTGCGCTGTTGACATGTGGCGCGTTGTGGTGAGTTGCGCCAGTTTCAAAGAGTGAGGCTCTATTTCAAAAGCGCATAGCACAAATGGTTCAGATGCTGACACGTGGCGCTCTCTGGTGGCTTGCGCCAACCCAAGAGCGCAACAGTGCAGATTTGCAAGTGTAGAGCACTATTATTTTGAGAATCTTTTAGATTCCAGAACCAATGGTTTATAAAAGAAGTGCAAAGCACTATTTGATTTCTCGATCCAATTTAGATAAAAAAAAAAAACAAGTGTTTCTTATTTTTCTCGATCTCAGAGAACCAATGGTTCATAAGCAAAGTGCAAAGCACTATTATTACTTATTTTTCTTTTTATTGAAGATCATTGATCTTCTTCTCAGATCAATGATCTGTTTTTAAGAGAATTTTCTCTTTTTTTTCTAAAGGTTTTTACCTTTCTTGTTCTTGAGGAATTCTCTCCAATTCTTCAGAGTTCTCAATGATAATGTTGATGATTTTGAATTGAGGTCTAGGGTCCTTTATATAGTGCCCATAAGTTTGTTGAATTTGTTAACAGATCTTTCTCTGAGTGATTTTGGGAATTTTCCCCACTGTTGGATTTTTGATCCAAGGGCTTCTGTTTTACAGAAGAGGATCTTATTGTTTCAATAAGATCAGAGAGATCTTTCAGAATTTTAATTCTGTTTTGGCGCAAGCGCCCCAGCGCGTGACACGTGTCACGCAGCGCACAGCGCAGCGCAACTGCGCTGACACGTGTCGCACAACGTACAGCGCAGCGCAACTGCGCTAGCGCAACTATGCTGCCACGTGGCGCGCAGCGCAGAGCGCAGCGCAACTGCGCTGCCACATGGCGCGCAGCGCAGAGCGCAGGCCAGCTGAAGCGTTGCTTCTTTAATTAAAGTTTGAATTTTAAACAGAGCCTTGCTCTGATTGGGTGCGCTGCCTTGGGCGCTGCGCTCTCTGCGCTAACGTGTCTGATTTTGACACGTGGCGCTCTGCGCGCAGCGCAGGAGATCTGAAGCATTGCTTCATTTATTTTAACTTCAATTTTCACTTTAATTTTCGAGACAGAGCTTTGCTCTGATTGGAGGAAAACAGAAGCATTGTTTCTTTTCCCCCCTTGGAATTTGAACAGAGCTTTGCTCTGATTGGGGTAAACAACTATCATCTTGAGTAAGACTGTTTTATCGGTATAGGTCCTGCCTCAATCATCATAATCATCTGTCCGCGACTATGATAATTGCCTTGAGGGCACTATATCCAACACTATCATGACGAGCAAGAAAGTCCTCCCTATATATGTCCACGTATCCACTATAATATACAACGTATGTACAGTAATGGCCTCTAGGGCATACATATAACGAACACTACCATCTAGGGATAACCGAGCAGGGTAGCTGCCAGGTTGACTCTTGGTGAGGGCTTTGATCCTTAGCGCGGAAGGGCATCGGGAGGCCTGCTAAGGATGAACCGAGCGGGATTAGTGCCCGGTTTCCTCTTGGAGAGGGCTTTGATCCTTAGCGCGGGAGGGCATAAAGTAGCCTGCTAAGGATGGACCGAACAGGGTTGTTGCTCGGTTGCCTCTTGGCTAAGGCTTAGATCCCTGGCGTCGTGGGGTAGGGAACTACCATACACGGATAACCGAGCAAGGTAGCTGCCCGGTTGCCTCTTGGTGAGGACTTTGATCCTTAGCGCAGGAAGGCATCGGGAGGCCTGCTAAGGATAAACCGAGCAGGATTACTGCCCGGTAGCCTCTTAGCGAGGGCTTTGATCCTTAACGCGGGAGGGAATAGAGAGGCCTGCTAAGGATGGACCGAGCAGGGTTGCTGCTCGGTTGCCTCTTGGTGAGGGCTTTGATCCCTGGCGTTGTGGGGTAGGGAACTACAAGCCAGGGATAACCGAGCAGGATAACTGCCTGGTTGCCTCTTGGTGAGGGCTTAGATCCCTGGCGTTGTGGGGTAGGGAACTACCAGCCAGAGATAACCGAGCAGGGTAGCTGCCCGGTTGCCTCTTAGCGAGGGCTTTGATCCTTAGCGCAGGAGGGCATAGGAGGCCTGCTAAGGATGGACCGAGCAGTAAAGCTGCTCGGTTGAGTCATGAGGTTCTATCCGATCTTTCCCGGTGTTTGAACTTTGGGAAGAGTGACCGTCGCGGTTGACACATGTCATTAACACGTGGGGGGAGGCGAAGCATAAGAGCCACGTCGTTCCGATTTCACAAAGAAAGGCGGGATGTCCGCCGCGTGGCGGTACAGTCGTGGAAGACACGAGCGACTGTTGGACTCTTGAGGGTGCAGTGGGGCTATAAAGCAGAGGGCTTGTTGAGCACTCCTTTCTCCATCTCTAAAACGTAAGAATGGACACTTTCCCTTTCACCATCCTCGATATCATAACTTTCCTGGACGTGTACCTGTACAACCAATATTGCACCGTAGATATGGTGCAAGTAGTCATAGGTCGCATTGAGGACCATTTTGGTCGACTGCTTCCCCGGCGCTCATCCTTCCTCTAGCTGTTGATGTACTCAATCTGGGGTGCGTCGCCGGGGCTGCACAACCCCTTGTCCGAGCAACTGAAGGACGAGATGGTTGGTAAGCTGAGGTCTCTATGCCGCTTCGGCCTGATCTCGGCGGGTCGGTGGGATCGCTATGTGGCACTCATCCGGAATTGGCAGCTTTTGCATCTCCTGACCAGCTTCTGGGCGTCCTGATGAATGGTCGGCCAGTAGTACCCCTGGAGCAATGCCTTCTGGATTAAGGTGCGGGCCCTTTGGTGCATGCCGCCGACCCCCTCATGGATCTCATAGAAGACGTAGTCGGCTTCGTGGGGGTCAACGCACCACAGCAGAGGCTGAGTGAAGGACTTCTTGTAGAGGTTCCCATTGCTCCAGACGAAATGGCGAGCTCTGGCTCGGAGACGGCGGGCTTCTCCGTGATCTTCTGGGAGCGTACCTTCCCTTAGGAATTCCACGAGGGGTTTTCTCCAATCCCGGTCTTCTTCCCGGGCTGTATACACTTGAAGTACTTGTTAGTTATATGTATGCCCTAGAGGCCATTACTATACATAGGATGTATATTGTAGTGGATGCTGGGACATATATAGGGAAAACTTTCTTGCTCGACATGATAGTATGCTATCTGGTTGCTCTTTATCTTAACGTGTACACTGATTGTCTCTCTGTTACATGTTGGTAAAGCCCTTAGGATGTGTACTTGACTACCTGGACTATGATGTCCATCATACTAGTGGGGGCATGGTAGTCCATAAGTACATCCTTCAAGGTCCCTAGTCGTGGGTGTATCGAGACGGGGCATCGATATACCAGAGTAGACTAGCGTATACCTTCTCGACCCATACAGATGGGCGATGGATGATCCCATATCCATTGGTGTTTGACATCAGAGATGATATACGGGTGCTCAGTGGAGACTGGGTACACTGGACGGACTCGCCGAGAACTCCCAGATGGTATTATACCTTACGTCAGATGGCAGTTCTCTGGTGACACTGGTACAAGTTAGTCTGTTGACCCGAGATCGTCATAGAGTCTTGTGTGATTCCCAATGTGCTTTAATTTCCACCTTACCACGTCCAAGAGGGCGTGCAAAACGGTGGTTTTTGGGTACAGTCCCGAGTCACATGGAGGCAATGAGCGATAGGAGGGGATTCGTCTCTCCCGGTATAAGGAGTTGATGTTGCGCTGTGTTCGATTGGCTATAACCGGAAATCCCTGGCCAGGGTTGCTAAGATTTACTGGTAAGTGTTACCAGTAGTTTCTCGAGATGTTATAGACCTCATATCGACACGACTTATCGAGCTATTGGGGTCTGACGTTTACCACCCCTAGGCGAAATATGCGACATATCAGACGACGAGACCGGACTGTACGGTAAGTGTTACTGGTTGGATTCACAGGAGTATGAGTGGTCTTGCTCGTCGATCTTCTGATCGCTCAATACCCGGGTGGCTGTTACGTTTAGCAGACCGCTTGCGGCTTGTGGGTGTTTGATATGATCATCACCTGCTACCGGCGTATTGACGAGTCTTTAGAGTCCTACACAGAGGTTTCCTGGCTCAAGCGAAACGAAATAGGAGCGCATATGAGATATGTGCGGGACGGAGAATAATACCAGTATGTGATACTGTATTCTATTCTCGCGATTTGTATCATTGGACGGTTATATATGATATAGCCGGGATACCGAATCAAGTGTTGATTCGATACATTGATACACTTGATATTAGTCGGTTCTATGCGATATGACCGGATCATTAAATCAAGTGTTGATTTAATGATTTAATGTATAATTATATATTTGATATATTACTTTACATTAACTAGTATTGGTTCACTTAAGATGGATTTTCTCACTTGATGTGCACATTGTATATGTGATATATTTTTGTGCACTTGATTGTATCATGTTTGATGATACATGCAAACTTGGGTGTATGTTTACTTTAAACCATGGTTAAGTGAATGGTTAGGGTTTTGAATTATTCACTTATTCATTTTATTTATTTATTTTTTTTATTTTGGCAAAAATAAAATGGTGGCTAAATTTGTTTCATTCTTGAAACTTCATGAAGCTTTGAAAGCTTTGACCATTTTGTTTTTTCCCTTAAACCTAACCATTCACCTAACCCTAGTTTATTCTCTACATGGGTTAAACTAACCCAAGGTTGCATTATGATAAGGGTCACTTGATTTTCTATTTTAATCAATTCATTTTTCCATTTCTTTCTTCTTCTTCTTCTTGAAGAAGGAAAACCTTTGCTAGAAATTTTTTAAGTGATCATTCCAAGTGAGAAATCCAAATCCAAAGTGAACCCACTTCCTATTTCTTCATCCTCTACCACTTGCCATGTAGTATAGGGTGTTTTCTTCACAAGTTTTATGACTTGGTGAAGTTGGAGCTTGATCTTGAGTTGCCTCGACGTAGATCATCTTCGGCATCGAAGTCGACGACCTAGCCCGATCATTTCTCCGACGAAACCATCGCCAGAGTCCGGGATCCGATGATCGCAGCGGAGGGACGTCATCACGGAGCTAAGGAAGTGGAGGACCGGATCTACAAAGGTTGTAGCCCCTTTCACTTAGCACTAAAGTAGTTTAGTAGCTTGTTGTTTCGCCTAAACTCTAGTTAACGATCGCATTAGGGTTTCTCGGCATCGGAAAAATTTGAATTTGGCATGGTTGATGCCTTGTGAGACCTCATTAGTGTGCCTAGGAACCCTACAGTACTATTGTCCCGTCTTCCACGCTGGGCCGTGGAAAGACCTCGAACAAGATGCTCCTCTTGTTGTTGGCCGAGTAGGATGAAGCCAGCTTACTCAAGGCGTCGGCTTGGGTGTTGAGCTGTCTGGGGATCTGCTCTACCTGGACTTCGTCGAAGTCCTTTAGAAGTCTTCTTACCTCGGCCAGATACTTCACCATCAGAGGCTCTCGCGCCTCGAATCAGCCGGGCACTTAACCAACGACTAGGGCGGAGTCACTGTGGATCCGAATCGTTTTCAGCCCCAGTCCTGAGGCCATGCGCAGTCCGGCCAGCAAGGCCTCGTATTCTGCCGTGTTATTTGAGACCTTGAACCCGAGCTTCAGGGAATACTCCACTTCTGCCTCATTCGCGCCCCGAATGATGAGGCCGGCACCACAGCCTTCCTCCGTCGAGGACCCGTCGACGTAAAGGATCCAATCAGGGACTGGGTCGGGCTTCCCGTCGACAGAGGGTTGAGCTGCGGGGGCCGGCGTTGACTCCGGCTCCTTGCTGGGGATGGTGCACTCGACGATAAAATCGACCAGGGCTTGTGCTTTGATGGCTTGACTCGGGCGGTATTTCACGTCGAACTGGGACAACTCCTACCTCCACTTCTCCAAGCGGCCAGAGGACTCGGGTGAGGCGAGGATAGCCCCCAGAGGATACTCGGTAAGAACGAGGATGGTGTGCGCTTGGAAATTGTGTCGTAGCTTCCTTGAGGCCACGATGAGTGCCAAGATGATCTTCTCTATGGCTGGGTATCTCATTTCTGCGTCTTTGAAGACGTGGCTCACATAGTATACCGGCTTCTGGACTCCGTCGACCTCTCGGACGAGCACTGAGCCCTCTGCTTGGTCGGATACCGCCAGATATAGCGATAGCTCGTCCCCTTCAACCGATTGGGTGAACAGCGGTGGGGTCGCAAGGTGCCTCTTCAATTGGTCAAAGGCGGTCTGGCACTCCTCTGATCACTCGAACCTTGGAATTTTCCTTAGAGCCTTGAAGAGCGGGAGGCACTTCTCTCCAGACCTCGACATGAAACGTGACAGAGCGACTACCCGCCCCGTCAGCTACATGATCTCGACGTTAGTCTTTGGCATGGCCATGTTGAGGATGGCGTTGGTTTTCTTCAGGTTAACTTCGATCCCGCAGTGAGTGACCATGAAACCGAGGAACTTTCCCCCGGTGACCCCGAATGCGCACTTGGCGGGGTTCGGTTTCATCTTGAACTTGCGGAGAACATCGAAGGCATCGCTCAGATCCTTGGCGTGGTCGACCGATTAGACCGACTTGACGAGCATTTCATCGACATAAACTTCCATGTTCCTGCCGATCTGCGGTTTGAACATGCGATTGACCAACCGTTGGTACGTAGCTCCGGCGTTTTTAAGGCCGAAAGGCAATACCTTGTAGCAGTATACCCCCGGTCCGTTGTGAATGCGGTGAGATCTTCGTCTGCCAGATTCATACGGATCTGATTGTAGCCGGAAAAGGCATCTATGAAGCTAAGTAGCTCGTGGCCTGCGGAACTGTCGACGACTTGATCTATCCGAGAGAGGGGATAGTTGTCTTTTGGGCAGGCCTTATTGAGGTCGGTGAAGTCAACGCACATGCGCCACTTCCCGCTTGAATTTTTAACCATGACCATGTTTGCCAACCATTCGGAGTAAGGCACATTCCGAATGAAGTTGGCGGTAAGGATCCTGTCTACCTCGTCCTCGATCGCCTTCTATTTGATCGAAAAGAAGCTTCGCTTTTTCTGCCTGACCGGTTGGGCCGTAGGATCTACCTCGTGCTTATGAGATATGATTTTGGGGTTGATCCCAGGCATGTCAGCTGGTACCCAGGCGAACACGTCAGGGTTGTTTTGGAGGAAGCCAACCAGGTCATCTTGCTGAGTCCCTGTCAGAAGCGACCCGATCTAAACGGTTCATTCATCGTCCCTTTCTCCGAGGGGGACCTCTGTCAATGGATCCACCGGGGTCCCTCGGACCTCCTTTTGCTCATCTCGAGTGTCCAGAGAACTCCTGATGTCACCCTTGACCTCAACATCGTTGTTTGGCCGCTCAGACGAAGATGTTGCGGTGAAGCAAACCTTTGTAGTCCGTTGGTATCCGTAGGCCCGACCTATCCCGCTTTGGTCGAGCGGGAATTTCATCGCCAGGTGGTAGGTCGATATCTGGGCCCCGAGGGAGTTCAGTGTAGGGTGGCCGAGGAGGATGTTGTAGGACGACGAGATTCTCGCTACGATGAATTCCACAGGCACTGTTCATGTACGGCCGACCTCCCCGATGTTAAACTGGAGAGTGATTACTCCTTCCGCCGGGATGGAGTGGTTGGTGAACCCTGACAGGACATGTGTGGTCGGCCTTAGGTCCGACAGGGCGAGTCCCATACGCAGGAAGCAGTTATAAAATAGAATGTCTGCCAAGCTTCCAGAGTCGACCAGTATCCTCTGCACCTCGTAGTGGTGGACCCGAGTTGTGATCACCAGCGGGTCGTTGTGGGGCAGGGATATACCGTAGAGGTCCTCGTCGTTAAAAACGATGGGCTCGGTTGCCTTGGCCTTCTTCCTCGGATGGCTGTTAGTCTCCTCGACCGGCGAGGGGTACTGAGCCTCGTCAGTATTTGCCGTACCCTCGGCTGATGCGGCCATGATTTGGCCGATCATCAACTCGCCGGGAGGCAGACGTTGTTCTTGCTCACGGTCGGCTTGCCGCTTGTCCCGTAAGTACGTTGCCAGTGCCCCGAGCGGATTAGCTCCTCGATGTAGTCTCAGAGCTGCTTGCAGTTCTCTGTGGAGTGGCCTTGCGACATGTGGAAGCCGCAGTAGGGGCCCCGGGTGCGCTTTGCCACCATGCGCGAGACTGGGGGGGTTTGAAGAACCTCTCGCCCTTAGCCTCCTCCAGCAGTACCGTCTGGGAGACGTTGAGAGGGGTGTACTCCTGAAACTTCGGAGAGTAGGGCTTTGGCCGCTCAAGCCTCTTTTTCTCTTTCCGGCCCCTTTTCTTGTGATCAGCATGTTCCGTCCGGGGAAGATTGGCGTTTACCTCGGATTCCAGCTGGATCTCACGTTTGGTCCAGGCCTTTACTTCGGCCATGGTCTTAGGTTGCGCTAATGCAAAGGAGCGTAACCACTCCTTGTGCCTAAGACTCGACCTAAGTGCCGTAATGACCGTCTCATCCCGGTGTTTTGGGACTTCGAGGAGGGCGTTATAGAAGCGGGTGACGTACCCTTTGAAGGTTTCTTTGTCCCCGCTCTTTATTGTGAAGAGTTGGTCGACGGTCCGCTTCTGCCGTATGTTCCCAATGAAGTGGCCGAGGAATAGGGTGGCCAGCTCATCGAAGGTTGAGATCGAGCGTGACGCGAGTCCTCGGAACCAGTCTCGTCCGGAGCGGATGAGAGTGGCTGGGAAAGCACGGATTGGGCGGCGTCGAAACAGTCCTGGAAATTCATCCCGGCTGTGAACGCGTCCAAGTGGTCCTTCGGGTCTGACTTCCCGTCGAAGAGTGAAACCTTCGGGGGCTTGTTCCAGGAGGAGACATGAATGGCGAGCAGCTCTTCAGTGAAGGGCTTCATGAGCGAGTCGGAAGCGTATTCGGCCCCGTCGCTTGAATAGCGACCTTCCTGATGCATACCCTCGATCTTCTTTTCGAGGGCGTCGAGTCGGCCATGGTATCCCGATGAGTCGGCATACTCCAATTTTTGGCCTCGGCTACCAGAGACCTCTGTGTGGCCACGTCCCCGATTCCGTTTGATGACGTTCCTCAAGTCTCCTGGCGAGGTCGTTTTCGAGCTGCCGTGGCAAGTCCCGTGCGCGCGACCCCGTTGAGGGAGGGGGTGCCGGTCATGCTTGGGTGCAGGCGAGATGACCGACACCTCCTTGAGAGGAACGGGGGCACAATGGGGCTCGGGGTGAAGCGCTCTGGCGTAAGACCTCGGAGTTAAACTGTGCGGCGCCCACCGGGTCATTGAATATGTCGGCCCGAGAGATCTGCGGCCGCCGGAGACAGCGAGGCGGTGATCGGTCGTGCCAACGCGGGCAGAGTCTTCTCTCCCTCTATAGGGGTCCCGGTCCCGTGGAGGGGGAGCGGCGACCTCAGGAGCTTGTCCGGCCGTTTGGACACGGACGATCGCATCTATGACTGACGTGAGTCAATCTATCCGAGCGAATAGGGCGTGAATGGCGTTTGGTGGAGGAAGGGATTCTCCCTCGTCTCCACCGTGGGGAGGCCGACGGCTGGTGCTTGGATCGTCGCGGTGACCGCTTGCTATGTAGTCGAGATCGGAAGATAAACTTTTGGTTGAGTGGAATTTGTTTCCCACAGATGGCGCCAACTGATGGATCTCTGGATCTCCTTCAGATGTTATCTTCCGTAGATCTCTTCGTGTGTTGACGGACGGCTGAGATTGAGTTGGAGGGTTGACCCCTGGAGCATGTGGATCTTAATGAGTTTGGTGTGGTTGAGACCGAGCTAGCTGCAAAAAAGTCTCGGGGTGGTTGTGCCACCGAGAACCCTCCGACGATCAAGCTAGACGGGGTATTTTGGCAGAATAACGGCCTGGTGGAGTAAAAAATGGCTTACCTCGATCGTCTGAGAGAGGGGTTTATATAGCGGCAGCAAAGAGCAGGCGAGCGCGAGAATCACGCCGGTCGTCACGCCCGCGTGATAGGCGGGATCCCGCATTAATGACGAGATAGGCTTGCTAATGGGGGATCGTGATGGTGTAGAACGCGGGATCATGGCCGGCGGATATATCGCGCATGGCGAGATTTGAGGAACCGTGGCGTAGGTGCCTGCGATCAGCGCTGTGGGTCGGTCTGGATGAGACCGAGGAAGATGAGCTCGGTGGGAGGCTTGGGCACGAGCGGGAGGCCGAGGCATCCTAGTTCTGTGATAGCTCGGAGACGAGCCAGGAAAGTGGCCAGGAAGGCCTAGGAGGCCCGAAGTGCGATCCCAGCTGAAGTTCTCGATCCTTTCTTGTAGGTTCCGGGACACGTCATCTGCAACGTGTCAGCATCTGGAGAGCACCGATATCGAGCCTCATCATTACCTAACGTGGACTTGTTAGGAAGAACTAAAAGATTTTAGCGACCTTAATGCAAATAACAAGATTTGAGGGATTAATATCGAATTCGGTAAGATTCGAGATACTTATTTAAAAAAATCTAAATAAATCATTATATCGTACAAATTTAAGCGGATCGTATTCTTGTACATCTGATCCGAACCCGACCCGAAGTCTATAAATCATCTCCCACAAAACCCTACGCAATAACCCTCAACAATTTTTCCTCAGCCAAGTTCGAGCACAAATTTCTTTCATTTTGCTGAAATTTCACCCCTCATCTTCGAATCGAAGTGAACCTCATGCCCTAATTTTTGAGTATTTTCCGACTATTATCGACTACAGTTTTAAAATCTATTGAGATTGAGAGATGGGCGAAATTGTATTGGGGATGCCAGGGCCTTGGGCTAAGGATTACCGCGAAGAATCTGATCATTACACGACTAAGATTGGTGGATTTCCTGTAAGTAAAAATCTATTTTCAAAAAAAATTCAGTGATTTTTGAAGACACCATGGTAGATTTCAGGTTTATTTTTAAAATTTTAATTTATTTATATTGCACTCTAAATTGTTCCCCTATTGGTATTCAGTCTATAGAAACCATCGATTTCTGCAGAAAGTTACAGAATTTAGCTCATGCATTTTGCAGTTGTTATCTATGATGTCTCGATTAGTTGATAGGAGGACAAATTACTGATGCTTCATACCAAAGCGTAAGAAGATTGGAATTATTTTACATGCTTTTTCTTGTTTAGATAGCTCTCGCCCTTTATTTAATCCTCGGAAAACATGTAATCTGTGTCCAGAAATCCCGAGCGGTCATTGATTAAGAGAATATGCCAAAAATTTCAGCTTGAAATTAGGTAGAAGAGGATTCTGAGTAAGAGAATAAGAGAATTAAGAGTGAAAAAAGATTACTGTAGTCAGGGATTGTTTCTTAAAACATGATATAATATAAGGTTGTTTAAGGCCTATTTCTTCCCTTTTAGAGAAGATTCATTTCACTTGATTTTGTGATGGGTGCTTATATCCTGTTGGACTAGCAATCTGAAAAAGAATTTGGTAATGTTCCCTTTTTATTTTCATAGCGACAATGATTCAAATTGACAATTGTTGGCATATTCTGGTTACAGATAGATAAGTGTCAACATATGCGCTGTTGTATCACAGTTTTTTGTAGATTGTTCATGTTAAAATACATACAGAATTTGAAAACATTTGACAAATCCAATCTGTCTTAAAATAGATTCACTCTTTCCTGACTTACAGGATTGGCCGATCAGGGATATGAGTATTGGACCAGATGTGCTGAATTGTGGTTTATGTGGAGAAGAACTATGCCTTGTTGCACAGGTTTGTTTGTAAATGTTATGTTTTTAAGGGGGTATTTCTATTTTCAAATGTTTTGTTAGATATGTGAAGGAATTTTCACCTTTTCTTCTCCCAAATTCAATCAGTTTTGAAACTCAGCATCAGCATTCATGAAATTTTCGGTAAGGTTAAAACTTTAGTTAAGACTGTTGTGTCAAGTTTTTATAAATATTTCTTAGATATGTAAAAGGAACTTGCATCTTGTGTCTCTTCTTTCAACATTAAGTTACAATCATAATCGTAGCATTCCGAGTCAGTCAGTTAGACCAATAATGTTGGCATATGTACAAAAAAGATATAAAAAAAAGTAGTTTCTTTACGATATGAAATTATACAAAATAATAAAACAAGCATTAGAAGGCGTTAAAAACATCAAAAAGTTAGAAATAATAGATCCGGAGTCTACCACATATTACTATGATCTATATGAGCATTCTGGCGAACTGTGACTATTTTACGAATTAATCATATATTATTCATGAGCAACTTTTTTGTGTATACAATTTCTAAAGTGGCTCATGGGAGAATTGATTGTAGGACAGTAAATAGCAGAAGCATTTATTTAATTGTATAATTGAGTATCTTTAAAAATTTTAGAGAAAACCTACTTGCTTTCAATACCAGGTTTATGCTCCTATCTCAACGCCAAAGGTTAATATTGAAGAGCGCGTGATCTATATTTTGGGTTGTCGGGTGCCAAAATGTGGGAGTGATCCTCATAGGTTTGTTTGAGTGATTTTCTCATTTCTTATTTGATTTTCTTAGTTTTTTTTTGTTTTGACTAAATAATCTACAGTTGGCGCGCTATCCGAGTTCAGAGGTGTCATGATGAGATGCATAGTGCTACTATAAATAAGGTGCCGATAACATTGGAGGGAGATTCCACTCCTGTTTCTAAGAGTAATAACTGCTATGAGGATGGTATATTGTGTTTTGGAGAACAAGATAATGACAGTGACGATGATGTTGATTTGGAGGAGTTGAGACGTGCTTTTTCGGAAGCTGGTAAGGAGCCGATCACATTGGAGGAAGATTCCACTCCTATTTCTAAGAGTAATAACTTCTACGAGGATGGTATATTGTGTTTTGGAGAACAAGATAATGACAGTGATGATGATGTTGATTTGGAGGAGTTGAGACGTGCTTGTTCGGAAACTGGTGCTCAGGCTTCGCAATCCAGAAAACAAAATGTTTCTGCACCTCCTAAATATGCGAATGTTCTTGTACCTAAGCCAAGATCAATCAATGATGACTCCAATAAACCAGGTATAACTTGCCTTTTTTGTATGAGCTACATTGTGGCTTTTGCTTGTAAGGAAAAACCTACAAAATACAGTTCATATAGATTTCTTAGATGCTGCAAGAGTAATGGAGTCATGGAGGAATCTGTTTCGTTCTTTATTAACTTGAACTTTGTTGCAGTCATACCTTGCTTTTATATCTTTACTCAGAAGGCGCAATCCCCTAGCAGTCTGAGAACTGTGTGTTCTAGCTATTCCCGACTTTTTTTAAAGGGGATAGAAATCTCTCCTAATGATCATGACCCTGAGGAAAGGTGGGAAGGAGAAAACTACGAGTATGATAGAGCATTGGGTGCAGACAGAACTTACCTGAAATTCAAGAAACAATTGGATTTGCACCCTGAACAATGCTTCAGGTAATATTAGTTTTCCATTTCTATTTCAGATATGAGATATGTTAAACTATAATGTGAAAACACCTTAATTATACATATCGTCATCTTTATAGCAGTAGAAGAAATATCTTAAAGATTTAATTTATCCAAGCAAAGTACAATATCTACTTTTAACGCGACAAGCCAGATAGTATACCTTCACATAGTGGCATCCTACCTCACTTTATTATGGAATGGCTTCTTTTAACACGAAAAGGCATTAAAATTTGTATTGGCTTCTTTCAGTCACCAATATTCAGCTAGCTTTCAGCAACTAGGTCAAATGGGCCAGTTTATCATGAGTTGGCACCAGTCTAAACGCGAGGATGTTTCCATTCTATTAGCTATAATGGCTCGTAAAGTGAAAATTTAATAATGAATAGACATGATATCAATCAAAAGTGACTTCTAGTTCTTGGCTAAATTGATGCAGTAGCCTTTGACAATGAATCCTCTGTTTGTCTCTCTCCAGAAAAAAGGTTCATAAATTAACAATAAGGAATAACGTTATGAATCAGTAGTTCTACTGCTATTTCTCATCTGCTTAAGCTCTCAACCCCACTACTGCGAGCAAGTACAACTAAAACAAGATCAGAAAACGTATTACCATCATGAATTGGACTGAGTAGCATGTTCTCCTATCATCAACATTATAAGTTATTATGCTTGGTACTAAAAGAGGGATAGTTGATCGTGAAAGTTATTTCATGCTTAATTGTAGCATATATCCTAAGTAACATATTCTCCGTAAACTTGTACTCCTTAATTCATCAAGGAATTAATATTCATATAACTCTTGTATTTATTCTTAAAACCTGTTTCCTACATTGTATGTGGGATCATTGAGAGCTTGATTGGGTTCAAAAAGCTCAAGGCTCCTTGGGTTCATTTGTTGTTGTAAACAAACATAGTGTTACAAAAATATATCGTTTAAATCACTAAACGAGCATGAATAACTCTAAGATCCACTTGACTTGTACCTAAATAATGATTACATTGCCTTAAACAAAATCAAATGCGTATGAACCCCCCCTTTCACTTCAGTCTCCTTTACACCATTCATCGCCTTTGAAGGAACCCTATATTCGCAATCACAAGGGCACGCTAATACTAAACGCCATTAGTCTTCTTCTCATGCAATCCAACCATTATTGTTGAGTCCTACCCATGAGATTCCACCAGTTGGATGAATTGCTGAGATGTATGAGCAAGAATCCGGGCATTACCCTTTGCAACATTTCTCTATTATGGAAACCTACACAACCACCGCTGCAGCACTGATTCCCTTTATACCTACTAGGCCACTACTATACACTCAACCATCATCACTCCTCTGGGACATCTTTTCTAACCACTCTCCACCAATCAGGTTGCATATTCATTATACTGCCCATCCACGTACACAGCTTCCTGAAATTACGAGCAATTATGACTACATTAACTGAGCAACAGGCTAAGACCGGTTGCGTCTTGATTAATGTGTGCCCATTTTAGATGTGTGGTACATTGACATGAAGGGGGAAGAAGTTGAAAAAGCACAATGCATCATGCACACAGCACAAGTGTTGAAGTGTATGTGCTTAAAGCAAATCTTAAGGTTTGTGCGGAGGATTCCTGTTCTTCAAATTCCAATCCAATAACAAAGACATGCTCAATGACCTTCAGATTGTTTCTATGAGATCAACCACTAATAATTTTCAAGGAGCAAAAACTGAGAATGAAGATTGTGAAGGAGATTTGCTCATATAAGTCAATGAATCTCCTGTTAAAATATTCTTGTAAGAGGGTTTGGGGGTTTCAAGTCAAGTAGGAATCTATACTCTACAATCTGCCAACTAGCTTAATTACTGCCAAGGTAGTGAGATCAACTTTGGCTGGATATGATGTGGAAATGGAATGAGCTTGTGTTATTCTACATGACATCCTATTTGCTATCGAAAACAAGGCTGAGAAGGAACTGGCAGGAGTGAGCACTATTCAGTTTGCACTAAATGAACTCTCGAATTCAACCGAGAAACCAATTAAATATTGGATTTTGGTCGTCTGCTTCCGTTTCAGTTTTTGAAACCAGAGATTTTGGTTTGCATAGAACCGAATAAAAATAAAACTGAAAAGGAAAAAGAATACATATAAATATATTAAGAGAAAACGGAATCTCAGATGCCACATGGGGAAGTTTCCTCCTATGGCATCGAAAAAAGTCAAACCTACACCAATTTTTGGACGATCGGCATCCACCATCTTCATCTTCATTTTGCAAGATATGGACACACCTAATTTGTTGTGAATTCAATACTCCCTCACCACTGATGTAGTGGGTGCAAAATTAATGTTTTCCGATAGTATAATACTTTTAGTATTTTTACATCACAAAATCAACGGTGAAAGGGTATTGGATTTACATCAAAATTTGGTATATTCACATCTTACACAATGAAGATGAATATGGTAGATGCTAATCGTCGCAAAAATTGAAGTAGTTTTGACTTTCTTCGACGCCATAGGAGGAAACTTCCTCCAATGGCACCTGAGATTCCGTTCTCTCATATATTAATAGTAGAACTATCTGTCTAATTACTATTAGTATTTTTTTAATATTATTTATAATCTAAAAACATAAAGTTATATACCTGATAATGAATTGAATCGAACTGACCTTTTTCGGTTAATTCTCCGTTGCCTTACATTGTCTCACATTCATTTTTCATCGTCTCACGTGTTCAACTTATGTCTATTTAAATGGTGTGTTCAGGTAAATTTTGCAAGTCACATATATTTTCACATATATGCACGTCTAATAACTGCTCCATTTATGTTTTGCTTAATGTCATGGTCCCTTTTTCACTCATTTTAGCACCTTTACTTGTTTCTTTTTGCCAACTTCATTCTGATATTTGCTCAAGTTGCATTCTCAAAGATCTGGCTGTTTAGAAGTACCGTGTGTAACCCAAATGGCTGCAGACATTGCCTGCCTGGACATAATGGTTAATGTTATGACGGATAAGTTGGATATGCTTGTTCCAAAATTTAATGGTTTGCTGCATAAATCCCACCTTTCTTAGTGAAGTTGTTTTGGATTTCCCTCTAAACAAGAATGAAATAATCCATTACTCTATTCAATATGAAATTATTGTGGTTTTCCTGATTTGATATTGTAAAATATAACTATTAGCAATCTATTTAATAAGCTGAATCTTTCTTCCACTTGATTTGCCTTTGCAGTTTGTTTTTTCTGCTATCGTTAGTAATTGTCACAGTTTTAATCATGTCCCTCCAATTTCTTTGTAGGTATTCATATGGTGGTAATCCTCTCTTGGCTACAACTGGTTTGGTGGAACCTGGCACTTGTAGGATCTGTTCACCCCGACAATATGAGATGCAATTGATGTCTCCCTTATTGTATTTTCTGCATCAAGCTGCAGATGAGCCATCAACATGCATACCGGAGGAGTGGAGTTGGATGACCCTTATCTTATTTTCCTGTTCCAGTGTAAGTCACAACTGTTCTACTTTGGTAATGACAAGGACAATGCTTTAGTTCTTGAGTTGTAATTTCTACCTCGTTTTGATGCTATTACCTATTAAAACGTAGTTTCTAGGATGCCACCATGCTGTAAATCCCAGGCATACCCTTATGTCGAGATGTAATTGTATGCATTAAAGGCTCCTTAGCTATAGTTAATTGGTCTTTGATGATGGTACCGTCTTTAAGGGCAGCACTCTGTTAGTTGAAATGATTGGAGGATATATTAATTATAGATTAAGTTATTGCATGATGTAAAATGGAAATAATTATGTAAATAAATTCAAAGGAAATCGCAAGAAATTGGAACTTGACTTGGTCTCGATGTATAGTGCTAAAAGGCTTGGCATCAACAGTTGTGCTTGAGCTTGGATTATGGTTAATTACAGGCTCGTTCGGGTTTTCATTGTTAATTGTTTGATCCTGGAGAACTCCTTTACTGTTGTTTTTCAAATGGCATCTACGTTGCATGAGAATATTATCTAGTCTAAGAATACAAGATTAGGGAAGGGATGAATTTGGTGTGTTTATAATGGTAGATTTGGAGTTTTGGCTGATTCAGAGTGATAGGCCTATACGATGAGTCTGTATAGGAGGTAAAAATCCAGTGAAAAATGAAGTAGAGAAGAAGAGGACATGAGTGGATCTCAATCTTCAGGCTGCAAAAGTTCATTTTCATTTTCCTTTAGTTCTAATCAGTCTGCAATTGCCTTTAAATCATAAGCAGATGATTAAACATGCCTAAATAATTCTTATACTCTAAAATAACAGAGAAGAAAAGGTTTTAAACTTTTAATCGAATCGAATCGAATTGGTGCTCTACAGCACTTCTTCCTTGAAGTTCCACTTAGATAAAATGATAGATTTGGTGGACCTCACAAGAGATAAGCTGTTCTTGTTCACCCTTAAAGCTATAACATTTTAAGTTCCTAACTAATTCCGAGACTAATACTTTCAAGTTTCAAACATATATCTTTAAAATACATATTCAGTGCACTATCTTTTCAGCCTAAGCAATTAATTAATAGGAAATAGTGTATGCTTTTAGATTCTAGCATATCTAAACGGTAACCTTCATTCAATACTAACATGTAAAATTCTGTTGAATATACTATTCAAGTTTTTCTACCTTAACACAATGTGCTCTTCCCTGCAAAACTCATGCCCAAAAACTTGTGCAGCAGGTGTTATTTATAAGGAGAATGAACATCAAATTTAGCTAATATGGTGTTTTTTCTCCTTTAAGAACATTAATTAAGTTACAAATTTCTTATCAGCATATTTACACATTGATTATAAATTAAATATTTACCAAATCTATGAATCTTTGCCTTACAGAGCTGCTGCCCCCAATCACGTAAACAAAATTCCAGCAGTTGCAGCTGGACTGTAGCAGAGGAGACTATTGTTGTACAAGACGAATAAGTTATTTCCGAAGCCAAATTGCAACCATCTTTTGCTAAGCTTGTAACATTTCGAGAACAAGTTCATAATTTCATTTATGTGCTATGCAAAACTGAAATCAACTTAAGATGAGGAAATTTGAAGCAGTGGTGCAAGGGATTAATTGGTACCGTCGAGAGCTAAAAATTTAACATATATATGCTTATTTGCCCGTGGCTTCTACAAACAAATGTGTGGGATGCTCATTACAATCAAAAGTATTGGTTTGCTCGAGTTTCTTCATTATTCATGTTGATGTAACAGATTGACACTGAAGTATTTGTTGGGCATTATCAGCATGATTTTAGATGTTCTTATGTATTAGTTCCAACATTAAAATTTTGAGCTATGAGCTATCTTTGAGTGAATTACAATGTCAGACCTGTGTTGCAACCATACAACGATCAAATTTGGTGGATTCCTTTCTGTGGGTTTTTGGTTTAATTTGACTTGTTTTTTAATTTATTTATTGTAGGAATGTAAAACCCAACATATGTTGTTGTTTCTCTTAACTGATCAAATGAGTAGAATTCCATAATTATGCTTACGTATTGATGATGGTTCTTGCAGGTATTTTGGCTTTTGGCATTGCCTGTAAATGCATTTTCTTAAATTCTTGTTATTATGTAAAAATTGAAAGACACTGAATAATAATTGCAAGTCACCAACATGCTCAGCGGCCATGAAAATATTTCCATGGAAATTCCTCGGATTGCTCGGGAAAAGAAAGTTTTACCGCTCAGCTATGCTTACCGTCTGAATTATGGTACCAAGGAGGAGTTGATGCTAGTTTAATAATTAAATCCTTTTCTTGTTAGATGTTCGGGGCAACAATGTCAAGTTAACAACCAACTATAATAGCTTGTCAAAATTTATGAAGCCTTCTTTTATAAGGTATTCGATTTTATTGCAAATAAATACCTTCCATTAGAAGATGATGTGGCTATCAAATTCAAAATTGGCGACTTAAATTTTTTTTAATGTAAATTACAAAGGAATAAAAGGATATCAAGTGTTTATTTTTCAAACTCTCTCTATCATGGTTGGTGTTTAGTGTCTGCTTCTTCTCAAGCAATATGTTAGGACTTGAGATGTTCAAGTGGGAGAAGAGAAGAGGAAAATTGGAGAATTGGGATGAGGAAAACTTGCAAGGGGACACACCAAGTTGTTAGCCTATCAGCATCAATTGAAAGTACTGAGATAAGCTCTAATCTCATCTCATTGGACCAACTAATATTGCATTAATCACAAGGCTATGGACCCTATGTGGTATACTTTAATATGATTGGTATCTTCTTCTCTATTCCATGAATGGAGCTCATGCATTTCATCAAGTAATATTATAGAGAGAATATTAATTAATGCTAGGCTGATTGGTGATCTCTATTCAAAATCTAATAATTTTCTTACTCTTCATGTTTTGAAAATTGAATATTTCCGAGTCAAATTTTTATTTAAATCACAGGCCATGTATTCCGCTATCTTTTTTTTATATTTTTTCTACTATGATTATAAATGTGTGTTTTTGGAGGAGACGTACCTTGGCCGCCAAAACATTTCATTGTATGCATGAAATAAAAAATGTTACAATTGCATTAACCATCTTCAAAACATGTGCCAACCTATGGCTATAAATATTAAGATGGAGAGTTCTTATCATCCAAACAAATGGTGAACCGGTTAAAGGGGTTTTTTCGGTAAGACACGCTTGCTATCATCATTTTTTAAAACATTTTTTTCCTTTCCTTTTCACAGGGATAACAACTCCTAACATCCAGAAACATCATTTAAAAAAAAATCAAAAAAATATGGTGTTTTCTCTTAGGTTCTCCCCTTGTTAGAAAAATAAAAATTAGAAAATAGTGAGGAGACCAAACAACAAGCACAAGCGCTTCTTTTGCTTTCATGGGCCTATGACAGTGATGCATTTCCTTGTTCTTGTGTTTGCCTTTGCCTTGATTATTTAATGAGCAGGTTGCATTGGAATCTAATTCTAATACTAAATGGAATAAAACATTTGGTTTTTTAACTACAAGGAAGAGTAGAGAACAGAGTGGACTTTGTTTCATATATAAGCTTGGAGAGAACACCAACTTGCTATTATAAAATTGATGCAACTATCAAATTATGTGAAGACCAATGGAGCCAATTGGGGAATATTTAATTCCTACCAAACACCTGTTTTAATTGTTGCCAATTTGTAGATCTTTAAACTACTTAATCATTCCAGGATTTAATATCCTTAAAATAGAAAAATATTTTACCCAACATTCAAGTTTTGGTGCAATTATTAAAGAATTTTACGGGGGGCTATAATGGTTTGGTATATTTGGAATTTTGTTGCATTTCCATCTAATGCAAGCAAATATTTTAATTTTATGTTAAATTGCTTATCAACAATATATATTAGAGAAATTTTGTTTGTTACCAAAACAATAAATAATAGAAGGACTGAAACGAAGTTGTGGTCAACCTCGGCACATGACCCGGTTCCTGAGTCAAGTCCCCAAGAAATGCTCTGGTGTTGCTGCAGTGACCGTAGTTGATGATGCTCAATATTGGCGATCTTCAAGATCAGGACACGTGGCAGATGACGTGTTCCAGAACTCAGAAGAGGGGGCCGACCAGGCCACCCCCGTACCCGTCCTGCAAGCCCAAGCTGGCTCTCCTCAGACTCCTTGCAAATTGGCCTCCTCGACCTCTCAGCTTGTCCCGAGCTGCCGCAAGACCGAGACTCCTCGGCCCTCGTGCTCGTCTCTGAGCTCCCCAGCCGAAGCCGTCTTCCTCGGTCCCTTCGACCGACCAACTCCACCACCCACAGGCGTAACCGCCACTCCGCAAATCTCGCCATGCGCAGATTCTCCGCCGGCAACATCCCACGTTCCACGCCATCACGATCCCCATTAACGGGCGATCCGCTCTTTACGCAGGCGTGACGTCGGGAGCGTAACTGCCGGCGAGATTCTCGCGCCTGCTGCTGCATGGCACCACCGCTATATAAAGTAAGCCATTTTTTACACCCTTAAGCCGTTACTCTGCTCGGATCTCATCACTAACTTGAGCGTCGGAGGGTCCTTGGTGGTACCAAACCACCCCGGGACTTCTTTGCAGGTATTCGGCAACACCTCCCTCACCTCACCTCTTTCTCTAAAAACCCATTGAGACCTGCACGCGAAGGAAGATAATCAATTAAGTCCACCGCGAGATCAACGGAAGACAACATCTGACCTGACGGAGGCCCGAAAAGGAGCCCCATCAGTAGTGATTTATGATTGTAATGCTATAAAATTCTAACAAAAATATCAAAATCTTCTTTCCTACTCCAAAAATGGCAGTGTATGTAATATGCAAAAACTTGAAGTGCCTTTAATTAACTGTTGGTTTTCCTTGGATAAATCGCTTGATAATCTCTAGTGTTTCATCATTTGTACATTTTAATATTTTATAGCTCCTTTTCCAACACTTTAATACCTAAATGAATTTCTCTTTTAGCACATTACTATTTTTTGTTTTTACCACCATGTCTATTATACATTGGCTTATTCAATGCGTTTCTACAATTACTTGCCTACATGATGCTATGAATAAACCAATGCAAAATACCCACGGAGGTGAAAATAAAATGTTGCAAATTGCCTGCTAATGGTGTAAATATATTAAGCTATTATAGTGTCTGAGAGAATCTATAAGATATATAAAGCAATTTACCTCCTCTTTCTTTTTTGGGCACTGATCCGTAATTCCTAACTTATGCATACAACGTACACATCACACACAAATATAGGGACACACGATGCCTTAAATTGTGGTCACTCTTCCTGCTGGGCTCTCCCAATGGGAAGTGGTTGTAGATAATTAGCTGAGGGCATAAAGGTAATTCACTATTTTGTCGGTTTCGCCATCGACCTGCCTCGTCGCAGTCCCGAAAAGCCGCCGCACACAACCTAAATTATAGCTCTACCCATTGAAATAGGGACACGTGTCGGTAACACGCTCCTCTTTTGTCTTTTTCATTTTGCTGCGTGGCCCCTCGGTCGGTAACACGTAGGCAAAAACGAAGCAAATGGGATTCGGACACGTGCAAAAGACGGTGCAGTTATTGCGTGCCACGTGTAGGGACGCAGCTCGTGGTGGAGGTGACGTCATCTGACGGCAGTTAACATGTCAGCGCCGGATCTGCGCGGGCACGTGAACAACACGAGTATAGATATATCCTGAATTACCACACGACCGCTGTTGGAATTGTCCTGAATTACAAGTCAGGACATATTGATTTTTTTCCTTGTTCCAAATAGGAAAAAAGTTTGAAGTGCGTCAGTAAGCCTCACCCACACTTACACGTACATGACACACAACACACATGCACCCAAGGCCCAAGGGATCCATGAATTTGTCCGAACGCGTTAAATTGTGGCCACTAATCCTCCTAGGATTTTAACCTTGTAACTCTCCCCAGGAGAAGAAGTGTCTTTCCAACCGTGCTATTGCTCATTGATACAACAAATCAACTTACCAACTGGACGTAGCTCAGTCGGTATCAATTTCCTTTCTAATCTGAGAGGTCGCAAGTTAGATCCCTCAGGATTGATTTCAAAAAGTAAAAATTGGGTTTAATCTCTGGCTTAGAAAAGCAATAGGTTTAGGTCCCTGACCCAAAAAACAATAAGTTTAGATTCATATAGTATATTTAATATTCTTCAAGCCAACACTGCCATTTTAGGTAAACTACAACATTTACCTTTTAAAGTACTATAGTTATCTTTCAAAATACTACATTTATATTATAAAATACTACATTTGACATGAAACTGTTACAATTTTTAGTAAAATTGCTATATCTATTACATTTGACCTATTTCAATATAAATGTAGCACTTTAAAAGATATATGTAGCACTTTAAACGGGTAAATGTAGCAGTATACCTGAAAGTCCAACGTTGCCATAAAAAATAGTAAATGTACCGTAGATATCTAAACCTACCGCTTTTTGGGCTAAAAAACTAAACCTATTGTATTTCTAAGCTACGGAGTTAGACCCATTTTTCCCTTTCAAAAAAAAATCAACTTAATTATCAATTTATCTTTGCTTTTTTTTTTAATATTTAAAATTTACCTTAGTTGATATTTGGCAAGAGAAATCGAACATGCTTAAAAATCAAATATTGATGTTTTTAAGTCTTAACCAATCATGTATCAATTAATACTAGGAACGATGGATAAAGCTGCTCTATCTTATGTTTGCATCAACGCGAATCTCATGTCTCTGTCTTCACATCAACTCGCTACACTTTGATCCTGACCCTGACAATGAACCTCCACTCACCATGCCCATAATACGTAGCATCACATTTATATATTAAATTTCTAAAAACAAATTCCTGTGCACTGCTTTGCAAGTGGTCCTTCGTAATATTTGTCTCTTTATTGAATGGGCCCCCTCACTCCTTGTGGAATCGATCAGTTTCTATCTGCGAAAAGTAGGATATCAAAATCAAATCCTGTGGATGAGAAATCGTCGACGCAATCGAGGCAATAATAAGCACACGGTTTTTTTTTTTATTTTATTATTGTTTTTCTTGCAAATTGCAGGCAGCTATAGCCTTTTGATTAGTGATGGGGTGCCCTAGTGTAGGTAGAGCTTAACAGTTGCTTTGCTTGTGCTAATAATTATTTTGCATCATCTTCAAAATGAGTGAAATATTTCACAAAGGTTCCATAGTTTATTTTTTAACTTTAATCACATGACATTGACCATAAGAGCCAATAGCCAATGTGAAACTCAAAAATAAAATAAAATAAAAATTCAACATTATTTCAATATTGATTTTCATGACGAATATGGTAGTGGATATCTGAGAAGAAGATTACTGAATCGTTGATATATTCGATGATAACGTCCAATGTATTTTTTCTATAGAGAACCATAGCAAATTTAGAAAAACCGTTCACTAGATTTTACTACCCGTACTTCAATTTTTTTGATGATTTTGAAATGCCACGAGAGATGTGCCACAGTGCTAGTGAAGGTTGCCAAGGTTGAAGCTCTAATTGGTAGGAAAGAGTTTGTCCAGGAGCAAGTCAACGGAAGGTGGCAACAACAATTTTCTACGATCCCTAGCTCAATTGGTATAACTTTTCTTTCTAAAATGAGGGGTCGCCGGTCCGAATTGGCCGTATGCATATGAAGATCTACTTATGGTTACTCAATTGCTTGTCTTGAAGTAGTTCAAAATTATTTGACTTTCCAATTTTATATTTCCTCTTTGTTTCACAGCACTCAATACTTAAATGCGGTGAAGTCCGATCTTTTCTGCATTCTGATACGCTTATTTATTAAAAAAACACTAAATAAATATACCAACATGGTATATAAGTTCTACAGAGACTTGGCCTAATGGTTTGATTTGGTTAGAGAGGTGAGACAGGGCTTCAAGTTCCAAACTATTCTACAATTTTTTCAATCTCCAATCTGATAAATTATGTGGAATTTAATGAGTTAGTATAAGTAGAAAAAAAGACGTGAGGTCAACCATAACGAATTCCTTGCAGGAAATAGGCTTACAGACGGGATTGGTCCCATCCCATTTAGAATTCCATGAGGCCCAACCTTACAATTCTACCATATTTGGCTGCACAAGTTGCAACGAAATTGTTGCAGTCGAGTGCATCCCCAATCTCTAGAAAATACTCTTCAATTTATACAAAAAAGGAATACACTAAAAATATTTCATATTTCCCCGGACAATTATATTAAGTTATAACTTTTTAACGCCTTTTTCCTTTGAATGGAATTAGATTTTTAATGTAAAAACCCGAGTAACCTTTCATTTTCATGATTCGCACCATACAAATGAAAAAATCAACCTACCCATTCTATTAATTTAAAGGGAAAAAATCTTGACTTTCTCTATCCTTAAAATATGTATAGCCTATTCATTAAAGTTTTTATCATGCCTTAAATCTCTTCCCTAATTATTTATTTTCTATTCTAAAATCCTATTATTTAAAAAGAAAGGTTAATTGCACGAAACACTCGTATAGTTTCACCCGTGCGGCACTTAAACCTCTCAAGTAATTTACTAAAATAAACACCTCATTGGATAGAACCGTAAAAAATGATCAAATTCAATTTTAAGTCACATGACTGTCTAATTTTTCCTAAAAACTTGTTTTGTTGTTTATGGTTGGATTTGAACATTCTTTAGGATTTCGGTAGATGAGCGAAAAAGGTGTCTGTGCCATGAAATTATTTGATGGGTTAATACAAGTGTACACAGGTCAAGCTACAGAGATGTTTTGTGCAATTAAGATTTCCAAATGTCTTATACAATCTATTTTTTAAAAAAAAAAATAATAATCCATTGACTTTTATTTGGTCAGGAGTATTGGAAAGGCCAAAAAGTTGATTGAAGAGTTTTCTAGAAAAAAGGAAGATGATGATCAAATTAGAACAACATGAAAACGGCAAAGAAGTTAAACCAAGGGCATCTTCTTAATATCTAATGCCAAAAGGTATATAGCTGCTTATCGGAAGACTTTAAGTTATTTGTGTAAAGAAAAAAGAACCAATAGGTTATTAAAACCTAAAATTAAATAAACTTCAAGCGATTTAAAGTTTATTTGCACTTTAGCATTTAAAGATAACAAGGAATAGAGGATATGGAGCATAAAGTGACACCGAAGAAAATTTTCATTATCGGTGGCTTGAAAAATCAACATACCGTCTGTGGATTTTTTATTTTTTCTATGAATAAATGGTCAATTAATCTTCATCCATAAACTATGGATACACTAATTCTCTTTTCGTTTGGATAATCCTTTTTCATTCATTTAGCATCCTAACTGTTTCATTTATGGAAAATTTATTTAGGGGCCCACTTTGGATAGATGCCTTATTTATAAACCCCATGTATTTTTAAAATTATGAAAAAAATCCAATATTTACAAAATACGGATGTTTCAAGCCCAAAAAATAGGTTTGGTGTATTATACATATATTTTTGCAACAATTCCATTTTTACCCATATTTTTTTAAATCAAACATTATTCTTTAAAAGTAATTATTGATATGATTTCCTCTAGCGACAACTATAGCTTGTTTCTTCTTTCTCGGCGCTTCTCTCCAAATTGCTTAGTTTTTCTTCACATTCTTCTTTTCCAAGTATGCATCTCCGTTTTCAAATCATTCACCTCCAATCCAATTTCTGTGACGTCCTGATTTCTGTTTTTAATTTTTGCATATCCTCTTTTAAATCCTTAATTTTCGATTCGATTCAATTCCTCTGATTTTCTTATCTCTATTACCGAGCCACCAAATATCCTTTCTCGTTTCCAACATCTCCATTCCCATAATAGTTAAAACTAAAGCAATCATTAACAAAGAGAAAATAATAAAGAAGTTGGAAATTAGGGCAAACAATAATAAAGAGGGCAATCAACAATAAAGACGATGAGTTCAAAAAAGAAATTATGATAAGCAATATTAAAGAGATGGTAATAAAGAAACCATGGAAAACTATAAATACATAATAAGAAATCTCATGTTTTAATATTTTGGGAAATCCATAAAATCCCATTTTTAATATCGTAAGATATATTAAAAGGGTAGTATATGCAATGCATACATAAATATAGATATAAAAATTAGGGTTTGTGTTTTAAAATAATGTCAATGTAAGGACTGTATTTTTCTAATACAAATAAAAGTTTATATATATATATATATATATATATATATATATATATATATATATATATATATTATATTTTTGGAAACTTAAGGGTTTAAAAATAAGTCATCTTTTCGAACTGGGTTCGGAAACAATTTTCTTTTAATTTTGATAAAAAATGATGATTTAGGCATTTCAATAAGAATTAGAAAGAACTCTTGCGCAAGCGAAGAAGTATCGAAGTTTCCATCCGTATATCAAGAACAAAATGAATAGTATGTTATGCAGCGATTTCACAATATAGTTCCAGCAAAACGGTTGCCGCAAGTTAAAATTTTTCCATGCGGAAATTAAAGTTTATTATTGAATTTTGTTTACGAAATTTTGCAACCGTGACGGTATTTTGAAAATTATGAGTTTCGATATAATTTTCTGCTAGATGCCAAAAAAGAGTACGGAATCTGTATATTTGAAAACAAAACGAACAGTACATTAAACAACAATTTCCCAATATAGCAACAGTAAGATAGTTGTCGCGGATTAAAATTTTCCATGACGAAATTAAAATGTATTATTGGAGTATATTTACAAAATTTTACAATCATGACTAAATTTTGAATATCAGGGTATTCCATATAAGCATCCGCCATATGCTAAAAAGAGCATGAAAAAACGAAATTTCCCTCTTACACTTGAAAGGAAAACGAACACTGTATCAAGTGACGATTTTCTACTATAGCTGCAGTAAGATAGTTGCCGCAGATTAAAAAGTTTCTATGATATAGTAAAAATGTAATTTTTCATGACAAAATTAAAGTGTATTATTGAAGTTTGTTTACGAAATTTTGCAGCCATAACAAAATTTTGAAAATGAGGGTTTTCCAATAACTATCCGATAGATGCCTAAAAAAGCATGAAAAATCGAAATTTCCATCTGTACATTTGACAGCAAAATGAACGATGTACTAAACGCCGATTTCCCAATATAACTGCAATAAGATTGTTGTCACAAGCAAAAAAATTTGCATGACGAAATTAAAGTATGTTATTGGAGTTTATTTACAAAATTTTATAACCGTAAGGTTCGTAACAAAATTTAAGAAATGAGGGTTCTCCACATGTGTGTTATTGGAGTTTATTTACAAAATTTTATAACTGTAAGGTTCGTAACAAAATTTAAGAAATGAGGGTTTTCCACATAATTTTCCGCTAGATGCCTGAAAAGTGAGGGGCTTTCCAACAATTTTCTTGCAGAAAAACAAAATTGAGCTTGAAAATTATAACGTATGTGTTTTCTGAATACATAATAAAGCCTGTTTTATAATTTTCTAGCGTCAAAACATTTTTCTCGTTATGCTTCAATTTGTAGAAAATGCTTTGAAAAGGCAATTTTATAATAAAAATACAATTAATACAATGTAACATTTTAGAAAATTATAAATATTAATTTATAATTTTAAATATGAATATAATAAGTTTACAAAAAATGATATCACGTATGAATTTTGGTATCGGAATTATATCCGTAAAAATGTAATTATTTTGGTAAATATGAAGAAAAGTGTGTGATATCATAAAAATGATATATTAATTATTTTAATATGACATGATATTTTATATCAAGATAATGATAATTAAGTGTTAGAATAAGTATTTCATTCTTTTTACATATGAATTTAGATTTTTACATAAAGCGATTCTAATTAAAGGAAAAGGTTTTTAATTGTTGTATGGTTGGTTATATTATAACCTGGCTAAACCCTCACCTTCAACACGCCTCACTCATGCTCACAATCCCCCATCTCTTTCCAACTTTACACCTCCTCCTTCCACCATGACACCTCATTTCTCTACACACATCCTCACCCTAATCTTTCTTCTAACTCTTTAGGCAAGGTCTCAACTGAAACCATAGTTTTTCATGTTTTCCCCACCAAATATTCTAAGCATTTTCATATTAAGAAAGAATGAGAGGGTTCCCTCACCAATTGTGTTTACATCATCAAGCTTGATTAACTACAACACTTAGGAACTTCATCATACAATTCTTGAGTTGGTGTGCTCTTGTGAATCATCTCCATAGGTATATTCCTTTCTTTCTTTTCAATATCAAATCTGTTCAATATCTGTTTTTATGTGCAGTATCATAAACTAGGATATTTGTGATATTTAACATACTGAATTTGAATCTGGAACCAATAGGTGCAGCAATAAGGAAAACTAACAAGACCATAGTATCATAAGACCACTAGGAGACTTCACTTAAAGCCCAAGCCCCAAACTCCACACTTGACCCGGCGACATTCGCATTTTGACCGGCGCCGCCGGACTTCTGAGGGAGTTTTGTGTTGGGTTTTTCTCTGTAAGTGTATTTGGTTATTTTATGATATACATTATTGTTTGATTTGTTCCAATATGCATACAGAGAAATATGGGAATGTTTAGTAAAGGTTTTGTTAAAGTTTCCGAAATTTCAATTCGGGTTTTCGTATTTCTGTGCTAAAACTGATTTGTTGACGTGTGTACGTTAACAACAGGGTTATCTTGTCATTTTGTGAATACGTGAGCTATAAGTTCTAACCTACGGGTGCGTAGCTCGTTGTCTTGGTTTTTGATATGATATTTACATTGATGTGATTTAATTACGATTATAGGTACGATCGCGAAGGTTTCGGAGACGGAGTTGACGGACATAGCAATCATGGATTTGATGAGCTCGACAAATTGGTGAGTAGATTTACATCTACGGGGAAAGTCGGGTGGATGGCGTATAGCAACCCCGCAACCATTTACTAGGATAGTTATGCTATCTAATTAGTTGTTATTGATGATTTTAGTTAAGAGTTTTAGTATTATTTCTCATCTAGCATGTTTTCATGTGCATATAGTTTTATACATGGTGTTAGTGATACGTATGTGACGATAGATCCGTACGATATGGATTTTTAGATAATATGGGTTTTGTACGAGAAATCATACCGTACTTGTGATGACGAGATTAGCAAGCCGAATACGGCCAAGTTCCTTTAGACTCGTGGAGTCATGTTTTATTTCGTGTTAGAACGTAATACTTGAGTGGGCTATACTCTTTTAAAAACGAACGATTCGTTTCCCTTTTAAAGAATAAATGACAAGATGCGATACCAATTTTCAAAACGAATATCTATTTTTAACCTAAGACAGCTTCCTTATTTCAAAACCTACGTTTTGTTCCATTTTCAAAGATAATGGTATAGCTCATAGCAAGTAGTTACGTTTAGATTTATTTTACATGTTCGCGATATATTTATCGATATTATACGTTTCCGTGATATGAACACTCTGATAGAACACTGCACAACTACCAATGAGTATTATGTTGCACGAGCACATACGCATATGTTACACTACACCTCATTGGTACTGCCATGTCGATGTAGGACTGCTATACTACGTGATGCGTATGTAGATGTCGATATGAGTAGGCTTTATACACTTATAGAACACTCGCACAAATACTAATGATTACCATGTTGCACGAGCACAGACGCGTATGCTACACTACACATTATTAGTATTGCCATGACACAGTAGGACTGTTACATTTATTGCTTGTATGACTTTATTTACGTACTTTACCCTTATTACCTGTTAAGCATTGCAAATACCAGTACCATGGGTATTCGTATTTGATTCTTATGAGTTTTCAGGATATTTTACTTTTGATGATATATATCAGTGGTATGAGACGCAGTTATATATGTATATATAATATAGATCATCAGAATGATCTATGTAAGTATTCTTATTCTTTACTTGATATTTCTGCATACGATGAGTTGACGTCCACCATGAGCTTGATGTTTTCTGATTATTTTATTCCCAACCAAGTGGGGGAGATATACGGTTACGGACTTTCTATTTATCCTGACTGAGTGGGGGAGTATACAGTCGGATACATGGTGGACTCGGTCGAGACCGAGGGGCAGGAAAGCCGTATTAGAGGCGGGGAGCCTAGTGAGGACACTCGATACCGGAGATAGAGATAAGCACGGCAGATATCCAGGGGATACTGACCGGGGCTATATTTGAGCACGGCAGATATCCGGGGGATGCTGACCGGGGCCATAGATATTGGGTGACGATCATCTGTTGAGATAGTGTCGACGGTATCTGCAATTGCGTGTCGGTGATGGACATGAGAGTTTTGAGGATTTGCGTGTCGGTGAGACACGAGGGATTTCTGATTTCGAGTGTCAATGCTGGACATTCAGATGTTGATATGTTGCTATCATATGAGATATACAGTTATGTTATGAGTTTTTATAGCCGACCATGACTGATCCGAGGGACAGTACTTACACATCTTCTTATGGGTCATTGCATTAAAAAAGGATTTCAAAATCGAGCCATAGCCTCATTATTTTGACGTGTTTGATATGACAATGTGATCTTTTAAATTGTAAATCTCTTAACACTCTTCACTAAAACGGCATGACGTATATCTTAAATAAGATACCTATTACATTTCCTACTATCACGTCTGCTTTTATGCCGTGACATATGTATTCCGCGGCTATTTTAAAGGAGAGATTTTACATATATATTTTCGGCTACTTATGGGCATATACCTAGATACAGGTCATTTGCATATGATATATTCTATTTTGGGATTCATGTGAAGGATAGAGTTGCATTTATGATATATATGCATATTATATATATATATATTGTTCCCCTCCGAAGGACGGCGCGCAGGACTGCGGTTGGTCTTGGCGCTGAGATTCGGGGCAGATGCTAATTGGTGCTATCCGTCCACCTCTCCGAAGATGCCAAGTTGATTTATGGCACCATGTATCGAAGGTTTAGACGGATGCGTCCGATGTAGCAGACTTCGTCAGATTCCCCCTCGCTTGAGGGGTTTTTGATTGTGGGGACGCTCTTCCCTGCAGGCGCAAGCCCCTGCAGTTAATTACGCTACCGCATTACGGTAACAACTTTCTCCTTCTCCAGATGGTCACTTCGTGTCGTGGGTGTTTGTTTTGTATTTTGTTGCCCGTGGATTGTTTACGGAGACTGAGTTAGGTCGTCGCCCGTAGGGCGTGGACTAGTCCAAATCCGTATTATCTTAGATTTGGGTTTGGGGGTTTGGTTTGAGGATACGTCAGCCATACTTGAGGCTAAGATCAACTCAAACGTTTGTTAAGGATACGTTAGTCTAACTTTGAGACTAAAATCAACTTAACGGGATCGTTTAGATCCGACAAAAGAGCATGCGGGCTCTATTGTTCCAGTTTAGGGACCTAGTGGTCCATTGAATGTATGGCCGTCGGGACCCATCACCTCTCTGACGACGTTGAAGGATTACAACGACAGATGTCAGAGGAGTTCAGAGATGTACCCTTGAGCCAGAGTTAATTGGGGGGATTCATAGTCCAGTCTGTTTGAAGGTTTAAGGATACGTTAGCCATCTTTGAGGCTAAGATCAACTTAAACGGGACCGTTTAGATCCGACAAAAGAGCATGCAGGGGAGCTCTATTGTTCTAGTTTAAGGACATTGCGGTCCATGGGTAGTTTAAGGACATTGCGGTCCATGGGTAGTTTAAGGACATTGCGGTCCATTATGTGCTCTGGATGCTTCACACGGGTTCACTGCCGTGCTTAGCGAGGACCAAGCTCCGCTCTGGACGTTTTCCGCGGGGTCAAAGAGTGACGTTATCCGCATTCCACGTAACCAGGAATTTTGCACTAGATGCTTCACACGGGTTCACTGCCGCGCTCGGCGAGGACTAGGCTCCGCTCTGGATGCTTCACACGGGTTCACTGCCGTGCTCTGCGAGGACCAGGATCCGCTCTGGTCGTTTTCCGCGGGGTCAAAGAGTGACATTATCCGCGTTCCACGTAACCAGGAATTTTGCATTAGACACGGGTTTAAGGACCCCGCAGTCCATATCAATGTGTGGTCGTCGGGACCCATCACCTCTTTGAAGACATTGAGGGATTACAATGCCAAATATCAAAGGAGTGAAGAGATGTACCCTAGAACCGGAGTGGATTGAATAGTCCTTGGCCCAATTTGGGATCAAGACCAATTAATTATGTTATGAGCCCATTAGCCCAGTTGATTACGAATTGAGGACTTATGGCCAGCTTGGGCTAAGTCCAATCAGGAGAGGCTTTGCCTCTATCCATTTAGCCAATTGGACCAATGTCTAGTGTTAAACACTAAAGACCAACCAGTGTTGAACACTGGGAATGAGATTGACAAGTTAGTGTTTAACACTAAAAGATAAATGGTGTTAAACACCAGCGACAGGGCTTTCAAATTAGCATAAACACTAAAACAGATCAGTGTTGAACACTGACAATGGAGATCTCAGATTAGTGTTAAATACTAAGGTAATCAGTGTTAAACACTGCGAATAAAGTTTTTTGATTAGTGTTGAACACTAAGGCCCAACAATGTTTCAATACTGGATTCGAGAGTTCCAATTTAGTGTTGAACACTAAGGCAAGAGGGGTCACGTGGCAACACGTGAGAGCGCCCTCCCTTCATTTATTCTGCTGAGACTATCGCGTCTTTCAGAGCATCACGTGTCATCACGTGACGGGCATTCAAATGCCTATATGTTAAAGCTTCTGCCGAAGGTCACGTGGGTCACGTGGGGTGCTGCCTCAAAGGGGCTTTCTGTAGATCTCTTGGGGGGGTCACGTGGTGACACGTGACCCTGCCTCTATGTATGTTATTTAGAGGATCTGTTAACCTTTTCTCAGGAATTAAGTTCCTCGAGCTTCAAACTTCAGAGGGATTAAATTCTTACTTCCTTTTGAAGACTTATATTCTGGAATAGAGTTGAACTCTGAATTTTCTGTAGGAATTAAATTCCTCATATATGTGAAGAACTGAATAGGGTTAAACCCTAATAAAAACTTTTAAGGAATTTAAACTTCCATCCTCTGTTAGATTATGACTAAGGGAATTAAATTCCCGCTGTTTCAACAGAACTAGGTTCTTAATTAGGGTTAAACCCTGTTTCTTTCTGTTCTGAAGGAATTAAATTCCCATGATACAGGGTCAAGCCCTAATTTTATTTTAAAGGAATTAAATTCCTATAGTTCTGTGAGAATTAAATTCTCGTGCTTGCATTCCCTCTCTATGTTTTGGATCTGCATGGCAGGATCTCAACCCATTGAGAATTAAATTCTCAACTTCAGGGGGAGATGTGCTCTTTACAAATCCTCTATCAAAGAGAGAAGAAATATATTCTTCTGTTTTATATATCAGAGTTAAACTCTGTTGAGAATTAAATTCTCTTTTTCTTTCAAGGAGCTTTTCCCTTTCTTACCTAGGGTTTTTGCAGAAGATCCAAGTTTCTCAAAGTATCAAAGCTCTCTTCCTTTTCTTTTTTTTCTCTCCCTGTCTCTGTATATATTTTTCTCTGTATCTCTTAGCTCCTATTTATAGGAGAAGCAGCCGAATCAATCAGTTTTGACGAATCTTCATTGAGAGATTTGATTTGCATCCATCATTCGTTTTGGACCTTTGGATTATTAGGTGAATTTTATTCACCATTGGATTTCAAATCCAGGGATTCCCCTTTGTTATTTCGGTTAGATTTAAAGGGGAAATCTTTCCAAACCCGAGATTTTCCCATAGATAGATCACCTCTGAATCTTCAATTCGATTGGTTCCAGATAATCGCTTTCCTTCAGAATTTAATTCTGTTGACAAAATGGGCTTTGAAAGCCGATCACGTGTGACCACGTGACCCATGGTCACGTGTGGACACGTGACCCTCTTTGGAATGAGCCTCCCTCCTTCTTTTTGCGCTGTCTTCTGGTTGCTGCTTAACCGTCACGTGCCACCACGTGACCCCCGGTCACGTGTGAGCACGCGACCCTTGTTTGGATTCTTTTTCTTGGTTTAACTGGAGAACAATTCTGATGTTTTGAGCGTCACGTGCCAACACGTGACCCTTGGTCACGTGGGAGCACGTGACCTCTTTTGAAGCTTTTTCCTTGATTTGATCAGGGATCCGGTGTGCCTTTGACGCTTGCATTTAAATGTCATGTGCCGACACGTGACCCTGGTCACGTGGGGGCACGTGACTCTTTCTGAAGCCCTTCTCTTCGATGTAGTCAGAAAACTGAACTTGCCTTGATGATGCGTTTAGGTGTCACGTGCCAACACGTGACTGCTGGTCACGTGTAAGCACGTGACCCTCTTCTGAAGCTTTTTCCATAAGCTTTTCTGATTTTAAATCAGGAAACATATATATATATATATATATTAGTACAGGATGTGATAGTACTATACTTATGACTTAGGTATCGTTATGCATTTCGATTTCTACCTTGTGATGTACTTTTATTCACTGAGTTGGCAACTCACCCCCGTTGTGCCACAGTTTCTTGCAGGTTTTACTGCTCGGATTATCGGTAGATTGCGGCACACCCTTCTTCTCGGTGATTACTTTGGCAGGTGGGCTGCTGTTGTTCGTACCCACATTTGTATACTTATATATTCTTGTATCTAGTAAAACTCTATCGACTTAGAACTGGTATATTGTGGACTTAGAAGCAAGACATAGAATTCCTTGGAGTCGACCTGTTTATATTACTGATTTGGTTTCGCTTTTCTTTTCTTCGCCTTTATGCGTCGTATATTGTTTGTTTGGTTGCTCCGCCGTTTGGGCGTGGATGCTAGCTCCCGTTGGGGATGCTATTTATAATTTTATGTTGTAGCGGGTTTTTATTCAAAATTTACAAAGGAGGTGCTCAAAACGTCATAGATACCGTTTCAAACATACTTAGTTAAACTTAAATGTTTATTTTAAACTGATTCCATCTGATGACTAATTTAAACCCCACCTCCAATATTTTCAAAAAGGGTTTAGATTCCGGGTTTCGGCTTACTTGAACCGCGTCGACGTCTTTAGATGTCACGTGATTTAAGTGCCGGTCACGTGCCACATTCGGGTCGTGACAAAGTTGGTATCAGAGCGTTTGATTTAACCTTTGTTCGAGTCTAGGTTTGACTATATGGAGTCTAGGCATACACTTTTGTTACCTAGGCTTTACCGTATAGAACTTAGACTTGATTTTTGGGGTCTTATACCCGAAATTTCGTTGCATAGGATGACCTTGGTTGATGGAGTAGGTACTAAGTAGAGTGGCGTACCGTACATATGTTCCGCGGCATATTTACGATATGATACTCCGCCTAACTTGCCTTAGGATATATATGTTGAGATCTTTTCTTCTATTCGTTCCGTTGATTCATCATCATCGATACATGTTGATTGTTCCGGTCGCCGTGTCTACGTGAGCCGAGATGGCTGTGGTTAGAGATACGGTCAGGACAGATTTGTCTGGGACAAGTGCTGACCAGGATGACATTCTGGTGACATAGGAACATGTTGGTTATCCATATATGATCGAGTTTCTAATATTGAAGCGAGTTTCTTAGGGATCCGCACCAGAGGGTCGGGTTATTTCTCGAGACCAGCCGGACTTTGAGGCGTGATGTTTTCCTTTTCCGAAGATCGTGGTGTTGCGCATTGTTCAGACAGTGGTGCCAAGCATTATTGAGGTTATCAAGATGTTGCTTTCAGAATTCATGAAGTTAAAAGTTGCCGATGTTTACAAGTATAAATGGACCAGAAGATTCGTAGTTGTTCAGAGGTAGGATGAGTAGGATATTTAATCCGTTGTGGCGCTCCGATGCGGGATCGGTGAAGTTGATTAGTTTCTTTTGATGGGTCTTGCTCAGACCTGAATCGAGTCGCTCGAGAGAGGTCGTATTGTCCAACAAATTGGGATGAGTTCGCGTAGTTGAGCTTAGCCAGATTCTTCCACAGAGTGTCAGAGATGCCAGATTCGTATATTTGAGTTGTTGTGAAGACTCTGAGCTTGGTCATAACCGAGTATGACTTACAATTCGCGTGATTATCGTGATATGCTCTTTAATTGATTGATATTGGAGAGAAATGGAATAAGAGATTAGTGTGAAGTCTCAGTGGGCAGTTGTTCTTCACCGTCGATATTGAAAATTCGATGCGAATGCAGAAGCGCGTATAACCACATTTTCAGAGGAAAATCTTGAGGAGATGGAAGTTGTTACGAAGAGAAAGTGGATTCAGTAACGAGTGCTAGTTTCGGGCAGTCTGGATAAATGAAATTGGCAGGAGACTTGACGGGTTCATTCCTGGATACTATAAAAAGTAAGATTGGATCCAGGATCGGTTGTTTGGCGCGCACGCAGAGGTTAGAGATCGCCGTCGTCGACATGTTGGATTGTGAGAACTGGACTGCTTAGCAAGGAAGTGTCTTGAGAGGTATCAGCAGTAGGACTGATTGTGTCGTTGCTCCTCACCGGACGATTGTAAAAAGAGTCCATGGTGTTAGAAGATCCGCAAGAAGAACCAGAATTCAGAGACAGAAAACGCTAGACCGTGGTAAGGGGCAAGTAGTAATCCTTGCTCTGCCAGCTTCGGGTGCATAGACACCTTTCGGCATTGAAGAAGATATACTTCAATGTCATTTGTCTTCGATTTGCATTTTTATGATCCAAATATTTCTTTTTTTAACGTTAAAGAAAGTACAACTCGACGCCCGTTATTTTAACATATGTATTTTGAGAATTTGAGGGTCATACATACGTTTTGTGCACACCAGGTGCACTTGATAGAGATTTTCGTGCACGATAATTGCACTTTGATTTATGTTTTGTGCACACCAGGTGTACTTGTTTGAGTTGTACGTACGAGGTGACTGCACTCGATTGGAGTGTCGTGTACACCAGATGCACTAGACTGATATTTTCCGTGCACATCAGTTGCACATGATTAAGAGATTTTATATATATATATACTCTAGGTATACTCGGTATTATTTTGTGCACACTAGTTGCACATTTTGATGTTTTGTGCACCCCGATGCACTTGAGATTTGTTTTGTGCACTCCGATGCACTGGATATTGATCTTGTGCATTCTAGATGCACTTGATATTTGCTCCCTGCACATTTGATGCAGTGGATATTGTTTTGTGCACACTTGTTGCACTTGACGCTGTATTTGTTTTCATACACACCGTGACGTGTGGTTTGAGATTTGCATGCAAAACCATTAGGGTTGATTTTGTTTTCGTGCTTTGCACTTGATAGAATATCTTATAAATTTGATTTATATATTTTCGCCTGGTCATGTGCTACCGATATTGCACTACGACTATGGCATTGATTGTGTACTTGGTACACATAACGGTTTTCGTATTTGGAATTTTGAATCATAACTGGCGCAAATCTCATAGCAACCGCTAGAGTTACAGTTATGTGAGTTTTATATCTTTTTGAGTTTTCACGCACACTATTGCGTTATGTTACGTCTTAGCTCATATGGGACTTCGGAGTTCCGTTATATTGAGCGGACTATATATTTTAAAATTTTGGACCCCGGCAAATTGTTTTGAATTGAGTTGATGGATTGAGAAAAATGTTTTAAGATGGGGTTTAATTTAAATTCGGGGACCGAATTTCTTTAAGGGGGGAATATTATAACATTTTAGAAAATTATAAATATTAATTTATAATTTTAAATATGAATATAATAAGTTTACAAAAAATGATATCGCATATAAATTTTGGTATCGGAATTATATTCGTAAAAATGTAATTATTTTGGTAAATATGAAGAAAAGTGTGTGATATCATAAAAATGATATATTAATTATTTTAACATGACATGATATTTTATATCAAGATAATGATAATTAAGTGTTAGAATAAGTATTTTATTCTTTTTACATATGAATTTAGATTTTTACATAAAGGGATTTTAATTAAAGGAAAAAGTTTTTAATTATTGTATGGTTGGTTATATTATAATCTTGGTTAAACCCCCACCCTCAACACACCTCACCCATTCTCATAATCCTCCACCTCCTCCTTTTTCTACACACATCCTCACCCTAATCTTTCTTCTAACTCTTTAGGCAAGGTCTCAATTGAAACCATAGTTCTTCATGCTTTCCCCACCAAATATTCTAAGTATTTTCATATTAAGAAAGAATGAGAGGGTTCCTTCACCAATTGTGTTCACATCATCAAGCTTGATTAACTACAACACTTAGGAACTTCATCATACAATTCTTGAGCTGGTGTGCTCTTGTGAATCATCTCCATAGGTATATTCCTTTCTTTCTTTTCAATATCAAATCTATTCAATATCTGTTTTTATGTGCAGTATCATAAACTAGGATATTTGTGATATTTAACATACTGAATTTGAATTTGGAACCAATAGGTGTAGCAACAAGGAAAACTAACAAGACCATAGTATCATAAGACTACTAGGAGACTTCACTTAAAGCCCGAGCTCTAAACTTCACACTTGACTCGGCAACATTCGCATTTTGACCGGCGCCGACGGACTTCTGAGGGAGTTTTGTGTTGGGTTTTTCTCTGTAAGTGTATTTGGTTATTTTATGATATACAGTATTGTTTAATTTGTTCCAATATGCATACAGAGAAATCTGAGAATGTTTAGTAAGGGTTTTGTTAAAGTTTCTGATATTTCGATTCGGGTTTTCGTATTTCTGTGCAGTAACTGATTTGTTGACGTGTGTACGTTAACAACAGGGTTATCTTGTCGTTCTGTGAGTAAGTGAGCTGTAGGTTCTAACCTACGGGTGCTTAGCTCGTTGTCTTGGTTTTCGATATGATATTTACATTGATATGATTTAATTACGTTTATAGGTACGATCGCGAAGGTTTCCAAGACGGAGTTGACGGACATAGCAATCCTGGATTCGACGAGCTCGACAAGTTGGTGAGTAGATTTACATCTATGGGGGAAGTCGGGTGGATGGCGTATAACACCCCCGCAACCATTTACTAGGATAGTTATGCTATCTAATTAGTTGTTGTTGATGATTTTAGTTAAGAATTATAGTATTATTTCTCATCTAGCATGTTTTCATGTGCATATAGTTTTATACATGGTGTTGGTGATACGTATGTGACGATGGATCCGTACGATATGGATTTTGAGATAATGTGGGTTTTGTACGAGGAATCATACCGTACTTGTGATGACGAGATTAGCAAGCCGAATACGGCCAAGTTCCTTTAGACTCGTGGAGTCATGTTTTATTTCGTATTAGAACGTAATACTTGAGTGAGCTATACTCTTTTAAAAACGAATGATTCGTTTTCCTTTTAAAGAATAAATGACAAGGACGCGATGCCAATTTCCAAAACGAATATATATTTTTAACCTAAGGCAGCTTCCTTATTTCAAAACCTACGTTTCGTTCCATTTTCAAAGATAATGGTATAGATCATAGCAAGTAGTTACATGTAATAGTTATTCTTTGATTTACTTTACATGTTCGTGATATATTTATCGATGTTATACGTTTCCGTGATACGAACACTCTGATAGAACACTGCACAACTACCAATGAGTATTATGTTGCACGAGCACATACACATATGTTACACCACACCTCATTGGTACTGCCATGTCGCTGTAGGACTGCTATACTACGTGATGCGTATTTAGATGTCGATACGAGTAGGCTTTATACACTTATAGAACACTCACACAAATACTAATGATTACCATGTTCCACAAGCACAGACGCGTATGCTACACTACACATCATTAGTATTGCCATGACACAGTAGGACTGTTACGTTTATTGCTTGTATGACTTTATTTACGTACTTTACTTTTATTACCTGTTAAGCATTGCAAATACCAGTACCATGGGTATTCGTATTTGATTCTTATGAATTTTCAGGATGTTTTACTTTTGATGATATATATCAGTGGTATGGGACGCTGTTATATATGTATATATATAATATATCATTAGAATGATTTATGCAAGTATTCTTATTGTTTACTTAATATTTCTGCATACGATGAGTTGACGTCCACCATGAGCTTGATATTTTCTGATTATTTTATTCCGAACCGAATGGGGGAGATATACGGTTACGGACTTGCTACTTATCCTGACTAAGTGGGGGAGTATACAGTCGGATATGTGGTGGACCCGGTCGAGACGTAGGGGCAGGAAAGCCGCATTAGAGGCGGGGAGCCTAACGAGGACACTCGATATCAGAGATAGAGATGAGCGCGGCAGATAACCAGGGGATACTGACCGGGGCTATATTTGAGCACGGCGGATATCCAGGGGATACTGACCGGGTCCAGGGATATCGGGTGACGATCATCTGTTGAGATGGTGTCGACGGTATCTGCATTTGCGTGTCGGTGATGGACACGAGAGTTTTGAGAATTTGCGTGTCGGTGAGACACGAGGGATTTCTGATTTCGGGTGTCAATGCTGGACATCCAGATGTTGATATATTGCTATCATATGAGGTATACAGTTATGTTATGAGTTTTTATAGCCGAGCAGTACTGATCCCGGAGACAATACCTGCGCATCTTCTTATGGGTCATTGCATTTACAAAACGATTTCAAAATCGAGCCATAGCCTCATTATTTTGACGTATCTGATATGACACTGTGATCTTTTAAATTGTAAATCTCTTAACACTCTTCACTAAAACGGTATGAAGTATATCTTAAATAAGATACCTATTACATTTCATACTATCACGTCTGCTTTTATGCCGTGACATATGTATTCCGTGGCTATTTTAATGGAGAGGTTTTACATATATATTTTCGGCTACTTATGGGCATATACCTAGATACAGGTCATTTGCATATGATATATTCTATTTTGGGATTCATGTGAAGGATATAGTTGCATTTATGATACATATGCATATTATATATATATATATATATATATATATATATATATTAGTACAGGATGTGATAGTACTATACTTATGACTTAGGTATCGTTATGCATTTCGATTTCTACCTTGTGATATACTTTTATTCACTGAGTTGGCAACTCACCCCCGTTGTGCCACAGTTTCTTGCAGGTTTTATCGCTCGGATTATCGGTGGATTGCGGCACACCCTTCTTCTCGGTGATTACTTTGGCAGGTGGGCTGCTGTTGTTCGTACCCACATTTGTATATTTATATATTCTTGTATCTAGTAAAACTCTATCAACTTAGAACTGGTATATTGTGGACTTAGAAGCGATACATAGAATTCCTTGGAGTCGACCTGTTTATATTACTGATTTGGTTTCGCTTTTCTTTTCTTCGTCTTTATGCGTCGTATATTGTTTGTTTGGTTGCCCCACCATTTGGGTGTAGAAGCTAGCTCCCGTTGGGGATGCTATTTATACTTTTATGTTGTAGCGGGTTTTTATTCAAAATTTACGAAGGAGGTGCTGTCGAATTTCAAAACGTCATAGATACCGTTTCAAACATACTTAGTTAAACTTAAATGTTTATTTTAAACTGATTCCATCTGATGACTGATTTAAACCTTACCTCCAATATTTTCAAAAAGGGTTTAGATTCCGGGTTTCGGCTTATTTGAACCGCGTCGACATCTTTAGATGTCACATGATTTATGTATTGGTCACGTGCCACATTCAGGTCGTGACATACAATTTTTAGAAATTCTTTGAATTTAATTTGAATTTTAGCATAGAAATAAGATTTTTGTGGAATATATTAAACAATGAAAATGTAAATCTTCTAAGAAAATTTTCTACAAAATGAGGAATACATTAAAATACAATTTTATATAATTTTTTCCATAATTTTCTGGCATTTTAAAATATTTTAAAAGAATTTTTCTAAATAATTTTTTTTTAAAAAACGGTTTTGAAATTAGTTATGTGTGTGTGCGCTTTGGCATTTAGGCTTAGGCCCAGACCCTGGCCCGAGGCCCGGGTCCAATGGCAACAGCGATAGCTACTGCCGCTGCAATCCCACACGCATGTACATGCAAGCGTGTGTGGATTGGTGGGGGCTATATGGACGGCTCACGCCCACGTGCGTAATCCTCTACCATTCGATCAAACGGTCCAGGCGCAGGGAAGGGGGCAGCTGGGCATGATTGGTGGCGGTCAGCCGGAAATCCGGCTCGGTTGTATTTTTTTAACCCTATAGATGTCTCCCTTTCAAATGCGATTTCTCACTCATTCCTCGTCGCAAAATCTTGGAAAAAATATCAGCGTCTTCATCTCTTCGACGCCTACGCTGCGATGCCACCCAAGTGCTTAGAAAAAATTTGATCAAGAAGATATTCTCCTTTCCATACAACTCGTCGTTTTTACGACACCCGTTTCAACTGGTAGGATTCTCTCTCAATCCCCTAACCCCTTGTAACGACCCTAAATTTCATGCACTGTCCCTTTCGTTTTAGTTCATAAAAGATGATGTATTCTATTCTTATTTCGAGTTATTAGAAAAATCTTGTGAAAAAAGTGTAAGAAACTCTCTATAACCCATTGATTATGACTCTCCACTGTTGTCCTATAGCTCGTGTGTTCGAATTCCATCATTCCCAATATTTTATATTATTTTTCTTTTTAACGTTTCGGAAGCCCAAGAGTTTGCACGAGTATTACACGGGGATACAAACGTTGCAATAGAAACAAATTATATAAACGATATATTTAAACCTAATTAAAACTCTGGCATGAATCCCGAAGCCACATGCCAAAGTGGGCCCGCCGCTTTCTTAGAACCGGCGGCTAGGATGCCCTAGTTTGGATCCGTCTTTGACCCTTGTGATGTTTTGTCTCCCCTTTAACTCTTTTAATACTTTAAAACCTGTGTTTTAACCCAGAGACTCTGCAGTCTCTTCATCTTCTCTATAAACACCATTTTATTACAATTTATCTCACTTTAATTAACCACACCTTTCTCTTTTTCTCTATAAATATCCAACTTATTCCCAAGTTCTCCTCTCAAAACTATACTGAAATATTTTCTCTCTAAAACAATTCTATCAAGTTCCATTCAAGCCTCAAGCTTAGCTCAAGCTCTCTCAAGCCTCCAAGCATCGACTCCCCACTCAATCGTACCTACTTCCTTGCAATAAGTGAATCAATCTCTAACACACAAAGTTCCCTCCAAGGCCTAGGACATCGAAGCTCTCTGCTCTCTTCGTTGCTCCGCAAATCGCGAAAGGGACACCGGCAGATCAACTCCCTTTCCTATTCACGTTTTCGGTCTCGATTCTTCAAACCGAGACTTCTCTCTCTACGTCTATCGCCGTATTCGTACGAGCGGAAAAACCTGTAAGTCCCTCCCTCCTTCATCTTCTTTAAACTCTTTAGAATTCGTAACCTTTAAGCCTCCTTCATCTTCTTCTTCCTCCATTGAATCAAACTCTTATCTTGTCACCATATTTCCCCCTACTAAAATAATATTCTTTAAATATATATACTCACTATGAAAACATAAACTACTTTTATGAAAACTTATTAATTCAATTTGATAACTAACACACCTCATGTTTCTAATCGTCACCTATCAAATCTTGCGTTAACTTGTAACTCATACTTTGTTTAGAATCATATTCATACAAAACTATTATATACATTTGTTTCATGTAACTTCTAATATTTCTCATGCTTTAACATGAAGTTATGGATATTGTTAAATATAATTTAGTGATAACGCATGGGGTAATGACCTACTCTGCTCACGTGCACTTGGAAATATAGCACGATCTCATGCTCTAAAACATTTTTGTAAAAGAATCGAATTACATTAAAATATCCTTAAATTCAAAAATACAGTTTTTAAATCAATATTCTTTTATCCTTTGCAAATACGCCTCTGCAACCCTTATTAGGGGAACCAGTTTATGGATAGTGCGGATTATCGCACATCCTGTGAATAGTAGAGTGAGATGCAGAACTCCTCACGAAGAATTCGGTCTTGATAGGAATAAAATACGGTTTTTAAAGAAAATATGAATTTTTAAAGCAAAGTTAAACAAATTGAAAATAACTTAAATTATATATTCGTAATTTCAAAGAAAAACAAATTTGTGAAAATTAGATTTTTATAAATACTCTAAAATGAAAATATTAAAGTTTTAAGAAAATACCCTCAATTTTCCAAAAGATAGATTTTCATTAAAATACCACAAACTTTTAAAAGCTAGGTTTTAACATTAAAATACCACAAAATCTAAAATAATTTTTATAAAAACTCTTGACATTTTATAATATATATATTACTAAAACACCCTCGAGGTTATTTTCAACTAGACTATTTTAGATAAAACCCTTCGAGAAATTCAAAATATGTAATTATCTATAATAAACAACTTGATAAATCCTTAAGGACTTTAGATTAATAATGGGTCTAAGCAGTATCATTTCTCTTGAGCCTCAGGAAGCCGGAGAAAGTGGGTATTGACCTATCTAGTTTAGAAAACAATGCAAATTAAATGAATTATCGTTGACAATCGTCTTTAAAATAATCATAAATCCTGTCTCCCATGTGCGGTTGTTACTCGATTATTCCCAAACTTAGGAAGTTTTTCAAAAGATACAATTCTTCTTAAATATAATATATAACACCACTTGAATCAAATCATATAGATACATGAACTCAAACTCAAAACTTGAAATTAAAACTGAACTCGCACTTGAATTTGAATACCTGAAACTTGATATGAATACATGAACTCAATAAGTATATCTGAAACCAATTTGGCTCGAACCATGAATACAAATTACACAACTTGCACTTGACATGACTACATGAACTCCATCTTGATATTACATCCCCTTTTGTATTCATGGACTCGATCAAGACTCGTAATTTTAATCATAGACTAATATACGCGGGGTGTTGGGATAGTTTGAGTATGAATCCAACAGAATCTCATGAGTCCTATACTTACATCACGAACTCACGAATGAGGGCCCGTGGTTTCTTGCCCCTGGATTACAGCTTATTGGGTTCAAGAACACTCCTAAGATACGTTGACATTCACACTTAAACTCACGTTAGTTAGTTTACCTTTTAGTGATCTCTGTAGGACACATTGACAGTACACTTCATGTTTACTATACCTTCACTATACGACTATACTATACTTGTTGCTATGCTTATATTACATTTCCATATTTACATAGTTTCTATAACAACCCTAATTTTCTTATACACTTTTTCCTATACAAATTTTTCAAATATTTTTCAAAAATCCATAAAGGGGTATTTATTGCCTGAGCACAAGACTTAAGAAATAAATTAGCAATTTAATTATAAGAAGGAGCTTGTAGCTCATTGGTAATACCTTGCATTGCTGAACCAAGACATCAGAGTTCAAATCCCCTGCCCCACATTACTTTTATATTATTTTTGTTTTAAATCCTTAGAAAGCCCAACAGTCTACACACCGTAACTTCCAAAACTTGAACTTCACCTGAAAAGGTAAAAGCACCAGAGCCTTCACCTGACGACCCCCCACCTCCCGACCACCTGACTCGGCCCGACTCGTACCGGCGGATCGGCCGACTCGGTCAGGCGCCGCCAGCCGGACTCGGCCGTCCGGCCGAGTCCCCAACATGAAAGTTGGGTCTCTTCAACTACTCTACCCCCTTTTATACTCCAAATTAATGGATCGGTTTCCGAGACTTCAATATACCCTATTTACTACGATTTTTAATGATTTTATCATTTTTTAATAAATTTTTTATCAAAAACCCTTCACCTACCCTACCCCTAGCCTACCATATAAATACACCCCCTACCCTCTACCCTCTCATCCCAAAATCCTGAGCCCACTCTCTCAAAAACTTCTCAAGAGTTGTGTACTTTGAAAACAAGTTCGCGGTAAAGCTCCGAAGAAATTCCGGCGACGTTTTTAGGAACAACCGGCGACGAAGCAATGCCTCGGCAACCCCTTTAGTCCTCCCTCACTCCTTTGTATAATCAAAACCCGTTAGTCCCATTCTATCTCTCTTTCTTATCCTCTAAAATACGAAATTACAAAACCCGACGGAATGGGAACAAATCCGATTTCCGATTCGGTTTTCTATAAAATTTCACTTCTCACCAATACAATCATGCTTAAACATCCTTATGTTGACTGTTAAACACTTAACAAACAATTTGAACAAGTTTCATCACATGAAATGATAACTTTCTCAATTTATCGCATTTTTTCACTTAAATAGCACAATGTTTCGATTTCACATTTAATCCTTTTAAACTTGCTATACATTTAAAGTAGAGCATGAGGTAATGACCTACCTCCACACACATGAATATACAGCCCTAAACGATATCATCAAAAACTTAGAATACGATAAACCAATACTTTCATTTAAATACCATATTCTTAATAAAACTATTTCTAAAAGTTTTAGTTTTGATACACTTTCAAAACAAATACTTCTCATTAGGAAAATACGATAAGTTGTGGACATCGGTCGTTTATTTAAACCTGACTTTATGGTGTCTAGGCTAGGCAAGTGAGAAAGGTAACTTTAAAAGGCCCGTCTCACGGTGATTCGTGAGCGGATCCCTCCTTTCCTCACTTGTACTTACCTGGCCACAATTGGCGGTGAAGAGGCAATTTGAGGCATCTAACAACTTATCGTTTAGACCATTTAGAAATAGGCTAGTTGACTTAGGAAACCCTAGAATCTAAAAATACGAAAAATTGACCTTTTTATAAATAAATACCTCTTATTTTATAAAACCGTTTTCTAAAGGATTTAGTATTTTACAATCTTTGCAAAGCGCCGCTAAAACCCATTTTTGGGGAACCCGTTCGGGATGATGTGGATTATCGCACATCATCAGGCTTAGTAGTGCGAGATTCAGACCTCCACAAGGAGCATTCGGTCTCGAAAGGTTTAAAATACGACATCTTAAGAAAATGAGATTTTTGGAATATAAAATATTTATTAAAATTATTTTTGGTATAAATATATGTATATTTATCATTTAATTATCTATTTTATTTTGATATAAATATTCCACATTTTTCTAAAAATCACAAGAATAAATTTTACACTAAAATACTATGAAGTTCAAATAAATCAATATTATAGATAAATACCTTAATTATAAAACTAGGATATTTTCACTAGAAATGGCTCAACATAAAATCCACATTCATTACAACTCTAAAGACGTATAATGAATACTTGAGGTGTGTTTCCCCCAATCAGAGCAAAGCTCAGTTTGAATTTCAAAATTCAAAAGGTGAAGCAACGCTTCGGATCCCTTACGCTGCGCGCAGAGCGCTACGTGTCAAAAGGAGACATGCCAGTGCAAGGAGCGCTGCACCCAAGGCAGCGCACCCCCAATCAGAGCAAGGCTCTGTTTTAAAATTCAAATTTTAAATAAAGGAAGTAACGCTTCAGATAACTTGCGCTCTGCGCTGCGCGCTACGTGTCAAACAGTGGTGCGCTAGCGCAGTTGCGCTGCGCGCCACGTGTCAGCGCAGTTGCGCTGCGCGCCACGTGCGCTCTACGCTGCGCGACACGTGTCAAGCGCAGGTGCGCTGGCGCCAATTGAGCCAGCACTGGAATTTATATAATAAATTATTTAATTAATCAAAATTAAAATTCTAGAAAGATCTTTTCAACCTTATTAAAATAAGAAGATTATCCTCTGTAAAACAGAGGCCTTAGGATCAAAGATCCAACGGTGGGGAAATATCCCCAGATCAATCAAAGAAAGATCTCTGTAACTAACTCAACAAACCAATTGGCTCTATATAAAGGCTCAAAGACTCCAAGTCTCATATATACAGAGATAGAGAAAAGGGAGAACTCTGAAAAATTTGAAAGGCAAGCCTTTGAAGAAAGAAGATCATCTTCTTCAAGGTAAAGAATTAAATTCTTGGAAGAGCAGAGATGAAAACACCTCACAAGAAGAAGAATTCTCTTCTAAAAAGATCAAAGATCTAAGAACAAGATCAAGATCTTCAGTAAAAAAGAAAAAGATCATAAAGATCCAATCATAAAAGATTAAAAAAGTAATTTACTTCATTTCTAGATCTTTTGATCTATATAAAGGCACGGCCTTTTGATGAACCATTGGTTCTTGAATCTTGAGGTAGAACCTCTTTAGAACAAGAAAAACTTGTTTCTTTGATCTGAATTGGATCAAGATGCGCTCTGCGCTATTGGACAGTGCCTTGCACTCTTGATTTGCGCTTTTGCGCTCCTTGGATTTGCGCAAGTCACCAGAACACGCCACGTGTCAATCACAGAATGATCTGCGCTTTGCGCTTCTAAAACAGAGTCCTGCACTCTTGGATTGGCGCACTGCACCAGAGCGCGCCACGTGTCAGCAGCGCACTAGCGCAGCGCACTGCGCTAACTGACTTGCGCTTGGCGCAGAGCGTGACACGTGTCACCTCCACATGCGCTAGCGCCTTGCGCTCCTTAATTGGCGCAAAGCGCCTGACAAGCCACGCGGCGCACTATCATACCACTTAAATGCTATGCATTATTATTAAAAAAGGGCAGAGCCCAAGTAAAGTCTATCAGACCAATTTAAATGCTATGCATTTAAAAAGCCCAATGCTATGCATTGTTTAAAAAGGGCAGAGCCCAAGCAAAGGCCTAATAGGCCAAAGATAAATAAAATGTTGAACATTTTTCAACTGGACTTGGCCCAATTCTGGCTATAAGTCCTCAATATAAATTGAACCGAGCACAACTGCTCTTCCAATCAATTTACACCCGGTTCGAGGGTACATCTCTGTAAGTCCACGGTAGCGCCCCGGCCGTCTAACAGACGCCAAATGCGGAACAAAAACTTTTACAACTGGCGCTATCGAGTACTATAACCCGGATCTGCCATTATAACTAAACTAACAAACTACAAAGTGGGTAGAAATGTTATACCGAACGATCCGAGTCCTTCGGTCTTCAACCATCATCCCACGCTTTGTTGCGGCTGCTCCGATCTCCTGAATCTCCAGTTTTCTCGTCCAGGTGGCACCACGTCGACGGATCTTTAAACGGGCTCCCGCCTCTGAACCGAGGCAACTTGATCGTCAAGTTTGCTAAAAGAGATGGCTAAGATGAAGTAGAGAATGAGTAGAACACTTTGTCTCGCTTCGTCCAAAGCCATGGACGAACGGTTAATGAAGTTGCCTTTTGGATCGGGTGAAATGAGAAATGAGTCTATCTAATTTCCATGAGTCCAAAACTATATCAATCTTTTTTTCAAAGCAACCATCAATGAACTAATGAATCATCACAACACATCACCATATAATTAAATGAACCATTAATGCACCCATGAGTCACTAATCCTAGTCACCATCCAGAAGCATCTAGAAGCACGACTCACCCTCATGACTCACCCACAAGAAGAAAAGATAAATCCGCATTTAACCGAATGTTAAATACGGCCGATGGAAAACTAGAAACTGGCAACTTCCAAAAGTGATCCTGAAACGAATTTCAGGATAACCCCGTAATAGTATAAACATACCCGCATTTGTATTACGACCGAATACAAATGCAACCGAGACAAAGATATTATATCTACACAGTATAATACTGGGATCCGGCTTAAACCAAAGCCGACCAGTATTATCTGCCCGAAATATGACACGTGCGAAAACGCACGTGCATTTTCCGAACCCTGCCATAAAACCATACGGCCTCTACAACATTTCGCCCGAACTTGGGAAAGTGTCTGTGGGGGACTCTAATGACTCATCAACACACTGGCACTGGGTATAACCTCTGGCACGTCAGAGGTACAAGCTGTACGTAACGGTTGCCTATGTATTGATTGGAAGGGAAGCTGACGAGCGAACACATCCATAAACCCTATTGAGCCTAACAGTGACAATATACATACAGTCCGGTCCGTTCGTCTATGAGTATCGAATATCTTCCTAGGGGGCTGGTAACGTCAGACCCCCATTAGCGGTATAAGTCGTGTCAGAGAGTAGCCCAGAACACCCTGAGATACTACTGGAGTACCTACCAGTAAATCTCCTGCCTCGGCCGAGGGCTTTGTGTAATGGCACTCCTAGACACAGCGCGATCTCACCCCCAATACCGGGAGAGACGAATCCCCTGCCGATCCGCTCACTTTCCTCCATGTAGCTCGGGACTGTACCCAAAAAAGACCTGTTTGCACGACTCCTTTGAGCCATGGTAGGGTAGGAATCAAAGCACAGTGGGAACTCACACGAGACAAATGACGACCTCAGGTCGATGAACTAACCTGTACACATGTCACCAGGGAACTGCAATCTGACGATATGTATAATACCAACTAGCATGTTCCTGGCGAGTCCTGTCCGGTGTACTCATAACCCAATGAGCACCTGTATACATTTTAGGTGATCCAAATGACACCAGTGGCTTGTGAGACCGGCCACCGCCCCTCGTCAGGGTCTCGACGACTAGGGACACTTTAAGGATGTGCTTACAGACCCCAGCCCCCACGTACATGATCGCCATCATACTGCTGGTAGTCAAGCAAGAATCCTATGGGCTCTATCAACATGCAATAGCGAACTAAAGCATGTATACGATGATAAAGACAAACCAGATAGCATACTATCATCTCGAGCAAGACTGTCATATCGGTATAGGTCCTGCCTCAATCATTGCAATCACGTACCTGCGATCCAATAATTGACTTTGAGGGAAATATATCCAACAATCTCCCACTTGCACTTAAGGCTAATTATTGCGATGTCGCATACTCACAGCCCGTGTGATACCGAACACCCAACTCCTCTACTAATCAGTTTCACAAATCTAGTTTGTAAAACTCTTGTGTTCGAGGAATAGCCTCAGTGAGTGGATCCGCCCTGATGTTTCTTTCTATGTCTCTCTTAATCTCAAGTTCGCGGAGAAAGCCATCTCCCGAATCGAGTAATACCTGTCTTAGAATATGTCAGGATATCTGATGGGACCTAGTTCATAAATGAACTCCAAATCCAAACTTCTTTGACTGTATCGATAACTGAACCTAATCAGTATCCAACACCATGCCTCCCACAGTATCCTCTTGGACCACCTGTCCATAATACTGTCCCTCGTCAGAGGGAAAACTATAACTCTGACAATCACTCTGTCATCCATGTCACCTTGGAAGCCTGGAATAATAACCGTCTCCCGAAGGAGGCTGCCGTCATCAAATCCGTAGAACATGCACTTATGTTCTAAAACTGCTTCCTTATGTTTCTTCAGGATTGGATTAATATAAACTTATTGCATCTAGTGCAAAAACAACATCTGGTGTGGTACTTGACATCTCACGATTGACTCAATTGCCTAAGCAAGTGATCTGCCAATCATGCACATCCCTCTCCCCTTTAGTCTGTAAGACACCTTTAGAGAGGGTGACTCCATCACCTGCAGATACACCACCATGCCAGGAGTCAACTATTCTAAAAACTATCAGAATACTGTCAAAGTACCCACATTGGGAAACTACCCAAATCTAGATCTAAAACCATAGATCTAGAAAACAGAATGTCAGATATTATATCCATATCCTGTCTGGAGAAACAACTGTGTGACGACCACAGTACAACCGATTGTAGTATAGGAATTTTACTTCCTACTCTGTGTATGTCATCCAAATACCAGGACATCACACCCTACTACTTTCTTAACAGATCCATCCCCTATTCTGATGAAGTCAAAGCCATGACTTTCACATCAAAATTAGATGATCTTATCTCCGCTATATCTTCTCAAGTCTATAAATAGACATAAGCTACTTGTCCACTATGCTTCCGCTGCTCCCACTGACCACAACAACCCTCTGACAGAATAATATATACGTGTACTTCTAAAACTAGTTTAGAACGATGCTATACTTATCCTCCTGTCGGGTCTCATAGTCGGGAACAACAGTAGTGTCAAGTCTGGGTAAACAAGAACCTCTCTGTCACCGTCCTTGAGGCTACCGGAGTACCTCTCGGGTGTCTGAGGTTACCCACCATATTTGCGGAGTGGCTATTGGAACGTCAAACCTGATTGAATATATAGGTCCTATTAAATTTTCCGTAATCGTTTGCGGTTCTGGAATCACTTCCAGTTCTACCATACTCCCACTACTGTTTTTGAAAAAATCCATTTTACTAAAACTGTGGCGAGTCAAGAACAATATCACTATTGATCTTCCAGATGGTACAAAGTCAACCCTCGACATAGCCCGGGTCAACCCACAAACTGCCATTACAGAAACGTGCCTTGAGTTATCCAGTGTCTGGTTTTAAGCATAAGCTGGACAACTCCCCGTACCTTAACATCGTTAAGATATGATCCATTCTATATCCAATATAGAAACAGAGACACTAATTTAACTGGAACCAGATTCAAACCATGCAGCTGTCTCCAGTGCATATCAACTTAATGGAGAGAGGCTAATCAGCATTACTCAACTTAGGAATACATCCAATTATGAGTAACCCGAAAGAGAAAGAAGTTTCTCAAAAATCATTACTATCTACTGAATACCAATCACAAGAATCTAAATCTTCGATCTCTTTGAAGAATCCCGATACTTGCGACATCTGGTTCTCTACTTTATTCTTATATCCATAACTTCTCAGAACTTAGATATTATATTTCTACGAAACACTTGTCTAAAAACTAGAGAAGTTACAAGTAAACAGAACATAGTACGATGACCTACCCCTTTGTCCTGACGGACACTGGACAACATACAATACTCTGTATAAGTCCGCTGAGTTGAATAACTAAAAACCTATGCATCGTAGGTTGAAAAACTGTACCCAGGCGATTTCCTCAAATATCACTAATTACAACGAATTCCGATATAATGAGGATGATCTCCTAATTCCCAATAACTTACTCCCACTCATCATCTGTAAAACCATACAGATATGAGAATGATACCTGGTAAATACATACCCTGGAGTAAGTATCTAATCGGGAAAACAGTTTTCCTTTAACAATGCGCAGTGAAACCGAAACATTAAAATATCTCATAGGGGTATCCTGGTATTTATAGTAATGCCTCTTCCATAATCTAATTCATGACTTTAACCGTATATTTCTTTGCCACCTCTCCAAATCCCTTTATTTGTCTTTAGTCGTTACCTTCTGTACACCATCGTTAGGCTAAATGGTTTTCTTCCTTCCCTACCGTTCGGCATCATCCTATGGTTTGGAAGAAGACTATGCAGTAAGCATAATAGGTGTACTCTCCTAATCCTAGGAGTACTCGCAACTTGAGAGAAGGTGATGATAAATGACAACTGAATAATACCTTAATCTATTAAAGATGAAATAGGAGTGGCGATGAAGTACGCGGTTTGGTCGTGAATGATAACAGTCGCAATTTACTTTGCCCTCTTTCTAATCCCTTTTATTTTGTCTTTAGTTATTACCTTCTGTACACCCTACTTAGGCTAATTGGTTTTCTTCATTCCCTACCTTTCGGCACCAGCTTATGGTTTGGAATAAGACTATCCAATAAGCGTAATAGGTGTACTCTCCTAAACAAAGGAGCCCTCGCAACCTGAAATAAGGTGATAATAAAAGACAACTGAATAAACCAATTCTATTTCTCCTGAACCTGGATCCATCATCGAAGCAGTCCCTTCGAGTTCATATATAACTATACGATGGATCTATCCAATGGAAGTGGATGTCCGTAGTAATACGGGGTGTTCTGAGAAATACAAAAGGTAAAAGAAAGAGCGGCAATGACTTATGCAACTCGGACAATCCAAAATCCAGTATTTTAAGAAGGTTCGATCAACTTGGTCACTGAGTCATAGTCTAGGGTCGGTCAAAGGTCGCTGCCAAAGAGAGAGAGAAAAGAAACACTCTGCGTGCACTCTAACCTAGATCAGAATGGTTATCACTTTATCTAATCAGGAAACCTCCCACTGTTATCTCAAATTCTCCTCCAAACCTGAAAGAAGAATTAGTCAGGATCACCCGAAGAGTAAACCAACTCATAAGTGAGAATCGGGATCCAACTATCATCGCATGATAACTTGATGGAAGCCACTAAAGTTATCACACTCCAGAAGGTATGCGCATACTTGGCAAGTTTCATTATGTTTGAAACTCCCGATGTTATTTTTGCCTCATGCTCTTATGAGCTTAGCGTTAGGTCAAAATATCATAAGTCACATGTCAAGTTCTATCCATTATTATCCAGGTTAATTTGAACCCACCCGCACATGCCTTTGGCGTTAGGTCAAAATGGCAGAACGACTGTTCCAAACCAACTCATCTATCTATGCAACAATTGAATACCCAGCAGCTACCAAACACTATGCCTTGGCGTTAGGTCAAAATACATAGCTTGAATACTACTGAATACCCAAAAGAAATGATGGAGGGCTACGGCTGGTTTTTGGCGAAAAACCTTTAACGTAATGAACTTGATCTCGTTGAAGGAACTTGATAGCTTTTTATAAAAATATAGTGACGAAAAACCTTTGCTAAAGAGGTCACTCCCGGTGAAGGGATCTCGGCTCTTTCCTCGTGGAATGAGGTGCAGGATATTCTAACTGAATACCGCGATGCAAAGCAACTTGTAATCGACTATATTGAAGTTATTACCCTGACGTAAACTTCTGCCCAAGGGGCCACTCCCGGTGAAGGGATCTCGGCCCTTGCCTCATCGAATGAGGTGCAGGATATTCCAACTGAATACCGCTATGCAAAACAAAAGTAAACATCTTTGTAATAACACCTTTTAAAATTTGTTCCAACAACATCAAATATAGGTTTATTTTATCCTTGCATTGATAAGAATCAATGCAGTCCCATCAATCAATCACACCAGAAAAGAACGAAAATAAAATGTACGTATATTCCATCCGCATTCGCCACTGGGTCCCGTCATCACCCGTTAGGTTACTTAACTAACGACAGAGCGGGGGCTGGACTAGCGCGGGTGTAAAACATATACAACATCTAATAGTATATATACCAATATACAATAATCGCTTCAGGCGTGATAATATGCAACATTACAGAAAAGTAATAAGCATCACAGAACAATACAGATAATCTGGGATCCCCGGGTTTCACAGAGCCGCTACTGAAACCCGACGTTCCTCTGGTCGTGTGGATAGCCTGTGCAATGAAACCTAGACCCCTATAGGTGAGGCAAGTTACCTGCCAAAACCTGAAGCAAGACAGCCCCCTACAGCAAAAAGAATGGACCACCCGGCACTTCACGGAATCCGGTAACTTGAGCACCCCTCCTTGGGTCAACCTGTACCCCCTACGAGTGCGGCGAATAGTCTGTCAATTCTAGAGTAAGGCTCCTCTGCCTCTCAAAGCCATGAGATACGGACCCGTTGCCCTCCAGAACCCGGCTATCCGTGCACTCCTTCGCGGGATAAATGTAGTACAGAAATAAAAATATGTACAACGGGTACATCGATCTCAGCTCGGTCGTGCCCCAAAAGAATATTATACAACAGGCAGTGACGGCAGTCCACATGTTGGACGCTCGTCCCGCAATATCAAATGTACAAATAAATCCAAACTGCACTATCATTGCACCCTGCTATCCACCACGACAAATCCGCAACATCACAGCACAACACAGAACATCAACGCGAATGTCACGTTCGCAAACCCGTCTAAAAGAACTATAGCAATTAGACGCGGTTTACCAATCAAATGACATTCTCGGTCGGAGATATAAAGTAAGTACTGCATACTAACAAGTTTAAAATATCGATCGACAAAATTTCCCGAAGTGGGCCCTACGTACATCTGCTGTATAGTAATAAAATCTGGGCCAAAAAGAAATATTCCAAAATCCACAATTTCAACTGAAGAAGCCATTGTAGAAATTTGGACCACTGGTCCCACAGATTGGCCGCGGATGCGCGGTCAAACCCTAGGTTTGACCGCGGATCCGCGGTAGTCTTATGGGGTCACGTGACCAAATTTCTACAGTTAGCTTAAAAATCCCTGCACAACTTTCTGTGATATGCAAAATAATTTTTGGACCTGATTTAAAATCGACAGAAACCGTGAACTGAAAAATGTAGTTTTTGAAAATCCGTTCGATCGATATTTTAAACGTGTTAGCACAAGTTAGTAAATCTTAATGGTGAGGCTCTGATACCACTGTAAGTCCACGGTAGCGCCCCGACCGTCTAACAGACGCCAAATGCGGAACAAAAACTTTTACAACTGGTGTTATCGCGTACTATAACCCGGATCTTCCATTAAAGCTAAACTAACAAACTACAAAGTGGGTAGAAATGTTATACCGAACGATCCGAGTCCTTCGGTCTTCAACCATCATCCCACGCTTTGTTGCGGCTGCTCCGATCTCCTGAATCTCCTGTCTTCTCGTCCAGGTGGCACCACGTCGACGGATCTTTAAACGGGCTCCCGCCTTTGAACCGAGGCAACTCGATCGTCAAGTTTGCTAAAAGAGACGACCAAGATGAAGTAGAAAATGAGTAGAACACTTTGTCTCGCTTCGTCTAAAACCATGGACGAACGGTTAATGAAGTTGCCTTTTGGATCGGGTGAAATGAGAAATGAGGCTATCTAATTTCCATGAGTCCAAAGCTATATCAATCTTTTTTTTCAAAGCAACCATCAATGAACTAATGAATCATCACAACACATCACCATAAAATTAAATGAACCATTAATGCACCCATGAGTCACTAATCCTAGTCACCATCCAGAAGCATCTAGAAGCACGACTCACCCTCATGACTCACCCACAAGAAGAAAAGATAAATCCGCATTTAACCGAATGTTAAATACGGCCGATGGAAAACTGGAAACTGGCAACTTCCAAATGTGAACCTGAAACGAATTTCAGGATAACCCCGTAACAGTATAAACATACCCGCATTTGTATTACGACCGAATACAAATGCAACTGAGACAAAGATATTATATCTACACAGTATAATACTGGGATCCGGTTTAAACCAAAGCCGACCAGAATTATCTGCCCGAAATATGACACGTGCGAAAACGCACGTGCATTTTCCGAACCCTGCCATAAAACCATACGGCCTCTACAACGTTTTGCCCGAACTTGGGAAAGTGTCTGTGGGGGACTCTAATGACTCATCAACACACTGGCACTGGGTATAAGCTCTAGCACGTCAGAGGTACAAGCTGTACGTAACGGTTGCCTATGTATTAATTGGAAGGGAAGCTGACGAGCGAACTCATCCATAAACCCTACTGAGCCTAACAGTGACAATATACATACAGTCCGGTCCGTTCGTCTATGAGTATCGCATATCTGCCTAGGGGGCTGGTAACGTCAGACCCCCATTAGCGGTATAAGTCGTGTCAGAGAGTAGCCCAGAATACCCTGAGATACTACTGGAGTACCTGCCAGTAAATCTCCTGCCTCGGCCGAGGGCTTTGTGTAATGGCTCTCCTAGACACAGCGCGATCTCACCCCCAATACCGGGAGAAACGAATCCCCTGCCGATCCGCTTACTTGCCTCCATATGGCTCGGGACTGTACCCAAAAAAGACCTATTTGCACGACTCCTTTGAGCCGTGGTAGGGTAGAAATCAAAGCACAGTGGGAACTCACACGAGACAAATGACGACCTCAGGTCGATGAACTAACCTGTACACATGTCACCAGGGAACTGCTATCTGAAGATATGTATAATACCAACTAGCATGTTCCCGGCGAGTCCTGTCCGGTGTACTCATAACCCAATGAGCACCTGTATACATCTTAGGTGATCCAACTGACACCAGTGGCTTGTGAGACCGGCCACCGCCCCTCGTCGGGGTCTCGACTGTATACACTAGTCTACTCCGGAGTATCGATGCCCTGTCTCGAAACTCCCACGACTAGGGACACTTTAAGGATGTGCTTACAGACCCCAACTCCCACGTATATGATCGCCATCATACTGCTGGTAGTCAAGCAAGAATCCTATGGGCTCTATCAATATGCAATAGCGAACTAAAACATGTATACGATGATAAAGACAAACCAGATAGCATACTATCATCTCGAGCAAGACTGTCATATCGGTATAGGTCCTGCCTCAATCATTGCAATCACGTACCTGCGATCCAATAATTGACTTTGAGGGCACTATATCCAACAATCTCATTACTCCTCTAGCATCCGTCGTTGTAATCCCTCAACGTCGTCAGAGAGGTGACGGGCCCCGACAACCATACACTGCTACGGACTGTGGGGTCCTTAAACTCATGGACTATGATGTCCTTAACCTTGAACGTGATGTCTTAAAACTAATGCCGGACTATGATATCCTTAACCTTGACCATGATGTCTTAAAACTAACACCGGACTGTGAGATCCTTAAACTCACGGACTATGATGTCCTTAACCTTGACCGCGATGTCTTAAAACTAACATTGGACCGCAATGTCCTTAAACTACTTATCGACCGCAACGTCACTAAACTAAACAATAGAGCCCCCAATTGCTCTCTTGTCGGATCTAAACGATCCCGTTAAGTCGATCTTAGTCTAAAATTAGACTAACGTGTCCTTAACGAATGTTTAAGTTGATCTTAGCCTCAAATAAGGCTAACGTATCCTTAAACACACCCCCCCAAACCTAAATCCAAGAAAGTTACGAATTTAGACTAATCCACGTCCTTCGGGCGACGACATAACTTAGTCTCCGTATACAATCCACGGGCAACCGAACACAAAACAAACACACACGATACGAAGTGACCACATGGAGAAAGAGAAAGTTGTTACCGTGATGCGGTAGCGTAATTAACTGCAGGGGCTTGCGCCTGCAGGGAAGAGCGTCCCCACAATCAAAAACCCCTCGAACGAGGGGGAATCTGACGAAGTCTGCTACATCGGACGCATCCGTTTAAACCTTCGATACATGGTGCCATAAATCTACTTGGCATCTTCGGAGAGGTGGACGGATAGCACCAATTAGCATCTGCCCCGAATTTCAGGCAAGACGTTTGTCTTGCGCGTCTTTCGGGGGGGGGAACAGATTCTGGCACGCCCGGTGGGACCTTTTCCTCTTTCCACTCCACTCTTCGTGTGTCGTATTTGCGAACGAATCGCGGTTTGTTAATGGTTGTCCTTGGGTTTCAAGTTACTAAGATTTGGTCTCTTGTTTGGCGCAGAAAGCAAAACAACAATGGCATTCACCTGTTCGAAGTGCTCCAACTGCAGCTGCAACTCGCGTCCTGCCTCAACTGAGGGCATAACCTACGGGCCCCAAGCGGCCTTTTTGTTCACGATGCCCATGGAGCAGATTACTCAAGCCACCACAGGGCTATTTTTCGGAACCATGCTTCCGCCGACAAGCTTCAGCACCCCCGTGCCCGTACCAGAAGCTCCTAAGAAGTCGGTCTTCGATCGACTTACAGTTACCGCGGCCCCTCTCAACGGGTCGTCCAACACCAGTGCCTCGGTCTTCTCCAGATTGGGCCAAAATTCCTACGGGCCCACAATGAAGCTTACAGTCCCGGAGAAGATTATTCCGAAGAGAGTAACCAAACCTGCTCCTGAAGTCGTCAAGACGGCTTCTCCTGCCAAGGGGCCAGTCTTCACAAGACTGACTGTCCCAACTCCCACTCCCGCTCCTGCTACTCAAAAGACATCAGTCTTTAATAGGCTGACATCGGCAACAGCCCCTCACTTGAACATGGGGCAAGATAGGGCCATCCCCGTTACCGAACCAATTCCATCAGCGCGGCACGCTCGACGTCGCCACTGGCGCCGAGTGAGGAAGTCAGGAGGCAACTCCCCTTCTGGGCTAATTCCACCAGCCCTGACGGCGGAGATTAATGCTGCTGTTCCAACCGGGAACAGTTTTGAGTTATTGAATAAGGTGCGTAGGAATTCTCCTACCGCTGTACCGAAAAGGTCTCCTCCTCCACTGGAGAAGGTTGCGGAAGCAAAGCCAGAACGGTCCCCGCAGCGGTTGTCCTCTAAGATTTACAAATTTTGGCGGCAGGTTCAAGATTCGGTGATCGATCCAAATTTCTCCCGCCAGCACAAGAAGCTGAAGGTCCAACAGGAAGTAAGCCATCCCGCCAAGCCACGAAAAGCAATTTAGGTGCCTACCGCAACGGCCCCCTCAGCTTCGACCGCTCATGAGAAGAGAAGGCCGGAGAAGATCCCCGTGCCCGCGAAGAATGTCAAAGGCGCTGAACCCAAACGCCCTAAGTCTGGGGGCATGGTGGTCCATACTATTTACATGGCATCCGGGAAAGAGGATAGCCGCGCTTCAACGGGCCACCGACCACTCACCCAATCCTTTACAAGAGCCCAGGAACAACAGCAGCAGAAGCTCCAGGAGATGCTGACTGCGATGGCCGCACTCACCGGACCAAAAGAAAGCCCGGAGGCATCATCGGAGCAGCGTCACGAACACGAGACCGATGCTGAATTCCTTCATAGAATGTTTGAAAAGAATGACAAGGAGGCTGCGGAACAAGCGGCCAATATAAAGCAGATGGCTCTTCTGTTTCAAGACATGGTCGGGATGATCCTCCAGCCAGATCCTCCAGCCGAAGATCCTCCGATCACCCTTGAAGACGACATAGGAGAAACGTCAAATCCACCTCCGGCTCTTTCAACAGCCAAAGAGGAAACAATCTCCAAGGCCGCCCTGGATGACTATATTGCTCAGAAAATAAGAGTTCACCAGACAAATGAGGCGGTCGGCCAAGTCGTCAAAATGGGGCGACCATATCCGAGCTGGTATGATCAGATAAAATACCCGCCGGGCTATACGATCCCGAAATTCCATGTCTACAAGGGGACTGGAAATCCCCATCAACATGTTGCCCAGTTCAGGGCTCTGCGTGGCAACACCGGCGGCGATGATAAGCTTTTGCTTCGCCAATTCGTCGGCAGTTTATCAGAGACGGCGTTTGAGTGGTACTCCGAGCTTCCAAACAACTCTGTCAAAACTTTCACAGAGATGGAGTTGCTATTCACTCAGCGATTCGCGAGTGCCAGTGAATGTACCCCGATAACAGCTTTGATCAATGCAAGGGTGAAGCCGGGCGAAACTTGGGTTCAATATGCAATCCGGTGGCGGAACCTGTGGTCGAAGTGCGAACAGCGCATCGAAGAAGCACCAGCGGTGGGCATGTTCGCGGGCACCCTAGACCCTCATGCAACTATTTCACAGTTCATGATGTTCTTCAAACCGACCACGTTCCAGGCTTTAATCGATAAGTTAGCCCAGATGGATCAAATGGGTCACAGACCGTCTCCCCCGAAGCCGGAACCGCGGAACGACAAGGGTAAAGGGAAGGCAACCTTCGTTGCAAACACCCAACAGCAGCCCGGTGCCCTAAAGCTAGCAGATCAACTGGAAGAGAGATGGCGCTATTACAATGAGAAAATGAAGCGTCATTACTCATTCCCACGGGACAAAACGAAGAGGCTGTTCGAGCTGGCTATGCGCAACAGGCTTATCAGTTTGCCGAATCCAAGGCGACCGCCGCAACCCAGCGAAGTAAATAATCCCAATTACCGCCCTTACCACCAAACGGTAAGTCACCCGATCGAGTATTGCTTCGTCTTTAAGGGATGGATCGAAGATCAATACCTACAAGGCAAGTTTGCACTGTCCGAAAAGTGGAAAGTAAACCCACCACAACCGCACACTCCTAAGAAGACGGACACATCGGTGGCAACATGCTCTTTTGTTGAAGAAGCTCCGTGGGAGGTCGTGCTTTCAACCAAAACCAAAAGGATGCTGAATGATCTCCAGACATGCCCGGCGATCAGGTGGAAGAACCCGCTGGAACCCCAGATCATCGAAGGGATGCTGAAGCCGCGCCCAACTCCAAAGATTGGTGGTGATGGCCCAAGCACTCATACCCAGCCGTCAAAATATTCAAAGAAGAAGAAGAAGAGATCCAAAAATCCCGTGAAGCCTGGTGACAAGCGCACGGACCTGCAGAAACAGATCGACGCGCTGGAGGAGTATAATCAGAAGGCGAGGATTCCCATCACGCTCCAAGAGTTTCTTAGCCACGTCCTTAAGGACGAAGATGATGGAGAAGACTCGTCAGATGGATCTGAGGAGTACGTAGCAAGTTGTCATGTGATCTCTCACTCGTTTACAGACGATGAAAAGGCTTCTTGCACAGAGAAACTGGGGGCAGAGCCTGAATCAGAACTTCTGGGGCCGTCAGATGAAATGATCAACACATTCCTCAATGAAGCTATCCTGAAAAGTATAGATGATCGGGAGCGCGAGACGGCCATATTTGAAAGAGCCAAACGCCGGCGACTAGATGAAAAAGTCAAGACACTCTCGCCGAATCAAAAGACATCCGTTGCGGATAAAAACAAGTTCAGGACGAGGAAAAGGTTTGCTAAAGCCATATCAATGGGAATGAAGCTACCACCCTCCGAAGAAAACACCTTTGATGAAGCAAAGATGAATCCTAGCTACTGCTCATATCATCGAAAGATTTTGCACCCCACCGAGGAGTGCAATGCTTTTAAAAGATGGTGGCAAGGATATGTTGCTCACCGGCAACATTTTAAGCGAATAAAACGCAAAACTCGGCCAGAGCAAAAGAATGCGACTGAGGAGTATAAAAGAGACATCGGTAATTGTCGTATGGTCAACACCGGGGGATCGCAAATTCTCACTTTCAGAAGCGACTCTGACGAAGAAATGGCTCTTGACCCCCTCTTTAAAGAATCCGCATTGGGAGGGGAGGAAGAACCGAAGGCCTGTGAAAACATCCAACTGCGCAATCGCACGCTTCCAGAAAAGAATCTTGGATCCACGAGTAAAAAAGATAAGGGAAAAGAAAAGGTCTCTGAGGATATCGTCCTGGACGATCAGGTCATGAAAGAACTGACCACCAAGGACCCGCCAAAGAAGAATAAGGTGGACTATAACGTTCTGGCGCACTTGAGGAAATTGCCCTCACAACTCAGCATTCTCGACGTCCTTTTACTATCTAAAGAAGCGAGAGATTCACTGATCAAGGCGCTACAAGAGCCAGAGTAATTCCAAGCTTTTCTCGCCAAAGAAAAGATGAAGGACGAGCTGGAGGAAGTACACACAGCCGATATCACTTTCGGTGACGAAGACCTCCTCTTTGGGATATGCGAGCACAACCGTCCCCTTTATGTCTCAGGATACTGCCACGATATAAAGATAGGAAAAATCCTGGTCGACAATGGGTCTTCCGTTAATCTCCTCAACGTGCGAGTGTTGAAGGAAATCTACATGAGCGTCCAGCATCTCGCTCGCGATAAGATTACCATCTCCAGTTTCGACTCCCAATCATCGTGGACTCTCGGGTCTGTGATATTGACATTACGATTCGGGCTACTTGTCACGGATGTTAAATTTCATGTCATTGAAGCCAAGACATGCTATAACGCTTTGCTCGGCCGGCCTTGGTTATACGAGTACAACATCATCCCTTCTACACAACATCAGTGTATGAAATACTTTAAGGATGGTCTCGAGTACACTGTGACGGGAGAGCTAAATCCATTCTCCGTAAACGAAGTCCGCAAATATGAAGATGCAAAATATTTCCTGCTGGATTTCGAAGACACAGAAAGATGTCACAAGCTGGAGAACAAAGCTATCACCACCATTCCAGTCTTCGGAAGTGATACTGAAGAAGAGGAAGCGATGGTTTATTCAGGCCCACCCCAGTATAATAAGCCAGGACCGTCCGCTCCTATGTTGATCTTTGGCAGCGACTTAGAAGACGAGGTTAATGCTATATTCTCTGCTCGGCCTCCAATACAAACATTCGCTGATGAAAAGCAAAGTTTGCAAGTTGCCATGGTTCCGCCCAAACATCATAAAGAACTGGACGCGCTTGATACCTACAGTGTGGAAGAGCTGCAGACGTTCTATGTCCCTCCCAGGCGAGAAGGTGAAAAGGCGATCCTATTCTACCGCTCTGGGGAAAATAAAGTAGAGAAAGAAATCTGGCACGGCGCGGATCCTACACTTGACAAGCTTCTGCCCATCCGTTTGCCTAGATATTATACAGAAGGCTTGAAAAGGCTATTAAAGCGCCAATGGATACCCTTCAAACAGACCGCTCGAAAAGCCAAGTTCTATGAAAAGATCTGGAACGTTCCCGGAACTCAGCGCAAGTTGCCTAATGGGAGAATGGAAGCAAACGGGCTTGGATACGTTCGGTCCAAGAGACGGGAGCTACTCAGCGACTGCTATGTTGTACATGACTTTGATGAAGAAGGAGATGCTCAATAGGAGAGTGCTAATCCTGAACCAGAAAAAGTCCCCGACGTGAAAATGCCCAGTCCGTCGTTCGAAGAACAAATGGACAAGCTTATAAGGGAAGCTGGTCAAAAAGTTCGAGATGACCATAACCGCGAAATGGCCATCTACGAGAAAGCCAAGACGCAACGCCTTCTCCAACAGGCTGCGAAAGATGAAAATGCCGCTCCCTGTCAACCTGTTGTAAAAAAGGCCCGACGCCGAGGCAGAAACAAGTCAAAAAGCGCAAAAGGCCTTCAGTAACGACAAAGCGGGACCAAGAAGTCACGTGATCGGGAATCGAGCGGTCCAGATTTGTGCCTTATGAAGAAGATGAGTCGAGCATATTCTTTTCCTCAAGACAAGACAAAGAAGATATTTGACCTCGCTATAAGACTTCAAATGATTACACTTCCGGAGTCTAAACACCCTGAGCAAGCAGGTGAAGTCTCTCACCCAGACTATTGCTCTTATCACCGAGCAGCAGGACATCCTCTCGAAGACTGCTTCACCTTTAAGAACTGGGTCGAAGATCAATATCAGCTCGGCAAGTTCGCTCTATCCGACAGTTGGAGGATAACACCGCCTCAGAAGCATGAACCCAGAGCTACGAGAGTAGAACCAGATACACATCGGTCTTCGAAACGAACTCGTACTTGTCATATGATAACATCATCAAAAGAAGAACCTGAGAATATGCATGACCTTACATGGTGCTTCGAAAACAATGCTGACGAGGTGATCTCAGAGTTTCTACCGGCGCCAAAAGAGCTGGAAGATGGAATACACACTACTGCAGATAACCTCAAGAAGATTGATTTGGGAACGACAAGTGACCCGCGACCTACATTCGTCAGTGAGCTGCTATCTGAAGAAAGGGCGGCTGCGTTAAAAGACGTGCTTATGCGGCATAGAGATTGCTTCGCATGGAACTATTCCGAAATGCCAGGATTAGATCCAGAGATCGCGGTCCACAAATTAACGATATCCCCGGACATCAAACCAATCAAACAAGCACCGAGAAGAATGCGGCTCGAGCTTGAGATAAGCATCAACGCCGAGGTCAAGAAGTTTATTGACTCTGGTTTCATCCAAGAGATTCAGTACCCTGATTGGATCGCCAACATCGTCCCAGTGATGAAGAAAAATGGGACGGTGCACATCTATGTGGACTTTCGGGACCTTAACAAAGCCTGTCCAAAGGATGACTTCCCAGTACTGGTCACCGAGCTGATGATAGACAATACGTCAACTCACGAAGTCTTCTCCTTCATGGACGGATTGTCAGGATACAATCAGATAAAGATGCATCCTGAAGACCAGAAGCACACAGCTTTCCGGACCCCTCTGGGTATATTCTGCTACAAGGTGATGCTCTTCGGTCTAAAGAACGCCGGCGCCACCTATCAGAGGGCCATGACGAAGATCTTCGATGACCTCATACATGAAATCGTCGAATGTTATATCGACGACCTCGTGGTGAAAAGCAAATCATACGAGGAACATCTCGAGCATCTAAAGATCATGTTTCAACGTCTTCGGCAATACAACTTGAAGATGAACCCTCTCAAATGTGCGTTCGGGGTGTCTTCAGGCAAATTCCTTGGATTCATCATCCGACATCGGGGTATCGAGATAGATCCGTCAAAGATCAAGACGATCATGGAGATGCCCCCGCCAAGGACTCTCAAACAATTGTGGTCTCTCCAAGAGAAGCTCGCGTATATCTGGCGATTTATAACCAATCTCTCTGGCAAGTGCCGTCCTTATAGTCACCTGATGAAGAAGGGAACCCCGTTCGTCTGGGATCACAAATGCCAAAGCGCGTCGGATTAGGTCAAGCAATACCTGCAGAATCCGCCGGTGCTGGCTGCACCAGTCAAGAGAAAGCCTCTCATTCTGTACACAACAGCCCTCGGAGGTTCCTTAGGCGTATTATGGGCACAAGAGAACGACCAAGGGAAAGAAAGGGCTCTCGATTACTTGAGTCGAGTTCTCCTGGGGGCAGAAAGCAATTACTCTCCCATCGAAAAACACTGCCTAGCGTTGATCTTCGCAATAACGAAACTCCGGCACTATACACTGGCGCATGAAGTCCGTCTCATATCGAAGGTGGACCCTCTTAAATATTTGATGTTGTAAGTCCACGGTAGCGCCCCGGCCGTCTAACAGACGCCAAATGCGGAACAAAAACTTTTTACAACTGGCGCTATTGCGTACTATAACCCGGATCTGCCATTAAAGCTAAACTAACAAACTATAAAGTGGGTAGAAATGTTATACCGAACGATCCGAGTCCTTCGGTCTTCAACCATCATCCCACTCTTGGTTGCGGCTGCTCCGATCTCCTCGATCTCCAGTCTTCTCGTCCAGGTGGCACCACGTCGACGGATCTTTAAACGGGCTCCCGCCTCTGAACCGAGGCAACTCGGTCGTCAAGTTTGCTAAAAGAGATGACCAAGATGATGTAGAGAATAAGTAGAACACTTTGTCTCGTTACGTCCAAAGCCATGGATGAACGGTTAATGAAGTTGCCATTTGAATCGGGTAAATGAGAAATGAGCAATTCTAATTTTCATGAACCAAATTCCTTTAACCTTTTTTCCAAATGAAATCAATCTTTTTCTCACTCAACAAGGGTCGGCCACTTATATGGAGGGGAGAGGTGAGTGTAGGAGTGGGGGAGAGTGACCATAACATTAATGAAGAAATGAGTTATCTAAACACCTAGTATGAACACATTTAATGAAACAATGATTCATAACACATAGTCATCAACACATAAATGCTTCATTAATGCACTAAGCCACCTCACCATCCTAGTCACCATCTAGAAGCTTCCACACTCATTTTAAGAAAAGATAAATCCGTATTTAACCGAATGTTAAATACGGCTGATAGAAAATTGGAAACTGGCAACTTCCAAAAGTGATCCCGAAACGGATTTCAGGATAACCCCGTATCAGTATAAACATACCCGCATTTGTATTACAACTGAATACAAATGCATCTGAGACAAAGATATTATATCTACACAGTATAATACTCGGATCCGGCTTAAACCAAAGCCGACCAGTATTATCTGCCCGAAAAATGACATGTGCGAAAACGCACGTGCATTTTCCGAACCCTGCCATAAAACCATACGGCCTCTACAACGTTTCGCCCGAACTTGGGAAAGTGTCTGTGGGGGACTCTAATGACTCATCAACACACTGGCACTGGGTATAACCACTAGCACGTCAGAGGTACAAGCTGTACGTAACGGTTGCCTATGTATTGATTGGAAGGTAAGCTGACGAGCGAACTCATCGATAAACCCTACTGAGCCTGACAGTGACAATATCCGTACAGTCCGGTCCGTTCGTCTAAAGAGTATCGCATATCGAGTCTAGGGGGTGGATAAAGTCAGACCCCTAATAACGCGATAAATCGTGTCGGCATGAAGCCCATCACCATCTGAGAAACTACTGATCCAAATCAGTAATTCTCCACTACCTCGGCCGAGAATTTCTAGTGATGGCCACCCGTGCACTGTGCGACATCAACCCCCAATACCGGGAGAGACGAATCCCCGACGATCCGCTCACTGCCTCCATGTAGCTCGGGACTGTACCTAAAAAATACCTGTTTGCACGACTCCTTTGAGCCGTGGTAGGGTAGGAATCAAAGCACAGTGGGAACTCACACGAGACAAATGACGATCTCAGGTCGACAAACTAACCTGTACACATGTCACCAGGGAACTGCTATCTGACGATATGTATAATACCAACTAGCATGTTCCCGGCGAGTCCTGTCCGGTGTACTCATAACCCAATGAGCACCTGTATACATCTTAGGTGATCCAACTGACACCAATGGCTTGTGAGACCGGTCACCGCCCCTTGTCGGGGTCTCGACTGTATACACTAGTCTACTCTGGAGTATCAATGCCCTGTCTCGAAACTCCCACGACTAGGGACACTTTAAAGATGTGCTTACAGACTCCAACTCCCACGTATATGATCGCCATCATACTGCTGGCAGTCAAGCAAGAATCCTATGGGCTCTATCAACATGCAACAGCGAACTAAAGCATGTATACGATGATAAAGACAAACCAGATAGCATACTATCATCTCGAGCAAGACTGTCATATCGGTATAGGTCCTGCCTCAATCATTGCAATCACGTACCTGCGATCCAATAATTGACTTTGAGGGCACTATCTCCAACAATCTCCCACTTGCACTTAAGGCTAATTATTGCGATGTCGCATACTCACAGCCCGTGTGATACCGAACACCCAATTCCTCTACTAATCAGTTTCACAAAACTAGTTTGAAAAACTCTTGTGTTCAAGAAATAGCCTCAGTGTGTGGATCCGTCCTGATGTTTCTTTCTATGTCTCTCTTAATCTCAAGTTCGCGGAAAATGCCATCTCCCGAATTGAGTAATACCTAGTTTAGAATATGTCTGAATATCTGATGGGACCTAGTTCATAAAAGAACTCCAAATCCAAACTTCTTAGACTGTATCGATAACTGAACCTAATCAGTATCCAGCACCATGCCTCCCACAGTATCCTCTTGGACCACTTGTCCATAATACTGTCCCTCGTCAGAGGGAAAACTATAACTCTGACAATCACTCTGTCATCCATATCATCTTTGAAGCCTGGAATGATAACCGTCTCTCGAAAGAGGCTGCCGTCATCAAATCCGTAGAACATGCACTTATGTTCTAAAACTGCTTCCTTATGTTTCTTCAGGATTGGATTAATACAAACTTATTGTATCTAGTACAAAAACAACATCTGGTGTGGTACTTGATATCTCACGAGTGACTCAATTGCCTAAGAAAGTGATCTGCCAATCATGCATTTCCCTCTCTCCTTTAGTCTGTAAGACACCTTTAGAGAGGGTGACTCCATCATTTGCAGGTACACCACCATGCCAGGAGTCATCTATTCTAAAATACTATTAGAATACTGTCAAAGTACCCAAATTGGGAACTACCCAAATCTAGATCTAAAACCATAGATCTAGTAACTAGAATGTCTGATATTATATCCATATCCTGTCTGGAGAAACAACTGTGTGACGACCACAGTACAACCGATCGTAGTATAGGAATTTTACTTCCTACTCTGTGTATGTCATCCAAATACCAGGACATCACACCCTACTACCTTCTTAACAGATCCATCCCCTATTCTGATGAAGTCAAACCCATGACTTTCACATCAAAAATAGATGATCTTATCTCTGCTATATCTGCTCAAGCCTATAAATTGACATAAGCTACTTTTCCACTATGCTTCCGCTGCTCCCACTGACTATGACAACCCTCTGGCAAAATAATATATACGTCCACTTCTAAAACTAGTTTAGAACGACGCTATACATATCCTCCTGCCGGGTCTCATAGTCTGGAACAACAGTAGTGTCAAGTCTGGGTAAACAAGAACCTCCCTGTCACCATCCTTGAGGCTACCGGAGTACCTCTCGGGTGTCTGAGGTTACCCACTATGTTTGTGGAGTGGCTATTGGAATGTCAAACCTGATTGAATATATAGGTCCTATTAAATTTTCCGTAATCGTTTGCGGTTCTGGAATTACTTCCAGTTCTACCATACTCCCTCTACTGTTTTCTGAAAAAATCCATTTTACAAAAACTGTGGCGAGTCAAGAACAATATCACTATTGATCTTCCGGATGGTAGAAAGTCAACCCTCGTCAAAGCCAGGGTCAACCCACAAACTGCCATTACAGAAACGTGCCTTGAATTATCCAGTGTCTGGTTTTAAGCATAAGCCGGACAACTCCCCGTTATCTTAACATCGTTAAGATATGAACCGTTCTTTATACAATATAGAAATAGAGGCACTAATTTAACTGGAACCAGATTCAAACCATGCAACTGTCTCCAGTGCATATCAACTTAATGGAGAGAGGCTAATCAGCATTACTCAACTTAGAAATCCATCCAATTATGAGTAATCTGAAAGAGAAACTAGTTTCTCAAGACTATTACTATCATCTGAATACCAATCACAAGAATCTATATCTTCAATCTCTTTGAAGAATTCCGATACTTGTGATACCTGGTTCTCTACTTTATTCTTATACCCACAACTTCTCAAAACTTAGACATTGTATTTCTATGAAACACTTGTCTAAAAACTAGAGAAGTCATAAGTAAACAGAACATAGTACGAGGACCTACCCCTTTGTCCTGATGGACAATGGACAACATACAATACTCTTGTATAAGTCCGCTGAGTCGAATAACTCAAAATTTGTGCATCGTAGGTTAAAAACTGTACCCAGGCGATTTCCTCAAATATCACCAATTACAACGAATTCCGATATAATGAGGATGATCACCAAATTCCCAATAACTTACTCCCACTCATCATCTGTAAAACCATACAGATATGAGAATGTAACCTGGTAAATACATACCAAGGAGTAAGTATCTAATCGGGAAATCGGTTTTCCTTTAACAATGCACTGAAACATGAAAATATTTCGTAGGGGTATCCTGGTATTCGCAGTAATGCCTCTTCCATAATCCAATTCATGACTTTAACCGTATATTTCATTGCCATCTCTCCAAATCCCTTTATTTGTCTTTATTCATTACCTTCTGTACACCATAGTTAGGCTAAATGGTTTTCTTCCTTCCCTACCGTTCGGCACCAGCCTATGGTTTGGAAGAAGACTATCCAGTAAGCATATTAGGTGTACTCTCCTAAACCAAGGAGTACTCGCAACTTGAGAGAAGGTGATGATAAAAGACAACTGAATAATACCTTATTCTATTTCTCCCAAACTGGGAAAAAAGCAAAGGTGAAATAGGAGTGGCGATGAAGTACGTGGTTTGGTCGTGAATGTTTAGCAGTCGCAATTTACTTTGCCCTCTTTCTAATCCCTTTATTTTGTCTTTACATATTACCTTCTACACACCCTACTTAGGCTAATTGGTTTTCTTCATTCCCTACCTTTCGGCACCAGCCTATGGTTTGGAACAAGACTATCCAATAAGCGTAATAGGTGTACTCTCCTAAACCAAGGAGCCCTCGCAACCTGAGAGAAGGTGATAATAAAAGACAACTGAATAAACAATTCTATTTCTCCTGAACCTGGATCCATCCTCGAAGGAGTCCCTTCGAGTTCATATATAACCATACGATGGATCTATCCAATGGAAGTGGATGTCCGTAGTAATACGGGGTGTTCTGAGAAATTCAAAGGGTAAAATAAGGAGCGGCAATGACTTATGCAATTATAGACAATCCAAAGGCCAGTATTTTAAGAAGGTTCGGTCAACTTGGTCACTGAGTCATAGTCTAGGGTCGGTCAAAGGTCGCTGCCAAAGAGAGAGAGCAAAGAAACACTCTGCGTGCACTCTAACCTAGATCAGAATGGTTATCACTTTATCTAATCAGGAAACCTCCCACTGTAATCTCAAATTCTCCTCCAAACCTGAAAGAAGAATTAGTCGGGATCACTCGAAGAGTAAACCAACTCATCAGTGAGAATCGGGATCCAACTATCATCGCATGATAACTTGATAGAAGCCACTCAAGTTATCACACTCCAGAAGGTATGCGCATGCCTGGCAACTTTCCTGTATGTTTGAAACTCCCGATATGATTTTTGCCTCATGCTCTTATGACCTTGACGAAAGCTAACAAATCATAAGTCACATGTCAAGTTCTACCCGTCATTATCCAGGTTAATTTGAACCCACCCGTACATACCCTTGACGAAAGCCAACAAGGTAATACGAATGTCCCAAACCAACACATCTATCTATGCAACAAATGAATACCCAGCAGCTACCAAACACTATGCCTTGGCGAAAGTCAACAAACATAGCTTGAATACTACTGACCATCCATAAGATACGACGGAGGGCTACGACTGGTTTTTGGTGAAAAACCTTTAACGTAATGAATTTGATCTCATTGAAGGAACGTGATAGCTTTTTATAAAATATAGTGACGATAACCTATGCTAAAGAGGTCACTCCCGGTGAAGGGATCTCGGCCCTTTCCTCGTGGAATGAGGTGCAGGATATTCCAACCGAATATCATGATGCAAAGCAACTTGTAATCGACTATAGTGAAGTTATTATCCTGACGCAAACTTCTGCCCAAGGGGTCACTCCCGGTGAAGGGATCTCGGCCTTTGCCTCGTCGAATGAGGTGCAGAATATTCTAAACTGAATATCACTATGCAAAACAAAAAGAAACGTCTTTGTAATAACACTTTTAAAATTTGTTCTAACAACATCAAATATAGGTTTGTTTTATCTTGCATCGATAAGAATCAACGCAATCCCATCAATCAATCACACCAGAAAAGAACGAAAATAAAATGTACGTATATGCCATCCGCATTCGTCACTGGGTCCCGTCATCATCCGTTAGGTTACTTAACTAACGACAGAGCGGGGGCTGGACTAGCGCGGGTGTAAAACATATACAACATCTAATAGTATATATACCAATATACAATAATCGTTCCAGGCGTGATAATATGCAGCGTTAAAGAAAAGTAATAAGCATCACAGAACAATACAGATATTCTGGGATCCCCGGGTTTCACAGAGCCGCTACTGAAACCCGGCGTTCCCCTGGTCGTGTGGATAGCCTGTGCAATGCCATCTAGACCCCTACGGATTCGGCAAGTTACCCGCCAAAACCTGAAGCGAGGCAGCCCCTACAGCAAAATGAATGGACCACCCGGCACTTCACGGAATCCGGTAACTTGAGCATCCCTCCTTGGGTCAACCTGTACCCCCTACGAGTGCGGCGAATAGTCTGCTAATTCTAGAGTAAGGCCCCTCTGCCTCTCAAAGCCATGAGATACGGACCCGTTGCCTTCCAAAACCCGGCTATCCGTACACTACGTCGCGGGGCAATCCTAGTACAGAAAAGAAAATATGTACAACGGGTACATCGACCTCTACCCGGTCGTGCCCCAAAAGAATATTATATAAATAGGCAGTGACTGCAGTCCACATGTTGGACGCTCACCCCGCAATATCAAATGTACAAATAAATCCAAACTGCACTACCATTGCACACTGCTATCCACCACGACATATCCGCAACATCACAGTACAACACAGAACATCAACGCGAATGTCACATTCGCAAACCCGTCTAAAAGAACTATAACAATTAGACGCGATTTACCACTCGAATGACATTCCCGGTCGGAGATATAAAGTAAGTACTGTAAACTAACACGTTTAAATTTCGATCGACAAAATTCCCTAAGTGGGCCCCACAAACATCTGTTGTACTGTAACAAAAACTGGGCCCAAAAGAACTATACCAAAAACCACAATTTCCAACAAAGAACCAACAGTAGAAAATTGACCAACTGAAACGCCAAGACAGCCGCGGTTCCGCGGTCAAATCTAGGCTTTGACCGCGGTTCCGCGGCCGTACGGACGATTCAGTGGATCATTTTTCTGCATTATTCTTTAAAAAGCCTACTTGAATTTCTGTGATATGTAAAATTATTTTTATACACTGTTTAAAATCGACAGAAACTTTAACCCTGGAATTTGCGGTTTTCGAAAATCCGTTCGATCGATATTTTAAACGCGTTAGCACAAGTTAGTAAAGCTTAATGGTGAGGCTCTGATACCACTGTAAGTCCACGGTAGCGCCCCGGCCGTCTAACAAACGCCAAATGCGGAACAAAAACTTTTTACAACTGGCGCTATCGCGTACTATAACCCGGATCTGCCATTAAAGCTAAACTAACAAACTACAAAGTGGGTAGAAATGTTATACCGAACGATCCGAGTCCTTCGGTCTTCAACCATCATCCCATGCTTGGTTGCGGCTGCTCCGATCTCTTCGATCTCCAGTCTTCTCGTCCAGGTGGCACGACGTCGACGGATCTTTAAACGGGCTCCCGCCTTTGAACCGAGGCAACTCGGTCGTCAAGTTTGCTAAAAGAGATGACCAAGATGATGTAGAGAATGAGTAGAACACTTTGTCTCGTTACGTCCAAAGCCATGGACGAACGGTTAATGAAGTTTCCATTTGAATCGGGTAAATGAGAAATGAGCAATTCTAATTTTCATGAACCAAATTCCTTTAACCTTTTTTCCAAATGAAATCAATCTTTTTCTCACTCAACAAGGGCCGGCCACTTATATGGAGGGGAGAGGTGAGTGTAGGAGTGGGGGAGAGTGACCATACCATTAATGAAGAAATGAGTTATCTAAACACCCAGTATGAACACATTTAATGAAACAATGATTCATAACACATAGTCATTAACACATAAATGCTCCATTAATGCACTAAGCCACCTCACCATCCTAGTCACCATCTAGAAGATTCCACACTCATCTGAAGAAAAGATAAATCCGTATTTAACCGAATGTTAAATACGGCTGATAGAAAACTGAAAACTGGCAACTTCCAAAAGTGATCCCGAAACGAATTTCAGGATAACCCCGTATCAGTATAAACATACCCGCATTTGTATTACAACTGAATACAAATGCATCTGAGACAAAGATATTATATCTACACAGTATAATACTCGGATCCGGCTTAAACCAAAGCCGACCAGTATTATCTGCCCGAAAAACGACACGTACGAAAACGCACGTGCATTTTCCGAACCCTGCCATAAAACCATACTGCCTCTACAACATTTCGCCCGAACTTGGGAAAGTGTCTGTGGGGGACTCTAATGACTCATCAACACACTGGCACTGGATATAACCACTAACACGTCAGAGGTACAAGCTGTACGTAACGGTTACCTATGTATTGATTAGAAGGGAAGCTGACAAGCGAACTCATCGATAAACCCTACTGAACCTGACAGTGACAATATCCGTACAGTCCGGTCCGTTCGTCTAAAGAGTATCGCATATCGAGTCTAGGGGGATGGATAAAGTCAGACCCCTAATAACACGATAAATCGTGTCGGCATGAAGCCCATCACCATCTGAGAAACTACTGATCCAAATCAGTAATTCTCCACTATCTCGGCCGAGGATTTCTAGTGATGGCCACCCATGCACTGTGCTACATCAACCCCCAATACCGGGAGAGACGAATCCCCGACGATCCGCTCACTGCCTCCATGTAGCTCGGGACTGTACCCAAAAAATACCTGTTTGCACGACTCCTTTGAGCCGTGGTAGGGTAGGAATCAAAGCACAGTGGGAACTCACACGAGACAAATGACGATCTCAGGTCGACAAACTAACCTGTACACATGTCACCAGGGAACTGCTATCTGACGATATGTATAATACCAACTAGCATGTTCCCGGCGAGTCCTGTCCGGTGTACTCATAACCCAATGAGCACCTGTATACATCTTAGGTGATCCAACTGACACCAATGGCTTGTGAGACCGGCCACCGCCCCTCGTCGGGGTCTCGACTGTATACACTAGTCTACTCTGGAGTATCTATACCCTGTCTCGAAACTCCCACGACTAGGGACACTTTAAGGATATGCTTATAGACCCCAGCTCCCACGTATATGATCGCCATCATACTGCTGGCAGTCAAGCAAGAATCCTATGGGCTCTATCAACATGCAACAGCGAACTAAAGCATGTATACGATGATAAAGACAAACCAGCTATCATACTATCATTTCGAGCAAGACTGTCATATCGGTATAGGTCCTGCCTCAATCATTGCAATCACATACCTGCGATCCAATAATTGACTTTGAGGGCACTATCTCCAACAGATGTCAAAGGCCATATTGACGGGGCGACTCGCTAAATGGGCACTGCTCTTGATGGAGTTCTCAATAACCTATCAGCCTCTTAAGGCAGTGAAAGGCCAGGCTATTGTCGATTTCCTCGCTGAACACCCGAAACCGGCCGATTCTCCCTTGAATTGCGAACTGCCAGACGAACACGCGTTTGATGCGATCGACGGCGATGGTAACCGGTGGGAACTTTATTTTGATGGAGCATCCTCCATGAAGAAGCGCAAGCAGAGCACGCCAATAATCAAATCAGGGATAGGCCTTATCTTCGTGACCGCGCAAGGAGGGATAATGCGCTTTGCTTTCTCCTTGACAAAGCCGAGGACGAACAATGAAGCCGAGTACGAAGCTTTGATAGCAGGCCTCGAGATCGCCATCGACATGGGAATTGAAAACCGCCTCATATATGGGGACTCCCAGCTGGTCGTTAGTCAAGTAAATGGCGAATATCAAATGTGCAAACCAGAGTTGGTGAAGTACGGCGAGAGGGTACAGCAGTCGGTGACCCAAATTCCTTCCTACACCCTCGGAAGCATACTGCGTGCGGAAAATAGCAAAGCGGACGCATTAGCCAAGCTTGCAAAAGAATTGGCCGATGAGAACCTCGATGATGTCAGAATCTTGGTACAAAGCCGTCGGGTCCTCGCACCGGCAGAGATATCTCCGGAGTCGTCCGAGGAAAAGGGAGTGACCGAGCAAGTGGCTCTACAAGTAAAAGACCAAGAAAAAGCTGAGGATTGGAGAGAAGTCTTTATAGACTACTTCAAATCCCGTCGAACGCCTGAAGATGCGTCCTCAAGACATCAGCTTATGAAATGAGCTCTGTCTTTCGCCTTCGTCAATGATACTCTGTACAAAAGGTCGTTTGATTCTTTATGGTTGAGATGCTTGGGACCTGAAGAGGCAAAAAGAGTCGTTCAGGAAGTTCATGACGGACTCTGCGGTTCTCACCAAGCTGGACCAAAGATGAAGTTGAAGATCAAACGGATGGGTTATTATTGGCCCACGATGATCCAGGACTGCCTCGAGTATGCGAAGCAATGCCATTCATGCCAGATTCATGGGGACTTTATCCATCAACATCCAAATCCACTACACCCGACAGTGGCTAGCTGGCCATTCGAAATGTGGGGAACTGACATAATCGGCCTCATCGAGCCAGCATCGTCCAGATGACATCGTTTCATTTTGGCGACAACTGATTACTTCTCCAAATGGGCAGAGGCAGTACCGCTGAGGGAAGTGAAGACGGAGAATATCCTCCATTTCTTCAAGACGCACGTTATTTACCGGTTTGGAACTCCTCGATGGATCATCTCCGATAACGGGCCATCCTACAGAAGCCACAAGATTAGCCACTTTGCACAACAGCACAACATAGACTGGAGATATTCATCAGTCTATAATCCCCGAGCTAACGGTCTGGCTGAGGCTTTCAACAAAACCTTGACAAAGATCGTGAAGAAGACGGTGTACCGAAATAAGAAGGACTGGCACGAGAGACTGCAAGAAGCTCTTTGGGTGTATCGAACTACGTTCAAGACGGCCATGAACTCAACGCCGTACGCGTTGGTATTTGGTACAGAAGCAGTACTCCCCCTCAAGATAGAGTTACCTTCTCTGCGAGTGGCAGTCCATTACGAGCTGACGGACGAAGAAAACGCTCACCTTCGGCTTGAGGAACTTGATGCCCTTGATGAAACCCGGCTCATGGCGCAGCAAAATCTGGAAGCTTATAAAGCAAAGATGACGCGCTCATATGAAAGATTGACTAGGCCGAGGACATTCCGCCAAGGCGAACTCGTGCTAGTGGTCAAAAGACCTATGATCCCCAATCGCGCTAAGCGGGGAAAATTCGAGCCGAACTATGAAGGCCCGTATATCATAGACAAGGTCTACCAGGGTGGAGCCTAGCTACTCATGGACATGCATGGAGAAAGGCCCTTCAGACCAATAAATGGTCGCTTCCTAAAGAAATACTACGCCTAACGGGTCATGGCCTAGGTCAATGATAGATGACGACGACTATGTCCGCTCGCTATCTTCTTAAGCCCAAACTCTATAAGTAGTAGCCGGCTTACTTTACAGCGGACCGAAACGTCCTTAAACTAACAGCTGACCGAAACGTCCTTAAACTAACAGCGGACCGAAACGTCCTTAAACTAATGACGGACCAATATGTCCTAAAACTAGCTGTTGACCAAGATGTCGAGAAACTACGGCGGATTGCAGCGTCCCAAAGCTGATAAAAAAAAGAATAAAAAAAACGGTACGTCCATAAGTAAAATGGGCACGGATGAAAACCCGAAAGGGCTCCGTGAGTAAAAACAGCAGGGCTACCGGCGAGTGTTTGTGAAAACCCGAAAGGGCGCAACCTCATTATATATAAAAAAAAAAAAGAAGAAGAAGAATAAAAAAAACGATATGTCCATAAGCAAAATGGGCACGGATGAAAACCCTAAAGGGCTCCGAGAGTAAAAACAGCAGGACTACCGGCGAGTGTTTGTGAAAACCCGAAAGGGCGCAACCTCGTTAAAGTACACTTACAGGGTCCTCTCGACCTTGTGAGGAGAAATCACCCGCGTGAGATCCTTACGACTCACAAGGGAGAAACACACTTAGGGATCCCCATAATTCCTAAGGAGAAATTACACTTGCAAGATCCTCACGACTCGTAAGGAGAATTCTCTTATGGGATCCTCACGGCTCATAAGATTTGAAAGTCTTAAGTTACAGAGACCTGAACCTGTTCTTAAGCAACCCCCACAACCTCCGATACTGCCCTACAAGCGGGTCAATGCTGACCCTTGTATACAATCCACGGGCGCGAATAAACATTTCGCTAACCAAGTCCCACCCGTGACTTGGGATATGTCCATCTGGTGAACAACCCTTGTAAGTCCTCTCGACTTATAAGGAGAAAACATGCTTGTAAGATCCTTACGACTTATAAGAGAACATACACTTAGGAATCCTCACGATTCCTAAGGAGAAAACACACCTACGAGATCCTCACGACTCGCAGGGAGAAATACCTTTGTGAGACCCTTACGGCTCACAAAGTTAAAAGCCTTAGTCGACAGGATCCTAACCCTGTTCGCTAAGCCACCTTTGTCCGATATCGACAGAGGCAAATGATGATTCGCTCCTGGCAATATCCCCGTTGTAGCGATGTCGATGCCAAAATCGGTGTCTAATCGCAAGTTTGCAGCGAAAAGCCAGCAAGCCGCACATGCATACGAAATAGCCGAAATGATGGGGCAACTTGCGACAAAATCAGCAAGTAAAAATGTATGCATGCGAAATAGCCGAAATGATTGGGCAACTCGCAATAAAAAACAGCGAGTAAAAATAAAACAAATAGCCGAAATGATCGGGCACCGCGAAAAATAGCCGAAATGATGGGGCAATCGCGACCTTCGCGATATAAAAGTTGAAATGATAGAGCATCGCGGAAAGAAAAAAAGTGAATGAATGAAATTTATGCCCTACAGGTGATATCATGTCAATCCCTGTATACAATTCAGGGGCGCAAATAAAGAGGGAATCACACCCTTCCTCCCCAAGCTTCATCAGAAGGAGAGGCCAAATCTCAATGGTTCATAGACAGCCTAGAGATCACCTCAACATTCGTCTTATTACAACGGACACAACATCAAACAAAGCGGAACAGCGGCAACTCCCAGTTCTATGACTCGACGGTATACGGATCACCGAGAGTCAAATCCCAACTTCGTGAAATGCGGATATAATCAGAAAAATTCCTGGTTACGTGGAACACGGATAACGTCACTTCTGACCCCGTGGAAAATATCCAGAGCGGATCCTGGTCCTCACAGAGCACGGCAGTAAACCCGTGTGAAGCATCCAGAGCGGAGCCTAGTCCTCGCCGAACACGGCAGTGAACCTGTGGGAAGCATATAGCGCAAATTCCTGGTTACGTGGGACACGGATAACGTCACTTCTGACCCCGCGGAAAAAGTCCAGAGCGGATCTTGGTCCTCGCAGAGCACGGCAGTGAACCCGTGTGAAGCATTCAGAGCGGAGCCTAGTCCTCGCCGAACACGGCAGTGAACCCGTGGGAAGCATCTACCGCAAATTCCTAGTTATGTTGAACATGGATAACGTCACTTCTGACCCCGTGGAAAACGTCCAGAGCGGATCCTGGTCCTCGCAGAGCATGGCAGTAAACACGTGTGAAGCATCCAGAGCGGAGCCTAGTCCTCGACGAACACGGCAGTGAACCCGTGGGAAGCATCTAGTGCAAATTCCTGGTTACGTGGAACACGGATAACGTCACTTCTGACCCCGTGGAAAACGTCCAGAGCGGATCCTGGTCCTCGCAGAGCGCGGCAATGAACCCGTGCAAAACATCCAGAGCGGAGCCTGGTCCTCGCCAAATACGGCAGTGAACCCGTGGGAAGTATCTAGAGCAAACATCGGACTGTGAAGTCCTTAAATCCACGGACTATGATGTCCTTAACCTCGACCGTGATGTCTTAAAACTAGACAATCAAACAAAATGATTTTAAACTAATTTTATCTTGGTTGAAGGGTACATCTCTTCACTCCTTTGATATTTATCGTTGAAATTTCTCAACGTCTTCAAAGAGGTGACGGGTCCCAGTAACCACGCATTTCACGGACTGTGGAGTTCTTAAATCCACGGACCATGATATCCTTAATCTTGACCGTGATGTCTTAAAACTAATGCCGGACTATGATGTCCTTAACCTTGACCGTGATGTCTTAAAACTAACACCGGACTGTGAGGTCCTTAAACTCACGGACTATGATGTCCTTAACCTTGACCGCGACGTCTTAAAACTAATATTGGACTGCAATGTCCTTAAACTACTTATCGACCGCAACGTCACTAAACTAAACAATAGAGCCCCCAATTGCTCTCTTGTCGGATCTAAACGATCCCGTTAAGTCAATCTTAGTCTAAAATTAGACTAACGTGTCCTTAACGAACGTTTAAGTTGATCTTAGCCTCAAATAAGGCTAACGTATCCTTAAACACACACCCCCAAACCCAAATCTAAGAAAGATACGGATTTGGACTAATCCACGTCCTACGGGCGACGGCATAACTTAGTCTCCGTATACAATCCATGGGCAACAGAACACAAAACAAACACACACGATACGAAGTGACCACATGGAGAAGGAGAAAGTTGTTACCGCGATGCGGTAGCATAATTAACTGCATGGGCTTGCGCCTGCAGGGAAGAGCGTCCCCACAATCAAAAACCCCTCAAACGAGGGGGAATCTGACGAAGTCTGCTACATCGGACGCATCCGTTTAAACCTTCGATACATGGTGCCATAAATCAACTTGGCATCTTCGGAGAGGTGGACGGATAGCACCAGTTAGCATCTGCCCTGAATTTCAGGCAAGACGTCTGTCTTGCACGTCTTTCGGAGGGGAACAAGGTGTATTTTGAAAAGTATATAAAAGTATTTTTATATAAAACCCCCTCAAGTTTTATAAATTACCCTAAGGGCCCTAGCAATTATAGGACTTCGATTTACATTTCTAACTGTCTGACTCGGGTTTGAGTCTGATTAATCTGACTAGAATATGATTCAAGCCAATCTACAATCTACAATATTCCAATTCAATATGAACAGATGAAACCATGAATTCAATTATCAATTTATACAACTTGACTGAACCGAACTATGGATATATATATATTACTTTTCCATGATTCTCCAGTTATTACATTTACATGATTCTACGGTTACAACCATTTACTGATATCATGGTTTCGGTCAGTCAATCATACAACCAATACAATTTACAAGACAACAATACAAATAAGACATCGCGGGGTTTAAGGGGTAGATTGGTACGGAAGGTGTTAAAGGTGGCACGAGGCGGTCGGATTAAGACACCTAACCTATATTCCGTTGCTGTTGTACCGTGGCTTAACGGTTCCTTATACATTCCGTTTGCCCTGGTCTCTAGCATATCGAGACTCCTCTCGTATACACTGGCATTCTTCTGTACGAAGCTACAAACAATAGTGTTAACACAACTTTACAACAATATTATACAACTTTAAAGGATATCTTCTTATTCTGTCTATTCTACTTTCCTCTTATCTTTGGGACTTACCGAGCGACTTGTTCGCTGACGACATTCTATTTCTTTCTTCTTTGAATGTCGTCAGGTGATTTGGACCCGGCAGAGATCGAGCCATCTGCAGAAGACTTGGAGCAGTTTGCCGAAGATCCAGCACTTTAGTTTCATTGTACACTTTTCCATTCAGTACTTTTTATTTTCTGTTATGCCACTGTTTAGGCATCTTTTTATTTCAGTTGTATTTCCTTTTCATGCATTGTACAAAGAATGTTAATAAATAAAAGTTGCTGCTTTTATTATCTCTTGTCTCTTGTGTATTTATTTTATATTGCTTAGATACTCTTAGCGTATGTATTTCTGAGTATATACGTAGCGGACCGGTCGCGTCCCCTTCGCCGTATACTGGGAAGCGGGGCGTGACAGTTTCCTTTAACATTGCCATGTATACTTGTTCATACTTCATGTTAGTGATATATGCCCTAGAAGCCATTATTGTATAGTACTGAATTGTATATTACATTTTGGAAGCTTGGGATATACACAGATATAATAACAGTCTTGCTCAAAATGGTAGTATGCTACCTGGTTTGATTCTATCTCAATATGTGTATATGTTTCTTTTAGCATATCGCTAATGTTGGATTACGATAGCGCCGTGGCCTTCTACCGTGGCCGATGCAAAAAAAAAATGACGTTTAAAAACTTGGCGCTAATGAACCCGTCTAGAATTGAACCATAAACCTACACTAGCTAACTATAATGAGCTAAACTACAATGTTAGAAATGGTTATACCGAATGAACCGTGTCCTTCGGTCTTCTACCATCTTCCCTAGCTCCTTGAGGCGTCATCGACTGAACTTGGCCGTCGGTTTTCCTCCGTCGAAGATGATCCACCCGAAGCATGTAGATCATGGCTCTATCTCCACACCAAAAATCAAATGAAGCAACTAGGGACTCTGGGCTGCTAATCTAGAATGCGTAGGATGTAGTGAAGTGTTCAAAGTGTTTATCTTTCTCACCTCCTCTCTTGATTCTCAACTCATGAGATTGTAGAGAGAAGGTTGAGGATGAAGATGGATGAACACAAGAAACTCAAGAGGAGAGTGAAGCAAATGGTGAGGAGAAGAAGAAACCTTGAAGGAAAAATCAACCATTCTTCATCATTCATCAAGTGTGGAAAAAATAATAACAAGCATGTTTTAGAAAACACATTTTTTCAATATAAAATGCAACCCATGCTTGCATAGTGTTGCACAAATGAATTAACAATTCATTTGTGCAACACTATGCAAGCATGGTCCTCACCATACTCCCCTCTCTCCTTTTCCACCTCATGTCCCATTAAAAATAAATGGAGAAATTTAAAATGAGGTATCCACCTTCTAGAATATTATCTGTATAAATACGGATTACACTCTACTGTATATACATATCTGTATTCGTACCGAAATACGAATTCCGAAAGAGATAGAATAACACAAAGAACACAATACTAGATATACATATCAAAATATATATACGTGAATTATTAAATCAATACCTGATTTAATAATCCGGCTCAAACCCGAGCCGGCTAGTATTATCAACCGTCCGATCAAGAGTCCGGATACATAGTACAATCTATCGATCGGAACCATACACGTATCCAATACTGCTACTACATCATTTCGCCAGAACCAGCGAAACCCTATGTGTGGGACTCTAAAGACTCGTCAATACGCTGGTAGTGGGTTTAACCACAAGCACGTCAGCGGTACTAGCTGTACGTAATGGCTACCCAGATATTGAGCGAAAGGAAGGCCGACGAGCAAACTCATCCGAACCCCTACTGAGCCTGTCCGTGACAATCTCCGTACAGTCCGGTCTATTCGTCTAAGAGAATCGCATATCAAGTCTAAGGGGTGGATAAAGTCAGACCCCTAATAACGCGATATTTCGTGTCAGTATGAAGCCCATCACCCACTGAGAAATTACTGATCCAAATCAGTAATTCTCATCTACCTTGGCCAAGAATTTCTAGTGATGGCCATGTGTGCACCGCGTGACATCAACCCCCAATATCGAGGGAGACGAATCCCCGACGATTCGCTCACTGCCTCCATATGGCTCGGGACAGTATCCAACCTGTTTGCACGACTCCTTTGAGCCATGGTAAGATAGTAATCAAAGCACAGTGGGAACTCACACGAGACAAATGATGATCTTAGGTCGAAAGACTAACCTATGCTCATGTCACCTGGGAATTGCTATCTGACAATAGGTATAATACCAACTAGCATGTTCCCGGTGAGTTCGTCCAGTGTACTCATAACCCAATGAGCACCTGTATACTATCTTAGGTGACTGACTGACACCAATGGTTTGTGAGACCGGTCACCGCCCCTCGTCGGGGTCTCGAAAAGTATATACTAGTCTACTCCGGAGTATCGATGCTCAGTCTCGATACTCCCTCGACTAGGGACATTTAAGGATGTGCTTATAGACCTCCCAGCTCCCATGTATATGATCGCCATCATAATGCTGGTAGTTAAGAAAGAATCCTATGGGCTCTATCAACATATAATAGTGATCTGTAATACCACATAATGCATGTACATGATGATAAAGGCAAACCAGATAGCATACTATCATTTTGAGTAAGACTGTTATACCCGTATAGGTCCTCCCTCAATCATCACAATCGCGTGCCTGCGATTACAATAATTGACTTGAGGGCTGCCTTTAACATTGCCATGTATACTTGTTCATACTTCATGTTAGTAATATATGCCCTAGAGGCCATTATTGTATAGTACTGGATTGTATATTACATTTTAGAAGCTTAGGATATACACAGATATAATAACAGTGTTGCTCAAAATGGTAGTATGCTACCTGGTTTGATTCTATCTCAATATGTATATATGTTTCTTTTAGCATATCGCTCATACATATTGATAGAGCCCTTAGGATTTTTGCTTGACTACCAGTATTGTGATGGCAGTCACACTAGTAGGGGCTGGGTAGTCTATAAGCACATCTTTATACTGGTCCCCAGTCGTAGAATTATCGAGACAGGGTATCGATACTCCAAAGTAAATTAGTGTATACGCTTCTCATCCCAGCAGGGGAGATGACCCGTCCCACAGCCATTGGTATGTCGTACTGGAGATAGTATACAGGTGCTCATTGGGTTATTAGTTACACTGGACGGACTCACGGGGGAACTACTAGTTGGTATTATACTTATCGTCAGTTAGCAGTTCCCGGGTGGCATGAGTACAGGTTAGTCCGCTGACTTGACATCACTATTCGTCTCGAGTGTGTTCCCACTGTACCTAGATCATCACCCTACCATGGCTCAAATGAGTCGTGCAAACAGGTAGTGGTTGGGTGCAGTCTCGAAGAACTGGGAGGCAATAGTGGTTAGATAGGATTCGTCTCTCCCGGTATTAGGGGTTGATATCACGTTGTGTTCGGAAAACCATTACACAAAGTCCCTGGCCAGTGCAAGTAAGATTTACTGGTAGGCACTCCAGTAGTTTGTTAGGGTGTATTGAGCTCTACACCGGCACGACTTATTGCGCTATTAGGGGTCTGACGGTTACCACCCTCCTAGGCCCGATATGCGATACTCTTAGACGAACAGACCGGACTGTACGAAAATTTTCACAGATAGGCTCAATAGGAGTTCGGATGAGTTTTCTCATCGGCCTTCTTATCGACAGATACCTGGGTAGCCGTTACGTGCAGCTAGTACCGCTGACGGACTTATGGTTAAACCCACTGCCAGCGTACTGTCAATTCTTTAGAGTCCTACACAGAGGGTTTTTCTGCTTCGGGCAAAACGATGTAGAGGTCGTATGGTTTTACGGTAGGGTTCCGATCATATATGTGTACTGGCTACACGAATGTTGTTCGGACGAATAATACTAGTGGGTTTTGGTTTAAGCCGGATTCTAGTATTATATTATTGGACAATTATTATCTTATTGGATTCGTATTTTTCGGAATACGAATACGGGTATGTATATACGGTGAGGGCATTCTTGTAATTTCACAAGAGATGCTTCTAGAAGGGGACACATCATTATTTGGATTTATCTATTTTTAGAAATAGATTAATGAGGTGGAAAATGGAGATATTTGTGGCATGGTGAAGCATGGCTCATTTGGTTTGTTTATTGGTTTGTGTTACTATTGAAGCATGAATGTTATTTTCTATTGGAAATAACCCATGCTTCATGTTAGATGAGTATGAGCCATTCTCCACACTAGCCAACACTTGTTCATTTGCTCATTTGCATTCTCTCTCCATTTTTGTCTCCTTCTTCCTCAAGACCTAAATCCCTCACATGAGTTGTGAACCATTAGGTTTCTTGAGATTAAATACTCTATTAAACTCTCTACATCTTCTAAGCTACCTAGCTTAGCAAACTAGGTATCTTAGCTACCTCGGTTTAAAGATTGGAGCTTGAGGTATAGACTCTCGGGTGGATCATCTTCGACATGAGGAGGCCGACGATCAAGCGCAATCCGGATCTTCGAGGAGCTCAAGCTAAGGAGGAGAAGAAGACCCGAAGGACTAGAATCAAGGAGGTATAACATTATCATAGTAGTTAAAAACCTCCAAGTAGTATAGCTAGTTAAGGTTTTTGTTAAGATCCTGGAGTTAAAGTCGGTGTTGCAAAGTATGAAAAATCGTTTTTTGTAAATTCCGCCTCCCCACAAGTGCGTGGGGTGTGCGACATCTATTTACAGTGGTATCAGTGTTGGAGATAGTGCCCTCAAAGTCAATTATTGGATCGCAGGTACGTGATTGCAATGATTGAGGCAGGACCTATACCGATATGACAGTCTTGCTCGAGATGATAGTTTGCTATCTGGTTTGTCTTTATCATCATATACATGCTTTAGCTCACTATTGCATGATGATAGAGCCCATAGGATTCTTGCTTGACTACCAGCAGTATGATGGCGATCATATACGTGGGAGCTGGGGTCTGTAAGCACATCCTTAAAGTGTCCCTAGTCGTGGGAGTTTCGAGACAGGGCATCGATACTCCAAAGTAGACTAGTGTATAAGTCGAGACCCCGACGAGGGGCGATGGCCGGTCTCACAAGCCGTTGGTGTCAGTAGGATCACCTAAGATGTATACAGGTGCTCATTAGGTTATGAGTACACCGGACATGACTCGTCGGGAACATGCTAGTTGGTATTATACATATCGTCAGATAGCAGTTCCCTGGTGACATGTGTACTGGTTAGTTCATCGACCTGAGATCGTCATTTGTCTCGTGTGAGTTCCCACTGTGCTTTGATTACTACCCTACCACGCTCAAAGAAGTTGTGCAAACAGGTTTTAGTTTGGTACAGTCCCGAGCCACATGGAGGCAAGTGAGCGGATCGGCAGGGGATTCGTCTCTCCCGGTATTGAGGGTGAGATCGCGCTGTGTCTAGGAGAGCCATTACACAAAGCCCTCGGCCGAGGCAGGAGATTTACTGGTAGGTACTCCAGTAGTATCTCAGGGTGTTCTGGGCCACTCTCTGACACGACTTATACCGCTAATGGGGGTCTGACGTTACCAGCCCCCTAGGCAGATATGCGATACTCATAGACGAACGGACCGGACTGTATGTATATTGTCATTGTTAGGCTCAGTAGGGTTTATGGATGAGTTCGCTCGTCAGCTTCCCTGTTTCCTGATTTAAAATCAGGAAAGCCTACGGAAGAGGCATCACGTGCTAACACGTGACCAGCAGTCACATGTTGGCACATGACATTTAAAAGCAGCGGCAAAGGCACATCAGTTCCCTGATCAAATCAAAGAAAAGGCTTCAGAAAAGGTCACGTGCTCACACGTGACCAGGGGTCACGTGTTGGCACGTGACATTTAAAAGCAGCGGCAAAGGCACATCAGTTTCCTGATCAAATCAAGGAAAAGGCTTCAGAAAAGGTCACGTGCTCACACGTGACCAGGGGTCACGTGTTGGCACGTGACATTTAAAAGCAGCGGCAAAGGCACATCAGTTCCCTGATCAAATCAAGGAAAAGGCTTCAGAAAAGGTCACGTGCTCACACGTGACCAGGGGTCACGTGTTGGCACGTGACGGCTGAACAGCGGCTAGGAGACAAAGCGCAGAAAACAGAGGAAAGCTTGTTCCAAGGGGTCACGTGCCTACACGTGACCAGGGGTCACGTGGCCACACGTGACCGGCTTTCAAAACCTATTTATTTAACAGAATCAAATTCTGAAGAGATCATTCAAATCTTTCCAAAGGAAAATGATTATTTGGAACCGATTGGACTAAAGATTTAAAGGTTATTAAATATCACCTATCTATGGAAAAATCTTGAACTTGGAAAGATTTCCCCTTAAAATCTAATCGAAATAATAAAGGAAAATCTTTGGATTTAAAATCCAATGGTGAATAAAATTCACCTAATAATCCAAGGGTCCAAACGAATGGTGAATACAAATCAAATCTCTCAATGAAAGATTCATCAAAACTAATTGATTCTGCTTCTTCTCCTATAAATACGAGCCAAGAGACACACAGAGGGATATACATACAGAGATCGATACATAGAGAGAGAGAAAAATAGAGCCTTGAGACTTTGGCGGAATTTGGATCTTCTGCAAAAGAAAACCATAGGTAAGAAGGGGGAGGCTTTCAAGAAAAAAGAGAATTTAATTCTCGAAAGAGTTTAACTCTTATATTAAAAGAAGAACATAGTTCTCTCTTTAGTAGAGGATTTGCAAAGTGCACATCTCCCCATGAATTGAGAATTTAATTCTCATTGGGTTGAGATCCCGCCATGCAGATCCAAAGCATAAAGAGGGAATGGAAATTTGAGAATTTAATTCTCACAGAATTATAGGAATTTAATTCCTTTGAGATAAAATTAGGGTTTAACCCTATGTTATAGGAATTTAATTCCTTCAGAATGAACAGAATCAGGGTTTAACCCTAGTTAAGAACTTAGTTCTAAATAACAGGAATTTAGTTCCCTTAAGAAAGAAGAAATTAGGGTTTCACCCTACGACAGAATTTCATTCCTCAGAATATAAATTAGGGTTAACCCTATTTAAGAATAATTCTCTAAAAGAGAATGGGAATATAATTCCTCTAAAGCTTTTATTAGGGTTTAACCCTATGATAAAATTCAGTTCTTCACATATATGAGGAATTTAATTCCTACAGGAAAATCAGAGTTCAACTCTATTTGAAAATATAATTCTTCAGAGGAAAATGGGGATTTAATGAAGAAGTTAATCAGAAATTGCAAAGAGGCAGGGTCACGTGCTACCACGTGACCCCCGGAAAGATCCATAGAAAAGGGCTTTTGAGGCAATGCCTCACGTGACCCACGTGACCCTTGGCAGAAGCTTTAACGCACAAACACTTAAACGCCCATCACGTGACAGCACGTGATGCTCCAAAGTATTCAATATTCTCAGCAGAACAAATAAAGGGAGGGCGCCCTTACGTGCTACCACGTGACCCCTCTTGCCTTAGTGTTTAACACTAAATTGGAACCCCTGAATCCAGTGTTTAACACTGTTTTGCCTTAGTGTTCAACATTAATTAAAGAGCTTTCTTGCAGTGTTTAACACTGAATTTCTTAGTGTTTAACTCTAAATTAAATCTCTGTTAACAGAGTTTAACATTAATTTTCTTAGTGTTCGACACTAAATTAAAATCTCTGTCACCAGTGTTTAACACTGATTATCTTAGTGTTTGACACTAATTTGAGATCTCTGTTGCTAGTGTTTAACACCGATTTTTTTTAGTGTTTAACACTAATTTGAACCCCCTGTTGCTGGTGTTTAGCACTAATTTTAGCCCAATTGGCTAAGTGTCTAGAGGCAAAGCCTCTCCTCTACTGGACCGACAGAGGGCCAATATCCTAAACATGATTGGACTCAGCCCAAGCTGGCCATAAGTCCTCAATTCAAATTCAACTGAGCCATTGGGCTCATAATATAATTAATTGGTCTTGATTCCAAATTGGGTCAAAGATTATTTAATCTACCTCGGTTTAAAAGTACATCTCTTCACTCCTTTAATACTCGGTGTTGTAATTCCTCAACGTCTTCAAAGAGGTGACGGGTCCCGATGACCACATATTGATACGGACTGTGGGGTCCTTAAACTCATGGACTATGAGGTCCTTAACCTTGACCGAGATGTCTTAAAACTAACTTTGGACTGTGGAGTCCTTAAATCCATAGACTATGAGGTCCTTAATCTTGACCGGGATGTCTTAAAACTAACTGCGGACTGTGGGGTCCTTAAACTCATGGACTATGACGTCCTTAACCTTGACCGAGATGTCTTAAAACTAAATTTGGACTGTGGAGTCCTTAAATCCATGGACTATGACGTCCTTAACCTTGACCGAGATGTCTTAAAACTAACTTTGGACTGTGGAGTCCTTAAATCCACGGACTATGAGGTCCTTAACCTTGACCGCAACGTCTTAAACTAACATTGGACCGCAATGTCTTTAAACTACCCATGGACCGCAACGTCCGTAAACTACCTACTGACCGTGATGCCACTAAACTAAACAACAGGGCTCCCTTAATTGCTCTATTGTTGGATCTAAACGATCCCGTTAAGTTGATCTTAGTCTGAAAATTAGACTAACGTATCCTTAACAAGGGTTTAAGTCGATCTTAGTCTCGAATGAGGCTAATGTATCCTTAAACCCAAACCCCCAAACCCAAATCTAAGATAATACGGATTTAGACTAGTCCACGCCCTACGGGCGACGACATAACTCAGTCTCCGTATACAATCCACGGGCAACCAAACATAAAATAAACACACACGACACGAAGTGACCATCTGGAGAAGGAGAAAGTGGTTACCGCGATGCGGTAGCGTAATTAACTGCAGGGGCTTGCGCCTGGAGGGAAGAGTGTCCCCACAATCAAAAACCCCTCGAGCGAGGGGTAATCTGACGAAGTCTGCTACATCGGACGCATCCGTTTAAACCTTCGATATACGGTGCCATAAATCAACTTGGCATCTTCGGAGAGGTAGACGGATAACACCAATTAGCATCTGCCCCGAGCCTCAGGCGAGACGACCACGCGTCGTGCCGTCATTCGGAGGGGAACAGATTCCCTTCCAATCAATACATAGGCAAACCGTTACGTACAGCTTGTACCTCTGACGTGCTAGAGGTTATACCCAGTGCCAGTGTGTTAATGAGTCATTAGAGTCCCCCACAGACACTTTCCCAAGTTCGGACGAAACGTTGTAGAGGCCGTATGGTTTTATGGCAGGGTTCGGAAAATGTACGTGCGTTTTCGCACGTGCCATTTTTCGGGCAGATAATGCTGGTCGGCTTTGGTTTAAGCCGGATCCGAGTATTATACTGTGTAGATATAATATCTTTGTCTCAGTTGCATTTGTATTCAGTCGTAATACAAATGCGGGTATGTTTATACTGATACGGGGTTATCCTGAAATTCGTTTCAGGATCACTTTTCGAAGTTGCCAGTTTCCAGTTTTCTATCGCCGTATTTAACATTTGGTTAAATGCGGATTTATCTTTTCTTCTTAAGATGAGTGTGGAAGCTTCTAGAAGTGGTGATGAGGCTAGCGAGTCATTAGAGCTTTAATTGTGCAATTAATGTTTTGATGACTAAGGGTGATGATTCATTAATTATTTAATGTGTTCATACTAGGTGTTGTATGACTCATCCTTTGTATTAATGTTATGATAAGCATCATATCCTTGTGGTCACCCCCTCCTCTCTCATACCCTCACCTCCCTCTTGCTATATAGTGGCCGGCCCCTCTCTCATGAGAATGGCTAAGTTGTTTTAGGAAAAGAATATGATAGATTTGTTTCATGGAAATTTCATATAGCCTCATTTCTCATTCCACCCGATCCAAAAGGCAACTTCATTAACCGTTCGTCCATAGCCTTGGACGTAACGAGACAAAGTGTTCTACTCATTCTCTACTTCATCTTGGTCGTCTCTTTTAGCAAACTTGACGACCGAGCTGTCTCGGTTCAGAGGCGGGAGCCCGTTTAAAGATCCGTCGACGTGGTGCCACCTGGACGACGAGACCGGAGATTCAGGAGATCGGAGCAGCCGCAACAAAGCGTGGGATGATGGTTGAAGACCGAAGGACTCGGATTGTTCGGTATAACTCTTCTACCCACTTTGTAGTTTGTTAGTTTAGTTTTAATGGCAGATCCGGGTTATAGTACGCGATAGCGCCAGTTGTAAAATGTTTTCTTTCCGCATTTGGCGTCTGTTAGACTGCCGGGGCGCTACCGTGGACTTACAGTGGTATCAGAGCCTCACCATTAAGCTATACTAACTTGTGCTAACGCGTTTAAAAGATCGATCGAACGGAATTTCCGAAATCACAATTTTCAAGTGCTTAAGTTTCTGTCGATTTTAAACAGGGTCTAAAAATAATTTTACATATCACAGAATATTAAGCAGGGTTTTTTAAGCATACGGATGAAAATTGGGCACGTGATCCCACAAGAGCACCGTGGATCCGCGGTCAAACATAGGGTTTTTGGTATAGTTCTTTTGGCCCAAATTTTGTTACTGTACAACAGATGTACGTGGGGCCCACTTCGGGAAATTTGGTCGATCGAAATTTTAAATTTGTTAGTATGCAGTACTTACTTTATATCTCCGACCGGGAATGTCATTTGATCGGTAAACCATGTCTAATTGCTATAGTTCCTTTAGACGGGTTTGCGAACGTAATATTCGCGTTGATGTTCTGTGTTGTGCTGTAATGTTGCGGATATGTCGTGGTGGATAGCAGTGTGCAATAGTAGTGCAGTTTGGATTTATTTGTCCATTTGATATTGCGGGGCGAGCGTCCAACATGTGGACTGCCGTCACTGCCTTTTTGTATAATATTCTTTGGGGCACGACCGGGCTATGGTCGATGTAACCGTTGTAAATATTTTTATTTCTGTACTAGGTTTATCCCGCGAAGAAGTGCATGGATAGCCGGGTTCTGGAGGGCAACGGGTCCGTATCTCATGGCTTTGAAAGGCAGAGGGACCTAACTCTAGAATGGGCAGACTATTCACCGCACTTGTAGGGGGTACAGGTTGACCCAAGGAGGGGTGCTCAATTTACCGGATTCCGTGAAGTGCCGGGTGTCCCATTCACTATGTTGTGGGGACTACCTCGCTTCAGGTTTTGGCGGGTAACTTGCCGCACCTGTAGGGGTCTAGGTTTCATTGCACAGGCTATCCACATGACCAGGGGAACGTCGGGTTTCAGCAGCGGCTCTGTGAAACCCGGGGATCCCAGATTATCTGTATTGTTCTGTGATACTTATTACTTTTCTGTAATGTTGCATATTATCACGTTTGGAGCGATTATTGTATATTGGTATATATACTATTAGATGTTGTATATGTTTTACACCCGCGCTAGTCCAGCTCCCGCTCTGTCGTTAGTTAAGTAACCTAACGGGTGATGACGGGACCCAGTGGCGAATGCGGATGGCATATACGTACATTTTATTTTCGTTCTTTTCTGGTGTGATTGATTGATGGGACTGTATTGATTCTGATCAATGCAAGGATAAAACAAACCTATATTTGATGTTGTTGGAACAAATTTTAAAAAGGTGTTATTACAAAGATGTTTCCTTTTGTTTTGCATAGTGATATTCAGTTAGAATATCCGGCACCTCATTCGACGAGGCAAGGGCCGAGATCCCTTCACTGGGAGTGACCCCTTGGGCATAAGTTTACGTCAGGGTAATAACTTCACTATAGTCGATTACAAGTTGCTTTGCATCGCGATATTCAGTTGGAATATCCTGCACCTCATTCCACGAGGAAAGAGCCGAGATCCCTTCACCGGGAGTGACCTCTTTAGCAAAGGTTTTTCGCCACTATATTTTTATAAAAAGCTATCAGTTTCCTTCCACGAGATCAAGTTCATTACGTTAAAGGTTTTTCGCCAAAAACCAGCCGTAGCCCTCCGTCATTTCTTATGGATAGTTAGTAGTATTCAAGCTATGCATTTGACCAACGCCAGGGCATAGTGTTTGGTAGCTGCTGGGGTATTTCATTTGTTGCATAAATAGATGAGTTGGTTTGGGACAGTCGTTCTGCCATTTGGCCAACGTCAGGAGCATGTGCGGGTGGGTTCAAATTGACCAGGACAATGACGGGCAGAACTTGACATGTGACTTATGATATTTTGACCAACGCCAAGGTCATAAGAGCATGGGGCAAAAATAACATCGGGAGTTTCAAACATAAAGCAAACTTGCCAGGCATGCGCATACCTTCTGGAGTGTGATAACTTGAGTGGCTTCCATCAAGTTATCATGCGATGATAGTTGGATCCCGATTCTCACTGATGAGTTGGTTTACTCTTCGGGTGATCCCGACTAATTCTTCTTTCAGGTTTGAAGGAGAATTTGAGATTACAGTGGGAGGTTTCCTGATTAGATAAAGTGATAACCATTCTGATCTAGGTTAGAGTGCACGCAGAGTGTTTCTTTTCTCTCTCTCTTTGGCAGCGACCTTTGACCGACCCTAGACTATGACTCAGTGACCAAGTTGATCGAACCTTCTTAAAATACTGGCCTTTGGATTGTCTATAGTTGCATAAGTCATTGTCGCTCCTTCTTTTACCCTTTGTATTTCTCAGAACACCCCGTATTACTACTGACATCCACTTCCATTGGATAGATCCATCGTATGGTTATATACGAACTCGAAGGAACTACTTCGAGGATGGATCCAGGTTCAGGAGAAATAGAATTGGTTTATTCAGTTGTCTTTTATTATCACCTTCTCTCAGGTTGCGAGGGCTCCTTAGTTTAGGAGAGTACACCTATTACGCTTATTGGATAGTCTTGTTCCAAACCATAGGCTGGTGCCGAAAGGTAGGGAATGAAGAAAACCAATTAGCCTAAGTAGGGTGTGCAGAAGGTAATATGTAAAGACAAGATGAAGGGATTAGAAAGAGGGCAAAATAAATTGCGACTGTTATCATTCACAACCAAACCGCGTACTTCATCGCCACTCCTATTTCACCTTTGCTTTTTCCCAGTTCGGGAGAAATAGAATAAAGGTATTATTCAGTAATCTTTTATCATCACTTTCTCTCAAGTTGTGAGTACTCCTAGGATTACGAGAGTACACCTATTATGCTTACTGGATAGTCTTCTTCCAAACCATAGGCTGGTGCCAAACGGTAGGGAAGGAAGAAAACCATTTAGCCTAATGAAGGTGTACAGAAGGTAACGACTAAAGACAAATAAAGCGATTTGGAGAGATAGCAAAGAATTATACGGTTACAGTCATGAATTGGATTATGGAAGAGACATTACTAGGAATACCAGGATACCCCTACGAGACATTTTAATGTTTCAATTTCACTGCGCATTGTTAAAAGAAAACTGTTTTCCCGATTAGATACTTACTCCAGAGTATGTATTTACCAGGTTAAATTCTCATATCTGTATGGATTTTACAGATGATGAGTGGGAGTAAGTTATTGGGAATTAGGTGATCATCCTCATTATATCGGAATTCGTTGTAATTGGTGATATTTGAGGAAATCACCTGGGTACAGTTTTCAACCTACGATGCGAGTTATTCAACTCAGCGGACTTATACAGAGTATTGTATGTTGTCCAGTGTCCGTCAGGACAGAGGGGTAGGTCCTCGTACTATGTTCTGTTTACTTGTGATTTCTCTAGTTTTTAGATAAGTGTTTAGTAGAAATACAATGTCTGAGTTATGAGAAGTTGTGAGTATAAGAATAAAGTAGAGAACCAGATATCGCAAGTATCGGGATTCTTCAAAGAGATCGAAGATATAGATTCTTGTGATTGGTATTCTGTTGATAGTAATGGTTTTGAGAAACTTGTTTCTCTTTCAGGTTACTCATAATTGGATGGATTCCTAAGTTGAGTAATGTTGATTAGCCTCTCTCCATTCAGTTGATATGCACTGGAAACAACTGCATGGTTTGAATCTGGTTCCAATTAAATTAGTGCCTCTATTTCTATATTATATATAGAATGGTTCATATCTTAACGATGTTAAGGTAAGAGGAGTTGTCCAGCTTATGCTTAAAACCAGACACTGGATAACTCAAGGCACGTTTCTGTAATGGCTGTTTGTGGGTTGACCCTGGCTTTGACGAGGGTTGACATTTCTACCATCTGGAAGATCAATAGTGATATTGTTCTTGACTCGCCATAGTTTTAGTAAAATGGATTTTTTCAGAAAACAGTAGTGGGAGTATGGTAGAAATGGAAATGATTCCAGAACCGCAAACGATTACGGAAAATTTAATAGGACCTATATATTCAATCAGGTTTGACATTTCAATAGCCACCCCGCAGATATGGTAGGTAACCTCAGACACCCGAGAGGTACTCCGGTAGCCTCAAGGACGGTGACAGGGAGGTTCTTGTTTACCCAGACTTGACACTACTGTTGTTCCAGACTGTGAGACCCGGCAGGATGATAAGTATAGCGTCGTTCTAAACTAGCTTTAGAAGTGTACGTAGATATTATTCTGCCAGAAGGTTGTCGTAGTCAGTGGGAGCAGCGGAAGCATAGTGGGCAAGTAGCTTATGTCTATTTATAGGCTTGAGCAGATATAGCGGAGATAAGATCATCTATTTTTGATGTGACAGTCATGGGTTTGACTTCATCAGAATAGGGGATGGATCTGGTGAGAAGGTAGTAGGGTGTGATGTCCTAGTATTTGGATGACATACACAGAATAGGAAGTTAAATTCCTATACTATGATCGGTTGTACTGTGGTTATCACATAGTTGTTTCTTCACAAAGGACATGGATATAATATCAGACATTCTGGTTACTAGATCTATAGTTTTAGATCTAGATTTGGGTTGTTTCCCAATGTGGGTACTTTGACTGTTTTCTAATAGTATTTTAGAATAGATGACTCCTGGCATGGTGGTTTACCTGCAGGTGATGGAGTCACCCTCTCTAAAGGTGTCTTAGAGACTAAAGGAGAGAGGGATGTGCATGATTGGCAGATCATTTGCTTAGGTAATTGAGTCAATCATGAGATATCAAGTACCATACCAGATGTAGTTTTTGCACTTGATATGATAAGTTTATATTAATCCAATCCTGAAGAAACGTAAGGAAGCAGTTTTAGAACATAAGGTGCATGTTCTACGGATTTGATGACGGCAGCCTCCTTCGGGAGACGGTTATCATTCCAGGCTTTCAAGGTGACCTGGATGACAGAGTGATTGTCAGAGTTATAGTTTTCCCTAGTCGAGGGACAGTATTATGGACAGGTGGTCTAAGAGGATACTGTGGGAGGCATGGTGCTGGATACTGATTAGGTTCAGTGATCGATACAGTCTAAGAAGTTTGGGTTTGAAGTTCATTTATGAACTAGGTCCCATCAAAGATCAAGACATATTCTAAGACAGGTATTACTCGATTCGGGAGATGGCTTTCTACGCGAATTTGAGATTTAGAGAGATATAGAAAGAAACATCAGGGCGGATCCACTCACTGAGGCTATTTCTCGAACACAAGAGTTTTACAAACTAGCTTTGTGAAACTGATTAGTAGAGGAGTTGGGTGTTCGGTATCACACGGGCTGTGAGTATGCGACATCGCAATAATTAGCCTTAAGTGCAAGTGGGAGATTGTTGGAGATAGTGCCCTCAAAGTCAATTATTGGATCGCAGGTACGTGATTGCAATGATTGAGGCAGGACTTATACCGATATGACAGTCTTGCTCGAGATGATAGTTTGCTATCCGGTTTGTCTTTATCATCATATACATGCTTTAGTTCACTATTGCATGATGATAGAGCCCATAGGATTCTTGCTTGACTACCAGCAGTATGATGGCGATCATATACGTGGGAGCTGGGGTCTGTAAGCACATCCTTAAAGTGTCCCTAGTCGTGGGAGTTTCGAGACAGGGCATCGATACTCCAGAGTAGACTAGTGTATACAGTCGAGACCCCGACGAGGGGCGATGGCCGGTCTCACAAGCCATTGGTGTCAGTAGGATCACCTAAGATGTATACAGGTGCTCATTAGGTTATGAGTACACCGGACAGGACTCGCCGGGAACATGCTAGTTGGTATTATATATATCGTCAGATAGCCGTTTCCTGGTGACATTTGTACAGGTTAGTTCATTGACCTGAGATCGTCATTTGTCTCGTGTGAGTTCCCACTGTGCTTAGATTACTATCCTACCACGCTCAAAGGAGTTGTGCAAACAGGTTTTAGTTGGGTACAGTTCCGAGCCACATGGAAGCAAGTGAGCGGATCGGCAGGGGATTCGTCTCTCCCGGTATTGGGGGTGAGATCGCGCTGTGTCTAGGATAGCCATTACACAAAGCCCTCGGCCGAGGCAGAAGATTTACTGGTAGGTAGTCCAGTAGTATCTCAGGGTGTTCTGGGCCACTCTGACACGACTTATACCGCTAATGGGGGTCTGACGTTACCAGCCCCCTAGGCAGATATGCGATACTCATAGACGAACGGACCGGACTGTATGTATATTGTCACTGTTAGGCTCAGTAGGGTTTATGGATGAGTTCGCTCGTCAGCTTCCCTTCCAATCAATACATAGGCAAACCGTTACGTACAGCTTGTACCTCTGACGTGCTAGAGGTTATACCCAGTGCCAGTGTGTTGATGAGTCATTAGAGTCCCCCACAGACACTTTCCTAAGTTCGGGCGAAACGTTGTAGAGGCCGTATGGTTTTATGGCAGGGTTCGGAAAATGCACGTGCGTTTTCGCACGTGCCATTTTTTGGGCAAATAATACTGGTCGGCTTTGGTTTAAGCCGGATCCGAGTATTATACTATGTAGATATAATATCTTTGTCTCAGTTGCATTTGTATTCAGTTGTAATACAAATGCGGGTATGTTTATACTGATACGTGGTTATCCTGAAATTCGTTTCAGGATCACTTTTGGAAGTTGCCATTTTCCAGTTTTCTATCGGCCGTATTTAACATTCGGTTAAATGCGGATTTATCTTTTCTTCTTAAGATGAGTGTGGAAGCTTCTAGAAGTGGTGATGAGGCTAGCGAGTCATTAGAGCTTTAATTGTGCAATTAATGTTTTGATGACTAAGGGTGATGATTCATTAATTCTTTAATGTGTTCATACTATGTGTTGTATGACTCATGCTTTGTATTAATGTTATGATAAGCATCATATCCTTGTGGTCACCCCCTCCTCTCTCCAACCCTCACCTCCCTCTTGCTATATAGTGGCCGGCCCCTCTCTCATGAGAATGGCTAAGTTGTTCTGGGAAAAGAATATGATAGATTTGTTTCATGGAAATTTCATATAGCCTCATTTCTCATTCCACCCGATCCAAAAAGCAACTTCATTAACCGTTCGTCCATAGCCTTGGACGTAACGAGACAAAGTGTTCTACTCATTCTCTACTTCATCTTGGTCGTCTCTTTTAGCAAACTTGACTACCGAGTTGCCTCGGTTCAGAGGCGGGAGCCCGTTTAAAGATCCGTCGACGTGGTGCCACCTGGACGACGAGACCGGAGATTCAGGAGATCGGAGCAGCCGCAACAAAGCGTGGGATGATGGTTGAAGACCGAAGGACTCGGATCGTTCTGTATAACTCTTCTACCCATTTTGTAGTTTGTTAGTTTAGCTTTAATGGCAGTTCCGGGTTATAGTACACGATAGCACCAGTTGTAAAAAGTTTTCGTTCCGCATTTGGCGTCTGTTAGACGGCCGGAGCGCTACCGTGGACTTACAATCAGAGCCTACTCAAACCTTAACTAGCAGATTAAACGAAGTTTAAAGTTACAAAACCGAAATAACTTCGAAACGGTTAAAACCAAATCCAAGTTTATGTCGATTTCAAAAGAGCCTCTAAATTTTTTTAAAACAATTGCAGAGTGCTCCTTTAGTTGTACTAGAACACCATAGAAAACCGAGACAAAAACTCAAAAATTTTGCTGGCCAAAAGTGCCATTTTCCCGGGCTTGCTGGCCCATCAAGATAGTTTGGTCTTGGGTTTTGTGTGGTGTTCTGGAATCATGGATTTATGTTTTTAGGTATTGTTTGTTTTTCCCCAGAGTTCATATTCTATTATCTTTGTGTTGGGGCAATACGGAGTATTTTGAAGTCATAGTTTTAACATCGTTTATAAGTTTCAGTTTGTATATGTGTTGCTAAATATCTACTAATTGCTATATATCGATTAGTGGGGGTTGCACATATTTGTATCTTGTTGATGATTTTGTGTATATGAAGTATTGGATCGTCGGGAATGAATAGCCGGGGGATGTGAGAAGAGCTTTTTTCTTTCATTCATGTAAATTTGTAATTGATATAATATTCTTTTGCGGGGCACATCCGTGTTGAGATTTTAGCCACCATTGTATTATTCCATTTACTTTTTTTCTTGCACCTAGGATAGACCCAAGGTGGGGTGCACAAACTACCGGGTTTTTGAAGTGCCGAGTGGCCTACTCATTTTATTGAGAGAGGTTGCTTCACTTCGGGAATTTGGCGGGTAGTTTGCCGCACCCGTAGATGTCTAGGGTGGGGTTTGGCTATTCATCACGACCGTGGAATCCGTCTTTCGTTCTAGGCTAAAACGAAATACAGAAATCCCAGTATATCCAATATATTCATCTGTGTTGCTGTGATCTGGAATGCCTATTATTGCGTGAGACGAATGGATATATATAAATATATATTGTATATAATAAACGTTGCTTATGTTTTGCACCCACGTTAGTCCAGCCCCCGCTCTGCCGTTAATTAAGTAACCTAATGGTGCATGACGGGGCCCCATGGAGAATGCGGATGGCATAAGCGTACGTTCTATTTTCGTTTCTTTCTGCAATGTAGGGTTAAATGATGGGACCCCATTAATATTGATTAATGCAAAGAAAACAAACCAAAGTTAAATCGTTGGAACAATTTCAAAACCACTCGGTTTTCTTGAAAGACAACTTTTAAATTCGGAGCCTAAACTACTTCTTTTAAAAGCTATCATGGTTACTTCGACTATATCAAGTTCATTACGTCCACGGTTTCGCCAAAACTAGCCGTAGCCCTCCGTCATTTCAGATGGGTATTCAGTAGTATTCAAGCTATGTATTTTGACCTTCGCTAAGGCATAGTGATTGGTAGCTGCTGTGTATTCATCTGTAGCATAAATAGATGCGTTGATTTAGGACAGTCGTACAACTATTTTGGCCTTCGTCATGGGTTTGTACGAATGGGTTCAAATTAATCTGGACAATGACGGGTAGAACTTGACTTGCGTCTTATGATATGTTGGCTTTCGTCAAGGTCATAAACGCCTGGGGCAAAAATCCATATCGGGAGTTTCAAAGGAAAAGGAAATTTGCTAGTTTTGCATACTATCTGGAGTGTGGTGATTTTGGTAGGATTCCTTCAAAATTATTACACGATGATATTTGCATTCCGATCCCACCATGAGTTTTGTTACTCTTCGGAAGAATTTTCCTTTGAAATCAATGCTATAAACCAAGTAGGTGTCTAGAACGGTGTTAGCGGGGCTACACCTCCAGGCAAAAGAGGTTATGTAATTAAGGAACTTCGCGAAAGCGTTGAAAAACCTCCCTCAAAGTACCAACACTAGCCTGGACGAAAGGTTAAGTAAGAATTCTAGGGTGAGATTAATCCTGACTAATTCTTCTTTTATGGTTTGAAGGAGGATTCGAGAAACTGTGGGAGCCATCCTGTTTAGATAAACTAATAACCAATCTAAAGTTGCAAGAGTATAATACTGAGTATTTTCTTCTCTCTCTCTTGACTGCAGCGACCAAAATGACTGGACTTACTGCTAAATAAAAACAAATTGACTGGGCCAAACTATAAAGATTGGCTAAGGAATGTCCAGATGACCATTACCTATGACAAGTTGGGCTACCTCCTTACTACCAAAACCCCCGCCGTCCCAAGTCCAGATTCTACCGTCGCGGATGTTGAGATCCGTAAGATATGGGAAATAGACAGTGCGAGAGCCAAGTGCTTCGTGTTGGCCTCAATAGATAATGAACACCAGAGGCAGCACGAGAAGATAGACTTAGCTTCCATCTTCCTCCATACCAAGGATTTATATGGAGAGAAATCTCGTATCGCAAGATATGAGACCTCGAAGAAATTGTTTAAGGCGAGGTTGGCTGTCAGGTCATCTGTAAGGGACCGCGTCCTTAAGATGATCATCTATATTGAGGAGCTCGCAGACCTTGGGACCACGTTGGAGAACGAGTTATATACAGACTTAATTCTACAGTCCCTCCCCTCTACCTACGCCCAGTTTATCTTAAATTTCAATATTCAGGGTAAGGAAGTTTTACTTCCAGAACTCCTCAATATGTTGAGGAGTGCAGAGGGCACCCTACAGAAAAACCAGGGAGACATCCGCTCTACTTATTGGGGATCCTTCTTCCTCTAGATCCAAGGAGAATACCAAGGGGAAGAAGAAAAAGGCCCTCACCAAGCCGAAAGGCGGTGTCAGTAAGGTAGAGGGAAAGGACAAGACAAAAGTTTTGGGGCCGACAGTAGGGAAGAAGGAATGTTTCTATTATCAAAGGAAAGGCCATTGGAAGAAAGACTGCAGAGCTTGAAAAGCCAGAAATCAGGATTCGAAACACGTTGTGGCTTCGGCTTCACGTGTGTTTATGATTGCCGTCTGTCAATTAACTCTACTTCCTGGGTACTAGATATCGGATCAGGATCTTATATTTGTAATTCATTGCAGACGTTGAGAAGCCGTAGAGTTATCAAGGCTGGTGATATGACTCACAGGGTTGCTAACGGCATGAGCGTGGATGCTGTATCCGTAGGGAAATATCACCTAGGATTGACAAGTAGGCAGATTTTGGTTTTGCGTAACTGTTTTTTGTACCTAGTTTGACATGTAATATCTTCTCTGTATCTTTACTATCTAAAGAAGATTATGATTTTACATTTTTAAGCGATGGCGTCCACATCCACCTTAATCATGGTTTGATTGGGTTAGGTACACTAGATAACGGTATATACGTATTAAATCAAGCTCAGGTTTTCAATGTCAAGAACACACATAAAAGAAAGTCTCCAGAATTAAATCAGGCTTTCTTATGGCATTGTAGACTGGATCACATCAATGAAACACAGTTGATGAAGTTACATAAAGAGGGATATTTGGATCCGTTTGAACATCTGTCTTATACAACTTGTCAATCATGTCTCAAAGGAAAGATGACAAAGACTCCGTTCACTAGACACGGGATAAGAGCAAGCGAGCTCTTGGGGCTCATATACAGCGACGTGTGTGGTCCAATGTCTACACATGCAAAAAGTGGTTGTTCCTACTTCATTACTTTTACGGATGATTTCTCAAGGGATGGACATGTATTCTTGATGAAATATAAATCCGAGGCCTTTGAGAAATTCCATGAATACAAGAATGAAGTAGAAAAACAAACAGGCAAAACTATCAAGACACTTAGATCTGATCGAGGTGGTGAATACTTAAGTGCCGAGTTCCTGGATTATTTAAAAGAGAATGGAATTCTCTCTCAGCTTACTCCTCCATACACACCTCAACAAAACGGTATATCGGAAAGGCGGAACCGCATCTTATTGGATATGGTATGTTTCATGATGAGTAATGCTAAGTTACCGCGATCCTTCTGGGATTATGCACTGAAATCTGCTGCATATCTTTTGAACAAGGTTCCTACTAAATCAGTGCCTGCCACACTATATGAAATGCGGAGTGGGAAGAAACCCTATCTTAAGTATCTAAAGATATGGGGATGTCCAGCTTTTGTAAAAAAGCAGCATGCGGACAAGTTCGAGGCACGCTCAGTACTGTGTAAGTTTGTGGGATTCCCAAAGAACTCCAGGGGGTATCTTTTCTATTATGCGGAGGAACAAAAAGTCTTTGTTTCTCGGCATTGTAACGACTCTGAAAACTTAGTACGAAAATTCTTCTGTTAAAATACAGCATAGTGTTTCACAGCCTAAGTTGGAGTTATAAGTTAATCTTGTTTAAGAACAGCAAAATATAACTTGTAGCTCACTGGTAAAGCATTGCACTGCTGTGACGTAGCCCCTGTGTTCGAACTCCATCGGACACATTATATTTTTTCTGATTTTTCTTTTAAACTTTTTGGAAGCCTAAAAGTTTACACGTGCAATGCACATAAAATGAAACGACAGAGGAAAAAAACATGTGCAAAATGTTGTAAATACAAAAGTGAACACGTGGCACCAATCCGACGGTTCCCCCTCACTAATCGACCAGCGAGATGCTCAAATTGGCCGGCGCCGACGGCCTCCCCGTAGCCAATGGTGTCCGTGCTTTTCACACACGACCTTTTCCCTACTCCTAACTCCCCTGCACTGTTTGATTACTCTGCAATCAAACAGAGACCCCTCAATTCTCCATTTATCATCTTTTTAATGAATTTTAATTCATCTTTTTAATTCCAAAACCCTAATTCCATATTATAAATACTATCCCATGCCCTAGCCCTTCCCCATTTTGAAAATTATAGCCAAAATTCTTAAAGTTTTCTAAATACAAGAAGAGTACAAGTGGAGTTAGTAAGAGATCAACTTCCGGCGAAAATCAAAGCACGTTCCAGCGACCCCGCGACCCTACGAAGTTCAACACTCACTCTCGTACCTTTTCATAGGATAACTAGCAAGTAATTCCGTTTCAATTCCTCTTCTCCTTTCTTGAAAAGATTTTTTTTAAAACATGCCGGTAAGTGGAGTTAATACCGACATTTTATTCTAAACCATAGAAATTACACTTTTTCTTAAGCATTGCTCATTCATGTTTCTACACCTTACTTGTTAACATAAAACTAATGTTTAGAACCAACTTTCACTCAAAAATATCATGAAACATAACTTTAATTTAATTTTTACATTAAAATACCATGAACTTCACTTTCTTTTAGTATTTTTGTTAATTATACCTTTAGAAAACCTCACGGGGTAATGACCTATCTCTCACATACACACATAGTTTCCATAGCACGATACTCTTCGAGCGTATTTTTACTTTCGAACACAATATTTCATTAAAATACCATTTACTATAAAAACGGTTTTCTTTGGAATTGTATTTTAAAATTCCTTTGCAAATAAACCTCTACAACCCATTTTAGAGGACCCACTATTGGATAGTGTGGATTATCGCACATCCTTGGACTAGTAGAGCGAGATGCAGAGCTCCTCACGGAGCATTCAGTCTTGAAATGTACGATTTTAAGAAAAACGAAGTTTTCTACTTAATTAAAAATTTAATTTTTAATAATTATATATATATTACAAATCCATATATTTTCAAATTATAACAAACTTACATTTTTCTAAAGATGAAAGATTACAAGTTTCATCAAAATACCATCAAGATATCAACAAAAGTCAAGCTTTACGGTAAAATATCATGAACTATCCAAGCTAAGCTATTATCACTAAAATATCTCAAATCCTTATAATTCACATTCATGTAAACCCTAAATAATATAAATAACTTCTCGAGATTATTTTGAAAGTATATTAAAAATATTTTTCATAAAACCCCCTCAAATTATATAAAATTACATTTAAGAACTTTAGTAGATATAGGTTTAAGCGAGATCAATTCTCTTGAGCCCCAAGGAGCCGGAGAAAGTGAGTGCTTGCTTATTTAAGGTAGAAAACTTAATGGTGTTATCAATGGTAATTGTCTTGGAAAAAGACACAAATCCTGCCGTCTATGCGCAGCATTTACCGATAACTCCTGAATATAATTCAGGATCTAAATCAGTTATAAGTGTCTGAATCAAGTCTGAGTCTAAATCAAGCTTGAATCCAAACTCAAATCCGAATCTAAAACCAAACACGAATGCTTGATCATGAACTTGAACACACGAAATCAATATTGAACTTAAACAGGTATACTGACCATTGATCATGAATCGGAACACTTGAACTTGACTCAATAAAAACATGAATATTTGAACACTATGACTTGACTCGAACCATGAATACAACTTGACATAAATACATGAATACTTGACATGAATACTTGATCTATACATGAACTCAATCTTGCAACTTGATGTATTCATGGATTCGAGCAAGGCTGATAATTTTAACTGTGACGTAAAATACACGGGGTGTTGGGGTAGTTCATGCGTGAATCCAATGAAATCTCAGGAGTCCCACTAGATCATGAATCCATATCTACTAATACAAGCAAGCTATCATGAGGGCCCGTGTTTCCTTGCTCCTGGATTACAGCCTATTGAGTTTGGAATACTTCAACACCAGGTTGAAGTCCCGTTACTAACATTTGATTCGGGCCCGTGGTTCCTTAGCCTTGAATTACAGCCAGTTGGGTTCGAGAACACTCTTGAGATTGGCTGACATTCACACTTGAACTTTGTAACAACCATAAACTTTCTGTACAGAATTTTTCCAAAATACAGAAAGGAATACTTAAGCCTGAGCACAAGTTATAAATTGATTTGCTTTTGAACAGTAAGAAAACACCTGTAGCTCATTGGTAAAGCCCAGCAGTGCTGTGACATAGCCCCTGTGTTCGAATTCCATCAGCCATATTATCTTTTTAATTGATTTTTCTTTTAATTTTTTAGAAGCCCAAAGGGTTATACGTGCACTACATGTAAAATGAAGAGTCACATAGAAATTAAACATGTGCACTGAAGTATACAAAGCGACACTAACACGTGCCAGAAATCTCATGACTCACCACCGGTTGATGGCCGGCGAGATTGATGCCAGAGCCGGCACCACCAGACCCCCCATAGGGGATGGTCCCCAAAATTTTACCTCTGCACCTCTTCGCCTACCCCACTACCCACATATTGTTTGTTTACTCTGCAATTATCCAGAGAGTGTAATTTCACTCTTTAATTCTAATTTTAATGCATATTTTTAATGCATTCTTTAACCCTCAAAACCCTAATTTTCCTTATAAATACCACACTCCATTTCACCTCTCCTCATTCAGAATTTTATTATAAAAACTCTATAAAATTTCCAAGTCCCAAGTTGTGCAAGTGGAGTTAGCAAATGGCAAAGTTCCGACGAAATTTCGAGGAGATTCCGGCGACGAAACGACGCCCCGATGGTTCCGAGAGTTTCTTCCTTCACCCATATTTCTTTATAGCTTGTAAGTCCCTTCTCCCCTACTTTTTTGCTATACTATAAACTTCTCTTTTTCAAACCCGTCGGAAGCGGGGTTATTCAGACTTCCGATTCGTTTTTCTTTAAAAACTCCATTTTTCTTAAACAATAAATCACCATATTCTCTCATAATGCTTAACAAAAATAAATAAACATATTAGAATAAGTTTCATCTTAAAATAATACATGTTGCAATTTCTATTTCACTTTTACAGTAAAATACCATCATGTTTACTAACGATATTGTTATCCACTTTTAACCGTATTACTTTTAGAAAACTCACGAGGTAATGACCTATCTCATCACAACACACATTTTTGATATAGCACGATGAATTTTGGGATTCTAGATTATGGAAAAATACGCTTTTACGAACAAATACCTTAAACAATTAAAAACCGTTTTCTTTAAAAAGAGTGTTAATTAATTCCTTGCAAAGACGCCTCTACAACCAGTTTTAGGGAACCCCGATCGAGATGGTGCGGGTTATCGCACATCTTCGGGCCTAGTAGAGCAAGATACAAATCTCCACTAGGGGCATTCGATCTTGATGGAATTTTTGATGCAAGTTTTAAGAAAAATGTGATTTTTAATTAATAATTAAATTCTATTTTTATAAATATTAGATATATATAAATATTATCAAATATTTACTTTAAATATTATATACATATTCCATGTTTTTCTAAATCAAAAGAATCACAAGTTCATGAAACTACCATTACAATTCAATGCAAATTCCAATATTTCATTAAAGAACCATATACAATGAAAATTAGATTCTACTCACTAGAAAGTTTCACTTTTATCAAATATACATATATGAAAACCCTATAGACGATAATTAAATACTTGAGGTGTATTTTAAAAATATATCAAACTATTTTTACATAAAACCCCCTCAAGTTACATTAAATTGCAATAAGGACCCTAGTAAATATAGGTTTAAGTGGGACCAGTTCTCTTGAGCCTCAAGAAGCCGGAGAATGTGGGTACTTGCCTATCTAAGCTAGAAAATCTAACAACGGTGTTATCAACACGGTAATTGTCTTGGAAAAAGACACAAATCCTGCCGTTCATGTGCAGCAGTTACCGATAACATCAAAACTAATTCAGGACTTCAATTTCTTATCAAAGTGTCTGACTCTGACAGAGTCTTAATCTAATCAATCTGACTTGAATACAATTCAAGTATAAACTACAATATAACATGAAACCATGAATACAAGAATTCAATCTATATCAATCTATTTGACCAAACCGAACCATGGATATACTCTGTTTACATGACTATCCATTTATATCCATTCCATTTTCTGATATCATGGTTTCGGCAAGTCTTTCATTTACTATAAGACAATACAATACAATCAGTACAATCAATACAACCCATATAATAAACATCACGGGGTTTATAAAGGGGTAGACTGGCACAGAACATGTTAAAAGTGACACGAGTTGGTCACTAAAAGACGTTATACATCCATGCCCTTATTCCGTAATATTTTCGACGGAGCCTTATACTACAGGTTACCAAAGTCCACGGTGTAAGTTGGACTCCTCTCATATATACTGGCATATTTTGTACTAAGCTACGAACAACTGCGTTAACATTATAATCAAACATCACTAGTTATACCCTCTTTCTGTCTATTCTATCTCTACTCATCTTTGGGACTTACCGAGCGATTGTTCGCTGACGACATTCCTTTTCTTCTTTCTTTGGAATATTGTTAGGTAGATCGGACTCACTGGAGATCGAGCCCAGTACTGAAAATTTGGAGCAGTTAGCCTTTGACCCTGAGCTTTAGATACTTGTACATATTTTCATTTCAGTTATGCTATTGTTTAGGCATTGCTTTCTATTCATGTATTTATATTTCCAGTTGTACCTGTAAAAGAATGTTTAATAAATAAAGTTGTTGTTTATTATATTCATGTCTCTTGTGTACATTTTTACTTTATATTGCTTAGATACGCTTAGCGTGTTTACTTCTGAGTAAATACGTAGCGGGCCTCACTGCGTCTTCTCCCTGTATACCGGGAAGCGGGTCGTGAAAAACTTACGTTAAATTAGTGTACCCAAGTAGAAACCTATTAAGACACTTACATTCACTGCATGTTCACTATACTTACACCACACTGCTATGCTACATTTGTTTGCCATGCTTATCCACTTGTTAAATATTACCATACTTGTTCATATATATTACGATAACACTACATGCTAAATAAACTGGCCATGTTTACATTAAACGACATGCTGACACAGCATACTTTATACTCAATTGTTCATATTATACTTTTACTTTATCATTACACTTTATACTTCATTTCATTTCTTAGGAACTTACCGAGTGAAAGTTCGCTGACGGGCATTCCACCCACCTGTGTTTTCTTGGAATGTTCGTCAGATACTATGGAGACTGAAGATGTAGACATCTCACAGGAGGAGCACGATAAGATTGAGACCCAGGCCTAGCCCACTTATCTTTTCTCAGTTTATGTATACCATTGTTTAGGCATTTCCATTCTTGTACTTTCTTTCAGTTGAAATCATGTATTGTAAATGAATCAAGTTGAATGTAAATAAAGTTGTTGAAGTTTTAATCTCATGTTAATTTTCTTGTCATTTTATATTGCTTATTTTACGCTTAACGTATTTATTCCAGAGAATGACCTTCTCGAAATAAATACGTTGCGGGTCTCGTCACGTACCTATTTCTGTCTACTGGGAAGCGGGGCGTGACAGCCATGCCCACTTTTTAGAGACACGATTTCTTGAAAAAGAAATAAGTGGGAGCGCAATAGAACTGAAAGAAATTCCAGAACCATAAGCTATTACTGAAAGCATGGAGGAACCAGAAGTTTCAAAGCAACCGGACATCCCTGCGCCACTTCGCAGGACTAGTAGGCAGTCTCATCCGCCTGAGAGATACTACGGTTTTTCATAGATGGGGATAGAGAGCATTCCATCATCGACGATGATGAGCCAACTAGTTTCCAACAAGCCATTCAAAGCAGAGACTCGGTAAAATGGCTGGATGCAATATAGACCGAAATGGAGTCCATGTACACCAACAAAGTATAGACTTTAGACATTGCTCCAGAAGGGATAAAACCCGTAGGCTGCAAATGGATCATCAGAAAAAAGATTGGTGTAGATGGACACGTTGAAATTTATAAGACTATACTTGATACAAAAGATTTTCGTCAAAGTGATGAAATCTTTTCTCCGGTGGTTATGCTCAAATTCATTTGGATCCTACTTGACATTCCTGCCTTCCACGATTATGAAATTTGGCAGATAGACGTAAAAAACGATTTTCTGAATGGAAATTTGGAAGAATGTGTTTATATGGATCAGCTTGAGGGTTTCATAGAGAGTGGGAGCAGCGAAAGATTGTGTAAGTTGCTTAAGTCCATTTATGGATTAAAGCAGGCATCGCGGAGTTGAAACATCTGTTTTGATGAGACAGTCAAAGAATTCAATTTTATCAAAAATCCAGATGAACCATGTATTTATAATAAGATTGTTGCGAGAACCGTGGTATTTCTCGTCTTGTACGTGAATGACATTCTCCTGATAGGAAATGACATTCCTATGCTACAATCAGTCTAAGGATTCTTGTCATAAAGGTTCTCCATGAAAGACCTGGGTGATGGCTTCTACATTCTGGGGATGCATATCTATCATGATAGATCTAAGAGGATGTTGGGACTTTCACAGTCAAGGTACATCGATAACATACTGAAAAGATTTAGTATAGAAGATTCAAAGCGCGGTAATCTACCGGCTTGTCACGGGATCACCCTCTCCAAAGAGATGTCTCCCAAGACTGATTTGGAAAGGGATCGCATGCGTATTATACCCTATGCTTCTGCAGTAGGCTCTATAATATATATGATGTTGTGTACCAGACCATATGTAGCTTACGCACTGAGCGTTGTATGCAGGTATCAGTCAAACTCTGGGGAAAAGCACTGGACAGCAGTTAAGAACATTCTCAAGTACCTGAGAAGGACTAAGGAGATGTTCTTGGTGTATGGCAGTGAAGACCTCCAGATCGAGGCCTTCGCTGACTCCAGCTTCCAGAATGACAAGGATGACTCCAGGTCCATGTCGGGTTATGTCTTTACCCTCAATGGAGGGGCGGTCTGTTGGAAGAGATCCAAGCAGGATACCGTTGCTGACTCGACGATTGAAACGGAGTATATCGCTGCATGTGATGCCGCAAAAGAAGCAGTCTGGATAAGGAATTCATAACAGAACTTCAGATGGTTCCGTCCATTGTTGATCCAATTGTAGGGTTCCTAGGCACTCTAATGAGGTCTCACAAGGCATCAACCATGCCAATTTCAAATTTTACGGTGCCGAGAAACTCTAGACTACGGATCGTTAACTAGAAATCTAGGCGACCAAAGCAACTAGTTTACAACTAAACTAAAAGAACGGAAATACAACCTTTGTAGATCCGGTCCTCCATCTCCATAGCTCCGCAATGAAGTCTCCTCGCTGTCCAAATGGAAACCCGGGCTCTAGCGTCAGCTTCATCGGAGAAATGGGCGGGCAAGGTCGTCGGCTTCGTGCCGAAGATGATCTACGTCGAGGCATCGCTAGATCAAGCTCCAACTTCACCAAGTCATGAAACTTGTGAAGAAAACACACTCTACTACTTGGCAAGAGGTAGAGGATGAAGAAATAGGAAGTGGGTAGACTTTAGAATTGGATTTCTCACTCATTTTCATCAATCACCATTGATGAAGTCAAGGTTTCTTCAAGTAGAAGATGATGAAGAAGAAGAAGATAATATGATCATTATTATAATAAGAATAATAAAATCATTCTTATCATAATCATGAACCATGGTCAAGTGTAGAGAACTAACTAAGGTTCAAGTGAATGGTTAGGGTTAAGCATGAGACAAAATGGTCACTTTAGTCAAAGCTTCATGAAGCTTCAAAGATAAAACAAAACTAGCAACCATTTCCCCTTTTTCTTTTCCAAAATAAAATAAATGAAATAAATAAAAGAAAACCCTAACCATTTACTTAACCAAAGGTTTAACTCTTTACACATACCCTAGCAAGCATGCATCATCAAACATGATACAAACTTGTGTACAAAAGTATATCACATATACAATGTGCACAAACCAAGTGAGAAAATCCATTTAAAGTGAACCAATACTAATTAGTGCAAAGTAATATATCAAATATATAATTATGCATTAAATCATTAAATCAACACTTGATTCAATGATCCGGTCATGTCGCACACAACCGACTAGTATACAATGTATCGTTTTATCGAATCAATCCTTGATTCGATAACTAGGTTATATCGCATATAACCATTCGACACATTCATTACGAGAATGAAATACGGTATCACATACACGCATTTTTCTCGGTCCCGCACATATCTCATATGCGCTCCTATTTCGTTTCGCTTGAGCCAGGAAACCTCTGTGTAGGACTCTAAAGACTCGTCAATACGCCGGCAGCGGATGATGATCATATCAAACATCCACAAGCCACAAGCGGTCTGCTAAACGTAACGGCCACCCGGGTATTGAGCGATCAGAAGATCGACGAGCAAGCCCGCTCATACTCCTGTGAATCCAACCAGTAACACTTACCGCACAGTCCGGTCTGATCGTCTGATATGTCGCATATCTCGCCTAGGGTTGGTAAACGTCAGACCCCAATAGCTCAATAAGTCGTGTCGATATGAGGTCTATAACAATTCGAGAAACTACTGGTAACACTTACCAGTAAATCTCAGCAACCCTGGCCAGGGATTTCCTGTTATAGCCAATCGAACACAGCGCAACATCAACTCCCTATACCGGGAGAGACGAATCCCCTCCTATCGCTCATTTCCTCCATGTGACTCGGGACTGTACCCAAAAACCACCGTTTTGCACGCCCTCTTGGACGTGGTAAGATGGAAATCAAAGCACAGTGGGAACCACACAAGACTCTATGACGATCTCGGGTCAACAGACTACTCTGTACCAGTGTCACCAGAGAACTGCCATCTGACGTAAGGTATAATACCATCTGGGAGTTCTCGGCGAGTCCGTCCAGTGTACCCAGTCTCCACTGAGCACCCGTATATCATCTCTGATGTCAAACACCAATGGATATGGGATCATCCATCGCCCATCTGTATGGGTCGAGAAGGTATACGCTAGTCTACTCTGGTATATCGATGCCCCGTCTCGATATACCCTCGACTAGGGACTTTGAAGGATGTACTTATGGACTACCATGTCCCCACTAGTATGATCCGCATCATAGTCCAGGTAGTCAAGTACATATCCTAAGGGCTTTACCAACATGTAACAGAGAGACAATCAGTATACACGTTAAGGTAAAGAGCAACCAGATAGCATACTATCATGTCGAGCAAGAAAGTCCTCCCTATATATGTCCAAGCATCCACTACAATATACATCCTATGTATAGTAATGGCCTCTAGGGCATACATATAACTAACAATCTCCCACTTGTACTAGGGCCATCTGATAGCAGTGGTTGTAGTATCTCATACTCAACCATCCTATAAAAATCTCTCTCTGGGAACAGGCCTTTGTGAGTGGATCCGCTGTGTTGTCCTCTGAGTCTACTCTCCTAACCTCGATCACCCTGGAGATCAACTATCTCCATGATCAGGTGATGCTGCCTCAGAATATGTCTGGATCACTGATGGGACCGGCATTCCTTGGCATAAGCCACAACTCCATTGTCTCACAATGGTAGGAACTAAGTTCATCTCATGAACAAATATACATCCAGACTTCCTCTTTGGTAGCATCATCAGTAGCGATGTATCCAGCCTTTATCGTCTAGTATGCCACGGTATCTAGCTTGGAACTCTTCCAACATACTGTCCCTTTACTGAGGGTAAAGACAATGCCTGCGACTGACATTCAGTCGTCATTATCACCCTGGAACCCTTCCAGTGATTCTCCCCAGGATCGATTGATACCATCTCACTACAACTAGTGAGAATCCTAACATCCATTTAGATCTATCTCATAGATCCAAAATCCAGGATTTAGGAGGTATCATTTTGATCCTATATGGAGAATCATTGTGATAAGCGGAGATTGACCGAGCGTAGCATAGGAAACTCCTTTCTTATCAAGAGTATGACATCCACGTACTCTACGAGGATCGTCACCATACTCCCTACTACCTTTTTGTTTATATAAGTTTCATCTACCATTTTGATGATGTCAACTTCTTTGACTAATCCATCAAAACAGATGTTCCAACTCCGCGATGCCTGCTTTATCCTATAAAGCATCTTGCACACGTTTCCGCTGCTCCCACTGTCTACGAAGCCCTCTGGCTGTGTACTTATAGACGTTCTCTTCTAAAACATCATTTAGAAAAGCAGTCATGGCACCCAACCGCCAGATATCGTAGTCATGGTATGTAGCCGTGGTAAGTAGGATCTGGATGGACTTAAGCATAGCCACTTGAAAAGGTTTCATCATTATCCACGCCTGGTCGATGACGAAAAGTTTTAACAAGTCTAGCTTTGAAAGTCTCAACCTTTCCATTTACACCAAGTAATCTTCTCAAGATATACTTGCTCCTGATGGGGATTTAACCCTTCAGATATTGCAACCAAAGTCCATACTTTGTTGGTGTACATGGATTCCATCTCAGATCACTAAGCATCCAGCCATTCTTACAGAGTCTCACTCCTGATGGCCAGCTCGAAACTAGTTGGGTCATCATCTCATGATGCAATCCTCGCTCCCACTGTCATAGAGTAACCGAAGTATCTCTCAGGTGGGTGAGGAACCCTACTAGATCGGCGGAGAGGCTGAGGTTCGTTGGTAACTATTGAATCCTTTGGTTTTATCAAATCATCTGCTGTAGTTTGTATAGCTGGAACCTTTCCAGTTCTACATTGCAGACCTTGCCTTGAGCTTGTCCGGATTTTGCTTTTAGACATAGCCCGGACAACCCCAAATCTTAACCAACTTAAGATATGGGTTCTTCCCTTTCCATATCACATATGAAGCGGTAGGCAACTGATTTGATTGGAACGCAATTCAATTGGTATGCAGCTTCTCAAGTGCATAACTCCCATAAAAGGAAATAGGAAACTTAGTAGTACTAATCACAGAGCACACCTAATCACATAGGGTGTTATCGCTCCGCCCTAATATACCATCGTACTATGGTGTATACGGAGGAGTAATGCTGAGAGAGAATCTCATTCTCCTTTAGAAAAGTCCAAGAATTTCGTGCTCAAGTATTCTCCTCCTTGATCTCATCAAAGGACATAATACTTATACCCGTATTTTGGTTCTCTACTTCTAACTTATATTCTGTGAATATCTCAAAAGGTTCGGACATGTGTTTCAACAGGAACATAGGTCTGAATCTCGAAAGATCATCAGAGAATGTAATGAAGTATAAAGAACCGGTCTTGGCATGTGTAGACAGGGGACCTTACATACATCAACATGTATCATCCCAAGAGTTCACTAACTCTTTCTCTATTTCCAATAAACAGAGCTATGGTCATCTTATCTCTGTGACATGACTGGCAAGTTTCAGAAGATGTAAATTCAAACTAATTTAAATATGCATCTATATGTAACTTCAGCTAGTCGGGTCGCATTGATATGACCTAGTCTACAATACCTCAAGAAGAATTCGTTCATTTCTGAACTCTTCCTCTTGTTCCGTATTCTAAAGAACTGTAGTTTGATTTAGAACATCAATGCTTTTAGATAACATGCCTGAACCGATCAACTTTTGATATAGGAAATATTCAAAACATTATCCAACTATACAAAATTTTATCATTTCTTTACTAATAAAGAGATAGATATGATTTTATATATCAGGTTCGGTATCTAAAAACATTCGTTCAGAATCAATGTATTTGGAATACAGGGTGACAGTGACCAACAGACTTGGTTGCAACACTTGCCCCGTTTTCTGCCTCATGAAACTTATCACCCGTTCTCAGTTCTCTACCTTTCTGTAGCCCTATGTAACAGATTACATATCTGGGATCCTGATCTGGTATCACATACCCAGGACGTAGAGGATACAGAGAAACAGTTCTTTGTAACGAACATACCCGAAGATGATGCATCAGCATGCACTCTCTTCGTTTGGGCGGCACGGGAATTCTAGTAATCCCCAAATTCCTGCTCTGTCTTATAACAATTATAAGTTGGAGCGGGACCAACGTTCCCCAGCTCAGTATAACAAGCGGGTTCGGTCAATATTCCGTTTTATTATCTTGATTAAGGCGTGATATGGTCGCTACCGGGAGAGAGAGAGAGAAGAAAACACTCAGCGTGCGCTCTTGCAAGAATAGATTGGTTATTATTTTATCTAATCAGGATGGCTCCCACTGCTTTTTATCAAATCTTCCTTCAAACCCTAAAAGGAAAAACTAGCCGGGATTAATTACATACTACAAGTTCGCCAATCTTTCAGCCAGGCCAGTGTCGGTACTTTGAGGGAGGTCCCCCGTGCTTTCGCACGAACCTAATTAATGTAAACCTCGTTTTCCCAGAGGCGTAACCTCGTTGACACCTTTCTAGACACCTACTTGATCGGCTAATTGAAATGTGTAAAACTCTCCCAGGAGTAACTCTTACTCGCAGCGGGTATCGGGATCCAACTATCTCATAGAAGGTATGCAATCTCATTGCAAATTTCAACACTTGAAATTCCCGATAATATTTTGCCCCTAGTGTTCTATGACCTTGACGAATGCCAAACAACCCATAGTCCACTAGTCAAGTTCAACCCATACATTTCTTGATTGAATTAAACCCACCCGCACGACCCTTGACGAATGCCAAACAACGCCGTACGAATACCCTAATCCAATCGCATCATATGCTCAAGCAGATAAATACTAGTTAGCTACCGTACACTACGCCTTGACGAATGCCAAACTACCGCAGCACGAATACTAACTAGTACATATCTGAAATGACGGAGGGCTACGACAGGTTTTTCTTAAAACCTATTGCGCAATGAACTTGATATCGTTGTAGAATCAAATGATTTTAAAATGGAGTGTTTTTGAGGCTTTTCTAGTTTTGCTAAAGGAGTCACTCCCGGTGAAGGGATCGTCGGTCCTTTCCTCGTCGAATGAGGTGCGGGATATATCATATATATCTTTGTGCAAAGCAAAAACTCTTAAAGCAATCAAAATACAAACCGAGTGTGTAGCATCTGCCAGCTATTGCTAAAGGAGTCACTCCCGGTGAAGGGATCTCGGTCCTTTCCTCATCGAATAAGGTGCAGGATATATCACATATACCTCTGTGCAAAGCAAGAACTGTAGCTACCTGTTTTATTTTGAAATTCGATTCTACAACATCTTAGGTTTCTTTTATTTTCATTAATCACATTAATGAAGTCCCATCATTTAAATACCTAAACATCACAGATAAATACGACGTACACTTATGCCATCCGCATTCGCCTCGATGTCCCCTCGTGCACCGTTAGGTTAGGTAACTAACGGCAGAGCGGGGCAGGGCTAGCGCGGGTGTAAAACATAAGTAACGTCTATATAATATATCATATATACTATATAAAGTATCTATCACAGAACATCACATGATCACATCACAGATATCGCAGCAGAAGAAACATATGAAATATTGGATATACTGGGACGTCCGTGTTTTCAATACGAGCCAGTATAAAACACGGATTCCACAGTCACGATGAATAGCCAAACCCACACCCCTAGACCCCTACGAGAGCGGCAAGCAACCCTACCAATTCTAGAGTTAGGAGACCCGGACTCGACTCCTCGAGTTGGTCTCCCACTGGACTCTAGAGCCCGGTTACTTGTGCCCTCCTCCTTGGGTCTATCCTAGTGCGGAAAAGTAAATAATATACAAAAGGTGACATCTTCCGCAACCTGGAAGTGCCCCAATAAAAGAATATTACATACAAGTTTTTACATGAATGAAAATGAAAAACACTCATCTCACATAAAAAAAACCCGGCTATTCAAACACGACGATCCAATATAACATATCCAGCAACACATAACATCACATGTCATCAACGTAAGTAAATATGCGCATCCCAATTGTCGTTGACATATAGCAACGAAACCGGCGATATCACATATTACACTTACGGTCACAGAAAAGAAAGTGTAAAACTACAACAGTTGGAATCCGCAACCTGCATAGACATCGCATGCCTAATCAAATGAATACCTTAGACATCGCATGCCTAACAATTATAAACCCCACATTTTAGTCTCATTATCGAAAACACTTTTCAATATCAAGTCGGGCAATTCAACAGGATTCCCGACATCCTGATCGAATGCTCGTCGCAAACTTTAGTAGGCGGCCGCACCCTCTGATGCCATCGACGAAGTGCACCAAGGCAGAACACCGCTGCCGTGAGCACCCGAACGGATGCTTTCGGCGACGGGGTTCTCCTACAGTCACTTGGTCGGGGCTATGGAGCGAGGCTGTCTATTAAGTTTACCCGGCGAGTATCCGCGTACGCTACGTGATTGCGACGGACTTTTGATCACATCAAAATTCCGTGGCAACCGATCAAGTGAGACTAAACTGCTATGTTCATAACATTCATGTATTTTTATGTGAGATGAGTGTTTTTCATTTTCCTTCATGTAAAAACTTGTATGTAATATTCTTTTATTGGGGCACTTCCAGGTTGCGGAAGATGTCACCTTTTGTATATTATTTACTTTTCCGCACTAGGATAGACCCAAGGAGGAGGGCACAAGTAACCGGGCTCTGGAGTCCAGTGGGAGACCAACTCGAGGAGTCGAGTCCGGGTCTCCTAACTCTAGAATTGGTAGGGTTGCTTGCCGCTCTCGTAGGGGTCTAGGGGTGTGGGTTTGGCTATTCAAACACGACGATCCAATATAACATATCCAGCAACACATAACATCACATGTCATCAACGTAAGTAAATATGCGCATCCCAATTGTCGTTGACATATAGCAACGAAACCGGCGATATCACATATTACACTTACGGTCACAGAAAAGAAAGTGTAAAACTACAACAGTTGGAATTCGCAACCTGCATAGACATCGCATGCCTAATCAAATGAATACCTTAGACATCGCATGCCTAACAATTATAAACCCCACATTTTAGTCTCATTATCGAAAACACTTTTCAATATCAAGTCGGGCAATTCAACAGGATTCCCGACATCCTGATCGAATGCTCGTCACAAACTTTAGTAGGCGGCCGCACCCCCTGATGCCGTCGACGAAGTGCACCAAGGCAGAACACCGCTGCCGCGAGCACCCGAACGGATGCTTTCGGCGACGGGGTTCTCCTACAGTCACTTGGTCGGGGCTATGGAGCGAGGCTGTCTATTAAGTTTACCCGGCGAGTATCCGCGTACGCTACGTGATTGCGACGGACTTTTGATCACATCAAAATTCCGTGGCAACCGATCAAGTGAGACTAAACTGCTATGTTTATAACATTCATTCAGTTATCTCATAACTAATTGTGAATTCCAATTATTGTATCACAATCCAGATAATTAGAAAATGTTAAACTTTCCGATCGAACATTCAAACACCCAAGTTTTCCCGAAACAGCTCAACACATGAAATAAGTCTAACAACATTCAGTTCGTGCCTCAGTACCAACGGTCCAGCCGTAGAAGGGTCAAGCCAACGCCTCACATGTGGCACGCCGTACTGCCCCAAACCCGAAGGTTCAAAGGGCAGTTCAAGACGGTCACATAATCGAGTTAAGGTTTGTTGTCTTCTAGAGGGTCCATTGCATTACTTGCACTACTTAGAACATCGTTAAACTACGGAAAGATCCAACACTTGGAAATTTCCCGACAGGGGAAAAGTTGGGTATTTATATCCGGTCGAACTCTTTAACATACTCTAAAATATCCGGAAAGCCACATAGACAAAATCTGATACACCGATCGAAACACCGAATCCCCAAAACAACCCCAGAAAATTCAACTCTTGAATAAATATTAAAAATTCCCAGAAAATCCAGCATAATAAAATAGGAGTTACTGTGCAAACAGGAGAGGATGACGTCATCAATACGCCGCGGAACCGCCGCAGAAGCCAGGCTTCTGCCGCGGTTCCGCCGCACTATGAACAGTTCATGGAAAAAAATTTGCACCGTAATTCTTAGATTTCCCTGCTTAATTTTTTAAGCATTTTTAATCTGGAAAAAACCCAGTTTTTAGAAAAAGTCCAGAGAGCATGTCGGATTAGGGTTTCGGGGTTTGTTCGGGTTTCAAACTTCGTCTAAGCATCGCCTAAGGCTCTAGCTAGGATCTGATACCACTGTAGGGTTCCTAGGCACTCTAATGAGGTCTCACAAGGCATCAACCATGCCAATTTCAAATTTTACGGTGCCGAGAAACCCTAGACTACGGATCGTTAACTAGAAATCTAGGCGACCAAAGCAACTAGTTTACAACTAAACTAAAAGAACGGAAATACAACCTTTGTAGATCCGGTCCTCCACCTCCATAGCTCCGCAATGAAGTCTCCTCGCTGTCCAAATGGAAACCCGAGCTCTAGCGTCGGCTTCATCGGAGAAATGGGCGGGCAAGGTCGTCGGCTTCGTGCCGAAGATGATTTACGTCGAGGCATCGCTAGATCAAGCTCCAACTTCACCAAGTCATGAAACTTGTGAAGAAAACACACTCTACTACTTGGCAAGAGGTAGAGGATGAAGAAATAGGAAGTGGGTAGACTTTAGAATTGGATTTCTCACTCATTTTCATCAATCACCATTGATGAAGTCAAGGTTTCTTCAAGTAGAAGATGATGAAGAAGAAGAAGATAATATGATCATTATTATAATAAGAATAATAAAATCATTCTTATCATAATCATGAACCATGGTCAAGTGTAGAGAACTAACTAAGGTTCAAGTGAATGGTTAGGGTTAAGCATGAGACAAAATGGTCACTTTAGTCAAAGCTTCATGAAGCTTCAAAGATAAAACAAAACTAGCAACCATTTTCCCTTTTTCTTTTCCAAAATAAAATAAATGAAATAAATAAAAGAAAACCCTAACCATTTACTTAACCAAAGGTTTAACTCTTTACACATACCCTAGCAAGCATGCATCATCAAACATGATACAAACTTGTGTACAAAAGTATATCACATATACAATGTGCACAAACCAAGTGAGAAAATCCATTTAAAGTGAACCAATACTAGTTAGTGCAAAGTAATATATCAAATATATAATTATGCATTAAATCATTAAATCAACACTTGATTCAATGATCCGGTCATGTCGTACACAACCGACTAGTATACAATGTATCGTTTTATCGAATCAATCCTTGATTCGATAACTAGGTTATATCGCATATAACCATTCGACACATTCATTACGAGAATGAAATACGGTATCACATACACGCATTATTCTCGGTCCCGCACATATCTCATATGCGCTCCTATTTCGTTTCGCTTGAGCCAGGAAACCTCTGTGTAGGACTCTAAAGACTCGTCAATACGCCGGCAGCGGATGATGATCATATCAAACATCCACAAGCCGCAAGCGGTCTGCTAAACGTAACGGCCACCCGGGTATTGAGCGATCAGAAGATCGACGAGCAAGCCCGCTCATACTCCTGTGAATCCAACCAGTAACACTTACCGCACAGTCTGGTCTGATCGTCTGATATGTCGCATATCTCGCCTAGGGGTGGTAAACGTCAGACCCCAATAGCTCGATAAGTCGTGTCGATATGAGGTCTATAACAATTCGAGAAACTACTGGTAACACTTACCAGTAAATCTCAGCAACCCTGGCCAGGGATTTTCTGTTATAGCCAATCGAACACAGCGCAACATCAACTCCCTATACCGGGAGAGACGAATCCCCTCCTATCGCTCATTGCCTCCATGTGACTCGGGACTGTACCCAAAAACCACCGTTTTGCACGCCCTCTTGGACGTGGTAAGATGGAAATCAAAGCACAGTAGGAACCACACAAGACTCTATGACGATCTCGGGTCAACAGACTACTCTGTACCAGTGTCACCAGAGAACTGCCATCTGACGTAAGGTATAATACCATCTGGGAGTTCTCGGCGAGTCCGTCCAGTGTACCCAGTCTCCACTGAGCACCCGTATATCATCTCTGATGTCAAACACCAATAGATATGGGATCATCCATCGCCCATCTGTATGGGTCGAGAAGGTATACGCTAGTCTACTCTGGTATATCGATGCCCCGTCTCGATATACCCTCGACTAGGGACTTTGAAGGATGTACTTATGGACTACCATGTCCCCACTAGTATGATCCGCATCATAGTCCAGGTAGTCAAGTACACATCCTAAAGGCTTTACCAACATGTAACAGAGAGACAATCAGTATACATGTTAAGGTAAAGAGCAACCAGATAGCATACTATCATGTCGAGCAAGAAAGTCCTCCCTATATATGTCCAAGCATCCACTACAATATACATCCTATGTATAGTAATGGACTCTAGGGCATACATATAACTAACACCAATATCTCTATATTGTGACAACAACGGGGCTATAGCTTTAGCGAAGGAACCAAGGTCCCATAAGAAGTCCAGACATATCTTGAGGCGGTACCACCTGATCAGGGAGATCGTTGATCGTCGGGAGATCGAGGTGCGGAGAGTAGAGACGGAGAACAACACTGCAGATCTACTCATAAAGGCCATCCCTCAGACACAATTCGGGAGGCTAATCGAAATGATAGGTCTGCGGTATGCCAATACATGGCTTTAGTGCAAGTGGGAGATTATTAGTGATATATGCCCTAGAGGACATTATTGTATAGTACTGGATTGCATATTACTGTTCCCCTCCGAAAGACGGCGCGACGTGAAGACGTCTTGCCTGAGATTCGGGGCAGATGCTATATGGTTTTATCCGTCTATCTCTCCGAAGATGCCAAGTTGATTTATGGCACCGTGTATCGGAGGTTTAGACGGATGCGGCCGATGTAGCAGACTTCGTCAGATTCCCCCTCGTTTGAGGGGGTTTTGATTGTGGGGACGCTCTTCCCTGCAGGCGCAAGCCCCTGCAGTTAATTACGCTACCGCATCGCGGTAGCCACTTTCTCCTTCTCCAGAATTTCACTTCGTGTCGTGTGTGTTTGTTTTGTTTGTGGATGCCCGTGGATTGTATACGGAGACTAAGTTATGCCGTCGCCCGTAGGACGTGGATTAGTCCAAATCCGCATTTACTTCGATTTGGGTTTGGTGTTTTAGTTTAAGGATACGTTAGCCATATTGAGGCTAAGATCAACTTAAACGTTCGTTAAGGATACGTTAGTCTGATTTAAGACTAAGATCAACTTAACGGGATCGTTTGGATCCGATAAAAGAGCATTTGGGGGCTCTATTGCTCCAGTTTAGGGACATAGTGGTCCATTGTATGCATGGCCATCGGGACCCGTCACCTCTCTGACGTCGTTGAAGGATTACAACGATAGGTGTCAGAGGAGTTCGGAGATATACCCTTGAACCAAAGTTGATTAGGGGTCTTATAGTCCAATTTGAGACTAAAGTCTGTTTGAATGTTTAAGGATACGTTAGCCATATTTGAGGCTAAGATCAACTTAAACGGGATCGTTTAGATCCGACAAAAGAGCATTTGGGAGCTCAATTGTTCCAATTTAGGGACGTAGTGGTCCATAGGTAGTTTAAGGATATTGCGGTCCATTGCCAGTTTAGGGACATGGGGGTCCATATTCCAGTTTAGGGACATGGTGGTCCATTGGAAGTTTAAGGACGCATAAGTCCGTGGGTTTAAGGACCCCACAGTCCGTGTCGATGTGTGGTCGTCGGGACCCGTCACCTCTCTGACGTCGTTGAAGGATTACAACGATAGGGGTCAGAGGAGTTCGGAGATGTGCCCTCGAACCGCATGTAAATTGATTTAGGAGAGCAGTCTTGCTCAGTCAATTTAGTTTGAGGACTTCTGGCCATGATTGGGCTAAGTCCAGTTGAGAATATTCAACGTTATTTCTTATTTTTGGCCTATTAGACCTGTGCTAGGGTTTTGCCCATGTTTAATAATGCATAGCATTAATCTTGGTCTCTGTTGGACCTTTCTTTGGGCTCTGCCCCTTTTAAATGATGCACAGCATCTGTTCTGGTCTGACAGACCCTTGTTTGGGCTCTGCTCCTTTAAAAAAAGAATAATGCATTGCATCTGTTTTTTATTTGGGCTCTGCCCTTTTTTTTTTGAAAATAATGCATAGCATTTACTAGGCCTGTTAGGCTTTTTTAATTGGGCTCAGCCCTTCTTTTTAATGATGCAGTGCATCAATTATCTGACAGTGGCCATGTGGCCTGTTAGGCGCTTTGCGCCAATAAATGAGCGCAAGCGCTTGTGGAGGTGACACGTGTCACACTCTGGTGAGCGCAAGCGCAGTTAACGCAGTGCGCTGTGTCAGTACGCTGCGTTGTTGCGCTGCTGACACGTGGCGCGCTCTGATGAGTTGCACCAATTTCAGGGAGCAATGCTCTATTTTAAAAGCGCATAGCGCAAGTTGTTCTGGAGCTGACACGTGGCGCTCTCTGGTGGCTTGCGCCAATCTAAGAGCGCAACAGTGCCAATTTTGCAATTGCAGGGCACTGTTTTATATTTTGATCAATTTTAGATCAGAAAAAACAAGTTTTTCTTGTTTTCAAAGAACCAGTGGTTCATAAAAAAGTGCAAGGCACTGTTATTTATATTTTATTGAAGATTATTGATCTTGTTCTTAGATCAATGATCTATTCAGAAGAGAACCTTCTCTTTTATAAAGGTTTTTTACCTTTTTTTTTCTTGAATTCTTCAAAATTCTTCAGAGTTCTCTCTTTTTGTTGTTTTTTCTGAAGTTCTTGATGTCGATGATGATTTGAATTGGGGTCTAGGGGTCTTTATATAGTGCCCATAAATTTGTTAAATTTGTTAAAGAGATCTTTCTCTGAGTGATTTGGGGAATTTTCCCCACCGTTGGATGTTTGATCCAAGGGCTTCTGCTTTACAAAAGACAATTTTCTTGTTTTAACATGAACAGAAAGATATTATTAGAATTTTAGTTCTGTTTGGCGCAGATGCACCAGCGCTTGACACATGTCACGCAGCGCACAGCGCAGCGCACAGCGCAGTGCCGCTGCGCATGCGCATCTGCGCCGACACGTGTCGCGCAGCGCAGCGCTTGCGCAGAAGCAACTGCGCCGACACGTGTAGCGCAGCACAGCGCTTGCGCAACTGAACCTCTGCTTCCTTTAATTTTGTTTTTTAATAGAGCCTTGCTCTGATTGGACGCACTGCCTTGGACGCTGCGCCGACGTATCAGCTTCTGACACGTGGCGCGTTGCGCGCAGCGCACGGAATTTGAAGCATTGCTTCAAAATTTGAATTGAATTTTTTTGAAATTCAAACAGAGCCTTGCTCTGATTGGGGGAAACAAATGCCCCCCCCACCGTTGCGCTCACGTGGCACACACGTGAGTGCAACGGTGGCAAGATCTAGGCCGTTGGATCAAGAGGTAAGTTGAAAGGGCGCAGGCGCCTATAAATAGGACCCTTGGTCCTTGGTAATTCTTTACCGTTTTCAAGAACTTGAATTTTAGAGCCTTTTTCTTGTTTAAGAATTTTAGAGGCTTGCTCTCGTTTCTTCCCAAGAACTTCAAAATTCAGAACTTAGAACAACTTAGGTAAAATTTAAATTAAATTTAATTAACAGAGCCTTGCTCTTATAGATCTTTGATCTAAAGAAAACCCCTTTGGGGTTTTATTAACAGAGCCTTGCTCTCAAAGATCTATAGATCTACAGAGATCTTGTTCATGGGTTTTAACCCATGAACAGAGCTTTGCTCATGGATCAAATGTAGATCTTTTTTTATCTGAAAATGGAGAACTCCTAAAAGTTTTCATGGATCTTTAAGATCCCAAATTTTTAATCTTTAGGAGTTAAAGTTTTCTTTTTGATGGATTTTTCCATCATTATTATAGAGCTAGGCTCTTTTTTTAGGAAATTTTATTCCCTTGAGACCAGAGTTTGACAAATGTCACTCTGTGACAGAGCTTTGCTCTAAAAGAGGAGATTTTCTCCTTGTCTCTACGGATTTCCCATCAATGAGGATATTCTCTTGGGGATCTTTTCATTAATTGACAGTCTCACCCAATGATGGGGCTGTCTTGTTAAATGATGCACTATCATCCAGATTTTGTGGGTCCCCATTTGGTCCCCTACCCACTGCATTGCAGTGTGGTGTAAAATTTTAAAATGTCGAGCGTTGGAATTACAACACTGACGGCTAATTTTTTATCCCTCCGCAGGAAACATGTCTGCTAATTTGTCTTTCCCATTTGTTCGCTCGGAGGGAGGGTTTCCCCAGGCACCGGTGGACCGAGTAGTGCTCGCTCTCATAAAGGATCATGACCCCGAGCACAAGAGCCTTAACCTGTGGGGTATGTGGTACAATGAGATCATCCAGGGTCGCTGAAGTTTCAGTTCCGCCACGCCGTCTGAGCCCATAATTTCGATCCCCTATGCGGATGAACCCCCGGTGAAGTATGCCGTGGAGGTCAAAAATTGGAATTCGGATGACCTCCTCCAGCCTGCAATTGGTGCCATTCCCGTGCAGCCGCCGCCGGCAATAGACATTCTGGGGAAGCGAATCTGTCAGGGTGAAGCACGCCCTTGGAGACAGACCTATAATATTGGATTGGTCCCGCGACCGCCCGCCGGATATTTGCAGTGGGCCCGGTATATCTTATCGGCGAAAAGGACTCATTTAACGAAGATTGGTTTGTATTCGGCCATCTACGTCTCGCTCTTCGAGTATCTCTCTCCTCCAACGTGGTGGATCAAGGCCTTTATCGAACATTGGAATATCCCCACCCATACCTTCCTGATGACGGACAGGGAGGTCTCTATCTTCTTGGAGGAGTTTGCTGAAGTCTCGGGTCTGCCAATGAGGGGGGAGCATTACGAGAAGCTGCTTCCTCCTGATGAATACGTCTTTGCCACCAAGCCACTGGTGTTTGATTTGACTCCGGAGAACACTATTCAGCACCAGTTCCCGAGCTTGGTGAAGGTGCTGGAGATTTATGAAGGGCTCTATCTGGAATCGGGTGTCTGGGGCGTCAGTTTCGCAGATTTTATTGCCCGCTTCATTCGACCGGAGTTCCTATCGGAGCGGAGCGAGAAGTTCGCCCAGCTCGATGATCCTTTTGTCTTCGGCTTGGACTGCCGACCCATATCAGAGAATGATCAAAGGGACTTTTATCTCCTCGGCGCCGCCGTCGTTCCTTTCTCAGAAATCGCCGTCCCGGGCATGGTGAGGAAACCTTTTTTGTAGGGTTCCTAGGCTTGTGGCTGTGCAGCTTTGCGCTCCCCATGCACCGCGCCACATGCGGCCATCTGTTTTCTACCCAGCGCATCGGATGGTAGCTGGTTTGCAGTTGTCAGTAGGAATTGTCGGGCTGGCTTATCATTATAATGGACTTAGTATAGCGACGGACGCTAGTGAGCCTGGGGTGCAGCCCGCTAACTTCCCGATGCACTACTTCACCTCCTGGATAGAAATGCACGTGCACGGGGTGTTCGGCGCCCATAAGATCGCTCCCTTTTTTGAGAAATGCAGACTCCCAAGAGTCATACGGTTGGTCGGTGCTTCGATCGTAGTTGCACCTCCGCGGGAGGCTAGGGGGCTACTCCTTCGTCCGCACCTAGTCAGAGCGAAGTTTCCTTCTTGGAAAAGGTCATAACAATAGGCTCAGAGACCACCAAGTCGATAGTGCCGATGCGCGATGATTTTAAAGACGGGGCTTCCATATTGAAGGCTCGGGAAATCCTCCATCTCTACTCCATTCGGCCGGGCTATTTGGTATTTAGGCAGAATGAGACGGCGCTCCTCATGAGGTATAACCCTCACCGGTTTGCTCAGCAATCGAGCTATAACCAGGGGATCCCGATGGAAGCTTTCTTGGAAAGGCCCGTGGTTAGCCGAGAGGGGATAAAGGATGCAATGCACCATTTTATGCGGCTTAACACGGGTTCCTATTTCTTTATCAGCGAGCCGAGCTGCGCCCCCAAAGTCCTCAATGCGTACGTGGCCTGGTACGCGCATGCAATGGGTCCAGTTATCCAAATGGAAAAGCGCATGCTGGTTGACCGCAAGGGTACGCCTCCCGGCGGCGACCGCAAGGCTCCCCTGAAGCCGAGGACCCCGGTCATTCCTCTATTGAAAGGTGCTGGAGTTGGACCTCTACGCGTGTTGAGCCCTCCGCGCGGATTGCCGCTTCGCGATGCTGTGGATGTGCCACCAGCCTCCTGTGCTCCAGTGGAGGTGGTAAATATGCTATCGCCGGAGTCCGGCGCAGGCGCGGATATCGGGACCCGCCGCCCCAAGGTGCCTGCCAAGCGCAAATCAATCCCAGGTGCATCCAGTGTTGGCGGGCAAAAGAAGAAGAAGTCGCTCCTCTCCCTCGATGCGATCCTCGGTTTAGAGCCTGAGGCCCCTCTTACCGAAGGAATAAGCGAGTATGGCAGCAATAAGGGCTTCTCGGTAGACCCTGCAGACACCGATTTGGCGACCGCTATTGCAGCTTCTGAGCGATCAGCGAGGCTCGAAGCGATGTTGAATAAACTCGCTGAGTCAGGTAATCATTAGCTGCTTTCTTCGTCATTTTATCGCATTTTTTATCATTATTTTTGACTAATACTTTCCCCCATTTTTCAACAGGTGTCACTACCGAAGAATCCATTGCTTCCTCTTTAAAAACCTTCCAGGAGGAGGAGAAGAAGCGCGCCTTAATGGGCGGTGGTACGTCTCGGCTTATTGAGTTTTTTTTTATCCTCTTTTCTGACGGCCAACCTAACCTTTTTTCTTTGTTTCTTTACAGGGGCTGCGCCAACTGATGCGAGGACTCTCCCCGGATCCTCTACTGAAGTCCCAGCTTCTTCGGGGCTGCCGCGAGAGCCTCAACTTGACAAATCGACGAGGGATGCCTTGAAGGATTTGGAGGCATCCCTGTTCACGGACGAGGACGTCTCAATGAGGGAAGCCTTGGAGAGCTCTGTCTTGACGGCACGGGAAGAGAGAAAGCGACTAAGGCGCGAGGAGAAGGCACGCAGGGCTGCTTTGGCCGTTGGAGCGGTCCCAAGCATCGTCCCTCGTGCTGATACTCCCTCAGAAGAGGCCCCCGTCGCCCTATCCACTGCTCGCAGACAGGTGGCGCGTGCAGTTCGGAGTGCTAACGATAAATCCACTTCAGGTAATGAATCTTTCGAGACTTGTTTGTAAAAATTGTAAACTCGTCGATTCTTATATATTTTGCCTTGCAGGGCCAAGTCCAATGGATGGGGAAGCGGAGACCGTCAAAACCAAGGAGACAGAGGAAGAGGCACCGGCCGAACCCGAGCCGACTGTGGGCAACGTCACCGGGGTTGCTGAGCCTGAGTTGGGGGCTGAGGGAGCCGCACCCGAGAAGGTCGTTGATGCCGAGCCTGGGATGGCGGCAAATGAGACGACCGCTACAACTGAGTCCGAGGTAGCGGCGGACGAGGCGCTTGAGGCCAGTGACCCCCTGGTGATGGCAGATGAGACAATGGAGACCGCTGAGCCCGAAGAAGTAGCGGGTGAGATGGGCACGACTCTTGGGGAAGAGCCAGCCGCTCCTTCTCAAGAGTCCGGCAATGCTCCGATTATTGCCCTCCCCGTCTACGGTCTTCCGCCGTCTCCCGGCCACGCAAGCACGACGACAGCCCCTATTGAGTTGGGAGATGAGGCCACGGGCGGTGGCCTCATGTCGATGGAGGAGGGAGATGCCTTTGCTTCGGCCGGCGGCTCATCAGGTAAATCTCGAGTTACAGTCCCTTTTTTTTATCTTGCAACCGCTTCTGACAAGTTTATCCTTGTTTTTAACGCAGGTGCGGCCAGTGCCGATGCTCCATTGCTCGAGGGAGCGCCGTAAACTACTGCCTTGGCGGTGGTCACCTCTCAGCCCTCTCTTGTACCATCGAAGATGTTGGAAGGTATGGATTTGCAACCTATTAGTTTCGTATTTCAGCCGCATAATTTATGTACTAAAGTCGTACTGTTGTGTCTTTTCAGGAGTGCTTTTTGATCATCTTTATCAAGTGTTGCTCCCACACTTCTCCTTCCTATCTGAACTCGCTTCTTCCTCTAGTGGCGCTGATGAGTATAGTTTCCAACTGATGTCTTTCTTTTTTTAGTAATGGAATTATTTCTAATTTTCCATTGTCCTAATTGCAGTGCTACAAATCGAAGGAGGAGACGAAAGATCGGTCGCGCCACCGGCCCTTCCGGCCTTGCCACCTGCTGCAGCTGGTATAGTAGACTATCTCATCAATGACTTTTTCATATTTCTTGAACCGTCATCTAATCACATTTTGTCGTTTCAGCTGTCGTTCCAATCTCGGCGCCTTTTGAATCTCGCGTTACGATGCCGGCAGGCCCTTTCTTGAGACGTTCATCCTCGAAAGGCACCGCGAATAGTTTGCGCATGGTGAGCGACTATATTGAGGAGCTCGACATCGAGACTCCTACGTCTTCCGCAGATTTTGCTACGGCGGTTAACCCAATGCTGGTGATACTCGTGAACTTCCATAACGAGGACATTGTCGCGTCTTGGGTTAACCACTGCAGGGAGATCGAGGCCCGCCTGGATCAACTGGAGTTTATGCGCCCTGCTCCCAAGACCTTAGCTGCAAGCAATCAAAGAGTAGCGTGGATTGAGCAAAGCGCTTCTTACGTCCACCACTTGGAACAAGAAGCGGCTTTAAGGCTGAGGGAATACCAAGAGATCTCGAGCGAGACGGCTCGTCTGCGTGCTGAGGTTGAGGCGAATGCTGCCCAAGTGAAGGCTATCTTTGAGGGCCTCCTGGAACGCATCTCTCATGGGTTAAACTTGAAGCGAAAGCTTGATGTCGCCGAGCGTGACACCCCAGGCCGCGAAGCTGCTCATCACGCCGTTGGGGAGCAGCTTGCATCTTTCTTGCAGCAGCGGGCTCAAGTGGAGGCAAAACTGGCGGTGGTGGCCGATCAGGAGAAATCATGGAAGGAGGTGCGCGGACAATTGCTAGAGCTATGCAAGATGCTTCCTTCCCAGTAGTTCCCCTTGTATCCATATACTTGTAAAAAAAATTCTTTTTTCGAATAAGATGTATCCATTCTTTATTCTTTTGTACGCTTCACCTTGTACTTGATTAAATTAATAAATAAAGATACACATTTTTTTTTGCAATGTCTTGTACTATTTCTTTGCTTTCTCCCTTCTCTTATTATCAGTATGCTGTCTTGATAAACACAATTGACAGATAATAAAGTAAGCATCTAGATTTCTCCAAGAGATAGCGATGGCTTAGGCCGCAGGTTCAGATCTGCTGCCTAAGACTTTTCAACTCTATGAGCTGTGAGGGTCTCATAGAGACTTTTCTCTCTACGGATCAAGAGAATCTCGTAGGTAGATTTTCTCCTTAGGAATCGTGAGGATTCCTAAGTGTGTTTTCTCTTATAAGTCGTAAGGATCCTATAAGAGAATTTTCCCTCTTACGAGTCGAGAGGACCCGTAAGCGGTTGCTTCCCTCCTTGTCGAAATTCGACTTTGGAGAGTGAAACCCGTGGATAGTATACAAGAGACCGTTTTAGACCAACTTGTAGGGTCCCAGTGCTCAGGAAACAAGTTTTTTAGTCCCTGTTGCCTAAGGCTTTATCTTGCAAGTTGAGACGAATCAGGAAGTTCTCGCGGAGACACTGGTTTCTCTGCGGGCCGACACGAGTCAGGAGGTTCTTATCAAGGACGCTAGTTTCCCTGAATTGAGGTATTTGCCAAGGACACTTGTTTCCCTGGGGTTGAAACGAATCGAGAATTTCTCGCGGAGACGCTGGTTTCTCTGCGAGTCGACGCGAGTCCGGATTTTCTTCGTCAAGAACACTTGTTTCCCTGAGTCGAAGGATTTCGCCGAAGACACTGGTTTCTTCGGAGTTGAAACGAACCGGGAATTTCCCACGGAGACACTGGTTTCTCTGCGAGCCGACGCGAATCAGGAGGCTCTCATCAAGGATGCTAGTTTCCCTGAGTTGAGGAGTTTGCCAAGGACACTTGTTTCCCTGGTGTTGAAACGAATCGAGAATTTCTCACGGAGACACTGGTTTCTCTGCGAGTCGACGCGAATCAGGATTTTCTTCGTTAAGGACACTTGTTTCCCTGAGTCGAAGGATTTTGCTGAAGACACTGGTTTCTTCGGGGTCGAGATGGATCGGGAATTTCTCGCGGAGACACTGGTTTCTCTGCGAGCCGACGCGAATCAGGAGCCTCTCATCAAGGATGCTAGTTTCCCTGAGTTGAGATATTTGCCAAGGACACTTGTTTCCCTGGTGTTGAAACGAATCGAGAATTTTTCACGGAGACACTGGTTTCTCTACGAGTCGACGCGAATCAGGATTTTCTTCGTCAAGGACACTTGTTTCCCTGAGTCGAAGGATTTCGCCGAAGACACTGGTTTCTTCGGAGTTGAAACAAACCGGGAATTTCCCGTGGAAACACTGGTTTCTCTGCGAGCCGACGCGGATCACGAGGCTCTCATCAAGGATGCTAGTTTCCCTGAGTTGAGGAGTTTGCCAAGGACACTTGTTTCCCTGGTGTTGAAACGAATCGAGAATTTCTCACGGAGACACTGGTTTCTCTGCGAGTCGACGCGAATCAGGATTTTCTTCGTCAAGGACACTTGTTTTCCTGAGTCGACACTGGTTTCTTCGGGGTTGAGACGGATCGGGAATTTCTCGCGGAGACACTGGTTTCTCTGCGAGCCGATGCGAATCAGGAGGCTCTCATCAAGGATGCTAGTTTCCCTGAGTTGAGGTATTTGCCAAGGACACTTGTTTCCCTGGTGTTGAAACGAATCGAGAATTTCTCGCGGAGACACTGGTTTCTCTGCGAGTCGACGCGAATCAGGATTTTCTTCGTCAAGGACACTTGTTTCCCTGAGTCGAAGGATTTGTGGTGGTCTTTCAGGTTTTATATAAGTTACCGTCAAGACCTCGAAGCTAGGAATTTGATCTTCGCTTCGTTTACTGACACTGTGTTTGCTGTATTGAGACGAATGTCACGGTTGTCTCTAGGCTGTTGGTGAACCGTCGAGATTTGGCTTAGCTTTTTGGTGGAGCCTGTTGGAAAGGTATGGTCCTCTTTTTGTTTGTGCCCTTGGATTGTATACAGGGATTGATGTGATCTCAACTGTAGGGCAGAAGTTTCATTCATTTTTATTTCCGTGATGATCTATCATTTCAGCTTTTTTATCGCGAAGGTCGCGATTGCCCAATCAGTTCGGCTATTTTTCGCGGTGCCCAATCATTTCGGCTATTTATTTTATTTTTACTCGCTGCTTTTTATTGCGAGTTGCCCAATCATTTCGGCTGTTTTATATGCATACGTTTCTACTTGCTGCTTTTTATTGTAAGTTGCCCCATCATTTCGGCTATTTCGTATGCATGTGCGGCCTACCGGCTTTTCACCGTAAACCTGAAATTAGACACCGGTTTCGGCATCAGCACCGCTACAACTGGGATATTGCCAGGAGCGAATCATCATTTGCCTCTGTCGATGTTGAACAAAGGTGGCTTAGCGAACAGGGTTAAGGTCCTGTCGACTAAGGCTTTTAACTTCATGAGCCGTAAGGGTCTCACAAAGGTATTTCTCCCTACAAGTCGTGAGGATCTTGTAGGTGTGTTTTCTCCTTAGGAATCGTGAGGATTCCTAAGTGTATGTTTCTCTGTAAGTCGTAAGGATCCTACAAGAGGGTTTTCTCTTTGTAAGTCGAGAGGACTTATAAGGGTTGTTTATCATGCGTACATATCCCCAGTCACGGATGGGACTTGGTTAGGAAAATGTTTATTCGCGCCCGTGGATTGTATACAAGGGTCAGTATTGAGCCACTTGTAGGGCAATATCGAAGGTTGTGGGGGTTGCTTAAGCACAGGTTTAGGTCTCTGTAACCTAAGACTTTCAAATCTTATGAGCCGTGAGGGTCCCATAAGAGAGTTCTTCTTACGAGTCGTGAGGATCTCGCAAGTGTATTTTCTCCTTAGGAATCGTGGGGATCCCTAAGTGTGTTGCTCTCTTGTGAGTCGTAAAGATCTCACGCGGGTGGTTTCTCCTTACAAGGTCGAGAGGACCCTGTAAGTGTCCTTTAACGAGGTTGCGTATTTTCGGGTTTTCACAAACACTCGCCGATAGTCCTGCTGTTTTTACTCACGGAGCCCTTTCGGGTTTTCATCCGTGCCCCTTTTGCTTATGGACATACCTTTTTTTTATTCTTTATATATATATATATATATATTTTTTTTTTACGCGGTCGCGCCCTTTTGGGTTTTCACGAACACACGCCGGTAGCCCTGCTGTTTTTACTCACGGAGCCCTTTCGGGTTTTCATCCGTGCCCTTTTTGCTTATGGACATACCGTTTTTATATTTTTATATATATTCTTTTTCTTTTTCTTTTTTTTATTCTTCTCGTCAGCCTAAGGATGCTGCGGTAGTAGTTTAAAGACGTTTCGGTCCTCCATTAGTTTAAGGACGTTTCGGTCCACCAGTAGTTTAAGGACGTTTCGGTCCGTCCAGGAGAAGGCTGGCTACTGCTTATAAAGTTTGAGCTTAGGAAGATAGCGAGCGGACACAGTCATCGTTCATTGACCTAGGCGGTAACTCGCTAAGCGTAGTATTTCTTTAGGAAGCGACCATTTATTGGTCTGAAAGGCCTTTCACCATGCATATCCATGAGTAGATAGGCTCCACCCTGGTAGACCTTGTCTATGATGTACGGGCCTTCATAGTTTGGCTCGAATTTTCCCCGCTTGGCGCGATTGGGGATCATAGGTCTTTTGACCACTAGTACGAGTTTGCCCTGGTGGAATGTCCTCGGCCGGGCCAATCTTTCATATGAGCGCGTCATCTTTGCTTTATAGGCCTCCAGATTTTGTTGCGCTATGAGCCGGGTTTCATCAAGGGCATCAAGCTCCTCAAGCCGAAGGTGAGCATTTTCTTCATCCGTCAGCTCGTAGTGGACTGCCACTCGTAGAGAGGGTAACTCTATCTCGAGGGGGAGTACTGCTTCTGTACCGAATACCAACGCATATGGCGTTGTGTTCGTGACCGTTTTGAACGTAGTTCGATACGCCCAGAGAGCTTCTTGCAGTCTCTCGTGCTAGTCCTTCTTATTTCGGGACACCGTCTTCTTCATGATCTTTGTCAAGGTCTTGTTGAAGGCCTCAGCTAGACCATTAGCTCGCGGATTATAAACCGAGGAATATCTCCAGTCTATATTGTGTTGTTGCGCGAAGCGACTGATCTTGTGGCTTCTGTAAGCTGGCCCGTTATCGGAGATGATCCGTCGCGGAGTTCCAAACCGATATATGGTGTGCGTCTTGAAGAAATGGAAGATATTTTCCGTCTTCACTTCTCTTAACGGTACTGCTTCTGCCCATTTGGAGAAGTAGTCAGTCGTCGCCCGGATGAAACGATGTCCTCTGGACGATGCTGGTTCGATGGGGCCGACTATGTCAGTTCCCCACATTTCGAATGGCCAGCAAGCTACTGTCGGGTGTAGAGGATTTGGATGTTGATGGATGAAGTCCCCATGAATTTGGCATGAGTGGCACTGCTTCGCATATTCGAGGCAGTCCTGAATCATCATAGGCTAGTAGTAGCCCATCCGTTTGATCTTTAGCTTCATCTTTGGGCCTGCTTGGTGAGAACCGCAGAGTCCGTCGTGAACTTCCTGAACGACCCTTTTCGCTTCGTCAGGTCCCAAGCATCTCAACCACAGAGAATCGAATGACCTCTTGTACAAAGTATCATTGACGAAGGCGAAAGACATAGCTCGTTTCATAAGCTGGTGTCTTGAGGACGCATCTTCGGGCGTTCGACGGTATTTGAAGTAGTCTATAAAGACTTCTCTCCAATCCTCGGCCTTTTCCCGATCTTTTATTTGCAGGGTCGTCTGCTCAGTCGCTCCCTTCTCTTCGGATGATTCCGGAGATATTTTCGCTGGGGCAAGTACCCGACGGCTTTGTACTACGATTCTTACGTCATCGAGGTTCTCATCAGCTAGTTCCTTAGCGAGCTTGGCCAACGCGTCCGCTTTGCTGTTTTCCGCGCGCGGTATGTTCTCCAAAGTGTAGGAAGGAATTTGGGTCAACAATTGTTGCACCTTTTCGCCGTACTTCACCAATTTTGGTTTGCATGTCTGGTAGTCGTCGTTTACTTGACTAACGACCAGTTGGGAATCTCCATATATGAGGAGTTTTTCAATTCCCATGTCGATGGCGATCTCGAGGTCTGCTATCAAAGTTTCGTATTCGGCTTCATTGTTTGTCCTCGGCTCTGTTAGGGAGAAAGCAAAGCGTATTATCCCTCCTTGTGGAGTTACAAAGATGAGTTCTACCCCCGATTTGATTATAGGGGTACTTTGTTTGCGCTTCTTCACGGAAGATGCTCCATCGAAATAAAGCTCCGATCGGATATCACCACCGTCGATCGCATCAAACGCATGTTCGTCTGGAAGATCGCAATTCAGAGGAGAATCAGCGGGTATCGGATGCTCAGCGAGGAAGTCTGTGATGGCCTGGCCTTTCACTGCCTTGAGAGGTTGATACATTATTGAGAACTCCATCAAGAGTAGGGCCCATTTAGCGAGTCGCCCTGTCAAGATGGTCTTCGACATTAAATATTTAAGGGGGTCCACCATCGAAATTAGACGGACCTCATGCGCCAATGTATAGTGCCTGAGCTTTGTTATCGCGAAGATCAACGCCAGGCAGTGTTTTTCAATAGGGGAATAGTTGCTTTCTGTCCCCAGTAGAACTCGACTCAAGTAGTAGAGTGCTCTTTCTTTCCCTTGGTCGTTCTTTTGCGCCCATAATGCGCCTAAGGAACCTTCAAGGGCGGTTGTATAAAGAATGAGGGGCTTTCCTTTGACCGGAGCAGCCAATACTGGCGGGTTCTGCAGGTATTGCTTGATCTCGTCTAGCGCGCTTTGGCATTTTTGGTCCCAGACGAATGGGGTTCCCTTCTTCATCAGGTGGCTGTAAGGACGGCACTTGCCTGAAAGGTTGGCTATAAATCGCTGTATATACGCGAGCTTCCCTTGGAGAGACCGCAGCTGTTTGAGAGTCCTTGGCGGAGGCATTTCCATGATCGCCTTGATCTTTGACGGATCTATTTCGATACCTCAGTGTCGGACGATGAATCCTAGGAATTTGCCTGAGGAAACTCCGAATGCACACTTGAAAGGGTTCATCTTCAAGTTGTATTGCCGAAGGCATTGAAATACGGTCTTCAAATACTCGAGATGCTCCTCGTATGATTTGCTTTTCACCACGAGGTCGTCGATATAGCATTCGACGATTTCATGCATAAGGTCATCTAAGATCTTCGTCATGGCCCTCTGATAGGTGGCACCGGCGTTCTTTAGGCCGAAGGGCATCACCTTGTAGCAGAATATACCCAAAGGGGTCCTGAAGGCGGTGTGCTTCTGGTCTTTGGGATGCATCTTTATCTAATTATACCCTGATGAGCCGTCCATGAAGGAGAAAACCTCGTGAGTGGACGTATTGTTTATCATTAGTTCGGTGACTGGCACTGGAAAATCGTCCTTCGGGCAGGCTTTATTGAGATCCCGGAAGTCCACGCATATGCGCACTGTCCCATTTTTCTTCATCACGGGGACGGTGTTGGCGATCCATTCAGGATATTGAACCTCCTGGATAAAGCCGGAGTCGATCAGCTTCTTGACCTCGGCGTTGATACTCATCTCAAGCTCGAGCCGCATTCTTCTTGGCGCTTGTTTGACTGGCTTGACATCCTGGGATATTGCCAATTTGTGCACAGCAATTTCTGGATCTAGTCCCGGCATTTCGGAATAGTTCCATGTGAAGCAATCTCTATGCTGTACAAGCAAGTCTTTTAACGCAGCCACCCTTTCTTCAGATAGCAGCTCGCTGATGAATGTCGGTCGCGGGTCATTCGCCATCCCCAACTCAATTTTCTTGAAGTTATCCGCAGTGGTATGGATTCCATCTTCCAGCTCTTTTGGCGCTGGTGGAAATTCTGAGATCACCTCATCGTTGCTGTTTTCGAAGCACCCGGGAAGGTCATCCATGTTCTCGGGCTCTTCTTTTGATATTGTTATCATGTGACAAGTACGAATTTGCTTCCAAGCCCAATGTGGAACTGGTTCTTCTTTCGTGGCCTTGGGTTCGTGCTTCTGTGGCGACGTTACCTTCCAGTTGTCAGACAGAGCGAACTTGCCAAGCTGATACTGATCTTCGACCCAATTCTTGAAGGTGAAGCAGTCTTCGAGAGGATGCCCTACCACTCGGTGATAAAAACAATAGCCTGGGTATGAGACTTCGCCTGCTTGTTCGGGGTGTTTAGACTCCGGCAGTATAAGCATCTGATGTTTTAGAGCGAGGTCAAGTATTTTCTTCGTCTTGTCCCGAGGAAAAGAGTACGCCCGACCCATTTTTCTTATGAGGGAAAGATCGGAACCGTTCGATTCCCGCTTGCGTGATTTCTTAGTCCCGCTTTGTTGCTGTTAAGCGTCTTTTTCGCACTTCGACTTGTTTCTGCCTCTGCGTCGAGCCCTTTTTATACCAGGTTGACAGGGAGTGGCATCTTCATCTTCCATGGCCTGTTGGAGGAGGCGTTGCGTTTTGGTTTTCTCATAGATGGCCATTTCGCGGTTATGGTCGTCTCGGACTTTTTGACCAGCTTCCCTTATAAGCTTGTCCATTTGCTCTTCGAATGACGGACTGGGCGCTTTTGCATCAAGAACTTTTACTGGTTCAGGATTAACATCTTCCCAATGAGCAACCGCTTCTTCATCGAAGTCATGCACGACGTAGCAACCGTGGAGTAGCTCTCGTTTCTTGGACCGAATGTATCCAAGCCCGATTGTTTCCATTCTCCCATTAGGCAGCTTGTGTTGAGTCCCAGGAACGTTCCAGACCCTGTCATAGAATTTGGCTTTTCGAGCGGTCTGTTTGAAGGATATCCCCTGGCGCTTCAATAGCCTTTTCAAGCCTTTTGTATAATATCTGGGGAGATGGATGGGATGAAGCCTGTCAAGCGTAGGATCCATACCGTGCCAGATTTCTTTCTCCACTTTGGTTTCTTCAGAGAGGTAGAATAGAATTGCTTTTTCACCTCTTCACCTGGGAGGGACATAGAACGTATGCAGCTCCTCTACGCTGTAGATATCAAGTACATCTAGTTCTTTATGGTGTTTAAGCGGCACCATGGCGACTTGCAGATTTTGCTCTTTGTCAGCGAACGTTTGTATTGAAGGTCGAGCAGAGAATACAGCATGGATCTCATCTTCCGAGTCGCTACCAAAGATCAACATAGGAGCAGATGCTCCTGGCTTGTTGTGTTGGGGTGGACCCGAATAAATCATCTCCTCTTCCTCCTCGGTATCACTGCCGAAGACAGGGATGGTGGCATTAGCTTTATTCTCCGGTTTGTGACACCTCTCCGTGTCTTCGAAATCCGGTAAGAAGTATTTGGTATCTTCATATTTGCGGACCTCGTTCACAGAGAACGGGTTCAGTTCTCCCATCACGGTATACTCGAGACCATTCTTAAAATACTTCATACACTGATGTTGCGTAGAAGGAATGATATTGTACTCGTATAACCATGGTCGGCCGAGCAGAGCATTGTAGCATGTCTTGGCGTCTATGACGTGGAACTTAATGTCCGTGACGAGTAGCCCAAAGCGTAGCGTCAGTATTATAGACCCAAGAGTTCTTGATGATTGGGAGTCGAACCCGGAGATGGTGATCTTGTCCCGAGCAAGGTGCTGGACGCTCATGCAGATTTCTTTTAACACCCGCATATTGAGGAGATTAACGGAGGATCCATTGTCGACTAGGATTTTGCCTATCTTTATATCGTAGCAGTATCCTGAGACATAGAGGGGGCGATTGTGTTCATACTTCCCAAGGAGAAGGTCTTCATCGCCAAAAGTGACTCGGCCGTGTGCACTTCCTCCAATTCATCCTTTATCTTTTCTTCTGCCAGGAAAGCTTGGAATTGCTCGGGGTCCTGTAGTGCCTTGATTAACGAATCTCTCGCCTCTTTTGATAGTAGAAGGGCGTCAACAATGCTAAGCTGCGAGGGTAGCTTCCTCAGATGCGCTAGGACGTTGTAATCCACCTTATTTCTCTTTGGCGGGTCCTTGGCAGTTAGCTCCTCCGTAACTTGGTCATCTAGGGCGATATCCTCAGAGACCTTTTCTTTCCCCTTATCTTTTTTGTTTGAGGGTCTGAGATTCTTTTCGGGCAGCGTCCGATTACGCAGCCGGATAATTTTGCAGACCTTCGGCTCTTCTTCTTTCCCCGAGGTGGACTCTTTAAAGAGGGGGCTAAGAGCCAGCTCCTCGTCGGAATCACTCCCGAATGTAAGCACTTGTGATCCCCTGGCATTAACCATGCGACAATTGCCTGTAGTTCTGTTAAGCCCTTCGGTCGTATTTTTCCGCTCCCGACGAGTTTTGCGCATCTCCCGTTTAAAATGCTGTCGATGAGCACCATATCCTTGCCACCATCTATCGAAAGCTTTGCACTCTTCGGTGGGGTGCCAAATCTTTCGATGATACAAGCAGTAGGACGGGTGCATTTCCACTTCACCAGTAATGTTTTCTTCGGAGGACGGTAGCTTCATGCCCATTGATATGGCCTTAGCAAACCTTTTCCTCGTCTTGAATTTTCTTTTGTCCGCAGTGGATGTATTTTGCTCCAGCGGAAGTGTCTCAGCTCTTTCGTCAAGTCGCTGGCGCTTGGCCCTTTCAAATATAACCGTCTCGCGTTCCCGATCAGCTTTACTTTTCAACAGAGCTTTGTTGAGGAATGCGTCAATTACTTCATCCGATGGCCCCAGAATTTTTTGTTCAGGATCTGCCCCCAGCTCCTCAGTGTAAGGAGTCTCCTCATCGTCTGTGAACGAATGGGAAATCACATGACAACTCACTACGTATTCTTCAGATTCATCCGACGAACTTTCTCCCTCATCTTCCTCTTGAAAGACGTGGTTGAGAAACTCTTGGAGTGTAATGGGAGTCCGTACTTTCTGGTTGTATTCCTCCAGCGCGTCAATTTGTTTTTGTAAATCTGTGCGCTTGTCGCCAGGCTTCACAGGTTTCTTGGATTTCTTCTTTTTCTTCTTCGAAGATTTTGACGGCTGGTTGTGAGTGCTTGGGCCACCACCATCGGTCTTTGGAGTTGGACGCGGCTTCAACATCCCCTCAATGACCTGCGGTTCCAACGGGTTCTTCCACTTAATCGCTGGGCATGTCTGAAGATCGTTCAGCATTCTCTTCGTCTTAGCTGACAGTACAACCTCCCATGGGGCTTCTTCGACGAGAGAACACGTTACCCCCGGCATATTCATCCTCTTAGAGGCGTGAGGTTGTGGCGGATTCACCTTCCATCTGTCGGATAACGCGAACTTGCCCTGTTGGTACTGGTCTTCAAGCCAATTTTTTAAGACATAGCAATCTTCGATCGGATGACCCAGTACTCGGTGATAGGGACTGTAGTTGGGCTCATTGACATCATTTGGTTGCGACGGACGTTTTGGCTCCGGCAGATTTATGAGTCGGTTGCGCAATGCCAGCTCGAATAATCTTCTCGTTTTATCTCGGGGAAACGAGTAAGGACGTCCTAGCCTCTCCTCAAGGGGTACGTGCGGACGCATATTATTTTGACGAACGACCGGTTTCGAGTTGCTCGGCTGTTGTTGAGCATTAGCGACAACGATCGCTTTCCCCTTTCCCTTTTCATTTTGGGAGTCCGGCTTTGGAAGAGGGGGTCTATGGCCCATCTGATCCATTTGCGCTAGCTTGTCAATCAAGGCCTGGAAGGTAGTCGGCTTGAAGAACATCATAAATTGCGAGATGGTTGCTTGCGGATCAAGGGTTCCCATAAACATACCCACTGCAGGAGCTTCTTCAATGCGTTGCTCGCATTTTGACCATAAATTCCGCCACCGTATAGCATATTGGACCCATGTCTCGCCTGGCTTCACCTTGGCGTTAATCAATGCCGTCATCGGGGTGCGTTCGCTGGCGCTTGCAAAACACTGGGTAAATAGTAGCTTCATCTCCGCGAAGGTCTTGATAGAGTCGTTTGGGAGCTCAGAATACCACTCGAACGCTGTATCTGATAAGCTGCCGACGAACTGGCGAAGCAATAGTTTGTCATCACTGCCGGTGTTGCCACAGAGTGCCCTGAACTCGGCAACATGCTGGTGGGGATTGCCCGTCCCCTTATAGACATGGAACTTGGGAATCGTGTAGCCCGGCGGGTACTTGATCTGGTCGTACCAGCTCGGATATGGTCGTCCTGTTTTTATGACCTGGCCGGCTGCTTCAGTCGCATGATGCACCTGTATTTGTTGGGCTATGTACTCGTCCAAGTCAGCTTTGGAGATTGTCTCCTCCTTAGCTGTTGACAGAGCTGGTGGAGGATTCGACGTTTCTCCCCTATCGTCTTCAAGGACGATCGGGGGATCTTCGGCCGGAGGATCTTGTTGTATCATTATCCCCACCATGTCTTAGAACAAGAGGGCTATACGCTTTATGTTGGCTGCTTGTTCAGCAGCCTCTTTTTCCATTTTCTCCAATATCCGACGAAGGAATTCGGCGTCAGTTTCTTGCTCCTGGCGTTCATCCGAGGATGTTTCAGGGCTTTCTTTTGGCCCAGTAAGTGCGGCCATCGCGTTCATCATCTCTTGGAGCTTCTGCTGCTGCTCCTGCGCTTTGGTCACCGATCGCGTAAGCGGTCTATGACCTGTGGATATGCGGCTGTCCTCTTTACCGGACGCCATGTAGACGGTATGAACTACGATGCCCCCGGACTTAGGGCGTTTGGGTTCACCACCTTTGATATTCGCCGTCGACGTGAGGACTTTCTCCGGCCTTCTTCTCTTATGGGCCGTTGAAGTTGAGGGGGCCGTTGCTTTGGGCACCCAAGTGGTCGTCGCCTTTCGTTGCTTGACAGGGGGATTTTCTTCCTGCCGACCTTTCGACTTCTTGTGTTGGCGAGAGAAATTAGGATCAATCACAGATTCTCGGACTCATCGCCGTGTCTTATAGATCCTGGAGGACAGCGATTGAGGAGACTGCTCCGGTTTTTCTGCTTCCACGGCGATCTCTACCGGTGGAGGAGATCTTTTGAGCACCGCAGTTGGCGAATTCCTGCGTACCCTGTTCAGCAGCTCAAAGCTGTTCCCAGTTGGAACAGCAGCATTAACTTCCACCGTCGGAGCTGACGGAGTTATCCCAGAGGGGGAGTTGCCCCCAGTCTTCCTTATCCGGCGCCAGTGGCATCGTCGGGCGTGACGAGCTGTCGGTATTGGTTCAGCGACAGAGACAGCGTCTTCTTGCCCCCTGTTCAGGCGAGGGACTGTTGCCGGTGTCAGCCTCTTGAAAACTGACGTCCGTTGAGGAGTTATGTCCAAGCGAGCGGGAGTAGGAATAGTTAGCCTTGCAAAGACTGACCCTTTAACAGGAGAAGCCGCCTTGGCGACTTCGGGAGCAGCCGTCTTCTTTGGGATGACCGCCTTAGGTGTTATGGGCTTCTTGATAGGCCCTTTGGTGCTCGAGCTCAGCCTGGTGAAGACTGAAGAATTCGACGACCCGTTGAGAGGGGCCGTGGGAGTAGCAAGTCGATCGAAGACCGACTTTCTTGAAGCTTCCGGTGCGGGCACAGGGAAGGTGAAGCTTGCTGGCGGGATCATGGTCCCGAAGAACAGGCCGGTGGTGGCTTGAGTCACTTTCTCCACAGGCATAGTAAGGACGGTGGCCGCTTGAGGCCCATATGCTACGCCTCCGTGCGAGTCACTTTCTTTTAGTATTTTTGTTAATTATAACTTTAGAAAACCTCACGGGGTAATGACCTATCTCTCACATACACACATGGTTTCCATAGCACGATACTCTTCGAGCGTATTTTTAGTTTCGAACACAATATTTCATTAAAATACCATTTACTTTAAAAACGGTTTTCTTTAGAATTGTATTTTAAAATTCCTTTGCAAATAAACCTCTACAACCCCTTTTAGGGGACCCACTATTGGATAGTGTGGATTATCGCATATCCTTGGACTAGTACAGCGAGATGCAGAGCTCCTCACGGAGCATTCAGTCTTGAAATGTACGATTTTAAGAAAAACGAAGTTTTCTACTTAATTAAAAATTTAATTTTTAATAATTATATATATATTACAAATCCATATATTTTCAAATTATAACAAACTTACATTTTTTCTAAAGATGAAAGATTACAAGTTTCATCAAAATACCATCAAGATATCAACAAAATTCAAGCTTTACAGTAAAATATCATGAACTATCCAAGCTAAGCTATTATCACTAAAATATCTCAAATCCTTATAATTCACATTCATGTAAACCCTAAATAATATAAATAACTTCTCGAGATTATTTTGAAAGTATATTAAAAATATTTTTCATAAAACCCCCTCGAATTATATAAAATTACATTTAAGAACTTTAGTAGATATAGGTTTAAGCGAGATCAATTCTCTTGAGCCCCAAGGAGTCGGAGAAAGTGAGTGCTTGCTTATTTAAGGTAGAAAACTTAATGGTGTTATCAATGGTAATTGTCTTGGAAAAAGACACAAATCCTGTCGTCTATGCCCAGCATTTACCGATAACTCCCGAATATAATTTAGGAGGGCCCGTGTTTCCTTGCTCCTGGATTACAGCCTATTGAGTTTGGAATACTTCAACACCAGGTTGAAGTCCCGTTACTAACATTTGATTCGGGCCCGTGGTTCCTTAGCCTTGAATTACAGCCAGTTGGGTTCGAGAACACTCTTGAGATTGGCTGACATTCACACTTGAACTTTGTAACAACCATAAACTTTCTGTACAGAATTTTTCCAAAATACAGAAAGGAATACTTAAGCCTGAGCACAAGTTATAAATTTGATTTGCTTTTGAACAGTAAGAAAACACCTGTAGCTCATTGGTAAAGCCTAGCAGTGCTGTGACATAGCCCCTATGTTCGAATTCCATCAGCCATATTATCTTTTTAATTGATTTTTCTTTTAATTTTTTAGAAGCCCAAAGGGTTACACGTGCACTACATGTAAAATGAAGAGTCACATAGAAATTAAACATGTGCACTGAAGTATACAAAGCGACACTAACACGTGCCAGAAATCTCATGACTCACCACCGGTTGATGGCCGGCGAGATTGATGCTAGAGCCGGCACCACCAGACCCCCCATAGGGGATGGTCCCCAAAATTTCACCTCTGCACCTCTTCGCCTACCCCACTACCCACATATTGTTTGTTTACTCTGCAATTATCCAGAGAGTGTAATTTCACTCTTTAATTCTAATTTTAATGCATATTTTTAATGCATTCTTTAACCCTCAAAACCCTAATTTTCCTTATAAATACCACACTCCATTTCACCTCTCCTCATTCAGAATTTTATTATAAAAACTCTATAAAATTTCCAAGTCCCAAGTTGTGCAAGTGGAGTTAGCAAATGGCGAAGTTCCAACGAAGTTTCGAGGAGATTCCGATGACGAAACGACGCCCTGACGGTTCCGAGAGTTTCCTCCTTCACCCATCTTTCTTTATAGCTTGTAAGTCCCTTCTCCCCTTCTCTTTTGCTATACTATAAACTTCTCTTTTTCAAACCCGTCGGAAGCGGAGTTATTCAGACTTCCGATTCGTTTTTCTTTAAAAACTCCATTTTTCTTAAACAATAAATCACCATATTCTCTCATAATGCTTAACAAAAATAAATAAACATATTAGAATAAGTTTCATCTTAAAATAATTCATGTTGCAATTTCTATTTCACTTTTACAGTAAAATACCATTATGTTTACAAACGATATTGTTATCCACTTTTAACCGTATTACTTTTAGAAAACTCACGAGGTAATGACCTATCTCATCACAACACACATTTTTAATATAGCACGATGAATTTTGGGATTCTAGATTATGCAAAAATACGCTTTTACGAACAAATACTTTAAACAATTAAAAACCGTTTTCTTTAAAAAGAGTGTTAATTAATTCCTTGCAAAGACGCCTCTACAACCCGTTTTAGGGAACCCCGATCGAGATGGTGCGGGTTATCGCACATCTTCGGGCCTAGTAGAGCAAGATACAAACCTCCATAAGGAGCATTCGATCTTGATGGAATTTTTGATGCAATTTTTAAGAAAAATATGATTTTTAATTAATAATTAAATTCTATTTTTATAAATATTAGATATTTATAAATATTATCAAATATCTACTTTAAATATATTATATATAAATTCTATGTTTTTCTAAATCAAAAGAATCACAAGTTCATGAAACTACCATTACAATTCAATGCAAATTCCAATATTTCATTAAAGTACCATATACAATGAAAAATAGGTTCTACTCACTAGAAAGTTTCACTTTTATCAAATATACATATATGAAAACCCTAAAGACGATAATTAAATACTTGAGGTGTATTTTGAAAATATATCAAACTATTTTTACATAAAACCCCCTCAAGTTACATTAAATTGCAATAAGGACCCTAGTAAATATAGGTTTAAGTGGGACCAGTTCTCTTGAGTCTCAGGAAGCCGGAGAATGTGGGTGCTTGCCTATCTAAGGTAGAAAATCTAATAACGGTGTTATCAACACGGTAATTGTCTTGGAAAAAGACACAAATCCTGCCGTTTATGTGCAGCAGTTACCGATAACATCAAAACTAATTCAGGACTTCAATTTCTTGTCAGAGTGTCTGACTCAGACAGAGTCTCAATCTAATCAATCTGACTTGAATATAATTCAAGTATAAACTACAATATTACATGAATCCATGAATACCAGAATTCAATCTATATCAATCTATTTGACCGAACCGAACCATGGATATACTCTGTTTACATGACTATCCATTTATATCCATTCCATTTATTGATATCATGGTTTCGGCAAGTCTTTCATTTACTACAATACAATACAATACAATACAATCAGTACAATTAATACAACCCATATAATAAACATTACGGGGTTTATAAAGGGGTAGACTGGCACAGAACATGTTAAAAGTGACACGAGGTGGTCACTAAAAGACGTTATACATCCATGCCGTTGTTCCGTAGTATTTTCGACGGAGCCTTATACTACAGGTTACCAAAGTCCACGGTGTAAGTTGGACTCCTCTCATATATACTGGCGTATTCTGTACTAAGCTACGAACAACTGCGTTAACATTATAATCAAACATCACTAGTTATACCCTTTTTCTGTCTATTCTATCTCTACTCATCTTTGGGACTTACTGAGCGATTGTTCGCTAACGACATTCCTTTTCTTCTTTCTTTGGAATGTTGTTAGGTGGATCGAACTCACTGGAGATCGAGTCCAGTACTGAAGACTTGGAGCAGTTAGCCTTTGACCCTGAGCTTTAGATACTTGTACATATTTTCATTTCAGTTATGCTATTGTTTAGGCATTGCTTTCTATTCATGTATTTACGTTTCCAGTTGTACCTGTAAAAGAATGTTTAATAAATAAAGTTGTTGTTTATTATATTCATGTCTCTTGTGTACATTTTTACTTTATATTGCTTAGATACGCTTAGCGTGTTTACTTCTGAGTAAATACGTAGCGGACCTCACTGTGTCCTCTCCCCGTACACCGGGAAGCGGGGCGTGACAAACTTACGTTAAATTAGTGTACCCAAGTAGAAACCTATTAAGACACTTACATTCACTGCATGTTCACTATACTTACACCACACTGCTATGCTACATTTGTTTGCCATGCTTATCCACTTGTTAAATATTACCATACTTGTTCACATATATTACGATAACACTACATGCTAAATAAACTGGCCATGTTTACATTAAACGACATGCTGACACAACATACTTTATACTCAATTGTTCATATTATACTTTTACTTTATCATTACACTTTATACTTCATTTCATTTCTTAGGGACATACCGAGTGAAAGTTCGCTGACGGGCATTCCACCCATCTTTGTTTTCTTGGAATGTTCGTCAGATACTATGGAGACTGGAGATGTAGACATCTCACAGGAGGAGCACGATAAGATTGAGACTCAGGCCTAGCCCACTTATCTTTTCTCAGTTTATGTATACCATTGTTTAGGCATTTCCATTCTTGTACTTTCTTTCAGTTGAAATCATGTATTGTAAATGAATCAAGTTGAATGTAAATAAAGTTGTTGAAGTTTTAATCTCATGTTAATTTTCTTGTCCATTTATATTGCTTATTTTACGCTTAACGTATTTATTCCGGAGAATGACCTTCTTGAAATAAATACGTTGCGGGCCTCGTCACATACCTATTTCCGTCTACTGGGAAGCGGGGCGTGACAGCCATGCCCACTTTTTAGAGACACGATTTCTTGAAAAAGAAATAAGTGGGAGCGCAATAGAACTGAAAGAAATTCCAGAACCATAAGCTATTACTGAAAGCATGGAGGAACCAGAAGTTTCAAAGCAACCGGACATCCCTGCGCCACTTCGCAGGACTAGTAGGCAGTCTCATCCGCTCGGGAGATACTACGGTTTTCTCATAGATGGGGATAGAGAGCATTCCATCATCGACGATGATGAGCCAACTAGTTTCCAACTAGCCATTCAGAGCAGAGACTCGGTAAAATGGCTGGATGCAATACGGACCGAAATGGAGTTTATTTACACCAACAAAGTATGGACTTTAGACATTGCTCCAGAAGGGGTAAAACCCATAGGCTGTAAATGGATCATCAGAAAAAAGATTGGTGTAGATGGACATGTTGAAATTTATAAGGCTAGACTTGTTGCAAAAGATTTTCGTCAAAGTGATAAAACCTTTTCTCCGGTGGTTATGCTCAAATCCATTTGGATCCTACTTGACATTCTTGCCTTCCACGATTATGAAATTTGGCAGATAGACGTAAAAAACGATTTTCTGAATGGAAATTTGGAAGAATGTGTTTATATGGATCAGCTTGAGGGTTTCATAGAGAGTGGGAGCTGCGAAAAAGTGTGTAAATTGCTTAAGTCCATTTATGGATTAAAGCAGGTATCGCGGAGTTGAAACATCTGTTTTGATGAGACAGTCAAAGAATTCAATTTTATCAAAAATCCAGATAAACCATGTATTTATAATAAGATTGTAGCGAGAACCGTGGTATTTCTCGTCTTGTACGTGGATGACATTCTCCTGATAGGAAATGACATTCCTATGCTACAATCAGTCAAAGGATTCTTATCACAAAGGTTCTCCATGAAAAACCTGAGTGATGGCTTCTACATTCTGGGGATGCAGATCTATCATGATAGATCTAAGAGGATGTTAGGACTTTCACAGTCAAGGTACATCGATAACATACTGAAAAGATTTAGTATAGAAGATTCAAAGCGCGGTAATCTACCGGCTTGTCACGGTATCACCCTCTCTAAAGAGATGTCTCCCAAGACTGATTTGGAAAGGGATCGCATGCGTATTATACCCTGCGCTTCTGCAGTAGGCTCTATAATATATATGATGTTGTGTACCAGACCAGATGTAGCTTACGCACTGAGCGTTGTATGCAGGTATCAGTCAAACTCTGGGGAGAAGCACTGGACAGCAGTTAAGAACATTCTCAAGTACCTGAGAAGGACTAAAGAGATGTTCTTGGTGTATGGTTGTGAAGACCTCCAGATCAAGGCCTTCGCTGACTCCAGCTTCCAGAATGACAAGGATGATTCCAGGTCCATGTCGGGTTATGTCTTTACCCTCAATGGAGGGGCGGTCTATTGGAAGAGATCCAAGCAGGATACCGTTGCTGACTCGACGATGGAAACGGAGTATATCGCTGCATGTGATGCCGCAAAAGAAGCCGTCTGGATGAGGAATTCATAACAGAACTTCATGTGGTTCTGTCCATTGTTGATCCAATATCTCTATATTGTGACAACAACGGGGTTATAGCTTTAGCGAAGGAATCAAGGTCCCATCAGAAGTCCAGACATATCTTGAGGCGGTACCACCTGATCAGGGAGATCGTTGATCGTCGGGAGATCGACGTGCGGAGAGTAGAGACGGAGAACAACACTGCAGATCTACTCATAAAGGCCATCCCTCAGATACAATTCGAGAGGCTAATCGAGATGATAGGTCTGCGGTATGCCAATACATGGCTTTAGTGCAAGTGGGAGATTATTAGTGATATATGCCCTAGAGGACATTATTATATAGTACTGGATTGCATATTACTGTTCCCATCCGAAAGATGGCGCGACGTGAAGACGTCTTGCCTGAGATTCGGGGCAGATGCTATATGGTTTTATCCGTCTATCTCTCCGAAGATGCCAAGTTGATTTATGGCACCGTGTATCGGAGGTTTAGACGGATGCGGCCGATGTAGCAGACTTTGTCAGATTCCCCCTCGTTTGAGGGGTTTTTGATTGTGGGGACGCTTTTCCCTGCAGGCGCAAGCCCCTGCAGTTAATTACGCTACCGCGTCGCGGTAGCCACTTTCTCCTTCTCCAGAATTTCACTTCGTGTCGTGTGTGTTTGTTTTGTTTGTGGATGCCCGTGGATTGTATACGGAGACTAAGTTATGCCGTCGCCCGTAGGACGTGGATTAGTCCAAATCCGCATTTACTTAGATTTGGGTTTGGTGTTTTAGTTTAAGGATACGTTAGCCATATTGAGGCTAAGATCAACTTAAACGTTCGTTAAGGATACGTTAGTCTGATTTGAGACTAAGATCAACTTAACGGGATCGTTTGGATCCGACAAAAGAGCATTTGGGGGCTCTATTGTTCCAGTTTAGGGACATAGTGGTCCATTGTATGCATGGCCATCGGGACCCGTCACCTCTCTAACGTCGTTGAAGGATTACAACGATAGGTGTCAGAGGAGTTCGGAGATGTACCCTTGAACCAAAGTTGATTGGGGGTCTTATAGTCCAATTTGGGACTAAAGTCTGTTTGAATGTTTAAGAATACGTTAACCATATTTGAGTCTAAGATCAACTTAAACGGGATCGTTTAGATCCGACAAAAGAGCATTTGGGAGCTCTATTGTTCCAGTTTAGGGACATAGTGGTCCATAGGTAGTTTAAGGACATTGCGGTCCATTGCCAGTTTAGGGACATGGGGGTCCATATTCCAGTTTAGGGACATGGTGGTCCATTGGTAGTTTAAGGACGCAGAAGTCCGTGGGTTTAAGGACCCCACAGTCCGTGTCGATGTGTGGTCGTCGGGGCCCGTCACCTCTCTGACGTCGTTGAAGGATTACAACGATAGGGGTCAGAGGAGTTCGGAGATGTACGCTCGAACCGGATGTAAATTGATTTAGGAGAGCAGTCTTGCTCAGTTAATTTAGTTTGAGGACTTACGGCCATGATTGGGTTAATTCCAGTTGAGAATATTCAACGTTATTTCTTATTTTTGGCCTATTAGACCTGTGCTAGGGCTTTGCCCATGTTTAATAATGCATAGCATTAATCTTGGTCTCTGTTGGACCTTTATTTGAGCTCTGCCCCTTTTAAATGATGCACAGCATCTGTTCTGGTCTGACAGACCCTTGTTTGGGCTCTGCTCCTTTAAAAAAAGAATGATGCATTGCATCTGTTTTTTATTTGGGCTCTGCCCTTTTTTTGAAAATAATGCATAGCATTTACTAGGCCTGTTAGGCCTTTTTAATTGGGCTCAGCCCTTCTTTTTAATGATGCAGTGCATCAATTATCTGACAGTGGCCATGTGGCCTGTCAGGCGCTTTGCGCCAATAAATGAGCGCAAGCGTTTGTGGAGGTGACACGTGTCACATTCTGGTGAGCGAAAGCGCAGTTAGCGCAGTGCGCTGTGTCAGTGCGCTGCGCTGTTGCGCTGCTGACACGTGGCGCGCTCTGATGAGTTGCACCAATTTCAGAGAGCAATGCTCTATTTTAAAAGCGCATAGCACAAGTTGTTCTGAAGCTTACACGTGGCGCTCTCTGGTGGCTTGCGCCAACCTAAGAGCGCAACAGTGCCAATTTTGCAAGTGCAGGGCACTGTTTTATATTTTGATCAATTTTAGATCAGAGAAAACAAGTTTTTCTTGTTTTCAAAGAACCATTGGTTCATAAAAAAGTGCAAGGCACTGTTATTTATATTTTATTGAAGATCATTGATCTTGTTCTTAGATCAATGATCTATTCAGAAGAGAACCTTCTCTTTTATAAAGGTTTTTTACCTTTTTTTTCTTGAATTCTTCAAAATTCTTCAGAGTTCTCTCTTTTTGTTGTTTTTTCTGAAGCTCTTGATGTCGATGATGATTTGAATTGGGGTCTAGGGGCCTTTATATAGTGCCCATAAATTTGTTAAATTTGTTAAAGAGATCTTTCTCTGAGTGATTTGGGGAATTTTCCCCACCGTTGGATGTTTAATCCAAGGGCTTCTGTTCTACAGAAGACAATCTTCTTGTTTTAACAAGAACAGAAAGATCTTATTAGAATTTTAATTCTGTTTGGCGCAGATGCACCAGCGCTTGACACGTGTCACGCAGCGTACAGCGCAGCGCAGCTGCGCTTGCACACCTGCGCTGACACGTGTCGCGCAGCGCAGCGCTTGCGCAGAAGTAACTACGCCGACACGTGTCGTGCAGTGCAGCGCTTGCGCAACTGAAGCTCTGCTTCATTTAATTTTGTTTTTTAATAGATCCTTGCTCTGATTGGGCGCACTGCCTTGGGCGCTGCGCTGACGTATCAGCTTCTGACACATGGCGCGTTGCGCGCAGCACACGGAATTTGAAGCGTTGCTTCAAAATTTGAATTGAATTTTTTTGAAATTCAAACAGAGCCTTGCTCTGATTGGGGGAAACAATTACATTTTGGAAGCTTAGGATACACTGATATAATAACAGTCTTGCTCAAAATGGTAGTATGCTACCTGGTTTGATTCTATCTCAATATGTGCTATGTTTCTTTTAGCATATCGCTGAGACATATTGATAGAGCCCTTAGGATCTTTGCTTGACTAGCGGCGTTGTGATGACAGTCATACTAGTGGGGGCTGGGTAGTCTATAAGCACATCCTTATACCGGTCCCCAGTCGTAGGATTATCGAGACAGGGTATCGATACTCCAGAGTAGACTAGTGTATATGCTTCTCATTCCAGCAGGGGAGATGGCCTGTCCCACAGCCATTGGTATGTCGTACTAGAGATAGTATACAGGTGCTCATTGGGTTATGAGTTACACTGGACGGACTCGCGAGGGAACTGCTGGTTGGTATTATATCTATCGTCAGTTAGCAGTTCCCAGGTGGCATGAGTACATGTTAGTCCACTGATTTGACATCACTATTCGTCTCGAGTGTGTTCCCACTATACTTAGATCATTACCTTACCATGGCTCAAATGAGTCATGCAAACAGGTAGTGGTTGGGTGCAGTCGCGAAGCACTGGGAGGCAGTGGTGGTTAGATATGATTCGTCTCTCCCGGTATTGGGAGTTGATATCGCGCTGTATTCGGAAAGCCATTACACAAAGTCCCTGGCCAGGGCAAGCGAGATTTACTGGTAGGTACTCCAGTAGTTTCTCAGGGTGTATTGGACTCTACACCGGCATGAGTTATTGCGCTATTAGGGGTCTGACGGTTACCACCCTCTTATGTTCGATATGCGATACTCTTAGACGAGCAGACCGGACTGTACGGAGATTGTTACAGATAGGCTCAGTAGGAGTTCGGATGAGTTTGTTCATCGGTCTTCTTATCGACAGATACCTGGGTAGCCGTTACGTGCAGCTAGTACCGCTAACGGACTTGTGGTTAAACCTACTGCCAGTGTACTGTCGAGTCTTTAGAGTCCCACACAGAGGGTTTCCCTGCTTCGGGCGAAACGATGTAGAGGTCGTATGGTTTTACAGCAGGGTTCCGATCATATACGTGTACTGGCTACACGGATGTTGTTCGGACGGATAATACTAGTGGGTTTTGGTTTAAGCTGGATTCTAGTATTATATTATTGGATTATTATTATCTTATTGTATTCGTATTTTTCGTAATACGAATACGGGTATGTATATACGGTGAGGGCATTTTTGTAATTTCACAAGGGTTGCTTTTAGAAGGGGACACCTCATTGTTTGGATTTTCTATTTTTAGAAATAGATTAATGAGGTGGAAAATAGAGATATTTGTGGCATGGTGAAGCATGGCTCATTTGGTTTGTTTATTAGTTTGTGTTTACTATTGAAGTATGGTGGTTATTTTCTATTGGAAAATAATCCATGCTTCATGTGAGATGAGTATGAGCCATTCTCCATACTAGCCAACACTTGTTCATTTGCTCATTTGCATTCTCTCTCCATTTTTGTCTCCTTCTTCCTTAAGACCTAAATCCCTCACATGAGTTGTGAACCATTAGGTCTCTTGAGATTAAATACTCCATTAAACTCTCTACATCTTATAAACTACCTAGCTTAGCAAACTAGGTATCTTAGTTACCTCGGTTTAGAGGTTGGAGCTTGAGGTATTAACTCTCGGGTAGATCATTTTCGACACGAGAAGGCCGACGATCAAACGTGATCCGGATCTTCGAGGAGCTCAAGTTAAGCAGGAGAAGAAGACCCGAAGGATTAGAATCAAGGAGGTATAACATTATCATAGTAGTTAAAACCTCCAAGTAGTATAATTAGTTAAGGTTTCTTTTTAGATCCTGGAGTTAAAGTCGGTGTTGCAAAGTATGAAAAATTGTTTTTTTGTAAATTCCGCCTCCCCACAAGTGCGTGGGGTGTGCGACATCGACTTACACTTCATTCCATCCATACTATATCACATTATACCTTGCATTTCATTTATATACATCATCCATCCTTTTTGGAACTTACTGAGCGAAAGTTCGCTGATGGGCATTCCACCCATTTTTCTTTCTTTCTTGGAATGTTCGTCTGATAATGTAGAGACTAAGGAGGTGGAACCGACTTCAGAGTACTGCCCGCAGTTTGAAACCCAGGTCGACTACTAGTCTTTCAGCAGTTATTTCTTTTCATTCTAGTGTGCTACTGTTTGGGCACTTTCATTACACTTTTCTTTTCGGTTATTTTGTATCGGTGTAAATTTTGTAAAGTTGTGAATGTAAATATATAGAGTGATTATATTTTATTATCACTTGTCTATTCTTGTCAATATTATACTACTTACTTTACGCTTAGCGTATTTGTTTCGAGAAAGGATCTTCTCGGAATAAATACATCACGAGTTTTTGTACGTTTCTTACTCCTGTATTTTGGGAAGCGGGACGTGACACCGCTTGTCGCCTTCTTTGATTATATTAATGCTAGCTATGGTATTTAGATTTACAACTTCTTCTAATAATCCGTTTGATATTGATATGACTATAATAGCTAAATATGACAAGACTTTATCGATGCACACTTGAACGCCACTATACACGACACCCTTCATACATTATATGCACGGGGTAACGTCCTACCCTCTTATTACTTTTTTCTATAAAACTCATCCACGCTGTTATGCTGCCCACTTGCAAATTAATAAAACACCAGATATAAGTTGAAGTGCTGCAAAAATTAAAAATAACCTTTTACACTAAAACCCCTTAACTTTTCTATATGAATACTTTTTCGTTAAATTACCTCCAAAGTGGCAACTCCATATCTTACACTAGAATACCATACAACCTAAAAACATAATTTCATTTAAATACCATAGGTTTTCTAAAATGTCATATTTGCAAAATAATACCCCAAGTTTCCCAAAAATTGCACTTTACATAGAAATACCCTAAGCTTCTAAAAAGATGTATTTTCATTGAAACACCTCAAGTTTCCATAAACTTGTATTTTCAATTTAATACCTCAAGCTTTCCCAAAACTATATTTCACACAAGTACCCTAACTTATTTAAGCCCCTTTTTGTTAAAAATACCATAAAATTTTCTAAAAGTCATAATTTAACTAAAATACCCTAAATTTTCCTAAAACCCGTATTTCCCTGAAACCCCTCGACTCCCTAAAGTCGTATCTCTGAAATAATACCCCGACTTTCTAAAATCGTATTTTAAATAAATACCCCGACTTTTGAAAGTTGTGTTTTCAAATAAACCCCTTAACCATTATAAATTCTTTTTCATAGTAATACCTTGACTTACTTAAAGTCATATTTTCACTAAAGCATTTCGAGTTTACTAAAATCTATAATTTCATTAAAATACCCTAGAATTTCCTAAAACTTTTATTTACTAAAATACCGTGAACTATTATGGAAATCTGGTCACATGAGTATACCTTATACTTAACCTAATGTATAGAACTCCACATGACATGTTAAACTGGTTCAGTTAGGGCTAGACACGATCACCTAGGCATTGGGGATTCATGTAGATTCCATCCTCACGGATGACCTGTAGATTCCGTCCTCACGGATGACTTGTAGATTCCGCCTTTACGGATGACTTGAATATGGAAAGAGAAGATTCTGTTTATACGGATGACTTGATAGGAACCCCTCTTTGTGACACCGTCTTGTAGTGCCATGTGCTAATACCGACATATACTCCTATAACTGGACAAGACCGGGGTAGGGTAATTTGGGTAAGCGAAGCTATATTAAGGTCTTGGATTTCCTTTTTGATTAATCATGGTTCGGAAAGTGAAACGAAGTACTATTCACTCCCAACTGTTGTTGTTCCGCGGCTCTAACGGAATAATCATCAGAGCACGGTGCCCTTGTCTACCAAAACTGAAACGTGCACAACACTTAGTAGACACATGGTATTCCTTTACCACTACACACATATGGCATCATGTATCGCACACACGTCGTTACCTTTCTCTTATTTATCCTTTCTGAGATATCGTACTCGAGTGTAACTCACCGACGGACATCTCTTTTCCTCTTGTCCCCTCCCGGAATGTCTGTTAGATGCTGATAGAGCGTACGAAGAGAAAGAAGAAGTGGTACCCATGGCTGAAGACTACTCAGAGCTATCAACTTATTACTAGGATTAATTCTTTTACCAACCTTGTTGCCCACTTGTTCAGGGCTAGTTTTTCTTGGATTGATGTAATAAACACTTCTTATTCTGTCCCGGGATTTAATAATGTTTTAGTTAATGGAATAAATGTTGTTGCTTTATTTGTTGTTTTGGTACATTGCCTGCATGCTTGTATACGCTTAACGTAATTGTATCGAGTAAGACTATCCCCGATATAGTTAGGTTGCGGACCGAACCACATCACCGCTTCGGTATTTTGGAAAGCGGGACGTGACAAAAATTCATGGCGTGTGCGCGCGTGCGTGCGTGACAAAAAAGCTTGAAATTCTAGCTATAAAACAAAAAGGAGCTCGAAGGTTGCCTTCGAGGGCGCGCACACACACATAAAAGATAATTATTTTTGAAAATCATGACTATTTTACTTTTCTCTTTCTTATTATTTAATGAGAAAACTCTCACAAGTTAATTTTAATAAAGTCATGATCGTATGATCTAATAATACTTCTGTTTCTGAATTGTGTTCAATTGTTACCAATTAGTTACTATTAATTATTATTTGTGAAAATCGTTTCAAGACCCAGTTTGGAGAGATGCCTTACTTTTAAACCCACAAAGTTTCAAAATTATGAAAAACCAAAAAATTTATTTTGGTATTATTTTAAATCCAAATCTTAGTTTGAATACGCATCTATGTATGCATTGCCTGTAATACCATTTTAAGATTTTCTAAGATATTAGAACATGGGAGTTTTAAGATCTCCCAAAAATTAGCAAATGAGGTTTTTGGTTATGTATTTTAGTTTTCCTTCTTTATAATTTCCTTTTTATTATTGCTTGTCCTAATTTTTTCTAAACCTATTTTCTTTCGAAACCCATTTTCTTTATTATTGCTTGTCCTAGTTTTCTTCGGCTTCTTTATTTTTCCCTTTTTATTATTTCTTGTTTTAACTTTGGCCGTTATAGAAACAGAATGGGAAAAACGGGAGAGGAGATGGAGGGATTAGAAGTGGATATAGGAGAATTGGGGGAATTAGATCGAAGATTAGGGATTTGAAAACAGAGATGCATAAATTGGGAGTTGAGATGGAGGGGGAGATTATTGGATTGAAGATTTGGATTTAAAAATGGAGATGTATAAATTGAGTACGATGATTGGGAAGAGGAAATTGGGTGATTGGGAGGAGAGATCCAGGAAGAATGCTTGAACAATAGTGGTAAATTGTACTATAATTTTTTTTGAGAAAGCATTCATGTATATATTTGATTAGAAAGAACGAGGGTAAATTTGAAAATTTTGCAAAAAAATTCTAAATATAATCATACAATCTATTTTGGGCTTGAAACATCCGTATTTTAAAAGTATAGCGTTTTTCACATTCATGGATTTAAAAATAAGTCACCTCTATAAGCGGGGCCCGAAAACAATTTTCCCTTATTATTTTCATGTAAGCAAATACCTTGTTGGCCCATTACAATTATCAAGTCCAAAGTCTAATTCATTGCAAATGACATCAAGCAAAAGAAAAAATAATCAATTGTTATTTGGAATGAAGCTTTCATTGAAAGTCATATTGATGAATATATTTAGTAGTTTGCTATCAATCATGTCCTTTCGGTCTATACAAAGCATCAGTACATATATTCACTCTCATGCATGCTCAAAGAATGATTTATAAAATACAACACCAGCGTATATCGTATTTCGATATCTGAGAGAGATTCGCTTGCCATTTTTATAAAAACACAAATGAATTGGCCACATGCAAGACATATCTAAAAGGAATATGTTGGTATCAATTTCTTTTCCAATATAAGAAATCGCAAGTTTGATCCCTTAAGGGGATTGATTTCAAAAAATAATAATATGTTAACCGATACAAAGAGCGAGGATTCTACAGCCTGGATCTAAACTGACCAATTCATGTATCCATGTATAATTGAAAAAAAAACTTATGATCCATACCGCTCATCTTGATATCCATGACCCAAAGTGAAAATTGTTGTAGGTAAGGGTTCATTGAAATTATGAGGCCTCAAAATCATTTACTTATAGACCTACTAGCTAATTGCAAAACTATTAGTTTCTTAACAATACAACATTGTGCATCCTTAGATTTACTAAGGAGAGAGTTTTGACGACGCATGATGTACGTATAATTTAAGATTTAAACCATGTAGATTGAGATGAACGAACTCATATTCCCAAACAAGCTTTGGATTTTTAATTTAAGGTGTGGTGCATGAAGTGCTTGATTTAGGCTTGGGTCTACAAGATTCTGTTTATATCAAAAGCTCCTTCAATATCTAGATTAACAATAATATCCATTAGTATTTTTTTTCACGTGCGAATGCATGTGAAAGTATAACCGATATTGTATTATTTAGATAAATATTTAGGTTGTAGAATAAAATTTTACAAATACTTGTAGAAATGGAAAGGGATGGCATGAATGTTTTTTCACCTAGGTGCCGATTTTCATTTTTTTGGTTTGGGATGTTGACCTGGACGACCTCATAATAGGATTAGATTATAGAGCTTTTCTTACTTCTTAAATTTTTATATAAAATAAAAGAACATAAATTGATGATATTAATTATATACTTTGAGCTGGCGTTAGAATAGGAGAGACGATACCGTGTATAAAAAACATGATAAATTCATCTGTATATAAATATATTTGATGTATTGTTTTCAGTGTAAGCCACGTGTCAAAGATTTAACGAAATTAGCAAACAGACGGTTAAGATTCATTCAGAATTAACAAACAATTTACGCGGAGAGCCGCAAGCCGCCAAAAACGGCGGATCGACGTCGTTACCTGCGGGGACCAGCGGATGCTCTGACGGCGTTTGCCACGTCAGCAACAGCAGCCATGAGCATAGCCCTAATAATGGAAGGACACCATCTCTTTATATAAAATTCAATTTCTAATTCTCTTTCATTTTTACTCTCTGTCTCTTCCTCAAATTTCGATTTGATTCGATTCAAATTTCGATGGGGAGCTGCTCAATCTCTAATCTTAGGTACAAATTTTGACCCAAAGTTAATTCCCTTTACGTAAATTCTATACGTGAATCGACGCTTAAGATTGTTTATTTGATAGATTTCAAGCTTCAATTAATCTAGAAACCACTTTTTTGGAAAGAAAAATATCTCCTTTTTCTTAATTTTCCGTTTTTAGATGGATTTTAGAGATTGATTTCCACGGCGCAATTAAATTTCATAGCTGAAAGTTAGGACTTTGATTTTATCTCAACTTACATAAAAATTAAACCTTTGATTAATAAGGCAGTTAACTGATTGCGAGGAGCTTGAATTGTTGTTTCATGGATCCCACCCCTCTTTTGGTATGCAATAACTTTTGTTGGATCCCTCCACAAAATTAAGCTTGAAAGAAGATTCTAAATTTGGATCTTTTAAATAATGTTTTTCCTTTCGCACAAATAATCCAAGTCTTTTCAAGCACTTTAGTTAATTTCTTTTAAAGAAGTATATGGTCAATATTACTGTTTGGGGTTTGATTATTGTGTGTTTTTCTAATTAAATTCTAGCTATCGCTTCTTATGTTAATTAAACGATGTCGAGAAGTTTAGTGGCATGATATTTTATTTGTTTCTTTTGTTTCAGTGTTTTAGTTCTGCTCCTTGATTTGGAAAGGGTGGGAGCAGGCATTTTTGGGGTTGAATCTGGTTAATTTTGTGGACTTGCAGATTCGTTAACTTGTTTATATTTCAATATAAGTTTTTGATATCAGTTTTTCATAGTTTTTTCTTAAATTCCTTGAAATACCCTGTGAAATTCGTAAAGCATGTACTCTTCTGGATATACAAGTAGCTGCGTTTAGAATATACAAATATATTCCCTTAACTCCTAGCACAACTTCTGAGCTCTCGTGCAGAAAGCGACATTTATGATGATGTTAGAGTAACCGATGTTTGATTCCCACCAAACGCTCTATAGTTACCATTGCATAAAAAGTTTAGGTGTCGATCCAAGGAGCTCTCACCCTATAGAGGTGTGTTAGAATATAAAAATATTCCTTCAAGCCTCATCACATCTTCGGAGCTTTGGTGCAGTGGAAGAGACATTTAAGAAGCTGCCTTTTGTATTAGATTATTTTTCTCATTTGAAAATTAGGCAAGAATGCTGTCTTTGAGCTAGTAGTTTCTGGTCAGTGTAGATTTCTATTGATAGAAGTTTTTATTTGATTTGCGCATGTCTTTAAGTGAGTTTGAGTTATTATAACTGTTTCTATTTATTCTCTTACAAATTACTCTATTATAACTTTGCAAATGTACTGAAAGTAATATAGATACTGGAGTGATCATAAATTGTTCTTTGAGTCTATCTTACCATTTCTTCTTCTTCCTCTCTTAGTATAAACACTTGTGCAACCAAGGAGGGATTCCTCCAAATTCATCCTACACTTAGAAGATATGTGAAATTAAATGTAGTATGATAAAAGTTATATTCGTTAATTTCAAGGTCCTCTTTTTTGGGTATGCCGCGGTTTTTGTTCTGCTTAAAAGGTTGTTTACACTCTGTTAGATTTGAACAACTTCTTGGGCAATGATCTGATATTCACCTGATTTTGTAATTACTTATTTATGGGCTGATTGTTTTAAAAGATAACCAATTGGTTTCCTTTCTACTTTGCAGGGTTGCTGAATTCTAAAAGTTCATTTGAACTACTTCTTGGTTTGTCCTAGTCATAACTACCATCAACTATGTGTCTGCGTCAAACTGAGACCAGATATGTTTAGAAGCCAATAACAATTGGGACCTTATCGACTTCTACAATCACAGTTATGGATAGAGTTGACACTTCAGGCTTTGTGAGTGGTGGGAGTCACAAGCTAAAGTTCCTCACATTCTTCTTCTTCATTTATACTCAGTTAAAGTTTTAAGACGGGATTTTCAAAGTGTAGACAGACATCCATTTACTCATAGAAACTGCATTCACCAAAACCCAAATGGATCTTAACATGACACATCTCTTGTTTCATGGAAATGAGCCCTTTGAGGCTAACAAAAGCACAAGGATGCTATTTTCTATGAATTTTGACAGCATCGCTTCACAAGATGATGGTTGTAAGTTGGTCCTCGGATTAGGCCCAACTCCGACTTCATACTGTGCGGGTTACCCATCTGAGGTTAGTAGGAGTAAAGAATCCGCCAACAAATTTAGCCAAAGTTTGGCTTCTGCAGCAGATTCTGGAATGTTAAAGCTTGGACTTAGCTCTCCGGATGAGGGTTCTACTTCAGCCAAGAGGAACTCAGGAGGATACATGCCATCCCTCCTCTTTGCTCCCAGGGCTGAAGAGAGAAACGGCCCCGAACTCTCAGCTACTACCGATTCTTCCACCAGATCTCATCACCATTCCAAAAAGTGCCGGTTCCAGAACTGTTCAAAAGGTGCACGAGGGGCTTCTGGGCTCTGCATCAGGCACGGAGGCGGGCAGCGCTGCAAGAAGCCTGGCTGCAACAAAGGCGCTGAGAGCCACACTGCCTACTGCAAGGCTCACGGTGGTGGCCGCAGGTGCCAGCATCTCGGATGCACTAAAAGCGCAGAAGGGCGGACCAACTTTTGCATTTCCCACGGCGGCGGCCGAAGATGTGGGTACCACCTCGGCTGCACCAAGGCTGCTCGTGGCAAGTCCGGCCTCTGCATCCGCCATGGCGGCGGCAAGCGCTGCATAATCGAGGGATGTGCACGTAGTGCCGAGGGCCAGGCTGGTCTCTGCATCTCCCACGGCGGGGGACGCAGATGCCAGTTTCCAGACTGTGTGAAAGGAGCTCAAGGAAGTACGATGTACTGCAAAGCGCACGGGGGAGGGAAACGGTGTATCTTTGATGGGTGCACGAAAGGGGCGGAAGGGAGCACACCGTTATGTAAAGGGCACGGAGGGGGGAAACGATGCTTGTTCGAAGGCGGTGGGGTTTGCCCTAAAAGTGTCCACGGTGGGACTGACTATTGTGTGGCCCATGGGGGCGGGAAGCGGTGCAGTGTCTCAGGGTGCATGAAAAGCGCACGTGGAAGGACAGACTGTTGTGTCAGGCACGGAGGGGGGAAGCGGTGCAGAATGGAAGGGTGCGGGAAAAGCGCACAAGGGAGCACAGACTTTTGCAAGGCCCACGGAGGTGGAAAAAGATGTGGAATTGAATGGTGCAAGAAGTTTGCTAGGGGGAGGAGCGGGTTGTGTGCCTCACATTCGAGTTTGATGATGGTATCCAAGGAGAGTATGATTGGCTCGGGGATTTTTAGGGGGATCGTGTCGTCGAGAACCTCGACATCATCGGGGGTGAGCGTAGCATCAGATTCCGCGGAGTCTTGCGAACAAGTTATGATACCTCCGCAAGTTTTGGTTCCGATGAATATGAAGGTTGATTCGAAGAATGGATTTGTGATACCAGAGGGGAGAGTTCATGGTGGTCCTTTGATGTCTTTGCTTGGGGGAAGCATAAGGAATGCTGTTGATGGTGCATTTTGAAATATAATTGTGAGGGTAAACATGATGTTTACATATCCTATGATATTAGTGGTGTGGTTCATTTTGTTTTGGATTTGGTTTGGTGAATAAGAAACATTGCTGTGATGAGCCGTGAAAGCTTTTTAAATCTCCAAGCTTTCTGAGCTGTCTATTATTGTGAATAAGGTTTCCTTACTGGTGCTATCATGTACAATTTCATTTTAAATTCATCCATTCTCTTGTGTTATTTAGTATATGTCCTGGTTTTGTTCTGTACTGTAAATTTTGGGTTTTGCTGTAGAAGTCTCCAATTGGGCTGAAGTTTTGGGATTAGGATCCTTTGCTCTTTTGTTTTTCAAGAGCAGGGGTCTCTTGTCCTCTCCCAGCCATGGAATCTCTTTCTTGATCTCGCGAAATCCCGATTCCTGTGTTTGACACTGATCTCGACCGTCCAAATTGAATAGCAGGGGAAGGATATAGCAGAGGATCCGGATCTGAAGTTTTGATTTATTTTCTGCTGTGATTTGATGTGTTCATTTAGCTTTAACAACATCATCATGTTATTTGATGTTAGCAGATGGAATTGGCTATGAACCAAGGCATTTAGCGTTGAACTCCTCCGTAACTAGTGTTACATTTGCGATAGAAAAACTAGGAGTCCTGTAAATGTGAATGAACAAATCATTTCAACGTTCATTAAAAAAACATATAATTTGGGAGGACGGAAAAAGGGGGGCGGGGGGAACCAAAACAAAAGGCGGTATTTTGATTCCTTTGCTTTCGGATTGTTCATTTTGTTGAAATAGCTTGCCTTGAAGATCTTGCAACTTTAGATGCACTTAAAATTGCCGCAAAACCATAGTTAAAAAATAGATGAAATATTTTCTCGCATGCGGAGTATTATGTAAATCCAACCATAACTGACCTACATAAATATGCGGTTTCAAATAGGTTGTGAGGTATTTAATTCAATTTAACAACATGAGACATCTCTAACTACAGAAGTTGCCAATTGAAAGCACTAAGAGCTTTGTAAAAAACACTCTTGGAATCGGCAAAAACAGAGGAAATTGTTAATCTTAGTATGTATTTTTCATGTTGAATCTCTTCACTTGCCTCATATTAGCATTTTAACAATTTTTATCCAATAATTAACTTCCTATCAAATAAATCTATGCCATTATCTAGGAATCAGGGATCTTTCAAAATAGACTGTTAAAAAACTAAAAAAACATGTTGACAATCTTAGTTTAAATTAAGAGTTTAAGGGTGGAGCTTAGAATACTAAGATGAGCAGCTGTTTCTTAAGTATAGATAGGAATTGGAGAATCATGTAATATAAAAAAAAAACAAGCTTATAAAAAAAATGATTTACAATTGTACCAGCTGCCACGAGATTGTATGAAACTTCTGAGCTGTCAACTAAATCACTATTGGGAAGAGAGAACGTAATTAATAATTAAACAAGGAATATAAAACTATGTGCTGCATGTTAAACAGAACAAAAAACATGGGCAGTGGAATAATACAGCAGTGTTTTCCCCCTTTTCAGATATTGGGCCCCAAATCTTTACTATTAAGAAAACACCCTCCAAATATTTATATACTAAAAAACACCCAAATCCGTTATTTTAACTAAAAAGGTCCCTTGATTATCTCACTTCTCCAACAGAGTTAAATATAGTTCTTAGGGATGTAAAACGACTCTCCTTGACTTCCCTAAAGTCGGGCTGCTAATTTCCAAGTTTTCTTGTACCTATGCAACAAATTGGCCAAGATTGTGCTGATTGCGCTGGATCAATCAAATTGGCCAAGATTCAGACTTGATTAGGTTTCAAGTGCTTTACTCGGTCTAAGTTTAAGGCTTGATTAGGGTTTATAGCTGCTTGGGAGTGGCTTGTGGAGTTCCCGAGGGAGTAGTTAGCTAGGTTAACATGATGAGTATTTCTTAGGCAATTGGGGAAGAAGAGGGCATTTTTTTAAAATAAAATACAAGAAGAGGGCATTTTCTGCATTGATTTCGGCGGCCAACATCATAAACACCCAAGAAAGTAATTTGTGTGTGTGTTGTCGTTGTTTTTTTTTGTTGGTTAGGTTGGGGGCGAGGGGGTGGGGTGGGGTGGACGGGGCGCGGGGTGGGGGAGACTCTCCCTAAAATTGCATGCAAGGTGAACACAAAACAGACAACTCCCTTGTATTGTGATATAATATGAGTTAGTCTTGGTGGAAAGAATTTTGAATTTTGCTTCTTTCCCCATGATTCCTTCTTATATAGCCTCCAAAGGGAAAGGTACAAACATTTTCATGTAGGCCCCTTATTTTCTTCATGTTTTCAGAAGAGTTTGTCATGTATTTTTCAAGTGGGATATTTTCATGTAGGCCCCTTAATTTCTTCATGTTTTAAGAAGAAAATTTGTCATAGATATTTAGTAAATTAGACACAGCCTCCATTCTAAAATTTTCTATAATTTATTCTTCTAGAATTTGAAGGATATATATTACTCGATTATCATGAATACCTTTTATGTTTCATTTTTTGTTTTTGAAAAATAAATTCAACTCAAGAAAATCGGACAAACGATCTTAAATTTATTAATGTTACTGTGAGGGTTTTTCTTTCGGAGTTAAAATCATTTTAATGGGAAAAAACTAGATGACGATGAATCGTTGATACAGTTTATTGGAATCATCTTTAAACTCATAGAGTTCGAAAGCAAGTGTTTTCAGGAACTCTTTTCAAGCTATTGAAACCTTGTTTCTTTAATTATTTTTAAATGAACAGATCAAAGGATACGCTGATTACATTAATTGTATAAAAAGGAAAAACTGTTTCTCAAACAATTATCCACTAAGATTTCTACATGTTTGCTGCAGTGAGAAGAATGGTCTAGACTTGCGAGGATGAATGGCAACAAAATTTTATTTCATAAGTCAGAATGAGAAACACACTCTGCGTTTCATGTGGTAAGATAAATTTACACCGGTTCACCGAGTAAATCTTGTTGAAAGTCTATTTAACAAGACAACCACAATAAATTACTCTATTCCTTCGTACTGTACAACATAAACTTTTAAAATCCTATTATATGCAACCAAGATTTGGAATACCAAAGTGGTAAATTTCCAGTATTGGTTAAATTTATATTGGATAAAGCATCAAAAATTGAAAAGTATAAGGAAAAGGAAAAAGAAAAAGAAAAAGAAAGAGAGACAATTTTCTCATAGCTTGCGGATAAACTTAAAACCCTATACTTCATAATATATATATATATATATATATATATAGAGAGAGAGAGAGAGAGAGAGAGAGAGAGAGAAGCTATCAAGATTGCATCAATCGGTCTTGTGTGTTTATGCGTTCACTTATCCCCTCGTTACATAATGTCTATCCATATATGGTACTGAAGATTAATGTAACATATCTCGATATACGATTTAGATTGGTAAGTTAATATATCACATTTACAATTTCATAAAAAATGGAATCATATCTATACATCCATTTATTACTTATTCAGAAAAAAGAAGGGAAAAGATTACGTCTATGTTTCTTTCTTATTTTGCATACGAAGAGGTTTGTCTAATAGCTACTTTCTCGACTCTTTTATCCTTAAGAAATTTGTGAAGAACTTGGAAACACAGCTGTTATGTTAAATTATTTGACTGCACCCTTTTTTTTCTATTTTATTTTAAATTACCATTATTTTTTTAATAATTGATACTCCAGATCATTAAGATTGTTTAGTTGTTAAGTGTTTTAACAGTTTAATTCAATTTTTGAGGCAGCTTAAATTTATTTCAGGCTTTTGTTTAATATAATAACAGAATCAAGTACGGGGTTACCTGAATTTTTCCAAACTTAATAAAAAAAAACAAAACATATAAGATTCTCGTTTTTTTCTGTTTCGATTACAACCCTCCCTCAAAAACCCTCTAAAATCCCAAAAGATAAAAACAGCACCTTTTTCCCCTCGTCAGATCTTCAAATTTCTGAAGAATTTCAAAAGGATCTCTTTCTTTTCTCAAACCCTAGATCACATCGTCAAATTATTTTCAATTTTTCTCTCTCAAAAAGTGGAAAACAAAAGTTATAAAACCCCTATTCTCTCTAGATCTGAGCCTAGAGTACACATTAAAAGAAGCCCTTGATTGGGTTTTTGAATTCAAGCCCAAAGTTTGGATCTCTAGGGATTTTTGTTGTGGGGAGTTCAATATTTAGAGCGAGAATGGTTTTTTGGGAAGGGTACATTAGTGATGAAACAATGGGGACTTTCGCGCCGATTGTGCTTTATTGGGTTTATGGTGGGATTTATCAATTGATGCCCCCTTCATGGGATCAATATCGGTTGCATACGAAAAAGGAGGAGAATCAGAAGAATTCGGTGCCGCTTTCGACGGTGATCAAGGGTGTTCTTCTTCAGCAGCTGGTTCAAGTCGTTGTCGCGAGGCTGCTTTTCTTGGTGAGAGCTCAAACTTTTGTATATTTAATTGGAAATCCTTTATCTTAGTTGTTAGATTGGTTGGTTTGGCGTCTATGACATTACTACCATAATGTGACATGCATTTCTGAGGGTTTGGGTCTCTCCACTAAAAAAAGAGTGTCTGAGTCATCTTCATTGTATCTCACCATCCATTGGTGAATGGATGGTGTGATGGATTTTGTATCTTAACATCCATTCAACAATGGATGGTGAGATTAATACAAGTGGTCTTTTCACTGTTATTTATAGTGGAGAGGCCCCGAACCCTCCATTTATGACTTATATTTATTAATGTATATTATTTCGTATCCCCAGAGAAATGATTTATCCATTTGATATTTTCCTCGGAAAAAGCAACATTGAGCTTTCATAAGAAATGGATGATAACGTATAGGAGAAATTTATGGGTAAACAAATCACGTGTCTCCAATTAGTTGATGTGAAAAAATAAAATAAAATATAAAGACGATATTGGTATGTGTAAAGGATTCTTGGTGAATTAAAAATCAATAATTTGTTTGATTTTTTACTTCTTAAACTTCTCGATCTTCTATAGCTAGCTTAAGGAGATTGTTTTTCTATGTAAGTCCATATCCAAAGTCCAAACTTATCTGTACAACATGGTTCTTCTTGTCAGAAACCATTAATACAACAACAACCGAGCCTTTTATCCCAAGCATATAGGGTAGGCTACATGAACCAACATGAGAATCACGCCGGGTCCAACACATGAATCCTCCGCATCCACTCACTCCTATCGAACAATATACTTTCATTGAGGCCTTTGGCAACCATATCTTTTCGTATCACCTCCATCCATATTTTCTTCGGTCTTCCTTTCACTCTTTTGACATTGCTTATATCGAGAGTTTCCATTCATCGAACCGGTGCTTTCATAGGTCTGCGTCGCACATGACCAAACCATCCTAGTCGGTTTTCCTGCATTTTCTTCTCCACATGTGCTACACTAACTTTTACACGAATATCTTCATTTCTCACCTTATATTTTTTAGTGTTGCCACACATCCAACGAAGCATACACATCTCCGCTACGTGCATATTCTGTGTATGATGCTTCTTAGGTGCCCAACATTCTGTACCATATAATAAGGCAGGCCGAATAGCACTTTGATAAAACTTTTCTTTCAACCTTAACGGAAAGTTACGAGCACAAAATCCCTGTTGCATTCCTCCATTTCGACCAACCAGCTTGGATCTTTTGATTAATATTGCTATCAATCTCTCCATCCTTTTGGATCATGGAACTTAGATATCTAAACCGGTCGCTCGGTGATATTTCTTGCCTTTCCAGTGTTATACCAATGTGGTCTCGATTTTTCTACTTGGTAAATTTGCAATGCATATATGTTGTCTTGAACCTGCTCAATCCGAACCTCCGAGATTTTAACGTTTGCCTTCATAACTCCAATTTGGTATTAACCCTTGGTTTCGTCTCATTTACTAGAACAATATCATCAGCGAATAGCATACACCAAGGTATCTCGTCTTGAATAGTTCTAATAGGCGTATCTATCACGATGGTAAACAAGAATGGACTTAAGGCAGATCATTGATGTAAGCCAATTGTAATTGGAAAACCACTCGTTAGGCCGCCGTAGGTTTTAACATTTGCCACTACTCTATCGTACAAGTCCTTGATTATGTCAATGTCCTTGATTATGTCATTGTCCCCTATAATACCTTCTAGGTAGCTTTTCGTACGCTTTCTCTAAATCAATAAATATCATATGCAAATCTCTTCTCCTCTTTCAAAAACGCTCGGCAAGTTGGCGAACCAAATGAACAGTCTCTATCGTCGATCGTCCAGGTATCAACCCAAACTGGTTCTGTGTTATCTTAATATCCTTTCTTAGCCTGTATTCAATCACTCTCTCTCAAAATTTCATGGTACGACACATAAGTTTTATTTCATGATGGTTGAGCAATTTTAAATGTCACCCTTATTATTGTAGATAGGTACACGAGTATTTTTCCTCCACTCATTTGGTATCTTTTTGGTCAGTCAAATCTTATTAAACAGATCTGTCAGCCATTTAACTCATATTTCTCCTAAGTATCTCCAAATCTCGATAGGAATTCCGTCTGAACCAACTGATTTTTTTGATCCCATTCTCTTCAAAACTTCTTTAATCTTAGGTATTCTTATTTTACGCATGAAATCACGATTTATATTTTGAGATTGAATGACAACAAATTCTTAGTACAGCTCTCATTGAACAATTTGTCAAAATAATCTCTCCACCTTTCCTTAATATCCTCATCTCGAACTAAAATCTTTTGATCTTCATTTTTGGTACACTCCACCGTACATAAGTCTCTGGTCTTTTTTTCCCGCATCCGAGTGTTGGGGTCAAAAATTACACCCCAGTTGACCAAGTCAAAACCAAGATCAACCCCAAGTCAAGTGGCCCCGAGCCTAAGCCCAATTCAAGACCAAGCATGGAAGAGGCCGGCTCCATACCAAAAAAGAGGCAATAAATTAGTATAAATGTAATTTTTAGAAATAAATATATGTAAAGTGGACAGAAAGCCAAAATTTGGAAACCCCATACCTTATGTGCAAAAAAATGAAATAAACACATAAGGCATAGGGTGACACAAGTGCCATTTGGCAAACCTAAGATGCTATATGTAAAATGTGCAGCCTATAAGGCAACATGATGAAAAAATCAAAAAAAAACTCTCTCTAAAAAAAATTAGGGTTCTGTGCCTCCTTCTCCTATCTCAATGTTCTAAACCTTCTTTCCCCTTTGAATTAAATCAAGAGTTTAACTTTTCCTTTTCCAAAAATAAACATTTTTCACAATAAAACCCTTGAAGGGAAATGCGAATCTTCCATCAAATCTCCAAAAGGGGAGATTTTTAAAATCTCACTCTCTTTTCTTCAAGATCCAGCCAATAGAGAGAAGGAAGAAGAAGACCCACCTCCAAAAATCCCATTTTGGGGAAGATCCAGGACTCAAGGGGGAAGAAAGGGGTCCCCTTTCATCGGCTCCAAAAATATCTTAGGAGTTTAACTCCTAAAAAAATAATAAATCTTTCTTTTGGGGAGTATAACTCCCAGTGCAGGGGCTAAGCCTCTTTGTCTGGAGTTCAACTCCAAAAGTCAATCGGGAGTACAAATCCCAGTGTAGGGGATAAGCCCCTTTTCCTGCCGACGCCTAGCGTCCGCGTGCCAGGCACGCCCACGCGTCCTTTGGACGCTATTTTCTCTTTTTTTTATATACATACACACTCCACAACACTAGCCCGCTATCCGGGTAGCGGGACCCCCGTAAACTCTGCGGGGCCTCCGATATATTCAAAACCCCTCAATGCACAACACATGCACACTGCACATTGAGTTCGCATGACCAGTTTGACCCGTCAATCGGAGGTTCCCTCACTCCAAAGACGAGGGGTAATTAACGGCAGCTTAGTCCGCGACTGCCGAAGATTCGGATTCCCACAATCAATAAACCCCCGCCTACCCTAGGCAGGGAGAATCTATAGTATGCCTGACAAGCGACGTGTATTCCCATCTCAATGGGATGACGAAAAACACCCTGCAGCTTCTGACACGTCCGGTGGGACTTTTCTCTCCTCCCATATCTCAGGTCAAGAGTTCATGCAAACTCATTTAATATATATGCTGATATTTGTACTGAAATAATATTTTTTCCGTGCAGCAATCAAGTTTCAACGACGATGTCTCCTAAGATGAATTCATCTTCCGACGCGACCCCGATCTCGTACGTGGTCAAGATCAATGCCCGTATGGTTCTCCCTGCCAATCTCAGCCGGCAATGGGAGGAGCCACCCCGTCAATTTGGTTCCGTCATCATCTACCCTGCCGGAAGCGCTCATCTGGCGGAGGTCACGGCAAACCAAGCGGCCAAACCGACCTTAAGGGACAGGATGCCGAACGTTGTGGTCGCCAAAGCATCCCACCCTAAATGCAAATCTGTATTCGAACGGCTCTCCACTGTTCCGACTGGGGGCAAGGCCGTCAACACCAATGGAGCCACAAAGCATCTCCAGCAAGCTCAGGTGGTGCCCTTGACAATCGCGCGAGCAAGCATCTTCTCTGGGCTCTCTGTCTGCCAAGTGCTTAAAATAGAAAAGTTAAGGCAGAAGTGACTCAGGTATCAAGCCAACAAGAGGGCCAGGACTTCGGCCAAGTGGAATCTTGTGAGGTTTCAAGAGCAGGGTTACTCCGTGACGACGGCTGAGTCGGCCGTAAAAGTCAGCAATTCCTTCGAATCTCTGAAGTGGGTTCAGAAAAATGCCATGACTGCCAGAATCAAGAAGACATCGGTCCGAATAATGCTACAAGGGGACGTGTCCCACCCCAACAGAGAAAGCATGACACAGTCTCTTCAAGAGTCTATCAGGCGCTCTGTGCCGCACGAAAGCAGCGAGGCAGATTCAGAAAAGAGGCGCCAGCACCACTCATGAATCCGGTCAGGCCAGACATCTTCAATCGATTGTCCGCTACCAAAACAGAAAGGCCAAGACGGTGGTCCACAAAGTCAGCTACCAATAATGAAATGATGGCCGGATATGTTATCCACACGGTCTATATGGCGGGCACGCGCCCCAGCGACAACCTTCGCAGTAAAAGCAAGGATGGGGCCACCACATCCCAAGCCCAATCTGGCTTGAATGTGGTTGCCGCTTCCTAAGAACAGCCGCCTCCGCTGGATGATGAAAACCTTCTCGATGAGGATGATAGGCAGAAAGACCCCTCAATCCATTTAGAGTCAAGCTCGGACAGCGAGGAAGAGCCGACTTTCCTCCCCAAGACCGCAAAGCAAGTGCTGCTTCAAGAACTTCGAAAACAGCTCAAGAGTAAAGATAAAGAAATGGCCAAGCTTTACTAAAAAATCGACGACCTGACGAATGTTGTGATGCAGCTCACAACTCAAATTGCTCGAGCACATTCCAATCAGGTACATGTCTTTACTCATGGGCCGGGTGATGACAACCCGAAGCAACCGATGCATGTCCCCTTAGGTCTAAAGATTGGGTGAGCCACACGAAAGCCGACCACATTCCGCTTCTGGGGACGCTTTGGCCCCAGATAGCACTATCCCGCTAACACAACATCGGATAATGGATTTGGTCACTAGCAAGGTTAGAACATTGGTAGCCGAAGCCGAAGCTCAGAAAGAAATCAGCAGTAGCGGGCGGCTATATCCTGCACGGTACGATCTGATCGAGTTTCCGAGCGGCTACGTCATTCCTAAATTCGAAAGATTTGACGGGACGGGAAACGCAAATCAGCACGTCGCCCACTTTAAAGCATCGTGCGGAAATACAGGGGCAATGATGCGCTCCTTCTTCGTCAGTTTGTCAACAGCCTGACCGGTGTTGCCTTCGACTGGTACGTGAGCATACCAAACGGGTTTGTCATTACCTTTGCCCAAATGAAGTCTCTGTTTCGGTAAAGGTTCATGAGTGTCAGTGATAAAATCTTCATTGCTGATCTTGTGAGGACCAAGTCGGGAAAGAATGAAAGCAGCACTGGCTTTATCGCCCGATGACGTAATCTCACGGTCAAGTGCGAACCGCCGCTGGAGCAGGACTAGTCCGTCAGCCTTTTTATTGGGAACCTCAGCAATTGGATGGTCCCATTCTTATGTACAGCAGGCCTCAAGACGTTTCAGGAGCTGACCAAAAAAGTCCAAATGCTGGAACGCTCGAAGCAAAAGTCTATCCCGGACTCTCAGAAAGACAAGACTTGGAAGAGCAAGAGAGACGACAACCGTAGAAGCGGGAATTCCAGCAGTACCAATGTTTTCAATGCGTCCGATAATGAAGACAAGCGAAAAGCAGGCGATTCCAAATCCAACCGGTCTCGAAAGCCATTGCTGGGAGGAGAAGGGCCTTCTCTAGAGGAGAAAAAAAACAAGGTTTACTCTTTCAGAAGGGACAAGGTCCGCAAGATATTCAAAGATGCCTTGAACAATGGTCTACAATTGCCGGAGTCGAAGAGACCCCACGAAGCAAAAATGACCGACAATCCCCTGTATTGCCCATACCACCGAGTAGTGAGCTATGCGATCGAGGATTGCTATATCTTCAAACACTGGGTTGAGAAGCAGTACAAGGCTAGAAAGATCGAGCTGTCTAAGAGTGTGTTGGTGAACAATCAAGTTGCAACCACCAACTTTATACAGACAGAAGCTGAAGCCTTCTGAGAGCAGACAGCCGAACCCGCTGCCCTGAGAAATGAAACTGACTCATCGCAGCCTCCGTGGAGTACGCACATATCTAATAAGACGAAGAAGATGCTAAAGTTACTTCGGAAAGAGCCCAGAACAGAATGGGAAGGGCAGAAGTAGCCCACCATTCCAGCTGCCAATTCGGCTCAATCAGGCTCAAAATCCAAAAAGCTCAAGAAGAAGAAAAGTGCAGCTCTATGCGAAAAGGAGTTTGCAGGGAGATCGACCATTCAAAAATATATCGATTCCCTCGAAGACTATGAACAAAAGGAAAGGACTCTAATTCAATTGAAGGAGTTCTTCTCTATAGAAGCGGCTGAGATTCTGGAGGAGCTAGAAGAAGACTCCAATGAAGAGATCCCTATAGTGACCTGCTACGTCGTCCATCTTGGTAGCGACTCTGAGGAAGAGCTATATTTTCCTGAAGAGGACGACGAGCTCGCCACAAAGGCTAACCAAATCCAGCTTAGAAGCGGCAGGGCTCTACCGCTAAATCAGTGCAACGCCCCAAAAGGAAAGGAAAAACAAGCCGCTAATGAAGAAGATGGCAGAGAACTTGCTCATGAAGATTCGAGTCCTTCCCCAGTGGACTATAATGTCCTGGCTCATCTCCGGAAGCTTCCGTCTCTCTTAAGCATCTATAATGCTCTGGTCCTGGCCAAGGATCTCCGAGATATTCTCATTCTTGCTCTACAAAACCCCGAGCGGTACCAGGCTCGCTTTGCGGAAATTAATATGAAAAAAGTCCAGTACACCTTGCATACCGCCACGGTCATGTTTAAGGACGAAAACCTACTACTGGAAACAGCTGAGCATAACCGGCCGCTTTACGTGACAGGGTACATCGACGGAGATCGGATTAATCGCATATTGATTGATCCGGGATCCTCAGTGAACATCATGAACTTGCGGACTCTGAAGAGTGTGTCAATGGACGTCCGACACCTGTCAAGGGAAAGGATTGTCATTCAAGCCTTCAATCAAAACTGCCAGCAAATTCTGGGGTCTATAACTCTGCCAATCAAATTTGGGGATCTGCAAACCGAAGTTAAGATATGCGTGATCGACGCTGATACGTCTTATAAAATTCTCTTGGGACGGCCGTGGCTCCACGTTTACGGTATCGTTCCGTCAACTCTCCATTAATGCATGAAGTATACTAAAAATGGCGAAGAAAGACGCATTGGCGGAGACATCCAGCCATTCGGTGTGCATGAAGTCCGATATGAAGATTCTCAGTACTTTGTGAACCTCCAAAGTGCTGAGCCACAGCTGACCAAAGACAGAACGGTCCCGAAACTTAAAAGCAAGTCTGAGCTGGCCGTCACTTTCAAAAGCAAAACCCCCCAAGTGCGTCCGCATTTCGGCATTGACATTGATGAGTCCGACATTGGAAGTCCGTCCGTCCATAAAAACCGCCATCATTTTGGTAGCGATACGGACGGGTCTGATATCGAAGGCCCATCCGACATCAAAATTCGCACTCGTTTAGACAGCGACACTAAAGAGTTGGAGGAGGAGAACCTGCCTTGCAACAGATATATAGGTTGGGCCCCTACGCAACAAGTAAAGCTACGAGAGACCTTCAAAGTTGCAGAAGGGTCCTTAGCCGTCACAAAGGTGCCGGAGCAGATGTGCAAAAAGCTCGATGCATTGTTAGTCTCCACCGTGGACCAGCTAAAAACTTTTTATGTTTCCGGAAGGAAAAGTGGACAGAAGGGCATCATGTTTTATAGGGCAAATCCTGTTGTGCATCCGGACGATTTGTCTGTCGTGTGCCTTCCCTATAAGAGAGGTATAAGAGCCGTCTTCAATCCCAGATACCATGCGTCCGAGATGCGGGAATATTTCAGAAGGTGCGGATGTCGTTTATATCAAACGGAGTTCGAAGCAAAGTTTTATGAAGGGCTATGGCATCCGCCTCAAGTCCGAGCACTCATCGATTGACGAATTCCAGATAGACGGGGCATAAGTTTCACCTAGCCTGATTCTAAAGCATGCTACATGATCCATATTGGTGAAGCCAGCGAAAGGTCAAATGACGATGACGAGATAGCCGAGCCAGAAGAAGCTCCTCAAGAGCTCGAAGATGGTGGGGACAAGCAACCTTCGATGAGCTAACCGAGATTGATTTGGGAACGTCTGATAATCCAAGGCCGACCTATATCAGTTCACTCTTGTCAGAGAAAATGAAAGAGTAGATAATTGCCCTGCTGCATGAGTTCGCCGACTGCTTCGCGTGGACGTACAAAGAAATGCCTGGCGTCTCCTCTGAAGTGACCATGCATAAGCTGGCTATATCTCCTGATGCCAAGCCTGACAAACAAGCTCCTCGAAGAATGAGAAGTGAGCTGGAAGAAAAGGTCATCGAGGAAACTAAGAAACTTATCGATGCTGGCTTCATCAGGGAAGAGAAATACACAGACTGGATCGCATGCATTGTCCCAGTAAAGAAGAAAAATGGGCAGATCCGAGATTGTGTTGATTTCAGGGACCTTAATAAGGCATGCCTTAAAGATGATTTCCCGCTTCCGGTCATGGAAATGATGGTCGATGACACCTCAAATTACGAGCTGTTCACCTTCATGGATGGTTCGTCTGGGTACAATCAGATAAAAATGTCGCCTGAGGATGAGAGGCATACAGCATTTCGAACCCCGATCGGCATATACTGTTACAAAGTGATGCCGTTCGGACTGAAGAACGCCGGTGCTACATATCAAAGGGCAATGACCAATATCTTTGATAACTTAATCCATAAAGTCGTCGAATGTTATGTTGATGATCTGGTCGTCAAGACTAAAGCCAAGGCCGATCACATCCAAGATCTTAGGACCGTTCTCACTAGACTGAGAGAATACGATCTGAAGATGAATCCTCTGAAGTGCGCTTTTGGCGTATCATCGGGAAAATTCCTAGGCTTCATAGTCCGACATCGAGAGATCGAAGTTGACCCATCCAAGATAAAGGCCATCATGGAGATGCCCCTCCGAAGAATCTGACGCAGCTAGGATCTTTTCAAGGCAAGCTTGCTTATATACGAAGGTTTATCTCAAATTTATCAGAGAGATGTAGGCCCTTCTCAAAGCTCATGAAGAAAGGAGATCCTTTTGTCTGGGATGCCGAATGTCAAGAAGCGTTTAAAAGCATCAAACGGTACCTGTTGTACCCTCCAGTGCTAGCTGCTTCTATTTTAAATAAACCGTTGATTCTCTATACTGCCGCGCTAGATGAGTCACTCGGTGCGTTCCTTGCCCAGAACAATGAGGAGGGAAAAGAAAATGCCCTCTACTATCTCAGTCGAACTTTAGTCGGGGCGGAACACAACTATTTCCCGGTCGAAAAGCAATGCCTGACTCTGATGTTCGCTGTGAAAAAGCTGAGGCACTATCTGCTCGCTCATCGGGTTATGCTGATCTCCAATGTCGATCCGCTCAAACACTTAATGACAAAGCAAGCCTAGCTGGTAGAATGGCAAGATGGGCTGTCATGCTACTTGAGTTTGATATAGTTTATACTCCTTAGAAAGCAGTAAAAGGGCAAGCTCTTGCAGACTTCCTTGCTGCTCATTCCGTACCAGAAGGGTCACCGCTCAATTGCGAGTTACCCGACGAACAAGTGCTGCACCTCGAGAAAGATGAGTCATGTTGGGAGCTCTACTTCGATGGAGCCTCATCAATGAGGAGCTCCGGCAAATCAAGCATTCCGCAGATAAAAGCAGGGATAGGATTGGTGTTCATCACACCATCGATGGGAACCCTACGACGTTCTTTTGCTCTCACCGAGCCTCGCACAAACAACGAGACTGAGTACGAAGCTCTGATAGCTGGCCTGGAGCTCGCCATAGAAATGGAAATCTTTCGGCTACGGGTTTACGGTGACTCCCAGCTTGTCGTCAACCAAGTAAGCGGCGACTATAAGATATACAAACCCGAGTTAGCTCGATATAGAAGCCGAGTAGTAGAACTAATGAAACGGTTCACTCACATTGAACTAATGAATGTCCCTAGAGCGTTGAACGGAAAAGCCGACATACTCGCTCGCCTAGCTAAAAAGCTAGCTGATCCTGACATGGACGAAATTCTAATCACAGTCAGAAGCCGGCAAATTCTGCCTCCGGTCTCTTTGCGTGAAGAAGAAAGCGTAAAACAAGAGAACAATCCTGCTGAAGAAGCTTCGATCATTCAAGACGAGCTCGATTGGAGAGAACCCTTCATAGAGTACCTCCAATACGACAAGCTTCCCGAAAAAAATCCGCGAGAATTCAGCTGAAGAAGAGAGCTCTCCGATACGTGTTTGTAAATAATACGCTATACCACAGATCATATGACCAACTCTGGCTCAGATGTCTGTCATCGGTCGATACCCAAAAAATCATGAAAGAAATTCAATCGGGTGTCTGCGGGGCTCACCAGTCCGGCCCCAAAATGCGGCTTCAGATCAAACGGCTTGGATATTACCGGGCCACCATGATAAGAGATTGCGAAGAGCATGCAAAGAAATGCCATCTCTGCCAAATTCATGGTGATTTCATTCACAAACATCACAATCCGTTGCATCCTACAGTGGCGTCGTGGCCTTTGAAAGTTTGGGGCACCGACATAGTTGGCCCAATTGATCCTCCATCTTCCATAGGCCACCAGTTCATATTGGATGCGACAGACTACTTCTCCAGATGGGCTGAAACTGTCCCGTTAAAAGAAGTCAAAACAGAAGATATTCCGACATTCTTCAGACATAATATTCTATACCGCTTCGGTACACCAAGAAGTATCATTTCTGACAACGGGCCTTCTTTCAAGAGCTTCAAAATCTCAAGATTGCTACTCAGCACAAGATAGACTGGAGATATTCATCCATCTATAATCCAAGGGCCAATGGGTTAACCGAAACCTTCAATAAGACTCTATGCAAGCTTCTGAGAAAAATGCTTCAGCCAACAAGAGAGACTGAAATCTTAAACTTCACGAGGCGTTGTGGGCATATCGTACCACATACCACACTCCAGCTCAGTCCACTCCATACTCATTACTTTTCGGAGTGGAAGCAATCCTCCCGCTCGAAGTCGAAGTTCCAAGCCTACGAATGGCCGTCCAACACGAATTGACGGAGGAGGAAAACGTCCTCCTTCGACTCGAAGAGCTTGATGCTTTCGAAGAAAGGAGACTGCGGTGCAGCAAAATCTGAAGCTATACCGAGCCTAAATGTCATGGGCCTATGACAAGATGACCCGTCTCCACGTTTTCAAGAAAGGCGAATTGGTGTTGGTTCTCAAAAGGTCAATCATCTCCAATCGACATGCCAAAGAAAAATTCGAGCCAAACTGGGAAGGACTATACGTCATCAAGAAAGTGTTCGATGGAGAATTCTACCAACTAATAAGTGCCGAGGGAGAAAGGCCCATACCACCCATCAATGGCCGATATATCAAGAAATACTATACGTGAATGCTTCAAGTCGCAGACGAATTGAGTACACCGGCCCTACGGTTTGGATCATGCATCCTGTAAAACCGTATACAATCCACGGGCGTAAACGATTCATATCTCTCCTAAGTCCTACCGGCGAGACTACTTTCAAAGTCCCACCAGCGACAAAAAAAAGGTATGTCCACAAGCAAAATGGGCACGGATGAAAATCCGAAAGGGCTCCGTGAGTAAAAACAGCAGGACTGCCGGCGAGTTTGTGAAAACCCGAAAGGGCGCAAACTCGTGAAAAGAGATAAAATACACTCGCAAAGTCCTCTCGATCTTGTGAGGAGAAAATCCCTGCGTGAGATCCTTACGACTCACAAAGGATCAACACACTTAGGAATCCTCATGATTCCTAAGGAGAACATACACCTGCAAGATACTCTCGACTCGTAGGGAGAAAATGCTTTTATGAGACCCTTACGGCTCATAAAATTGAAAAGCCTTAGGTGATAGAGATCTAAAGCTGTCTCCTAAGCCATCGCTCCCCAACGGGTAACGGCAAATGGTGAGTCACTCCTGGCATTGCTTCAGTGTTAGCGGTGCTGATGCCGACCCAAAAACCAAATTCCAAGTCCTCCCGGGGGCAAATGATGAGTTGCTCCTGGCATTATTCCAGTGCAGCAATACTGATGCCAACCTAAAAACCAAATCCCAATCCCTCCGGGGCAAATGATGAGTTGCTCTTGGTATTATTCCAGTGCAGCAATGCTGATACCAAACAAAATCCAAATTCCAAGTTCCTCTCAAATTCAAAAATCCCGCCAAATAAGGCAGAAATCAAACAGATCAAATCAAAGTCCCACCCGGCAGCATTTCTAAGCTCGAAAGTCCCACTGGATATGTAAGGAACTTTCAAAACAAATCAAATCAAACAAATCAACCCCGACACCGTAAGAAGCGAAGCAAGTCAAACTTCAACTCCGACACCGCAGAAAGCGGAGCAAGTCAAATCAAATCCCGACACTGTAAGAAGCGGAGCAAGTCATCGATCGTCCACGTCGCAAAAATGGCAGCACCGACCGTCCAAGTCGCAAAAATGGCAGCACCGACTGTCCACGTACCTAAAATGGCAAAACCGATCATCCAAGTCACAAAAAGGGCAGAACCGACCGTCCATGTCGCAAAAATGGCAGCACCGATCGTCCAAGTCGCAAAAAGGGCAGAACCGACTGTCCACGTCGCTAAAATGGCAGAACCGACCATCCACGTCATAAAAATGGCAGCACCGACCGTCTAAGTCGCAAAAAGGGTAGAACCGACCGTCCACGTGGCAAAAAGGCCAGCACCGACCGTCCACGTCGCAAAAAGGGCAGCATCGACCTCCACGTCGTCAAAACGGTAACCAAATCAAGTCAACCTCCACGCGAAAGAAGATCCATCAATTTCATGCACACAACCCATATATATGGTGTGCATTTATTGATGTGGGGCACTTTGTTGGGATAAAAAATTACACCCCAGTTGACCAAGTCAAAACCAAGGTCAACCCCAAGTCAAGTGGGCCCGAGCCCAAGCCCAATTCAAGACCAAACATGGAAGGGGCCGGTTCTATACCAAAAAGGAGGCAATAAATTAGTCTAAATGTAATTTTTAGAAATAAATATATGTAAAGTGGGCAGAAAGCCAAAATTTTGTAAACCCCATAACTTATGTGCAAAAAATGAAATAAGCACATAAGGCATAGGGTGACACAAGTACCATTTGGCAAAGCCCAAGGGGCTATATGTAAAATGTGTAGCCTATAAAGGCAACATAATGAAAAAATAAAAAAAAAACCCTCTAAAAAAATTAGGGTTCTGTGCCTTCTTATCCTTCCTCAAGGTTCTAAACCTTTTCCCCCCTTTTGAATTAAATCAAGAGTTTCACTCTTCGTTTTCCAAAAATAAACATTTTTTCACCATAAAACCCTTGAAGGGAAACGCGGATCTTCTTTCAAATCTCCAAAAGGGGAGATTTTTAAAATCCCACTCTCTTCTCTCCGAGATCCAGCCAATAGAGAGGAGGAAGAAGGAGTCCCACCTCCAAAAATCCCATTTTGGAGATGATCCAGGACTCAAGGGAGAAAAAAGGGTCCCCTTTCATCAGTTCCAAAAATATCTTAGGAGTTTAACTCCTAAAAAAAAATATATAAAATAATATGTCTTTATTTTTAGGAGTACAACTCCCCGTGCAGGGGCTAAGCCCCTTTGTCCTCTTTGTTAGGAGTTCAACTCCAAAAGTTAATCGGGAGTACAACTCCCAGTGTAGCGGCTAAGCCTCTTTTCCTGCTGACGCCCGTGCCCGAGTGCCAGGCACGCGGGGCGCTGGCGCTCACGCATCCTTTGGACACTATTTCCCCCCCTTTTTTTTATATACATACACACTCCACAACACTTCCCCTATATTTCTAACGGGACGCTGCCCTGCACCCCGTAAGGGGGCTGCTAGCCCCCTTGACCCCAGCCCGCTGTCCGGAAAGCGGGATCCCCGTAAACTCTGCGGGCCCCCCGATATATCCAAAACCCTTCAATGCACAACACACGCACACTGCACATTGAGTTCGCATGTTCAGTTTGACCCGTCAATCGGAGGTTCACTAATTAACAGCTATTTAGTCCACGGCTGCCGGAGATTCGGATTCCCACAATGTAGTACGCCTGACAAGCGACGCGTATTCTCATCTCAATAGGTGTGATGAAAACACCCTACAGATGTGCTTAAGCAATTTTGATTTGTATATCACGCATAGATTAAATAATTCTGGGTCGGGTTATATTTATCTACATCATGTTTTCCCCGTTTTATTACTAGAAGAAGCTGCAGCAGCAAAAAGACTGGCGATACACGGGTATAAAGGTTTGCTAGAAATGAATAACCAGTTGGTCCTATTAGGCATTTAGTCCATTTGACCTCGGCTTTAGCTATGAATATTGGTTCTTCAATTGAGATCTTCAACCCTTTTTGACATCTATAAGATAAGATTTTCATATAGTTAATTGCCATCCTTTCTGTCTAATATATATCAATAACAATAGAAAACGTTATGTTATATATAGCCTTTTCCAATCAGTTTCGCAGAAAATAAAGAGGCATGTCAATCTTTAAAAACAGTTTTAACTCTTATATAGATTTGATGTTAAACCCTTTATTTTGGATTTGGAAGATTCTGATGCTCCAAGGCTATATAAACTTATCAATTTACAGTCCATTTACTGGCATCGGCCATGACCAGTTTGTTTCATTTTAATTCAAGGGGGTATCCGTATGGGCGTTTATAACTCATTTTAGTTACAGAAACTGCGATGGACTAATTTGATTTAAAGATGCAAGTCAGTATTATTATAACATTTTCTAACATGTCATTGTGTTAGCTATATGCGATTGAGTTTGCGTTAAATTAGGGTTTTCTATATCGGAAAGTGTATGTTGGATGGTATATTAAGATATAACTCAATATCATGTTTGTATCGGGCATCCAATGTATATTTTGTGCATTCAACTTTTTTTGAGTCAAGGGTATGTGTAATGTTCAAATGTCATGTAGCAGATAATGTTACGGAGGACATTCATAATTGTAAACATTGCACCGCAACAAAATAAACTAGAAATTTTGAGTTGACTGTTAACTAACCATCTAGCTTGATGAGGTGTACTTGTTAGTTCTTTCTTGTTTTGATTTCCTTCGTACCCATGCAATGAATGCAGCTAAACACAATTTACTCTGTAGCCAGGTGAATATAGACGTCTACCAATCAGAGGTATACCATTAGTATTTACCGAGTAAATTGATCATATCTGCAATCGTTTGTTATTCCTAGTCATAAATCCCAATTACTTTTAACTCGATCCCAGTGGGTTTAGTAAATCTCTATATTTTTCTTCTATAATATATACATATTGTAGTGCTGAAGCTATAATTATAAAAGTTGATATTATCATTAGAATCAACTGATGTGGAAAACAACGTACATGCCACACTAAAGAAAAAAGTAAAGCAGCAGTTGTTCAAATTAGTCTGCATTCTCTCGATTAACTTGATTGTTCTCTACGTTATAGGCAACCGGGAGCCAAAGCTCAGCAATAATCCAACCATCAATCCCAGTCCAACTCCTCCAAATCTTCGTCGCAATGCTCGTAATGGACACGTGGCAGTACTTTGTGCATCGATACATGCACCAAAATAAGTTCCTGTACAAACACGTGCACTCGCAACACCATCGGCTTGTGGTCCCCTACGCCATTGGGGCCCTCTACAACCACCCCCTCGAGGGCCTCCTCCTCGATACCTTTGGTGGAGCCCTCTCCTTCCTCATCTCTGGTATGACCACACGCACCGCAGTTAGCTTCTTCTGCTTCGCCGTTATGAAGACGGTCGATGACCATTGCGGCCTCTGGCTGCCGTGGAATATTCTCCACTTGATTTTCCCAAATAACACTGCATATCATGACATCCATCATCAGCTCCAGGGCACCAAGTTCAACTATTCACAACCTTTCTTCGTGGTATGGGACAAAATACTGGGGACCTACATGCCGTACGTGTTGGTCGCACACAAAGAAGGGGGATTAGAGGCGAGATTGATGAAAGACTCGTCATAGAGCTACAGAGTGTTTCTCATCGCGATCTAAATTTCTGCACTTTTTTTCCCGCATCTTCTTTTTCTATGTATAGAGGTGTTGTGAAAATGTTATGGAGGCTGTGTTGGTACATTGTATTTATGGACGGTTGATGCATTTTGATTTTTGATTTTTGATTTTCAATCTTGTTTATAATTTTGCATTATGCTTTGTTTCCCAAATTTGAGTATGGATTAATAGCCAACGTCCTGTCTATAAAAGCAATTTTCCTTCTTACCCAAATAATAATCTATAATATAGAATATATATTCGCCTACAATAATCCTTTTTACAAGTATTACATAATTCCGATTATTCTTGTTTAATACTTAATTTCAAAAATTTCTTAGAAAAATCCTAGTTTAATACTTAATATCAGAAATCAACTTCGATCAAAAACTTCAATTGTAGGAAGCGCAGAAACTCTCCATATCAGATACAACATGGAATTAATGATATATGTTTACCGCCGGAAACGAGGAACTGAGACGCGGGGAGCGCGTCCAGCCTGAATCTAGAGACAAATGCTATATGGAACATATCTATTCACCTCTCACAAGATACCAAGTTGATTTATGGCACCGTATATCGGAGGTTTGGATGGATACGACCGTTGTAGCAGACTTATCAGATTCTTTTTGATTGTGAGAACGTTTTTTCCTGCGGGCGCAAGCCCTGCAGTTATTTACGTTATCGCAAAGCGATAACAACTTTATTCTTCTCTATAAATATCACTTCGTGTCGTGTTATATATATTGTTTATTATGGGGTTCTTCTTGGATTGTATACGGAGACTAATTTTTTCGTTGACCATGGAGCGTGGATTAGTCCAAATCCGTATATGTCTAAGGACCATTAGTCGTATTTGACTAAGATCAATTTGAACAATAGATCATGCATGAGAACTAAAAGCTTTTATACTTGGTTTATCTTTGGCTAAGTGATCAAGCAAAAACTTTCCGTTCCAGGTGTGCAAGTACAGGGATGCGAATGTATATTTATTCTTTTGACAAGAGTGTGCACGTGCATATCATGTGATTGCACACTTATTATCACGTCAGACTTCTATGTGCCCATGTATATATGTGCGCATTGGACCGAGTCAAAATTTTTGACTTGCACACACGTGCCTGTCACATGACGCACATGCGTTCATTGGATATCATTATCATCTGCGTTCACGTGAATATCACGTAACGTGCATGTCTTTATAGGCGGTGTTCATCAAGTGCGCACACGTGTATATCACGTGATGCACACATCTCCAGGGTCATTATTTTTTCAGGCGCGCACGTGTATATCATGTGATGCGCAAGTATGTATGATGTTAACCAAGTGCGCACTTGGTTTTGGGGTGCACATATCTTGAACAGAAAGCAAATGCTTTTATGAAGAACCAATGGCTTCTGCCCTTTTATTTTTCTTTTAGTTTTCGCCCCCCCCCCCCCCCCCCCCCCCCCGTTTTCTTTATTTCTTTTTTAGAAGCAAAAGCTTCAATTTTTATGATGCATAGGCATTTTTGATTGATTTTTTTCTTGAACCTTATGATTAATTTCTCATAAAAGTTGAAACTTTTGTAAAAGAAAAATCAAGCTTAAAATCTCTTGATATTTTGTATGATGAATCAATGGATTCATAAAACAGAAGTAAAGGTTTCTGTATAAAGCGAAAGCTTTTTTTTTATCTAAAAGCCATGGCTTTTTTGAAATGGGAGAAGTCTTCTTCTTCTTCTCTTTTTTTTAACCTTATTTAAGGAAAAAAATGAGATTTTTTTGAGCTTATGGAGGGTGAGAGTCTTCGGTATCAGATTTCTGTGAGTGAGGCTCCTATTTATAGAAGATGGAAAATTAGAATTTGTTGGATTTGTTTTGATTTAAATCTGATATCAGATTGATTTAATTGATTCTTATCAATTAAAGGTGATATGCCCACCATTAGATTAAGCTCTATGGATCTGTTTGTTAAACTATTTTAACCAACAGAAGATTTTTTTGCTAAATAAAAATTTAAATCCTTATTTAACAAGATTTATTTCTTTTTTTTAAAAGCGTCTGTTTCATGGGGTGCATATTTGCACTATTGGTTTTATTTGTGATGCATGTGTACCGTTAGATCTTAGATCCCCAAATTTATTTGATTATTATTATTAATAATATTATGGGATCAGTTGTGATCAGGATGCGCATGCGCACAGTGCGTTGTACGTGTCGCATGAATCAAAAATAGGACTTTTCCATTTGCGAAGATATCACGTGCGCACCTAGCATATACGCATGTGCTTTGCACACGCGTATTGCAGCCAGTGAACTTACCAAGTGCGCATCTGTATAGGTGTGCACTTTGGACGGGAACAAATACCTTCCACTGATCGTGCACATATGTCTCGCACGTGGATGCGATCGGTGTCCAGCTGCGATCCGTCGGATTTGTCTCAAGATTCGAACCGACTTTTAAACCCAATAAATAGGATCCCTCTCCTTCATTTCATTTATGTCTTCTCTTTCTCTCTCTTGAATTTTTTTTTAGAGACACGCTCTTTCTGAAGCCCTTACTTCATGTTAGAACCCCTTACTTCTTTATTAACTTGTTAAGTGTGCATGTGCGTCTCTGCCCTTGGTGCGAATCCTTTGCTCTTATGTGCTTAGTGCGCTTCATATGGGTTGTGCATCTAATGGGGTTTCTTGGGAGTTAATTCCATTGTTTGACGCTTAACCCATAAGCTTCCCAAGTGGGAATTCTGGGAGTTAGTGATTCCATAGTCTGAACGTGTTTCCATTTGCTGACGCTTCTTTTGTCTTCTTTTGTCTTCTTTTAGGTACAATGGTCAGTCGTCTGTATTCTATTAGGAAGATTGTTTCCCATGCCGACATCCTCTTTTATGAACCTACCTACATTGATACCTAATGTGAGGTCATACTCCGTCTCCTTGAGGATCATTGTGGGCAGAAGCTTCATCGACGCTCCAATCTGCTCCAGTTGATATTTCGAGCAATTCATAATGCCATTCTTGGGGATGCGGACGCAATGTGCATTCGGTTTTTCTGATACGGCTTACCTCCAAAAGGTTGAGAGACCGCCCGACCGCCCTTTTACATGTAATTTTCCAACAGAGAGCAATCATGTCCGCATATGATAGAGGATAAGATTTCAGCGACGACCCTTACGCTTCCCTTCGCGATAAGGCTTTTGAGTCTTTGTCTGAGTCAATTTATGATTTCACTCATTCTTATAACTCAGTCAATCTACTGCTGCTCTGAACTTTTGGACAATATGACAGGTTTTGCTTTTATTTGTCTTTTTCTTATCTCTGATTGGTAGTTTGTACTTCACATTTTGATGTATAAATAGGAAGTACTCTTTTGCTTATTGTGAATCACGCTTTCTGTTTTTCGATTGTGCTGAAATGACTTTAATTACTTGTCCCGAAGCGCTCAGTTTACATATGGGTATACTTGGCCTAACGTGACATACATAACCCCTGATAGTGTGGGAGTCCATTAGCATATGCGCGTTTAAAAAATTTAGCATATGCGCATGTGTTTTGCACATGCTTATGTCACTTAGTGATTTTTGCTAAGTGCGTATGGCAATGATGCGCATATGTCGCTGCCTAGGTCATGTATTAGCCTTCATATGCGCACGTATATAAGTGTGCATATTATAAGTGCACGCTTAATATTGAAGCGCACTTAAATAGGTGCGAACAAATGCCCCCACCGATTGCGCGCACATGACCCGCACGTGGATGCGATCAGTGTCAAGCTGCGAGCTACCGAATTTGTCTCGAGATTCATGGGATGCGAACTGTCTTTTAAACCCTATAAATAGGGGGGCCCTCTCCTTCATTTCATTCGCACCTTCTTTTTCTTTCTCATAATTTCACTTCAGAGCTACGCTCTTTCTGAAGCCTTTGCTTCCTATTAGAAACCCTTGCTTCCTATTAGAAACCCTTACTTTTTTATTAACTTGGTAAGTGCACATGCACACTTCTGCTCTTTGGACAGAGCCTTTGCTTCAATTTATTTAGTGCGCATCCTCTGGATTGCGCATTTGGCACTTTAAACGATGCCTTTAGGCTACACACGTATTATAAACTTTTAGGTTGCGCACCCTTGAGGAGTAGAGCCCATGCCTCACTTAAATACTTAGAATGTTTAACCAAATCTTTCTATGGAGTTTCTTAGTCCCAAGGCTAAAGATTCCATTCCTTATCCTTGCAGATTTTCATGTGGTGAGCTTATGCCTTTCAACTCTTTGCTTTTCAGGTATCATGACTGGTCATTTGTATGACGTCAGAGATATCATTTCTTGCGACGATATTTACTGGTACGAGCCCAATTATTCTGACGCTCAATGCGAGACCGTACTCCGTCGTTTGGAGGATCACTGCAGGCGATTGCTTCCACGCCGGTCTTCTCTTTTGCAGTTGCTCTTTAATGCGATATGGAGGGCTACACTCGGGCTTTTTAGGGTGATGCCGCAACATGCACTGGATTAGGCCGAGAATAAAATGCATTCATCCTATCTGATGGACTTAATTTCTAAGAACTGGAGGGACCGTTCGATAAATATCTTGCACCGAATCTACCAGCAAATGGTGATCATATCCTCGCATGCTAGAGCTGAAGATGCTGGTGACAACCCTAGTGCTCGTGTTCGTGAACGAAACCGCAAAGAGAGGGAGGCTGCTTCTTGGGAGGCCTTACAAAATCTTATTTTTGATTTTCACAACCAATGTACCAATGACGATCTCTTTCCCTTGCTGTAACCATCGAATGAGTTAGGATTCGTATTTTCCTTTTGTTTCGCGAAGCTTGTATCGGGCTGGTAGTTTGTAATCCATCTTTTGACATATTAATGGAATGCAGCTTTTTCCTTTTATATTCGCACATCTTTTTCATTTTCGTATTGAATTGGCTTGGCTTAGTTTATTATCTTGTTTTGAAGTGTTCAGTTTACCCTTCCCTTAGACTTATTGATAAACTTATTCTAACGTTAAACATACATAACTCTTTTTATCATAGGATTCCGGTAGGTTTGTGGTACTAGGTTATGTCCATCGTACCGTTGCGTTGGCTGATATCATCTAGACGTGCAGTCCCTTAGGTTGCGGATCGTAGCCACACGTTTATTGTATCTCTGATCCCTTCTGAGGCTGGACACGACGTCTTCAATTAATTTTCTTAGACTAAAGCATCCACATTACCATCGGAAGATTTAGCGTTAGAGATTGTTATGCCGCTTTACCTTGAGATTAGGCTTTATTTGGAGCCCCAAGGAAGTCATGACTGCCTCATTTTGAGGTGGCATGACATCTAGTGGTCTTTAGGTTTTGTACGTATTGCCATCAAGACCCGAATCTAGGAATATGCTATCACTTCGCTTTGCTTCGACCCTTGGGTCCTTTACGACGCTGCAATTGTACTTCACCGGAGTAAGTCAGACGTCCATGTAGTCTTTGTGCTATGTCATCAAGACTCAGTTATTCATTTAACGGAGCGTAGAGAAACACACCACTCCTTTCCATTCATGAACTGCCTACAGAAGTCGAGATTCGAACTACCCGCAGGGCAGGAAAATTTTATTTTATCATTTTTATTTTTTATTATTTATTCTCCACGATGCTCTATCCTTTCAGCTTTTCATATCGAGAAAGTCGCGTTTGCACAATCATTTCGACTATTTATTCGCGGTGCCTAATCATTTCGGCTATTATATTTTTACTCGCTGATTTTTTTTACGAGCTGCCCAATTTTTTTTAAAGTCTGGAATATTGCCAGAAGCGACTCATTATTTGCCGTTGTCTATTTAGACAAAGGAGGTTTAGGAAACAGGTTTAGAGACTTGCCAACTAAGTCCTTTTGAATTTATGAGCCGTAAGGGTCTCATAAACATATTTCTCCCTACGAGTTGAGAGGATCTCGTAGGTGAACATTCTCCTTAAGAATCGTAGGAATTCTTAAGTAGCATTTTCTCTTCCAAGTCGAGAGGACCCATAGGTGTCGTTTATCATGTCGAGAATATCACCCAGCTTCGGAGGAATTTGGTTGAAACATATTTATTTATGCATGTGGATTATATACAATAGTTAATATTGAACTACTTGTAAGGCATAAATCTTATGGGGTTATGATGGCTTAAGAAACAAGTTTAGATCCTCATAACTTAAGGCTTTTGAATTATATAAACCGTGACGGTCTTATAGAAGTATTTCTCCTCGCGAGTCGAGAGGATCTCGAAAGTGTATTTTCACCATGTGAGTCGTAAGGATCTCACGTAGGGATTTTCTCCTCACAAGGTAGAGAGGACTTTGCGAGTGTATTTTCAACTCTTATCACGAGTTTGCGCCCTTTCGGGTTTTAAGAAGCTCGCCAGCAGTCCTGCTATTTTTATTCACGGAGCCCTTTCAGGTTTTCATCCGTGTCCATTTTTCTTGTGGACATGCCATTTTTTTACGACTGCCTCGTTGGTGGAGCTTCATCACCTGTGGGACTTCAGAAGACAGGCGGTTCGTAAGATAACGCGCTATTGGTCGTAGGTCATAACTGTTGGCTATAGTGCCCTCAAGGTAATTATTGTAATCGCAGGCAGGTGATTATGATGATTAAGGGAGGACCTAAACGGATAGAACAGTCTTACTCAAAATGATAGTATGCTATCTGGTTTGCCTTTATCATCATGTACATGCATTATGTGGTATTACAGATCACTATTACATGTTGATAGAGCCCATAGCGTTCTTGCTTGACTACCAGCATTATGATGGCGATCATATTCGTGGGAGCTGGGTGGTCTATAAGCACATCCTTAAATGTCCCTAGTTGAGAAAGTATCGAGACTGGGTATCGATACTCCGGAGTAGACTAGTGTATACTTATCGAGACCCCGACGAGGGGTGATGGCCGGTCTTACAAGCTATTGGTGTCTGTTTGTCACCTACGATAGTATGCAAGTGCTCATTAGGTTATGAGTACACTGGACGGACTCGCCGGGAACATGCTAGTTGGTATTATACCTATTGTCAGATAGAAGTTCCTAGGTGACATGTGTACAGGTTAGTCTGTCGACCTGAGATCGTCATTTGTCTCGTGTGAGTTCCCACTGTGCTTTGATTACTACCCTACCACGGCTCAAAGGAGTCATGCAAACATGTTTTAGTTAAGTATAGTCCCGATCCACATGGAGGCAGTAAGCGGATCGTCGGGGATTCGTCTCTCGCGGTATTGGGGATTGATGTCGCGTTGTGCACGGGTGGCCATCACCAGAAATCCTTAGCCAAGGTGGAAGAGAATTACTGATTTGGATCAGTAGTTTCTCATTAGGTGATAGGCTTCATACCGACACGAAATGTCGCATTATTAGGGGTCTGATTTTATCCACCCCGTAGACTCGATATGCGATACTCTTAGACGAACAGAACGGACTGTACAGAGATTGTCATGGACAGACTCAGTAGGGCTTTGGATGAGTTTGCTTGTCGGCCTTCCTTTCGCTCAATACCTGGATAGCTGTTACGTACATCTAGTGACGCTGACGTGCTTACGGTTAAACCTAATGCCAGCGTATTGAAGAGTCTTTAGAGTCCTACACAGAGGGTTTCTCTGCTTCAGGCAAAATGATGTAGATGGCCGTATGGTTTTACGGCAGAGTTCGATCATATACGTGCACTTGTGCACGTATCATGATTCGGACAGATAATACTAGTAGGATTTGGTTTAAGCCGGATTCTAGTATTATATTATTGGATTATTTTCGTCTCTTTGTATTCGTATTTTTTGGAATACGGATACGGATATATATATACGGATGAGAGGTATTCTTGTAATTTATTACAAGTTGCTTTTAGAAGAAGACACCTCATTTAGTTTTTAACCATTTAAGTTAAATGGTTAATGAGGTGGAGGATGAGGTGTGGCTTGGTTTAAATGAAGCATGGGTTTGTGGTGACTCATAGGGTGACTCGTGGGCACTATTCTAGCATGCATGATATTATTTGTGTTGTGAGATATTTTGTAGAGGCTTGCTTGATTCATTTGTTTGGTTCACAACACTTAGCCATTTTTTCCATGGGTTGCTTCATACTCTCATCCTTAAGCTTCTTCTTCTACCTCCACCCCTCAAGTCTCATGTGCTGAGAAACCTAGGGTGTTTGGAGACAAATTAATCCATCATTAGATTCTATATCTTCTAGGCTATCTAGTTTAGCGAACTAGGTACCCTAGTTACCTCGGCTATGAAGTTGGAGCTCGAACTACAAATCCTCAGGTGGATCATCTTCGATGGAGGGAGACCGGAGGCCAAAATTGATCATGGTGGCCACTAGGAGCTTGGGAAGATGGTAGAAGACCGAAGGACTCGGATCATTCGGTATAACCATTCTAAATTCCTCTTTAGTTTGCTAGCTTTAGGTTTATGGCAGATCCGGTTTATAGGGTTGTTCTAGCGCCAGTTTATAAAATTTTTATTCCGCATTCGGTCACGGTAGATGGCCAGGACGCTGGCATAACCCAACATGGTATCAGGGCCAACCCATAAGCCTATACTAGCTTGTTTGCACAAGGTTAAAATCTTGATCGACCAATTTTAATCGTCATTTCATTTCGACATGCTTGCTGCCGTTTTAAAAATTTGTTCAAATTTTTTTCAGAGCATCTTAAAAATACGTGCAGGAATTTTTAGGGGACCACGAGAAATTTGGATACTTGAACCATCAAGTTGGGCCGCGGAAGCGTGACAATACTAGCCTATTGGCGGCGGTTCCGCGGTCGTCTTGTGGCCAAAGCGTGCCAAATTTCTTCTGGCACTCTAATACTTGAAAATATGATTTTTAGTACACATGGTTTTGGCCCAGATTCATTTGAGTGCTGGTTTGCACTTGGGGGCCAATTAAGGAAAGTTTAGTCGATCGAAATTTTAAGTGTTTGTTTATTAGTGCATACATTACTATCTGCGACCGTGAATGTCATTAGACCGGTATAACCCGACTAGTTGCTATATGTTTTATTAGACGGGTTTGCGAACATGACATTCACATTGATGTTCTGTGTTGTGCTGAGATTGTGGTTGGATTGTCATAGTGGATAACCAGTGGTGCAATGATAGTTGTACAGTTCAGATTCATTTGTACATTTGATATTGCGGGGCGAGCGTCCGACTTGTGGACTGCTGTCTCTGCCAGTTTGTATATTATTTGTTTGGGGCATGACCGGGTTGAGATCGATGTCACCCTTATACATATTTTTTTTCTGTACTAGGATTACCCCGCGGTGGATTGCTCGAATAGCCGGGTTCTAGAGGGCAACGAGCCCACATCTAATGGCGTTGAGACGGAGGGGGCCTCACTCTAAAATTGGTGGGCTATTCGGCGCATTCGTAGGGGGTACAGGTTGACCCACGGAGGGGTGCTCAAGTTACCGGATTCCGTGAAGTGCTGGGTGACCCATTCACTTTGTTGATTGGGGTTGCCTCACTTCTGAGATTGGCGGGTAACTTGCCGCGCTCGTAGGGGTCCAGGTTTTCATTGCACAGGCTATCCATACGACAGAGAATGTCGGGTCTCATTTGCGGCTAAAATGAAACCCGATGCTCCAAGATTATCCACCATTCTGTGTTACTTGCTGAGATTCTGTGATGTTGCTTATATCATGCTTGGGACGAATGTTATATATATTTATATATATACTAGTAGATATTGTATATGTTTTGCATCCGCACTAGTCCAGCCCCCGCTCTGCCGTTAGTTAAGTAACCTAACGGTGCATGACGGGACCCCGTGGCGAATGCGGATGGCATATACGTACATTATATTTTCGTTCTTTTTTGGTGTGATATGGATTAATTGATTGGACTGCATTAATTTCGATTAATGCAAGGAAAACAAATCTATATATGATGTTGTTGAAACCAAATTTTTAAAAACTGACATTGCAGACGTTTCCTTTTGCTTTGCACAGCGGTATCCGGTTATGAATATCCAGCACCTCATTTGACAAGATAAGAGCCGGGATCCCTTCATAGGGAGTGACCTCTTGAGCAAAAGTTTGCGTCTTTGTAATAACTTCACTATAGTCGATTCTTTTGTTTTGCATTGTGGTATTCAGTTTAGAATATTCTGCACCTCATTCGACGAGGAAAGAGCCGAGATCCCTTCACAGGGAGTGAGCTCTTTAGTAAAAGTTTGCGCCACTATATATTTGTAAAACCACTCGGTTTCTTCAACAATATCAAGTTCATTACGTTAAAGGAGTTTTCATCGAAAACCCAACCATCTCCCTCTGTCATTTCAGATAAGTGGCAGTTAGTATTCGTGCTATGTATGTTGGTCTCTATCAAGGCATAGTGAACGGTAGCTAAATGTTACTTATCTGTTGCATCTTAGGATGCGATTAATTAGGACAGTTGCATAGACAATTTGGTCTCTATCAAGGGCTTATGCGGGTGGGTCTAAGTTAATCCAGGACAATGACGGGTTGAACTTGACTTGCGACTTATGGTACGTTGGTCTCTATCTAGACCATATGTCGCTTGTAACGACCCTAATATTACTATACCTACGTGTTTTCTTTCTTTAGTAAAATAATGTATTTATTTATTCTTAGTATTTTTTCGTATATTTTGTTTTCTATTAAATATTTTATTTTATTATTCCATCTAATTTTCTCAAACTCATTTCTTTAAACTAAATCTTAACCTATTTCAAATTAAACGCAAGACATGACCCAGCCCATAACCCAAATCCAATCTCATTTTCATTTTCTTTTATAAAACTATGAGCCCAAAAGCCCACTTTCTTTTTAAGCAACATCATATATTTAATTCTTATTAAATATGTGTATGAACAACCTTGTAATTCATTGGTTAAGTTTTTGCATTGTTATTTTATAGATCACATGTTCAAATTCCCCTTGCAATTATTTTTTATCAATTTTTATTCTTTTCATAACTTACAAATGAGACATTTCATTTCCAAAATGAATGGTGACCTTTCATTTCTCTTTTGATTCCCATGTTGAATGCATATATTATTATAGATAATTCACCATTACACTATCTTTATTTGTCCCCCTCTTTCTTTTTCTTCCTTACATTTTTCTATTTCTCCCTTCTCCCTCTTCACCTAGAGTCCTAGAAAAAGAACACCAAGAAGTTTCAAGAAAATCTCATTAGTAACGCGAGGTTATCGGTGAATAGACAAGCCCGGTGACAATACCGGCTTGTGTATGTAAGTCCCTTCTCTCTTTTCCTCCCTCCATCTCTTTCTCTTTATCCTTCTCTTTTCTATATTTCCATGAAAAAAACTTCCCTTGTCATATCATAGTCCCTAAATAATTAATTAAATGGATACATATATAAATAATGAACACACACAAATATACACATATATAGTTTGTAAAGTCTTTTTCATTACTCTCAATCCATATATTAAGATTTCATAATAACCAATTAGGATTGCATCGTTTGTTGTTGTATTTTAAATTACTTTATTTAAATTTATAAAAAAAATTGAAGTTACGAATAAATATCATGATTTCCTCATTCTCACATATGACATATCAATACTTTTATATTTAAAATAATTTTTAGAAATTAATTTTTACTTCTGGAAATTTCATGAAATTTACATATGATAGAATATACTTTTATATACACGCTGTAAAAAATTTAGATCGTACTGCAGAACGGTTTAGGAGTTACATAATTTTTTATTCACTGTTTTTAAAACCAGAAAATTGCCAATAAGGGTTTTCTTCGAGAGACCATAACTCTGTAATCGTTAATCCAAATTAAGTGTTTTCAGATGTTTTGAACATATACATCGAAATATCTATATTTTATTAGTTTTAAGTTTTTACTGAAAACCGACGTAAAATATAGAAAACTGCGTTATAATATTTAGTGACGGATCTGGACATAATCTATTCCGATTCGCACACTGTTTTTAAATAGGACATAACTCAAACTCCCGATATCCGTTTGTGACAAACTTTAGATGTGTAGATGGATAATTGATATAAATATAATTTTCTGTATATTATATTACTTAGAAATGCATGAAACAACTCGATATAGGCTTTGCAATACAACATATAGTTGCTGTCCAGAAATATGAATTTTTGTTTTAAACACTGATATTAAAATGATCATAACTAGAGCTTTAGAAATCCAAATCGCATGAATCTTAGTGTTTTGGATAAGTACATCGAAAGACCTACAATTTTCTATTAATCTTCGTAATCTGAAACCTGATGAAAATTAACTCAAACTATGTTTTAAAAATGTGTGACGGTGCTGAACAGATTCTGATCTGTTTTGCGCGATGATACGAAAACATGTATATCTCCCAAAGCGGTAGTCGTATTTAGGCGATACTGAAACTCACGTGTGCATAACACTTAAGGCTATGTTTTCATTTATATTCTGATTTCAAATAACTTGATTAACTATTCGTACATATCACATATTTACAACATTGTTGCTGGACGTTTCTTGTATACTTATCTCATATCATGTTCTATAATTGCTTATCTATTTTTATCTATATGACTTGTGATTAAACCATTACATACTGGAATTGACTTGATCTTGACACGACTCAATCATGAATACTTGAACCCAATATGTACACTTGAACCAACTTGACTCGAACCATAAATACAATTAACATGATTTGCACTTGACATGATTATATGAACTCAATCTTAAAAACTTGATATCATATATCACCTTTTGTATTTATAGATTCGATCAAGACTCAAAACATTGATTATAGACTTATATACACGGGGTGTTGGGGTATTTTGAGTATGAATCCAACGGAATCTCATGAGTCCCATTAATACAAATCATGTTGCTGTGGTACCGGGCTGAAACGGTACAAATCATGTTGCTGTGGTACCGGGCTGAAACGGTGCAAATCACGAATTCACGAATGAGGGCCCGCGTTTCCAAGCCCCTGGATTATAGCCTGTTGGGTTTGGAATACTTCAATAACAATTGAAGTCCCACTATTTTGGGCCCGTGATTCCTTGCCCATGGACAATAGCTTTGGGTTCGAGAATACTCTTGAGATTGGTTGACATTCACACTTGAACTCACGTTAGTTAATTTTACCCTTTTAGAGACCTTTTAGGACACTTACATTCACTTCATATTCACTATACCTACACTCCACGACCATGCTATACTTGTTTGCTATGCTCATGTTAAATTGCCATGCTGATATAGTTGTCATTTACATTACCATATTTGTTCACATATTACAATTCCATTTATACTATATTACATGTTATCTTGCACTCAATTTATATATTACACATCTCTATTGAGACTTACCGAGCGTTAGTTCGCTGACGGGCATTCTACTCAATTCTTTTTATTCTTGGAATGTTCGTCAGGTGATATTGAGACAGAGAAGATAGAAGTGGTCGAAAAGGAGTACAACCAGTTCGCATCATAAACAGACGTATAGTTTCATTCGGTTTTTCATTTCATTTCAGTTTATTTATGTATGCCTCTTGTTAAGGCTTATCATGTTAAATATCTTGTAATCAAATATTTTGACTACTATGAATCATGAATGTAATAAATCATAGTTGGATTTCATTCTTTTGTTTATTCTTTTTAGTTTATATTGCTTATAGACGCTTAGCGTATTTATTTCGAGAAATGACATTCTCGGAATAAATACGTCGCGGGCTTGCCACGTCACCGTTTCCATTTACTGGGAAGCGGGGTGTGACACCGCTTGGGGTAAAAACCACATTGGGAGTTTCAAACATACAGAAAACTTGTCAGGCATGCGCATACCTTCTGGAGTGTGGTGACTTGAGTGGCTTCCATCAAGTTATCATGCGATGATAGTTGGATCCCGATTCCTACTAATGAGTAGGTGTTACTCCTCGGGTGATTTTAGATGATCCCGACTAATTCTCCTTTTAGGGTTTGAAGAAGAATTCGAGGAAACAGTTGGAGCTATTCTGATTAGATAAAGTGATTAACCAATCTAATTTAGGTTAGAGTGCACGCTGAGTGTTTCTCTCTCTCTCTCTCTCTCTCTTTCTTTGGCAGCGACCATGACCTGACCTTAAAAACTCATGAACCAAGTTAACCGAACCTTCTTAAAAACATTTTGGCTTTTGGATTGTCAATTAATCGCATATATCATTGCCAATCGTACATCCCCTTTGCATTTCTCCGGAACACTTCGTATCACTACGAAAATCCATATTGCTTGGATATTCCATCGTATAGTTACATACGAACTCGAAGGAACTTGTTCCAGTTCGAGAGTGGATTCTGGTTCTAGAGAAATTGAATAGGATTATTCGGTTGTCTTTTCCTTTTACCTTCTCTCAGGTTGCGAGAGCTCCTAGGATTAGGAGAGTACACCTATTGCGCTTATTGAATAGTCTTCTTCCAAACCTTAGGCTAGTGCCGAAAGGTGGGGAAGGAAGAAAACCAATTAGCCTTAGTGTGGTGTACAGAAGATAATAAGTAAAGACATATAAAGGAATTAGAGTAAAGGCAAAGAAAATTGCGACTAATATCATTCACGACAAAACCGCGTATATCCCTGCCACTCCTACTTCACCTTTGGATTTCTCCAGAACACTTCGTATCATTACGAAGATCCATATTGCTTGGATATGCCATCGTATAGTTACATACGAACTCGAAGGAACTTGTTCCAGTTCGAGAATGGATTCTGGTTTGGGAGAAATAGAATAGGATTATTCAGTTGTCTTTTCTCTTTACCTTCTCTCAGGTTGCGAGGGCTCCTGGTATTAGGAGAGTACACCTATTGCGCTTATTGGATAGTTTTCTTCCAAATCTTAGGTTGGTGCCGAAGGACAGGGAAGGAAGAAAATCAATTAGCCTAGGTATGGAAGGTAATAAGTAAAGACATATAAAGGGATTGTAGTGATGGCAAGAAAATATATTGTTACTATTATGAATCAGGATAGTGGAAGAGGCATTACTAAGAATACCCGCTTACCCCTTCGAAACATTTTCATGTTTCAGTTTTACTGTGCGATGTTGATTGAAAACTGTTTTCCTAATTAGATTCTAACTCCAGGGTATGTATTTACCAGATTTGATTCTCACATCTGTATGACGTTACAGATGGTGAGTGGGAGTAAGATATTGGGAATTGGGTGATTAGATCCTCTATATATCGGAATTCTTTATAATTGGTGATATTTGAGAAAATCACCTGGGTTTTGCCCGACGACAAATATTTGGTTTTGAATATCCGTTGTTACGCACCAATTTCAAACTGATATATCTGTAAATTTTATAAAGTGAGATATAATTTTTTGAAATTATGTCTATGATATTTACCTATATTAGTTGATGGTTAGGTAAAGTGCATTCAACGACGATGTAATTCTTCTTAACCATAGCACAGTTTTTCAACCTACGACACACAGAGTTTGAGTTGTTAAACTCAGTGGACTTATACAAAGTATTGTATATTGTCCGATGTCCGTTAGGACAAAGGGATTGATACTCGTACTATATTCTGTTTACTCATGACTTCTCTAGTTTTAGACAAGTATTTCGTTGAAATACAAGGTCCAAATTTTGAGAAGTTATAGCTAGGTATAAGAATAGGGTAGAGAACCATATGTAGCAAGTATTAGGATTCTTCAAGATGATCGAAGATGTAGATACTTGTGTTTGGTATTCCGTTGTAAATAATAGTTTTGAGAACTTGCTTCTCTTTCAGGTTACTCATAAGTGGATGCATTCCTTGATGGGTAATGCCGCTTGGCCTCCTTCGATTTGGTTGATATGCATTGGAAACGGCTGCATGATTTTTGAATCTGGTTCCAATTAAATTAGTTCATTTGTTTCTATATTGGATATATAGAATGGATTCATATCTTAACGATATTAAGGTATATGGAATTGTCCGGCTGATGCTTAAAACCAGAATCTGGACAAACTCAAGGCACGTTTCAGCAATGGCAGTTTGTGGGTTATCCTGGGCTTTGACGAGGGTTAACATTCTACCATCTGGAAGATCAATAGTTATATTGTTCTTGACTCGCCACGGTTTTAGTAAAATGGATTCTTTTCAGAAAACATTAGTGGGAGTATGGTAGAACTGAAAGTGATTCCAGAACCGCAAATGATTACTGATAATTTAATAGAACCTGAGAATTCAATTGGTTTCGACAATCCATTAGCCACTCCGCAAATTTGGTGGGTAATCTTAGCCACCTGAGAGGTACTTCGGTCTCCTCAAAGACGGTGACAGGGAGGTTTTTGATTACCCAAACTTGCCACTGCTGCTGTTCTAGACTATGAGGTATGGCAGGAGGATGAGTATAACGTCGTTCTAAACTAGCTTTAGAAGTGCACATGTATATGACTTTGCCAGAGGGTTATTGTAGTCAGTGGGAGCAGCGAAAGTATAGTGGGCAAGTAGCTTATGTCTATTTATAGACTAAAGCAGTTATAGCGAAGATAGATCATCTAGTTTTGATGTAACAATTATAGAGTTTGTCTTCATCAGAACAAAGAGATGGACCTGGTAAGAAGGTAGTAGGGAGTGATATCCTGGTATTCGGATGACATGCTCTTGATGGGAAGTGATTTTCCTATACTACGATCGGTTATACTGTGGTTGTCACAAGGTTTTTCTCCACATTGGATATGGATAAAATATCAGGGATTCTGGTGACTAGATCTATGGTTTTAGATCTAGATTTGGAAAGTGTCCCAACTTGGGTACTGTGAAACTAAAGTGTTTTAGAATAGACGACTCCTGGCGTGGTGGTGTACCCGCAGGTGATGGAGCCACCCTCTCTAAAGAGATGTCTTCTAAACTGATGAGGAGAGGGATTTTCATGATTGGCATATCACTTACTTAGGTAATTGAGTCAATCATGAGATGTCAAGTACCACACCAGATATTATTTTTGCACTAACTACAATAAACATATATTAATCCAATCCTGGAGAAATATTGGGAAGCAGTTATGTACATAAGTGGAGACAACCTACTTCAGGAGGCGATTATCATTTCAGGCTTCCAAGGTGACCTGGTTGACAAAGTGACTGTCAGAGTTATAGTTTTCGCTTTTCTGAGGGGCAGTAAGTTGGACAGGTGCTCCAAGCGGATACTGTAGAAGGTATGGCGCAGGATACTGATTAAATTCAGTGCACGATACAGTCTAAGAAGTTTGTTGGATTTGGAGTTCATTTATGAACTGGGTCCCATCAGATATCCAGACAAATTCTAAGACAGGTATTGCTCATTTCGGGAGATAGTCTTTCTTCATGAAGTTGAGATATAGAGAGATAAAGATAGAAACATTGGAGCGGATCCACTCACTGAGGCTATTTCTCGAACGCAATAGTTTCACAAACGGGCTTTGTGAGACTGATTAGTAGAGAAGTTGGGTGTTCGGTATCACACGGGCTGTGAGTATGCGACATCGCAATAATTAGCCTTAAGTGCATGTAGGAGATTGTTGGCTATAGTGCCATCAAGGCAATTATTATAATCGCAGGCAGGTGATTATGATGATTAGGGGAGGACCTATACGGATAGAACAGTCTTACTCAAAATGATAGTATGCTATCTGGTTGTCTTTATCATCATGTACATGCATTATGTGGTATTATAGATCACTATTACATATTGATAGAGCCCATAACATTCTTGCTTGACTACCAGCATTATGATGTCGATCATATCCGTGGGAGCTGGGTGGTCTGTAAGCACATCCTTAAATGTCCTTAGTCGAGAGAGTATTGAGACTGGGCATCGATACTCCGGAGTAGACTAGTGTATACTTATTGAGACCCTGACAAGGGGCGAAGGCCGGTCTCACAAGCCATTGGTGTATGTTTGTCACCTAAGATAGTATGCAGGTGCTCATTGGGTTATGAGTACACTGGACGGACTCGCCGGGAACATGCTAGTTGGTATTATACCTATTGTCAGATAGCAGTTCCCAGGTGACATGTGTACAGGTTAGTCTGTCGACCTGAGATCGTCATTTGTCTCGTGTGAGTTTCCACTGTTCTTTGATTACTACCCTACCACGGCTCAAAGGAGTCGGGCAAACAGGTTTTAGTTGGGTACAGTCCCGAGCCACATGGAGGCAGTGAGCGAATCGTCGGGGATTCGTCTCTCCCGGTATTGGGGGTTGATGTTGCGCTGTACACGGGTGGCCATCACCAGAAATCCTTGGCGAAGGTGGACGAGAATTACAGATTTGGATTAGTAGTTTCTCAATAGGTGATGGGCTTCATACCGACACGAAATGTCGCGTTATTAGGGGTCTGGCTTTATACACCCCCTAGAATTGATATGCGATACTCTTAGACAAACAAACCGGACTGTATGGAGATTGTTACGGATAGGCTCAGCAGGGGTTCGGATGAGTTTGCTCATCGGCCTTCCTTTCGCTCAATACCTGGGTAGCCGTTACGTACAGCTAGTGCCACTGACGTGCTTGTAGTTAAACCCACTTCCAGCGTATCGACGAGTCTTTAGAGTCCCAAACAGAGGGTTTCCCTGCTTCGGGCAAAACGATGTATAGGCCGTATGGTTTTACGATAGGGTTCGATCATATATGTGCACTTATGCACGTATCATGATTCGGACAGATAATATTAGTGGGCTTTGGTTTAAACCGGATCCCAGTATTATATTATTGGATTATTTTCGTCTCTTTGTATTTGTATTTTTCGGAATACGTATACGGGTATGTATATACGGATGAGGAGTATTCTTGTAATTTATTATAAGGTGCTTCTAGAAGAAGACACCTCATTTAGTTTTTAACCATTTAAGTTAAATGGTTAATGAGGTGGAGGATGAGGTGTGGTTTAGCTTTAAATGAAGCATGACTTTGTGGTGACTCATGGGGTGACTCATGGGCACTATTCTAGCATGCTTGATATTATTTGTGTTGTGAGATATTTTTTAGAGGCTTGATTCATTTGTTTGGTTCATAACACTTAGCCATTTTTTCCATGGCTGCTTCACACTCTCATCCTCAATCTTCTTCTTCTACCTCCACCCTTCAAGTCTCATGTGTTGAGAAACCTATGGTGTTTGGAGACAAATTAATATATCATTAGATTCTACATTCTCTAGGCTATCTAGTTCAGCGAACTAGGTTTCCTAGTTACCTCGGCTATGAGGTTGGAGCTCGAACTACAAATCCTCAGGTGGATCATCTTCGATGGAGGGAGACCGGAAGCCAAACTTGACCATGATGGCCACTAGGAGTTTGGAAAGATGGTAGAAGACTGAAGGACTCGGATCATTCGGTATAACCATTCTAAACTCCTCTTTAGTTTGCTAGCTTTAGGTTTATGGTAGATCCGGCTTATAGGGTTGTTCTAGCGCGAGTTTATAAAATTTTTGTTCCGCATTCAGTCACGGTAGATAGCCAGGGCACTGGCATAATCCAACAATAACATTTTTCGGAAGACTGCATCATTGGTAGAGGTTCCTGATCGGTGGGACTTGGACTAGATAGGGATCATTTATGCCTGTGGATTATATACAGTAATCAATATGGAGATTTACCGTAGGGCAAGGTATTAGTTTAGGGACATTTCGGTCCAACATTCCAGTTTAAGGACGTGGTGGTCCATTGGAACATAGTATGGGGTCATATAGTTTGTGTCCGTAGATTGTATACGGTGATCAATATAGAGATCTACCGTAGGGCAATATATTAATATATCGGTCCAATATTAGTTTAGGTACGTTACGGTCCATCTTTCGAGTTTAAGAACATAGTGGTCCATCTTTCCAGTTTAAGGACATAGTGGTCCAATATTTAGTACTTAGAGGCGCAATCTTTGCTATGGGTCGCCCATGGATAGCATACAGTAGCCAATATGAAGGCCAGCCGCAGAGCAACATATTAGTTTAGGGACATTATAGTCCATATTTCCAGTTTAGGGACATTATAGTCTATAGTGGTCCACCTTTCTAGTTTAAGGACATAGTGATCGAATATTTAGTACTTGGAGGCGCAATCTTTACTATGGGTCACCCATAGATAGCATACAGTAGCCAGTATGGAGGCCAGCCGCAGGGCAACATATTAGTGTAGGGACATTACGGTCTATCTTTCCAGTTTAAGGACATAACGGTCCATCTTTCCAGTTTAAAGACATAGTGGTCCAGTATTACATAGTGGGGGTGCATATCATCCGATAGAGCTTTCAAAGTTTCGACTTAGGATGATAGCGATAGGATACAAGTATCGTCATCTATCATTAACCTAAGTCGCGACTCTTCAAGCGTAGTACGTCTTAAGGAATCGGCCGTTTATTGGCCGAAAGGGCCTTTCTCCATGCATATCCATGAGTAGGTAGGCTCTACTTTGGTTACCTTATCTATGACGTATGGACCCTCATAGTTTGACTCGAACTTCCCCTGTTTTGCACGATTGGAGATCATCGGTTTTTTGACAACCAGCATGAGTTCGCCTTGGTGGAATGTTCTCGGCCTGCTTAGTATTTCATATGATCGTGTCATCCTTGCCCTGTAAGCATCCATATTTTGTTGTGCTATAAGGCGGGTTTCATCAAGCGCATCGAGTTTTTTGAGTCGAAGATGAGCATTTTCTTCATCCATGAGCTCGTTGTTCCCCTCCGAAACACGAAGACGCGACCGCGTAGGTCCGTCTTACCTGAATTTCGGGGCAGATGCTAATTGGTGCTATCCGTCCACCTCTCCGAAGATACCAAGTTGATTTATGGCACCGTGTATCGAAGGTTTAAACGGATGCGGTCGATGTAGCAGACTTCGTCAGATTCCCCCTCGTGGTGAGGGGTTTTTGATTGTGGGGACGCTTTTCCCTGCAGGCGCAAGCCCCTGCAGTTAATTATGCTACCGCATCACGGTAACAACTTTCTCCTTCTCCAGATGGTCACTTCGTGTCGTGGGTGTTTGTTTTGTTTGTGGTTTCCCGTGGATTGTATACGGAGACTAATTTATGTTGTCGCCCGTAGGGCGTGGATTAGTCCAAATCCGAATCTTCTTAGATTTGGCTTTGGGGGTTGGGTTTAAGGATACGTTAGCCTCATTTGAGACTAAGATCAACTTAACGGGATCGTTTAGATCCAACAAAAGAGCATTTGGACTCTATTATTTAGTTTAGGGACATTGCGGTCGATGATTGGTTTAAGGACATTACGGTCCAATGTTAGTTTAAGGACATCTCGGTCCAAGGTTAAGGACATCATAGTCCGTGAGTTTAAAGACCTCACAGTCAAGGCTAAGGACATCGTAGTCCATGAGTTTAAGGACCCCACAGTCCAGGTTAAGGACATCATAGTCCAGGTTAAGGACATCATAGTCCGTGAGTTTAAAGACCTCACAGTCAATGTTAAGGACATCGTAGTCCATGAGTTTAAGGACCCCACAGTCCGAGGTTAAGGACATCATAGTCCGTGAGTTTAAGGACCCCACAATCCAGGTTAAGGACATCATAGTCCATGAGTTTAAGGACCCCACAGTCCGTAAAGTGTTTGGTTGTCGGGACCCGTCACCTCTCTGAAGACGTTGAAGGATTACAACGACAAATATCAGAGGAGTAAAAAGATGTACCCTTGAACCGGTATGAATTGGTTGAAAGACTTGTAGTCTAATTTGGAACCAAGATCTGTTAAAATATTTATGAACGGATGGGCTCAATTAATATAAGTTGAGGACTTATGGCCAATCTTGGGTTAAGTCCAACAAATGTTTAACACTTTTATTCTGGCTAGTGAGCCTTTATTTGGGCTTGGCCCTTTTAATAATGCTGAGCATTATATCTTGGCAAAATCTTTTCTTTTGTCTTGTATTGAATGCAGAGCATTCATCAGAGCTCTGGCTCATTAAAGAACAATTTGTGTTCTGTCAGCGCAACATATGGTGCACTAGGCGCTTTGCGCCAATCAAAAAGCGCAGTGCGCTTCTGCTACGTGGCACACATGCAAGGGACACGTGTTGCACTCTGTGCTAGGCGCCAGATGATGAGCGCAGATGCCAATTTATGAGCGCTGAGCGCTAATCCATGAACGCATTGCGCTGGTGCATACGCGAATGACACGTGGTGCGCTTGGCGCTGAGCGCCAGCCCATGAGCGGAGTGCGCTATCTCAGAAGCCCAAAAGCGCAAGTTGTTTAATTGGCGCACACGTGGCGCATTTGGCGCTGAGCGCTGGTCTAAAGAGCGCAGAAGCGCAGTTCAAGAGCGCAAAGCGCATCTGATCAATTTTATGATCTGGGAACAAATTTATGTTCTTTTAAAAGAGACTTCGACTCAAGATTTAAGAACAACAGTTCTTATTTTGCAGGAGAGATTTTCAATCTCTTATTTTGATGAAAAGCTTTGCCTTTATAGATCCATGATCTGTGAGAAGAAATATGTTCTTCTTTTATTTTATGATGAGAACTTTTGATCTCTTTTATGAAAATACTTTTTGTCTTTGTCGATCTATGATCTTTTAAGAAGATAATTCTTCTTTTTAATTATGAGATGATTTCATCTCTTTGTTCATCGCTATTCTTTTTACCTTGAAGAAAGAATCTTCTTTTGCTGAGAGCTATGCTTCTCTTCCTCTGAATTTTTCAAAGTTTATGGGGGGTTTCTCTATTTTTTCTCTTTTTGTATTTCTTTTTTTTATTTTGGAAAAAAGGATCATTGGTCGTTGGGACCCACCACCTCTCCGACGACACTGAGAGATTACAGTGCCGTATATCGAAGGTGTGGAGGGGTGTACCCTTTGAACCATGTCCCACTCATCAAGGGGGAAGAACATGCTGGAGCTTAAGCTTCTCGCTGCTGAAAAATGCTTCTTTGCGTTCGCGCACGTGCGTCGCACGTGTTGGGCGCACCTGCGTCGCACGTGTTGGGCACACATATTTGCACGTAGCGTACATGGAGTTTGCGTATATGCGCATTATGGGGGGAGCAAGCTCCTATGGGGAACGAATCTCCTTTGAGTATTATTGAATATTCTCATGTGGTGCGCACGTGCGTTGCACGTAGCGCACATGGCGCTTGCGCTTATGCGCATTATGGGGAGGAGCAGGCTTCTATGGAGAACGAATCTCCTTTTAATATTATTGAATATTCTCATGTGGTGCGCACATGCGTTGCACGTGGTGCGCGCTTGGCGGGCACACGTGCGTTGCACGTAGTGCACATGGCGCTTGCGCATATGCGCATTATGGGGAGGAGCAGGCTCCTATAGAGAACGAATCTTCTTTTAATATTATTGAATATTCTCATGTGGTGCGCACGTGCGTTGCACGTGGTGTGTGCATGGCGGGCACATGTGCGTTGCATGTAGCGCACATGGCGCTTGCGTATATGCTCAGTATGGGGAGGAGCATGCTCCTATCTTGGAGAACTAAGCTCTTATGGAGAACTAAGCTCCTTTGAGAATTGAATCCTTTGAGGATTGAACTTTACCTTTTCTAAGAGGTATCCCCTCTTATTTATATAGGAGTGGTAGAGAAGCGATCTCCCCTTTTCCCGATATGGGACTAAAAATGCATTCCCCATGTAGTAGAGCATTACTTTAGATTACACGTGCATAGCACATTTGCTCATAACTTTTGATCCCGGATGAATTATGAGACCCATAATATATCAAATCGAAGGATTTTTCGAGACACTTTTGATACCATCAGAATTTAGCTATTTCTCATTCCGGAGTTTGTCAAAATACAGCTCGGAAAATACTGGTTCACATCTTCTTCCTTAGATCACATGTGCATAGCACATTTGCTCATAACTTTTGATCCCGGATGAATTATGAGGCCCATAATATATCAAATCGAAGGATTTTTCGAAAAACTTTTGATATGATCAGAATTTAGCTGTTTCTCATTCCGGAGTTTGTCAAAATACAGCTCGGAAAGTACTGGTTCGCATCTTCTTCCTTAGATCACATGTTCATAGCACATTTGCTCATAACTTTTGATCCCGGATGAATTATGAGGCCCATAATATATCAAATCGAAGGATTTTTCGAGATGCTTTCAGTACCATCAGAATTTAGCTATTTCTCATTCAAGAGTTTGTCAAAATACAGCCCGGAAAATACTGGTTCACATTTTCTTAAGCGTATCGCTGCCATTTGATTCCTTGGGCTCTTTTGCGCAGAAATTTTTGGCGGGAACAAATGCCCCCACTACTTTGCCCACATAAGTATATACGTGGATGAAGTAGTGCAGAGTAATTCATAGTGTATGACCAATTTCGGGTTGGTATATAATTTTCAGAATCTTGATATGAGAAGATAACGAGCGGACACAAGCGTCGTCATTTATCATTGACTCTAATCTCGACTCTTAAGGGATATAGTCCCAAACCCTCAGCTCCATGAGCCGCACCCTTCTATTTCTTTATGTTTTACTCTGGCGTGAAGTAGTTTATATGCTCATGAGTAATTTCTCCATTTCGGTGGCATGCAGCTTTAGCTTGTGTGGCCCATAGATGGTAGATAACAGTTCATCTTGAACTCTTTATAAGATAGTGATGGCTTAGAAGACAGGGGTAGGATCTGCCACCTAAGACTTTTCAACTATATGAGCCGTGAGGGTCTCAAAAAGAATTTTCTCCCTACGAGTCGAGAGGATCTCGTAGGTGTATTTTCTCCTCCGGAATCATGAGGATTCCTAAGTGCGTTTCTCTTTATAAGTCGTAAGGATCTTATAAGAGAGTTTTCTTTTTTATGAGTCGAGAGGACCCATAAGTGTTTAACGAGATTGACATTATCCGCATTTCACGGCGTCAGAAGTTGTTCCGGGCGTTTCCCACGGGGTCAAGGTTAACTTTGGCCGTGTTCCACGGAGTCGTTGGATGACGTATTTCCGAGGCGGGGTTATGTGGATGACGTATTTCCGCGACGGGGTCATGTGGATGACGTATTTCCGAGACGGGGTCATTTGGATGACGTATTTCCGTGACGGGGTCATTTGGATGACGTATTTCCGAGACGGGGTCATGTGGATGACGTGTTTCCGAAACGGGGTCATGTGGATGACGTATTTTCGCGACGGGATCATGTGGATGACGTATTTCCGAGACGGGGTCATTTGGATGACGTATTTCTGCGACGGTGTCATGTAGATGACGTATTTCCGCAACGGGGCCATGTGGATGACGTGTTTCCGAAACGGAGTCATTTGGATGATGTATTTCCGAGATGGGGTCATTTGGATGACGTATTTCCGAAACGGGGTCATGTGGATGACGTATTTCCGAGACGGGGTCATATGGATGACGTATTTCCGCGACGGGGTCATGTGGATGACGTATTTCCGTAACGGGGCCATGTGGATGATGTATTTCCGAGACGGGGTCATTTGGATGACGTATTTCCGCGACGGGGTCATTTGGATGACGTATTTCCGAGACGGGGTCATTTGGATGACGTATTTCCGCGACAAGGTCATGTGGATGACGTATTTCCAAAACGGGGTCATTTGGATGACGTATTTCCGAGACGGGGTCATTTGGATGACGTATTTCCGCGACGGGGTCATGTGGATGACGTATTTCCGAAACGGGGTCATTTGGATGACGTATTTCCGCGACGGGGTCATGTAGATGACGTGTTTCCGAAACGGGGTCATGTGGATGACGTATTTCCGAGACGGGGTCATTTGGATGACGTATTTCCGCGACGGGGTCATGTGGATGACGTATTTCCGAGACGGGGTCATGTGGATGACGTATTCCGCGACGGGCCATGTGGATGACGTATTTCCGAGACGGGGTCATTTGGATGACGTATTTCCACGACGGGGTCATTTTGATGACGTATTTCCGAGACGGGTTCATGTGGATGACGTAGCGTCTGTTGTAATGAGACGAATATTGAAGTGGTCTTTAGATTGTCTGTGAACCGTTGAGATTTGGCTTCTTCTTCTGATGGAGCCTGGGGAGGGAAGGTGTGATTCCTTCTTTGTTTGCGCCCATGGATTGTAAACAGGGATTGATGTGATATCACCTGTAGGGCAGAAAATTTCATTTTATATATTTTTCTTTCCGCGATGCTCTATCATTTCAGGTTTTATATCGCGAAGGTCGCGATTGCCCAATCATTTCAGCTATTTTTCGCGGTGCCCAATCATTTCGGCTATTTATTTTATTTTTACTCGCTGCTTTTTATTGCGAGTTGCCCAATCATTTCGGCTATTTTGCATGCATACATTTTTACTTGCTGATTTTGATGCAAGTTGCCCCATCATTTCGGCTATTTCGTATGCATGTGTGGCTCGCTGGCTTTTCCCTGCAAGCTTGGAATTGGGATATTGCCAGGAGCGAATCATCATTTGCCTTTGTCAATGTCGAACAAAGGTGGCTTAGCAAACAGGGTTAAAATCCTGTCGTCTAAGGCTTTTGACTTCATGAGCCGTAAGGGTCTCATAAAGGTATTTCTCCCTGCGAGTCGTGAGGATCTCATAGGTGCGTTTTCTCCTTAGGAATCATGAGGATTCCTAAGTGTGTGTTCTCTTATAAGTCGTAAGGATCTTACAAGAGTGTTTTCTCCCTATAAGTCGAGAGGACTTATAAGGGTTGTTCACCATGTAGACATATCCCTAGTCGTGGGTAGGACTTTGTTAGGGAAATGTTTATTCGCGCCCGTGGATTGTATACAAGGGTCAATATTTAGCCGCTTGTAGGGCAGCATTGGAGGTTGTGGTGGCCGCTTAAGAACAGGTTCAGATCCCTGTAGCTTAAGACTTTTGAATCTTATGAGCCGTGAGGGTCTCATAAGAGGGTTCTCCTTACGAGTCGTGAGGATCTCGCAAGTGTAATTTCTCCTTAGGGATCGTGAGGATTCCTAAGTGTGTTGCACGCTTGTGAGTCGTATGGATCTCACGCGGGTGGTTTCTCCTCACAAGGTCGAGAGGACCTTGCAAGTGTCTTTTAACGAGATTGCGCCCTTTCGGGTTTTCACAAAACTCGCCGGTAGCCCTGCTGTTTTTACTCACGGAGCCCTCTCGGGTTTTCATCCGTGCCCTTTTCTCTAATGAACATACCGGTTTTTTTTTCTTTCTTCTTCTTCTTTTTTATTCTTTTCTCTTTTTTTTGTGTCAGCCTTGGGATGCTGCAGTCTACAGTAGTTTATCGACGTCTCGGTCAACAGCTAGTTGTAGGACATAGTGGTCCATCGTTAGTTTAAGGACGTTTCGGTCCATTGTTAGTTTAAGGACGTTTCGGTCCGTTGTTAGTTTAAGGACGTTTCGGTCCGTTGTCCGGTTACTACTTATAGAGTTCGGGCTTAGGAAGATAGCGAGCAGACATAGTCGTCGTCATCTATCATTGACCTAGGCCGTGACTCGTCAGGCGTAGTACTTTTTCAGGAAGCGACCATTTATTGGCCTGAAGGGCCTTTCGCCATGCATGTCCATGAGTAGATAGGCTCCACCCTGGTAGACCTTGTCTATGATATACGGGCCTTCATAGTTCGGCTCGAATTTCCTCCGTTTGGCACGATTGGGGATCATAGATCTTTTGACCACTAGCACGAGTTCGCCTTGGCGGAATGTCCTCGGCCTAGTCAATCTCTCATATGAATGTGTCATCTTTGCTTTATAAGCCTCCAGATTTTGTTGTGCTATGAGTCGAGTTTCATCAAGGGCATCGAGCTCCTCAAGCCGAAGGTGAGCATTCTCTTCGTTTGTTAGCTCGTAATGAACTGCTACTCGTAGAGAGGGTAACTCTATCTCGAGGAGGAGTACCGCTTCTGTGCCGAATACCAATGCATACGGCGTTGTGTTTGTGGCTATTTTGAACGTAGTTCGATATGCCCAGAGAGCTTCATGCAGTCTCTCGTGCCAGTCCTTCTTATTTCGAGACACCGTCTTTTTCACGATCTTCGTCAAGGTCTTGTTGAAAGCCTCAGCTAGACCGTTAGCTCGGAGATTATAGACTGAAGAGTATCTCCAATCTATGTTATGTTGTTATGCGAAGCGGCTGATCTTGTGGCTTCTGTACGCTGGCCCGTTATCGGAGATGATCCGTCGTGGAGTTCCAAATCGATAAATGATTTGCGTCTTGAAGAAATGGAGGATGTTCTCCGTCTTCACTTCCCTCAGCGGTACTGCTTCTGCCCATTTGGAGAAGTAATCAGTTGTCGCCAAAATGAATCGATGTCCTCTGGACGATGCTGGTTCGATGGGGCCGATTATGTCAGTCCCCCACATTTCGAACGGCCAGCTAGCCACTGTCGGATGTAGAGGATTCGGATAATGATGGATAAAGTCTTCGTGAATCTGGCATGAGTGGCACCGCTTTGCGTATTCGAGGCAGTCCTGGATCATCGTGGGCCAATAATAACCCATCCATTTGATCTTCAGCTTCATCTTCGGCCCGGCTTGGTGAGAACCGCAGAGTCTGTCGTGAGTTTCTTAGACGACTCTCTTTGCCTCTTCAGATCCCAGGCATCTTAACCACAGAGAGTCAAATGACCTTTTATACAGAGTATCATTGACGAAAGCGAAAGACAGAGCTCGTTTCATAAGCTGATGCCTTGAGGATGCATTTTCAGGTGTTCGACGGGATTTGAAGTAGTCTATAAAGACTTCCCTCCAATCCTCAGCCTTTTCCTGGTCTTTTATTTGTAGAGTCATTTGCTCGGTCCCTCGGTTTTCTTCGACGACTCTGGAGATATTTCTGCCGGTGCAAGAACCCGACGGCTTTGTACCACGATTCTTACGTCATCGAGGTTCTCGTCGGCCAATTCTTTAACGAGCTTGGCTAATGTATCTGCTTTGCTATTTTCCGCACGCGGTATGCTTTCCAAGGTGTAGGAAGGAATTTGAGTCAGCAGTTGTTGTACTCTCTCGCCGTACTTCACCAACTCAGGCTTGCACGTCTGATAGTCGCCGTTTATTTGACTAATGACCAGTTGGGAGTCTTCGTCTATGAGGAGGTTTTCAATTCCCATGTCGATGGCGATCTCGAGACCTGCTATCAAAGCTTCATATTCGGCTTCATTGTTCGTCCTCGGCTCTGTTAAGGAGAAGGCAAAGCGCATTATTCCTCCTTGTGGAGTCACGAAGATGAGGCCTCCCCCGGATTTGATTATAGGGGTGCTTTGTTTGCGTTTCTTCATGGAAGATGCTCCATCAAAATAGAGTTCCCATCGGGTATCATTCTCTCTTCTCTCCCCATCGATCGTGTCAAACGCATGTTCGTCTGGCAATTCGCAGTTCAAAGGAGAATCGACGGGTATCGGATGCTCAGCGAGGAAATCGGCGATGGCCTGGCCTTTCACTGCTTTAAGAGGCTGATAAGTTATTGAGAACTCCATCAAGAGTAGGGCCCATTTAGCGTGCCGCCCTGTTAATATGGCCTTTGACATCAAATATTTGAGGGGATCCACTTTTGATATGAGATGGACCTCATGTGCCAACGCATAGTGTCTGAGCTTCGTTATTGCGAAGATCAACGCCAGGCAGTGTTTTTCAATGGGAGAGTAATTGCTTTCTTCCCCCAGGAGAACCTGACTCAGATAATAGAGGGTTCTCTCCTTCCCTTGGCCGTTTTCTTGAGCCCACAACGCGCCTAAAGAACCTTCAAGGGCTGTTGTGTATAGAATGAGAGGCTTTCCCTTGATTGGAGCAGTCAGTACTGGCGGATTCTGCAGGTATTGCTTGATTTCGTCCAGTGCGCTTTGGCATTTGTGATCCCAGACGAACGGGGTTCCCTTCTTCATTAGATGACTGTAGGGGCGGCACTTTCCAGAAAGATTGGCTATGAATCGCCAGATATATGCGAGCTTTCCTTGGAGAGACCGTAGCTGTTTGAGAGTTCTTGGCGGGGGCATTTCCATAATCGCCTTGATATTTGACGGATCTACCTCGATGCCTCGGTGTCGGACGACGAATCCCAGGAATTTGCCCGAGGAAACCCCGAATGCACATTTGAGAGGGTTCATCTTCAAGTTGTATTTCCGAAGGCGCTGAAACACGATCTTTAGATGCTCTAAATGATCCTCGTATGATTTGCTTTTAACTACGAGGTCATCGATATAGCATTCGACGATTTCATGTATGAGGCCATCGAAAATCTTCGTCATGGCCCTCTGATAGGTTGCTCCGGCGTTCTTTAGACCGAAAGGCATCACCTTGTAGCAAAATATGCCCAAAGGGGTCCGGAAAGCGGTGTGCTTCTGGTCTTCGGGATGCATATTTATCTGATTGTAACCTAACGACCGTCCATGAAGGAGAAAACTTCATGAGTGGACGTATTGTCTATCATCAGCTCGGTAACTGGCACCGGGAAATCGTCTTTTGTGCAGGCTTTGTTGAGATCCCGAAAGTCCACACATATGCGCACTGTCCCATTCTTCTTCATCACTGGGACGATATTGGCGATCCAGTCAGGATATTGAATCTCTGGGATGAAGCCGGAGTCGATTAGCTTCTTGACCTCGATGTTGATGCTCATCTCAAGCTCGAGCCACATTCTTCTCGGTGCTTGTTTGATCGGCTTGACGTCCGGGGATATTGCTAGTTTGTGTACAGCAATCTCTGGATCTAGTCCTGGCATCTCGGAATAGTTCCATGCGAAGCAATATCTATGCTGCATAAGTACGTCCTTTAGCGCAGCCACCCTTTCTTCAGACAACAGCTCACTGACGAATGTCGGCCGCGGGTCACTTGTCGTTCCCAAATCAATTTTCTTGAGGTTATCTGCAGTAGTATGTATTCCATCTTCCAGCTCTTTTGGCGCTGGTGGAAACTCTGAGATCACCTCACCATCATCGTTTTCAATGCACCAGGAGAGGTCATCCACATTCTCGGGCTCTTCTTCTGATAGTGTTATCATATGACAAGTACGAGATCGCTTCCAAGACCATGTTGATCTGGTTCTGCTCTCGCTGTATGCGCGGCTTTAGGTTCATGCTTCTGCGGCGGGGTTACCCTCCAACTGCTGGATAAAGCGAACTTCCCTTGCGAATACTGGTCTTTAACCCAGTTCTTGAAGGTGAAGCAGTCTTCGAGAGGATGCTCTATTGCTTGGTGATAAGAGCAATAGTCTGGGTGATAGACCTCGGCCGATTGCTCGGGATGCTTGGACTCCGGGAGTGTCATCATCTGGTGTTTTATGACAAGATCGAATATCTTCTTTGTCTTTGTAACAACCGAGTTCAGTTATACCAATTTCTGTTTCCGTATTTGTTTGTCTGTGGTTTTTATTGATTTATCATGTTTGGATGCGAATGGTAGTTTACTTTTACATTGCATTCGATCCGACCCTCTTGCTTGGGTGGGTTGACTCATATTCATATTTATAGACTACCCTGACTTGTTAAATAGATACGTGCATTTAATGTGGACTGCATATTAATTTTATTTGGCATCGCACATTTTTACATATAACATTTTAGATCACGTAAAATAAATTAAAATTGCATTTCATGGCCTGCGTGATACCCCTAACCCTGTGGTAGCGTCCGCGCATCGTGTTCTCGTCCCGATCAGTGAAACGGACGTGTTTGGATGGCTACGCGCACGTACGTGCGTCCGTTCTTAGGGGTATGCATTTTCGTTACCTGATTATTCATTTTAAAATTTGGAGGTCGCATTTATTTTTCGTATTTTAAATCTAAATTTTTGGACCCGACCCGGGCGCATTTTGAAATACTTTTGTATCTCGCCAAAAATCATTTATTTAAGATCTTTTAATATTAATCGAATATATATATTTTTTCTATTTTGTTGGTTACCCAAACTAATGAAAATCTTTTTAAAATTTTTCTTTAAAATATTTTCCTAAACCAATCCCAGCTTTCTTTTATTGTGCCGGCTCCACTAACCCTCTCTCTTCTCTCTCTTCTCTCTTTCTCTCTCCCCGCTAGGATACAATTTTATCTCTCCTCTCCCCCCTCTCTCTCTTCTCTCTCTCTCTCTTTCCCTCTCTCTCTCATCTCGCGGCTCTCTCTCTCTCTCTCCTTCTCTCAGAATCTCTCTCTCTCCTCTCGCTAATTCTTTCTCTCTCTCCCTCTCTCTATATATTCCTTCTTCCTCATTTCTTTTTTCATACGAACCCATAACCAAAACCCTAGCTGCCTCCCTCTCGTCGTCGCCCACAGCCCGACGACGCCTCCCCGACCTCGTCGCCTCCTCACCATTCTCACCTCCGTCTCCACTCTCCTTCACCGAGCCCCTGCACGCGCACCAAGCACACCCGAGAGCACAGCCTATCCCTGCACACCGCTTCACCGCGACGATCACCGGAGTGATCTCGTCGTCGTCCATCGTCCCAGATCGACGCAATGGTGAGCCGAGCATACCCCTTCCTCTTTCTTCTTTCTTTTCTTCTTCCTTTCTTTATTTTCTTTCTTCTGTTTATTTTGGCCGCTGTCCCCAGCAGTGTGTTCGCCGGAGCTCCGTCGACGCCGTCGACACCCTCACGACCCTCTTCGCCGACCACAGTAAGCCTCCTCTTCTCAATCTTCTCTGTCCTCCTTCCATTCTTCTCTTTTCTTTTTCCATGCAATTTTTCCATTAAATTTGTTCACTGTCTTCTTTGTTTGCCGGAATCCGGCCGTGCCATCGACGATCCCGACGACCCAGCGAGCATCTCTGACCCGTGTGATCCCCTTGTGCGTTGTTTGGATTCGTTCCGTGTACCGTGCGCGCGTCTCGACTTTTCCTGCCGACGTGTGACGTTCCTTATACCCATTTCTTGATCCGTCGAGGCAAGTAAAACTTGCTACATGCTATCTGTATTATTTTTATACCTATTTAATTGCATAGTAACCCTGTAGATTACATATAATGCCACATGTTCCATTTTCCATTTCGATGTTCCATATATCATTTTAGATTTAGATCTTGAAACATACCTTGTTGCATGTTAGATTACAATATAGTGTACCCACGTCCATATTTAAATCACATAATAATTATTTGGATAGCCCATAGTACCCTTTTAATAGTTTCTACCCTATCGGACACCCGTTTGCATCCATTTAACCTATTTTATGTATAATTGCATCCCTAGATCATTTAACCCATAATAACGAGATTTTAAAAATCCATATTTGTTAAAGTGTATTTTACTTAATGTTGGAACCATAACCCTAACTCTAATCGATAACCGTGCATCCATATATTTTAATCTGTACCTATTTGCATACCACATTACAATGTTCCATTTTATTGTTCCATTAGTACCCTATACTTGTTTTGTATACCCCTGCTTATTTTTAGTTTGATTATGAGCACCCACATGACATTTTGTGCACCCCTAACATGACTTGTTATACCTACTACTTGACACGACATGGTACCATGCACCTCTTGACATGACATGATACCTATGTATTACCCTACTTGACTTCAGGTACCATGGCTTTCTCTGTTACCTGATCTTGTTACTAATGCCAACAAACCTGACCTGTTGTCCCTACGGACATTTCCTGTTGTCTATCCAGACAAACCTGTACCTGCCTGTTCCTGTGTTGGCATTAGCTCCAGATTATTTAATACCTGACTTGAACATATATGATTTGGGGGTATGGGGAAATCAATGATGAAACCTGACTTATAACTCGACAGTTCGATACCTTTTCTGATCAGTCTTACGGGCTAGGCCAGCCCCGGGGTGATGCTGCTGACATCACTCGTCATTACCTACCACCCTTTACTGCCTTGCGGCACGTCTCGGATTCAGCCCGAGAGTCATAGACCGTGATCCCGGGCACGCACGAGATACTATTGAGTTACATCGATGATTCATCAAATTGATTTCAAATACTTGAGAGTAGTTAACAAAGTAGACCAGTTTTAGATTACTCACTGCACACTACCCTTCACTGTCCTAATTTATATTGCTGTTATACCTGTTTTACCATTTATGATCATACCTGCATGTCTTGCTACCCTGTTTATATATTATTGCTTGATGTTATGACGCACTGACGTCTGGGTTTTGCATTGCCCAGATTCTTTACCTGCACTACAGGCCGAGCAGGAGTACTTCAGTCAGCAGGCTGAGCAGTGAGGACCTATTAGTAGTTAGTTCTTTTACTTTCGGTATTTTTTCATTCCTGATGTGAGCCCGCATTATGGGACATACATTCCAGTTATTCTTGTATTGGATCTTTTGCTTCCGCTTTATTTTATTCTTGATTCGTTTTATTCTGGCTTATGGACATGTGTTAGATAGTTTATTATTGTTCTTGATATCTCTACAGTCGTAATGTGACTGTGGAAGGATATTTCCTACCCACAGGTAGCATGGTTGGTTATGTCACGTGCCTATCTTCGCGTACTCTGGGAAGCGGGACGTGACATGGTTCTTTTGGTATCAGAGCCATAGGATATAGGTTAATCGGGTTTGATTCTTTCGTAGTTGGGTATTGGACCCAATACACGAATCAGAATACTCGTGATTAGGAAACATGTCCTGCCACCTTACCGTCTTACCATTTTTGAATCTTAACTTCCTCCTGATTCTACTTTTACGATATGCAAACCTCCTTTGCATATCGACTTGAAAACCTGGTTTCCTTTGTTTATCTCTAGGACTTAGGCGACTTGGGTGGAGTTATGTAATTGTAGGTATGATACCGCGGCATGGTTACAATGCGGTACTCTATTTAAGTAACTTGGAGTTCTAGCCTTAATTCATATCCTTAATCTACATTTTGAATCTGTTATCATGCTAATCCTTTTGGTGCTTTGATTTCAGGAACATGGCAGACAAGAATATGAAAACGTATCAAAGGCGTGTTGACGAAACCGCTATGCTTGGATTAATCCGTGAGATGTTGGAGAACCAAAAGCGACAGACCGAGCTGATCCAGCAGCAAGCTGAATCTTTTCAGGAGGGTTTGCGGACCGTTCAGCAGTCCGTGAACAATGTTGTGGCCAGACCAGTGGATCGTGTGGGTACCATGGCGGATTTCAGGAGACTGGGTCCGTCTGTCTTTACTGGCATGGAGGAGCCGTTGCCAGCGGAGCAGTGGCTGGTTGACACGGAGAATTTACTCATTGCGGCACAGATCCCAGGAGATAAGAGGGTGGATGTGGTACACATCCAGTTGGTAGACTACGCCCGTGAATGGTGGCTGGTGGAAGAGACCCGCTTGCCCAAGCCGATCAGTTAGGCTAATTTTTCGAAGAGTTTCTTGGAAAAGTTCTTCCCGTGGACTGCACGGGAGGAAATGGAAGAAAAGTTCGTCAGTTTGAAGCAGAATGGCGCACCTATAGATGTACATGCAGCTGAGTGGATGCGGCTCAGTAGATTCGCTGGACCTTTGGTTGCCAACGATGCTGATAGGGCAAGGAGGTTCATGCGCAGTTTGGATGTGGACATCCAGAGGCAGATTGTTTCCCTGGGTTTGACCACTTTCTCACAAGTACTTACAGCGGCTCGAGAGCAGCAGAGCCTATCTATGAAGACTGGGAGTACACATCAGCCAGCAGTTACAGTACGGAAGCCGGCATTCGCACCGAACCGAGCACATGGACGCAGAGGTATTCCAGTGAACCGGCGTGGCGTAACACCGATGAAGAAGCCTGTTGTTGTCGATCAGAGGAAGACCGTAATTTGTGACTATTGCCATTTACCTGGGCACGTGCAAAGGGAATGTCGAAGGAGGCAGGGACTCTGTTTGTTGCGTGGTTCGGCGGATCATACTATCGGCACTTGTCCGTCGAAGCTTCGCACGAAGGATGATGTTCAGAAGCCACCGCAGAAACCGTTTCAGGGACAGAAGCAGCTGACTCAGGGACCCAATCAAGCTCGAGCATTTACCCTGACGGCCGAGGAAGCCAAGGCTTCAGGAGAAGTTGTTTCAGGTATTCTACTTGTTCATGGTTTTCCCGCATTAGCGTTATTTGATTCTGGTGCATCCCATTGTTTTATGTCGTCCAAGTTTATTGCTACACTCGATTACTTGCACGACCCTGTCTAGTTTCTGGGACATACACACTGGGAATGAGAAGATCATATCTAGTAGAGAATGTAAGGATTGTGCAGTTGTTGTTTGCGGACGGGAGCTTTTTGCAGATTTCTTGGTGATTGATACAGGCAGCTATGAGGTCATCTTGGGAATGGATTTTCTCGGCACTTTCCACGCTCACATCGATTGTAGGGCAAAGAAAGAAATTTTCCAGAATCCCGGACATCCATAGTTTATCTTCACTGGAGGAAGCAGTTCTGTCAGGCCAGTCGAGTTTAGGGCTAGGCCGACGACTAGTGTTCTTTCGTCGATGGAGGTTGCTCAAGATGAAGCGCCATCTGTTGTTCGAGATTTCATGGACGTGTTCGAAGACATATCAGGTTTACCGCCGAAGCGAGACGTGGAGTTCGCGATTGATCTTGTTCCTGGTGCAGCGCCAGTTTCTAAAGCGTACTATCCAATGGCACTAGTGGAGTTGGAAGAAGTCAAGACACAGGTTACTGAATTACTTGAGAAGGGTTGGATTCGAAGTAGTAACTCGCCTTGGGAAGCTCCAGTTCTTCTAGTCAAGAAGAAGGATGGCACAAGGAGAATGTGCATCGATTATCGAGAATTAAACCGGGTGACTATTAAGAACAAGTACCCGATCCCTCGCATTGGTGAATTATTTGAGCATCTTAATGGCGCGAAGGTATTCTCGAAGCTGGATTTGTGATCCGGATATCATCAGGTCCGAGTAAAAACATAAGATATTTGCAGGACGGTGTTCCGAACTCGGTATGGACATTATGAGTACTTAGTGATGCCCTTCGAAGTAGCGAATGCACCGGCGATATTCATGGACTTGATGAACCGAATCTTTTCACCATTCTTGGACCAGTTTATAGTGGTGTTCATTGATGATATTCTGGTCTACTCGAAGAGTATTGAAGAGCATGCAGAACACTTGAGGATTGCACTGCAGACATTGAGACAAGAAAAGTTATATGCAAAGATGAGCAAGTGCGAGTTTTGGCTTGAAGATGTGAAGTTTTTGGGACATGTCGTGTCTGGAGATGGAATCGCCGTTGATCCCGAAAAGATTGCAGCAGTTCGAGATTGGTCGATTCCGAAGAACGTTGCAGAGATCAGAAGCTTTCTTGGACTTGCCGGGTATTACAGAAGGTTCGTGGAGGACTTCGCTCGTCTGGCGGAGCCGTTGACCAAGCTTACGCGCAAAGAGGTACCATTTGTGTGGACGGATAAGTGTGCGTCAGCCTTTGAGGCGTTGAAGCAGAGATTGATAAGTGCTCCTATTCTGACCGTGCCAGACAGTTCCGGAGGATTGGTGATTCACAACGACGCATCTGGGAAAGGATTGGAATGTGTTTTGATGCAGCATGGGAAGGTTATAGCGTACGCATCGAGACATCTGAAAACCCATGAGAAGAATTACCCAACTCATGACTTGGAGCTTGCAGCTGTGATCTTCGCTTTGAAGATTTGGAGACACTACCTTTTGGGCAAAAGGGTCGAGGTTTTCACGGATCATAAAAGCTTGAAGTATGTGTTCACGCAGAAGGAGCTTAATATGAGGCAGCGTAGATGGTTGGAGCTGATGGCTGACTATGATCTTGATCTTAAGTACCATCCGGGGAAAGTTAATGTTGTGCCGGATGCGCTTAGTCGGTTGCCAGCAATTCAGATGTTGACTGCACAGAAGGAACTTATTGAAGACTTTCGAAGATTCGATTTGGAGGTTGTGCTACCGCATTCTTTGAGACAGTTGATGCAGTTGCAAGTACAGTCGTCATTGATCGAGAATATTAAAGCAGCGCAATTGCAGGACCCAAGATTGCGGAAATTTCGAGAACAGGTTGAAGCTGGACTTCGAACAGACTTACTGATCCATGAAGATGGTTCGTTGAGATATAGTAGCCGTTTGTGTGTGCCAAAGGGAGATATTCGCGAAGAGCTTATGAAAGAGACGCACAGTTCAGCATATTCCGTACATCCAGGAGGCACGAAGATGTACCGAGATGTACGACAGCATTTCTGGTGGAAAGGCATGAAACGGGAGATTGCCCGCTTTGTGGCAAAGTGCTTGGTATGTCAGCAAGTTAAGGCTGAACATCAAAGGGTTGCTGTTTTATTGCAACCACTTCCGATTCCTCAATGGAAGTGGGAACATATAACCATGGATTTCATGACGGCTCTACCGCGGAGTCCAAAAGGCAACAATGCAGTTTGGGTGATTGTTGATCGATTAACCAAGGCAGCTCATTTCATCCCTTTTCGAGTTGGTCAATCAACAGAAACTTTGGCAGAACGGTACATGCAGGAGATTGAAAGATTTCATGGAGTACCGGTGAGCATCGTGTCCGACCGTGACACTCGTTTCTTATCACACTTTTGGAGGAGCTTACAGGAAAGTTTGGGGACTCGATTGAAGTTTAGCACAGCTTATCATCCTAAAACAGATGGCCAGTCGGAAAGAACGATCCAAACTCTTGAAGACATGTTGAGAGCTTGCATGTTAGACTTCAAGGGTTCATGGGAGGATCATCTATATTTGGTGGAGTTTTCTTACAATAACAGTTTCCAGGCAACTATTCAGATGGCTCCATTCGAGGCTTTATATGGTCGCAAGTGTCGTTCACCTGTTTGTTGGGACGATGTTGGTGAACGAAGATTGTTGGGACTAGATTTGGTTGTGCAAACAGTTGAGAAGGTAAACACTATCCGGAATCATATGAAGGCAGCACAAGACCGGCAAAAGAGTTGGGCAGATACGTCGAGAAGACCTCTAGAGTTCGCCGTGGGTGATTTAGTATTCTTGAAGATATCACCGACTAGAGGGGTGATCCATTTCGGAAGTCGAGCAAATCTTAGTCCTCGATTCGTTGGACCTTTTGAGATCTTGGATCGTGTTGGAGAAGTGGCTTATCGATTAGCGTTACCGCAATCCTTGGTGAATATTCATGACGTGTTTCACGTATCTCAACTTCGTAAATATGTTCGAGATGAAACACATGTGTTGGATCATTCGGAGCTGACTGTACGAGAAGATTTGACTTTTAAGGAGCGACCGGTGTCGATCGTGGATCGAAGAGAAAAGGTTCTTAAGAACAAAGTTATCCCTCTTGTACTTGTTTCTTGGGGTAATCGCTCACATGGAGAATCAACTTGGGAACGAGAAGATGAAATCCGGCAGAAGTTTCCACATCTATTCTTGTAGTATGATTGATTGTTTATCCTTTCTTGTTCTTGCAATTTCGAGGACGAAATTCTTTTTGTAGTTGGGTATAATGTAACAACCGAGTTCAGTTATACCAATTTCTGTTTCCGTATTTGTTTGTCTGTGGTTTTTATTGATTTATCATGTTTGGATGCGAATGGTAGTTTACTTTTACATTGCATTCGACCCGACCCGCTTGCTTGGGTGGGTTGACTCATATTCATATTTATAGACTACCCTGGCTTGTTGAATAGACACGTGCATTTAATGTGGACTGCATATTAATTTTATTTGGCATCGCACATTTTTATATATAACATTTTAGATCACGTAAAATAAATTAAAATTGCATTTCATGGCCTGCGTGATACCCCTAACCCCGAGGTAGCATCCGCGCATCGTGTTCTCGTCCCGTTCAGTGAAACGGACGTGTTTGGATGGCTACGCGCACGTACGTGCATCCGTTCTTGGGGGTATGCATTTTTGTTACTTGATTATTCATTTTAAAATTTGGAGGTCGCATTTATTTTTCGTATTTTAAATCTAAATTTTTGGACCCGACCCGGGCGCATTTTGAAATACTTTTGTATCTCGCCAAAAATCATTTATTTAAGATCTTTTAATATTAATCGAATATATATAATTTTTCTATTTTGTTGGTTACCCAAACTAATGAAAATCTTTTTAAAAATTTTCTTTAAAATATTTTCCTAAACCAATCCCAGCTTCCTTTTATTGTGCCGGCCCCACTAACCCTCTCTCTTCTCTCTCCCCGCTAGGATACAATTTTATCTCTCCTCCCCCTTTCTCTCTCTTCTCTCTCTCTCTCTCCCCCTCTCTCTCATCTCGCGGCTCTCTCTCTCTCCTCTCGCTAATTCTTTCTCTCTCTCCCTCTCTCTATATATTCCTTCTTCCTCATTTCTTTTTTCATACGAACCCATAACCAAAACCCTAGCTGCCTCCCTCTCGCCGTCGCCCACAGCCCGACGTCGCCTCCCCGACCTCGTCGCCTCCTCACCATTCTCACCTCCGTCTCCACTCTCCTTCGCCGAGCCCCTGCACGCGCACCAAGCACACCCGAGAGCACAGCCTATCCCTGCACACCGCTTCACCGCGACGATCACCGGAGTGATCTCGTCATCGTCCATCGTCCCAGATCGACGCAACGGTGAGCCGAGCACACCCCTTCCTCTTTCTTCTTTCTTTTCTTCTTCCTTTCTTTATTTTCTTTCTTCTGTTTATTTTGGCCACTGTCCCCAGCAATGTGTTCGCCGGAGCTCCGTCGACGCCGTCGACACCCTCACGACCCTCTTCGCCGACCACAGTAAGCCTCCTCTTCTCAATCTTCTCTGTCCTCCTTCCATTCTTCTCTTTTCTTTTTCCATGCAATTTTTCCATTAAATTTGTTCACTGTCTTCTTTGTTTGCCGGAATCCGGCCGTGCCATCGACGATCCCGATGACCCAGCGAGCATCTCTGACCCATGTGATCCCCTTGTGCGTTGTTTGGATTCGTTCCGTGTACCGTGCGCGCGTCGCGACTTTTCCTGCCGACGTGTGACGTTCCTTATACCCATTTCTTGATCCGTCGAGGCAAGTAAAACTTGCTACATGCTATCTGTATTATTTTTATACCTATTTAATTGCATAGTAACCCTGTAGATTACATATAATGCCATATGTTCCATTTTCCATTTCGATGTTCCATATATCATTTTAGATTTAGATCTTGAAACATACCTTATTGCATGTTAGATTACAATATAGTGTACCCACGTCCATATTTAAATCACATAATAATTATTTGGATAGCCCATAGTACCCTTTTAATAGTTTCTACCCTATCAGACACCCGTTTGCATCCATTTAACCTATTTTATGTATAATTGCATCCCTAGATCATTTAACCCATAATAACGAGATTTTAAAAATCCATATTTGTTAAAGTGTATTTTACTTAATGTTGGAACCATAACCCTAACTCTAATCGATAACCGTGCATCCATATATTTTAATCTGTACCTATTTGCATACCATATTACAATGTTCCATTTTATTGTTCCATTAGTACCCTATACTTATTCTGTATACCCCTGCTTATTTTTAGTTTGATTATGAGCACCCACATGACATTTTGTGCACCCCTGACATGACTTGTTATACCTACTACTTGACACGACATGGTACCATGCACCTCTTGACATGACATGATACCTATGTATTACCTGACTTGACTTAAGGTACTATGGCTTTCTCTGTTACCTGATCTTGTTACTAATGCCAACAAACCTGACCTGTTGTCCCTACGGACATTTCCTGTTGTCTATCCAGACAAACCTGTACCTGCCTGTTCCTGTGTTGGCATTAGCTCCAGATTATTTAATACCTGACTTGAACATATATGACTTGGGGGTATGGGGAAATCAATGATGAAACCTGACTTGTAACTCGATAGTCCGATACCTTTTCTGATCAGTCTTACGGGCTAGGCCAGCCCCGGGATGATGCTGCTGACATCACTCGTCATTACCTACCACCCTTTACTGCCTTGCGGCACGTCTCGGATTCAGCCTGAGAGTCATAGACCGTGATCCCGGGCACGCACGGGATACTATTGAGTTACATCGATAATTCATCAAATTGATTTCAAATACTTGAGAGTAGTTAACACAGTAGACCAGTTTTAGATTACTTACTGCACACTACCTTCACTGTCCTAATTTATATTGCTGTTACACCTGTTTTACCATTTATGATCATACCTGCATGTCTTGCTACCCTGTTTATATATTATTGCTTGATGTTTTGACGCACTGACGTCTGGGTTTTGCATGGCCCAGATTCTTTACCTGCACTACAGGCCGAGCAGGAGTACTTCAGTTAGCAGGCTGAGCAGTGAGGACCTGTTAGTAGTTAGTTCTTTTACTTTTGGTATTTTTTCATTCCTGATGTGAGCCCGCATTATGGGACATACATTCCAGTTATTCTTGTATTGGATCTTTTGCTTCCGCTTTATTTTATTCTTGATTCATTTTATTCTGGCTTATGGACATGTGTTAAATAGTTTATTATTGTTCTTGATATCTTTACAGCCGTAATGTGACTGTGGAAGGATATTTCCTATCCACAGGTAGCATGGTTGGCTATGTCACGTGCCTATCTTCGCGTACTCTGGGAAGCGGGGCGTGACAGTCTTATCTTGAGGAAAAGAATATTCTCGACCCATCTTCTTTATAAGAGACGAATCCGGACTGCTCGATTCCTGATCGTGTGGCTTCTTGGACCCGCTTTGTCGTTGTCGAACGCCTTTCCCGTTTTTTGGTTTGTTTCTGCCTCTGCGTCGGGCCTTTTGTACAACGGGTTGACAAGGAGGAGCATTTTTATTTTTCACAGCCTGCTGAAGGAGGCGTTGCGTTCTGGCTTTCTCGTAGATGGCCATATCTCGATTATGGTCGTCTCGAACCTTTTGACCCGCTTCCCTTATAAGCTTGTCCATTTGTTCTGCGAATGATGAGCTCCCAAAGATGAGAACTTGTGATCCCCCAGCTTCGACCATGCGACAGTTGCCAGTAGTTCTTTTGCGCTCCTCGGTCGTATTTCTTTGCTCCCGACGAGTTTTGCGTTTCAACCGCTTGAAATGTTGTCGGTGAGCAACATATCCCTGCCGCCATCTTTTAAAAGCATTGCACTCTTCGGTGGGGTGCGCAATCTTTCGATGATATAAGCAGTAGCTCGGATGTATTTCCGCTTCACCAGGAGTGCTTCCTTCGGAGAGTGGCAGCTTCATTCCAATCGATATGGTTTTGCGAACCTCTTCCTCGTCTTGAACCTGCTTTTATTTGCGGCGGATGTACTTTGATCTGGCGGGGGTGTTTCAACCCTTTCGTCCAGTCACCGGCGTTTGGCTTTTTCAAATATGGCCATCTCGCGCTCTCGATCAGCTTTGGTTTTACGAAGAGCTTCGTTCAGGAATGCATCAATCATTTCGTCTGATGGCCCTAGAAGTTCCGGTTCAGGAGTTACCCCCAGTTTCTTTGTGTAAGGAGCTTCTTTATCGTCTATCGACGAGTGAGAGATCACATGGCAACTTGCTACATAATCCTCAGATTCATCCGACGAGTCTTCTTCATTGTCGTCATCTCCATCCTTAAGGACGTGGCTGAGAAACTCTTGAAGTGTGACTGGAGTCCGCGCCTTCTGGTTATACTCTTCCAGCGCGTCAATCTGCTTTTGCAGGTCCGTGCGCCTGTCACCAGGCTTCACGAGCTTCTTGGATTTCTTCTTCTTCTTCGAAGATTTTGACGACTGGGTGTGAGTGCTTTGGCTATCACCACCAATCTTTGGAGTTGGGCGCGGTTTTAACATTCCCTCGATGATCTCGGGTTCGAGTGGATTTTTCCACCTGACCGCTGGGCATGTTTGGAGATCCTTCAGTATTCTTTTAGTTTTGGTTGAAAGAGCGACCTCCCATAGAGCTTCTTCTACGAAAGAGCATGATTCCCCCGGTGTGTCCGCCTTCTTGAGAGCGTGCGGCTGAGGCGGGTTCACCTTCCAATTCTCGGATAATACGAATTTGCCCTGCTGGTACTGATCTTCTATCCAGCTTTTGAAGATGTAACAATCTTCAATCGGATGGCCCAACATTTGGTGATAAGGGCAATAGTTAGGATTGCTAATGTCGCCTGGTTGCGCTGGGCATCTTGGCTCCGGCAGAGTGATGAGCCTGTTGCGCAATGCTAGCTCGAATAACCTCTTCGTCTTGTCTCGAGGGAACGAGTAAGGGTGTCTCATTTTATCTTCGAGAGATCGAGTTCTATTATTTTGGCGATCAACTGGTCTCAGACCACTGGGCTGCTGTTGAGCATTGGCGACGACGATCGCTTTCCCCTTTCCCTTCTCGTTCCGAGGCTCCTGCTTTGGAGGAGACGGTCTATGACCTATCTGGTCCATTTGGGCCAGCTTGTTAATCAAGGCCTGGAAATTAGTCGGCTTGAAAAGCATCATGAACTGGGAGATGGTCGCCTGCGGATCAAGAGTACCCACGAACATGCTCACCGCCGGCGCTTCTTGGATGCGCTGTTCGTATTTCGACCACAGATTCCGCCATCGTATTGCGTATTGAACCCATGTCTCGCCTGGCTTTACCCTGACGTTAATTAATGCGGTAATCGGGGTATGCTCGCTAGCGCTCGTGAATCTCTGCGTAACCAGCAGTTCCATCTCCGCAAACGTCTTGACATAGTCGTTTAGAGTTCAGAATACCACTCGAATGCCGTCTCCGACAAGCTACCAACAAACTGGCGGAGCAGAAGTTTATCATCACCCCCAGTGTTGCCACATAGAGCCCTGAACTGGGCGACATGATGGTGGGGATTGCCCGTCCCTTTATATACATGAAATATAGGGATCGTATATCCCGGCGGGTACTTTATTTGGTCATACCAGCCTGGATATGGTCGCCCAGTTTTAACAATTTAGCCGGCCGCTTCATTTTCCTGGTGAGCTCGTATTTGCTGAGCAATGTAGTCATCCAGAGCGGCCTTGGAGATGGTTTCCTCTTTGGCTGCTGAAAGAGCCGAAGGAGGGTTTGATGTCTCCCCTCTGTCGTCTTCAATGATGATCGGGGGGTCTTCAGCTGGAAGTTCCGGCTGTAACATCATCCCAGCCATGTCTTGGAACAAAAGAGCCATTCGTTTTATATTGGCTGCCTGCTCCGCAGCCTCTTTTTCTTTCCTCTCGAGCATTCTTCGGAGGAACTTGGTATCAGTTTCTTGTTCTCGACGCTGCTCCGAGGTCTCTGGATTTTCTTTTGGCCCAGTGAGTGCGGCCATTGCAGTCAGCATTTCCTGAAGTTTCTGCTGCTGTTGTTCCCGAGCCTTGGTTATCGACCGGGTAAGCGGTCAATAACCCGTAGAAGTACGACTTTCCTCTTTTCCGGAAGCCATATAAACAGTATGGACCATCATGCCCCCAGACTTGGGGCGTTTGGATTCAGCGTCCTTGCGGTTTGCCGCGTTCACAAGGGCTTTCTCTGGCCTCCTTCTCTTGTGAGCAGTTGAAGTCGAGGGGGCCATTGCAGTGGGCACCCAGACGGATGACATCTTCTGTGGTACCTCGAGATGGATCTTTTCTTGCCGAGCTTTGATCTTCTTTGGTCGGCGAGAGTAGTCCTGGTCAATCACTGATTCCTGGACCTGTCGCCAGACTTTGTAAATTTTGGAAGAAAGCCGCTGAGGGGGTTGTTCTGGCTTCGCTTTAGGTGCATTCTCCACGGGTGGAGGAGATCTCTTCAGCACTGCAGTAGGAGAGTTTCCGCGCACCTTGTTAAGCAGTTTAAAACTGTTCCCGGTTGGAACAGCAGCATTGACTTCCACCGTTGGAGCCGGCGGAGTCAGTCCGGAAGGGGAATTGCCCCCAGCCTTCCTCATTCGGCGCCAGTGGCGACATCGAGCGTGTCTTGCAGTTGGGATTGTCTCAGCTGTAGGGGTGACTTCCTCATGCCCCCTGTATTGGTCAGAAGTTGTCGTTGTCAGCCTATTGAAGACTGACGTCCGTTGAGAGGGGATAACCAGCTTATCGAAGGCAGACTTCCGAGCAGGGGAAGCAGCCTCGACGATTTCGCCTGGAACAGGAGCTGAAACAGTCAGTCTTGTGAAGACCGACCCTTTGGCAGGAGAAGCCGCCTTGACGACTTCGGGAGCAGGGATGGCTATCCTTTTTGGGATAACTCTTTCCGGTATCGTGGGCTTCTTCATGGGCCCAACTGAGCTTTGGCCCACTCTGTCAAAGACTGAGGCATTGGAGCTGGACGACCCATTGAGAGGGGCCGCAGTAGTTGTAAGCTGATCAAAGACCGACTTCTTCTGAGCTTCTTGTGTTGGTACAGGAGCGCTGAAGCTCATTGGCTGGAGCATGGTCCCGAAGAACAATCCAGTGGTGGCCTGAGTGACCTGTTCTACCGGCATAGCGAAGATGGAGGCTGCTTGGGGCCCGTAAGTCACTCCTCCGGACGGGACGGAGTGAGAGTTGCAGTTGCAGTTAGTGCAGGTTGAAGTCATTGATCTTCTGTTTTCTGCACGGAGCAAGACACCAAATCTTAGTACCTCGAACCCAAGGGCAACCATATCAAACCGTGATTCGTTCGCAAACACGACACACGAAGTGTGGAGTGGAAAGAGGAAAAGGTCCCATCGGGCATGCCAGAATCTGTTCCCCTACGAAACACGAAGACGCGACCGCGTAAGTCCGTTTTGCCTGAATTTCGAGGCAGATGCTAATTGGTGCTATCCGTCCACCTCTCCGAAGATACCAAGTTGATTTATGGCACCGTGTATCGAAGGTTTAAACGGATGCGGCCGATGTAGCAGACTTCGTCAGATTCCCCCTCGTGGTGAGGGGTTTTTGATTATGGGGACGCTCTTCCCTGCAGGTGCAAGCCCCTGCAGTTAATTACGCTACCGCATCGCGATAACAACTTTCTCCTTCTCCAGATGGTCACTTCGTGTCGTGGGTGTTTGTTTTGTTTGTGGTTGCCCGTGGATTGTATATGGAGACTAATTTATGTTGTCGCCCGTAGGGCGTGGATTAGTCCAAATCCGTATCTTCTTAGATTTGGGTTTGGGGGTTGGGTTTAAGGATACGTTAGCCTCATTTGAGACTAAGATCAACTTAAACGTATGTTAAGGATACGTTAGTCTAATTTTTAGACTAAGATCAACTTAACGGGATCGTTTAGATCCAACAAAAGAGCATTTGGACTCTATTGTTTAGTTTAGGGACATTGCGGTCGATGATTAGTTTAAGGACATTACGGTCCAATGTTAGTTTAAGGACATCCCGGTCCAAGGTTAAGGACATCATAGTCCGTGAGTTTAAAGACCTCACAGTCAAGGTTAAGGACATCGTAGTCCATGAGTTTAAGGACCACACAGTCCAGGTTAAGGACATCATAGTCCAGGTTAAGGACATCATAGTCCGTGAGTTTAAAGACCTCACAGTCAATGTTAAGCACATCGTAGTCCGTGAGTTTAAGGACCCCACAGCCCGAGGTTAAGGACATCATAGTCCGTAAGTTTAAGGACCCCACAGTCCAGGTTAAGGACATCGTAGTCCGTGAGTTTAAGGACCCCACAGTCCGTAAAGTGTTTGGTTGTCGGGACTCGTCACCTCTCTGAAGACGTTGAAGGATTAAAACGACAAATATCAGAGGAGTAAATAGATATACCCTTGAACCGGTATGAATTGGTTGAAAGATCTGTAGTTCAATTTGGAACCAAGATCTGTTAAAACAATTAATATAAGTTGAGGACTTATGGCCAATCTTGGGCTAAGTCCAACAAATGTTTAACACTTTTATTCTGGCTAGTGAGCCTTTATTTGGGCTTGGCCCTTTTAATAATGCTGAGCATTATATCTTGGCAAAATCTTTTCTTTTGTCTTGTATTGAATGCAGAGCATTCATCAGAGCTCTGGCTCATTAAAGAACAATTTGTGTTCTGTCAGCACAACATATGGTGCGCTAGGCGCTTTGCGCCAATCAAAAAGCTCAGTGTGCTTCTGCCACGTGGCGCACATGCAAGGGACACGTGTCACGCTCTGCGCTAGGCGCCAGATGATGAGCGCAGATGCCAATTTATAAGCGCTGAGCGCTAATCCATGAGCGCATTGCGCTGGTGCATACGTGAATGACACGTGGTGCGTTTGGCCCTGAGCGCCAGCCCATGAGCACAGTGCGCTATCTCAGAAGCGCAAAAGCGCAAGTTGTTTAATTGGCGCACACGTGGCGCATTTGGCTCTGAGCGCCGGTCCAGAGAGCGCAGAAGCGCAGTTCAAAAGCGCAAAGCGCATCTGATCAATTTTATGATCTGGGAACAAATTTATGTTCTTTTAAAAGAGACTTCATCTCAAGATTTAAGAACAACAGTTCTTATTTTGCAGGAGAGATTTTCAATCTCTTATTTTGATGAAAGGCTTTGCCTTTATAGATCCATGATCTGTGAGAAGAAATATGTTCTTTTTTTATTTTATGATGAGATCTTTTGATATCTTTTATGAAAAGACTTTTTGTCTTTGTAGATCTATGATCTTTTAGGAAGATAATTCTTCTTTTTAATTATGAGATGATTTCATCTCTTTGTTCATCGCCATTCTTTTTACCTTGAAGAAAGAATCTTCTTTTGCTGAGAGCCATGCTTCTCTTCCTCTGAATTTTTCAAAGTTTATGGGAGGTTTCTCTATTTTTTCTCCTTTTGTATTTCTTCTTCTTTTTTTATTTTGGAAAGGTGGATCATTGGTCGTTGGGACCTACCACCTCTCCGACGACACTGAGAGATTACAGTGCCATATATCGAAGGTGTGGAGGGATGTACCCTTTGAACCATGTCTCACTCATCAGGGGGGAAGAACATGCTGGAGTTTAAGCTTCTCGCTGCTGAAAATGTTTCTTTGCGTTCGCGCACGTGCGTCGCACGTGTTGGGCGCACATATTTGCACGTAGCGTACATGGAGTTTGCGCATAAGCGCATTATGGGGGAGCAAGCTCCTATGGGGAACGAATCTCCTTTGAGTATTATTGAATATTCTCATGTGGTGCGCACGTGCGTTGCACGTGGTGCGCGCATGGCGGGCACACGTGCGTTGCACGTAGCGCACATGGCGCTTGCGCATATGCGCATTATGGGGAGGAGCAGACTCCTATGGAGAACGAATCTCCTTTTAATATTATTGAATATTCTCATGTGATGCGCACATACGTTGCACGTGGTGCGCGCATGGCGGGCACACGTGCGTTGCACGTAGTACACATGGCGCTTGCGCATTATGGGGAGGAGCAGGCTCTTATGGAGAACGAATCTCCTTTTAATATTATTGAATATTCTAATGTGGTGCGCACGTGAGTTGCACGTGGTGCGCGCATGGCGGGAACTCGTGCGTTGCACGTAGCGCACATGGCGCTTGCGCATATGCGCACTATGGGGAGGAGCAGGCTCCTATCTTGGAGAACTAAGCTCCTATCTTGGAGAACTAAGCTCCTTTGAGAATTGAATCCTTTAAGTATTGAACTCTACCTTTTCTAAGAGGTATCCCCTCTTATTTATATGGGAGTGGTAGAGAAGCGATCTCTCCTTTTTCCGATGTGGGACTAAAAATGCATTCCTCATGTAGTAGAGCATTACTTTAGATTACACGTGCATAGCACATTTGCCCATAACTTTTGATACCGGATGAATTATGAGGTCCATAATATATCAAATCGAAGGATTTTTCGAGAAAATTTCGATACCATCAGAATTTAGCTGTTTCTCATTCCAGAGTATGTCAAAATACAGCTCGGAAAATACTGGTTCGCATCTTCTTCCTTAGATCACATGTGCATAGCACATTTCCTCATAACTTTTGATACCTGATGAATTATGAGGCCCATGATATATCAAATCGAAGGATTTTTCGAGACACTTTCGATACTACCAGAATTTAGCTGTTTCTCATTCCGGAGTTTATCAAAATATAGCTTGGAAAATACTGGTTCACATCTTCTTCCTTAGATCACATGTGCATAGCACATTTGCTCATAACTTTTGATCCCGGATGAATTATGAGGCCCATAATATATCAAATCGAAGAATTTTTCGAGATGATTTCAATACCATCAGAATTTAGCTGTTTATCATTCGGAAGTTTGTCAAAATACAGGCCGGAAAATACTGGTTCATATTTTCTTAAGCGTATCGCTGCCATTTGATTCCTTGGGCTCTTTTGCGCAGAAATTTTTGGCGGGAACACTCGTATTGAACTGCCATTCGTAATGAGGGGAGTTCTATTTCCAGTAGGAGCACTGCTTCAGTGCAAACACCATTGCATATGGTGTCATATTCGTAGCTGTCTTGAACGTCGTTTGGTATGCCCAATGAGCCTCATGCAACCTTTCGTGCTAATATTTCTTATTTTTGGACACCGTCTTCTTTATGAGCTTGGTCAAGGTTATGTTGAATGCTTCAGCTAGACCATTGGCTCGAGAATTATAGACCGAGGAGTCTATCTTGTATTGCTGTGCGAACCGGCTTATCTTGTGGCTTCTGTATGCTGGTCCATTATCCGAGATTATCTGTCGCAGAACTCCGAACCGGTATATCACATGAGTTTTGAAGAAGTGGACGATATTCTCCATTTTTACTTCTCTCAGTGGTATCGCCTCTGCCCATTTAGAGAAGTAGTCGGTTGTTGCCAAGATAAACCGATGTCCTCTGGATGACGCTGGCTCGATAGGGCTCACAATATCTGTTCCCCACATCTCAAACGGCTAACTAGCTACCGTTGGATGTTGCGAATTTAGGTGTTGATGTATGAAGTCCTCGTGTATTTGGCACGAGTGACACTGCCTCGCATATTTGAGATAGTCTTGAATCATCGTGGGCTAGTAGTAGCACATTCTTTTTATCTTTAACTTCATCTTCGGACCCGCTTGATGGGAGCCACAAAGTCTATCGTGTACTTCTTGGACGATCTTCTTTACTTCCTTTGGTCCTACGCATTTTAACCATATAAAGTCGAAGGATCTCTTATCTAAGGTATCGTTGACGAAAGCAAACGACAGAGCTCGATTCATGAGCCGATGTCTAGATGACGCGTCCTCAGGAGATCGTTGGGATTTAAAGTAGTCTCACTACTACAAATGTGCCCAGTAGTAATGGGCATTTGGTCACGGTTTGACCCATGACCAAATTATGGTCACGGTTTAAATAGATGGGGTCACGGTTTAGACCGCTACTGATTGATGTGTAATTATGTGTTCTATGAAGTTCTACTTACCGCAATCGAGCCAGTGTAACTTGTAGTTAGCCGTGATGAGTACGGGTCGTCCATGGACAGAAGGTATGTTTTTCGTTCTTATTTTAGACGAGTTAAGTCAAAATTTTCAAGAGTGTCTGTTCTATCCTATGTGATATGTATTATGTCCAAAGAGAGCTTGTTAGGAGTTCAGATTAGGTGGTCAAGTTAAGAACTCCTGTATTTTTCCGTTTGTGCCACATTTAAAGTTGATGATAAAGTAATCGGAAACAACGTGGATTAGAGTGCTTTAAAAAGGCACTTGCAAGTTGTCACCCATTGCTATGTCCGTTCTAATTGACCTATGTCCTTCTGTCTTTGCTTTTAGCTCCAACCTTAGGCCAAACAAATCACAACATGTCTCTGATTAGGTCGTAACAATATGTCACGAATAGTGCGCCCAAAGGAGAGGAATGTTTGGTCTAATTTCAATCTAAATATATGGGTAAAGGGAAGAACAAGGAATTTTTCGTCCCTCGAATTACCCTCTCCTTACCCCTAACAGGTGAGAATTACTCACTCATTGTTAAAATGATAAATCAAAAAAAGAAAAGGGAAATAGAAGAGAAGACCAATAAGAATTAGAAAGCTAACTACTAGGGTTCTCACAAGAGCAAGAAACAACCATCGAGTATGATCGTTTATAATTAAGATTAAGGAAAAAAGATAAATTAAAAATCAAGAAAACAAAAACAACCACTTTAAAATTTTAAGAAAAAGTTATCTAAGGAATTAAAAGAGCATGAATTAAAGTTGCAAAAATATAAAGAATAAGAACAAACCTTTATTTATAATTCAAATTTTTATAAGATTTGAATCCAATAGCCTTAATTTACTCTTGCAGGTTCACTAAAGAAGTTGTAAAATGAGAGAAAAAACAAGAACTCAATCAAACTCTAAACTATGGCAAGAATTTTAATGGATAAACTAAAATGATAAAAAAAAAATTAGCAAAGTTTATGCTAAGAATGGAATGTCTCTCAAGTGCTCTCATCTTGTCTTTATATAGGCTCTGAAAAAATAGTTCAGGGGTGCTTTCTAAAGCCTTCCATAATGACCAAAACAACCATGAATTTTCGTCACACCATGCGTCACAGGAGCTGTGGATCCGCCGCTATTTAGTCGAGTTGCTTGCTCGTTTTTCTTTTGCTTTCTTCTGGCGTTTTTCTCTTCAGTTTGGTAATCTCAGATGTACAAAATTCTTCAGAGGTTTTCTCAGATAATTGACAGTCAACATTTGCAACTTATTTTGTTTTTCTTCACCAATTTTCAAAGTCCAAATTCAAAAGTCATCAAATCACCTTTGCAATATTTTTCAAAACTCTTTAAAAAAATCTCTAACCATCCCGTCATGTCTCTTGAACTGGTAAATAGCACTTGACGGATTTGATGTGGCTGAAATCCATATTTTATTTGTTAACTGTCGTCTGTTCTGAAAGTGTCATTTTTGCAGGGAATGTGTGTGATTTGCACTGTCTTTGGATTGAATGCTCCTGAGAACCTGTAACCTGAAATAATATAGCAGATACGGATCAAAAGCATGTATCTACATGCAAATGTGCATAAGAATGAGCAGTATTAAATGCAATATTCTGATGTGAACAGCTACCAAACAAAAAATATCGCGGCCCCACACCCACTCGTGATTAAAACCCAAATTCCCCCTGAGCTTTTCATTTCCCCCACTTCCCAAAAATTTTCCCTCCCTCTCGTCGTCTCCCCAATTCTCCCGCCTCCTCCCCCGCCGCCTCGCCTCCCAAATACCACTGAAGCCTCGTCTTCGTAGAAGCCCTCTCCTTCCTGGTCCCCTCGAAGTCCCAGCCCGGTCGATTGAGCTCATCATCGGAGCCCTGAGTCATCGTCACCATCGATTGAAGCCGATCGAAACTGTAGGTCGTCGTTGAAGCTCACCGACATCCTCAAGAGGTAATTTTAATTGGTTGATTTTAATTTTGTTCGTTTAAGTTTTGATTTTTGCTCCCCAGTAATTAAAATTTTAATTTTTTAGCCCTAGCTCATCTCGTCGCCGGCTTCCTGTCGTCTCCGGCCTCCTGATCTCTCGTCGCCGTCGCTGCTTGTTGGATCATCATCAGGTTAGTGTTAATTTTTGATTTAATTTGGTTAATTTTTTGAAATCAGGTTAAGGGTTAGGGTTTAGAGTCGCCGGCCGGCCGGTTAGGGTTAGGGTTACAGTGGGTTTGGGTTAGTGTTAGGCATAGGGTTAGGGTTAGGGATTGGTTTGTTAGGTTCAGGGTTAGGGGGTTTAAGGTTAGGGATTGAGTTGGGGTTAGAGTTAGGATTATGGATAGGTAGTTTAGTGAAATGTAATAATAATTAAGGGTATTTTAATGATAAAGTTACAAAAGTTAAGGGTATTTTAGTTACCATAGGATGAAATTGAGCAAGGGGTTTTTACTATAAAATTTAATCATAGTTTAGTGAAAAACAACAATAGTTAAGTGTATTTTAGTGAAATTTATAGTAATTTAGTTAATTTAAGAAAATGAGTTGTTTATTTAAATTTCTTAAGGCAGTTTAGTGAAAAACCAACTATAGTTAAGGGTGTTTTAGTGTATGTATGTGTTTGTGTGTGTACGCGCATACACACACACCCCACACAAACGCATACACACGCGTGCGCTCGCTCGCACGCGCACGCACGCACGCACTCGCATGCGCGCACACACACTACACACACATGCATACACACACATACTAACAAGTCCAAACCTTAATTCATCACCATTTTCCTATATATTGAACCCATGTCAAATCCCACCCTAACTTCAACCCTAAATCCAAAATCTTAAAATCGATTATGAAAACCGTTAGCTTTAAAAAACTTTACCCTAAACTAAAAACTTCAAAACCGTGAAATTGAAATGTAAACGTAAACATAAAAACAATTCAAGTTAAATCCTACACTAAGTGTATATATGATTCTTGATGAAAATATGAAATTTTCATATTCTCATCGATAATTAATCATATGTGAAAATCAAAACGCGACTGAGTTCCCGTCTATCGGTTAAAATACTTGCGATGTTTGTCGTGACATAAAACTACACGAAGCTTGTTAAATATCGGACGATATCGTTCGATTTCTAACAACTGTCGCTAGTCTATGTGACGAGAATTAATATTAAATCATATGATAAACAATAGATTTTTCTCGTGTGGATAAATTAGAAATGTATAAAGCAGACACCTGCATTCACTTGTGTTTTCATTCGTTTCGAGATATTTCGTTGGTACTTTTCCGTTGGTTCTCCGTGTATAACGATTGATTAGATATTTGTTTCAATGCTGTCTGACAGCATTGAAATGATAATCTTTTCTATTACAGTGTACTCGGATAACAGCGGGGAGATGTTGCTGAAATTTTCTCGAAATGGATGTTAGCATAAGTGAATGGGTGTATACTTTATACATTATTAATGGGATAGGTTCCTTACCTCCGACAGTCGCTACCCTCGACATTTAATATAGAACATTTAATATCATCATCGTTTTTCTTGGAAGAATAATCCAAATCCCGAGTTTTGAGATTAGAAGGGGAAAGTTCTTAATAGGATTTGGAGGAGATTAGAAGGAGAAAGTTCTCAATAGGAGTTTGAGGAGAGCCCAATCCTTTAACACTTAAAACCAAACTTAACCAAGTCGTCAATTAAACCTAACACTAATGTTTCTTATTATTTGTCTATTGCGTATTTGTCAAGAAATCTTAATTTCAAGACTTTTATCTATAGGAACCTTGCTTCGCCCGGACCGTTCCATTATGGCATTCTCGTACCTTCATGACAAGAGTTGGATGTATGTCGATGCTCCCTTAAGAGTCAATGTCTTTTTCGTTGACGGTGTTAGCTTTTTCACCGATTTTTCCTACGCACGTTTTGGGTTACCGAAAGAGCACAAAATCTATTGTCCTTTCTCTAAGTGCATGAACAAGCAATTGCTTAAGAAATCAGAAGTTGAGTTACATATCGTGAGATACAGTTTCATTAGAGATTACACTACGTGGGAACTTCACGGAGAAAAAATTATTATAACGGGAGACGAGACATAGGTGCAAGAGACGGAAAATGAATTCATCGAAACGGAAACCGCAGAGTGGCAAGGGACAGTAGAAGAATAGAAGGAAGAGAAATGACAGTTTGAAGAAGACGAAGACATTAAAGAAGTTGATGTTGTAGTCGCACCGATCAATGACATTGATGGGCTTATAAATGCCGCTGGACTTCCTTATAATATGGAAAGCACTGAACTCTTGTTATTGGAGAAGAACAAGGATGACTCTAGAATCCCGCCATATCCAAATTGCAAAAAGTTTTCAAAACTCTCATTTTCCATAAGTCTCTTCCAGATCAAGTGCAAGAATAAATGGGTGACCAGTCTTTCACCGATCTTCTAGAATTGCTGAAGGAAGTTTTTCCCAACGGAAATGAATTGCCACCGAGCTGGTATGAGGTGCAAAAGATAATCACAAATATCGGCCTGAAGTATCATAAGATACATGCATGTGAGAATGATTGTGTTTTATTCCGGAATGAACATGCCCTACTCAGAAACTGTCCCGTTTGCGGGACCAGCCGATTCAAGCCTAAGAAAGACTCTCAGTCGAGCGATCTGTAAAATTCTTCGTCATTTTCTATTAATACTGAGACTGCAACGGTTATTTATGTGTAAGGAGACGGTGTCTGAAATGCAGTGGCACCATAAAGTGCCTCATGAAAAGGGAAAAATGAGTCATCCCAGAGATTCGATATTGTGGAAAGATTTAGATGGAAAACATTCTTCATTCAGCGTGGACCCTCATAACGTGAGGCTGAGAATTGCGATTGACGGTTTCAGCCCATTTGGGATGGTTTGCGGCAGGCGTACTCACAGTACTTGGCCCGTTGTGGTGACTATATACAACCTGCCGTCATGGAGGGCTATGACACAGTCTTATTTTACGGTGGCGCTTTTAATCGACGGTCCTTCGTCTCCTGGGGAAAATATCGACGTGTACCTTCAACCCTTAATCGACGATTTAAAGTTGCTATGGTAACCCAGGGTGAGAATCTATGACGCAGATGGTAAACAATTTTTTCAGATGCGGGCTGCTTTGTTGTAGACTATTAATGATTTTCCTGCCTATGACATGCTGTCGGGGTGGAAAACTCAAGGTAAGATTGCGTGCCCCAGTTGTCATATTCATACGAGTGTCGTACGCTTGAAGTTTAATGGAAAAGAGTCGTTTATAGGCCACCGACATTTCTTGCTTATAACTCACAGATTCAGAAAGAATAAAGAATTGTTCAACGATAAGACGGAGACAAGTAGGCCTCTTAAACCAATGTCCGGTAACGACATATTGCAATAAAGGAGATATTATCAAAATATCACATTCAGAAAGAAACAAAACAAAGATTCAATGCCATGCCCAACCGGTTGGAAGAAGCTAAGTGGTTTATTTCAACTTCCGTACTGGTCCAATCTACTGATGCGCTACAATTTAGATGTTATGCATATCGAGAAGGGTGTCTCTGAACATGTCATCAATCTTCTGCTGTGTAAGGATGGAAAAACGAAGGACAATCTCAATGCTCGCCGTGATTTGAAGGATTTGGATGGTTTGTCCATTAAAGAAGAATTGCATTCTCGGCCTGTGGCCGGTAAACCAGATTATTACAAGATCCCACCGGCAATCTACAACCTAGATAAAGAGGAGAAGTGGCGGTTCCTGCGGGTGTTGAAACAATTAAAAGTCCCGGATGGTTTCTCATCAAACATTTCCAAACAGGTACAAGTAGAAAATAAAAAAATCGTAGGACTCAAGAGCCACGACTACCATATAGTGTTGCAACATTTTCTTCCTTTATACCTCAGAGCATCGGTAAAATGCAAAATTGGTCTCGTTCTTAATGACTTTTGCATGTATTTTCGTTAATTGTGTTCCAAAAATATGGATGTCAATGAGACAACAGAGCTCGGAAAAAATATTCTTTTGATCCTCTGCAAGATCGAAACTATCTTTCCACCTTCCTTTTTTGACATTATTGTTCACATGTCCGCCCATTTGGCAACCAAGGTCAAGATTGGCGGCCCGGTGCATTACCATTGGATGTGTCCCATCGAGAGATATGAAAAAATTTATTATTAATCATTTAAATTGCAAAACATTATCGTGGATTATTAATATCTATTATTTTCAACATATATCTATTTACTTTAAAAAAAACTATATCCGCAACAAGTATCGTCCTGAAGGCTCGATTGCGGAAGGTTATCTTTTGGAAGAAATCATGTCTTTCTGTGCTCGTTTCCTGAACGAGGATATCAGGATTAAGCTGAACAAACCGCCGCGTGTTCCTGACGGTCCAATTGGAGTAGGGAGGGTAAAAACATGTCTTACGATCTCATCGGCGGTTTATATGCGTTCATCTTGCTAAACAGCGAATATTTTGCTAAATATGCAGAGCAAGTTTATCTAATTTCATCCATTTAAACTGTTTGAAATAAAGTATAATCTAACTAATATAACTGTAAATTAATGAACATAGCGCACAAAACTATACTCAAGAGATCAAATCCTAGGACGTGGTCAGATGATGGAATCAAAGAAGAACAGAGACACACTTTCGTCGCTTGGTGTAGAGAAGAAGTTGATGGACAAATGAATCGTGGAGAGCAGATTGATAGAGAAGTCCAGGACATTTTAATCGGTCTATCGATTGCAGCTACGTTTTACAACGGGTATGAGATTTTCGGCTACAAATTTGAGATCGAAAGGACGAAACGTATTAGAGCTACGCAAAATAGCAGCGTCGCAACCTCCAACGATAGAGGAAATCCCTACTATGGTGTTCTTGAGCAAATTATAACGGTCTCATACATGAATAAGGCCGATCCCTTTTTTATATTCCAATGTAGATGGTACGATACCAATTCTGAACGGGGTATGAAGGTCGATGAATACAAACTCACTTTGGTAAACACCAAACGGACGGCCTACGAATATGATAAATTTATCTTTCTCTCAATGGCAATATAAATATATTATTCTCGGGACTTGAAAAAGGTTGACTGGAGTGTTGTTTGTCGTTAGAAACCAAGTGATTATTATAATGTGCCGACGTTGAGTGACTTTGAAGATGAGAGTGACGAGGAAAAGGCAATAATACGTCTCATTCCTTCTATTGGATATACCAACGATCCAAACTATTCTGCGCCATCCATCAATACGTTAGTAAGACATGACATCGACCAACTGATTATTACAAATCAAGATTTCGATAATCCACCCAACGAATCTTCAAATAATGCACCGGACAAACATGCCAGGTAATGAAATTGAAATAAATGTTTTAAATTGTATAATGATTATAAGTAAATTTTTAATATTTGAATAAATATATTGGGTCTGATGGGAGGCTGTGGATCATGCTCTATACGTCATAGGAAACGACATCTAGACGAGATCGGTAGGATGTCAGTAGCTGCAGCAGCGCCTATCCCAACCTATGCCCCCATACTAGCGCCCTACCTACCAGCGACCCTCCTACCGCCCTTCCTACCATGGCCCCTCCTACGGGCGACCTTCTTACCATCCCTCCTACCATGGCCCCTCTTACCGACGCCTTTCCTACATGATTCCCACCACCCCTAGCAGCCGCAGTGCCACAGGACCCGCTGTCTATCCCTATTAGCGGGGTAGCAGATCTTCCTACCCCAGTCACTCTTCCTGCACATAGTATATAGTTATCTATTCATTTTTTCATTTTTTTATTAAAATAATTCTATCGAATCATCTAACAATTTACTATTTATAGTTCCGCATAGTACTAACGAAATGAGGTCTGGCGTTGGTTCTAGCGCCACGCTAGAGACGGCAAGTATAATCGTTATTGCTTAAAGATTTTAAATAACGATTGTAATTTAAATTTTTCAAATGGTATATACATACTCTGAATATTATAATATTGTGTCCGTATACCCATCCTTTTGCAGGCTCCACCAGTGTTAGGACGAGGGGTTTCATTGGGCCTTCCTCCTTCAGTCCAGCCCCAAACGCTGCTCCAAGGACACTCGAGTGGACCACGTCAGGTGTGCCTGTTGGTGATTACTCGAACAAGTGGGGGGATTACATGGGAGCGGAGATCCGTACTTACTATAGGTACGCGCTACATATTAGTTAGAGCCCACGCCAGACCGACTATGTTCAACAGGTTTTTGCAGCGGCCACGGTATCACATACCCTTTTATATATTTAAATTTAATCGTCGTTATATATATATTTATTTAAATTTTTGTAATTTCAGACCCAGAGATATTTCAGATTCATCAGTGTCATCGGCGAGGATGGCGTGCCTACACCATTCGATGCACATCGCGCCATAGACTAGGTCATATCCGAATGTCAGGCTATCAAGAGGAGATACCGATATGAAGTAAAGAAGGATCATTACATTCCCTGAGCCGCGGCGACCGAGGAAGAGCGGGGGAGGAGGTGATGATGGACGCAATTTTTCAGGATGTCTCGAAAGAGGATTGGCTGCTGCTGGTTGCGTATTACGAGCGCGATGATGTTTGGATATAAATTTAATTTCTAAGATTATAATAATATAACATGAAATCATATTATGTGATATATAATATTATCCTCTTTATATTTGCAAGGCGGCGTCGGTTCGCAACAGGGAGAACCGGAACAACAGCGTCAGGGAACGCGCTATCCCGATCCAAAAGAAGCGGTCGCAGGCTAGCGCTCAACACCAGCTCGTGAGTATTTCGACATTTAAGAATATATGTTTTTTTTGTCACAAATTACTTATTGAAATAAATCATAATTTTATTACAGTAAAAAAGACCTCGCCAACTACACAGCTGTCAAGGAATGGTCCGCGTTACACTGGGCCATGTGCGAATACACGGTAAGTTTTATATAATCAAGTAGATTCTGTATTTAAGTTAACATGTATATGTAGGGTTCCTAAGCACACACAAGAGGTCTCACAAGGCATCAACCATGCCAATTTCAAATTTTACGGTGCCGAGAAACCCTAGACTACGGATCGTTAACTAGATATCTAGGCGAAAGATGCAACTAGTAAACTACTTTACTAAGAAAACGGAAATACAACCTTTGTAGATCCGGTTCTCCACCTCCATAGCTCCATGATGAAGTCCTCTCCGCTTTCCAAATCGAACCATGACTCTTGCATCGGCTTCATCAGAGAAAAAGCGGGCTAGGTCATCGACGACGATGCCGAAGATGATCTACGTCGAGGCATCACTAGATCAAGCTCCACCTTCACCAAGCCATGATAACTTGTGAAGGAAACACCCTATACTACTTGGCAAGAGGTAGAGGATGAAGAAATAGGAAGTGGGTTCACTTTAGAATTGGATTTCTCACTCTTTTCATCAAGTTGCCATTGATGAGGCAAGCTTTTTCTTCAAGAAGAAGATGAAGAAGAAGAAGATAATATTATGATAAGTTATTAAATAAAAAGGAAAATCAATACTTATCATAATACTAACCCTAGTTTAGTGTAGAGAATAGACCATGGTTAGATATGATGGTTAGGGTTAAGCAAGAGACAAGAATGGTGGACTAGGTCAAAGTTTCATGAAGCTTCAACTAAACTATAAATAAAGCCACCATTCTTTTCTTATCATTTCCAAAATGAATAAACAAGTAAATAAATAGATAAGTGAATAAAACAAAACCCTAACCATTATCATGTAACCATGGTTTGATCTTTACACAAAAACCCTAGCAAACATGTATCATCAAACATGATACAATCAAGTGCACAAAAGTATATCACATATACAATGTGCACATCCGAGTGAGAATATCCATTTAAAGTGAACCAACACTAGTTAATGCAAAGTAATATATCAAATATATAATTATGCATTAAATCATTAAATCAACACTTGATACAATGATCCGGTCATGTCGCACACAACCGACTAGTATACAATGTATCGATTTATCGAATCAATCCTTGATTCGATAACTAGGTTATATCGCATACAACCATTCGATACATTCATCGCGAGAATGGAATACGGTATCACATACACGCATTATTCTCGGTCCCGCACATATCTCATATGCGCTCCTATCTCATTTCGCTTGAGCCAGAAAACCTCTGTGTAGGACTCTAAAGACTCGTCAATACGCCGGCAGCAGATGATGATCATATCAAGCACCCACAAGCCGCAAGCGGTCTGCTAAACGTAACGGCCACCCGGGTATTGAGCGATCAGAAGATCGACGAGCAAGCCCGCTCACACTCCAGTGAATCCAACCAGTAACACTTACCGTACAGTCCGGTCTGATCGTCTGATATGTCGCATATCTCGCCTAGGGGTGGTAAACGTCAGACCCCAATAGCTCGATAAGTCGTGTCGATATGAGGTCTATAACAGTTCGAGAAACTACAGGTAACACTTACCAGTAAATCTCAGCAACCCTGGCCAGGGATTTCCGATTATAGCCAATCGGACACAGCGCAACATCAACTCCCTATACCGGGAGAGACGAATCCCCTCCTATCGCTCATTGCCTCCATGTGACTCGGGACTGTACCCAAAAACCACCGTTTTGCACGCCCTCTTGGACGTGGTAAGGTGGAAATCAAAGCACAGTGGGAACCACACAAGACTCTATGACGATCTCGGGTCAACAGACTACTCTGTACCAGTGTCACCAGAGAACTACCATCTGACGTAAGGTATAATACCATCTGGGAGTTCTCGGCGAGTCCGTCCAGTGTACCCAGTCTCCACTGAGCACCCGTATATCATCTCTGATGTCAAACACCAATGGATATGGGATCATCCATCGCCCATCTGTATGGGTCGAGAAGGTACACGCTAGTCTACTCTGGTATATCGATGCCCCGTCTCGATATACCCACGACTAGGGACTTTGAAGGATGTACTTATGGACTACCATGTCCCCACTAGTATGATCCGCATCATAGTCCAGGTAGTCAAGTACACATCCTAAGGGCTTTACCAACATGTAACAGAGAGACAATCAGTGTACACGTTAAGGTAAAGATCAACCAGATAGCATACTATCATGTCGAGCAAGAAAGTCCTCCCTATATACGTCCTAGCATCCACTACAATATACATCATATGTACAGTAATGGCCTCTAGGGCATACATATAACTAACAATCTCCCACTTGCATTAGGGCCATCTGTAGCAGTGGTTGCAGTATCTCATACTCAACCATCCCATAAAAATCTCTCTCTGGGAATAGGCCTTCGTGAGTGGATCCGCCGTGTTATCCTCTGAGTCTACTCTCCTAACCTCGATCACCCTGGAGATCAACTATCTCCATGATCAGGTGATACTGCCTTAGAATATGTCTGGATCACTGATGGGACGGACGTTCCTTGGCATAAGCCACAACTCCATTGTCACACAATGGGAGGAATTAAGTTCATCTCATGAACAAATATACATCCAGACTGCCTCTTTGGTAGCATCTCAAATAGCGATGTATCCATCCTTTATCGTCTAGTATGCCACGGTATCTAGCTTGGAACTCTTCCAACATACCGTCCTTTTACTGAGGGTAAAGACAATGCCCGCGACTGACATTCAGTCGTCTTTATCACCCTGGAACCCATCCAGTGATTCTCCCCAGGATCGGTTGATACCATCTCACTACAACTAGTGAAAATCCTAACATCCAATTAGATCTATCTCATAGATCCAAAACCCAGGATTTAGGAGGTATCACTTTGATCCTATATGGAGAATCCTTGTGATAAGCGGAGATTGACCGAGCGTAGCATAGGAAACTCCTTTCTTATCAAGAGTATGACATCCACGTACTCTATGAGGATCACCACCATACTCCCTACTACCTTTTTGTTTATACAAGGTTCATCTACCATTTTGATGATGTCAAACTCTTTGACTAACACATCAAAACAGATGTTCCAACTCCGCGATGCCTGCTTTATCTTATAAAGCATCTTGTACACGTTTCCACTGCTCCCACTGTCTACGAGGCCCTCTGGCTGTGTACTTATAGACGCTCTCTTCCAAAACTTTATTTAGAAAAGCAGTCATGACACCCAACCACCAGATATCGTAGTCATGGTATGTAGCCGTGGCAAGTAGGATCTGGATGGACTTAAGCATAGCTATTGGAAAAAGGTTTCATCATTATCCATGCCTGGTCGATGACGAAAACCTTTAACAAGTCTAGCTTTGAAAGTCTCAACTTCTCCATATACACCAAGTAATCTTCTCAAGATATACTTGCTCCTGATGGGGATTTAACCCTTCAGATATAGCAACCAAAGTCCATACTTTGTTGGTGTATAAGGATTCCATCTCAGATCACTAAGCATCCAGCCATTCTTACAGAGTCCCACTCCTGATGGCCAGCTCGAAACTAGTTGGGTCATCATCTCATGATGCAATCCTCGCTCCCACTGTCATAGAGAAACCGAAGTATCTCTCAGGTGGGTGAGGAAACCTACTAGATCGGCGGAGAGGCTGAGGTTCGTTGGTTACTATTGAATCCTTCGGTTGTACCAAATCATTTGCTGTAGTTTGTATAGCTGAAACACTTCCAGTTCTACATAACTTACCTTATCTCGAGCTTGTCCGGATTTTGCTTTTAGACATAGGCCGGACAACCCCAAATCTTAACTAGCTTAAGACATGGGCTCTTCTCTTTCCATATCACATATGAAGTAGTAGGTAACTGATTTGATTTGAACCCTATTCAATAGGTATGCAGCTTCTCAAGTGTATAACTCCCAAAAAGGAAATAGGTAACTCAGTAGTACTCATCATAGAGCACACCTTATCATATAGGGTGTGACTGCTCCACCCCGATATACCATCGTGCTATGGTGTATACGGAGGAGTAATGCTGAGAGAGAATCTCGTTCTCCTTTAGAATAGTCTAAGAATTCCGTGCTCAAGTATTCTCCTCCTTGATCTCATCAAAGGACATAATACTCATACCCGTATTTTGGTTCTCTACTTCTAAATCATATTCTGTGAATATCTCAAAAGGTTCGGACTTGTGTTTCAACAGGAACATAGGTCTGAATCTCGAAAGATCATCAGAGAATGTAATGAAGTACAAAGAACCGGTCTTGGCATGTGTAGACAGGGGACCTTACATACATCAACATGCATCATCCCAAGAGTTTACTAACTCTTTCTCTGTTTCCAATAAACAGAGCTGTGGTCATCTAATCTTTGTGACATGACTGGCAAGTTTCACAAGATGTAAATTCAAACTGATTTAAATATGCATCTAAATGTAACTTCAGCCAGTCGGGTCGCATTGATATGACCTAGTCTACAATGCCTCAAGAAGGATCCGTTCATTTCTGAACTCTTTCTCTTGTGTGTGTTCCGTATACTAAAGAACTGTAGTTTGATTTAGAACATCAATGCTTTTAGATAACGTGCCCGATACGATCAACTTTTGATATAGGAAATGTTCAAAACATTATCCATCAATACAAAATTTTATCATTTCTTTACTAATAAAGAGAGTGATATGATTTTGTATATCAGGTTCGGTATCTAATAACATTCGTTCAGAATCAATGTATAGGTAACACAGGGTGACAGTGACCAACAGACTTGGCTGCAACACTTGCCCCGCTTTCTGCCTCATGAAACTTATCACCCGTTCTCAGTTCTCTACTTTCTGTAGCCCTATGTAACATATTACATATCTGGGATCCTGATCTGGTATCACATACCCAGGACGTAAAGTATACTGAAAAATAGTTCTTTGTAATGAACACACCCGAAGATGATGCATCAGCATGCACTCTCTTCGTTTGGGCGGCACGGGAATTCTGGTAATTCCCAATTTCCTGCTCTGTCTTATAACAATTATAAGTTGGAGCGGGACCAACGTTCCCCAGCTCAGTATAACAAGCGGGTTCGGTCAATATTCCGTATTATTATCTTGATTAAGGCGTGATATGGTCGCTACCTGGAGAGAGAGAGAGAAGAAAACACTCAGCGTGCGCTCTTGCAAGAATAGATTGGTTATTATTTTATCTAATCAGGATGGCTCCCACTGCTTTTATCAAATCTTCCTTCAAACCCTAAAAGGAAAGACTAGCCGGGATTAATTACACACTACAAGTTCGCCAATCTTTCAGCCAGGCCAGTGTCGGTACTTTGAGGGAGGTCCCCCATGCTTTCGCACGAACCTAATTAATGTAAACCTCGTTTTCCCAGAGGCGTAACCTCGTTAACACCTTTCTAGACACCTACTTGATCGGCTAATTGTAATGTATAAAACTCTCCCAGGAGTAACTCTTACTCGCAGCGGGTATCGGGATCCAACTATCTTATAGAAGGTATGCAATCTCATTGCAAAAAACACTTGAAATTCCCGATAATATTTTGCCCCTAGCGTCCTATGACCTTGACGCAGGCCAACAAACCATAGAGCGCTAGTCAAGTTCAACTCGTCATTTCCTGATTGAATTAAACCCACCCGCACGACCCTTGACGCAGGCCAACAAAGTCGCACGACTACCCTAATCCAATCTGCATCATATGCATAAACAGATAAATACTAGTTAGCTACCGCACACTACGCCTTGACGCAGGCCAACAAACGTAGCACGAATACTAATTAGCACTTATCTGAAATGACGGAGGGCTACGACAGGTTTTTCTGAAAACCTATTGCGTAATGAACTTGATATCGTTGTAGAATCAAATGATTTTAAAATGAAGTGCTTTTGAGGCTTTTCTAGTTTTTGCTAAAGGAGTCACTCCCGGTGAAGGGATCGTCGGTCCTTTCCTCGTCGAATGAGGTGCGGGATATATCACATATATCACTGTGCAAAGCAAAAACTCTTAAAAGCAATCAAAAGACAAACCGAGTGTGTAGCATCTGCCAGTTATTGCTAAAGGAGTCACTCCCGGTGAAGGGATCTCGGTCCTTTCCTCATCGAATAAGGTGCAGGATATATCACATATACCTCTGTGCAAAGCAAGAACTGTAGCTACCTGTTTTATTTTGAAATTCGATTCTACAATATCTTAGGTTTCTTTTATTTCATTAATCACATTAATGAAGTCCCATCATTTATTACCTAAACATCACAGATAAATACGACGTACACTTATGCCATCCGCATTCGCCTCGATGTCCCCTCATGCACCGTTAGGTTAGGTAACTAACGGCAGAGCGGGGCAGGGCTAGCGCGGGTGTAAAACATAAGTAACGTCTATATAATATATCATATATACTATATACTGTATCTATCACAGAACATCACATGATCACATCACAGATATCGCAGCAGAAGAAACATATGAAATATTGGATATACTAGGACGTCCGTGTTTTCAATACGAGCCAGTATAAAACACGGATTCCACGGTCGCGATGAATAGCCAAACCCACACCCCTAGACCCCTACGAGAGCGGCAAGAAACCCTGCCAATTCTAGAGTTAGGAGATCCGGACTCGACTCCTCGAGTTGGTCTCCCACTGGACTCCAGAACCCGGTTACTTGTGCTCCCCTCCTTGGGTCTATCCTAGTGCGGAAAAGTAAATAATATACAAACGGTGACATCTTCCGCAACCTGGAAGTGCCCCAATAAAAGAATATTACATACAAGTTCTTACATGAATGAAAATGAAAAACACTCATCTCACATAAAAACCCCCGGCTATTCAAACACGACGATCCAATATAACATATCCAGCAACACATAACATCACATGTCATCAACGTAAGTAAATATGCGCATCCCAATTATCGTTGACATATAGCAACGAAACCGGCGATATCACATATTACACTTACGGTCACAGAAAAGAAAGTGTAAAACTACAACAGTTGGAATCCGCAATCTCCATAGACATCGGACGCCTAATCAAATGAATACCTTAGACATCACATGCTTAACAATTATAAACCCCGCATTTTAGTCTCATTATCGAAAACTCTTTTCAATATCAAGTCGGGCAATTCAACAAGATTCCCGACATCCTGATCGAATGCTCGTCGCAAACTTCAGTAGACGGCCGCACCCCCCGATACCGTCGACGAAGTGCACCAAGGCGGAACACCGCTACCGCGAGCACCCGGACGGATGCTTTCGGCGACGGGGTTCTCCTATAGTCACTTGGTCGGGGCTTTGGAGCGAGGCTGTCTATTAAGTTTACCCGGCGAGTATCCGCGTACGCTACGTGATTGCGACGGACTTTTGATCACATCAAAATTCCGTGGCAACCGATCAAGTGAGACTAAAGTGCTATGTTTATAACATTCATTCAGTTATCTCATAACTAATTGTGAATTCCAATTATTGTATCCCATTCCAGATAAATAGAAAATGTTAAACTTTCCGATCGAACAGTCGAACACCCAAGTTTTCCCAAAACAGATCAACACATGAAACAAGTCTAAAAACATTCAGTTCGTGCCTCAGTACCAACGGTCCAGCCGTAGAAGGGTCAAGCCAACGCCTCACATGTGGCACGCCGTACTGTCCCAAACCCGAAGGTTCAAAGGGCAGTTCAAGACGGTCACATAATCGAGTTAAGGTTTGTTGTCTTCTAGAGGGACCATCGCGTTACTTGCACTACTTAGAACGTCGTTAAACTACGGAAAAATCCAACACTTGGAAATTTCCCGACAGGGGAAAAATTGGGTATTTATATCCGGTCGAACTTTTTAACATATTCAAAAATTATCCGGAAAGCCACATAGACAAAATCTGATACTCCGATCGAAACACCGAATCCCCAAAACAACCCCAGAAAATTCAACTCTTGAATAAATATTAAAAATTCCCAGAAAATCCAACTCCAGAAAATAGGAATTACTGTGCAAAAATGGGAAGCTGACGTCATCATACGGCCGCGGAACCGCCGCAGAAGCCAGGCTTCTGCCGCGGTTCCGCCGCACTTTGGTGGATTCATGGGTACGGGCTTCACAGTAATTCTTACAATTCCATGCTGATTTTTCTGCATATTTTTAATATCGAAAAATTCCAGATTTTAGAAAAACTCCAGATTTTAGAAAAAGTCCAGAGAGCATGTTTGGTTTAGGGTTTCGGGTTCGTTCGGGTTTCAAACTTCGTCTACGCATCGCCTAAGGCTCTAGCTAGGCTCTGATACCACTGTAGGGTTCCTAGGCACACACAAGAGGTCTCATAAGGCATCAACCATGCCAATTTCAAATTTTACGGTGCCGAGAAACCCTAGACTACGGATCGTTAACTAGATATCTAGGCGAAAGATGCAACTAGTAAACTACTTTACTAAGAAAACGGAAATACAACCTTTGTAGATCCGGTTCTCCACCTCCATAGCTCCATGATGAAGTCCTCTCCACTATCCAAATCGAACCATGACTCTTGCATCGGCTTCATCGGAGAAAAAGCGGGCTAGGTCATCGACGACGATGCCGAAGATGATCTACGTCGAGGCATCACTAGATCAAGCTCCACCTTCACCAAGCCATGATAACTTGTGAAGGAAACACCCTATACTACTTGGCAAGAGGTAGAGGATGAAGAAATAGGAAGTGGGTTCACTTTAGAATTGGATTTCTCACTCTTTTCATCAAGTTGCCATTGATGAGGCAAGCTTTTTCTTCAAGAAGAAGATGAAGAAGAAGAAGATAATATTATGATAAGTTATTAAATGAAAAGGAAAATCAATACTTATCATAATACTAACCCTATTTTAGTGTAGAGAATAGACCATGGTTAGATATGATGGTTAGGGTTAAGCAAGAGACAAGAATGGTGGACTAGGTCAAAGTTTCATGAAGCTTCAACTAAACTACAAATAAAGCCACCATTCTTTTCTTATCATTTCCAAAATGAATAAACAAGTAAATAAATAGATAAGTGAATAAAACAAAACCCTAACCATTATCATGTAACCATAGTTTGATCTTTACACAAAAACCCTAGCAAACATGTATCATCAAACATGATACAATCAAGTGCACAAAAATATATCACATATACAATGTGCACATCCGAGTGAGAATATCCATTTAAAGTGAACCAACACTAGTTAATGCAAAGTAATATATCAAATATATAATTATGCATTAAATCATTAAATCAACACTTGATACAATGATCCGGTTATGTCGCACACAACCGACTAGTATACAATGTATCGATTTATCGAATCAATCCTTGATTCGATAACTAGGTTATATCGCATACAACCATTCGATACATTCATCGCGAGAATGGAATACGGTATCACATACACGCATTATTCTCGGTCCCGCACATATCTCATATGCGCTCCTATCTCGTTTCGCTTGAGCCAGGAAACCTCTGTGTAGGACTCTAAAGACTCGTCAATACGCCGGCAGCAGATGATGATCATATCAAGCACCCACAAGCCGCAAGCGGTCTGCTAAACGTAACGGCCACCCGGGTATTGAGCGATCAGAAGATCGACGAGCAAGCCCGCTCACACTCCAGTGAATCCAACCAGTAACACTTACCGTACAGTCCGGTCTGATTGTCTGATATGTCGCATATCTCGCCTAGGGGTGGTAAACGTCAGACCCCAATAGCTCGATAAGTCGTGTCGATATGAGGTCTATAACAGTTCGAGAAACTACTGGTAACACTTACCAGTAAATCTCAGCAACCCTGGCCAGGGATTTCCGGTTATAGCCAATCGGACACAGCGCAACATCAACTCCCTATACCGGGAGAGACGAATCCCCTCCTATCGCTCATTGCCTCCATGTGACTCGGGACTGTACCCAAAAACCACCGTTTTGCACGCCCTCTTGGACGTGGTAAGGTGGAAATCAAAGCACAGTGGGAACCACACAAGACTCTATGACGATCTCGGGTCAACAGACTACTCTGTACCAGTGTCACCAGAGAACTGCCATCTGACGTAAGGTATAATACCATCTGGGAGTTCTCGACGAGTCCGTCCAGTGTACCCAGTCTCCACTGAGCACCCGTATATCATCTCTGATGTCAAACACCAATGGATATGGGATCATCCATCGCCCATCTGTATGGGTCGAGAAGGTACACGCTAGTCTACTCTGGTATATCGATTCCCCGTCTCGATATACCCACGACTAGGGACTTTGAAGGATGTACTTATGGACTACCATGTCCCCACTAGTATGATCCGCATCATAGTCCAGGTAGTCAAGTACACATCCTAAGGGCTTTACCAACATGTAACAGAGAGACAATCAGTGTACACGTTAAGGTAAAGATCAACCAGATAGCATACTATCATGTCGAGCAAGAAAGTCCTCCCTATATACGTCCTAGCATCCACTACAATATACATCATATGTACAGTAATGGCCTCTAGGGCATACATATAACTAACAGTATATATATATATATATATATATATATATATATATATATATCTTCTTCACAGACCCAGCTCCAGGAAAGGACGAACGCCTTAAGACTTAGCCCCGATGACTCCATTACTGCAATTTTGTCCTTGTTCTGGATTCGATATCTGGCGAACATCACGGTGGGTATGAGCATGGGGTTGGTCCCGGGGCTCACCGACACTTTGCTAGGAGTTCATCCATCCACGAGTACACTGTGGCCCAGACGCGGATAGATGCGGCCGCTATGTCGCAGGAGGAGATTCGTCGGCTCCAAGATCGGGTGGAGCAGCAGAATGAGCGGGTAGATATGCTTGAGGCGCAGATCGAGGAGTTGGGGCGGTCAAACATGGAGGCCATCAGGCAGGCCATACAAGATGAGTTTGGGAGTATGTTAAGGTTACGGGATGATACAGCTGGATCATCCCAACGGCCATAGATTATTGATTTGTTGACACAAATATTTGATTTGTTGATACAAACATTTGTTTTGTTAGTTTATTGATTATACTGTTTGGTGTATATATTTTGTTTATAATCGCGTGCAATTCTAATCATATTACTCCTTGATTATTATAATTGCATGAGATTTGAACATATTATTATTATCTATTGCTGGTTGTAAATGAAAGCAGTGCGCGTGGGACGCGTAGATTTCCGATTTTAAAAAAATTGACAATATATTTGGTCACAGTTTTACCCGTGACCAAAACTTATATGGTCACGGTTATAACCGTGACTATAGGATACAGTCAGGGTTACCTAGTACTAGTAGGTAATCTTTATTATGGTTTCACCTTATTGTCACGATTTAGACCATAACCATAGGATCTCTATAGTCACAGTTACCCGCTAGTAGCAGGTATCCTTCATTACGGTTTAACTTTTATTCATGGTTTAAACCGTGACCATAGGATATATATAGTCACAGTTTAAACCATGACCAGATAAACGGTCATGGTTATAACTGTGACTGTAACACCCTAGTACGTTTATACAAAATAACTTGGTATTTAAGTCTTACTTTATAATTCTTTTATTCTTTTATCTATTGGGTTGCGAAGGATTCGAATAGTAATAGTCGTTATCCGACCCGACCCGCATATTTAAAACCCAATATGGTGCAAGATTGTATCTGAGATTTGTCAGTGAAGTGTATCTATGTGAATCTAGAATAATACCCACATTATATATATTTAGATCCTTATATATATTTATATATCAAAAGTTATGAACAAAATAATTTTGTTGCTACCTGATATTGCATGGTATATCACCTCATATCTCATTTCACTCTTATCGTTTATGTGCAAATCCTAAAATGTAAGTTAACAAAATATTTAATAATCTTTATATCTTTAATTAAAGCTTTATACATATTTATTTAAATTTTAATTGGGGGAATATGTATTTAATATTGGAATTTCGCATCATGGTTTAAGATCTTACATATGGGTATATCTTTTGAAAATATATTTTTAAAGATTTTCGGGTGAAAGTTAGTAACTATTGATATTATCTACAAATAACAATATAAATCTATAATACATATATATATATATATATATATAACATATATTTTCATATTTTATTAATAAAAACTCTCTCTCTCTCCTCTCGTTCTTCTTCCCTCGCCCGAGCCCTACCATTTCCAAAACCTCGCTGCCGTTCACCTCTCCTTGTTGTCGTCATCCTTTCATCATCACCTCTTTTTCCTCGATGTTGTCTTCTCCTCCTTCCCGAGACCTCGCCTGAGTTCCGACCCCTCACAACCGAACCCACTTCCTTTGTCTTCCCCTATCGCCGTCGTCTGAACCCGATCACCACCGCCATCAGCCTTACCTCTTCTTCTTCATCATCACCAGCACTCCTTTCACCACTTACCCCATCGCCGTTATCACCTTCTCTTTCTTTTCTTCTCCGATCACCCCATCTCTTCGTTTTCCCAATCTCGTCGTCGTCGACGCCCTATCACCTTGTCGACAACCCTACCACCTCCTCTCCTCACCCTCAACATGACCCAGGGCTCTCATCCCTGGCATCACCTTCTTCTTCTTCTTCTTCTTCTTTTCTTTCCCTCTCGGTTCTCTATCGTTGCTTCGCCGGAGCTGGTCACCATAACCACCCTAATTCCTCGCCGACGAACACGATCCAGACCTCGTCTCCAGTCACCCTCTCTTAAAACCTGACCCCTTTCATCTCTTTCTCTTTCTTTTCTTCTTCTCCAAGTTCAAAACTCGACTGCATCCCATCACCGGCGAACCTCGACTCGTCGTCGTCGCCTTCAACCCTGAACACCAGCCTCTGGGAATTCCACAGAGAACCAGCGGTTACCCTACAGCATTATACAGTCGTTTGTGGCCAAGGCCGTGTATACGTCGTGATTTCGAACGTCGTCGTCGTTCGGAAAATCTGTATTTCGTCGTGAGTATATCAATTGAGGCAAGTTCCTAAACTTGCAACATGCTATTTTACCTACACCAATTTTTATACAATTATTTAAAGTGTTCGCATTATATTATTTAGCAAGTAATATCATTTTTCAATATTATAGCATTAATCCATATTTTACCAATAACAAGTTTATCTGATTGCATGCTAGTTCGTGATAGTTTCAATATAATTCCATTATAATCCGTGATCCTTTTACTATATGACCGTATATTTAGTAGCAGACATAATTGTTACCACGCACAGGTTTATATATAGTAAATTAGTTAATTAATTAATTTTACATTTTAAAAATGCATTAGTTATTCCTACACTGTTTAAATACACTGGTTATTGTTTTCCATTTAATATTTATCATGTTAAAACACTGCATGACATGTTAATGACACGTTACAAGACCTGTTACTTGGATTATTACCAATGCCAACTATCCTGAATTGTTGTGACTTGTTTTCTTGATAGACAAGACCTGTACTTGCTTGATTCTGTGTTGGCATTAGGTAGATATTGTTAATACCCGACTTGAATATGAAACCTGGGGAAAAGGGGAAATCAAGAATGTAACCAAAATGTAACTCAAGAGGATATTATTATTGTTTTCCGTGATTCCGGACGTAAACAGAATAACCATTGTATATTGTACCATGGTCCCATAGGGGTATGAACGGGATATATTGTGCCGTGGTCCCGTAGGGGTATGAACGGGATATATACCGTTGAGTTACGATGAAAATTATATTAATTGATTTTAAAGACTTGTAGAATAGATAACCTAGAAGCATAGACGTTAGGATACACGTGACATACCTATAGCTCACTGTTTTACACCTGCGATAATTATTTATACTCATGTTTCATCATAACTTTCTATTCAGGTTATTATTATCGTTATTAATATTTATGACACACTGATGTCTGGATTTTGCATGTTCCAGTTCCTTTGACCTTATCGCAGGAAGATCAAGAGTATTTTAACAAGCAAGCTGAGCAGTGAGGAGCTTGATGATTAGTTTTAGAGATACTTAGTTATTTTATTTCTGTAGTTTAAATTTATCGATGTGATCCCATAAGGGACGTGATTAGGATATTATTTTGTTATTGGATCTTTATTCGTTTCCGCTATATACATTTCTTTGACTTTTATCTATTGTAGCAGATTGACATGGGTTAGTTAGATTTTATTTACTGTTCTTGATATCTGATTGACAGCCGTAATATGATTATGGAAGGATCTTTCCCCACCATAGGTAGTATGGTTGGTTTTGTCATGTACCGTATTTACGTATGTTGGAAAGCGGGACGTGGCAAGATTTTGTTGGTATCAGAGACATATGTTTTAGGATTAGTCGGGTTTGGTTCTTTTGTAGTTGGGTATTAGACTCAGTACACTAATTAGGAAACTCGAAATTAGGAATATGTCCTGCCACATTACTACCTTGCCAGTCTTGAATCTATAATTATCGATATCTTGTTTATTGAATCATGTTTACCGTTATTAATCCCCTTCAGCGTCCTTGTCTTCAGAATCATGGCAGATAAGGATTTGCGGTCATACCAGAGGCATGTAGATAATGCCGCATTACTTGGAGTGGTACGTGGTATGTTGGAAAACCAAAAGCGTCAAACTGAGCTGAATCAGCGGCAGGCCGAAGCTTTCCAAGAGGGTTTGAGGACGGTCCAGCAGTCTGTTGTCACAACAGCTGATAGGGAAACAACTTTCAGACCAACACAGTGTGAGGGCACCATGGTGGACTTCAGGAAGCTCGGTCCTTCCACCTTTACAGGATTAGAAGAGCCATTACCAATGGAGCAGTGGCTAGTAGATACATAGAACCTTCTTGTTGCTGCGCAGATTTCAGACGAGAAAAGGGTGGATGTAGTATGCATCCTATTGGTAGATTACGCCCACGAGTGGTGGCCTGTTAAGGAGACCCGTCTGACCAAGCCGATTAGCTGGGCAAACTTTTCACGAAGTTTCTTAGAGAAGTTCTTTTCGCAATCTACTCGAAAGGAAATGGAAGAGAAGTTCATTAGTCTTAAGCAGAATGGTGAATCTGTTGATACACATGCGGCAGAATGAATCCGGCTCAGTCGATTTGCGGGGCCCTTGGTTGCCAATGAGGTAGATAGGGCAATACGGTTTATGCGTAGTCTGGATGTGGAGATTCAGAGACACATCATATCTTTGGGATTGACTAGCTTCTCCTAAGTTCTCAAGGCAGCTAGAGAGCAGTAGAGTTTATCGGTAAAAGCAAAGGGTAATCTACATCAAGAGGTTCCAGTGCGGAAGACCGCGTTTGCACCAACCAGAGCTTCTATACGTAGAGGCATTCCGGTGAACAAGCAGGGGGTGGTACCTATGAAGAGGACCTTTGTTTCAAAACAGAAGAAGGATACGATTTATGATTACTGCCTACGACTGGGTCAATACCGGAGGGAATGCCGGATGAGGCTTGGGCAGTGTCTGATTTGCGGGGCAGCTGATCATCGGATTAATACTTGTCCATCGAGAGTTCAGTTGAAGGGTGATGCTCCGAGAGTGCAACAGAAGTAGATTACTCAGAGGCCTAATCAGGCACGAGCCTTCACCTTAACGGCCGAGGAGGCCAAAGCTTCAGACGATGTTGTCTCAGGCATCCTTCTTGTTTATAATTTTCCCGCATTGGTATTATTCGATTCTGGTGCATCTCATTGCTTTATATCATCCAAGTTTATTAGTGCACACTCTATCCCATACACGGCTCTATATAGTTCTTGGGACATACATACTGGGAATTGGAGAATTATATCTAGTAGTGAGTGTAAGGGTTGCCCGATTGTTATTTGCGGACGAGAGTTATTCACGGATTTCTTGGAGATTGATACAGGCAGCTATGATGTGGTCTTGGGAATATATTTTCTCGGCATTTTCCATGCTCACATTGTTTGAGGGGAAAAAGAAGTGATTTTCCGGATTCCCGGAAATCCGAAGTTCATATTCTTGGGAGGTAGCAGATCTGTCGGGCCAGTCGAATTTAAGGCTAGGCCGACGAGTGCCGTTTTTTCGTCGATGGAAGTAAACAAGGAAGAAGCACCAGCAGTAGTTCGGGATTTCATGGATGTGTTCGAGGACATCTCGGGTTTACAGCCGAAACGAGATATGGAGTTTACGATTGATCTTATTCCTGGAGCAGCGCCGATTTCAAAGGCTTATTATCTGATGGCACCGGTGGAACTAAAAGAAATAAATAGACAAGTTACCGAATTACTAGAGAAGGGTTGGATTCGCAGTAGCGGTTCACTGTGGGGAGCTCCAGTTCTTCTAGTCAAGAAGAAAGATGGCACGCGGAGGATGTGCATCGACTATCGAGAGTTAAATCGTATGACTATTAAGAACAAGTACCCAATTCCTAGCATAGGCGAATTATTCGATTAACTCAGTGGTGCGAGAGTATTCTCGAAGTTGGATTTACTATCAGGGTATCATCAAGTTCGAGTGAAAACAGTAGACATTTACAAGACGACGTTCCGGACTCGATATGGGCATTACGAGTACTTAGTGATGCTATTTGGAGTTACTAACGCACCAGCAATATTTATGGACTTGATAAACTAAATCTTTTCACCATATCTGAATCAGTTTGTAGTGGTGTTTATTGACGATATTTTTGTCTATTCGAGGAGCAAAGCAGAGCATGAAGAACACTTGAGGATCACACTGCAAACGTTGAGACAGGAAAAGCTATATGCTAAGATGAGTAAGTGCGAGTTTTGGCTCGAAGAGGTGAATTTTTTGGGTCATGTTGTATCCGGAGATGGAATTGCATTCGACCCCGAAAAGATTGCAGCTATTCATGATTGGCTAATTCCAAAGAATGTGGTTGAGATCAGAAGTTTTCTTGGGCTTGCTGGATATTATAGAAGGTTTGTGGAGAACTTCGATCGGATAGCAGAACCACTAACCAAGCTTACACGTAAGGAGGTACCGTTCGTGTGGACTGAGAAGTGTACGTCAGCTTTTGAAGTGCCGAAGCAAAGTTTGACAACCGCTCATATTCTGACAGTACCAGATGGTTCCGAAGGGCTAGTTATTCACAGCGACGCATCTGGGAAAGGGTTGGGATGTGTTCTGATGTAGCATGGGAAGGTTATAGCGTATGCATCAAAGCAATTGAAGACCCATGAGAAGAACTACCTAACTCATGATTTAGAGCTAGCAGCAGTGATCTTCACGCTAAAGATTTAGAGACACTACTTATTGGGTGAAAGAGTTGAAGTGTTTGTGGATCACAAGAGCCTAAAGTATGCATTCACATAGAAGGAGTTCAATATGAGGCATCGTAAATGGTTAGAGCTGATGGCTGACTATGATCTTGACCTAAAGTATCATCCGCGAAAGGTTAATGTAGTGCATGATGCTTTAAGTCGGTTGCAAGCGATACGGATATTGATTGCGCAGAGGGAGATCATAGCTGACCTTCAGAGGTTCGATTTGGAGATTGTACTACCAGATTCTTTGGGACAGTTGATGCAGTTGTAAGTATAGTCATCCTTGATCGATAGCATTAAGACAGCACAGTCTCATGACCCTAGATTGCAGAAGTTTCGAGGACAAGTGGAAGCGGGACTTCGAACAGATTTGTTGATTCATGAAGATAGCTCGTTAAGATATGGAAGTCGTTTGTGTGTGCCTAAAGGAGATGTTCGTGAAGAATTCATGAAGGAGGCTCATAGTTCCGTATATTCAGTACATCCAGGAGGCACGAAGATGTATAGAGATTTGCGAAAACATTTCTGGTAGGAAGGCATGAAAAGGGAGATTGCTCGGTACGTATCGAGGTGCTTGGTGTGTCAGCAAGTCAAGGCTGAACATCAAAGGGTAACTGGTTTGTTGCAATCACTTCCGATTCTTCAATGGAAATGGGAACATATAACTATGGATTTCGTGACAGCCTTACCACGGAGTCTAAAGGGTAATAATGCAGTTTGGGTGATTGTCGATCGATTGACCAAGGCAGCTCATTTCATACCATTCTGAGTTATTCAATCGGTGGAGGCTTTGGCAGAGCGGTACATGCAGAAGATTGTGAGATTGCCTGGAGTACCAGTTAGTATCATTTATGATCGTGATACTCGGTTCCTATCATACTTTTGGAGGAGTCTACAGGAGAGTTTGGGAACTCATTTGAAATTTTACGGCTTATCATCCTCAGACAGATGGACAGTCTGAGAGGACGATCCAAACTCTTGAAGATATGTTGAGAGCGTGCATGTTAGATTTCAAGGGTTCGTGGGAGGATCATTTGCATTTAGTGGAGTTTTCTTACAATAACAGCTTTCAGGCGTCTATACAGATGGCTCCATTTGAAGTATTGTACGGTCGTAAGTGTCACTCGCCTGTCTGTTGGGATTATATTGGAGAAAGAAGATTGTTGGGGCTGGATCTCATTGTGCAAACTGTGGAGAAAGTTAACTTGATCCATGATCATATGAAGGTGGCACATGATCGACAGAAAAGTTGGGCTGATACTGGAAGAAGACCTTTGGAGTTTGTGGTTGGTGATTTTGTGTTCTTGAAGATATCACCGACTAGGGGAGTAATCCAATTTTATAGTCGAGGTAAAGCTTAGTCCTCGATTCGTGGAGCTTTTCGATATCATTGAGCGTGTTGGAGAGGTAGCTTATCAATTGGATTTACCACCATCCTTGGTGAGTGTTCATGATGTGTTTCATGTATCTCAACACCGCAAGTATGCTCAAGATGAGATGCACGTTTTTGATCACTCGGAACTGAAAGTAAGAGAAGATTTAAGCTATGAAGAGCGACCAATGGCTATCGTGGATCGACGAGAAAAGGTTCTCAAGAATAAAATAATCCCTCTAGTACTCATTTCATGGGGAAATCATTCGCATGAAGAATCTACTTGGGAACGTGAAGACGAGATTCGGTAAAAGTTTCCACATCTTTTTCATTAGATCCTTATCTTCTTGTCTTTTCCCGTTCCGTGAATTTCGAGTACGAAATTCTTTGTAGTTGGGTATAATATAACACCCTAGTACGTTTATACAATATAACTTGGTATTTTAAGTCTTGCTTTATAATTCTTTTAATTTTTTATCTATTGGGTTGCGAAGGATTCGAATTGTAATAGTCGTTATCCGACCCGAGCCGCATGTTTAGAACCCAATATAGTGCAAGATTGTGTCTGAGATTTACCAGTGAAGTGTATCTATCTGAATCTAGAATAATACCCACAATATATATATTTAGATCCTTATATATATTTATATATCAAAAGTTAAGAATAAAATAATTCTCTTGCTACCTGACATTGCATGATATATCACCTCATATCTCATTTCACTCTTAGCTTTTATGTGCAAATCCTAAAATGTAAGTTAACAAAATATTTAATAATCTTTATATCTTAAATTAAAGATTTATATATGTTTATTTAAATTTTTCTTGGGGGCATATGTATTTAATATTGGAATGTCGCATTATGGTTTAAGATCTTACGTATAGGTATATCTTTCGAAAATATATTTTTAGAGATTTTCGGGTGAAAGTTTGGTAACTATTGATATTATCTACAAATTATAATATAAATCTATAATACATTTACTATAAATATAATAACATATACATCCATATTTTATTAATAAAAACTCTCTATCTCCCCCCGTTGTTCTCTCTCCCCTCTCGTTCTTCTTCCCTCGCCCGAGCCCTAACCCATCTCCAAAACCTTACTGCCGTTCACCTCTCCTCGTTGTCGTCATCCCTTTATCATTACCTCCATGTCCTCGATGTCTTCATATCCTCCTTCCCGAGACCTCGCCTGAGCTCCAACCCCCCACAACCGAACCCACATCCTTCGTTTTCCCCTCTCACCGTCGTCTAAACCCAATCACCACCGCCATCACCCTCACCTCCTCTTCTTCATCATCGCCAGCACTCCTTTCACCACCTACCCCATCACCTGTATCACCTTCTCTTTCTTTTCTTCTCTAATCACCCCATCTTCTCGTTTTCCCGACCTCATCATCGTCGACGCCCCATCACCTCGTCGATAACCCTACCACCACCTCTCCTCACCCTCGACATGACCTTGGGCCCTCATCCCCAGCATCATGATCTTCTTCTTCTTCTTTTCTTTCCCTCTCGGTTCTCTATCGTTGCTTCGCCGGAGCCGGTCACCATCGCCACCCTAGTTCCTTGCCGACGAACACAATCCAGACCTCATCTCCAGTCACCCTCTTTTTAAAACCAGACCCCCTCCATCTCTTTCTTTTTCTCTTTCTTTTCTTCTTCTCCAAGTTTGAAACTCGACTGCATCTCGTCGCAGGCGAACCTCGACTCGTCGCAGTCGCCTTCGACCCTGGACACCAGCCTCTGGGAATTCTACAGAGTATCAGCGGTTACCCCAGAGCATTACACAGTCATTTGTGGTCAAGGTCGTGTATACGTCGTGATTTCGAATGTCGCCGTCGTTCGGAAAATCCATATTTCGTTGTGAGTATATCAATCGAGGAAAGTTCCTAAACTTGCAACATACTATTTTACCTACACCAATTTTTATACAATTATTTAAAGTGTTTGCATTATATTGTTTAGTAAGTAATATCATTTTTCAATATTATAGCATTAATCCGTATTTTACCAATAACAAGTTTATCTGATTGCATGCTGGTTCGTGACAGTTTCAATATAATTCCATTGTAATTCATGATTCTTTAACTATATGACCGTATGTTTAGTACCGGACGTAAATGTTACTGCGCATAGGTTTATATATAGTAAATTAGTTATTAATTAATTTAATTTTTTTAAAATACATTAGTTATTCCTACACTGTTTAAATGAACTGGTTATTGTTTTCCATCTAGTATTTATCATGTTAAAACACTGCCTGTCATGTTCTTGACGTGTTACAACTCCTGTTACTTGGATTATTACCAATGCCGACTATCCTAAATTGTTGTGACTTATTGTCTAGATAGACAAGACCTGTACCTGCTTGATTCTGTGTTGGGATTAGATAGATATTGTTAATACCTGACTTGAACACGAAATCCGGGGAAAAGGGAAAATCAAGAATGTAACCAAAACGTAACTTAAGAGGATAATATTATTGTTTTCCATGATTCCGGTCGTGAACGAAATAACCATTGTATATTGTGCTGTGGTTCCGTGGGGGTATGAACGGGATATATTGTGCCGTGGTCCCGTGGGAGTATGAATGGGATATATACTGTTGAGTTACAATGAGAATTACATTAATTGATTTCAAAGACTTGTAGAATAGATAACCTAGAAGCACAGATTTTAGGATACACGTGATATATCTATAACTCACTGTTTTACACTTGCGATGATTATTTATACTCATGTTTCATCATAGCTTTCTATTCTGGTTATTATTATCGTTATTGATGTTTATGACGCACTGACGCCTGGGTTTTGCACGGCCCAGTTCTTTTGAACTTGTCGCTGGAAGATCAAGAGTATTTTAATAAGCAAACTGAGCCGTTAGGAGTTTGATGATTAGTTTTAGAGATACTTAGTTCTTTTATTTCTGTAGTTTAAATTTATTGGTGTGATCCCATAAGGGACGCGATTAGGATATTATTTCGTTATTGGATCTTTATTCATTTCCGCTATATACATTTCTTTGACTTTTATCTATTACGGCAGATTGACATGGGTTAGTTAGATTTTATTTACTGTTTTTGTAACAACCCTAAACTTTCTTTACAATTTTTTTTAAAGTACACCTTAGCCTGAGCACAAATTATAAATTTAATTTGCTTTAGAACAGTAAGAAAACACTTATAGCTCATTGGTAAAGTCTTGCACTGCTGTGACATAGCCCCTGTGTTCATATCCCCCCAGCCACATATTATTCTTAATTATTTTTCTTTTAAATTTTTGGAAGCCCAAAAGTTTACATGTGCAATACACGAAAAAATGAAAAGTCAGATTAAATAAACATGTGCACTGTGATATATGAAACGACCCTGAAATGTGGCAAGAATCTAGAGCCCATCCCCCCCAAACGACCGGCGAGATCATGGTTTGAGCCGGTGCCGCCGGGCCCCCGTCGGTATTGCTCCCAAATTTTTTACCCTAAACCCCTTGGCCTCCCCCCACTACTCTGGTTCTGTTTGTTTTTCCTGAAATTAAACAGAAATTAAAAATGAGCTTTTAATCTAATGTTTAATGCATTTTTAATTCTTATTTTACTTCCCTAAACCCTAATTCTATCCTATAAATACACACCATACCTAGCCCACTTTATTCTGAAATCTATTGCCAAAACTCTCAAATTTTTCTAAGTCAAATAAGTTGTACAAGTGCAGTTAGCCCAAGGTCATCTTCCGGCAACGATTCGGGACAAATCCGGCGATACCGCGACTCCACGAAGCTCTCAAAACATTCCTCTACCTCCCCTCTCTCATCTGATCCAGTAAGTCCCTTCTCCTCTCCTCTTTTCCTATTCTAAAAAGATCTCTTTTCAAAACTCGTCGGAAGTGGAGTTATTCCAAATTCCGATTCTAATTTTGTTAAAAACACAACTTTTCTTAATAACCAAACACCCATATTGATACATCTTGTTTAGTAATTATAAAAAAAAATTTAGAACAAGTTTCAATTCAAAATACCATTCTATGCAACTTGTATTACACTTTTACGGTTAAACACCACAAAGTTTACTTACGACATCATTTCATCATATTTGCTCATATTACCTTTAGAAAACTCACGAGGTAATGACCTATCTCATCACAACACTCATCATGATATAGCACGATGGCTTTAGGAATACTATTTTGTGCGATGAATACAATTTTACAATAAAATACCTTAAACTAATAAAACCGTATTCTTTAAGATTGTTTTAATTAAATTCCTTACAATTAAACCTCTACAACCTATTTTGGGGAACCCGATTTGGATGGTGCAGGTTATCACACATCCTTGGGACTAGTAGAGCGAGATGCAGACCTCTTCACGGAGCATCCGATCTCGATGGAATTTTTAATACAATTTTTAAGAAAACGTGATTTTCTATTTAATAAATAAATTCTATTTTTAATAATTATATATATATATATTATCAAAATATCTATTTTAAATATACATAATAAATTCCATGTTTTCTAAACAAAGGAATCACAAATTTCATGAATATACCATCACAAATCCATACAATTCCAATTTACACTAAAATACCATATACTATTCAATCTAGGTTTATAATCATTAGAATACTTCACATTTAAAAATTACATCCATGAAAACCCTAAAGACGACTAATAAATACTTGAGGTTTATTTTGAAATTATATCAAAACTATTTTTCATAAAACCCCCTCACGTTTATTAATTTATAATAAGGACCCTAGTAAATATAGGTTTAAGCGGAACCAATTCTTTTGAGCCTCAGGGAGCCAGAGAAAGTGGGTGCTTGCCTGTTTAAGAAAGAAAACTAAAACGAGGTTATCAACGGTAATTGGCTTGGAAAAAGTCACAAATCCTGCCGTCCATGTGCAGCAGTTACCGATAACTCCAAAACCTAATTCAGGAATCCAATTCTGTTTAAGTGTCTAACTCAGACAGAGTCTCAGTCTAATTTGAATACAATTCCAATCTACGTACAATTCAAATATAGCTCCAATACATCATGAATCCATATATACTAGAACTTGAACATGAATACCAGAATACTATCAATATCAACATGACTTGACTGAACCGAACCATGAATATATATTGACTTGATTATATGACTATCCGTTTATATCCGATCCGTTTACATGAACAACTGATATCATGGTTTCGGCAAGTCTTATACAACAAATCCTTACAAACAATACAATATTCATTTACGGGGTTTTTAAAGGGGTAGACGGGTACGGAATGTGTTAAAAGTGGCACAAGATGGTCATTAAAAGACGTAACTAAACATCCATTGCCGTTGTTCCGTGGGGTTTTACGGAGCCTTGTACTATGGGCTATCTTAGTCCACGGGATAGATGGACTCCTCTCGTAAATACTAATATCTTCTGTACCAAGCTATAAACAACTACGTTAGTATAACGAACATAATCTTTTATACTTTACATGTTCTATTCTTTGTCTATTCCTCTCTATCTCTTGGGACTTACCGAGCGATTGTTCACTGACGACATTCCTTTTCTATTCTTTCTTTGGAATGTTGTCAGGAGGACCCGACTCTCTGGAGATCGATCCCAACTCAGAAGACTTAGATCAGTTCATCGAGGACCCCAAGCTCTAGTCTCTTGTATATACTTTACTTTCAGTTCATGCCATTGTTTAGGCATTGCTTTCCACATCATATTTACTTTTCAGTTGTATTGTAAAGAATATTTAATAAATAAAAAGTTGTTGTTCATTTGCATCTTTTGTCATTCTTGTGTACATTTATATTATATTGCTTATTTACGCTTCACGTGTTTACTTCTGAGTAAATACACTGTGTGCATCATCACGTTTCCTTATCTGTACACCGGGAAGCAGGACGTGACAGTTCTTAATATCTGATTGGCAGCCGTAATGTGACTATGGAAGGATCTTTTCTTGCCATAGATAGCATGGTTGGTTTTGTCACGTACCGTATTTACGTATTTTGGGAAGCGGGGCATGATAATGACTATATATGTGGACCCCACAAAGATGTAATTTAGTTGTTTGAACCTTTTTTGGTTACGCCAAGTATATAGTCACGGTTTTAACCGTGACTATAAAAATCCATGGTCACGGTTTAAAGCGTTACTAGGTTTCTCATGATAGGGTTTTTGGCACGACCCAAAATAGCACGTGACTGGCCCTTGAATCATATGAAGTCTATAGGATCCCATCTAATTCAAGTAAGCCAAAAACCCAGAAATCTGAAACCATTTTAAATAATAAATGAAGGAAAACTAGTTTTAAAGAAGTGAATAAAACATGTTTTAAAAACAAGGTTTTTAAATAAGTAAGCCGAATATGCATTTTTTTAATCCTCAAGTCTTTTCTGAAAATTTCGGCAGAGTTTCCTTTGTAAATACTGGCCCCAAACGGGGTACAACAAGAACAATATATGCATAATGATAAAAGGCATCCCCAAGCGGGAGCTAGCTCTTCGTCAATCGACGGTCATAACCACGTAAGCAAAATAATATACAACGCCGAAGGGCGAGGATCAAAACTCAAAAGGAAACTCAAAAACATCATGAAAACCATAATACTACAACGCACGATTCTAAGGTCGAAATAATACACAACTGGTTTTCTAAGTCTGAAACAATATACAAGTTTGGTTGATGGAATTACTAGATACAACTGATTAAAATAAATACAAGGGTGGTCACGATGCGAGTGAACCCACCTACCAAAGCAATCACCCAGAAAGGAAGCAGTGTGCCAGAAAAACCGCAATGAAACCTGTACGGCAAAACCTGCAAGAACTGTGGCACAACGGGGGTGAGTTGCCAACTCGTGAATAGAAAACATCACAGAGCAGAAATCGTATGTATGACACAATCCTAGGTCAATACGATCAATAATATATATCCTCAATATGAATAAGTCTGAAGCATAATAAGGTGATAGGGGTAAACATCCATACATAAGCATAGTACCAAGTGCTTGTGCCAGTGCCTCAGATAGCAACATATCATAAATATGAGGTATGATCGATGTCATCATCATGAAATCCGTGTCAACTATATCATGAAGTCTAAAAATGTGGATATCATCCAACTATGTAATCAATGTCTGCATGTATGTGGATCTCATCCACGTGTCACCCAATGACATAAAACATCATGCATGTAAATATCATAAAAGCATATGCATGAAAGTATGAGGATATAAATCAACTTGTGTCCATCGCGACACATCAAAATCATGGAACCTGAGTGTCTAGCATCGACACTCGAAAACATCAAGAAACATGTGCCTAGCATCGGCACGTAAATCCTCATATATATAGGGCTCCGTCAGTCTGGATCGGCCCACGGGCTCCGTCAGTCCGGATCGGCCCGTATCATCTCTCGACTCCGGTCGGTATCCTCTGGATATCCGCCGAGCCCAAATACTATCACCGGTAGGTAGTAGTCCCTCTGCCAGGCTCACCGTCTGTATACACAGCATCCTTTTCTTGCCCCGGGGTACCATACCGGGCCCCACTATGTACCCGCACACGGCCCACGGCTCCTCCTCGCATGGGGTATATATATATATATCAGAACCGATAAAACTCATGGTGGACGCACTGAAATATCATATCAAGGGTAACCGGGTTTTTAAACAATACATACTCTCTTTTGAAATAACCACGATTCCCAAATCCAGAAATATCATGGAAACAACATATCTCAATGCGTATAATCATAAAGCATGATGTATGCGACATATAAAAGAAATGTAAGCATATCGGTATATCATGCAACATAAAACAGTAATATGCACATATCGAGGGAAGACCGCTCCTTTAAAATGAATCAGTTTTAAAAAGTATCTTGCGGGTCCCAAATCTCCAAATCAAGCCAGAATCATCTATGTATGTGCAAATACGTATGTATGCAAGTATGGGTGTACAATATGTGTGTACGCAAGTATAACTGTACAATATGTATGTACGCAAGCATGTCATGCAAGGGGTCATATCCTGATGCAACCATCCTACTGTGTAGTGACATGGCAATTATCGATGATAAAGTGTGTGAGCCGGCAAGCAGGTGTACGTGGAACATATGCATCATTGATAATGGTGCTGGTGTCCTGTCAGCATGGTTTTAATATAACAATAAACACATTTACACATGCAATGCGATGCGAATAGCAAGAATATGCAGAAATCGACTAATAACACAACAGTGAAGAATCTACATCAATATAAAAACGTCAATCGCAAATGTCGATGTCGCCATCATCTTCTTCATTGTATGAAACCCACGTGAAGGTACCTACATAGATAACACAATCGTAAATACGTATTAAAATCACATCGGAAAACCAAAACGACACGCTAAGGCCTATAGGTTAGAACCTATGGACCAAGCCTTCAAAACCACCACTAACCCTCGATATCGTCGTACAAATGTCAAGTGATCAAGGTAAAACACAATACTAGAAATCCAGAATTCAAAATACGCAAAATGAAACCCCGAATCAAAACAGCAACTCTTGTAAATGGTCCCAGATTTTACCCTAGCTCAAATCAGACAATTTTGCATATGCCAACGGTCTAGTTTACTGGAGACAAAGCTACAGAACAAGCACGAATCAATTTGTCCAAGGTCTGGCCGCAAATTGCGGCCAGAAGGGATATTTTTGCGGCCTGGAAGTGGACTTAGGAGCTAGGGTTTTCATGGTAGCTTCCTAGGTGCCTGCATGTATCACTGTCCTTGCAAAATAATTTTCAGAGTCTCCGGGTGATAGCAGATTTCATTTTACACTTACAGAATCCACAATTCTTCCGATATCGGGTTTCTAAATCCGTAATCCGGGGTTCTAGTCTCTGGTTTAGATCTGAATTCTAGCATTAGGGGGTTTGTGTGGCCTCTACTGAGCTCAATTATACATCACAACCCAACATTTCCATAAACCCTAACTAGAGTTTTCAAAGTTCACCCAAACCACACAATATCGGTTCTAATCTAACATGGAGGTAAAAGCAATGGAAATACTAGGCTAAAGGTTAAGAGAGTACCTCATTTAGCAACTCAAGAATGCCCTAAGTGTCCAAAATGCAAGTTTTCTTGGTCCAATGTATTGCTAGTGAGCTTGTGCATCTTTTTGTTGAAATGGGTATTGGATTTTGAGGTGTTTATTGTGATGATTTGAGGAGGTAGAGAAGGGGAGGGAATGAGGCAGCAGCAGCAACAAAAAGGGGAGAGGGAGAGGATAAAGATGAAGAGAGATGAAGGGAAAAGAGAATGGTCAAGGTCAATTAACCCCCCTCACCTTTCTCTCTCATGCCCATGCCTAATTTAATAATGTTTTCCCTTATTCTTTTCTTTTCTTTTCTATTTTCCTTCTCTCCTCAATAGTGAACCCAAAGCAAAGAATGAAAAATGATGATAAAGCCATGTAACAAAATGTAACACAAGTGTGAAAAGATATGGTGCATGTTTTGCACAAAATACGCTTAATCCGCGATTAGCGATTTTTAATCGCGATTAACACTTAAATAGCGTATAATTAATTATAAAAACTTAAAATTTGCATAATTCACATAAAACACTCTCTTTTAGTAATTTCCAAAAAATTTCCCAAATTTATCTGTATTTAATTATACCGCCTTATTAAAATATTCAATATATTTATTATTTAATTATAAAAATCCCCAAAAATATTTTTTTATTTTTTTGAAATGTTACGGTTTTAGGAAACAGGTGTGTCGCGGTTTTAACCATGACCACAACCATACCCTTAACAGTGTCTGTAAAGAATCACCTCCAGTCATCGACTTCTTCTTCATTTTCTATTTGGAGAGCATCTTCTTCAGTCACTTCTATTTCTTCGGGTAGCTCTATCAGAGTCCTTGAAGGTATATCTGCTGGCGCTAGGATCCTGCGGCTTTGGACAATGATCCTTACGTTATCGAGGTTTTCGTTGGCCAATTCTTTGGCCAACTTGACTAACGCATCCGCTTTGCTATTTTCCGCCCGCGTCACATTTTCAGAGTATATAAAGGGATTTGGGTCAGCAGTTGCTGCACTCTTTCGCCATACCTTATTAATTCTAGCCTACATATTTTGTAGTTTCCATTTACTTGACTGACAATCAGCTGAGAATCTCCGTATATTAGGAGGTCCATGATTCCCGTATCTGTTCCCCTCCGGATACAGAGACGCGACCGCGTAGGTTCGTCTTGCCTGAAATTCGGGGCAGATGCTAATTGGTGCTATCCGTCCACCTCTCCGAAGATGCCAAGTTGATTTATGGTACCGTGCACCGAAGGTTTAAACGGATGCGGCCGATATAGCAGACTTCGTCAGATTCCCCCTCGTTTGAGGGGTTTTTGATTGTGGGGACGCTTTTCCCTGCAGGCGCAAGCCCCTGCAGTTAATTACGCTACCGCATCACGGTAACAACTTTCTCTTTCTCCAGATGGTCACTTCGTATCATGGGTGTTTGGTTTGCTTGTGGTTGCCCGTGGATTGTATACGGAGACTAATTTATGTTGTTGCCCGTAGGACGTGGATTAGTCCAAATCCGTATCTTTTTAAATTTGGGTTTGGTGGTTTGGTTTAAGGATACGTTAGTCTCGTTTGAGACTAAGATCAACTTAAACGTTTGTTAAGGATACGTTAGTCTAATTTCTAGACTAAGATCTACTTAACAGGATCATTTAGATCCAACAAGAGAGCAATTGGGCTCTATTGTTTAGTTTAGGGACATTGCGGTCAATTAGTTTAAGGACATTACGGTCCATTATTAGTTAAAAGACATCACGGTCGAGATTAAGGACATCATAGTCCATGGGTTTAAGGACCCCACAGTCCAATGTTAGTTTAAAGACTTCTCGGTCGAGGTTAAGGACATCATAGTCCATGAGTTTAAGGACCCCACGGTCCAATGTTTAGAGACGTCATAGTCTGTGAAATGTGTGGTCGTCGGGACCCGTCACCTCTTTGAAGACGTTGAGGAATTACAACGATAAATATCAAAGGAATGAGGAGATGTACCCTCGAACCAAAGTGGATTAAGTGATCTGTAGCTCAATTTGGAACTAAGATCAATTAATTAGATTATGAGCACATTGGCTCAATTAGGTCTGAATTGAGGACTTATGGCCAACTTGGGCTAAGTCCAATTAGATTCAAAATGTTGGCCCTTTGTTGGACCATTAGACATTTGTCTGGTTTCAGCCCACATTATTTAACAATGCTAAATAAGAGTTTGAGGGCTTTGGTAACATTTTTATCTTTGATTGAGCAGTAGACATTATAGTTCTGATTTTTACTCAATTTTGAATGGGAGGCTTTTCCTCTGGAAAATTAACCAATTTGGTTAAAAAAATAGTGTTAAACACTAGATAACAACAGTGTTAAACACTGGAAATAAAGCTCTCAACATAGTGTTAAACACTAGAAGATAACAGTGTTAAACACTGGAAATATAATCCCCAAATTAGTGTTAAGCACTTGAAAGTAACAGTGTCAAGCACTAGAAATAAGGTCTTGAAATTAGTGTTAAACACTAAAAGTAAAGTTCTCAAATTAGTGTTAAACACTAGAAGACAATCAATGTTAAACACTAGGAATAAAGCTCTCGAATTAGTGTTAAACACTAAAAGATAACAGTGTTAAACACTGGAAATGAAGTTTTCAAATTAGTGTTACACACTAGAAAACACCAGTGTTAAACACTGGGTATAAGTTCTTTAAATCAGTGCTAAACACTAAATAGGAATGGGTCACGTGGGGCCATGTGAGGGCACCCAGAGGTGGGACCAGATCCCCTTTTACTTTTCTTTGCAGATAAGTGTTAAACACTTCTTTTATATTTTATTTTGAGCATCATGTGTTACCACGTGATGGACGTCTGTGCGCTGATCGTTAAGGCATTTGCTGAGGGGTCACGTGATAACACGTGAGAGCGCCCAAAGCTTAGATTTCCTTTGCTTTTATCTTCTATATTTTGGAGGTCACGTGGGAGCACGTGAGGCGTTGCCTCAGAGCTTTTTCCTTTTTATTTTCGGGGATCTTTTCAGGGGTCACGTGGGGACACGTGACCTTAGTTCTTTTCATGTATAGAGATCTTTTAGGTCTCCTTATTTTATTTTGAGAATTAAATTCTCTGTAGGGTTAAACCGTAATCATGATTTTGGAGGAATTAAATTCCTATTATGAAAGAATTAAATTCTTATGTAGGGTTAAACCCTAATTTCTTTTAGAGGAATTAAATTCCCATATATGTAAAAGAATTAAATTCTTGTATAGGGTAAAACCCTAATTTCATTTTAGGAGGAGTTAAATTCCTATGAATTTGAGAGAATTAAATACTCAATTAGGGTTAAACCTTAGTTCTGTCCATCTTGAAGGAATTAAATTCTTGTAATTTTAGGAGAATTAAATTCTCATATAGGGTTAAACCCTAGTTTCATCTTGAAGGAATTAAATTCCTGTGAGTTTGGGAGAATTAAATTCTCATATAGGGTTAAACCCTAATTTTGTTTTGGGAGAATTAAATTCTCTAAACTCAATTCCCCCTCTAAGTTTTGGATCTGCATGGCAGGATCTCAACCTGATGTGAATTAAATTCTCAACTTATGGGAAGATTTGCTTCTGCAGATCTTCAACCAGAGGAAGAACTAAGTTCTTTTGTGTAGAAGAGTTAAACTCTTAGATTTGAGAATTAAATTCTCTTTTTTGAAGTTTTGATCCCCTTTCTTTTCTCACCTAGGGTTTTCTTTGTTGAGAATTAAATTCTCCTTTTTTTTCTGTCTGATATTTCAAGATTCCAAAATTCTATATCTTTTTTCTCTTTTCTCTTCTCTTGGCTCCTATTTATAGGAGAAGGCAAAGAATCAATTTGTTTAATAAATCTTTCATTGAAAAATTTTGTTTGTTTTCATAATTAATATGATCTTTTAGATCATTCAGTGAATTTTATTCATCGTTGGATTTTCAATCTAAAGATATTATGTTTGTTATTTTCGGTGAGATTTATGGAAATCTTTCCTTGTCTAAGATTTTTCCATAAATTGGTGATATTTAATCACCCCTGGATTTTTAATCCAACGGTTCTCCCTAATCCTTTTCCATTTGGAAAGATTTTAGAGAAATTTAGAATTTTAATTCTATTCAGTTATAAGGCTTTCAAAGCCTGGCACGTGCTGGCACATGACCCTCGGTCACGTGTGAGCACGTAACCCTCAATTGGAGTCTTTTGACAGCCGCTTGTTTATGCTTTTTCTTGACAGAATTTAATTCTGTAAAGACGTCACGTGTCAACACGTGATACCTCGTTGAGGTAACACCTGATTTTTAATCAGGGAACAAATGCCCCCACAGCGTTGCTCTCATGTGTTTGCACGTGAGTGCAACGCTGTCACTTTTGTGACCGTTGGATCCATCTAGGGAATCGGGGAGATAAAGCGTTTCCATCACATCCTATAAATGCAGGGATCGCTTCAGAAGCACCTCCACTCTTTCATCTTCTTCCTTGCAAACTTTTCATTTTGAGAATTTAATTCTCCTTTCCAGAGCTTAGTTCTCTGCCTTGAATATTTTCATAGTTTAACTCTGTTTAAAAAGACCCTTTCTTCAGGTAATGATCTTTGAACGATCGAAGAACCTTCACAGAAACCTTCACTGGATTTTAAATCCACACCAAGGGTTTTCCCTTTTAACAAGAACCCATTTTTTTAAAGTTCTTTAACAAGAAACCCATTCATTCTTTAATCAACATGCCCTTTAGGGTTTCTCTGATTTTCAGGGGGTTGATGGTGTTGTCTGTCTTTCCCCTGGAATTTAATTCCATCCTCAAAAAGCTTTGGCTCTGAAAAATGTCTCTGGGAATTTAATCCCCCCCTTTTTAACAAGGAATTTAATTCCTATGAAGAACTCAGTTCTTCCCATAGAACTCCTTGGGTTTTCTTGCCCTGAGTCGTCTCCTTCACAGCCAAGAAGAAGAAGTTTGCAATGTTGCTTCCTAGGAATTTAATTCCCCTGATTCTGTTTGATTTGTCACAGAGTCCAAGATGGATTTCTTTTTGGGGAATGTGTAGGGTCATTTGAAATCCACTGTTTATTTAATGAGAATCTTCCTTTTGTCTCATTATAATTGCTTTGCCTCATCATTAGCCAGCCGCTATCTTGATTTAGTGGGACATATGTGTTTTGTAACCAATGGTCCCATAAAATGAGTCCTCTGTCGCTGTCTTTTTATATATATATATCTATAATCACTGTTGGCTTCGCTTTAACAGTTTCCCCTTATTTTATTTCAGGTACAATGACGTCTGTTCCGTATTTCCCTTTCACCCGCTCGAAAGCCGCTTTTCCCCAATCGCCATTTGACGAGGAGGTGATGGCAATGATCAGGGCTCACGACCTGAATCGCACCAATTTACTTCTGTGGGGGACCTGGTACAATCACATCATCCGAGGTCGCCGGAGTTTTCTTTGCGAAGTACCGACGGAGCCTACCTTTCCGTTCCTGCCGATGGATCCTCCAGGGATAGTCTTTGCTATAGAGATGCCTAATTGGACTCCGATGGGACGACTTGAGCTTTCGACGATGGGCATCCCGAATCATCCTATCCCGGCCATATATTTTCTGGGACGCCGTATTTGCCAGGGCGAGGCCCAACCGTGGGGGCAGATTTACAAACTAGGGCTCACCCCTCGACACCCCACGGGCTATCTTCTTTGGGCTCGCTACATCCTGTCCGTCCATCGTGCGTGACTGCAGAGGGTCGGACTTTATCAGGCAATATATGCCTCGCTCTTCCACTACCCGTCTCCTCATGTCTGGTGGGTTAAGGCCTTCCTGAACCAGTGGAATCTCCCCACCAACACTTTCCTCCTAGGGGACCACGAAGTTTCGATTTCTTTGGAAGAATTTCGCGAGATCTCGGGGCTGCCAATCAGAGGGACACTTTATGAGGAATTGCCGCCTTCTGACGAGTACGTCTTTGAGACTGAGCCCGCAATGCTCGACGGCTTGTCCACTGAGAATGCCGTCCGCCACAAGCGCCCGAGTTTGATCAAGGCCCTGGGCATCTTTAACAAACTGTTCACTGAGTCGGAAGAACAGGGCATCACCTTTAAGAGCTTCATCGCTTGCTTCCTTCGCGAGGGCGTCCTATCGAAGACGGCTCCGAAGTTTGCAAACATCAATGACCCCTTTGGGTTTGGTTTGAACAGGCGGCCGACTAAGGAATCGGATTTACCGCAGTACTACATTCCTATTATGTCGCCGGTATCTTTTGAATCGATTGCAGCTCCCGGCATGGACGAGGAGACATTCTTCGTGGGTTTTATCGATGTCTAGCTCAGCTGGTTCATCATCCCCATGCATCGTCGCTTCATGAGAGTCTCGGTTATCTATCCGGCTCATCGTATCGCTGAGGGGACGCGGCTAGCCGTAGGCATCCCGGCGCTAGCGCATCTCTATCATAGGTTGGACGCCGCGGACAATACCTCAACTCCCGATGTGGACGTAGTAAACTTCTCCCTTCATTACTTCATATCTTGGATTGAGATGCACGTGTTGGGGGCTTTTGTTGTGCACCAGAGACCTGCATTTTACGACGCCTACACTTTCCCGTGGCTCATGCGGCTAGTGGATTCTTCTGCCCCTGACCCGACTCAATTTGGGGCCATTCGCGCGTTGATCGCTCCTTACGCCAGCACGGGCGGACTGGTATTCATTGACCGGGCCTTATCTTCTCCTTCAGGTCCAGTTCAACAGCTCTGCGATCAGTCGAAAGATGATGTGCCTTCTTTGAACCCCTGGGAGGCTACGCACTTGTACACGATCAGACCAGGTTATCTGGTGTTCCGTCAGAACAGTGCGGCTCTCTTTATGCGGTACAATCCGCATCGCTTCGCCCGGCAGCTTGGTTATGATCAGGGCGTTCCTTTCGAGGCTTTTACAGTCACGCCGGTCCCTTCACCCGAAGCTGTTCGTGATGCTGCTCATCATTTCGTGAGGCTGAATACTGGTTCCCGCTTCATGATCCCCGAAGCTGACCATATTCCCCGATGCGTGGGGTCCTTTACAGGCTGGTACCTTCATCGGGTCAGCCCGATTATTGCTGAGGAGAAGAGAGTGCTTCTTAGCTATGGTGCTCCTGCTCCGGTTCAGGCCACGGGAGTTCCGCCGCGGCCGCGAGCGCCGGTCCGCTTTCCCCTGAGGGACACCAGTGTCGCGCTCATTCCGGAGGAGTCGGAGGTGGACCTTACTCCCACAGTTGGTATGCCATTGGATACCCGGGCTCAGTCAAGGGGTAAAAGGGCGTCAGTAACAGTACCACCGCCGGCGGCGTCGACAATGGCCGTGTCGTCCTCGGCGGGACCGCCAAGCGAGGGTGCCGGTAACGAGGGTATTGAAGGTGAGGTGGGTTGGCGTCGTGCCAAGGCTCCACGAGGGAGGAAACGGTCGTCCTCGGCGGTGGGTTCTGGATCCAAGCGGCGGAGGAAAATGGCTACCAATCTGCTCGACTCTTTAGTAGAGTTTGAGCCCATTCTTCAGGACGAACCCTTGGCTCTGCAAGAACCGGACGCTGGCTTACTTTTTCCGAGTTCAACTGCTAAGGAAGCTGCACAATTGGCTGAGGCTATAAAACGTTCTCAAGACAAGTCGGAGAATGTAAGAATTCTGAAGAAGCCCTACCCAGCCGTCATTTTTTATGAAGACCCTTCGTGGATCCGGCGACGATTCATCGGCCCTTTGGAGGAATGGGGCGAAAGGGCCCTTAAACAGGCTGCTTCGGAGGACGCTGCAGATGCACTTTCATTGTGGACTGGCGGCCACGAGTCCACCCTTGAACCTCGGCGAGCACACCTCCTTGAGAAGGAGCGTCGGCTTGAACAAGCCATATTGAAAGCTTCCTTACGCATCGGTATGTTCCTGTTATTTCTTTGTAATACTTTATATTGTCTTCACGCGTATATATGTATTCTTATCCTTGTGCGAACTGTGCAGAGACTTCGGCAATAGGGGAGGTTCCCACAGGTTCACTGATCGTAGAGCCTGCTGATACCCCTAGTGAAACACTGCTCAGTGTGGAGGGGGTTGATGAAACTGTCCCTCTCACGATAGAGCCTCCTGCGGTGGTTCTTGCTCCCGAAGCACTTGCTCCCTCGAGAGAGGCACCTTTGGTGGTCGCCGTTCCAATGGGTTCACCTGAGGACGGCCCAGAGGCTAGGATGGAGGTAGTCGAGGCTACCCTCCTTTCGTTGGAGCCCGCAGCGACAGCCGCTGCTCCTTCCTCAGAGGCCTTTACACCATCCCGCATCCCTGATATTGTGCCCGAGGTCGCAGCGGAGTCCGTCGAAGCTGCTGTCCCTCCAGCTCAAAATGGGGGGAGCGTCGAAGGTAACCTTATACATTTTAGATTAGTAATTTTTCCGTTATCTGAACTCTTTTGTCATTTCAGAATTGCGCGGACTGGCGGCCTCTATTGCCGATCTGTCTCCCCATCAATCCTTTCAGCGTCTGCTGGAGATGGCCGCTACGCAAGCGATATCTCCTCAACGCATCGTCCTCTCGTCTGGGCAAGGTTAGTGTTGTTCACCAGCTTTTCATAGCATTGTTGTTATTTCGCAAAATGACATTGATGTCCTTTACAGTTCTGAAGGCCGACGACGAGGTTGAGGTTCTTGAAGAGCCAGGGGAGCCTTCAGCTCTTTCTTGCATGACTGTGGGTAAGTAAAGTCCCAACGTTGTTCCATTTGTTCTTTTGCTTATACACTCAGCTGACTGTTTATAAATCTGAACAGCTCTGCCAGTTCTTACTGCGCTGGAGTCGCGCATCGCCATGCCGCCCGGTCCTTATGCCCTGCGTGCTTCGGAACGGATGGCCAAGCTAAGCCTCGCCTCTCTGTCATCTTTGATCGAGGAACTTCGTGCTGGCAACGTAATTACGGCCGAAGCATTTGCTGTCGAAGCTAACAGCTCTCTTCCCTTTCTTGCCACCTATCATAGCGAGGCAGTGGTGCAAGTTTGGGTTGAGTTTTGCCGGCAGGTGGAGGCTTGCTTGCACGTGCTCGAGTGTACCCGCCTTTCTTCGGAGGCTGTGGCTGCGAAGGTGGGCTTGCGGGGTCTGATAGAGCGGTGCGCGGCGAACATAGTGTCGTGCGAGAAGAGACTCGGCCGCAAATTCTCAGAGAGGGAGCTGGCTTCTAAGGCGCTGAACGAGCTCCAAGCCAACCTTACGGCTAAAGCCAACAAAGCGTATGAACTCTGGCGAGTGCTTCAAGAGGCCATCAAGGAGATGGTAGCCATCGACAAAGCCGCCGTGTTCACTCGTGAAAGGGTTGAGGCTCACAAAGCTACCGAGAAAGAGCTCGAAGGCCGGCTTGCCTCATATCAAGCCCAGCAAGCTCAGGCGGAGGCCCGTCTTTTAGCGATATTGAATCACGAAGGTGAGGCCCAGCGAAAGAGGAATGAGCTGACCAATCTGTTAAATCGCCCGCCGACCTGAAGACTTGTATATACTTTTTTTTATTTTTCCTTTGTACATACTCCTGAATAAGAGTATATCATTTTTTTTTGTTCTTCCACGAATTGTACTCTGTATTCATTTTGATTCATGAATAAAAGACGTATTTTTCTTCACAATGGTGTCTCCCTTTTTATTGAATGTATTCTGTGGATAGTCTATCTTGATCTCTTTGCAGGACAACGATGGCTTAGGATTCAGGGTTAAGATCTGCCTCCTAAGACTTTTCAACTTTATGAGCCGTGAGGGTCTCATAAAGAATTTTCTCCCTACCGGTCGAGAGGATTCTGTAGGTGTAATTTCTCCTTAAGAATCGTGAGGATTCCTAAGTGTGTTTTCTCTTGAAAGTCGTAAGGATCTCACAAGAGAATTTGCTCCCTTACAAGTCGTGAGGACCCGCAAATGATGGGTGAAGTTACCCTTATCCGCATTTCACGGAGTCAGGGGTTGCTCTGGATGCTTCCCACGGGTTCACTGTCGTGTTCTGCGAGGACCAGGCTCCGCTCTGGACGTTTCCCACGGGGTCAGAATTGACATTATCCGCATTACACGTGACCAGGAATTTTGCTCTAGATACTTCCCACGGGTTCACTGCCGTGTTCGGTGAGGACTAGGCTCCACTCTGGATGCTTCATACGGGGTCATTGCCGTGCTCTGCGAGGACCAGGATCCGCTCTGGACGTTTCCCACGGGGTCAGGATTGACATAAGCCGCGTTCCACATAGCCAGGAATTTTGCTCTGGATGCTTCCCACGGGTTCATTGCCGTGTTCGGTGAGGACCAGGCTCCGCTCTGGATGCTTCACACGGGGTCATTGCCGTGCTCTGCGAGGACCAGGATCCGCTCTGGACGTTTCCCACGGGGTCAGGATTGACGTTATCCGCGTTCCACGTAGCCAGGAATTTGCTCTGGATGCTTCCCACGGGTTCACTGCCATGTTTGGCGAGGACTAGGCTCCGCTCTGGATGCTTCACACGGGGTCATTGCCGTGCTTTACGAGGACCAGGATCCGCTCTGAACGTTTCCCACGGGTCAGGATTGACATAAGCTGCGTTCCACGTAGCCAGGAATTTTGCTCTAGATGCTTCTCACGGGTTCACTGCCGTGTTCGGCGAGGACTAGGCTCCACTCTGGATGCTTTACACGGGTTCACTGCCGTGTTCTGCGAGGACCAGGATCCGCTCTGGACGTTTCCCACGGGGTCAGGATTGACATAAGCCGCGTTCCACGTAGCCAGGAATTTTTCTCTAGATGCTTCCCACGGGTTCACTGCCGTGTTCGGCGAGGACCAGGCTCCGCTCTGGATGCTTCATACGGGGTCATTGTCGTACTCTGCGAGAACCAGGATCCGCTCTGGACGTTTCCCATGGGGTCAGGATTGACATAAGCCGCGTTCCGCGTAGCCAGGAATTTTGCTCTGGATGCTTCCCACGGGTTCACTGCCGTGTTCGGCGAGGACCAGGCTCTGCTCTGGATGCTTCACACGGAGTCATTGCCATGCTCTACGAGGACCAGGATCCGCTCTGGACGTTTCCCACGGGGTCAGGATTGACGTAAGCCGCGTTCCACGTAACCAGGAAGGGTTGACTTTATCCGCATTTCACGGAGTCGGGGTTTGACTCTTGGTCATCTGTGCACCGCCGAGTCATAGAACTGGGAGTTGCCGCGGTTCCGCTTTGTTTGATGTTGTGTCTGTCGTAATGAGACGGATGTTGAGATGATCTCCAGGCTATCTGTGAACCGTTGAGATTTGGCTTCTTCTTCTGATGAAACCTGGGGAGGAAAGGTGTGATTCCTTCTTTGTTTGCGCCCCTGGATTGTATACAGGGATTGACATGATATCACATGTAGGGCATAAATTTCATTTATTCATTTATTTTTTTATTTCCGCGATGATCTATCATTTCAGCTTTTATATCGCGAAGGTCGCGATTGCCCAATCATTTCGGCTATTTTTCGCGGTGCCCAATCATTTCGGCTATATTTTTTTATTTTTACTCGCTGCTTTTTATTGCGAGTTGCCCAATCATTTTGGCTATTTTGTATGCATACATTTTTTACTTGCTAGTTTTGTTTGCAAGTTGCCCCATCATTTCGGCTATTTCGTATGCATGTGTGGTTTGCAGGCATTTTGCTGCAAGCTTGGATTTAGACACCGATTTCGGCATCAGCACTGCTACAACTGGGATATTGCCAGGAGTGAATCATCATTTGCCTTCGTCGATGTCAAACAAAGGTGGCTTAGCAGACAGGGTTAGGATTCTGTCTACTAAGGCTTTTGACTTCATGAGCCGTAAGGGTCCCATAAAGGTATTTTTCCCTGCGAGTCATGAGGATCTCGTAGGTGCGTTTTCTCCTTAGAAATCGTGAGGACTCCTAAGTGTATGTTCTCTTATAAGTCGTAAGGATCTTACAAGAGTGTTTTCTCCTTATAAGTCGAGAGGACTCATAAGGGTTGTTCACCGTGCGATCATATCCCTAGTCACAGATGGGACTTTGTTAGGGAAATGTTTATTCGCGCCCGTGGATTGTATACAAGGGTCAGCATTGAGCCGCTTGTAGGGCAGTATTGGAGGTTGTGGGGGCTGCTTAAGAACAGGTTCAGATCCCTGTAACTTAAGACTTTCAAATCTTATGAGCCGTGAGGGTTCCATAAGAAGGTTCTCCTTACGAGTCGTGAGGATCTCGCAAGTGTAATTTCTCCTTAGGAATCGTGAGGATCCCCAAGTGTGTTGCTCCCTTGTGAGTCGTAAGGATCTCACGCAGGTAGTTTCTCCTTACAAAGTCGAGAGGGCCTTGAAAGTGTATTTTAACGAGATTGCGCCCTTTCGGGTTTTCACAAAACTCGCTGGTAGCCCTGCTGTTTTTACTTACGGAGCCCTTTCGGGTTTTCATCCATGCCCATTCTGCTTATGGACATACCGTTTTTTTCCTTCTTTTTTTTTATTCTAACGAGGCTGCGCCCTTTCGGGTTTTCACAAAACTCGCTGGTAGCCCTGTTGTTTTTACTCACGGAGCCCTTTCGGGTTTTCATCCGTGCCCATTTTGCTTATGGACATACCGTTTTTATTTTCTCTCTCTTTTTTTTTGTATCAGCTTTGGGATGCTGCAATCCACCGTATTTTATCGACGTCTCGGTCAATATCTAGTTTTAGGACATAGTGGTCCGTTGTTAGTTTTAAGGACGTTTCGGTCCGTCGTTAGTTTAAGGACGTTTCGGTCCGTTGTTAGTTTAAGGACGTTTCGGTCCGTTGCAAAGGAAGCCGGTTACTACTTATAGAGTTTGGGTTTAGGAAGATAGCGAGTGGACATAGTCATCGTCGTCTATCATTGACCTAGGCCGTGACTCGTCAAGCATAGTATTTCTTCAGGAAGCGACAGTTTATTGGCCTGAAAGGTCTTTCACCATGCATGTCCATGAATAGATATGCCCCACCCTGGTAGACCTTGTCTATGATATACGGGCCTTCATAGTTTGGCTCGAATTTTCCCTGCTTGGCGCGATTAGGGGTCATAGGTCTTTTAACCATTAGCACGAGTTCGCCTTGGCGGAATGTTCTCGGCCTAGTCAATCTTTCATATGAGTGCATCATCTTTGCTTTATAAGCTTCCAGATTTTGCTGCGCTATGAGCCGGGTTTCATCAAGGGCATCGAGCTCCTCAAGCCGAAGGTGAGCATTCTCTTCGTCCATTAGCTCGTAATGAACTGCCATTCGTAAAGAGGGCAGCTTTATCTCGAGGGGGAGTACCGCTTCTGTACCGAATACTAATGCGTACGTCGTTGTGTTCGTGGCCATCTTGAACGTAGTTCGATACGCCCAGAGAGCTTCTTACAGTCTCTCGTGCCAGTCTTTCCTATTTCGAGACACCGTCTTTTTCACGATCTTCATCAAGATTTTGTTGAAAGTCTCAGCTAGACCGTTAGCTCGGGGATTATAGACTGAGGAGTATCTCCAGTCTATGTTGTGTTGTTGTGCGAAGCGGCTGATCTTGTGGCTTCTGTAGGTTGGCCCATTATCGGAGATAATCCGTCGTGGAGTACCGAACCGATAAATGACGTGCGTCTTGAAGAAATGGAGTATATTCTCAGCCTTCACTTCCCTCAGCGGTACTGCTTCTGCCCATTTAGAGAAGTAATCCATTGTCGCCAAAATGAATCGATGTCCTCTGGATGATGCTGGTTCGATGGGGCCGATTATGTCAGTTCCCCACATTTCGAACGGCCAGCTAGCCACCGTTGGATGTAGTGGATTTGGATGCTGATGGATAAAGTCCCCATGGATCTGGCACGAGTGGCATTGCTTCGCATACTCGAGGTAGTCCTGGATCATCGTGGGCCAATAATAACCCATCCGCTTGATCTTCAGCTTCATCTTCGGCCCGGCTTGGTGAGAACCGTAGAGTCCGTCGTGAACTTCTTGGATGACTCTTTTTGCTTCTTCAGGTCCCAGGCATCTCAACCACAAAGAATCAAATGACCTCTTGTACAGAGTGTCATTGACGAAGGCGAAAGATAGGGCTCGCTTCATGAGCTGATGTTTTGAGGACGTATCTTCAGGCATTCGACAGGATTTGAAGTAGTCTATAAAGACTTCTCTCCAATCCTCAGCCTTTTCCTGGTCTTTTATTTGCATAGCCATTTGCTCAGTCGCTCCCTTTTCTTCGGACTACTCCGGAGATATTTCTGCCGGTGCAAGAACCCGACGGCTTTGCACAACGATCCTCACGTCATCGAGGTTCTCGTCGGCTAGTTCTTTAGCGAGCTTGGCTAATGCATCCGCTTTGCTATTTTCCGCACGCGGTATGCTTTCCAAGGTGTAGGAAAGTATTTGGGTCAGCAGTTGTTCTACCCTCTTGCCGTACTTCACCAGTTCTGGTTTGCACGTTTGATAGTCGTTGTTTACTTGACTAACGACCAATTGCGAGCGAGGTGCTGAACTCTCATGCAGATTTCCTTTAATACTCTCACGTTGAGGAGATTGACGGAAGACCTATTGTCAACCAGGATTTTTCCTATCTTTATATCGTGACAGTATCCGGAGACATAAAGGGGACGATTGTGCTCGCACGTCCCAAGGAGGAGATCTTCATCGCCTAAGGTGATATCGGCTGTGTGCACTTTTTCCAGCTCGTCCTTCATCTTCTCTTCGGCGAGAAAAGCTTGGAATTGTCCTGGCTCTTGTAGCGCCTTAATCAGTGAATCCCTCGCCTCTTTGGATAGTAAAAGAGCGTCGAGAATGCTGAGCTGCGAAGGTAACTTCCTCAAGTGCGCCAGAACGTTGTAGTCCATCTTACTTTTCTTTGGCGGGTCCTTGGCGGTCAGCTCTTTCATGACTTGGTCATCTAGGGCGATATCCTCAGAGACCTTTTCTTTTCCCTTATCTTTTTTATTCGTGGGTCCGAGATTCTTTTCTGGAAGTGTACGATTGCGCAGCTGAATATTTTCACAGGCCTTCGGTTCTTCTTCTTTTCCCGAGGTGGATTCTGTGAAGAGAGGGCCAAGAGTCATTTCTTCGTCGGAGTCGCTCCCGAAGTGAGAACTTGTGATCCCCCGGCGTTAACCATGCGACAGTTGCCGGTGGTCCTTCTAAGCTCCTCGGTCGCACTTCTTCGCTCCCGACGAGTTTTTCGTTTCATCCGCTTAAAATGTTGCCGGTGAGCAACATACCCCTGCCACCATCTTTTAAAAGTGTTGCACTCTTCTATGGGGTGTGCAATCTTTCGATGAAATAGGCAGTAGCTAGGATGCATCTCTGCTTCACCGGGAGTGTTCTTTTCGGAGGGTGGTAGCTTCATTCCCATTGATATGGATTTAGCAAACCTTTTCCCCGTCTTGAACTTGCTTTTATTCGTGGCGGATATACTTTGATCTGGCGGGGGTATTTCATCCCTTTCGTCCAGTCGCCGACGTTTGGCTTTTTCAAATATGGCCATTTCACGCTCCTGGGCAGCCTTGCTTTTAAGAAGAGCTTCATTCAGGAATGCATCAATTATTTCATCTGATGGCCACAGGAGTTCTGGCTCAGGACCTGCCCCTAGTTTCTTTGTGCAAGGAGCCTCTTCATTGTCCAGCGATGAATGAGAGATCACATGGCAACTTGCCACGTAATCTTCAGATTCATCCGATGAGTCTTCTCCATCATTTCCGTCTTCAAGGACGTGGCTGAGAAACTCTTGAAGTGTGACCGGAGTCCACGCCTTCTGGTTATACTCTTCCAACGCGTCAATCTATTTTTGTAGGTCCGTGCGCTTGTCGCCAGGCTTCACGGGCTTCTTGGACTTCTTCTTCTTCTTCGAAGATTTTGACGGCTGGGTGTGAGTGCTTTGGCTATCACCACTAATCTTTGGAGTTGGGCGCGGCTTCAGCATTCTTTCGATGATCTGGGGTTCCAGCGGATTCTTCCACCTGATCGCCGGGCTTGTCTGGAGATCATTCAGTATCCTTTTGGTTTTAGCCGAAAGGGCCACCTCCCATGGAGCTTCTTCAACAAAAGAGCACATTGCCCCCGGTGTGTCCGTCTTCTTAGGAGTGTGCGGTTATGGTGGGTTTACTTTCCACTTCTCAGACAGCGCAAACTTGCCTTGCAGGTACCGATCCTCGATCCATCCCGTAAAGATGAAGTAATATTCGATTGGATGGCTTACCGTTTGGTGGTAAGGGAAATAATTGGGATTATTCGCTTCGCCGGGTTGCAACGGTCGTTTTGGATTAGGCAGATTGATAAGCCTGTTGCGCATCGCCAGCTCGAATAGTCTCTTATTTTGTCCCGTGGGAACGGGTAAGGATGATTCATTTTCTTGTTATAGTAGCGCCGCCTCTCTTCCAGTTGATCTGTTAGTTTTGGGGCACTGGGTTGCTGTTGGGTATTTGCAACGAAGGTTGCCTTCCCTTTACCTTTTTCGTTCCGCGACTCCGGCTTCGGAGGAGACGGTCTATGACCCATCTGGTCCATCTGGGCCAGCTTGTCGATTAAGGCTTGGAATATGGTCGGTTTGAAAAACATCATGAACTGTGAAATGGTTGCATGAGGGTCTAGGGTGCCTACGAACATGCCCACCGCTGGCACTTCTTCGATACACTGTTCGCATTTCGACCATAGATTCCACCATCGGATTGCGTACTGAACCCAAGTTTTGCCCGGCTTTACCCTTGCATTGATCAATGCTGTTATCGGGGTGTGTTCACTTGCGCTCGGGAATCGCTGGGTGAATAACAACTCCATTTCTGCGAAAGTCTTGACGGAGTCGTTTGGAAGTTCGGAGTACCACTCAAATGTCGTCTCCGATAAGCTGCCGACGAATTGGCGGAGCAAAAGCTTGTCATTTCCACCGGTGTTGCCACAAAGAGCCCTGAACTGAGCGACATGTTGATGGGGTTGCCTGTCCCTTTGTATACATGGAATTTGGGGATCGTGTAATCCGGCGGGTACTTTATCTGGTCATACCAGCCTGGATATGGTCGTCCAGTTTTCACGACCTGGCCAGCCGCTTCATTTGCCTGGTGAACTCGTATTTGTTGAGCAATATAATCATCCAGGGCGGTCTTGGAGATAGTTTCCTCTTTGGCTGCTGAAAGAGCCGGAGGAGGATTCGACGTTTCCCCTTTGTCGTCTTCAATAATGATCGGAGGGTTTTTGGCTGGAGGATCCGGCTGTAACATCATGCTCGCCATATCTTGGAATAGAAGGGCCATTTTCTTTATATTGGCCGCTTGTTCCGTAGCCTCTTTGTCCTTCTTCTCAAGCATTCTCCGAAGGAATTCAGCATCAGTTTCCTACTCATGACGCTGCTCAGAGAATGTTTCCGGGCTTGTTTTCGGTCCCGTGAGTGCGGCCATTGCAGTCAGCATCTCCTGAAGCTTCTACTGTTGTTGTTCTTGAGCCTTTGTTATTGATCGGGTGAGCGGTCGGTGGCCTGTCGAAGTGTGGCTTTCTTCTTTTCCAGAAGCCATGTAAACAGTGTGTACCATCATGCCCCCAGACTTGGGGCGTTTGGGCTCAGCGTCTTTACGATTTGCCGCAGTCGCAGGGGCTTTCTCCGCCCTCCTTTTCTTTTGATCAGTTGAAGTCGAGGGGGGCGTCGCAGCGTGCACCCAGATAGCTTTTCGTGGCTTGGCAGGATGGCTTTCTTCTTGTTGAACCTTCGCCTTTTTCTGTCGGCGAGGGTAATCCTGATCAACTACTGAGTCCCGAACCTGTCACAAGACTCTGTAGATTTTGGAGGACAGACGCTGAGGGGACTGTTTTGGCTTTACTTCCGCAACATTCTCCACGGATGGAGATCTTTTCATAACGGCGGTAGGAGAATTCCTGCGCACTCTGTTCAGCAATTTGAAGCTATTCTCGCTTGGAACAGCAGCATTGACTTCCACCGTTGGGGCTGGTGGAGTTAGCCCAGAGGGGGAGTTGCCCCATTCTTCCTTACTCGGTGCCAGTGGCGACGTCGAGCGCGTCGAGCTATTGGGATGGTTTCAGCTTGAGGGGCGACTTCGTCTTGCCCCCTTCTTTGGTGAAGGATTGTTGCTGGCGTCAACCTCTTGAAGACTGAGGTCCGTTGAGTAGCAGGAGCAGGAGTTGGAGTTGGGACAGTCAGTCTTGTAAAGACCGACCCCTTAGCAGGAGAAGTCTCCTTGACGACTTCAGGAGTAGGGTTGGTTACTCTCTTCGGAGCAACCTTTTCCGGGATTGCAGGCTTCATCATGGGCCTACAGGAACTTTGGTCCAATCTGGAGAAGACCGAGTCGCCAGAGCTGGACGACCCGTTGAGAGGGGTCGCAGTAGTTGTAAGCCGGTCAAAGACCGACTTCTTGGGAGCTTCCGGTGTTGGTAGAGGAGTGCTGAAGCTCGCTGGCGGGAGCATGGTCCCGAAAAACAACCCTGTGGTGGCTTGAGTGACCTGTTCCACCGGCATCGTGAACAGGGAAGCCGCTTGGGGCCCGTAAACTATGCCTCCAGATGAGGCAGAACATGGGTTGCAGTTGCAGTTGGAACACTTCGAGCAGGTGAACGCCATTGATCCTTCGCTTTCTGCGCCAAGCAAAACGCCAAATCTTAGTACCTCGAAACCTAAGGGCAACCATCAGCAAACCGTGATTGGTTCGCGAACACGACACACGAAGTGTGGAGTGGAAAGAGAAAAAGGTCCCACCGGTCGTGCCAGAATATGTTCCCCTCCGAATACAGAGACGCGGCCGTGTAGGTTCGTCTTGCCTGATATTCGGGGCAGATGCTAATTGGTGCTATCCGTCCACCTCTCCGAAGATGCCAAGTTGATTTATGGCACCGTGCATCGAAGGTTTAAACGGATGCGGCCGATGTAGCAGACTTCATCAGATTCCCCCTCGTTTGAGGGGTTTTTGATAGTGGGGACGCTTTTCCCTGCAGGCACAAGCCCCTGCAGTTAATTACGCTACCGCATCGCGGTAACAACTTTCTCCTTCTCCAGATGGTCAGTTCGTGTCGTGGATGTTTGTTTTGCTTATGGTTGCCCGTGGATTGTATACGGAGACTAATTTATGTTGTCGCCCGTAGGACGTGGATTAGTCCAAATCCGTATCTTTTTAGATTTGGATTTGGTGGTTTGGTTTAAGGATACGTTAGTCTCGTTTGAGACTAAGATCAACTTAAACGTTTGTTAAGGATACGTTAGTCTAATTTCTAGACTAAGATCTACTTAACAGGATCATTTAGATCCAACAAGAGAGCAATTGGACTCTGTTGTTTAGTTTAGGGCATTGCGGTCGATTAGTTTAAGGACATTACGGTCCATTGTTAGTTTAAAAACATCACGGTCGAGATTAAGGACATCATAGTCCATGGGTTTAAGGACACCATTGTCCAATGTTAGTTTAAAGACTTCTCGGTCGAGGTTAAGGACATCATAGTCCATGAATTTAAGGACCCCACAGTCCAATGTTAGTTTAAAGACATCACGGTCGAGATTAAGGACATCATAGTCCATGAGTTTAAGGACCCCACAGTCCAATATTTAGAGACGTCATAGTCTGTGAAATGTGTGGTCGTCGGGACCCATCACCTTTTTGAAGACGTTGAGAAATTACAGCGACAAATATCAAAGGAATGAAGAGATGTACCCTCGAACCAAAGTGGATTAAGTGATTTGTAACTCAATTTGGAACTAAGATCAATTAATTAGATTATGAGCACATTGGCTCAATTAGGTCTGAATTGAGGACTTATAGCCAACTTGGGCTAAGTCCAATTAGATTCAAAATGTTGGCCCTTTGTTGGACCATTAGACATTTGTCTGGTTTCAGCCCACATTATTTAGCAATGCTAAACAAGAGTGCTTTGGTAACATTTTTATCTTTGATTGAGCAGTAGACATTATAGTTCTGATTTTTACTCAATTTTGAATGGGAGGCTTTGCCTCTGGAAAATTAACCAATTTGGTTAAAAAAATAGTGTTAAACACTAGATAACAACAGTGTTAAACACTGGAAATAAAGCTCTCAAATTAGTGTTAAACATTAGAAGATAACAGTGTTAAACACTGGAAATATAATCCCCAAATTAGTGTTAAACACTAGAAAGTAACAGTGTCAAGCACTAGAAATAAGGTCTTGAAATTAGTGTTAAACACTAAAAGTAAAGTTCTCAAATTAGTGTTAAACACTAGAAGACAATCAGTGTAAAACACTAGGAATAAAGCTCTCGAATTAGTGTAAAGATAAAAGTGTTAAACACTGGAAATGAAGTTGTCAAATTAGTGTTACACACTAGAAAACACCAGTGTTAAACACTGGGTATAAGTTCTTTAAATCAGTGTTATACACTAAATAGGAATGGGTCACGTGCGGCCATGTGAGGGCACCCAGAGATGGGACCAGATCCCTTTTTAATTTGCTTTGCAGATAAGTGTTAAACACTTCTTTTATATTTTATTTTGAGCATCACGTGTTGCCACGTGATGGACGTCTGTGTGCTGATCGTTAAGGCATTTGCTGAGGGGTCACGTTATAACATGTGAGAGCGCCCAAAGCTTAGATTTCATTTGCTTTTATCTTCTGTGTTTTGGAGGTCACGTGGGAGCACGTGAGGCGTTGCCTCAGAGCTTTTTCCTTTTTATTTTCGGGGATCTTTTCAGGGGTCACGTGGGGACACGTGACCTTAGTTCTTTTCATGCACAGAGATCTTTTAGGTCTCCTTATTTTATTTTGAGAATTAAATTCTCTGTAGGATTAAACCGTAATCATGATTTTGGAGAAATTAAATTCCTATTATGAAAGAATTAAATTCTTATGTAGGGTTAAACCCTATTTTCTTTTAGAGGAATTAAATTTCCATATATGTAAAAGAATTAAATTCTTGTATAGGGTAAAACCCTAATTTCATTTTAGGAGGAATTAAATTCCTATGAATTTGAGAGAATTAAATTCTCAATTAGGGTTAAACCCTAGTTATGTCCATCTTGAAGGAATTAAATTCTTGTAATTTTAGGAGAATTAAATTCTCATATAGGGTTAAACCCTAGTTTCATCTTGAAGGAATTAAATTCCTGTGAGTTTGGGAGAATTAAATTCTCATATAGGGTTAAACCTTAATTTTGTTTTGGGAGAATTAAATTCTCTAAACTCAATTCCCCCTCTAAGTTTTGGATCTGCATGGCAGGATCTCAACGCGATGAGAATTAAATTCTCAACTTATGGGGAGATTTGCTTCTGCAGATCTTCAACCAGAGGAAAAACTAAGTTCTTTTGTGCAGAAGAGTTAAACTCTTAGATTTGAGAATTAAATTCTCTTTTTTGCAGTTTTGATCCCCTTTCTTTTCTCACCTAGGGTTTTCTTTGTTGAGAATTAAATTCTGCTTTCTTTTCTCTCTAAAATTTCAAGATTCCAAAATTCTATATCTTTTTTCTCTTTTCTCTTCTCTTGGCTCCTATTTATAGGAGAAGGACTTCATATACCAGGGCGTAGTGTCTAAGCTTCGTTATTGCGAAGATCAGGCCAGACAGTGGTTTTCAATGGGGAGTAGTTGCTTTCTGCCCCCAGAAGAACTCGAATTAGATAATAGAGAGATCTTTCTTTTTCTTTATCGCTCTCCTCTGTCCACAGCGCGTCTAGAGAACCATCAAGGGAAGTCGTTTATAAGATAAGGGGTTTTCCCTTAACTAGAGTGGCCAACACTGGTGGATTTTGCATGTATTGTTTGATCTCACCCAATGCTTTTTGGCATTTCTGATCACATATGAATGATGTTCCCTTCTTCATCAGATGACTATATGGACAACATTTTTCGGAAAGATTGGCTATGAACTGTCGGATATATGCGAGTTTTCCTTAGAGAGACCACAGTTGTTTGAGGGTTCTTGGTGGGGGCATTTCCATAATTGCCATGATATTTGAGGGATCGATTTTGATGCCCAGGTGGCGGATGATGAATCCTAGGAATTTTCCAGACGAGACTCCAAACGCACACTTTAAAGGGTTCATCTTCAGATTATATTTTCGGAGACGCTCGAACACGATTCTTAGATGCTCCCAGTGCTCCTCATGAGATTTTCTTTTGACTACGAGGCCTTCGATATGGCATTCGACGATCTCATGTATGAGATCATCGAATATCTTCATCATGGTCGTTTGGTAGGTTGCTCCGGCGTTCTTCAAACCGAAGGGCATCACCTTGTAGCAAAATACGCCCAACGGAGTGCGGAAGGCTGTATGCTTTTGGTCTTCAGGATCTATCTTTATCTGGTTGTATCCTGAAGATCTATCCGTAAAAGAGAAAACTTCATAGGTGGAGGTTTTATCGATCATCAGTTCGGTAACGGGCACTGGGAAGTCATCTTTTGGGTATGCTTTGTTAAGGTCCCGAAAGTCTACGCAGATCCGAATTGTCATATTCTTCATCATCACCGGGACAATGTTGGAAATCCGGTCGGGATATTGGACTTTCTGGATGAAGCTGGAGTCGATTAATTTTTGACTTCGGCATTGATACTCATCTAAAGTTCAAGCCGCATCGTTCTTGGTGCTTGCTTGACCGGCTTTATCTTTAGTGATATGGCCAGCTTGTGTACCATTATGTTTGGATCTAAACCCGACATCTCGGAGTAATTCCAAGCGAAGCAATTTTTGTACTCCATGAGCACGTCTTTTAAAGTAGCTACTTGTTTTTCGGATAGTAGCTTACTGACGAAGGTTGTGAAAGTGTGTCTTAACACCTCTACTAGGTTTCCACATGCATCAAGTATGCAATTTGAAAAAAAATCTAGAGGTCTAAGCTACACTGAACAAGAATCGAACTAGAGAATTAGGGTTTGGTTAGCAAGAAAACACTTTCTAAATTAAGTGAAAAGGGTTACAACCTTTGTAGACCAAGTCCTTCACTTCAATAGCTCCAAGTAGTAGTCCCTAAGCTCCAAGTAGTGGTCCCTAGAACTCTTCTTGGCTCCACTTGAAGAAAGGACCGAGCTTGCTACGTGATCTTCGAAACCGAAGATGAACCACCTTGAAGTCTCTCTAACTCAAGCTAATACTTCACTAATCAAGTATTAGTGAAGCTAACAACCTAAACTAATGGGCTAGATGAGTATAGGTTGATGAAGTAGGAATTTTGCTCGCTTTAGAAATCATTTTCTCTTTATTTTTCCAACTAAAGAAAAAGACTAGAGAGGAAAAAGATGAACTTGGGTGATTAAAATATCTCAAGTGAGAATGAGAGAATGAACCATGGAGTCAAGATAAGGTTGTGCTGAGAAAATATCTAAGAGTAAGACAAATTGAGAGGATGAGTCATGGCTTCTCAATGCTTCTACAAGCATCTAAGCCATGATTCATTTTCCCTCAATTTTATTTTCCTCTTTTAAATAAATCATTACAAATATCATAACCCTAGTGTGAGTCTCATACACCCATGTTCAATGTATCATTAATCATGATACAAAATACAATTATACACACACGCGCACACACAATTATATATCAAGAGAAGAAAATTATTAAGTGAGCATAAATATTAGTTAATATATATAAATATATATTAAATTATTAAATCAACACTTGATTCAATAATCCAGTTATATCATATATAACCGACTAATATCATTTATATGCATATCAATTTATCAAATCAACACTTAATTCAATAACCCGGTCATATCACATATAACCGACAACATTCAATAGACTATATCAAATCAACACTTGATTCAATAATCCGGTCATATCATATATAACCGGCCAATATCAAATATATATAAAAATAACATATCATTGAATCAACACTTGATTCAACAATCTGGTTATATCATATATAACCTAACCGACATCAAATATCGCAAGATTAGAATACGGTATTACATACTCGTATTTAATCAAGCTCCCGCACTTTCAGTCGAAAATATTGCACATTTGATATACCATTTTCCTTACTTTTCTTAAAATATTTAAATGTGTTTATTATAAATATAGACCATATGTGGGTTTATCTGCAGATTTACTCTTTACCATATATTTATATATTATAATTAACATTATGAAGGAAAATATATACATATAATATTTATAAGATATTTTGATAATTTAAATATGCATATCATATCAAATATTCTTAATCAAATTCTTAAAGATTTATTACCATATAAAATGATTAAGATTATATCTCTAATATAACAAATATTATTCATGAAGATATTGTGTAGATTTAGCTCAGATCAAGAGATCAAGATATTCAAGATGTCAGGATCAAAAATCTACCAATAAAATCGTAGAATCAAGACTGGCAGAGACTCAGTAAATATATGAAGAATCCAGGCATGGAAAATATCTCCACGTGTCAACATGAGAAGACCCCAGAAGTTTGGAACGCTAACTCAACCAAACCACCGTCCAACCACGTCCAAAGTGCTATATATGCGGTAGATTTGCGGCCAATTAATGGCCGTAGGATCTAAATACTTGGAAGTTGGATCATGATTACATATTTTAACCTATGAGATCTAGGGTTTCTGATTTGAGGGCTATATAAAGGACCGATGGCTAAAATTAGAAATCATCACCTTTTACACGAAGCAAATCACCGTCAAAGAACAAGATATCCATGACAGGTCCGCAATTCGACATGATAGAGCGACATGAATATCGACGGAGCAAATACTTCCTACGAGGCAGAGATCAAGAGCAACTTCTTCCTCTTGTAATCTAAATTCGAAGGATTTATACTTGTAACGTTGATTAATAAAGGTAGATCATTAGTTTAATTATTTCGCATTTAAATTTCTACATTATGATTTCCTTCTCTATCCCTTCTTCTTCTTCTACCTCAACTATGCGTGAGTAATTCCTAACTTGCTAGGGTTCGTAGGATTAGGGTAGATCAATAGATGAAAAAATATTATAATTTCTTTTATATCTTATAAAATTTATAAATTTTAGCAAAGTAATTGTTAACATCCTTATCGGGCGCGCTACCAATTTATTGATAGTCTCGACCGTAATTTGAGATAAGATTAACAATTGTTTTAGTAACGGTTAGACATGAATAGAGATCAATGCAAGGATAAGAGTTAAGAGTGGGAAAACCCTAGTTTCTTCCAAAAGAACCCTAATCCACATTCATCACTATCGATCTAGTTTTAAATCTATTAAAAGATAAAAGGAGTCATTTTTAATTAATCATTCATTACTACTAAATTCTAACGAACCTTACAAGCCCTCTTCTTATATATTCTACATCCGTATATTGTAGATCTAGAATCACTCTCCCCTATTTCTAATCAACTCGTCTAAAGAAAGATTAAAAGTTCTGCACATCCCTGCGGACGACCCGTACTCATATCGGCTAGCTACTCGCAACACTGTTATTGATTGCGGTTACTACAAACACTCTTTTTACATCAATCAAATGATCCATTTGATTGATGTGAAAAGAGTGTTTGTAGTAACCGTAATCAATAACGGTGTAGCGAGTAGATAGCCAAGATGAGCACGGGTCGTCCGCAGGGATGCGTAGAACTTTTAATCTTGCTTTAGAGTGATTCTACGATTTTATTGGCAGATTTTTGATCTTGACATCTTGAAAATCTCGATTTCTTAACCTGAGCTAAATCTGCACAATATCTCCATGAATAATATTAGTAATATTTGTTATATTAGAGATATAATCTTAATCATTTTATATGCTAATAAATCTTTAAGAAATTTGATTAAGAATATTTGAAATGATATGCATATTTAAATTATCAAAATATCTTATAAATATAATATGCATATATTTTCTTTCATAATGTTAATTATAATATATAAACATACGGTAAAGAGTATTTTGCAGATAAACCCAAATATGTTCTATATTTATAATAAACACATTTAAATACTTAAGAAAAGTAAGGAAAATATTATATCAAATGTGCAATATTTTCGCCTGAACACGCACATATCACCATATGTGCCATACTTCGTTTCTCTTGAGCTAGGAAACCTCTGTGTGGGACTCTAAAGACTCGTCAATACGCCAGCAGTAGGTAATGATCACATCAGTCACCCACAAGCCGTCAGCGGTACTAGCTGGACGTAATGGCTATCCAGGTATTGAGCGAATAAAAGATCAACAAGCAAAGTTGTCCAAACTCCCGCAAAGCCTGTAAGCAACACTTACCGTACAGTCCGGTCTCTTCGTCTGATATGTCGCATATCGAGTCTACGGGTAGAATCGTCAAACCCCAGTAACCTGATAAGTCATGCCGATGTGTGGCCTATAACCGTTCGAGAAACTACTGATAACACTTACCAGAAAATCTCATCAGCCCTAAACAGGGACTTGCTGTTATAGCCAATCGAGTATAGCGCAATATCAACTCTCTATACCGGGAGAGACAAAACCCCTCCTATCGCTCATTGCTTCCATGCGACTCGGGAATGTACCCAAAATCCACCTGTTTGCACGGCTCCTTTGAGGCGCGGTAGGGAGGAAATCAAAGCACAGTGGGAACCACACAAGACTCTATGACGATCTCGGGCTACAGACTAACCTGTACAAGTGTCACCAGAGAACTGCTATCTGACGATAGGTATGGTACCATCTAGGAGTTCTCGGCGAGTTCTGTTCGGTGTACCCATTCTCTAATGAGCACACGTGTACAATCTTTGATGTCAAACACCAATGGATGTGGGATCAACCATCGCCCCATACAAGGTCAAGAAACGTACACACTAGTCTACACTGGAATATCGATGCCCTGTCTCGATACTCCCTCGACTAGGAACTGTTTAAAGGATGTGCTTGTGGACTACACAAGCTCCACTAGTATGATCTGCATCATAGTCCTGGTAGTCAAGCTAACATCCTAAGGGCTTTATCAATATGTATCAGAGAGACAGTATAATAATACAAGTGTACATGTTAAGATAAAGAGCAACCGGATAGCATACTATCATGTCGAGCAAGAAAGTCATATATATATATATATATATATGTATGTGTGTGTGTGTGTGTGTGTGTCCAAGCATCCACTATAATATACAATAATGGCCTCTAGGTTATACAAATTCCTAACAATCTCCCACTTGCACTAAGACCAGTTATTGTAGTATCGCATACCCAACATCCCAAAAAGTCTCTCAAACTGCGTCTGGGGGAGGGCCTTCGTGAGTTTATCTGCTGTGCTGTCTTTCGTGTCAACTCTCCTGAACTCGATCTCCCGACGATCAACTATCTCCCGGATCAGGTGATACCGCCTAAGAATATGTCTGGATCGCTGATGGGACTGGGGTTCCTTGGCCAAAGCCACAGCTCCATTGTTATCACTATACAAAGGTATTGGATGCTCAATGGATGGAACCACACCAAGTTCAGCAATGAACTTCTTCATCCAGACATCCTCTTTGGCAGCATCGTTGGCAGCGATGTATTTAGCCTCCATCGTCGAGTCTGCCACGGTATCTTGCTTGGAACTCTTCCAACATACCGTCTCTCCATTGAGGGTAAAGACAAAACCCAAGACCGACTTACTGTCGTCCTTATCACTCTGGAAGCTCAAATCGGTAAAGGACCCCACCTAGAGTTCTCCGTTACCATACACCAAGAACATTTCTTTAGTCCTTCTCAAGTACTTAAGAATGTTCTTCACAGCTGCCTAGTGTTTCTCCCCAGGATCTGATTGATACCTGCTTACCACACTAAGTGCGTAAGCTATATCAGTTCTGGTGCATAACATTGCGTACATGATTGACCCAACTGCAGAAGTATAGGGTATCCCTTGCATGCGAGCCCTCTCCAAATCAGTCTTGGGAGACATCTCTTTGGAGAGAGTGATTTCTAGACAAGCATGTAAATTACCATGCTTAGAATCTTCCATACTAAACCTCTTTAGTATGGTGTCTATGTACCTAGATTGGGACAATCCCAACATTCTTTTAGATCTATCTCTATAGACCTTTATCCTCGGGATGTAGGAGGCATCATCCAGATCTTTCATGGAGAACTTTTGTGATAATAAGAGCTTGACCGAGTGTAGTATAGGAACATCATTTCCTATCAAGAGTATATCATCCATGCACAATACGAGAAAGACAACCTTACTCTCTACTACATTCTTGTATATACAAGGTTCATCTACGTTTTTGATGAAGTCAAACTCTTTGACTGCCACATCAAAACAGATGTTCCAGCTCCGCGATACCTGCTTTAATCTGTAGATTGATTTAAGTAACTTGCATACCTTTCCGCTGCTCCCACTATCTACGAAGCCCTCTGGTTGTGTCATGTACACGCTCTCTTCTAAATCACCATTCAGAAAAGCGGACTTGACGTCCATTTTCCAGATTTCGTAGTCATGGTATGCAGCAATGGCAAGTAGGATCTTAATGGACTTAAGCATAGCTACTGGAGAAAAGGTTTCATCATAATTGACACCTGGTCGTTGATGAAAATTTTTTGCTACAAGTCTAGCTTTGAAGGTCTCAACCTTTCCCTCTACACCAATTTTCTTCTTAAAAATACACTTGCTCCCAATGGATTTTACCCCTTCAGGTGCAACTTCCAAAGTCCATACTTTGTTGGTGTACATGGATTCTATCTTAGATCACATAGCATCCAGCCATTTCACAGAGTCCCCACTTGTGATGGCATGCTCGAAACTAATTGGGTCATCATCTTCCATGATGCAATCCTCACTCCCACCATCTGTCACGTCCTGCTTCCCAAAGTACGGTGAGGAGACGTGACGAGTCACGTGACGAATTTACTCAGAAGTAAATACGTTAAGCGTAATTAAGCAATATAATATAAATGTACACAAGAAAGACATGAGATGTAAATGAACAACAACTTTTTATTTATTAAACATTTCTTTACAATACAACTAGAAAGTAAATACAAGACTGGAAAGCAATGCCTAAACAATGGAATGAACTGAAAGTAAAGTATATACAAGTGACTAAAGCTCTAGGTCTTCTGCGAACTGCTCCAAGTCGTCTGAGCTGGGCTCGATCTGCAGAGAATCGGATCCTCCTGACAACATTCCAAAGAAAGAATAGAAAATGAATGTCGTCAGCGAACAATCGCTCAGTAAGTCCCAAAGAGAGATAGAAATAGAATAGACAGATAGAGAGTATAACTGATATAATGTATGTTTGTTATGTTATCGCTGTTATTTGTAGCTTGGTACAGAATATGCCAGTGTATACGAGAGGAGTCCAACTATTCCGTGGACTAAGCTATACGGAGCACAAGGAATCGTTAAGCCACGAAACAACAGCAACATAAATTCAGGTTAGGTGTATTAAAGTGATCATCATCGTGCCACTTTTAACGCATTCCGTACCAATCTACCCCTTTTAAACCCCGTAATGTTTACTGTATTGTTTTGTAGTGATTTGTAGATATAAGACTTGCCGAAACCAGAATATCAATTGTTCATGTAAACAGATAGTCATGTAGACAAGTCAATGTATATCCATGGTTCGGTCAAATCAAGTCATGTTAGTATAGATGGATTCATGTTGTAATGGAATTATATTAAGTATGGATTGTATTCGGATTAAACTGAGACTCTGTCTGAGTCAGACACTTAAACAGAATTGAAGTCCTGAATTAGGTTTTGGAGTTATCGGTAACTGCTGCATATGAACGGCAGGATTTGTGTCTTTTTCCAAGACAATTATCGTATTGATAACCTCTTTTTAGTTGTCTATATTAAATAGGCAAGCACTCAATTTCTCCGGCTCCCTAAGGCTCAAGAGAATTGGTCCCGCTTAAACCTATATTTAATAGGGTCCTTATTGTAAATTAATATAACTTGAGGGAGTTTTATGAAAAATGGTTTTGATATATTTTCAAAATAAACCTCAAGTATTTATTTATCGTTTTTAGGGTTTTCATAGATGTAATTTTTATAAGATGAGATATTCTAGTGGATATAAATTTAAATTGAATAGTATATGGTATTTTCATGTAAATTGATTTGTATTGATTTGTGATGGTAGTTTCATGAAATTTGGGATTCCTTTGTTTAGAAAACATGAATATTTTTATCTATATTTAAAATAGATTGGTTGATAATATTATATATAATTATTAGAAAATAAATTTATTTATTAAAAATCACGTTTTCTTAAAAATTGTAATATAAATTCCATCCTGATCGTATGCTCCGTGAGGAGGTCTGCATCTCGCCCTCCTAGTCCTATGGATATGCGATAACCCACACCAACCAAATTGGATTCCCCATAATGGGTTGTAAGGACATAATCATATGGAATTTGATTAAAACAATTAAAGAAATATGGTTTTGGTAGTTAATGGTATTTAACTATAAATTCGTCTTGACCACAAAAATATTGTTTTCAAGCCATCGTGCTATGTCATGATGTGTGTTGTGATAAGGTAGGACAATACCTCGTGAGTTTTCTAAAGAAAATATGAGTAAAATGATCAAGTAATGTCGTAGGTAAACTTTGTGGTATTTAAACGAAAAAGTGAAATAAAAGATGTATAACATTGTATTTTGAATTGAAACTTGTTCTAAATATTTTTTTTATGATTGCTAAAGAACATATAAAGAGATGGATAATTTGTTGTCAAGAAAAGTTGGGTTTTTATTGAAATTAGAATCGGAAGATGGAATAACTCCGCTTCCGATGAGTTTTAATAAGAGATAGTTTTAGAATAGAAAGAGAGGAGTGGAGAGGGAACTTATGGGTTTGGAGAAAAGAGAAGAGGTATAGGAACAAGTTGTGATCTTCGTGAAGTCGCGGTGTCACCGGATTTGTCCCGAATCGTCACCGGAACTTAACCTTGGGCTAACTCCACCTGTACAACATTTTGGACTTGTAAAAATTTGAGTGCTTTGACAATGGATTTCAGAATAGAGAGGGATAAGGTGTAGAGTGGTATTTATAGGATAGAATTAGGGTGTAGGGTATTAAAATGAGAATTAAAATGTATTAAAATTTGGTCTTAAAGATCATTTTAATTCTCTTTTAATGTGCAGAAAAATCAAACAGAAGAGGAGTAGTGGAGGGAGGCCAAGGGGTTAGGGTAAAAAAATGGGGGCATTTGCTACAGTCTGGCCCGGTAGCGCCGGCCCCAGAGGCTCCTTCGCCGGTTGATAGTGGGGGTGAGGTGCTTGGATTGAAGCCACATGTCATTTTCAGTACATATAACATTTTCTACATGTTTGATTTTAGTGACGTTTCATTTTTACGTGTATTGCACGTGTAAACTTTTGAGCTTCCAAAAAGTTTAAAAGAAAAATCATTAAAAATAATATGTGGCTGGGGGGATTTGAACACAAGGGCTATGTCACAGCAGTGCAAAGCTTTACCAATGAGCTACAAGTGCTTTCTTGCTGTTCTTAAACAATTTAAATACTTATAGCATACTCAGGGTTGCAAATACTCCATTTAGTAATTTAACTTTAAACAAATCTTGTACATTATAAATAGAGTCGTTACACCGTCTACGAGAAAACCGTAGTATCTCTCAGGTGGATGAGAAACCCTACTAGATCTGCGGAGTGGCTGAGGTTCATCGGGGACTATCGAATCTTCCGGTTCTACCAAATTATCAGCTGTAGTTTGTGTAGCTGGAACTTCTTCCAGATCTACCTCATTGCCACTAATTACTTTCACAAGAAATTCCTTTTCTAAAAAGGTGGCATGTTAAGCAACAAACACCTTTTGTTCCTCATTGTGGTAGAATAGATATCCATGTGAATTCTTTGGATATCCCACAAACTTGCAAAGACCTGATCGTGCCTCGAGTTTGTCCGGATTCTGTTTTTTAACATAGGCCGGACAACACCATATCTTAACTCGTTTAAGATATGGTCTCTTTCCACTCTATATCTCATATAGTATTTTAGGCACTGATTTTCAAGGAACTTGATTCAATATGTACGCAGCTGTCTCAAGTGCATAACCCAAAAAAGGTAACTCAGCAATACTCATCATAGAGCGCACCATATCTAATAGGGTGCGATTCCTCCGCTCCGAAACTCCATTGTGCTGTGGTGTATATAGAAGAGTAAGTTGAGAAAGAATCCCATTCTCTTTTAAATAGTCTCGGAATTCCATGCTCAAGTATTCTCCTCCTCAATCAGATCGAAGGATTTTAATACTTTTACCCGTCTAGTTCTCGACTTCGCACTTATGTTCCTTGAATTTCTCAAAAGCTTCGGATTTGTGTTTCAACATGAACACATGTCCGAATCTTGAGAGATCGTCGGTAAATGCAATGAAGTACGAGAAACTATTCCTGGCATGTGTAGACATAGGACCGCATACATCACTATGTATCAGTCCCAAGAGTTCAGTAGCTCTTTCTCCGTGTCTAGTAAACGGAGTTTTGGTCATCTTGCCTTTGAGACATGACTGACAAGTTTCATAGGATGTAAATTCGAATGGATTCAAATATCCATCTTTATGCAACTTCGTAAGTCTGGTCACATTGATATGACCAAGTCTACAATGCCACAAGAAGGCCTCGTTCATTTCTGAACTTTTCCTCTTATGTGTGTGTCACGCCCCGCTTCCCAAAATACGGAATACGAGGGGTTGATAAGGCCAGCCATGCTCCTACGGTCAAGGAAATATCCTGCCGTAGTCACACTTCGGCTTCTAGCTTTACGTGGTAATCAGTAAACAATGCACAGGTAATGAAAAATGCAGTAACTAAATCAAAAGAACTAACCAGGTGGAGATCAATGAAGTATAGCTCTGAGTCGCTGATCAAGATGTCCGCGATATCCTCGAGGTACGTCAGGTCCTGGTCCAAGATAGATCCACTTCTCGCTCTGAGCATGCATACTCAGGTCGTCAGAGCGACACGATAGCAATATATATATAGATACAAATGGTAACTCATGCAGTAATAATGAATATGTAACAGTAAAATCAAACGGGTAAAGACGGGAACACGAAGTAGCCAAAATGGGTGTCTAATAGAGCAGGTAAACAGCAAAGCAGTAAATAGTATGTTAGGGGTATTGGATCAATAAATAATGCAAGTAAATGTCATTAACCCTATCAGTCTCTAAGTCTCACTGTACAGGTCACTAAACCTATCGTCAGTCCAAGTGTGAGAGTCAACCACTCGTGAGTATCCCCCACCCAAGGGTAGGACCCAAGGACAAGGGAACACGGGCCTGAGTCGCTCGCTAATAATCAGTGATATCCCTATATATCTCCATATGTGCCGGCATGGGACTCCCGAGAATCTGTTGAACTCACACTCAAACTACCCCACATCCCGTGGTCTACATCAAACACCAACCATAAACTCAAATACCAGTCGGTCCATGACGAGTCTACGCGAGAACTGAAGACAGGGTCTCCATCAAGCATGTCTCGAATGATACCCAAGATCAATGGACAGTGTTTGGTGTCTTACCTGTGACACCCATACAAGTGCTTCCATAATTGTCCCATACCAATTATAGTCACACTTATACACGTCCCACAGACGTCGACAATGCAATAAATCAATAGGGTCCACTGATTGTGTACAAGTACGTGTCACTTTCACTTATCCATCCATGCTCAAACACTAATGTACTTGCCACAATCACCACTAATACCTAACACTGGGTAATGCACATGATCACTAGGTTACCAATGCAATGACATATATATAATATGATGAGAAAACAGTATTTAAGGCATGATTAAGAAGTCATCAAACGATGTCCTACCACTTGATAGTTCTTCATAAATCATACATGCACAATTTAGCGAAACAATGAACAGGGGATAAGTAGTATGTTTGATTATCTATCCATCAAAATTGGTTTCACGTTAATCGGGTTTCAGGATCACTAGATATGGCCAATTCATTTTAAGCGTTCACTGCTGGAAATCCGGTTTCAGAATCGGAAGTCCGTTTCGTAACGCATTTTAATCCCAGTTGGGATCATAAGTAGGTGACTCTATAGTTGAACAATATTTAGGATTAACAGTTAGGTTTCCACCGCAATTGGCGGATCAGTATTATATTATGCCAACAGAGAGTTATGGCCAGATTAAGTTTGAGGTGTAAAATCTGCTTCTGCAGAATTCAGCAAGACATGTCGACAAGGTAAAATGAATTAAAAATATCAAACGGTTGAGAAATCCAGTGAAGCCAGCCGAGTAAGAAAGATAATCCAATTTCCTACGTAACAATATAGAGTTCCGCGCATTCTCTTATATGAACAGTGATGTACAGGGGTTTAGCAACAGGAGTTATCCTGGATTTCCATTCTGGATTGCAGTCCAGAATCATAATCCACCACAGTTATCTCCATTATAGTGTACTAAAATTCAGTGATCAATAATATATTACAGTAGGTTAAACAGTTATCTTCATTACGAGCCATCGCACGCATCATTTTAATGTGTACACAATTAATTATGATTTTAACAAGTTTCAGACGCGGGAAATATTCAGTTTTAACGGTGTACTTGGGGATGATCGTTTAAGCCAATAACGATTAAATTCTCCAGTCAAATTTCACCACAATATTCATTGCCACACGGGCCAGCACATATAAACAAGTTCTGTCAGTTTAATAGGAGGTTTTCGTTCGGGTTTTGCATCAAGCACTTAATTAATTAGAGCAGTGAAGGTAAAAGTATAACAGTGTACAATATATTAGCATGTAAAGCAAGTGAGGGGGGTTCACTTGCCTCGGTCGCTTGAAATGGAAGCGACGCCGCTGCAGGGTTTTTCACGACACACGGGACGACGCGATGCTGGATACGGGAGCGCGGCGCGAGCACGGTGCACGGTGACTCGGTACTGGATGCGGTGGCGACGCGGGCGTGATACGGCAGTGGGCGTGGTCCTGGCTCGGTGCGTGGCACGGCGCGACACGGAACTGGGACTGGTGACGATGCGGAGGCAGGCACGGTGTGGCACGGGACCTGGTCCGGAGGTGGGCACGACACGACACAGGCACGGCATAGCAACTGAGCACGGGCGCGACATGTGAGTGGGTCTGCGGTGACACGGAAACTGGGCACGGGCGCGACACGGGAGTGGGTCCGTCACACACACGGTACGGCACGGCAGCGACGGATGTGTACGGCGTTGCGACGGATGGCGTGTTGCTGACGATGACGGCTTCAGGGGATCGGGGCCACAGTTTGATGACGACGTCGCTGAACAGAGAGGCGGGAACGGCAATAGACGTAAGTGTTCGACGAAATGCCGGGGGCTCGACTCAAGCTCAGGTGCGGGTGAAGAAGGTGTCGGGGTGCTGAGATGGAGAGAGAGGTGCTGTGAGAGAGAGAGAGAAGGAAGAGATGTTGCCTGTGAGAGAGGGGGCTTGGCTGTGGTCGGCTGTAATCACTCCGGCGATGGTGCAATTGAGGTTGCGGTGAGGGGTGTGCAGGTGGCGGCTGAGGTGACGAGGAGTGGTTCTGAGTTTAGGAGGAGGTGAGGGTGATGCAGGGGATGCAGAGGAGTCGACGACGTGGCCGGAGGTGCGATGGGAGATCGTCGTCGTGAGGGTGCAGGGGGTGGCTTGAGCTCGGTGATTTGGAGATGGTGGGGAGAGGGAGCTCGGTTGGTGGAGAAGGACTGTGCAGGCGAGGGGTGAAGAGGAGAGAGAGATGTGAGGAAGGAACACGGTGGTCGTAGTCGTCGTCGGACACAGTGGGTTGTGGGGAGTGAGGCTTTGAGTTTTGGAGAGAGGAGAGGTTTGAGAGAGATCGAGAGTGAGGGGGAGCGTGTCAGAGGGACGAGGGTGAGGGTGAAGCGCGCGCGGTCGTGGCCTCGAGCGTAGAAACGTGGTCGCGAGCGGGGGCGGGAGTGTTGGCGACGTGTGGTGGCTTGGGGGAAAAGAGCGGGAAAGAGAGAGAGCGAGTAGGGAAGGAGAAGAGTCGGGTCGGGTCGGGTCGGAGCAAGAGCGGGTAAGGGTGTTTGGGCACGGGCTTAGGCCAGAGGAGTGGGGATTTAGTTATAGGTTTTATTTTATTTTCTTGGGCTGAGGGAGTGTTGGGCTGGGGGATGGGGATTTAATTAATTGGGTTTTTATTTGTTTTCTTTGGCCGGGCTTTAGGGATTGTTGGGGTATATATATATATATATATATATATATATATATATATATATATATATATATAGAATTTGTTTTGTAGGAAAATGAATGTGAAAGTGGGCTGGCTTGGGGAATATATATATATATATATATATATATATATAGCTTTTTTTTGTTTTTTTGTTTGAGCTTAGGAGAGAAGGGGAGAGTGGCTGGGCTCGGGGAAATGGGAATGGGGAAAATAAGAGAGGTTGGGAAAAAGGTTATAAAAAGGAAACAAGATACCATGAAGAGATTAGGATTTTTAAACATACTTAAAATAATTGTAAATATCAATAAGTAAATTCTGTAAGTGACCAAAAATACGGAATATTGGCGTATAAAAGAACCGGGTATTACAGTGTGTTTTGTATATTTAGAACTGTATTTTGATTTAGAACGTATATACCATTACACGACATACTAAACCCAATCAACACTTGATTTAGGAAAATGTTCATAAAATTTTCCTCTACTGCAAAGTTATATCCTTCTTTATCTAATAAAGAAACAGATATTATGTTGCACATCATCGATGGTACGTAATAACAGTCGTTCAAAATCAATGTATTACCATTTGGCAATACAAGATGATATTCGCCGACAGCTTCGGCAGCAACAATTGCTCCGTTCCCTATCCTAAGAGACATATCACCCTTTCCCAATTCTCTACTTCTTCTTAACCCTTGTAACATATTACAAATATGGGATCCTGATCCGGTATCTAATACCTAAGACGTAGAGCTAACTGAGAAACAGTTCTCAATAATGAACACACCCGAATAAGAAGCATCAGCATGCTCTTTCTTCGTTCGGATTGCGTGGGAATCCGTGTATTCCCCTATTCCTTGCTCAGACATATGGCAATCATAAGATAGAGTGGAACTAACATTCCCCAGCTTTGTATAATAAGCGGGTTCGGTCAATACATACATATTATTATCTTGATTAAGACGTGTCATAGTCGCTACCTGGAAAGAGAGAGAAGAAAAAACACTTTAGCGTGCGCTCTTGTAAGATTAGATTGGTTATTATCTTATCTAATCAGTATGGCTCCCACTATTTTTATCAAATCTTCCTTCAAAACCTTAAAAGGTAAGATTAGCCGGGATTAATTACACCCTACAAGTTCGCCAATCGATCAGCCATGCAGGTATTGGTACTCCGAGGGAGTCTCCCCATACTTTCGCATGGAACTAATTAAATAACCTTGTTTCTGTAGGGGCATAACCCCGTTAACACCTTTCTTTGACACCTGCTGGATCAGCTAATTGTAAAGTGGAAAACTCTCTCAGGAGTAACATTTACTCACAGTGGGTATCGGGACTATCTCATAGAAGGTATGAAGTCTTATTGCAAATTTCAACACTTGAAATTAGCAATATCTTTTTTTACCCCATGCGGTTTATGACCTTGACAAGATCAACAAACTATAAACCGCAAGTCAAGTTCAACCCGTCATTTCGTGATTGAATTAAACCCACCCGCATGACCCTTGACAAGATCAACAAGGCCGTACGACTACTCTAATCCAATCGCATCATATGCGGCAGATAAGCACTAATCAGCTACCGTATACTATGCCTTGACAAAGTCAAAAAACGCAGCACGAATACTAAACAGTCCTTATCTGAAATGACGGAGGGCTACGATTGGTTTTGAATAAAACCTTTAACGTAATGAACTTGATATCGTTGTAGAATCTAGTGATTTGAAAAAGGAGTGGTTTAAGATCCACTTTTAAAAATCGAGTAGTTTTCAAAACAAACCGAGTGGGTTGTAGAATCTGCTAGTTTTGCTAAAGAGGTCATTCCCGGTGAAGGGATTTAGGCTCTTTCCTCATCGAATGAGGTGCTGGATATTCATAAAGGAATACCTTTATGCAAAGCAATAACTAGAGTACCTTTTTGAAAAAATTGATTCTACGACATCTTTTAGGTTTCTTTATTTTCATTAATCTCATTAATGACGTCCCATCATTTATGTTTCCTAAACATCATAGAAGAAACGAAAATAGAACCTACGCTTATACCATCCGCATTCGACACGGGGCCTCTTCATGCACCGTTAGGTTACTTAACTAACGGCAGAGCGGGGGCAAGACTAGCGCGGGTGAAAAACATATGCAACATTTATTATATATATCATAAATATATAGCATTCGTCTCACGCAGTTATATGATCACATCACAGAACAAAGGCAGCAGAAAAAAACATATGAAATATAGGATATACCAGGAGGTCCATGTTTCAAATTAAGCCAGTAATGAAAAACATGGATTCCACGGTCATGATGAATAGCCAAACCCACATCCTTAGACCCCTACGAGAGAGGCAAGTAACCCTACCAATTCTAGAGTTAGGAGACCCGGTCTCGACTCCTCGAGATGGTCTCCCACTGGACTCTAGAACCCGGTCACTTGTGCTCCCCGCCTTGGGTCTATCCTAATGCGGAAAAATAAATAATATATATCAATGGTGATATCATCCTCAATCCGGAAGTGTCCCAATAAAAGAATATTACATACAAAATTTACATGAATGAAAATAGAAAAACTCTCATCTCACGTAAAACCCCCAGCTATTCATTCATGACGATCCAATATAACATATCATAAACAACACATAATATCACATGTCATCAACGTAAGTAAATATGCGTATTCTTGATGTTGTTGACGTATAGTAATGAGATTGGGGATACACAACATATTACACTTACGGTTACAAAAAAGAAATGAAAAACTACAATAATTAGAATCCGCATATTCCTTAGACATCATAAACCCGGAATATTACATATTCCGAATTTCATGCCTAACACAATAAACCTTGCATTTAAGTCTCGAATTGAAAACACTTTTCAGTAAAAAGTCGGGTAATTCAACAAGATTCTCGATAAAATGATCGAATGCTCGTCGGGACTTTAGTAGATGGCTGCACCCCCGATGCCGTCGATGAAGTGCACTTAGGCGGAACAGTATGGCCGCGAGCACCCGAGTGAATGCCTTTAGCAACGGGGTTCTCCTATAGTCACTTGGTCGGGGCTATGGGGCATGGCTATTTAGTAGTGTTACTCGGTGAGGGTTCGCGTACTATACGAGATTGTGACGGAGTTTTGATCCGAATCAAAACTCTGTGGCAATTGATCAAGAGAGACTAAAATATTACAAACTAGTTTTCACAAAACTAATTAATTTGGATCCCAAATATTGTATCACATATCAAACTTAAACCCGAAACGATATTAAAATTGCGACTACGAAACACTCCGAATAGCCCCAACATAAAAGATAACATAATATGCAATCTGGGCAAAACAAACATAACCTAAAACCCTAAAATGATTGGTCTTTAAAAAGAAGGAACGACCTTTTTGACGAATGGGAGATCCTATAAAATGAAAAGCGTTTCGTAAACAAATCAGTGTCTTGTCTGAATCGATAATAGCAATTCCATTTCTGGACCAAAAGAGAAAAGAAAAGACAGCATCCACTATTTTCAGTAAAAGGATCAAATCCCTTTCCTAAGCCTAAGTTTACCCGGCCTAAGCAACACGTCCCTGGATAGGCACATTTTACCGGAAAGAGATAGACGGGCAGAAGATCAATGAAAAAAGACAGCTAGCGTGAGCGGGAAGAGATCAGAACACCAAAAAAATATGAGACCAATTGCAGAAAGGGGGGGCCGGCTAGGCCGGTCATATTGGGGTTCTCGTCGGCCTGAAAGTGGAGTCTTGGTCTCGTTTTTCTTCAGTGTTCTATTTTCCCCGCCGAAAGACGCGCGGAGACGCGACCGCGTAGGTCCGTCTTTCCTGAATTTCGGGACAGATACTAATTGGTGCTATCCGTCCACCTCTCCGAAGATGCCAAGTTGATTTATGGCACCGTGTATCGAAGGTTTAAACGGTTGCGGCCGATGTAGCAGACTTCGTCAGATTCCCCCTCGTAGTGAGGGGTTTTTGATTGTGGGGACGCTCTTCCCTGCAGGCGCAAGCCCCTGCAGTTAATTACGTACCGCATCGTGGTAACAACTTTCTCCTTCTCCAGATGGTCACTTCGTGTCGTGGGTGTTTGTTTTGTTTTTGGTTGCCCGTGGATTGTATACGGAGACTAATTTATGTTGTCGCCCGTAGAGCGTGGATTAGTCCAAATCCGTATCTTCTTAGATTTGGGTTTGGGGTTGGGTTTAAGGATACGTTAGCCTCATTAGAGACTAAGATCAACTTAAACTTTTGTTAAGGATACGTTAGTCTAATTTTAGACTAAGATCAACTTAACGGGATCGTTTAGATCCAACAAAAAAGCAATTGGGCTCTATTGTTTAGTTTAGGGACATTGCGGTCGATTAGTTTAAGGACATTACGGTCCAACGTTAGTTTAAGGACATCTCAGTCCAAGGTTAAGGACATCATAGTCCGTGGGTTTAAAGGGACCCCACAGTCCGAGGTTAAGGACATCATAGTCCGTGAGCAAGGCTCTGTTAATGGGTAAAACCCTAGATTAGTAAAAGATTTAATCTTTACCTAAATTTTAACAGAGTTTTAACTCTTAAAAAGTTCTTAAACGGAAGAGCTGTGCTCTGAATGAAAATTCTTAAAGAAGAAGATGAACAGAAATCATTTAAAGGACCAAAGGTCCTATTTATAGGCATTGAAACGCCTCTTCAACTTCTGAGTTGATCCAAGGGCGCAGATACTGCCACCGCTGCACTCACATGTGGGCCATGTAAGCGCAACGGTGGGGGGCATTTGTTTCCCCCAATCAGAGCAAAGCTCTGTTTGAAATTCAAATTTCAAAATTGAAGCAACGCTTCAGATGCAGCGCCAAGTGCGCTGCGCCCTAGGCAGCGCACCATGTGTGCGCTAGCGCTAGACGCGTTGCGAGCCATGTGTCAAACACGGGTGTGCTAGCGCAGGGCGCACTGCGCTCTGAGCAGCGCACCACGTGTCAAACACAGGTGCGCTAGCGCAAGGTGTGCTGCGCTCTGAGCAGCGCACCACGTGCAAACCACGGGTGCGCTAGCGCTGGAATTAAAAGACTCCCCACCGTTAGATCAAAAGATCTAATAATAATGATAAATCATTAATTAATCAGAATTAAATTCTGTTATGGAAAGATTTTCCAATCTTGTTAAAAACAAGAAGATTGCCTTCTGTAAAACAGAAGCCCTAGGATCAAAGATCCAATGGTAGGGAAACATCCCCAAATCAATCAGAGAAAGATCTCTTTAACTGATTCAACAAATCAACTTGCCCTATATAAAGGCCCCAAGACTTCAAGTCTGATATAGAGAAACCCCCCCTCCCCCCATAAACTTTGAAAAATTCAAAGAAAAAAGAGTAAGCTCCTGCAAGAAGATACTTCTTCAAGGTAAAGATGATGAATGATGAACACAGAGATGAAATCATCTCATAGAAAGAAAATTTTATTTCTTTAAACAGATCACAGATCTACAAGACAAAAAGTTTTTCACAAAAGAGATCAAAAGATCTCATCATAAAATAAAAGAAGAACGCGATTCTTCTCACAGATCATGAATCTATAAAGGCAAAGCCTTTCATCAAAATAAGAGATTGAAAATCTCTCCTGTAAAATAAGAACTGTTGTTCTTAAATCTTGGGACAGTCTTTTTTAAAAGAACATAAATTTGTTCCCAGATCATAAAATTGATCAGATACGCTTTGCGCTCTTGAAATGCGCCTTGCGCTCTTGAACTGCGCTTCTGCGCTCTCTGTACCAGCGCTCAGCGCCAAATGCGCCACGTGTGCGCCAATTAAACAACTTGCGCTTTGCGCTTTTGAAATAGCGCACTGCACTCATGGGCTGGCGCTCAGCGCTGGCGCACCACGTGTTATTCACGTATGCGCCAGCGCAATGAGCTCATGGGTTAGCGCTCAGCGCTCATACATTGACATCATGCGCTCATCATCTGGCGCCTAACGCATAGTGCGACATATGTCCCTTACATGTGCGCCACGTGGCAGAAGCGCACTGCACTTTTTGATTGGCGCAAAGCGCCTGGCGCACCATATGTTGCGCTGACAAGAACATAAATTGTTCTTTAATAAGACCACAGCTCTGATGAATGCTTAGCATTCAATAAAGGCTCAACAGCCTAAAATAAAATGTTAAACATTTTAATCTGATTGGACTTAGCCCAAGATTGGCCATAAGTCCTCAACTCATATTAATTGAGCCCATCTGCTCATGAATATTTCAACAGATCTTAGTCTCAAATTGGACTACAGATCTTTCAACCAATTCACACCGGTTCAAGGGTGCATCTCTTTACTCCTCTGATATTTGTCGTTGTAATCCTTCAACGTCTTCAGAGAGGTGACGGGTCCCGACAACCAAACACTTTACGGACTGTGGGGTCCTTAAACTCACGGACTATGATGTTCTTAACCTTAACTGTGAGGTCTTTCAACTCACGGACTATAATGTCCTTAACCTCGGACTGTGGGGTCCCTTTAAACCCACGGACTATGATGTCCTTAACCTTGGACTGAGCATTGATTTGAGTTCTGACAGCCTTTCTGTCTTTTATTGAATGCTGAGCATTCATCATAGCTCTAGGGCTTTATTTTAAAGAACAGCTTATGTTCTATCAGCGCACACATGAGAAACACGTGGCACGCTTGGCGCTAGCGCCAGTCAATGAGCGCAGTGCGCTATATTTGGAGCGCTGAGGCGCTGCAGCGCTTTGCGCTAGATGTGGAGCGCTGAGGCGCTTCTGTTAAGTAGAGTACACGTGAGGAGCATGTGGCACGCTTGGCGCTGAGCGCCAGTCAATGAGCGCAGTGCGCTATATTTGGAGCGCTAAGGCTCTTTAAAATTAAGAGCGCCAAGGCTCTGCAGCGTTTTGCGCTAGATGTGGAGCGCTGAAGCTCTTTTAAATTAAGAGCGCCAAGGCTCTACAGCGCTTTACGCTAGATGTGGAACGCTGAAGCTCTTTTGAATTAGGAGCGCTAGGGCTCTTTTAAATTAGGAGCGCTAAGGCTCTTTAAAATTAAGAGCGCCAAGGCTCTGCAGCGTTTTGCGCTAGATGTGGAGCGCTGAAGCTCTTTTAAATTAAGAGCGCCAAGGCTCTGCAGCGCTTTGCGCTAGATGTGGAGCGCTGAAGCTCTTTTGAATTAGGAGCGCTAGGGCTCTTTTAAATTAGGAGCGCTAAGGCTCTCCTTTTATGCAAATTTGATCAGTTCTGCGCTCTGAGAATTAAATTCTCTCTTATAAGAGACTTTGTCTCAAGGTTTTAAGAACACGGTTCTTATTTTATAGGAGATATTTCAATCTCTTATTTTGATAAAAGGCTTTGCCTTTATGGATCTGTGATCCTAAGAGAACTGAATTATTCTCCCCCCCCCCCCAATTTTATAATGAGATGTTCATGATCTCTGAAAGACAATTTGTCTTATAGATCTATGATCTGAAGAAAAGAAGTGAATTCTTCTTTTGATATGAGACGATTTCGTCTTTCTGTTCTTTTTACCTTGAAGAGAATTTACTTCTTCTACCGAGAGCTTGCTCTTCTTTCTGAGATTTCTCAAAGTTTATGAGGGGTTCCTCTCTATGCTTTTCTAACTCTTTTTTTGTTTCTTTTCCTTTTTTTTGGAAAAGAAGGATCATTGGTCGTTGGGACCCACCACCTCTCCGACGACACTGAGAGATTACAGCGCCATATATCGAAGGTGTGGAGGGATGTACCCTTTGAACCATGTCCCACTCATTAGTGGGAAAGAACAGGCCGACGCTTAAGCTTCTCACTGCTGAAAAAGGCTTCTTTGCGTTCGCGCACGTGCGTCACATGTGTTGGGCGCACGTGCGTCGCACGTGTTGGGCGCACATGTTTGCACGTAGCGCACGTGGAGCTTGCGCATATGCTCATTATGGAAGGGAGCAAGCTCCTATGGAGAAATAATCTCTTTTGAGTATTATAGAATACTCCCACGTGCGTTACACGTGTTTGGCTCACGTACGTTGCACGTGGCGCGCATATGGCCGGCGCACGTGCATTGCACGTGGCGCACATGGCGCTTGCGCATATGCGCATTATGGGGGGAGCAAGCTCCTATGGAGAAATAATCTCCTATGAGAATTGAATTCTCCTTTTTCTATCTGAAACTTGAAGTCTTGGAGCCTTTATATAGGGCGAGTTGATTTGTTCAATCGGTTAAGGAGATCTTTTCTCCAATTGATTTGGGGATTTTCCCATCGTTGGATCTTTGATCCAAGGGCTTCTGATTTACAAAGGGCAATTTTCTTGTTTTTAACAAGATTAGGAAATCTTTCCGCATACAGAATTTATTCTGTATTTTAGTGATTTTTAATCACCATTGGATCATTGATCCGACGGTGCTCTGATTTACAGAGCACAATCTTTTTGTTTGGAAAGATTTTGAAGAATCTTTCCTTAACAGAATTTTATTCTGATCAATTGATGATTATTAATCATGTTCGTTGGATCTTTGATCCAACGGTTGGGAACGTTTAGTTCCATCGCTAGCGCTCCCGTGCTTTGCACGTGGTGCGCTGCTTAGAATGCAGCGCACATAGTGCTAGCGCTTACGTGCTTTGCACGTAGTGTGCCGAAGCGCACATAGCGCTAGCGCTTACGTGCTTTGCACGTAGTGCGCTGTTTAGAGTGCAGCGCTCTTGGCGCTAGCGCTTACGTGCTTTGCACGTAGTGCGCTGCCTAGAGTTCAACGCTCTTAACGCTAGCGCCCATGTGCTTTGCACGTGGGCGCTGCCTCAGAGTCTTTGACTCTCTCAGCGCTGGCGTTGCTATGAAGCACTGCTTCATTTCAAAATTTGAATTTTTGAACAGAGCTTTACTCTGATTGGGGGAAACAGGAACATTGGACCGAAATGTTCTTAAACTAATCTCCATCCCAAACAGGGAACATTGGACCGAAATGTTCATAAACAAACATTCATCCCAAATAAGGAATGTTTGACCGCGACGTCCTTAAACTAATATGTTTTGCCCTGCAGACTGTCTCCATAATGACTACCGTATACTATCCATGGGTTATTCATATATGATCTAATGATAAGTTGAGCCCATATGCTCACTGCTCATAAATTGATCTTAGTCTCAAATATGGCTAATGATCCTTAGATCAAACCCAAATATCCTCTGAACCGATGGACCTCACAAATGTGAGATCTGCGTTCTAAGTTCATTCCCGTCGGTAAACCAAGCTACTAACGTGGGCCCCATCAAGCAAAATTCTTGACCTAAACCCAAATCTCAAATATACAGATTTGGACTAATCCGCACCCTAGGGTGACGACATAAATTAGTCTTCGTATACAATCCATAGGCAACCCAAAATAAAACAAACACAACAGGATACGAAGTGAACTTCCGGAGCAGGAGAAAGTGGTTATCGCAACGCGGGTAACGTAATTAACTGTAGGGGCCTGCGCCTGCAGTGAAGAGCGTCCCCACAATAAAAAAACCACTCATAAAATGAGAGGGAATCTGATAAAGTCTGTTACAACGGTCGCATCTATCCAAGCCTCCGATATATGGTGTCATAAATCAACTTGGTATCTTCGGAAAGGTGGATGGATAAATCCAAATAGTATCTGCCCCCAAATTCAGGCCAGACGTCCCAACGTCTTGATCCGTCTTCCGGCGGTGAACAACACCAATAACAATAATAATTTAAATGATTGCGCAACACATATATAGTATAATTAAATTACGTAAAATCGTATTAAGGTGTTTCAGATTCACCAGGAGAATCAACTTGGGAAAGAAAAGATGACATACGTACACGATACCCTCACTTATTTGAAGATTAGTCCCTTATATAAATTTCGAGGACGAATTTTTTTGTAAGGAGGGTAGAATATAACGACCCTGAAATTTGAATACTCTTGTACGAAATTCAATGTTATACAAAGGGTATTTTTATTTCTGATTCTGAATTGTAAGTAGTTTTTGATAAAAACCAATAAGAAACTCCTTGTAGCTCACTGGTTAATACTCTCCGATGCTGTCCCATAATCCGCGTGTTCGAATCCCACCGGCTCTAATTATTTTAATATTTTTCTTTTTAACGTTTTGAAAGCTCAAGAGATTGCACGGGATTTACACGGGTTTACCAACGTTGCAACAGAAAAGAATTATATAAATGAGAAAATTAAACCAAATTAAAACCCTGGGCATGAACTTCGAGGCAGAAGCTCACATCTGGGCCGCCACTTGGCCGAGCCCAGTGGCCAGATGATCCCAGATCGGGTCCGTGTTGGACCCATGCGATCTTTGGTCTCCCCTAACCTATTTTAATACCTTAAAACATCTGTATTAAAACAGAGAACAGAAAACCCTTTATCTATCCCATTTACACCATTTTTAATTCAATTTTTTTATCTTTTAACCCACCCTACTCGCTAATTCTCTTATAAATACCTAGCCATTCTAGCCTCATCCTTATTTCTGAAAATTACACTAAATTATACTCAAAATTCCCTCTCAAGACTCTCAAGACCAAGCCAAATCTACGCCAACTCAATCTTTTAAGTTCGTTCCTCCGCACGTCGTCAAGCTCGATCCTTTCATCTTGTCAGCCTCGGTTCGTCAACCGAGACTTCTTCTCTTCTTTTCTCGCTTGAACGAATACGAGCGGAACCCGTAAGCCTCCCTCGATTTCTCTCTCTCTCTCTCTTTTGTTCTCCCCCTATATCGATATAATAAAAATTTTAGAAAACAAATATTTTTCAGACTTATAATAACCTTTATCATGAAAACATCACTCGTATGCTATAACTCATCTAGTTCCTATATGCTCTTAAAATAAATTTTTGCTATGTTAAATAATACTTAGAAAACAAAGTAACTGATAAATACCACATCTTTATTTAATGGTAGTTTATTGTTAACCTATTAGATAATATTATGTACGGGGTAACGACCCAACCGTCATATACACATGGAAAACATCGCATGATACCATCGTTATAATATTTTTTCGAAAGAATCAAAATACCCTCGAATTCAAAAAATATGATTTTTAAATCAATATTCTTTTCCTTTGCAAATACGCCTCTACAACCCTCGTTAGGGGACCCGTTTATGGATAGTGTAGATTATCACACATCTTGGAGATAGTAGAGTGAGATGCAGAACTTCTCACGGAGAATTCGATCTCAAGAGGAAGAAAATATGGTTTTAACGAAATACGAAATTTTAAAACAAAGTCAAACAAATTGAAATAACTTAAGTCATATATTCATAATTTCAAAGAGAAACAAATTTGTGAAAGTTAGATATATACTCTAAAATGAAAAGATTAAAGTTTTTAAGAAAATACTCTCAAGTTTCCAAAAGATAGATTTTTCATAAAAATACCATAAACTTTTAAAAGTTAGGTTTTATCACTAAAGTACCACTAAATCTAAAATAAATTTTATAAAAACTCTTGAATTTCTAATTAATATGTTTTTATCAAAAACACCATCTAGGTTTATTTTAAAAATTAAAACATTTTACATAAACCCCCTCGAGAAATGCAAACATGTAAATACATACAATAAACAAATTAATAAATCTTTAAAAACTTTAGATTAATAATGGGTTAAACGGTATCAATTCTCTAGGCCCTGGGGAGCCAGAGAAAGTATGTGCTTGTCTATCTAGTTTAGATAAGAATGCAAATTAAAGAAATTATCATTGGCAATCGTCTTTGCAAAAGTCACAAATCCTGCCGCCTATGTGTAGTGGTTGCCCGATTGTTTCTAAACTTAAGAAATTTACTAGGATGAATCCTTGCTAACATAAAGTGTAATATTACTTGAATCATATCACATTGGACTCAAACTTTACTTGAATCTCAATCTAACTTAAACTCGAATTCAAACACAAGCTCGAACTCGACTTGAACTTGAACACATGACTTGACTTGACCCGAACCATGAATATGATTTGACATGAACTTGACATGATTACTTGAACACCACTTGAACCTGAATTTGTACTCTTTATATTCATGAATTCAGTCAAGACCTGTAAACTTGATTTATACAAAAAAAATATATGGGGGATAAAGGGTATATTGATAAAGAATGTATGACGTGGCATAAGAGTTCACTAAAAGCCACCTAACCTGAATATCCTGTGTTGTTGTCCCGTGGGTTTGATGGGGCCTTGTATTTCTGTACCTTTGGTCCGCGGGGTACGTCAGACTACTCTTGTATATACGCATACTTTCCTTATTAAACTACAAATAATCACGTTAGAATCGAATAACCATATTCATATAACTGGCATGCTTAATATACCTTAGCATACTCAAGTTTAATTAATGCTCTTATATATTTTTACTCCTACTTGTTAGTTGCTACTTAGATCCATGTCCTATTTTAATACCATCAGTTATCATATTTTTCCTTGGGAACTTACAGAGTGCTAGTTCGCTGACGACATTCCTCTCTGTTTCATTCCTTAGAATGTTTGTCAGGAAGACCGGATTCAGAGAAGATCGAGCCAAGTCAGGAGGATTTCGATCAGCTTACCGCTCAACCAGACTAATAGTTTTTTTCTGCACTTATTTCCAGTATACCATTGTTTAGGCACTTCCATTTATTGTATCTTTTATTCCAGACACATGTACTTTAAAATTTGAATGTAAATAAAATTGATGTTGCATTTTAATTACTCCTTTTAATTCTTGCATGTTGTTATATTACTTTAAAAACCCTTAACATATTTATTAAGAGAAATGACCTTCTCATAGTAAATACGTTGCGGATCTCGTCACGTGCCGTCATCATCTTTTGAAAAGCGGGACGTGAAACGCACTATGGATGCGCATGGCATTAGCGCACATGCATAGCATAGGATGCACATGCCTCTATGCGGTTCCTCATAGGACTTGACTTTATTTTAAATTAGTGTGTGTGCACAAGTTCTGCATGTGTACGCATTTGCACATCTGCTGTTGGCTTGTGCGTATGGGCTTTGCACGTGTCGCATCTTATTGTAAGGTGCGGTTGACTTGCGCGCACGGGTAAAGCACGCGTCGCAAATTTCAGGGGATACGCACCAGCTTAGGGTGTGATTGTCTTATGCGTAAGAGTTCTGCATGCAGTGCGCATTTATAGGGATGCACACCGACGCACCAGCTTAGGATGCGATTGTCTTATGCACACGGGTTCTGCACATGGTGCGCATTTCAGGAGATGCGCACCAGGTTAGGGTGCGCCTTAATTTTAATGAAAGTCAATAACTTTCAAGAAAACCTTGGTTTTAAGGGAGTTGAAACCCGTAAAGAAGCAAAAGCTTCGGTTCTTTATTTGTCGAAACACTTTTTTAAATGGTGTCTTTTCCCTTAGATCTTAAGACCGATCCCTTTATGAAGATCGAAATCTTTGTAAAAGGGAGAAACCCTAAGATTCTTTGATCTTATATGTGGAGTCGAAACTCATAATAAAACCGAAGCTTTATATATAAAAAGAGAGCTTTTAATCTTTTTTTCCTTACCTAGTTAATGCTAGGGCTTTTACTTTGAAGATGATGGAGGCTTTAAGAATTTTACTCGATTCAAGAAGAGGAGTGAATTTTTTTTAACAATATGGTGATGTCTACATGACAGGAGATTTTCTCCTCTAAGGCTCTATTTATAGAAGAAGGATTTGTTAGGGTAAATCCCTAACAAATATATTTAGATTGATGTATGCATACCGTTGGATCACTGATCCTAAATCAATTTTGTTTAATTTGTTACCAGAAGATTTTCTTCCAAGCATAGCTTCAGCTGAGCGCAAGCTTTGATAGGGTGCGCGCACATGCTTCGCATGGGTCACGACCTTTCAGAAACTTACCGATGTGCACGTGCTTTGCAAGGGTCGCATCGCAGCCCATCAAAGGTTTTGCCTTTGCGCACGTGCATTGCATGGTTCGCATAGCATGCATTGGCTTGGACTATGCGCCCGTGCGTTGCACGGGTTGCACCGCCTGCTATAGCACTTGAGTGCGCTTCTAATTTTTGAGCGGGAACAGAAGTTTATTAAAATAGCCTCAAGGTTTTAAAAATAGAATTTAACTTTTAACCTTTTTCCTTTACGAATTCCGCATCTACAACCTTCGTTAGGAGAACCCTGTTGTGATGGTGCTAGTTAAAGCACATCTTATGTCTAGTAGAGCAAGACACAGAGCTTCTCACAGAGCGCGGCCTTGAAAGGGAAAGCGGATCTATAACTATTCTTTAAAGTATTTTGATAACGGTTGGGTTTAAGTGGCATGTTCTCTCTTGAGACTCTGGGAGCCGGAGACAATGAGTGACATCACTTGCCTATCTCCCAATATAGAATTCATATCTTCAAGGAAATCATATCACTTTAATACTGAATCATACATAATCCAACACATAATATTATACTTAACACGATACTTGAACATGACATGAATACTTGAACCCAATATGTACACTTGAACCAATTTGTCTCGAACAATGAATACAACTTGAAACGAATACTTGAATATTACATGAACTTGACACGAATACATGCAATTGACACGAACTCAACTTGTGCTCGCTCATTTGTATTCATAGATTCGGGTAAGACTTATAACTTTAACTATAAATTAGATATGCAGGGCGTTAGGTTGTTTGAGTATGGATCCAACGGAATCTCATGAGTCTCATTACTACAAATCACGTTGCTGTGGTACCGGGCAGAAACGATACATCACAAATTCATGAATGAAGGCCTATGTTTCCAAGCCTCTGGATGATAGCATGTTAGGTTTGTGAATACTTCAATGACAATTGAAGTCTCGTTACTTTTGGGCCCGTGTTTCCTTACTCCTGGGGCCCTATCCCTGAGTTTGAAAATACTCTTAAGATCGGTTGATATTCACACTTAAATTTACCTTAGTTAGATTACCTTGTAGAGACCTTTAGGACACACTAACATTCACTACATGTTCATCACTACACACTTCTTATATGCTCACGTTGACCAATACATGTTATACCATATCACCATGCTCACGTGTCATTTAGACTGCCATGTACATTACCATATCATATTTATTCACGTGTTCACTATTTTCTATTCCTACCATACTGCATATCACCTTGCACCTTAATCATATAATTCACATCTATCTTGGGGACTTAACAAGCGCTAATTCGCTGATGACATTCCTCTCTATTTCTTCTTTTCTTGGAATATTTATGAAGGGACGTAGGGAAAGAGGAAGTGGAACCAGCAGAAGAGGAGTACAGCTAGCCAGCTTTCCAAGTCGACTACTAGTTATTTCATTTTGGCTTTTCTTTTCAGTATACTATCTGTTTAGGCACTTCTATTTTATGTTTCTTGTTCAGACAGGTTGTATCAGTTTAAACTCTGTAAAGTTTGGAATGTAAATGTATAAAGTTGGTTTTTATCATGATGTCATTTCTTGCCATTTTATACTGCTTATTTTACACTTAGTGTATTTATTTCGAGAAAGGACCTCGGAATAAATATGTCACGTGTCGTTACCGTTCTTTGGGAAGCGGGACGTGACACAACCGCGGTGGGTTCTTGAACGGAGCTTCGACGTTCTAAGGCTTGAGAAGAACTTGGACTTGAGAGAGAATTTTTTTGAGAGTGATTTCAGAAAATCTTAGAGCAAGAATAATTGAGCAGCTAAGGGTTTATATAGGAAAAGGAAAATTAAGATGGTGTGAAAATTTGTGATAAATGGGGCATTAAAACTAAATTTTAATGGAGAAAAGAAATAGGGCGGTTCTCTGTTTTAATTTAGGAGTTTTAGGATATGAAAACAAAGAGGCGCGAGGCAAAACGACGCAATCCCACGGGCTAAGCGAAGGGTCCGCTTCCTGGACGCCCAGATCGGGCTTGGGGTCGCCCAGGTCGGGTCCAACTTGGGTGTTGGGCTCGTGTCTCGGGTCATGGTCTCGGGGTAGTTGGTTCGGTCTAAAAATATATCTTGTTTATTTTATAACGTTTCGAAACTCCGTGAATCGCCCGTAAAACTTTCAGAATTCTACAACGACAAAAAGAATTCAAAATAAAATAATTGTGTTGCAAGGATTCGAACATACAAACTATGGAACAACAGTGTAGAGAATTAAACAATAAACTACAAGGTGTTTCTTGCATTTATTTATCAAGCATTAGTTATAACTCATTATCAGAACAAAAATACACCCTTTTATTAACATTGAATTGATACAATTGTACATGGATTTCAGGGTCGTTGCATATATATAGGGGCTATCAAGGTTATGTCAATCGGTCTTGTGTGTTTATGCGTTCACTCAGCCCTTCGTTATATAATGTCTATCCATATATGGTACTGAAAATTAATGTAACATATCTACATTTTAGATTGGTAAGTTAATATATCATATTTACACCTAGATAAAGAAAATGGAATCATATCTATAAATCCATTTATTACTTATTTAGAAAAAAGAAGAGAAAAGAGTGCGTCTATGTTTGTTTCTTATTTTGCGTACGCAGAGCTTTGTCTAATATCTACTTTCTCTACTCTTTTATCCTTAAGAAATTTGCATAGAACTTGGAAACATAGCTGTTATGTTAAATTATTTGACTGCTCCCTTTTTTATTTTAAATTACTATTATTTTTTTAATAATTGATGCCCGACATCGTTAAGATTCATTAAGATTCTTTAGTTGTTGCTTTGCTTGTTTTAACAGTTTAATTCAATTTTTGAGGGAGCTTAAATTTATTTCAGGCTTTTGTTTAATATAATAACAGAATCAAGTACGGGATTGCCTGAATTTTTCCAAACTTATTAGATTCTCGTTTTCTCTGTTTTCTCTGTTTTCTGTTTCCTTTAGGGCCCGTTTGGTTGTAGAATTATGAAAGAATTGAACTGTGTCAAATCCTTGCAACCATCTAAAAGTACAATGAATAGTACCAAATCCTTGCAAATTCTCCAAATTTTGGATTGTGAAATCAAAAAATTCGAAAGGGTTCCATAATTTTGTATTTGGTTGTGGAATTTGGATTTGTAGGATTCCTTTATTTTTTATGGAGGGTCCACCACAAAATAAGAATCCTTGGATCCTAAAACTTTTGAAGAATTTGCAAGGATTTGACACTATTCATTATACTTTTAGATGAGACCCGGATACTTTATTTATTTAATAATCCTCTCTCTATCTATCTTTCTCTAAAATCCTCAAATCCAAATCTCATTTTCTTTTCACCAACCAAACAAAAATTATAAACAGCTATAAATCCAATACCAACCGCACAACAAATTACCAAATCCACAAATTTTCCATCCTACTGTAGATTTCATAATCCTGCAACCAAAAGGCCCCTTGCAACCCTCGCTCAAAAACCCTCTAAAATCCCAAAAGATGAAAACAGCACCTTTTCCCCATTCTCTCTTGAGATCTTCAAATTTCTGAAGAATTTCAAAAGGTTTTCTTTCTTTTCTCAAATCCTAGATCACGTTGTCAAATTATTTTCATTTTCTCTCTCTCAAAAGGTGGAAAACAAAAGTTATAAAACCCCTATTTTCTCTAGATCTGAGCCTAGAATACACGTTGAAAGAATCCCTTGATTGAGTTTTTTGAATTCAAGCCCAAGTTTGGATCTTTAGGGACTTCTGTTGTGGGGAGTTCAATATTTAGAGTGAGAATGGTTTTTGGGAAGGGTACGTTAGTGATGAAACAATGGGGACTTTCGCGCTGATTGTGCTTTATTGGGTTATGGCGGGATTTATCAATTGATGCCCCCTTCATGGGATCAATATCGTCTGCATACGAAAAAGGAGGAGAATCAGAAGAATTCGGTGCCGCTTTCCTTGGTGATCAAGGGTGTTCTTCTTCATCTTCAGCAGCTGGTTCAAGTCGTCGTCACGAAGCTGCTTTTCTTGGTGAGAGCTCAAACTTTTGTACATTTTATTGGAAATCCTTTAATTTAGTTGTTAGATTGGTTGGTTTGGCATATATGACATTACTACCATAATGTGGCATGCATTTCTGAGGGTTTGGCGTCTCTCCACTAAAAAGAATAGTGTTGAGTCATCTTCATTGTATCTCACCATCCATTGGTGCATGGATGGTGTGATGGATTTTGTATCTTACGGTCCATTCAACAATGGATGGTGTGATTAATACAGGTGGTCTCTCCACAATTATTTATACTGGAGAGGCCCCGAACCCTCCATTTGTAGCTTATATTTCGTAATGTATATTATTTCGTATTCCCAGTGAAATGATTTATCCATTTTATATTTTCCTTGAAAAAAAAAAGCAACATTGAGCTTTCATAAGAAATGAATGATAACGTATAGGAGATTTTTTTTTATGGGTAAACAAATCATGTGTCTCCAAGTTGATGTGAAAAAAATAAAATAAAATATAAAGACGATATTGGTATATGTAAAGGATTCTTGGCGAATTAAAAATCAATAATTTGTTTGATTTTTCCTTCTTAAATTTCTCGATCTTGTATAGCTAGCTTAATGAGATTGTTTTTCTATGAAGAAGTCCAAACTTATCTGTACAGCATGGATTCTCCTTGTCAGAAACAATTAATGACATAGAATTATACATCATATCAAGACTTGAGATTTTCGTGTAAATTAGTCAATCAAAATACAATAAAGTGTGCAAAATAGCACGGAAGAGGATATTGATAAGAATGAGCTGCCAACAAAGCATGTGTGCCTGCGTGCTTGGAGTAGGGCGTAGGGATGTGTGGATACTACCATGGCTTAAGATTCCAAAGGCTTAATAATATTTGGAGTTTGAAAATTAAACTTTATTAGAGTTTCAGGTTTTGGAAGTACTTTTTGCAATGTTGTAGGATAAGCTTAGCTAGAATGTATTTTTTTAGTTATTTGGAAAGCAAAGAGATAGGTTGTTAACTTTGTTTATTTTGTGCTTATTTGGATGTGCTTTAGCAATTTTGATTTGTATATCACGCATAGATTAAATAATTCTGGGTCAGGTTATATTTATCTACATCATGTTTTCCCCGTTTTATTACTAGAAGAAAAGGCAGCAGCAAAAAGACTGGTGATGCACGGGTATAAAGGTCTGCTAGAAATGAATAACCAGTTGGTCCTATTAGGCCTTTAGTCCATTTGACCTCGGCTTTAGCTATGAATATTGGTTCTTCAATTGAGATCTTCAACCTTTTTTGACATCTATAAGATAAGATTTTCAGAAAGTTAATTGTCATCCTTTCAGTCTAATATATATAAATAACAATAGAAAATGTTATGTTGTATATAGCCTTTTCCAATCGGTTTTGCAGAAAACAAAGTGGCATATCAATCTTTAAAAACAGTTTTATCTCTTATATAGCTTTGATGTTAAACCCTTTATTTTGGTTTTGGAAGATTCTGATGCTCCAAGGCTATATAAAGCTATCATTTTACAGTCCATTTACTGCCATCGGCCATCACCAGTTTGTTTCATTTTAATTCAAGGAGGTATCGGTATGGGCGTTTATTACTCATTTTAGTTGCAGAAACTGCGATGGGCTAATTTGATTTAAAGATGCACGTCAGTATTATTATAACATTTTCTAACATGTCATCGTGTTAGCTATATGCGATTGGGTTTGCGTTAAATTAGGGATTTCTATATCGGAAAGCGTATGTTGGATGGTATATTAAGAAATAACTCAATATCATGTTTGTATCGGGCATCCAATGTATATTTTGTGCCTTCAAATTTTTTTGAGTCAAGGGTATGTGCGAGGTTCAAATGTCATGTAGCAGATAATGTCTCGCGAGGACATTCATAATAGTAAACATTGCACCGCAACAAAATAAACTAGAAATTTTGAGTGGACTATTAACTAACCATCTAGCTTTGATAAGGTGTACTATTAGTTGTTTCTTGTTTCGATTTCCTAAGTACCCATGCAATGAATGCAGCTAAACACAATTTACTTTGTAGCCAGGTGAATATAGACATCTACCAGTTAGAGGCATACCATTAGTATTTACCGAGTAAATTGACCATATCTGCAATCTTTTGTTGTTCCTAGCCACAAATCCCAATTACTTTTAACTCTATCCCAGTGGGTTTCGTAAATCTCTATAATTTTCTTCTATAATCTATACATATTGTAGTGCCGAAGCTATAATTATAAAAGTTGATATTATCATTAGTATCAACTGATGTGGAAAACAACATACATGCCACACTAAAGAAATAAGTAGAGCAGAAGTTGTTCAAATTAGTCCACATTCTCCGATTAACTTGACTGTTCTCTACGTTATAGGCAACTGGGAGCCAAAGCTCAGCAATAATCCTACCTTCAGTCCCTGTCCTACTCCTCCAAATCTTCGTCACAATGCTCTTAATGGACACATGGCGGTGCTTTGTGCATCGATACATGAACCAGAATAAGTTCCTGTACAAACACGTGCACTCGCAACACCGTCAGCTCGTGGTCCCCTGAGCCATTGGGACCCTCTACAACCACCCCCTTGAGGGCCTCCTACTCGATACCTTCGGTGGAGCCGTCTCCTTCCTCATCTCCGGTATGGCCGCACGCTTAGCTACTTCTGCTTCGCCGTCATGAAGACGGTCGATGACCATTGCGACCTCTGGCTGCCATGGAATATTCTCCACATGATTTTCCCAAATAACACTGCATACCACGACATCCATCATCAGCTCCAGGGCACCAAGTTCAACTATTCACAACCTTTCTTCGTGGTATGGGACAAAATACCGGGGACCTACATGCCGTACGTGTTGGTTGCACGCATAGAAGGGGGATTCGAGGCAAGATTGATGAAAGACTCGTCATAGCGCTAGAGAGTGTTTCTCATTGCGATCCAAATTTCTGCACTTTTTTTTCCCGAATCTTTTTTTTTTTTATTTATGTATAGAGGTTTGTTGTGAAAATTTTATGGAGGCTGTGTTGGTACATTGTATTTATGGATGGTTGATGCATTTTGATTTTTGATTTTCATTCTTGTTTTGAATTTTGCATTATGTTTTGTTTCCGAAATCTGAGTTTGGATTAATTGCTAACGTCCTTTCTATAAAAGCAATTTTCCTTCTTACCCAAATGATAATCTATAATCTAGATTATATGTACGCTTACAATAATTCTTTTTAAAAGTATTGCATAATTCCGACTGTTCTTGTTTAATAATTAGTTTCAAAAATTTCTTAGAAAAATCTTAGTTTAATACTTAATTTCAAAAATCGACTTCAAAAACTTTAATTGTAGGAAGTGACCTTAAACCCGCTGAAACTCTCCACGTCAGATAAAATAGAATTAATGATATAATTAACGCTGATTTATACGCACTCAAGTTAAGTGTCTGGAAATTAATTCTCTGCAGTGCAGTTTTCATGCTTCAGCAGAGGTTACAATGATTGATCAATTCAAGCTTAATATGTAATTTGCTTAAAGATGCATGCATGGCTTCATAATCAAGCATTCAAATTCACAAACAATATCGAACACATTCTTGCTTGGGTGCAAGTTAAAATGTCATTCATGCAATGCAACGTCCTGCTGCCAAGGCATATCCATCCCCATTTAGATGTGATTATCGTTCGGGGAAGACCCAAGCACTGCGACCCATATCATCATGGAAATCAAAATTTTACAAATAGATCGAGGAGGTGCAGGAAAGGGAACGAAGGAATAGTTAAATTTTAGGTTCTCTAAACACAGGAAAAGACATAAAGAAAAGAATAAAATTTATATAATTAAGACCTAATAATGAAACTTAAGCATCAAAGTTTGAAGAAATTAATGATGAGGGTTGGCGCTTGGCAATGAGCATGCATTCCTGAAATCGAAGATATGTGGTGGCATTATAGTTTCATGTTGAAGCCAATCAAAGGTGAGGCTAATTGAACCATGAAGACCCCTAAGATCTTGAAAATCGTTTCGTGTTCATATTAGCAAATTAAGAAAAAGGCTAGACGAATGTTTACTTGTTCGAAGTAGAGGAATCCTCCGCCATCGCCATTGAGGATGCGGCGATGGAGGCAATAGTATGAGCGATCAGATGATAATTGGCAGGGAACGCAGCTGCGGCGTTGAAACTCTCGGGCATCCAGATATCCTCTAGGTGGTCTATAATACTCTGTTGTTGGTGGAGCCCGTTTCTTGAGCGAGAGCCGGGGCGGGTGCTGGTGGTGGGGACAGAGGTACTATGATATTGAGGGTGCGTGGTCTCTGCCGGAGGCGGTGGCCGCTGAAGCTGCTGGGTGCGTCGGAGCCTCGTCGGAACCTTCCATTCTTTGAGGGAAGCCGCCGCAAGGCTAGGGAAATGGTTCTCGTTGGAGAGTGGTGGTGGTGGTGGTGGCGGCGGCGGCGGCGGCGACGGGGAGCCGGCGGCGGTGTTATTCAATGAGGAGACCATTTTCTTGGAGGGAGAGTGTTTGTTAGAATCTTTGTATGCATGAGTTTCAAGTCTGGCGCTCTTTTCCTCTTCTTTCTCAATAGCTCTCTGCTCCATGTTGGGATCTTGAATCTCTAGAACCGCGTGAATTGATCGAGGCAGAAACCGGTGTGGTGCCACCGGCGACGCCACAGCATAGGAAGTTAGTGGAGGTTGTTTCGGGCTGGGGGAGGTTGTTTCTGGCTGCGCCGGCGATGGCGAGGTATCGGTGTTGCAGGTTGGGACGGGATTTGCCGGGGATGGGGAGGGATCGTTGATGCTCGTTGGGGCGCGCTTCGCCGAGGGATCGGAGTTCGTTGCCGGGCATGGGGATTCGCCGGATGAGGGCTCGACGGTGGCTGGGTTCGCCTGCAGGCGGCCCAGGTCGAATGGCTCCGTTGTTGACGGAGTAAAGTGGCGCCTCCTTGCGCTGCGGCTGGATTGATGCGATTTAGCCTCCTCTAGAGTGAGCCATCTCTTCTCGTAGGCCACACGTTTATTGTCGACCGTCGCCGGTGGCGTTCTTGAAGGAGGCAATGGTGTAGATGAATTCGGCTTCTTTCCCTGATTTTCTTTGACCATGGTCGGGGATGGAGTTGTCAGTGGCAGTTGAGGCGGAGGCTGAGCCGATTGAGACTCTTCGACCATCGTTCTTGATGGAGTCGATCGAGGAGGCGCCGGTGGCGGCAAATGTGACTGTCTGGAACGATCGCTGGCAATGAGCTGACTTGTCTCCGGTGGGAGTTGCGGCGGCGGCGGCGGCGGCGGTTGGGTTGTTTGATCCATGCGAAGACGACGATGGTTTCTTGAATTTTTGACTCTAGTAGTGTGACCTCTGTGGGGCCCCGCTATTTATCTGCTGAGACAGGGGCTTGGTAAATTTTTGTGGGGTTTTAGGTTTCACAAAACCACCTTTTGTCTTGCTCGAAATGAGTCTCGGGTTATTAATGGGTCGGTTTATTATTTTATTGGGTCGGGTTTATGGAAGAGTTCGTTGCTGCGTTTTCGGATCTGGGACTATCAAACCCGAACGAAACCCGAACCATACTCTACAATTCTTCCTGCTCTTAGGGCTAGGGGTTGAGGGGCTTAAGCAATGGAGGCGGGTGGCCAGGGGCAGCAGCAAGCTTCAGGTAATGCTTTTCTTTGAATTTCCCAAATTTCAAGGCTTTTTCTTTCCCTAATAAAATATACCTGATCGTGTTTTTGTTTCCGGCTTGTAGTTTCAATAAAAATAAAAATAAAACAAAAAATTACAATTTGCTTTGAAGTTATGATACCAGGATGCTTTTGGAACCCGGAATTCTGGGTAAACAGTTATTGGTTTGGTAAGAGTTTGGGACGTCGTTTTTCCATGAGAGAAGTGATTGCTTGGGATAAGAAGAGAGGTTTTGATTTTGGGGCTCTGATGAAGAGGATGTCGATGATCGATACTTAGAGGAGATGATCTCTTTGCAATCTATAGGCATCTTCCTATGCCCTACGTCCCCAAAACTGTCCAGATATTTCTCAACGAGACGATCTTTCACTCTCGTCACGATCTTCACGCTTGACGCGGCCGCGAGCTAGAAATCTCCCGTTTCTCTCTATCAACCGGGTCTCTAACAACCGGGGCGGGTTCAAAGTATTGGGCCATAAGTCCACATTCACTTACATCTCCCACTTGGTCGAAATGACCAAATACTTTCCGAGCACACTCCCACTCTTCATGAGATGTGACACAAGATGTAATTATACATACTCCCACTCTTCGTGAGATATATGCACTTTTCACACTTCATGCAAACCGAATACAACCATTATCCATGGTTGTATCCTCTTGTTATTCGGCTTAGACTAAGTCCCATCAGACCAATATATTTGATGAACATTTCTGTTGGAATGCCCTTCGTGAAGGGATTAACAATCATGCCGCTGGTAGGAATGTAAGTTAGTTTGACTTCTTTCTTTTCCATTATATCACGAATATAGTGATATTGTACTTCAATATGTCTTCCTTTTAAACTATTTGCACCACTGCGAATAAAGTTAATGGTCGCTTGATTATCATGGTAAATCTCAATTGGTCCATCCACCAAATTGATATTGATGTCATTTAGAAACTGTCTAATCCAGACCGCATGAGTAAATGGTCGTACTACATGTTATGTACTTTGCTCCTTATGTGTACCTTACTACACACCCTTATTTCTTACTGTCCAAGAAACACATGCACCTCAAAAATGAACAAATGTCTCGAAGTGGACTTCCCATCATCTGTCTCCTCCAAAATCAGTATCGGAGTAACCAAGAACCTCAAGCGAGTTTGCTTGATAAGCCAACTTATGGTGCACAATACCCTTTAGATATTTTAAAATCCTCTTAACAGTTTCCCAATGTGCTGGACCAGGATTACCTTGGTATCTACTAACTAGACTCATCAGGTATGCCAAGTCTGGTCCAGTACACGGCATTGCATACATTAAGCTTCCAACAGCTTGAGCATATGGGGCATTAAGCGGTTTCTGCTCTTTTTCAGGACATTGTTCTTTACCCAACCGCTTTGCCATAACCAATGGTGTATGTGCCGGATTGCAATTTTGCATCTGTAATACACAGTCCCTATATGTAATTAGCGTATTTTAATAAATAAGTCTCCAGGCATTTCCCCAAAATTTACTACAAATTTTCCGTATTTTTATAAGGGTCACTTACAGAATTTACTTATTGATATCTATAATTATTTTAAGTATTTTAAATAAAATCCTAATCTCTTCATTGTATGTTGGTTCCTTTTATAACCCTAACCCTATTTTCTAATCTCCATTTCCTTTTATACTTTCCTAACCCAAACCCTAACCATACTTCCTTTTTCCTTTCATTATTTTCCCTAAACTAACCTAGCCCACTCCCACCTATTTCCTTTAAATTTCTTTTAAATCATTTCCCCATTTCTTCCCGAGCCGGCCCATCCCTCTCTCCCTTTTCAATTAATCCCATTCCCTTTTATCAAATTCCCACAAGAAAACCCCAGCCCAAGTAAAATAAAGTTAAACAAATAAAACCAGCCCAAACGAAATTTAAATTAAATTAAAATCTCCAAGCTCAGCCCATATCCATTTCCCCTTTACCAAAATAAATTAAAACTATATATATATATATATATATATATATATATATATATACACCCAAAAACCCAGCCCAAAACAAAGAAAAAAAACAAATAAATATTTAAACTAAACCCACCGGCCCAAAGCTCGTGCCCTAACGCAATACCCACGCGCCCAACCCGACTCGCTCCATCTCTCTTAATCCCCACTTCTTTCTCGCCTCTTTTCTCCTCCCCTTACTCGCGGTCGTTCCCACGTCGCCGCCTCCCTTGCGCCCTACGTCCCCACGACTTGCGCGCGCACGCGCTCGCGAAGCCTCTCGACCCCGTCTCCATCTCGCTCCCCTCTCTCTTTCGTACCCTCTCTCTTCCCCCCCTCCCCCGCTGGGCTCTCACGACGACGACGATGACCAACTCCCACCACCAACACTTTGCAGACCTGCTCACCGCAACCGATCTCCACCACTCGCCCTGACCACTATTGCCGAGCAACGCCACCGTCATCCCTTTCCTCCTCGAGCACCCCACTACACCACCACGAGCTCCCAACCACTTGCCAAATCCGAGCACCCCCGGCATCTAGCCCATCAACTCGCTGCCACCTCCGCCGTTGACCATCGCCAACTGCCACCGTCGAGCCCCCTCTTCCTCCAACCTCACAAACCCAATCGAGCCTTCTTAACCCCCGAGAACCCCAGTCCCTATCACTGCCACCATCGCCGTCGGCATCCCACTTCAACCCCGGTCCACCATCTTTTCTTCCGAGCTCTAGGTTCACTGCCTGAGCATCACGCCGACCTCCTCCCTGCCATCGTCGTCACCATCGCCGAGCCCCAAGCTTATCGCACCCTACAGCATTTCATCGAGCACGTGTATCTGTCGCCATAGCTGCTGCCATTGGCGTCTTTGTCGCTGATCTAACCGTGGCTTAGGTCGTGCTAACTATCACGGCTATCAACGCGGTTGTCGTCGCAACACCGCACAAGCCTGTCGCTATGTGTCACGCCCGGGCCACACCGTGCCAGCCTCCGTGCCACCGCAGACCCACTCACGCGTCGCGCCCGTGTCATCACCAGGCCCAGCACCGCGTCGCGCCCGCGTTGTCACCAGGCCCAGTTCCATGTCGCGCTGTGCCACGCACCAAGCCAGGATCACGCCCACTGCCGTATCACGCCCGCGTCGCCACCGAGTCCAATACCGGGTCACCGGGTCACCGCGCACTGCGCTCGCACCGCACGCCCGTATCCAGCATCGCGCCGTCCCGTGTGTCGGGACAAACCCTGCAGCGGCGTCGCTTCCATATCAAGTGACCGAGGTAAGTGATCTCCACTTGCTTTATATGCTATTAGTGTTAACCCTATAATTATTTATATCTTTCGCATAACCAAAACTTCGATCACCATATGTATAAACAAGTATTCGATGTGAACCCTTAAGTGAAAACCTATCTTTAATTGGCGGGACTTATGATCAATAAACCCGTTTACTATCCATAGTGGTTCTACGGAAATTTGGTTGCAAACAAATATCGTTTCACCGACAAAATACTACCCCCGACAACCATTGCGAAATCAGAATTGCCTGAACACGCCAGACCGTTAAATTAATATTAAATCTTCTACAAGTCGTATTTTGGCGTTCTATGGCTCGTATCGAAACCAACGGAATAATCTATAGAACCCTATAATTGATATTTAAAGTTGAACTATTTACGATAGAGAAACTGCGGTGGATTACGATTCTGGACTGCAGTCCAGAACGGAAATCCTAGTTAACCCCTATTTATAAACCCCTGTATTTTCCTGTTCAATTATGAGAATGCGCGGAACCCTTTATTGTTACGTAGGAAATTAAATTATCTTTCTTACTCGACAGGTCTCACTGGATTCCTCAACCGTCTGATATTTTTAATTCATTTTACAATGTCGTTACATCTTGCTGAATTCTGCAGAGGCAGATTTTACACATCAAACATAATCTGTCCATAACTCCCTGTCGATATAGTATATCTCTGATCCGTCAATTGCGGTGGAAACCTGACTGATAACCCTAAATATAGTTAAACTATAGCGTCGCCTAAATACGATCCCAACTAGGATTAAAATGCGTTACGAAACGGACTTCCGATTCTGAAACCGGATTTCCAGCAATGTACGCTTAAAATGAAATGGCCATATCTAGCGATCCTGAAACCCGATTAACATGAAACCAATTTTGATGGATAGATAATTAAACATACTGCTTACCCCCCTTTTTATTGTTTCGCTAAATTTTGCATATATGATTTATGATAAATTATGCAAGTGGTAGGACACCGACTGATGATATCTTAATCATGCCTAAATTATTGTATTCTCATCACATTATATAGATGTTATTGCATTTGTAACCTAGTGATCATATGCATTACCCGGTGCTAGGTATTAGTGTTTGATTGTGGCAAGTACGTTAGTGTTTAAGCATGAATGGATAACTAGAAGTGACACATACTTGTACACAATCAGTGGACCTTATTGATTTATTGCATTGTCGACGTCTGTGGGACGTGTATAAATGTGACTATAATTAGTATGGGACGATTATGAAAGCACTTGTATGGGTGTCACAGGTAAGGCACCAAACACTGTCCATTTATCTTGGGTATCAGTCGAGACATGCTTGATGGAGACCCTGTCTTCAGTTCTCGCGTAGACTTGTCATGGACCGACTGGTATTTGAGTTTATGGTTGGCGTTTGATGTAGACCACGGGGTGTGGGGTAGTTTGAGTGTGAATTCAACAGAATCTCGGGAGTCCCATGCCGGCACATACAGGGATTCTGGAAATATATGGGGATATTACTGATTATTAGCGAGCGACTCAGGCCCGTGTCCCTTGCCCTTGGGTCTTACCCTTGGGTGGTGGATACTCACGAGTGGTTGATTCTCACACTTGGACTGACGATAGGCTTAGTGACCTGTACAGTGAGACTTAGAGACTGATAGGGTTAGTGACATTGACATGCATTGCTTACTGATTCAACCTACTTGCCATACTGTTTACTGCTTTACTGTTTACCTACTCTATTAGCTACCTGCATTGGCTACTTCATGTTCACGTCATTATTTCGTGATTACTGTTTCTTATTCATTATTATTGCACGAGTTCACTTTTGTATCTATACACACACACACACACACACACACACACATTGCTATCGTGTCGCTCTGACGACCTGAGTATGCATGCTCAGAGTGAGAAGTGGATCTAGCTTGGACCAGGACCTGACGTACCTCGAGGATATCGCGGACATCTCGATCAACGACCCAGAGCTATACTCTCTTGATCTCCATCTGGTTAGTTCTTTTGTATTTTTTTTGATTTAGTGACTGCATTTCTTATTACCGGTGCATTGATTACTGATTACCATGTAAAGCTAGAAGCCGAAGTGTCACTACGGAGAGATATTTTCTCGACCGTAGGAGCATGGCTGGCCTTGTCGACCCCTCGTATTCCGTATTTTGGGAAGCGGGGTGTGACATGGTTTTGTTGGTATCAGAGTCAGGTTTTGCTATGATTGGGATTGCAATTTCCGAGTAGGGCTTGACAATCTAAGCCACCCTTTCGGTCTAGATTGTAAACTTGTTATCTTTGATCTTGATTCATATAGTGTGTTCTGCTACATGTTTTGATCCGTCCGCTAGGGTTTTGGGTGACTTAGTAGAGTTATGTGATTATAATTATGAACTGCAACATGGTTACAATACTGTACTCTGTTGAGTGACTTGGAGTTCTACATTTGATTTCCACCCGTTTGAGTTTCGCCTCACCCGATATTCTTGTTTCGTTGTCTATTCTATATCTTATTCTGATTCTTATTCCTTGTATCTTATATCGTCCTCAAATTTGTTGTTTCAGGACCATGTCTTCCAACGACTCTTCTTTCATCTCCACTCCCCAGAATCAGACCGTCGAGATTTTGAAAATACTGCAAGGTTTGAAGGAAGCTCAGGAGCGAATGAACGACCTGTTAGTTGAAGGATTAAGAAGGCAGATGACCCAGGCACCAGCGGAAGCCTCCAATCGTAAGGGAATCCCTATTAAACAAGGAAAAGAGATGAAGATGAAGCGCCCACTTGTTCCCCAGCAACGGAAGCAGCGGAAGACCCAACGTTGTGGGTACTGTAAGAAGCCAGGACACCTTCAGAGAGATTGTCGCAGCGCCAAAGGGCAGTGCCTGATTTGCGGATCCAGCGAACACCTTGTCAATGGTTGCTCTAAAAGGAAGGAGCTATAAGGAGGAGGTTCGTCCACACTCTCCACTCCTGCTAAGTGATGGTTATTTCATAGTTCGAGCTTCGAGGATAATACGGACCCAGTGCAGGATTCAACTCGCGTGACGAGGATGCAGCAGTCTAAATATCAAAGAAGGATTATCACCTTTCTGCTTTCAATAAAAATGTTGTCACTCTTCTGTAAATATTTCCTTTCGTTAAGATCTTGTATCCGTTGAACTTTTAGTTGAATGCAATAAAATTCTGAGTTGTGATGTATGTATCGTTCCCTTGCTTCTCACTTTACTTATACTATTCACTGCATCAGTATTCTAAATTTTGATTTTTCAGTCCTTACCTACCGCATATTTTCTTTGTACTCCGTATCCTTGATTATTTTCTTAAAGTGTTCCACTGTCTAATCATGACTCTTCTTTTCAGGCCATGTCCCACCCTGGAGCAGCGCCGTCTCTAGATGGGGACACGCGGTCATGCGTTTCCTTAGACTGCATATTGGTGAGCTCAGATGACGAGATCAACGACCCACAGGTTATTTTCGGAAACAACGATTCTGATGGTAAGGGATTCGCAGCCCCAGAGGTCGACATGATCAGCGACTCGGACGACGAAGGAGAGGACGCCGAAAAGGACCCAATAGAGGAAGATCCCAAGGAGGACCCGATAGAAGAAAATCCAGGGGAGGAAGACTTTGTGGAAAATCCAGTGGAAGAAAATCCTATGGAAGAAGATCCAGAAGAAGAGAATCACGCGGAAGCGGACCTCGATGAAGAAGCTCCAGCCGAGGAAGAAGGACCAGAAGAGCCAGACCCCGTGGTAGAAGAACCTCCAGTGGCGATCCCTGCGAGGCGCTATGGAAATGGACGCCCCTATCTGAGCGCACGAGCCTACCGAAACCTGCTGAACTTCCATAACCGCGACTGACGTGATTTAGTTTTTGTCTCTTCTGGCCAAATGAATCTATGTATAGTTTAGGGTCATTTTTTATTTTTCGAGAATGCCTTATTTAGAATTTTCTGGAATGAAATAAAATTCCTGAGTTCGCTAATCTTTTGATTTTTAGTTCACATGATATTTTGATTGTTTCCCCTATACATTTCTTTTTCTCCTGAGATTCATTACTTCCCTTCACTCCTGCACCTTGTGCTGTTTTGACCCTCGCTTAGATTAAAAAGTACCGCACCCCGATCTTTTGAATGGGCTATACTCTATTGTAACCCCTACCCTGACTAGCCCTTATACATCAGTAGTGCTTCCTTTTAATTACATTTAGGGACATCGTTATTCAAAAATTTAGTTTTTGTTATTTTGTATCTATCGAAAAGTGCGTGTTATTAACTATTTCCGTTTTACGCATTTTAAGTACGTTACTATTCTTCGCATTTTCAACAGCGCAAAAATATGTCGTGCATATTCTTTTGTTCTATGCTTCTTATTTTCACTATGTGGGTTTCTAAGTTATTTTAAAATTGTTTTATCGATACATTTGTTATAAAATACCTTGGCCTATCGGCAAACCCTTCACTATTGATTGTTATGACTATTTTATCCCCTTGTACTTACTTAGACTTATAGATGGGTCTGTCCTGTACTTACTTAGGCTTATCGTTTTAGTTGCGTCATTCTTATACATATATAGATCTTCGATTTTTACCTAGATGTTGTTTTTTTGTAAATCACTATATGTTAGTGTTCGATGTCGTAACTTTTCGCATATTATTTTATATAGCTTATCGTTTATTTTAAATTTCGAGGACGAAATTTTTGTAAGGGTGGTATGATGTAATACCCAGTCCCTATATGTAATTAGCGTATTTTAATAAATAAGTCTCCAAGTATTTCCCCAAAATTTACTAAATTTTTTTTGTATTTTTATAAGGGTCACTTACAGAATTTACTTATTGATATCTATAATTATTTTAAGTATTTTAAATAAAACCCTAATCCCTTCATTGTATGTTGGTTCCTTTTATAACCCTAACCCTATTTTCTAATATCCATTTTCTTTTATAATTTCCTAACCCAAACCTTAACCATACTTTCTTTTTCCTTTCATTATTTTCCCTAAACTAACCCATCCCACTCCCTCCTATTTCTTTTAAATTTCTTTTAAATCATTTCCCCATTTCTTCCTGAGCCGGCCCATCCCTCTCTCCCTTTTCAGTTAATCCCATTCCCTTTTATCAAATTCCCACAAGAAAACCCCAGCCCAAGAAAAATAAAGTTAAACAAATAAAACTAGCCCAAACGAAATTTAAATTAAATTAAAATCTCCAAGCCCAGCCCATATCCATTTTCCCTTTACCAAAATAAATTAAAACTATATATATATATATATATATATATATATATATATATATATATATACCCAAAAACCCAGCCCAAAACAAAGAAAAAAAACAAATAAATATTTAAATAAACCCACCGGCCCAAAGCCCGCGCCCTAACCCAATACCCACGCGCCCGACCCGACCCGCTCCATCTCTCTTTCTCCCCACTTCTTTCCTGCCTCTTTTCTCCTCCCCTTGCTCGCAGTCGTTCCCACGTCGCCGCCTCCCTCGCCCCCCACGATTCGCGCGCGCTCACGCTCATGAAGCCTCTCGACCTCATCTCCATCTCGCTCCCCTCTCTCTTTCCCACCCTCTCTCTTCCTCCCCACCCCCCCACCCCCGCTAGGCTCCGACGACGACGACGACGACCAACTCCCACCACCAACACTTTGCAGCCCTGCTCATCGCAACCGATCTCCACCGCTCGCCCTGACCACCATTGCCGAGCAACGCCACCGTCATCCCCTTCCCCCTCGAGCACCCCACTACACCACCACGAGCTCCCAACCACTTGCCAAACCCGAGCACCCCTGGCACCTAGCCCATCAACTCGCTGCCACCTCCGCCGTTGACCACCGCTAACTGCCACTGTCGAGCCCCCTCTTCCTCCAACCTCACAAACCCAATCGAGCCTTCTTAACCCCTGAGCACCCCAGTCCCTATCACTGCCACCATCGCCGCCGGCATCCCACTTCAACCCCGGTCCACCATCTTCTCTTCCGAGCTCTAGGTTCACTGCCTGAGCATCACGCCGGCCTCCTCCTTGCCATCGCCGTCACCATCGCCGAGCCCCAAGCTTATCGCACCCAACGGCATTTCATCGAGCACGCGTATCTGTCGCCGTAGCTGCTGCCATTGGTATCTTTGTCGTTGATCTAACCGTGGCTTAGGTCGTAGTAACTATCACGGCTATCAACGCGGTTGTCGTCGCAACACCGCACAAGCCCGTCGCTGTATGTCACGCTCGGGCCACACGATGCCAGCCTCCGTGCCACCGCAGACCCACTCATGCGTCGCGCCTGTGTCATCACCAGGCCCAGCACCGCGTCGCGCCCGCATCGTCACCAGGCCCAGTTCCGTGTCGCGCTGTGCCACGCACCGAGCCAGGACCACGCCCACTGCCGTATCACGCCAGCGTCGCCACCGCGTCCAGTACCGGGTCACCGCGCACCGCGCGCCCGTATCCAGCATCGCGCCGTCCCGTGTGTCGGGACAAACCCTGCAGCGTTGTCGCTTCCATATCAAGCGACCGAGACAAGTGATCTCCACTTGCTTTACATGCTATTAGTGTTAACCCTATAATTGTTTATATCTTTCACATAACCAAAGCTTCGATCACCATACGTATAAACAATTATTCGATGTGAACCCTTAAGTGAAAACCTATCTTTAATTGGTGGGACTTGTGATCAATAAGCCCGTTTACTATCCATAGTGGTTCTACGGAAATTTGGTTGCAAACAAATATCGTTTCACCTACAAAATACTGCCCCCGACAACCATTGCGAAATCAGAATTTCCTGAACACGCCAGACCGTTAAATTTATATTAAATCTTCTACAAGTCGGATTTTGGCGTTCTATGGCTCGTATCGAATCCAACGGAATAATCTACAGAACCCTATAATTTATATTTAAAGTTGAACTATTTACGATAGAGAAAACTGCGGTGGATTACGATTCTGGGTTGCAGTCCAGAACGGAAATCCTAGTTAACCCCTGTTTATAAACCCCTGTATTTTCCTGTTCAAATATGAGAATGCGTGGAACTCTTTATATTTACGTAGGAAATTGAATTATCTTTCTTACTCGACTGGTCTAACTGGTTTTCTAAACCGTTTAATATTTTTAATTCATTTTACAATGTCGTTACGTCTTGCTGAATTCTGCAGAGGCAGATTTTACACATCGAACATAATCTGTCCATAACTCCCTGTCGATATAGTATATCTCTGATCCGTCAATTGCGGTGGAAACCTGACTGATAACCCTAAATATAGTTCAACTATAGAGTCGCCTAAATACGATCCCAACTGGGATTAAAATGCGTTACGAAACGGACTTCCGATTATGAAACCGGATTTCCAGCAGTGAACGCTTAAAATGAAATGGCCATATCTAGCGATCCTGAAACCCGATTAACGTGAAACCAATTTTGTTGGATAGATAATTAAACATACTGCTTGCCCCCTTTTTATTGTTTCGCTAAATTTTGCATATATGATTTATGATAAATTATGCAAGTGGTAGGACACCGACTGATGATATCTTAATCATGCCTAAATTATTGTATTCTCATCACATTATATAGATGTTATTGCATTGATAACCTAGTGATCATATGTATTATCAGGTGTTAGGTATTAGTGTTTGATTGTGGCCAGTACGTTAGTGTTTAAGTATGAATGGATAACTGGAAGTGACGCGTACTTGTACACAATCAGTGGACCCTATTGATTTATTGCATTGTCGACGTCTGTGGGACGTGTATAAGTGTGACTATAATTGGTATGGGACGATTATGAAAGCACTTGTATGGGTGTCACAGGTAAGGCACCAAACACTATCCATTTATCTTGGGTATAAGTCGAGACATGCTTGATGGAGACCCTGTCTTCAGTTCTCGCGTAGACTTGTCATGGACCGACTGGTATTTAAGTTTATGGTTGGCGTTTGATGTAGACCACGGGGTGTGGGGTAGTTTGAGTGTGAGTTCAACAGAATCTCGGGAGTCCCATGCCGGCACATACAGCGATTCTGGAGATATATGGGGATATTACTGATTATTAGCGAGCGACTCGGGTCCGTGTTCCCTTGCCCTTGGGTCCTACCCTTGGATGGGGGATACTCACGAGTGGTTGACTCTCACACTTGGACTGACGATAGGCTTAGTGACTTGTACAGTAAGACTTAGAGACTGATAGGGTTAGTGACATCGACATGCATTGCTTACTGATTCAACCTACTTGCCATACTGTTTACTGCTTTACTGTTTACCTGCTCTATTAGCTACCTGCATTGGCTACTTCATGTTCGCGTCATTATTCCGTGATTACTTTTTCTTATTCATTATTATTGCACGAGTTCACTTTTTTTTTTGTGTGTGTGCGTATTGCTATCGTGTCGCTCTGACGACCTGAGTATGCATGCTCAGAGTGAGAAGTGGATCTAGCTTGGACCAGGACCTGACGTACCTCGAGGACATCGTGGACATCTCGATCAGTGACCCAGAGCTATACTCTCTTGATCTCCATCTGGTTAGTTCTTTTGTATTTGTTTTGATTTAGTGACTGCATTTCTCATTATCTGTGCATTGATTACTGATTATCACGTAAAGTTAGAAGCCGAAGTGTGACTACGGAGAGATATTTCCTCGACCGTAGGAGCATGGCTGGCCTTGTCGACCCCTCGTATTCCGTATTTTGGGAAGCGGGATGTGACAACATCCCGAATCTTCTAAGTATTTGTGTGCAAGTACCTTTCTTGGTTTAAACTTAGCATTCTATACTTTCTATCCCTAAGGATCTGTATACCAAGAACATAAGACGTATCTCCTATGTCCTTCATCTCAAAGCCACTACTAAATGCTGATTTGATCTTATTCAACAATTTTATATCATTTCCAGCGAGCAAAATATCATCCGCTTACAAGGATAATATTGAAAAACTACTCTCACTTTTCAAGACATACACACGGCTATCTTATTTGTTTGCAACAAAACCAAGTTGGATAACAGTATTGTGAAATTTGAGATACCATTGCCCAGATGACTGTTTTAAATGATATAGAGACTTTTTCAGTTTATATACCTTATTTTCATGTCTTTCGACCTGAAATCCCGTAGGTTGTCTTATATATATTACTTCCTTCAACTCTCCATTGAAGAATACAGTCTTGACATCCATTTGGAAAAGTTCCAAGTCAAGAAATACAAAAATCGCTAAGGTTATTCTAATAGATGCAAATTTGGCCACCAAAGAGTAAGTCTGTTGATAATCTATACCTGCTTTCTGAGTAAAGCCTTTGGCAACTAATCGTGCTTAAATGTATCAACAGATTCATTAGCTCGACATTTCTTCTTCAATGCCCATTTGCATCGTATGGACTTCCTATCTTCTAGTAAGTCACATAGTTCTAATACTTTGTTTCTCTCTATTGAGTCAAGCTCCTTTTTCATAGCTTCCAGCCATAGATCCGATTTATATGTGTTCGTCGCATCCTCATAATTCAGAGAATCGGCTTACTCATCCACATCAATATCTGCCGAGAAACAAGATGGTTCACATGAATATAGATAGTGGCCATCCATCCACGTAGGTGTTTTAGGTCTTTTGCTGCCACTAAAGTTTGCAGGTTGGACAAATTCAGCTGGTTGATTTTCCATAGGTATATTCTTATTTAAAGGTTTCGATTCCATAGTTGGATAATTAACTTCATCCACTATATCGAAGTCATCTTTGGGAACATCATTTAAGTCTAGTAGACACGGTATATCCTCTTGAACTTGTTCCCTTTTCTCTAGATTTTCTTGAAAAGTAGCATCTCTACTTTATGACCCTTTTTCCATGGAAGAACCTATATCCTTTAGATTTTCAGAATCTACATTTCAAGGTTTTGAGATCTAGCTTATCTCTAATCTGATATGGAATGAGAACATGTGCTATACAATCCCATTTTCTTAAATGGCTCAAATTGGATTTGTGTCCATTTCAAATCTCATACGGTGTTGACTCGCCTAATTTTGTGGGAATTCTATTCAAAACATGATTTGCAGTCAATATTGCTTCTCCCCAGAAATCGTTGGAGAGACCAGAATGAGACAATATATATCTTACTACATTCATCAATGTTCTATTTTTTCTTTCAGCCACACCATTTTGTTGTGGCGTATAAGGCATAGTTGTTTGTCTCTTAACCTTGTTGACTCCATCAAGGGTTATGCGGGTGGGTTTAATGCAATTCAGATAATGACGGGTTGAACTTGACTAGAACTCTTTGATTTGTTGACTCCGTCAAGGTCACTAGGGTCCTAGGGGTAAAAACCACATCGGGAGTTTCAAACATACAGGAAATTTGCAGATTTAGCATACCTTCTGGAGTGTGGTGACTAGAGTGGATACCATCTAGGTCATCACACAATGATAGTTGGATCCCGATTCCACTGATGAGTTGGATTACTCTCGGGAGATTATTTCACTTAACAATCAATGCTATAAACCAAGTAGGTGTCTAGAACGGTGTTGGCGGGGCTACGCCTCCAGGAAAAAGAGGTTATGTAATTAAGGAACTTCGCGAAAGCGTTGGAAAACCTCCCTCGAAATACCAACACTAGCCTGGCTGAAAAGTTAAGCAAGTATTGTGACGTGCGATTAATCCTGACTAGTTCTTCTTTTAGGGTTTGAAGGAGAATTCGAGGAAACAGTGGGAGCCATCCTGATTAGATAAATTAATAACCAATCTAATCTTGCAAGAGCACATGCTGAGTGTTTCTTTTCTCTCTCTTCAGGTAGCAACCATTTCATGCCCTAATCAAGATAATAAAATGTATCGCTTGACCGATCCGAATTCTTATTCGGGGCTAGGGAAAGTCGGTTTGGCTCTAACTTATGATGGCAATCGTAAGTATGAGCAAGGGAAAGAGGATTGTATGGATTCCAAGGAGACCCAGTTGAAGAAGAAGTATAGCTTTGCATCTACTTCAGGTGTTCTTGTGATTGAGAACTTTTTTTCGGTCAGTCCTACCTCCTAGGTACTTGATACCGGATCAGGATCTCATATCTGTAATTTAATGCAGGGACTGAGAAAAAGTAGGAAAGTTGCACCTGGTGATATGTCCCTCAGGGTAGGGAACGGAGCACAAGTTAATGCTGCAGCCGTCGGTGAATATCACCTAGTGTTGCCAAATGGCAATACTATGATTTTGAACAATTGCTACTATGTACCTTTCATGGTTTGCAATATCATATCAGTTTCTTTACTCGATAAAGATGGATATAATTTTGTTCTTGATAGAAATATCATGAACATTTACCTTGATAAGGTACTGGTTGCAGAAGGTATACTGTGTAATGGTACCTATGTTCTAAATCAGAATACAGTTCTCAATGTACAAAACACACGCAAAAGGAAGAGTTCAGATACGAACGAATCTTACTTGTGGTATTGTAGACTTGGTCATATCGAAGAGAAAAGACTAAGTAAGTTACATAAAGATGGGCTCTTGAATACGTTCGAATTTTCATCTTATGAAACTTGTCAGTCTTGTCTCAAAGGAAAGATGACCAAATCTCCTTTCACCGGACATGGAGAAAGAGCAGCAGAGCTCTTGGGACTCATACACAGTGATGTGTGTGGTCCGATGTCTATACATGCAAGGGGTGGGTTCTCGTACTTCATCACATTCATTGACGATCTCTCTAGATTCGGATATGTGTATCTTATGAAACACAAATCTGAACCTTTTGAGAAATTCAAGGAATTCATAAACGAAGTAGAGAACCAGACTGGCAAAACTATCAAGATCCTCCGATCGGATAGGGGAGGGGAGTACTTAAGCACGGAATTCCTAGATTACTTAAAAGAGAATGGAATTCTCTCTCAGCTTACTCCTCCTTATACACCACAGCACAACGGTGTATCGGAGCGGAGGAATCGTACCCTATTGAATATGGTTCGCTCCATGATGAGTAGTGCTGAGTTGCCTCTTTCATTCTGGGGACATGCGCTTCAGACAGCGGCATACCTACCGAATTACGTTCCATCCAAATCTGTGCCTAAGACTCCATATGAAGTATGGAGTGGACGAAATCTATATCTTAAGCGATTTAAGATATGGGGTTGTCCGGCCTATGTGAAAACACAGAAACCGGACAAGCTAGAGGCACGGTCAGTTCTATGTAAATTTGTGGGATATCCTAAAGATTCACTAGGATATCTGTTCTACCACACTGAGAAACATAAGGTGTTTGTATCTCGCCATGCTACCTTTTTAGAAAGGGAGTTTCTTGCAAAAGAAACTAGTGGGAGTTCGGTAGAACTGGGAGAAATCCATGAACCACAAAATGTAACTGAAGATTTGGAGGAACCACTAGATTCAGTAATCCCAGACGAACCTCAGCCACTCCGCAGATCTGGTAGGATTTCTCATCCGCCCGAGAGATATTATGGTTTTCTCATAGACAGGGATCAAGAGGATTACATCTTGGAAGAAGACGATCCTACCAGTTTCAGGCAGGCCATTATCTGTAGGGATTCTGATAAGTGGCTGGATGCTATGCGATCCAAAATGGAGTCCATGTACACCAATAAAGTGTGGACCTTGGATATTGCTCCACCTGGGATAAAACCCATTGGATGCAAATGGATCTACAAAAGGAAACTTGGTGTAGATGGGCAGGTCGAAACCTATAAGGCTAGACTCGTTGCAAAAGGTTTTCGTCAAAGACCTGGTGTGGACTATGATGAAACTTTTTCTCCAGTGGCTATGCTCAAATCCATCCGGATCCTACTTGACATTGCTGCCTTCCATGACTATGAAATCTGGCAGATGGACGTAAAAACGGCTTTTCTAAACGGCAGTTTGGAAGAATGCGTTTATATGGATCAGCCAGAAGGTTTTGTAGACAGTGGGAGCAGCGGGAAGGTGTGCAAGTTGCTTAAATCCATTTATGGATTAAAGCAGGCATCGCGGAGCTGAAACATCTGTTTTGATGAAGCAATCAAGGAATTTGACTTCATCAAGAACGAGGATGAGCCTTGTATTTATAAGAAGATTGTAGGACGAACTGTCGTATTCCTAGTCTTGTACGTGGACGACATTCTTTTGATAATAAATGACATTCCTATGCTACAATCGGTCAAGCTATTCTTGTCACAACGGTTCTCCATGAAGGACCTGGGTGATGCCTCGTGTATTCTGGGGATCAAGATCTACAGAGATAGATCCAAGAGATTACTGGAACTTTCACAGTCCAGGTACATAAAGACCGTACTAAAGAGATTTAGTATGGAAGATTCCAAGCGCAGTAATATACCCGCATTGCACGGAATCACCCTCTCCAGGAAGATGTCTCCCAAGACTGACGAGGAAAGGGTTCGCATGAGCACTATACCCTACGTTTCGACGGTAGGATCAATAATGTATGCGATGCTGTGTACAAGATCAGATGTAGCTTACGCACTAAGCGTGGTGAGCCGGTATCAGTCAGACCCGGATGAGAACCACTGTACAGCAGTGAAGACCATCCTCAAGTACCTAAGAAGGACTAAGGAGATATTCCTGGTTTACGGTAATGGAGACCTCAGGGTCGAGTCCTTTACCGATTCAAGCTTTCAGAGTGACAAGGACGACAGCAAGTCTGTCTCGGGTTTTGTGTTTACCCTCAACGGAGGGGCAGTGTGTTGGAGGAGTTCCAAACAGGATACCGTCGCAGACACGACGATGGAGGCTGAATACTTTGCTGCAAGCGATGCCGCAAAAGAAGCGGTCTGGATGAAGAAGTTCATTAGTGAACTTCAGGTGGTTTCGTCCATTGTTGACACAATACCTTTGTATTGCGATAACAATGGGGTTATAGCTTTAGCGAAGGAACCACGGTCCCATCAGAAATCCAGACACATCTTAAGGCGGTATCACCTGATCAGGGAGATCATTGATCGCTAGGAGATCGAGGTACGGAGAGTGGACACTAAAGACAACACGGCGGATCCATTCACAAAGGCCCTCCCTCAAACACAGTTCGAGCGACTTTTTGAGCTATTGGGTATGCGGTACGCCAGCAGCTGGCCTTAGTGCAGACGTTGGGTATGCGGTACACCAATTACTGGCCTTTAGTGCAAGTGGGAGATTGTTGGATATGTATGCCCTAGAGGCCATTATTGTATAGTACTAGTTTGTATATTACATTTTGGAAGCTTGGGATATATACATGGATTGACGACAGTCTTGCTCGATATTGTAGTATGCTGCTTGGTTTGTATCTATCTTGATATGTGTATATGTTTCTTTTAACATATCGCTAATACATATTGATGGAGCCCTTAGGATCTTTGCTTGACTGCCAGCGTTGTGATGGCGATCACACTAGTGGGGGCTGGATAGTCTATAAGCGCATCCTTATACAGGTCCCTAGTCGTAGGATTATCGAGACAGGGCATCGATACTCCAGAGCAGACTAGTGCATACGCTTCTCATCCCAGCATGGGAGATGGTCTGTCCCACAGCCATCAGTACGTCGTACTGGAGATAGTATGCAGGTGCTCGTTAGGTTACGAGTATACTGGACATGGCTCGTCAGGAACTATTGGTTGGTATTATACCTATCATCAGGTAACAGTTCCCAGGTGACATGAGTACAGCTTAGTCCGTTGACTTGACACTGCTACTTCGTCTCAAGTGTGTTCCCACTGTTCTTTGATTGCTACCCTACCACGGCTCTATTGAGTCGTGCAAACAGGTAGTAGTTGGGTGCAGTCCCGAAACATTTGGAGGCAGTGGCGGTTAGACAGGATTCGTTTCTCCCGATATTGGGGGTTGATACCGCGCTGTGTCTAGGAGAGCCATTACACAAAGTCCCTGGTCAGGGCAAGCGAGATTTACTAGTAGTGTTTCCAGTAGTTTCTCAGGATATTCTGGGCTACACTCCAACACGACTTGTACCGCTATTAGGGGTCTGACGTTTACCGCCCCTCTAGGCCCGACATGCGATACTCTTAGACGAACAGACCGGACTGTACGGAGATTGTCACATTCAGGCTCAGTAGGAGTTCAAATGGGTTCACCTCATCGGTCTTCTTATCGGCATCTACCTGGGGACCGTTACGTACAGCTAGTACCGCTTGCGGCCTGTGGTTAAACCCACTGCCAGCGTAGTGTCGAGTCTTTAGAGTCCCACACAGAGGGTTGTTCACCTTTGGGCGAAACGAGTAGAGGTCGTATGGTTTTATGACGGGGTTCGTTCACATATGCGTACTTGTGCGTGTTTGGTGTTCGGACAGTTGATACTAGTGGGTTTTGGTTTAAGCCGAATCCTAGTATTTGATTTTGGCTTGGTTCGGTCTCATTGTATTCGTGTTCCTTGGAATACGGATGCGGGTGTGTATACACAATTGACAGAGGCAGAGGAACCTCATTAGGGTTTTGACCATTGACTTGATTAAAACCATAATGAGATGGAGGAAATTGATTAATGAGTTTTAATTAGTGATAATTGTATCATGGTTAATTGGTTTGATCATTTGACTTTGTTGACCCATATTGACTTGGATATTTTTGTGAGCATGCTTAGCATTAATTGTGACATGATAATGGTCAAATCAACATCAACCATGACAATTTATCCTAATTAAAATTATCATTATTCTTTTTCATCATATGAGTGCTATCTCCTCATTTCATCATGATACATTCTCTTTCTTGCTAGCTCTCTCCTCTTCCTTTCTCAAAGCTCTCTAGTTTCATGAGTTGAAAATCAAGAGCTTTGTGAGATCTAACCACTAAAACAACTCTCTACTCACTCTAGGGTTCTTAGTCTAGCAAGCAAAGCACTCTAGTTACTTCATGGTTGAGATATGAGCTCAAGGTAGAGGCCTTCGAGTGGATCTTTTTCGATATAGAGAATCCGGTGAGCAGGAGCCATCTAGATCATTCCAAGGAGCTCACAACGAGGAGAAGAAGGAGTTCAAGTTTAAGGTATAACTTTCTATCATAGTAGATAGAACTCTTCTTTTGCTAGTTAGGTTTATGGTAAAGATCCGGTTAAGGTTTATTCTAGCGCCAAGTTCGTTATCGTTACGAAATTTTTGTTCCGCATTTTGCCACGGAAGTTGGCCGGGACGCTAGTGTAACCCTTCACCGGCTGTCCTCCAAAATCCACAAGGTCTGGCGAAGAGTCCAAGACTCCGTTATCGACAAAGAATACTCCCGCCGATCGATGAAAATGAAGGTCCGGCAAGAGGAGAATCTCACCGCCGTCGTACCACTGAAAGCATCGGCTACAACAGCCCCCTCAACTTCGACCGTTCATAAAAGGAGAAGGCCGGAGAAGATCCTCGTGTTTGCGACAAACCTCAAGGACACTGAACCTAAGCGCCCCAAGTCTGGGGGCATGGTAGTGCACACCGTCTATATGGCTTCCGGAAAAGAAGAAAGCTGTGCTTCTGGGGGTCATCGACCACTTACGCTGTCCGTAACAAAGGCTCAAGAGAAATAACAGAAACTCCAGGAGATGCTGACAAAGATGGCCGCACTCACTGGGCAGAAAGAAAGCCCGGGATCGTCGTCGGAGCAATGCCAGGAGCAGGAAACCGACGCCGAGTTCGTAGGAAGGATGCTCGAGAAAAAAGATAAAGAGGCCGTGGAACAAGCGGCTAATATAAAACAAATGGCGCTTCTGTTCCAAGATATGGTGGGAATGATGATCTAGCCGGACCCTCCAACCGAAGATCCCCCAATAATCATTGAAGACAACAGAGGGGAGACATCAAACCCTCTTCCGGCTTTATCAGCAGCCAGGGAGGAGACGATCTCGAAAGCTGCGCTTGATGACTACATAGCTCAGCAAATACAAGCTCATCAGACAAGCGAAGCTGCTGGCCAAGTCGTTAGAATTGGGCGACCATATCCAGGCTGGTATGATCAAATTAAGTACCCGCCGGGATATACGATCCCTAAATTCCACGTGTATAAGGGGACAGGAAACTCCTATCAGCACGTCGCTCAGTTCAGGGCTCTATGTGGCAATACCGGAGGTGATGACAAACTGCTACTTCGCCAGTTCGTCGGCAGTTTAGCGGAGACGGCTTTTGAATGGTACTCGGAGCTTCCGAACGACTCCATCAAAACGTTTACAGAAATGGAGCTACTATTCACCCAGCGTTTCGCAAGTGCCAGCAAATGCACCCCGATCACGGCGTTGATCAATGCCAGAGTGAAGCCGGGAGAGACATGGGTTCAGTATGCAATTTGATGGCAGAACTTATGGTCGAGATGCGAACAACGCATAGAAGAAGCTCCTGCCGTGGACATGTTCGTAGGGACCCTCGATCCACAGGCGACCATATCCCAGTTTATGATGTTCTTCAAGCCGACCAATTTCCAGGCCTTGATCGACAAGCTAGCCCAAATGGATCAGATGGGCCATAGACCGCCCTCCTTGAAAACAGAGCTTCGAAATGAAAAAGGAAAAGGGAAAGCGACCTTCGTCGCCAACGCTCAGCAACAGCCGAGTGATCCGAAACCAGCTGCTCGCCAAGACAACAAACCGCGATTCCTCGACGAGAAATTGAGACGTCCTTACTCGTTTCCTCGGGATAAAACGAGGAGACTGTTCGAAGTAGCAATGCGCAACAGGCTCATCACCCTGCCGGATCCTAAACGCCCATTGCAGCCCGGTGACATCAACAGTCCCAACTATTGCCCCTACCATCGAATAATGGGCCACCCAATCGAAAATTGATTCGTCTTCAAAAACTGGATTGAGGACCAGTACCAGCAAGGTAAGTTCGCGCTGTCTGAAAACTGGAGAGTGAACCCGCTACAACCGCATGCTCCTAAAAAAGTGGACACGCAGGGGCATCATGCTCATTTATAGAGGAAGCTCCATGGGAAGTTGTTCTTTCGAACAAGACTAAAAGAATGTTGAAAGATCTTCAAGCATGTCCGGCAATTAGATGGAAAAGCCCATTGGAGCCAGAGATCATTGAGGGAATGCTGAAACCGTGCCCAACACCGAGAGTTGATAGCAATGGGCAAAATACCCAGGCCCAGCCGTCGAAGTCTTCAAAAAAGAAGAAGAAGACCAAAAAGCCCGCGCAGTCTGACGACAAACGCACGGACCTGCAAAAGGATATTGACGCGCTGGAAGAATATAACCAGAAGGCGCGAACCCCGGTCACACTCCAAGAGTTTCTCAACCACATCCTTGAGGGCGGAGATAATGACAATGATGAGGAAGGGGATTCATCAGAAGAACCCGAGGATTATGTGGCAAGTTGTCACATGATCTCTCATTCATCAATAAATGACGAAGAAGCTCACTCGGCGTTAGAAAATGACGTAGAGAAGCTGGGGGTAGGATCGGTGCCAAAATCCTTGGGACCGTCAGACGAGATGATCGACATACTACTGAACGAAGCCCGTCAGAAGAGAAAAGCTGATCAAGAGCGTGAAATGGCCATATTCGAAAGAGCCAGGCGTCGGCATCAAGCTGAAGAAGTCATAGTAGGGATGAGTCGCAAAGCGCTCCAACCAGATCGAAGCACGCCCGCGGCAGACAAAAGCAAGCTTAAGGCAAGGAAACGGTTCGCTAAAACCCTGTCAATGGGAATGAAGCTGCCATCTCTCAAAGGAAATACTCCTGGTGGTATACGCCTTGATGAAGCGGATGTACATCCTAACTACTGCTTGTACCATCTAAGGGTCACATACACTACCGAAGAGTGCAATGCCTTTAAAAACTGGTGGCAGGGATATGTTGCCCATCGACAACATGTCAAGCGATTGAAGCGCAAGGCTCATCGGGAGCAGAGAAGCACGACAGATGAGCGCAAAAGAACTGCTGGCAACTGTCACATGGTTGATTCCGAGGGATCGCAAGTTCTCACCTTCGGAAGCGATTCTGATGAAGAAATAGCCCTCGGCCCTCTCTTCAAAAAATCCACCTCAGGAAAAGAGAAAGAGATGAAGAACTGTGAGAATATTCAGCTGCGCAACCGTACGTTGCCCGAAAAGAATCTCGGACCTACAAACAAGGGATCTAATAAAAAAGATAAAGGGAAGGAAAAAGTCCCTGAGGATATCGCCCTCGACGATCGAGTCGGCGAAGAACTCATAGCCAAGGACCCGCTCAAGAAGAATAAGATGAATTACAATGTCCTGTCACATCTGAGAAAGATACCCTCACAATTGAATATCTTGGATGCCCTTCTATTTTCTAAGGAGGCACGAGATTCTCTGATCAAGGCATTACAAGAGCCCGAGCAGTTCTAAGCTTTCTTTGCCAAAGAAAAGATGAAGGATGAGCTGGAAGAAGTGCACACAGCTGACATCACTTTCGGCGATGAAGATCTCCTCCTCGGAACGTGCGAGCACAACCGTCCCCTGTATGTCACCGGGTACTGCCATGACATCAAGATAGGAAAGATCTTAATTGACAATGGGTCCTCTGCCAACCTCCTAAATGTGAGGGTACTAAAAGAAATCTACATGAGCGTTCAGCACCTCGCTCGGGATAAAATCACTATCTCCGGGTTCGATTCCCAGTCATCACGGACGCTCGGGTCTGTAATTCTGACATTACGATTTGGGCTACTCGTCATTGACATCAAGTTTTATGTCATTGACGCCAAGACCTGCTACAACGCTTTGGTCGGCAGGCCTTGGTTACACGAATACAACATCATCCCTTCTATACAACATCAGTGTATGAAGTACTTCAAAGATGGTCTTTGCACATGAGGCGCTGCAACCGATACTGATCTTCTGGCTGCCATCACAGCTTCCAAGCGGCTGGCCCGCGAGGAAGCAGCGTTGGTCTCTATTGCGGAGTCGGGCATACTTCATTTACATTCTTCTGCATCTATCCCTTCTTCTCTTATTATGCTTTTATTAACGCTCTCTTCTTCAACAGGTATTTCTGCCGAAGAGGCTCTCGCGGCTTCCCTCAGGACATTCGAGGAGGAAGAGAGGCCCCGCGCTTTTTTGGGCCTTGGTATAATTCGTTTCATTACACCTTTGCTCTTTTTATTCATGATCTGACCCTTTTCTTCACCGTATTGCAGGAACTACCACAACCCAAGTTGTTTCAAGTGTAGTGCCAATCCCAAGCAGTGATGCAGCAAAGCTTCCAGAGCCACCGATCACGGCAGCGGCCCTCCCCAGGCCACCACAGGAGGCATTGCTGAAGCAGCCGATGATGGATGCCATAGTGGATCCGGAGGCTGAACTCGATTTGGACGACGATGTTCCCCTGTTGGAGGTGTTAAGGAGGTCGGTTCACACGGTCCCGATCGATAGGAAGCATAGAAAGCGCACCGCAAGAGAACGTGAAGCTATCTTAGCTGCAGGTGCAGGTTCGAGCAATGTCCCATCTTCTAACATCCCCATGGTGGACGCTTCTTCCGCTCTGTCTACCGCCCATAGACAGCTTGCGCGTGCAGCTCGGGAGGAAACTGAAAAACTACTGCAAGAAGCAGAGCCGAGTCCTGACGGTGGCATGGCAGGTGAAACGCCGATGATTACAGAGCCCGAAGTAACCACTCTTTCTCGGGAATCTAGGACTGTCTAGACTGCTGCTCTTTCTCCTTGTGGATCCTTGGTATCGGCGGGTGTCGCAAGCATTACGACGGCCCTTGTCGAGTCAGGGGATGCAGCTATGGGTGCGAAATCTACTCCCCCGAGGGAAAATGAGGAAGCCGTTACACTTGGTGACGCTTTCGGCACGGTTTCGGTCTCTGACCTATCAGGTACTCCTTGGGTTACTATCTTTGAGTTTTTAATCCTGTTAAGCCCCTCTAATGATATTTCATTTGTCTTGAGCATAGGCACGGTAAACCCTGAAGCTGTGTCGGCTGAAGAATTATCGTCGGCCGCCACTTTGGTGGTCACGGTTCCTTCGCTTTCTTCTGTGCCTCCTCAAATTTTGGAAGGTAAGGGTTTCTCACTTAGTTGATTTACTATGGATACAATTCTCTTTGCATTGGCTATATATTGTCGCGACTCTGCAGGAGTACTTTTTGACCACTTATACCAGGTGCTAAACCCGCATTTTTCCTTTCGATCGGAAGTTGTTCCACCTTCCGGTATTGGTCGGTATATTCTTCACTTAATGTTTCTCCTTTTTATGAGTAGAGTTTTTGTTGCTTAGCTTTCCTTATATTGACCACAGTATCACAGCTCGGAGGAGGAAGCGAAAGAATAGCCACGCCTCCGGTGCTTTCTGTTTTGCCACTTTCAACAGCTGGTACGGTAGATCTCGTCCGTCAGGTGTCTTCTTTCTGGTTGAAATCTGACCATGATTTATTTTGCAGCGATTACACCGATTTCAGCTCCTTTTGAGTCCCGTATTCCTATGCCCACGGGTCCCTTTGCTAAACGTCCATCTTCCAGGAACGCAGTGAATAGCCGGCTAACGTTAAGCGGGTTCATTGAAGATCTCGACGCCGAGGCCCTCACTTCTGCTACGGATTTTTCCGACGAAGTCAATCCAATGCTAGCGACGCTCGTGAATTTCCATAATGAAGATCTCGTTGGTTCTTGGGTTGATTATTGTAGGAAGATCGAGGCTTGTCTGCATGAGATTGAGCTTAAGCGTCTCGTTCCTGAGGTATTGACTTTGAACTCTCAGCGGGCTGCGTGGGTCGAGTAGAGTGTCTCTTTCATTCAATATTTTGAACAAGAGGCGGCTCTGAGGCGAAAGGAGCATGAGGCGGCTTCTGGCGAATCCGTCCAATTGAGTGCCCAGGTTGAAGCGAATGCTGCGCAGCTAAAAACTATTTTTGAAAACCTCCAACGATGTATTTCTGATGGGCTGGCGCTAAGGTAGAAACTTGACTTCACCGAGCGGGTCACACAGGATTGCGAAACTGCCAAGCAGGAAATCGATGAGAAGCTTTCATCCTGCTTGCAACAACGAGCTCAAATCGAAGCGGAGTTGGCCGCCGTAGCTGAACGTGGGAAGGAGTTGAGGGGAGCGCGCGAGCAGTTCGTCAGTTTATTGAAAACGCCTCCTCCTTAATAAGTGCCATTGTACCCCCTTTCTTGTACTGATTGTATTCCTCAAACTTCTGATCCATGAATAACATGTATTCATTTTGATTCCTGAATGAAATGTATCTTGTATTCACTTAAATTCATGAATAAAAGACATATTTTATTTCATACTGGCATTTCTCTTTTCTTCAATGTCTTGATTTGGCGTGGTGTAGTTTATATACCCATTTCGGAGTTTGTAGTTTATTCACTCATTCCGGAGTCTTTAGTTTATGGACTCAATTCGGAGTTTGTAGTTTATTCATTCATCCCGGAGTCTCTAGTTTATGAACTCATCTCGGAGCTTGTAGTTTATTCACTCATTCCGGAGTCTCTAGTTTATGGACTCATTTCGGAGTTTGTTTAGTTTACCTTCCTTGGGTTTATAGGCAAACTTGCCCTAACGCATGGATAACCCCTGCTCTTTACGACAGAGGTCCGTTAGGTTTTGTGGTACTAGGGTTTTGGTCCGTCGTACCGTCGCGTTGGCTGATGCATTCCCTAATATGCAGTCTTTACGCTGCTGTTCGAGTAGCCTCACGATTGTCGTGTCTCTGATCCCTTCGGGGGCTGGACAATACATCTTCAAGTAATTTTCCTAGGAAATTTGACCGTCGGAAGAGCAAGCGTTAGGAATTTTGTCATGCCGCTTTTTACTTGAGGTTAGGCTCAGTTTAGGAGCCCCGATGAGTCATAACCACTCCGCACTAGTGTGGGATGATCTCCGATAGTCTTTCGGGTTTTCTTTGAGTTGCCGTCAAGACCCTGAAGTTAGGAATTTGGCCTTCGCTTTCCTTTTCGACACCGCGTCTGCCGTAATGAGATGAATGTCGAGATGATCTCTAGGTTGTTTTGTGAACCGTCGAGACTTGGAACTAGGGACTTTGACATAGCTCCGTTTTGTTTTGACCCTTGGGTCGTTTGTTGACGTTGCGTCTGCATCCTGCTGGAGTGAGAAGAAACGCCGCTGTTGACACTGCGTCTGCTATATCGAGACGAGTGTCGAGGTGATCTCTAGGTTGTTTATGAACCGTCGAGACTTGGAACTAGGGACTTTGCCATGGCTCCGCTTTGTTTCGACCCTGGGATCATTTGTTGACGTTACGTCTGCATCCTGTTGGGGTGAGAAGAAACTTCGTTGTTGACATTGCGTCTACTGTAACGAGACGAATGTCGGGATGGTCTCTAGGTTGTTAATGAACCGTCGAGACTTGGAACTAAGGACTTTGCTATGGCTCCGCTTTGTTTTGACCCTAGGGTCGTTTGTTGACGTCGCGTCTGCATCCTGCTGGAGTGAGAAGAAACGCCGTTGTTGACATTATGTCTGCTGCAACGAGGCGAATGTCGGGATGGTCTCTAGGTTGTTTGTGAACCGCCAAGACTTGGAACTAGAGACTTTGCCATGGCTCCGCTCTGTTTTGACCCTAGGGTCGTTTGTTGACATCGCGTCTGCATCCTGCTGGAGTGAGAAGAAACGCCGTTGTTGACACTATGTCTGCTGTAACGAGACGAATGTCGAGATAGTTTTTAGGTTGTTTTGTGAACCGTTAAGACTTGGCTCTCCCTTTGACGGAGCCTGGTGGGAAAATATGGTTCTCTTTTCGTTTGTGCCCATGGATTGTATACAGGGGTTGATATGGACTCACCCGCAGGGTAAAAGTTTCATTTTTTTATTTCTTTCCGCAATGCTCTATCATTTCATATTTTTATATCGCGAAAGTCACAATTGCCCAATCATTTCGGCTTTTTATCGCGATGCCCAATCATTTCGGCTATTTTTTCTTTTTACTCGCTGCTTTTTATTGCAAGTTGCCCAATCATTTCGGCTATGTATATTCACATTTTTTTCTCGCTGATTTTTATTGCGGTTTGCCCCATCATTTCGGCTATTTTTATATGCATTTTTTGCTCACTGATTTTTATTGCGAGTATGGAGCTTAAGATCTGATACCAATCTTGGCATCAGTATCACTGCGACTGGAATATTGCCAGGAGCGAATCATCATTTGTCGTGAAAGGACTTAGATTTTGATACCGATTTAGGCATCAGCATCGCTACAACTGGGATATTTCCAGGAGCGGATCATCATTTGCCTTTGCTGATTTGAACAAAGGAGGCTTAGCAAACAGGGTTAAGATCCTGTCGACTAAGGTTTTTTGACTTTACGAGCCGTAAGGTCTCATAAAGGTATTTCTCCCTACGAATCATGAGGATCTCGTAGGTGTATGTTCTCCTTAGAAGTCGTGAGGACTTCTAAGTGATGTTTTCTCTTATAAGTCGTAAGGATCTCATAAGAGTATTTTCTCCTTATAAGTCGAGAGGACATACAAGTATCGTTCACCATATGAGGGCATTCCTCATGATTAGTGGAACTTGGTGGGGGAATCGTTTATTTGTGCCCGTGGATTGTATACAAGGGCCAATATCGGACCGCCTGTAGGGCAACTTGGGGAATACGACGGCTTAAGGACAGTTTTGGATCCCTGTAACTTAAGACTTTGAATCCTATAAGCCGTGAGGGTCTCATAGGAGGAGTTCCCCTTACGAGTCGAGAGGATCTCGTAAGTGAAAATTTTACGAGATTGCGCCCTTTCAGGTTTTCACAAGCTCGCCGGTAGCCCTGCTGTTTTTACTCACGGTGCTCTTTCGGGTTTTCATCCGTGCCCATTTTGCTTGTGGACGTACCGTTTTTTTAACAACGAGATTGCGCCATTTCAGGTTTTCACAAGCTCGCCGGTAGCCCTGTTGTTTTTACTCACGGCGCCCTTTCGGGTTTTCATCCGTGCCCATTTTGCTTGTGGACGTACCGTTTTTTTTTGTTTTTTTGGTTTGGGTTGCAGTCTTTGCTGTTGGATCTTGATTACAACATAGATCCCAAGAGAAGATATCGCTTTATTTGGGGCGATGCGCCATGTTTGAGGCGGAGTACTAGTTTAGGGCCATTTCGGTCCATTGTCAATTTAAGGACGTAGTGGTCCATTACCAGTTTAAGGACGTAGTGGTCCACTATCACCATTTTTGAGGTGAGGTTTTAGTTTAAGGACATTATGGTCCGTTGTCAGTTTAGGGACATCTCGGTCATCGCCGTGTTTGAGGCGACGTTTTAGTTTAAGGACATTACGGTCTGTTGTCGCCATTTTGGAGGCAACGGTCAATTTAAGGACATTTCGGTCCGTTGTCGCCATGTTTAGGACGGAAATTCTGTTGGATACTACTTTTAGAGTTTTGACTTAAGAAGATATCGAGCGGACACGAGCGTCGTCATTATCATTAATCTGAGTCGTGACTTGTCAAGCATAGTATTTCTTGAGGAATCGGTCGTTTATTGGCCGGAAAGGTCTTTCGTCATGCATATCCATGAGAAAATAGGCCCCACCTTGATAGACCTTGTCTATGATATATGGGCCCTCATAGTTTGGCTCGAATTTCCCCTGTTTTGCACGGTTGGGGATCATAGGTCCTTTGACGACTAGCACGAGCTCGCCTTGGCGGAATGTTCTCGGCCTAGACAATCTTAATATGACCGTGTCATCCTTTCCTTATAAGCCTCCAGATTTTGCTGTGCTATAAGGCGGGTTTCGTCGAGGGCAATTTCCAAAGGAATTTTTTCTTTCCATTTGTCATTTTGCTCGAACCATTGTTTGTAGGCCTGAGGTTCATTTCAGGCAACGCACAGTTACGCAGCTGAATGTTCTCGCGGTTCTTTTCCTCTTCTTCTTTTCCTGAGGTGGATTCTTTGAAGAGAGGGCCGAGGGTTATTTCTTCCTTGGAATCGCTCCCGAATGTAAGAACTTGAGATTTTTCTTTTGTCGAACCGGTATCAACCATATGACAGTTGCCAGCCGTTCCTTTACGCTCGTCTTTCGCGCTTCTTTGTTGTCGACGGGTTTTGAACTTCATCCACTTAAAGTGTTGCCGGTGAGCAACGTATCATTGCCACCACTTCTTGAAGGCATTGCACTCTTCGGTGGGGTGTGTGACCCTCCGATGGTATAAGTAGTAGTTTGGATATACATCCTCTTCGTTGAGACACGTACTCCCGGGAGTGTTTTCCATGAGAGGGGGCGGCTTCATTCCCATTAACAAGGTTTTGGCGAACCGCTTCTCCGCTTTAATCCTGCTCTTATTTGTAGCAGGTGTGTTTTGGCTTGGGTGGAGTACTTTCGACTCATCCTTACCGCGACTTCTTCATCCTGACGCCGACGCTTGGCATTTTCGTATATGGCCGTTTCACGTTCTCGGTTAGTTTTGCTCTTTTGAAGGGCTTCGTTTAGCAGCCTGTCAATTGGGTCTTCTGATAGTTCCAGGGATTTTGGCGCCGGTCCTGCCCCCAATTCCTCTGCGTTGCTTTCTGACGCCGAGGGAGTTTCTTCTTCATTTAACGAAGAATGATAAACCATGTGGCAACTTGCTACATAATCCTCGGGTTCTTCTGACGGGTCATTTTCCTTATCATCGTCACTATCTCCGTTCTCAAGGATATGGTTGGGAAACTCTTCGAGGGTGACTGGGGTCCGCGCTTTCTGGTTGTATTCCTCCATCGCGTCGATGTATTTTTGCAGGTCCGTGCGCTTGTAGTCAGGCCGCATGGGCTTCTTGGTCTTCTTCTTTCCCTCCGAAGACTTTGAAGGCTTGACCTAGGTGTTTTGCCCATCGTTAGCTGTTTTCGGTGTTGGGTACGGTTTAAGCATCCCCTCAATGATCTCGAGCTCCAGCGGGCTTTTCCACTTGATCGCCGGACATGCTTGAAGATCCTTCAGTATTCTTTTAGTTTTAGCTGAAAGGACCACTACCCAAGGAGCTTCTTCCACAAACGAGCATGATGCCCCCGGCGTGTCTGCCTTTTTAGGAGTGTGCCTTTGTGGCGGGTGCACCCTCCAGATTTCGGACAGCGCAAACTTCCCTTGTTGGTACTGGTCCCCGACCCAATTTTTGAAGACGTAGCAATTCTCAATTGGGTGGCCCACTATTCTGTGGTAGAAACAGTAGTTGGGATTGTTGAAATCACCCGGTAGTTGGGATTGTTGAAATCACCGGGCTGCAGTGGACATCTCGGATCTGGCAGTGTGATGAGTTTGTTGCGCATTTCCAGTTCGAACAATCTCCTCATTTTATCACGGGGAAACGAGTAAGCGCGTCCTAACTTCTCTTCCAGGGATTGGCAGGGGGCGCGTTGTTTTGGCGAGCAACCGGTTTCGAGTCACTCGGTTGTTTTTGAGTGTGGACAACGAAGGCCGCTTTCCCTTTACCCTTTGCATTCCGAGGGTCCATTTTTGAAGAGGGGTCCCATGGCCCATCTAGTCCATTTGGGCCAGCTTGTTGATCAAAACCTGGAAGGTGGTCGGCTTAAAGAACATCATGAACTGGGACACGGTTGCCTGAGGATCGAGAGTCCTTATGAACATGCCCAAGGCAGGAGCCTCTTCGATGCGTTGTTCGCATTTTGGCCATAGGTTCCACCACCGAATTGCATATTGAACCCAGGTCTCTCCTGGCTTCACCCTGGCATTGATTAATGTCGTGATTGGGGGGCGTTCGCTTGCGCTTGCGAACCGCTGTGTGAACAGTAGCTCCATTTCTGTGAATATTTTGACAGAGTCATTTGGGAGCTCCGAGTGCCATTCAAATGCCGTCTCCAACAAGCTGCCAACGAACTGACGAAGCAGCAATTTGTCATCGCCTCCAGTATTGCCGCACAAAGCTCTAAACTGAGCCACGTGCTGATGAGGATTGCCTGTCCCCTTATACACATGGAATTTGGGGATCGTAAATCCAGGCGGGTACTTGATTTGATCGTACCAGCCTGGGTACGGTCGCCCAGTTCTAACAACTTAGCTAGCCGCTTCATTTGCCTAATGAGCTCTTATTTGTTAAGCTATGTAATCATTAAGGGCAGTTTTGGAGATTGTTTCCTCCCTGGTTGTCGATAAAGCTGGAGGAGGGTTTGATATTTCCCCTCTGTTGTCCTCGATGATTATCGGTGGATCTTTGGCTGGAGGTTCTGGCTGGATCATCATTCCAACCATGTCCTGAAACAAAAACTCCATCTGCCTTATATTAGCAGCTTGTTCCGCGGCCTCCTTATCCTTTCTTTCCGGTACCCTTCGCAGGAACTCTGTATCGGTCTCCTATTCCTGGCGCTATTCAGACGCTGACTCCGAACTTTCTTTCTGTCCGGTGAGTGCTACCATTTTCGTCAGCATCTCCTGGAGCTTTTGTTGTTGCTCCTGAGCCTTTGTTAACGACCGAGTTTGCGGCCGATGACCCACGGAAGCAGGGCTTTCCTCTTTCCTGGAAGCCATGTAGACCGTGTGTACAACCATGCCCCCAGACTTGGGGCGTTTGGATCCATCAACCTTAGGATTTGCCGTCGGCGGTAGGAGATTCTCCGGCCTTCTCTTTTTGTGGGATGTCACAGTTGAAGGAGCCATTGTAGCAGGCGCCTGTATGAAAGAAGTCCCTTGTTGTATGCTGGAAGGCTGATTTTCCTCATGTCGAACCTTCATTTTCTCCGGTTGACGAGAGTAGTTCTTGTTGATCACAGAATCTTAGACTTTCCGCCAGACTCTGTGGATTTGGGAGGACAGCCGTTGAGGGGGCTGCTCCGGCTTTGCCTGCGTCATATTTTCAGCGAGAAGTGGAGATTTCTTCAACACCGCGATTGGGGAGGTCTACCGCACCCTCCTAAGCAGTTCAAAGTTGTTCCCGGGAACAGCAGCGTTAACTTCCACCATTGGAGCTGGTGGGGTGAATCCGGAGGGGGAGTTCCCCCAGCTCTTCTCACTCGGCGCCAGTGGTGACGTCGAGTGTGCCTTGCAGATGGGACCACCTCAGTTGTGGAAGGGGCTCCCCCATGCCCCCTGTTTTGGTTAGGGGCTGATGCTGGTGCCAGCTTGTCGAAGACCGACGTCCGTTGAGAGGGAATGGCCAATCTTTCGAAGGCCTACTTTCTGGTAGGGGAAGCTCTTTTGATAACTTTGCCTGTAGCAGGAGTGGGCAGGACTATCCGTTTTGGAATAGTCCCTTCAGGTATCGTAAGCCCCTTTGCGGGCCCATTTGAGCTTCGGCTCAGCATGTTGAAGACTGAGGTGGCAGACTTGGACGACCCGTTGAGAGGGGCTATGGTGGTTGCAAGTCGATCGAAGACCGACTTCTTGGGAGCTTCCTACAGTGGCACTGGGGCGCTGAAGCTCGTTGGCGGGAGAATGGTCCCGAAGAACAATCCAGTGGTGGCTTGATTCACCTGCCCCACTGGCGTTGAAAAGATGGAGACCGCATTGGGCCCGTAAGTCACCCCTCCAGTTGGGGCAGAGCGAGAATTGTTGTTGCAGTTTGTGCAGCTGGAAGCCATTGATATTCACTTCTTCTTTCTGTACTGGAACAAGACACCAAATCTTAGTATCTCGAATCTAAGGACAACCATATCAAACCGCGATTTTTTTCGCGAGACACGACACACGAAGTATGGAGTGGAAAGAGGAAAAGGTCCCACCGAGCGTGCCAGAATCTGTTTACCGCCGAAAACAGAGACGAACCAGGATGGATCGTCTTGCCTGAATTTGGGGGCAGATGCTATTTGGATTTATCTGTCCACATCTCCGAAGATGCCAGGTTGATTTATGGCACCGTATATCGGAGGTTTGGACGGATGCCGCCGTTGTAGCAGCCTTCGTCAGATTCCCCCTGATTTGTGAGGGGTTTTTTTTATTGTGGGGACGCTCTTCCCTGCAGGCGCCTGCGGTTAATTACGTTATCGCATCGCGATAACCACTTTCTCCTGCTCCGGAAGTTCATTTCGTGCCATGTGTGTTTGTTTTATTTTTGGTTGCCCGTGGATTGTATACGGAGACTAATTTATGTTGTCGCCCGTAGGGCGTGGATTAGTCCAAATCCGTATTTCTTAGATTTGGGGTTTTTATTTAAGGATCGTTGATCTGTTTTGAGATCAAGATCGACTTAAATATATACGAGCAATTGGGGGCTCGATTGGTTTTTTGATACGTTAGTCCAATTTGAGACTAAGATCTACTTAACAGGGTGTTAGGATCATTTTTTGTTTCAGATCCAACAAGAGAGCATTTGGGCTCTGTTGTTTTAGTTTAAGGACATTTCGGTCCGTTATCGCCATTTTGATGGCGAAGTTGTAGTTTGAGGACATTTCGGTCTGTTGATCACCATTTTTGAGGAGAGGTTTTAGTTTAAGGACGTTACGGTCCGTTGTCGCCATTTTGGAGGCAACGTTTAGTTTAAAGACGTTTCGGTCCGTTATAGTTTAAGGACGTTTCAGTCCGTTGTAGTTTAAGGACGTTTCGGTCCATTGTCGCCATTTTTGAGGCGAATGTTAGTTTAAGGACATTTCGGTCCATTTTCCATCTTGCGTGCACGTGTATTTGTTACGTGATGGGATGGGCAACGATGATATGGGATGCATCCAGTCTGGGATGTGATTTGATTTGGGATGTGCACGTCAGTTTGGAAAGTGCATCAAAAGCAATTGGTTGTCGGGACCCGCCACCTCTCTAAAGACGTTGAGGAATTACAACGATGTAGATCAGAGGTGTGGAGAGATATACCCTTGAACCAATTCTCGTATTTGAGGGAAAAAGGAATCGGTGGTAAACCCAGATATCATTAGTCGTATTTTGAGACTAAGACTTTCTCAGGGGAATGTGGGACGAATATCGTTTTGGGATATCATCAGTTGGAAAATCGATAGTCGTATTTAAGACTATGATCAGTTTGGGAAGTAGTGAACCCATGGGTTCGGTTGATCCGAATTAGGGACCTAGCCAACTTGGGCTTGGTCCACTCAGTTTTCTTTTTATTTGAAAAAGAGTGCTAAGCACTTGTTTGGGCTCAGTCCCCGTTTTTATGCAAAAAGTGCTGAGCACTTATGTAAGTTCTGACGCTCACACCTAGCCATGTGGGGTTTTCAGTCATGAGGATTTGTCCGATAAGTGTTAAACACTTTACCCTTTTGTCTTTTTATAGAGTGCTGAGCACTCTTTATGGCGCCCACGTGCGAAGCACATGAAGCGCTAGACGCTGCCTAGTGAGTGTCAAGCACTTTTTATTCTGTGGCGCCCACGTGAGGGACACGTGAGGCGCTAGGCGCCGCTCACTGAGTGCTAAGCACTCCTTTATTTTGTAGCGCCCACGTGAGAGGCACGTAGGGCTCTGGGCGCTGAGCGCCAGTCACTGAGTGCTAAGCACTTCTTTATTTTGTAGAGCTCACGTGAGAGGCACATGGGGCGCTGGGCGCTGAGCGCCAGTCACTGAGTGCTAAGCACTCCTTTATTTTTATTTACCTAATTTTCCAGGAAGAGAATTCTTCTTCCTCGATAACTTAATTCTCTGTTCTTTCTCAAGCTTATAGGGGGTTCCTCCTTTTTAGACTTGAACTCTTGGGTTCTTTATATAGTATAGGTAGTTTGTTAATTAGTTGAAGAAATCTCTCATTAAGAGATCCTAATTGATTTTGGGGATTTACCCACCGTTGGATTTTTGATCCAAGGACTTCTGTTTTACTGAAAGTATTCTTCTTGTTTTTAACAAGATTAAGAAAATATTTATCCATACAGAATTTATTCTGTAGATCGGTGATTCTTTAATCACCATTGGATTTTTAATTCAACGGTACTCTATTTTACAGAGGGCAATCCTTCTTGTTTAGAAAGATTTAAGGAATATTTCCTCTAAACAGAATTTAATTCTGCATCCTGATGATTTATCGTCTCCGTTGGATCTTTGATCCAACGGCTCTGTTTAACAGAGAGTAGAATTTAATTCTACTAGGTACTGGCGCTCATGTGCTGTGCACGTTGGATCTTTTCCCATTAGCATCCACGTAAGGAGCACGTGCGGCGCCAATAAGAGTTTTTAACTCTGGCGCTGGCGCTGGCGCCCTCGTGGAAGGCACGTAATGTAAGTGCACGGCGGCGCCCCGGCCGTCAATCCGACGCCGGAATGCGGAAGCGGTGAATAACTTTAATTTTTGCGGACTTTGCAAACCGGCACCACCGCGCACTTTAACCGGATCGAACCATTAACTAGTCTAAGCTATCTACAAGAAAGGGAATAGAGATATACCGACGATCCAAGTCCTCCGGTCTTCTCGTCATCGTCCCGATCTCCTGCGGAATGTCCCGTCTCCTCCTCGTCGCCGGAAGTGCACCACATCGCCTACTTCTTTTACGGGCTCCCACCTCAATGCCGAGGCAACTCGGGCACGAAGCCGGCTACTCGACGTGCCCAAGATATGCTGTAGGAAGTGTAGTGTAGAGGCTACTTGTCTCTTTGGGGTTTGTTGCCTTTGGATGGAGGAATGAGGATTGAACTTTGGAGGGAAAATGAAGCTACCAATTTTGCAAGGAAATGAGATGAAGAATGAAGCATCAAAAATGAACCTCTCATTTTTCCTCTCCTCAATTAGTGGCCGGCCAAATTGCTTTTGGAGAATGGTGGAGAGGTATACAAATTGCAAGAGGGAGGTAAGTGTAGGAGAGACAAAAGAGGTGACCACAACATCAACCATACCCTTTCCTCCATACCCTTTCTATTCAATCAAATCTCAAAAAGCAAAAGTATGGTGGAAAAGATATGAAAGTTATCATATCAAACAATATGCAATAAAACCCTCCACAAAATGTTATTTGCAAAACTGCAAATAACACCCTCCATCGGAAAAGTCCGGCCGGGAAAGAACAAAGGAAAACCGGCCGGAACGGAATGCAAACTGGCAACTCCAGAAAACTGGTCCCGTAATAAATTACAGGAAAACCCCGATACTGTGCATACACACCCGCATCTGTATTCCGTCCGGATACAAATGCAAAGAGACAAAATCTACACTGTACTAAACTAGGACCGGCTTAAACCAAAGCCGGCTAGTATTATCCGTTCGATCCTGATCCGTGCAATACCGCACGTATCTGATCGAACCCTGCCATAATCCTATACGGCTACTAGTACAGCGTTTCGCCCGAAACTTGAGTAACTGTAAGTGTGGTGGACTCTAAAGACTCGTCAATACTATGGCTGTGGATTTAACCACTAGCACGTCAGAGGTATAAGCCAATACGTGACGGGCCACCAGCTATTGACTAAAAGGGACGTCGATGAGCGAACTCATCCTGACACCCTACTGAGCCTGTCAGTGACAATATCCGTGCAGTCCGGTCCGTTCGTCTATGAGTATCGCATGGCGGGCTTAGGGGGTTGGTAAAAGTCAGACCCCCAAAAGCGGTACAAGTCGTGTCGGAGTGTAGCCCAGAACACCCTGAGATACTACTGGAATACCTACCAGTAAATCTCCTTGCCTTGGCCAAGGACTTTGTGTAATGGCTCTCCTAGACACAGCACGACCTCACCCCCAATACCGGGAGAGACGAACCCCTGAAGATACGCTCACTGCCTCCATGTGGCTCGGGACTGTACCCAACTAAAACCTGTTTGCACGACTCCTTTGAGCCGTGGTAGGGTAGTAATCAAAGTACAGTGGGAACTCACACGAGACAAATGACGATCCCCAGGTCGATGAACTAACCTGCACACATGTCACCAGGGAACTGCCATCTGACGTCTGGTATATGACCAACTAGCATGTTCCCGGCGAGTCCTGTCCGGTGTACTCATAACCCAATGAGCACCTGTATACATCTTAGGTGATCCAACTGACACCAGTGGCTTGTGAGACCGGCCACCGCCCCTCGTCGGGGTCTCGACTGTATACACTAGTCTACTAATGGAGTATCGATGCCCAGTCTCGAAACTCCCACGACTAGGGACCTTTTAAGGATAAGCTTATAGACCCCCAGCTCCCACTTATATGATCGCCCTCATACTGCTGGTGGTCAAGCAAGAATCCTAGGGGCTCTATCAACGTGTAATAGCGACGTGTCATGTCACTTAAAACAGTACACGATGATAAAGGTAAACCAGATAGCATACTATCATCTCGAGTAAGACTGTCCTACCGGGATAGGTCCTCTCTCAATCATTACAATCACGTACCTGTGACCTAATAATTGACTCTGAGGGCACTATCTCCAACAATCTCCCACTTGCACTCAAGGCTAATTATTGCGATGTCGCATACTCACAGCCCGTGTGATACCGAACATCCAACTCCTCTACTAGTCAGTCTCACAAAGCTCGTTTGCGGAACTATTGCGTTCGAGGAATAGCCTCAGTGAGTGGATCCGCTTAGTAGTTTCTTTCTATGTCTCTCTATATCTCAAGTTCGCGGAGAAACCCATCTCCCGAAATGAGCAATACCTGTCTTAGAATGTGTCTGGATGTCTGATGGGACATAGCTCATAAATGAACTCCAAATCCAAACTTCTTAGACTGTATCGTCAACTGAACTTAATCAGTATCTTGCGCCATGCCTCCCTCAGTATTGCCTTGGATCATCTGTCCAAAATACTGCCCCTCATTAGAAGGAAAACTACAACTCTGACAACCTCCTTGTCGTCCATGTCACCTTGGAAGCCTGGAATGATAACTGTCTCCTGAATGAGGCTGTCGTTATCATATCCCTAGAACATCCACTTATGTTCTAAAACTGCTTCCGACTGTTTCTCCAGGATTGGATTAATGTCAACTTATTGCATCTAGTGCAAGAACAACATCAGTGTGGTACTTGACATCTCACGATTGACTCAATTGCCTGAGCAAGTGATCTGCCAATCATGCCCGTCCCTCTCCCCTTTAGTCTGTAAGACACCTTTGGAGAGGGTGACTCCATTACCTGCAGGTACACTACCGTGCCAGGAGTCGACCATCCTAAATACTCTTAGAATGCTGTCAAGTACCCTGATTGGGAAACCACCCAAATCTAGATCTAAAACCATAGATCCAGTAACCAGTATGTCTGATATAAAATCCATTTCCTTTGTGGAGAAACAACTGTGTGACGACCAAAGTACAACCGATCGTAGTGTAGGAGTTTCTTTTCCTACTCTGTGTATATCATCCAAATACCAGGATATCACACCCTACTACCTTCTCAACAGATCCATCCCCTTTTCTGATGAAGTCAAACCCATGACTGTCACATCAGAAATAGATGATCTATCTCCGCTACATCTGCTCTAGTCTATAAATAGACATAAGCTACTTGTCCACCAATACTTCCGCTGCTCCCACTGACTACGACAACCCTCTGGCAGAGTCATATAGACGTACACTTCTAAAGCAAGTTTAGAACGACGCTATACTCATCCTCCTGCCGGGTCTCGCAGCCTGGAACAACAGCAATGGTAATTGTGGGTAAACAAGAACTTCCCTGTAACCGTCCTTGAGGCTACTGTAGTACCTCTCGGGTGCCTGAAGTTACCCACCTTATCTGCGGAGTGGCCAATGGAATGTCAATCCAGATTGAATCTTTAGGTTCCTTATCAAATCTTCAGTAATCGTTTGTGGTTCTGGAATCACTTCCAGTTCTACCATACTCCCACTACTGTTTTCTGAAAAAAAAAATCCATTTTTAATAAAACTGTGGCGAGTCTAGAACAATATCGCTATTGTTCATCCAGATGGTAGAAAGTCAACCCTCGTCATAGCCTGGGTCAACCCACAAACAGCCATTACAGAAACGTGCCTTGAGTTGTCCAGTGTCTGGTTTTAATCATAAACCGGACAACTCCCCGTACCTTAACATCGTTAAGATATGAACTGTTCTATATCCAATATAGAAACAGAGGCACTGATTTAATTGAACCAGATTCAAATCATGCAGCTGTCCCCAGCGCATGTCAACTAAATGGAAGGAGGCCGATCAGCGTTACTCAACTTAGGAATACTTCCAATTATGAGTAACCTGAAAGAGAAGCAAGATCTCTTTATTATTACTATCAACTGAATACCATACACAAGTATCTACATCTTCGATCTCTTTGAAGAATCCCGATACTTGCTATACCTGGTTCTCTACTCTATTCAAATACCCATAACTTCTCAAAATTTGGACCCTGTGTTTCCGCAAAACACTCGTCTAAAAACTAGAGAAGTCATAAGTAAACCGAATATAGTACGAGGACCAACCCCTCTGTCCTGATGGACCCTGGACAACATACAATACTCTGTATAAGTCCCTTGAGTCTGACAACTCATTCACTGTGTGTCGTAGGTTGAAAACTGTACTTATGGTTAAGAAGAATTACACCGCTGTTTAATGCTCCTTACCTAACCATCCACTGATATAGGTAAATGTCGTAGACATAATTTCAGAAAGGTATATCTCACTCTATGAAAATAGACGTACAGATACATCGATTTGAAATTGGTGCATAACGGCGGATATTCAAAACCAAATACTTGCCGTCCGGCAAATAACCCAGGTGACTTCCTCAAATATCACCGATTACAACGAATCCCGATATAATGAGGACAATCACCTAATTCCCAATAGCTTACTCCCACTCATCATCTGTAAAACCATACAGATGTGAGAATCATACCTGGCAAATACATACCCTGGAGTAAGTGTCTAATCGGGAAATCAGTTTTCTTTTAACATTACACAGTGAAACTGAAACACTGAAATGTTTCGATGGGGTATCCTGGTATTCTTAGTAATGCCTCTTCCAGATTCACGACTGTAACCGTATAATTCTTTGCCATCTCTCCAAAACCCTTCATATGTCTTTAGTCTTTACCTTCTGCACACCCCTTTAGGCCAAATGGTTTTCTTCCTTCCCTACCGTTCGGCACCAGCCTATGGTTTGGAAGAAGACTATCCAATAAGCATAATGGGTGTACTGTCCCAATCCTAGGAACACTCGCAATGAGAGAGGGTGAAGATAAAAGACAACCGAATAAACCTTATTCCTATTTCTCCTGAACCAGAATCCATCCCCGAACTGGAACAAGTTCCATTCGAGTTCGTATATAACCATACGATGGAGTATCCAAATAAACTGTGGATCTTCGTAGTGATACGGAGTGTCCTGGAGAAATACAAAGGTGATGTGGGAGTGGTAACGAAATATTTGGTTTGGTCGTGAATATCTGTTGCAATTTACTTTGCCCTCTTACTAATCCCTTGCTTTGTCTGAACTTAATACCTTCTGTACACCATCGTTAGGCTAATTGGTTTTCTTCATTCCCTACCGGTCGGCACCAGCCTAAGGTTTGGAAGAAGACAATCCAATTCGCGTAATAGGTGTACTACCCCTAAACCAAGGAGTACTCGTAACCTGAGAGTGGGTAAAAGGAAAAGACAACTGGATAATCCTATCCGTTTTCTCCAGAACCAGAAACCATCCTCGAATAAATTCTTTCGAGTTCGTATCTAACCATACGATGGTTTTGTCCAATGGAAGTGGACGTTCGTAGTAATACGGGGTGTCCTGGAGAAAAGGGTAAAAGTAGGAGTGGCAATGAGGTCTGCAACTCTGACAATCCAAAAGCCAGTGTTTAAGAAGGTTCGGTCAACTTGGTCACTGAGTCATAGTCTTAGGGTCGGGTCAATGGTCGCTGCCAAAGAGAGAGAGAAAAGAAACACTCAGCGTGCACTCTAACCTAGATCAGAATGGTTACCAATTTATCTAATCTGGAAACCTCCCACTGTACCTCAAATTCTCCTCCAAACCTTAAAGAAGAATTAGTCGGGGTCACCCGAGGAGTAAACCAACTCATCAGTGGGAATCGGGATCCAACTCTCATCGCATGACAACGTGACGGAATCCGCTCACGGTATCACACTCCAGAAGGTATGCGCATATCTGGCAAGTTTCAGTACTTTTGAAACTCCCGATGTGATTTCTGCCCCATGCTCTTATGACCTTGACTTTGGCCAACATATCATAAGTCACATGTCAAGTTCTGCCCGTCATTCTCCAGGTTAATTTGAATCCACCCGTACATACCCTTGACTTTGGCCAAAATGGCAGCACGACTGTCCCAAACCAACGCATCTATCTATGCTGCATATGAATACCCCAATAGCTACCAATCACTGTGCCTTGACTTTGGCCAACATACACAGCTTGAATACTATTGACCACCCATATGAAACGACGGAGGGCTACGAATGGTTTCTGGCGAAAACCTTTAACGTAATGAACTTGATATCGTCGAAGGAACGGATAGCTTTTTAAAAAATATAGTGACGAAAACCGTTGCTAAAGAGGTCACTCCCTGTGAAGGGATCTCGGCTCTTTCCCCGTAGAATGGGGTGCTGGATATTCATAACCGAATATCACTGTGCAAAGCAAAAGTAATCGGCTATAGTGAAGTTAATGCCCTGACGCAAACTTCTGTCCAAGGGGTCACTCCCGGTGAAGGGATCTCGACCCTTGCCTCGTCGACTGAGGAGCAGGATATTCCAAATGAATACCACGATGCAAAACAGAAATGAACGTCCTTGCAATAACAGCTTTTTGAAAAGTGTTCCAACAACATCAGATTAGGTTTGTTTTTAACTTTGCATTGATCCGAATCAATGCAGTCCCATCAATTGATCACACCAAAAAGAACGAAAATATACTGATGTACGTATATGCCATCCGCATTCGCCACTGGGTCCCGTCATTACCCGTTAGGTTAGCTTACTAACGACAGAGCGGGGACTGGACTAGCGCGGATGCAAAACATATACAACATCTACTAATATATATACCAATATATTATATTTCGCTCAAGGCGTGAAAGAAATGCAACATCACAGAAAAATGTACAGCATCACAGAAACAATACAGATATCTGGGATCCCCGGGTTTCACAGAGCCGCCGAAACCCGACGTTCCCCTGGTCGTGTGGATAGCCTATGCAATGAAATCCTAGACCCCTACGGGCGCGGCAAGTCACCCGCCAAAACCTGAAGCGAGGCAGCCCCCTTCAGCGCCGTGAATGGACCACCCAGCACTTCACGGAATCCGGCAACTTGGGCACCCCTCCTGGGTCAACCTGTACCCCCTACGAGTGCGGCGAATAGCCCGCCAATTCTAGAGTGAAGCCCCCTCCGTCCCAATGCCATGAGATGCGGGCTTGTTGCCCTCTAGAACCCGGCTATCCGTGCACCCCTCCGCGGGGTAATCCTAGTACAGAAAGTAAAATATACATACACCGGGTACATCGACCGCAACCAGGTCGTGCCCCAAAAGAATAATACAAACAGGCAGTGACGGCAGTCCACATGTCGGACGCTCGCCCCGCAAAATCAAATGTACATGATACAACAAAAACAGTACTAGCATTGCATCCAGGCTATCCCCACGACCGATCCGCAACAACACAGCAAATACATAGAACATCAACGTGAAAGTCACGTTCGCAAATCCGTCTAACCGGGCTATAGCAGTTAGACCGGATTTACCGATCGAGTGACATTCACGGTCGCAGATATAATGTAAATACTGTGAAAAATGTGTTTAAAAAATTTCCGATTGATCAAACAATTAACAAGTGGGCCCCAAAGAAAACTGTAGCACTCACAGAAACAATTGGCCCAACTTTAATATTCCAAAGCCCATATTTTAAGCCCAGAAGGCCTCTGTAAAAAAATGGTGAAGTAATGTGAATAGTGCGCGGCGGAAGGGCCGCACAAATGGGGTTTTCGCGGCGGTTCCGCGCTCCAACTGTGGAGTTACTTCGTCAAATTTTTACAGAACTGTTAGATTTTCCAGTACATCAATATTTTATAACCTGAAAAAATTTTCGAGACCAAAAATTTTCAACAGAAACTGATGCGAACTAAAATACAGTTTTGGAACTTTTTGATCGATCGGAAATGCAAACACATTACACAAAGTTAGACTAAGTTAATGGCGAGGCTCTGATACCACTGTAAGTGCACGGCGGCGCCCCGGCCGTCAATCCGACGCCGGAATGCGGAAGCGGTGAATAACTTTAATTTTTGCGGACTTTGCAAACCGGCACCACCGCGCACTTTAACCGGATCGAACCATTAACTAGTCTAAGCTATCTACAAGAAAGGGAATAGAGATATACCGACGATCCAAGTCCTCCGGTCTTCTCGTCATCGTCCCGATCTCCTGCGGAATGTCCCGTCTCCTCCTCGTCGCCGGAAGTGCACCACATCGCCTACTTCTTTTACGGGCTCCAACCTCAATGCCGAGGCAACTCGGGCACGAAGCCGGCTACTCGACGTGCCCAAGATATGCTGTAGGAAGTGTAGTGTAGAGGCTACTTGTCTCTTTGGGGTTTGTTGCCTTTGGATGGAGGAATGAGGATTGAACTTTGGAGGGAAAATGAAGCTACCAATTTTGCAAGGAAATGAGATGAAGAATGAAGCATCAAAAATGAACCTCTCATTTTTCCTCTCCTCAATTAGTGGCCGGCCAAATTGCTTTTGGAGAATGGTGGAGAGGTATACAAATTGCAAGAGGGAGGTAAGTGTAGGAGAGACAAAAGAGGTGACCACAACATCAACCATACCCTTTCCTCCATACCCTTTCTATTCAATCAAATCTCAAAAAGCAAAAGTATGGTGGAAAAGATATGAAAGTTATCATATCAAACAATATGCAATAAAACCCTCCACAAAATGTTATTTGCAAAACTGCAAATAACACCCTCCATCGGAAAAGTCCGGCCGGGAAAGAACAAAGGAAAACCGGCCGGAACGGAATGCAAACTGGCAACTCCAGAAAACTGGTCCCGTAATAAATTACAGGAAAACCCCGATACTGTGCATACACACCCGCATCTGTATTCCGTCCGGATACAAATGCAAAGAGACAAAATCTACACTGTACTAAACTAGGACCGGCTTAAACCAAAGCCGGCTAGTATTATCCGTTCGATCCTGATCCGTGCAATACCGCACGTATCTGATCGAACCCTGCCATAATCCTATACGGCTACTAGTACAGCGTTTCGCCCGAAACTTGAGTAACTGTAAGTGTGGTGGACTCTAAAGACTCGTCAATACTATGGCTGTGGATTTAACCACTAGCACGTCAGAGGTATAAGCCAATACGTGACGGGCCACCAGCTATTGACTAAAAGGGACGTCGATGAGCGAACTCATCCTGACACCCTACTGAGCCTGTCAGTGACAATATCCGTGCAGTCCGGTCCGTTCGTCTATGAGTATCGCATGGCGGGCTTAGGGGGTTGGTAAAAGTCAGACCCCCAAAAGCGGTACAAGTCGTGTCGGAGTGTAGCCCAGAACACCCTGAGATACTACTGGAATACCTACCAGTAAATCTCCTTGCCTTGGCCAAGGACTTTGTGTAATGGCTCTCCTAGACACAGCACGACCTCACCCCCAATACCGGGAGAGACGAACCCCTGAAGATACGCTCACTGCCTCCATGTGGCTCGGGACTGTACCCAACTAAAACCTGTTTGCACGACTCCTTTGAGCCGTGGTAGGGTAGTAATCAAAGTACAGTGGGAACTCACACGAGACAAATGACGATCCCCAGGTCGATGAACTAACCTGCACACATGTCACCAGGGAACTGCCATCTGACGTCTGGTATATGACCAACTAGCATGTTCCCGGCGAGTCCTGTCCGGTGTACTCATAACCCAATGAGCACCTGTATACATCTTAGGTGATCCAACTGACACCAGTGGCTTGTGAGACCGGCCACCGCCCCTCGTCGGGGTCTCGACTGTATACACTAGTCTACTAATGGAGTATCGATGCCCAGTCTCGAAACTCCCACGACTAGGGACCTTTTAAGGATAAGCTTATAGACCCCCAGCTCCCACTTATATGATCGCCCTCATACTGCTGGTGGTCAAGCAAGAATCCTAGGGGCTCTATCAACGTGTAATAGCGACGTGTCATGTCACTTAAAACAGTACACGATGATAAAGGTAAACCAGATAGCATACTATCATCTCGAGTAAGACTGTCCTACCGGGATAGGTCCTCCCTCAATCATTACAATCACGTACCTGTGACCTAATAATTGACTCTGAGGGCACTATCTCCAACACGTAAGGCGCTGCTTAAGATTTTTGTGTGCTTTGCACACATGTGCTGCTCATATAAAAGTTTTTAACTCAAGCGCTGACGCCCCCGTGGAAGGCACGTGAGGCGCTGCCTCTTGAGTTTTGAACAGAGTTTTGCTCTTTTATTGGGGGAAATAATGACAATTGCAATCTGGATTCGAGTCAAGTTGGTTTGAATAGATTGGATTCGAGTTCATATTCAAGTTTAGATTCGAGTTAGGTTAGAGTTCGAGTTTGTATTCGAGTTCGAGTTTGTATTCGAGTTCGAATTCAAGTTTAGATTTGAGTTTGGATTTGAGTTCATGCCTTTTCATGTGAATTGATGTAAATTGTTAAAATCTTATATTCGGGAGAAACCGGCAACTGCTACACATGAACGGCAGGATTTGTGTCTTTTTCCAAGACAATTGTCATTGATAACTCCGTTAAGTTGTCTAACATGAATAGGCAAGCACTCACTTTTTCCGGCTCCCTAGGGCTCAAGAGAATTGATTCTGCTTAAACCTATATTTATCTAGAATCCTTAAAATATTGTTTGCATATCTCGAGCGGGTTTTATGAAAAATAACTTTAATATAGTTTAAAAATAAATTTCGAGGGTGATTTATAACATTTAGAATTTTTATGAATATGTATTCTAATTTTAGTGGTATTTTAGTGATAAAACCTAGCTTTTAACAGTTTATGGTATTTTAACGAAAAATATCCATCTTTTGGAAAACTTGAGGTATTTTAATAAAATATTTATTCTTTAGGTTAACAACACAATTTATGGATTAGGATTCATGTGTATGTATGGGGTAGGTCATTACCCGATGCGCTAACTACGTAAACATGTCACAAGAGATAGTATTGTGCAAACTTAAAAGTATACTCTCAAATGGCTATGATATATACATAAAAATACAGCATTTATAATTATATACAGTTTGTGTATATAACTATAAGTAATAGTGTAATTAGTTACACTAAAACAACATAACAGCAAAGTAGTTTGCATTTTTTTAACATAACTTTGGCAGTATAGTTATATAAAAAAAAATATTAGAAGTATAGGAAATTTATTAAGCATAAATCTATATATTATATATCGCTTTGGCAAAAGTTACCTGCTATGTAGTAAAGTAAAATTGATGAGATTCGATTGTAGTGTGAAAAATTGTATTTGAGGTTATAAATGGCTATAGTTAACGAATGGAATATTAGTAAGTTATGAGTGACATTAAAGTGCGAAAAGATATTGGGACTGTGAAGAAATTGTTCAGCCAATTATTGGTTTTAGGAATTTTCTAATTCCTATAGAATAAGTTGTTGGTTGCATATTTTACAAGTTTAGGATTTTTATAAAATAAATGATATCAACTGCACGCTAATTTGTCTTTATGTATTTCAGCATATATAGATGTTGCATAGGAAGATATGGTATAATATTGTATGTAATGGCTGATACATAAAATATAATACAATATTTCATTGTAACAGTATGTAAAAGAACATAAATGGTAAGGTGTTGTAAAAATGATCTAATTAACAAAACTAATATTGCAACTTTATGCTTTTATGGCTTTTAATTACATCTTATAAACATATAAAAATTATGCCAATTAAAACATGCAAACTCTATGATATCTGAAAAATCAATAAGAGAAATGGAACTTACTCGCATAGGAAACGGCGTAAACTCATTGGGTCATTTCATCGAACACCTCTGGACGCAAATTTGAATATCGACTGAGTTGACAACAGTGACAAGGTGTTCGACGGGTGCGGTGGGCTTGGCTTGGGCTGAGGGTGAAAAAGTGGCGGAGCTCGGTTGTAGCGTAGTGGTGGCAACGATGGTGTTCGACGGTGGTCCTTGTTGGTTGTTGATTCGCCGGAGGTGGTCGTTGGCGGCGGTAACGGTGGAGTGCTCGGCGGCGTTTGAAGGGGAGCTCGGGTTGGGTTGCAGGCGACATGGTCGGCGGTGGGCTTGGAGGTTAGCTCGAGGAGAGAGAGAGTGTGTGTGAACATGATATATATATATATATATATATATATATATATATATATATATATATATTGATGTGAGAGAGTAAGGAGAGGAAAAGTCTGCTGTTTTATGAGGGAGGAGAAGAGGTGAAGTTTAATATAGGTATATGGGGTTTAATTAGGGAAGGAGAAGACGTAGAGATGGGTTTCATTGGGGAGTCCAACGGCGAGTTTTGAGAATGGGAGGAAAATGAAGAAGAAAAGAAGTGAAGGGAATGATGGGCTGCTGGGCTGAGATTATACAAGTGATATTTTTTGTGAGTGATGGGTTTTGTTTTCGTTTGAGGGTTTGGGTTTATTTTGGTTTGAATTTGAAAGGAATGTAACAGTTTAGAAAGGAAAGGAATTGTCAGGCTTGGGCTTGTGCCATTAGTTTGGTTTGAATAAAAATATTGATAGATTGAATTTGGGGTGTTATTTAATGAGAAATTGAGTTAATGAATGGGAAAAAGAAAAAGGAAAAATTTAGAACTTGGAGACTGAGGAAAAATTTAGAACTTGGAGACTGAGCTTGGGCGGTAGATAATGAGAATGAAAAGAAATGAGAGGAATTGAGCTTATAGAAAGAGTTTGGTTTGGGATGTGTTTGGGTTTTGGCTTAAGAATATAAATGGGTTTAATAAGAATTGTTTCCAAGGTAAATATAAATAGAAGAATAAATAGCTAAGTGATTAAATATTATAAACGGCTTTTGGACTCAAAAAAAATAATAGGAAAATAGATGGAGGGGTAAAATAGACATGACAAAATAATAGGAAACAGAAATATACAATAAATATAGTATTTTATTGAAGAAAGGCAATACGAAGATATACAAATTTTAGGGTTTTTACATCCTAACCTCCTTAAAAATAATTTCATCCTCGAAATTACTTCAAGAAGGATGTTGCAGTAAAGCAAGAAAATAAGGTCAGGATATTGCAGTCATGTTTCGTCAACGCGCTCCTTCAGTCGGTTCAAAAAGAAGGTATAACACTGAAGTAGATTGTGATAAGATAAACAGAAGGAAAAGAAGTTTCGAAAATCGGAATAGATATTATTAGAATAATCAAAAGTAGTTTTCAAGAATGACGCAAACAAGCACTCGAATAAAAGAACGTAATTAGAAATTGGATTGTCGAGAATGGTACAAAAATAAAGATTGGAATCGAATTTCAAATCAGGGAAGAAAATAAGTCAATAAAGAAGATATGATTCAATAATCAAGCATAAGGATATGCTGTAGAACATAACTGAGTCAAGAGGAAAGAGAATTAAAGGTAGAACTCTAAGTCACTCAAGTGGAGTACTGCATTGTAACTATACTGCAGTTCATAATTACAATCATTTAACTTTATTCAAATCATCCAAATTCTACTATCAGAGCCAATGAGATAAGATTTAAGAAAACATTAAGGAGCCAAGAAGATAAGATCAAACGGAGAGAAAGGGTTCACAGTTTCGTTTTCTTCACGTCGAGACATGATTATCGGAGAAGACAAGAAAAAATTCAAAGGGATGAAATCATAGTGAGGATGTTACAGTCTACCCTCTTTAAAAGAATTTCGTCCCCGAAATTGCCGTAAGAAGTATGTCGCAACAAGGTAATAGAAAAGCTAAGAATGATATTTTCTTCGAGCTCTGTCGATCGATGCACTGACCAGCTGAGCTAACAGGCCTACGAGATAGAGGAAGAAGGGTGAACAGAAGATAAAGACTCAAAAGTCGAGATATTATATTCAAGAAAATCGAAAGTGAAGTTTAAGATTAATTCAAGAATTGGATAGGATTCAAAGGAATTGAAATGCAAGAAATGTAAATGTTTGTTGAAATCATTAATTTTTGTGGTATATTGTTTACGATTTCATGCAGAACTGACCTGTATGGGCCACCAATAAAACCCGTCACACCCCGCTTCCCAGTAGACGGAAACGATGACGTGGAAAGCCCGCGGTATATTTATCTAGAGAAGGTCATTCCCTAAATAAATATACTAAGGGTATTGAAACAATAATACACAATGCAAGAATAAATTGAGACTGTAAAAAAAATTTCAACAAATATCTTTATTTACATTCAACTTCCAATATGTACAAGTACATGAGTTTATACTAGAAAGTAAATACAATAAGAAAAATGCCTTAATAAGTGGCATACATAAACTGAAGAAAAATAAAGCTGAGCTGGCTCTGAGTAGCTATCTGGTCGTAGTCCTCCTCGATGACTGTCACGCCCTGCTTCCCAAAATACGGAATACGAGGGGTTGACAAGGCCAGCCATGCTCCTACGGTCGAAGAAATATCTCTCCGTAGTCACACTTCGGCTTCTAATTTTACGTGGTAATCAGTAAACAATACACAGGTAATGAGAAATGCAGTAACTAAATCAAAAGAACTAACCAGATGGAGATCAAGAGAGTATAGCTCTGGTAACTGATCAAGATGTCCACGATGTCCTCGGGGTACGTCAGGTCCTGGTCCAAGCTAGATCCACTTCTCACTCTGAGCATGCATACTCAGGTCGTCAGAGCGACACGATAGCAATATATATGTGTAGATACAAATGTGAACTCGTGCAATAATAATGAACATGAAACAGTAATCATGGAATGATGACGTGAACATGAAGTAGCTAATGCAGGTAGCTAATAGAACATGCCAACGGTAAAGCAGTAAACGGTATGGCAAGTATGTTAAATCAGTATGCAATGCATGTCGATGCCACTATCCTCTCAGTCTCTAAGTCTCACAGTACAGATCTCTAAGCCTATCGTCAGTCTAAGTGTGAGAGTCAACCACTCGTGAGTATCCCCCATCCAAAGGTAGGACCCAAGGGCAAGGGAACACGGGCCCGAAACACGCACGATAATAATCAGTAATATCCCCATATATCTCCATATATCTCCATATGTGCCGGTATGGGACTCCCGAGATACTGTTGAACTCACACTCAAACTATCCCACACCCCGTGGTCTACATCAAACGCCAACCATAAACTCAAATACCAATCGGTCCATGACAAGTCTACGCGAGAACTGAAGACAGGGTCTCCATCAAGCATGTCTCGACTGATACCCAAGATAGATGGACAGTGTTTGGTGCCCTACCTATGACACCCATATAAGTGCTTCCATAATTGTCTCATACCAATTATAGTCACACTTATACATGTCCCACAGACGTCGACAATGCAATAAATCAATAGGGTCCACTGATTGTGTACAAGTACGTGTCACTTTCACTTATTCATTCATACTTAAACACTAACGTACTTGCCACAATCAAACACTAAAATCTAACACTAGGTAATGCACATGATCACTAGGTTACCAATGCAATGACATATATATAATGTGATGAGAATGCAATAACTAAGGCATGATTAAGATATCATCAGTCGGTGTCCTACCACTTGCATAATTTATCATAAATCCTACATACAAAATTTAGCAAAACAATAAAAAGGGGTAAACAGTGTGTTTAATTATTTATCCATCAAAATTGGTTTCACGTTAAACGGGTTTCAGGATCCCTAGATATGGCCATTTCATTTCAAGCGTTTGCTGCAGGAATTTCAATTTCTGAACTGAACGTCCGTTTCGCGACACAATTATCACCCTGTTGGGATCAGAATTTAGCGATGCTACAGTTGGATGAAATTTAGGTTTTTCAATAGGGTTTCCAACACACCATACTTATTCTCAATCGCGTCTCTAAATCAGAAGTTATGTACTGTTCCATGATAAGGTATCAGTTCTGTTTCTATTAGGGATTGCCATACGTCCTGTCCGTTTAAATTACAGTTTAAATAGTAAACGATGGTAAAAAGGGGTGAAATCACTTGCATTATTTAGCTAACAGTTTCATCTTCAATAAAGTATAGGGTTCCGCAATGTACAAGTTCAGGCAGTGAAGGGGTAAGCCCTATGAGATAGAAATCAACAGCCAGAGCTGCTCTGGGCTGCAGTCCAGAGCTGCTCTCCGAACCAGTTCTTGTCATATTTTCAGTACAGAAACAACTAAAAACTTTTATAGGGTTCCATCTCGTCGAGTCGGCTTCGATTTGAGCCCATGGACGCATCATTTCAATGTGTACACAATTAATTATGATTTTAACAAGTTTCAGACGCGGGAAATACTCAGTTTTAACGGGTGTAATGGGGGTGATCGTTCAAGCCAGTAACGATTATATTTTCCAGCCAAATCTCACCAAAATGTTCACTGCCACATGGGCCAACATACATAATCAAGTTCCGTTAGTTTAATGGAAGGTTTCCGTTCGGGTTTTGCATCAAGCACGAGTGTCATATAAGTTTTCATGAATCGTAAACATGGAATTAATAGTATTTTGAATTATAACAGTACAATCTAGCATGTAGCAAGTAGGGTACTTGCCTAGAGACGCTTTGGCGATGCACGGCAGCGGCAACGACACGAACGCGCAACGAACGGTACGGTTAGGATTTGTGGCCTTGGCTCGAGCTTGGGCTCTTGGACTCGATAGCTCGGTAGGTACGACGGACGTGCGCTGGCGTTGCAACGGTTACAGCCTTGATGATGATGACGGATATAGAGACTGAAGCCACGGCTTTTTCAGCGGCGATGACGGCTGGAATAGCGGCGATTGACGATAGAGGCAATTGCTCGATGAAATGGCTAATGCTTGGTTTGATGCTTGGGCTAGCCTCGAGGCTCGGTCTCGGCTGGAGGTGGCGGCGACGGGCATTGTAGCTCCAGCAAGGAGGAGAGAGGTGAAGAGGAGGGGGTTGTTGGGTCGATGGAGGTGGCCGGAGTTGGGTTAACGGGAAGGAGCTCGAAGATCGGAGGAGGAGGTCAGCGGTCGGGTGTGCAGGTAAGTTGGTCGGTAGGATGTTGGAGATGGAGGATGTAGAGGTCGACGGGGCAGTGGGGACTCGTCAGCGTGGCTCCTGTAGCTACGAGGGGAGCAGCGGCGGTGGTGATTGTGGTTAGGGTCTCGGCTGTCGATGGGTGTGCTCGGGTGTGAGGGGTCAGCTTTGGGGTCGATGGTTGGTGGAAGTGGAGGCGAGTGAGGTGTTGGCTGAGGTTGCAGCGAGGGCTCAGTTGAGGAGCAGGTGAGGGCGAGGGGTGCTCGGGGAGATGGTCGAAGTAGCAGGAGATGGCGGTTGGAGCTTAGGTTGCGGCAGGTTGCAGGCGCTTGAGGAGGAATGCTCGTCGTCGAGGGTGAGAAGTTTGCTGGCGGTGCTCGGGCAGTGGAGCTCGGGTCTCGATGGGTTCCGGTGTGCAGTGAGGGGGTGTGGCGCTTGCGAGGGAAGAGAGGCAAGAGGGGCTTGAGCTCTGGAGAGAAGAGTGAGGGAGGCAGGACGAGGCGATCGTAGTTGTCGTCGTTCTCGTCGTCGTTGTCGACGGCGAAGGGTAGGGAAGAATCTCAGAGTTGGGAGAGAAGGGAGGAGGAAGTTGAGAGAGATCGAGAGTGTGAGGGGGAGAGGGTTAGAGGGACGGGGAGAGGTGAGCGAGATGGAGACGGGGTCGAGGGCGCGCGCGCAGTCATGGGTCGGGGTCATGAGTGGGGGAGTTGGCGACGTGGGCGGCGACGTGGGGAGTGAAGGAACGAGCGGGAAAAACGAGTGGGGAAGAAGGGTTGGAGCGGGTCGGGTCGGGTGCCCTAAGCGTGGGTAAGGAGGTTAGGGAATGGGTTGGGCCGGCCAAAGGGAAATTAATTGATTTGTTTATTATTTCTTGGTTTTTTTTTGGATGGGCTTTGGGGGTTGAAAATAATTTGGGAAAAGGGAGAGAGAGAGATGGGCCGGGCTGGGGGTTTATTTATTTGTTTAATTCATATTATCTGTTTTCCCCGGCTGGGCTGAGGAGGTGCTGGGCTGATTTCTTAATATATATATATATATAGTTTTTAGGGAAATGGATTTATATATATATATTTAGAATTTGTTTGGTTTTCTTTGGGCTGGCTAGGTTTAGGGAATTTGTTTAAATAAATTTTTGGTAGGGAAAAATGGAAGTGGACTGATGTTTCGGGGGAAAACGGGTTGAGAAGAGCGGGGAGAGTGGCCGGGTGAATGGGGAATTTGGTTAATTTTGTTATGTTTTGTTTGGGCTTGGTTTTAGGGAAAAAGGGAAATAGAAAATAACAGAGAGATGGAGAGAGTGGGCTGAGACACAAAAATAAAAGGGATTGGGATTTAGGTTTGGGATTTAAAAGAAATAAAATAATTATAAATAAAAATAAATAAATTTTGTAAGTAATAATTTATGAAGAATACAGATATTGGTGTAAAAAAAGGACTGGGTATTACAATGACTTCAACTTCCTCCGTCTCAACAGTATCTGACGAACATTCTAAGAGAAGAAAAGTGGGTGGAATGCCCGTCAGCAAACTAGCGCCCGGTAAGTCCTAAAGATAGGTAAAAGTAAAGAAAATGATAAGTGTAGAATATATATATGACGAGTAAGAGTATATGTTCATGGGTAAATATATACTTTCTAGATGGTCACTATGTTAACGTTAAGTTCCAAGTGTGAATGTCAACGCAGCCGTAGAAGTATTCACAAGCTCAAGAGTAGGCCCCAGGAGCAAGGAAACGCGGGCCCATTTCATGTGTTAGTATCGAGGCTCTAGACTGTGGATGAGTCAACCTGACTGATATTCGAGTAAAATAAAAAAGAGATTAATACGGGACACCTGAACCTCTGTTGGATTCACACAAGAAACTATCTCAAGCATCACATGTATAATATATATAACTGGTTAATATACTTAATTGATTTGATTGATTGATTGACATGTCTTGATCGAAACCCTAGATTGCAAAAGGTGTTGATTGGATTCAAGTGAGTCGAGTAATGTGCGAGTCATGACATTTGCAATCTGGATTCGAGTCAAGTTGGTTTGAGTAGATTGGATTCAAGTTCATATTCGAGTTTAGATTCGAGTCAGGTTAGAGTTCGAGTTTGTATTCGAGTTTGAGTTCAAGTTTAGATTTGAGTTTGGATTTGAGTTCATATCTTTTCATGTGAATTGATGTAAATTGTTAAAATCTTATGTTCGGGAGAAATCGGCAACTGCTACACATGGACGGCAAGATTTGTGTTTTTTCTAAGAAAATTGTCATTGATAACTCCGTTAAGTTGTCTAATCTGAATAGACAAGCACTCACTTTCTCCGACTCCCTGGGGCTTAAGAGAATTGATCTCGTTTAAACCTATATTAATCTAGAATTCTTAAAATATTGTTTGCATATCTTGAGAGGGTTTTATGAAAAATAACTTTAATATAGTTTAAAAATAAATCTCGAGGGTGATTTATAACATTTAGAATTTTTATGAATATGTATTCTAATTTTAGTGGTATTTTAGTGATAAAACCTAACTTTTAACAGTTTATAGTATTTTAGCGAAAAAATCCATCTTTTGGAAAACTTAAGGTATTTTAATGAAATATTTATTCTTTAGGTTAGCAACACAATTTATGGATTAGGATTCATGTGTATGTATGGGATAGGTCATTACCCCATGCGCTAACTACGTAAACATGTCACAAGAGATAGTATCCAGCAAACATAAATGTATACTCTCAAATGGCTATGATATATACATAAAAATATAGCAGTTATAATTATATACAGTTTGTGTATATAACTATAAGTAATAGTGTAATTAGTTATACAAAAGAAACATAACAACAAAGTAGTTTGCATTTTTTTTAACATAACTTTTGCAGTATAGTTATATAAAAAAAATATTAGAAGTATAGGAAATTTATTAAGCATAAATCTATATATTATATATCTCTTTGGCAAAAGTTACCTGCTATGTAGTAAAATTGTTGAGATTCTATTGTAGTGTGAAAAATAGTATTTGAGATTATAAATGACTATGGTTAATATATGGAATATTAGTAAGTTATGGGTGACATTAAAGTGTGAAAAGATATTGGGACTGTGATGATATTGTTCAACCAATTATTAATTTTAGGCATTTTCTAATTCATATAGAATAAGTTGTAGGTTACATAGTTTACAAGTTTAAGATTTTTATAAGATAAATGATATCAACTTCACGGTAATTTGTCTTTATGTATTTCAGCATATATGGATGTTACTGTAGGGTTCCTAAGCACTCTTACAAGGGTCTATAAAGTATCAACTATACCCGATTTAAAATTTAGACGTGCCGAACAACCCAAAGCGAGAATCTTTGCTAGATAATTAGGGTTAAACATGCAAGTAAATATCTTTACAACTAAGAGAGAGGGATTACAACCTTTGTAGTCCGCTCCTTCGCTTCATAAGCTCCGAGTAAAAGCTCCTTCGCCGCGATCCATGATCTTCCGGACTCAAGAGAAGCTTCACAAGCCGAACGATCCATGCTTGCTTGTAGTCTTCCTTTTCAAAGATGATCTACCTTGAAGTTTATTTAACTCAATCTCTCACTCACTAATGAGGTGAACACCCTAATCTAATTGGCTAGATTAGATGAGGATGATGAAGTAGGATTTATGCTCTCTTTTATTATCAAATTCTCATACTAATTCATCACAAAACTCAAAGCTACAAAGGTTTGCAAGGAAGAGGAAGAAGAAGATGAATGAATAATCATTTTGTGATGAATAATGAAAATGATATTATGATTACAAATGCAACCATGGTCAAAGATGACAAGGCAAACCATTGTAGAGAGTTTACTAGGGTTAAGCGTGTGGTTTGGGTTAGGAAATATCTCACAAAAATATCAACCATAATATCTTTGCAAGAAACAAAACAAAAGCTTATAGAAGCTTCATGAAAGAACTAACCCAAATCAAACCCTAACCATGTTTAATCTCCACTAATCATGTTGCATTAGTAATTATAATATGTTACAATATTATATATCACATATATAAAATATTTTTATAACAAAAGAAAATAATACAATTAACATATATCGCATATATATCAATGTATTACCCGGTGAGAAAATGAATCAATAAAGCGAGCCAATATTAGATAATGTAATGCAATATATCATATATATAATTATACATTAAATTATCGAATCAACACTTGATCCGACAATTCGGCTATATCGAATATAACCGACTAATATATCATGTACCGATTCATCGAATCAACACTTGATCCGATGACCCGGCTTATTTCAAAATATCGCGAGAATATAATACGGTATCTCATATCGCATTATCCTCGGTCATGCACATATCACATATGTGCTCCTATTCCGTTTTGCCTGTGTCAAGAAACCTCTGTGTAGGACTCTAAAGAATCGTCAATACGCCGGCAGTAGGTAATGATCATATCAAACACTCACAAGCTGCAAGCGGTTAGCTAAACGTAACAGCCACTCATGTATTGAGCGATCAGAAGATCGACAAGCAAGACTGTACATTCTCCTGTGAATCCAAACAGTAACACTACCGTACAGTTCGGTCTCTTCGTCTGATATGTTGTGTAAATCCACGTTACCATCTTAATAAAAGTTTTCCTATTTTCTAAATCCTAGAGATTTCCTTTCTTGTTCCTCGTATATTTTTGTAGAAAGGTGGTAACTTGAATTCCAATATTTATATTTTTCCAAACCCTAAAAGTCAAAACCCAAGATTTAAATCAAAGCTAAAGTAAACTAAAACCAAAATGTTACTAATAAAATCCTAACCCAAACTATATTTAAACCCTAAGCCCAACAACCTAAAAATCAAATTTAAACTAACAAATTAATTTCTTAAGCCGGCCCAGCATTCTAACCTCAGCCCACACACCAAATTTTAAAATAAAATGAATTTCCCTATTTAAAACCCCAGCCCGTTATAACCCTCAGCCCAATTTAATTTTCCCCATTAAAACTATTAATTAAATCCCTCAATCACCTGGCCCACTCACTCAGCCCCCCCAAAATTAAATTAAAATGAAATTCTGAAACCTCAAGCCCAGCCCGCCTCCTCAGCGACCCGACCCGACCCGCTCCTGTTCATCCTCCCCCTCCAACGGCTCTTTTCCTTTCCCCGCGCGCGATTCGCCTTCTCCGCCACGCCTCGCGCCCACGCCCACGCCGCCGCTCTTGCGACGTTACACCCGCGACTTCAACCCTCATTCATTTCTTCACACCCTCACCTCTCTCTTCTCTTTCATTTTCGAATTTCCTCACTTCTCTCCATTCACAAAAAACCCACTGAGCACCCAACATCCCTCGCTCTACCGTCGACGGCGGCGACGACAACCCCCTCGGCGACCCCATACCTCCTCCCTCACACTCAACTCACTTCTCACAAGCTCTTCCCTCCATCAACCCAACTCCCTGCACACCAACCCCCTGCGCCGAGCCGACCACCACCCTGCCCTCTCGACGCCGGTGAGCCCCCGCTGACCTGAAGCATCCGTCGACCTCTACACACTCAGCATCTCCTCCTCCTCCAAAATCCAGAACCCGAGCCCCCACTTCTCTCTCTCTTCAAAATTTCAAAACCACACACAACCCGACACCCACTGCGGCTCATCGCCGGAGCGACGCCGTCGACCGTCGTCGACCCCAGTGCACTCGCAGAGGACCACTGAGCATCCCCCAACCTCCAGTGACCGTGCAACGACTCCGGCCAACTCCGACACAAATTCCGTATCGCGAGCCAAGCTCGCGCAAATCGTTTCACGACGTACATCACGCGTTCATGATGCCGCTGCTGCCGTGCAACCCTGAGACATTTCCAGGCAAGTGTTTTACTTGCTACATGCTAATGTAATTGTGATACAAACTTAAATCATTTAGTTTATAATTTACCGATTCCCGATATATTATGCGACCTATGTGTTCGATGCTAGACCCCAATGAAAATACTTGCTTAATTTGACGGAAATAGATGTTTTCTGTTGGCCCATATAATGAAGAATATCGTGTATAAATCTCACTGGAAAATACGATTGTTAGTGACTAAAATTGATACCCCCAAATATGCCGATAAAACTAGAATTTTCTGGTATCTAAAAATAATTAAAATCACTGTAAATTATGTACATATTGGAATGATGCGTTCGAGGGCTTAAATCGAAGCCGACTCGACGAACTTTAACTCTATGTAAACTTCTAATGATTTCTGTTCTGTAACTGTGATGATATTTAGATCGGAGTGCGACTCTGGACTGCAGTCCAGAGCGACTCTGATTACTGTGTATTGTCCCAAAATGTGTGTCACTTTGTTTCCTGAATTCGTATGTTACGGAACTCTACTGTGGATTAAATATGGATCTGTTAGCTAAACAAAACAAGTGGTTTCATTTCGTTTCATTGCCGTTTTCTATTTAAATTGTAATTAAAAGGGCAGGACGTATAACTGTCCAGAACAGATTCAGAAGTGACATACTGATGTTAAACTGTGTATAACTTTCGACGTACAGACGCGATTGAGGATCCGTCTATTGTATTGAATGCTATATCAAAAACCCTAGATTTTATTCAACTGTGGTATCGCTAAATTCTGAGCCCAACTGGGTGCAATTCGTGTCGCGAAATGGACGTTCAGTTCTGAAACTGAATTTCCAGCCGCGAGCACTTAAAATGAAACAGCTGTATCTTGAGAACCGGAATCCCGATTGAACTGAAACTAATTTTGATGAATTGCTGACTGAGTGTTCTATTTATCTTATTTGTATCATTTCGTTAAATTCTAAACATATGAATTTATGCAATTTTTGTAAGTTAATGACATACATATTGATTCATAACATACTTAGCTTATTGATGGTATACATACATATATCATACCCCAATTGCCATATACTTAGTGCTAGTGCATGTTAGAGTCAGTGGATATTGCATTATCGTGCGTGATTGATATTGGTATAGGAGTGACAAGTATACCAATGGGAAGTGAATATTCGTGACCGTGATTGATACAGTGAATAGTGATAAAACCGTGCCATTGGTATATTTGTACACAACTAAATCAAGATCATATATAGTGTAAACCTGGGGATAAAGGGGAAATCGAAGTGGAAAGAGAATCGTATTTAGCGGGACCGTGTTTTAGAGGATGATCATTCGAGCAGCGATATATATACTAGGTAGGATCTAGCGATCCGGCTGACAGGGTTATGTCCCGGGAATGTGGGCCGTTGTCTCGGGTATGTACGAGACTCCTGTTAAACATGATCCTTCTTCCACTATGCGATTTTAAACATGACCTAGAGACCGATAGGGACACAGATCATATTCTGCATCATATAGTGACATAGTGATTACTCGCATTGTACTTTTACTAGTATTACCTCTTTTACCTGTTTCATCTTATTATAATAATATTGTTATTGTGTCGCTCTGACGACCTGAGTATGCATGCTCAGATTCCGTGGAAGGACCAGCACAGGAGACGGATCTACCTTTCGAGTTCACGGAGATATAGTCTGGTGTACTTTCTTTCTTTACTGCTTTCCATAAAAGTGATCGTGAGATTGAACTTGGTTAGTAACTGTTCTTGTTATTCGTAATTTGTGAACAATGGATTTTAATGTAATAAATTAGTGATGTGATTCCTTTACTACTGTGCTTTATTTACTGATTACCATGTAATGCTAGAAGCCGAAGTGTGACTACGGCGGGATGATTTCTTGACCGTAGAAGCATGGCTGGCCTAGTCATCCCTCGTTCTCCGTATTTTGGGAAGCGGGGCGTGACATGTTGCTTATCTAGTCTAGGGGTGGTATACATCAGACCCCAGTAACCGATAAGTCGTGTCGATATGAGGCTCATAACGGGTTGAGAAACTAGTGATAACACTTACCAGTAGTACTCTATATCAGCCCTAGCCAGGGACTTCCAGTTATAGCCAATCGAACATAGCACAACATCAACTCCTTATACCGGGAGAGACGAATCCCCTCCTATTGCTCATTACCTCCATGTGATTCGGGACTGTACCCAAAAGCCACTGTTTTGCACGCCCTCTTGGACGTGGTAAGGTGGAATTCAAAGCACAGTGGGAATCACACAAGACTCTATGCCGATCTCGGGTCTACAGACTAACCTGTACCAGTGTCACCTGAGAACTGCCATCTGACGTGAGGTATAATACCATCTGGGAGTTCTCAGCGAGTTCGTCCAGTGTACCCAGTCTCCACTGAGCACCGTACACCATCCTTGATGTCAAACACCGATGGATATAGGATCATCCATCGCCCATCATATGGGTCAAGATGCGTATACGCTAGTCTACTCTGGTGTATCGATGCCCTGTCTTGATACACACTCGACTAGAAACAGTTATAGGATGTACTCATTGACTACTCTGGCCCCACTAGTATGATCTCATCATAGTCCCAGTAGTCGAGTACATATCCTAAGGGCTTTATCAACATGTGAGAGTAAGACAATAAACTAATATAAGTCAACATATTAAGATAAAGAGAAACCAAATATCATACTATTATGACGAGCAAGAAAGTCCTCTCTATATATATCCAAGCATCCATTATAATATACATCATATGTACAACAATGGCCTTTAGGGCATATATATAACTAACAATCTCCCACTTGTACTAAGGCCAGTTGTTGTAGTATCTCATACCTAGCATCCCGAATAATCTCTCAAACTGTATCTGGGGAATGGCCTTCGTGAGTGGATCCGCGATGTTGTCTTTCGTATCTACTCTCCTGACCTCGATCTACCGGCGATCAACTATCTCCCTGATCAGGTGATACCGTGTAACAACCCAAATTTTTCTATACACTTTTCTATACAATTTTTTTTTCAAAATCCATAAAGGAGTATTTAAACCTGAGCACAATATATAAGTAATTATTTTGTTTTTAAATAATTCCATTTTTAGTATACATAAAATTGTTTTAAAATTAAAGTATACTTGGGGTATTTAATGTTGTTGTTACCATTTTAAGTAATTATTTCACACCATAATTACAAGAAGGAGCTTGTAGCTCATTGGTAATATCTTGCACTGCTGAACCAAACCACCAGAGTTCAAATCCCCTGCTCCACATTATTTTTATATTGTTTTTGTTTTAAATCCTTTGGAAGCCCAACAGTCCAAACACCATAACTCCCAAAATTTGAACTGTACCTAAAAAACTAAATATACCAGTGCTTACCCTACTCGACCCCCTACCTACTCGACCCCCGACTCGGTCCCGCGCCGCCGGCCGGACTCGGCCGGACGACCGAGTCGGCAACTGAAAAGTTGTGACTTTTCAATTGCCCAACTCCCCTGCACACACCATTTACTTGGATCGGTTCCCGAAACTTAATTATCCTCCATTTACTACAATTTTTACTGAATTTCTACATTTTAACAATTTTTTAATCAAAAACCTTTCACCTACCCTACCATAGCCTACCCTATAAATACACCCCTACCCTCCACCCTCTCACCCCAAAACTCTAAGCTCACTCTCTCAAAATCTTCTCAAGGGTTGTGTACCTTGAAAACAAGTGCGCGGCGAAGCTTCGACGAAATTCCGGCGGAAATTCCGGCGACGTTTTTAGGAACAACTGGCGACGAAGCAACGCCTCGACAACCCCTTTAGTCCCCCCTTCACTCCTTTGCCTAATCGAAACCCGTAAGTCCCATTCTATCTCTCTTTCTATTTCTCTAAAATACGAAATTACAAAACCCGACGGAATCGGAACAAATCCGATTTCCGATTCGGTTTTCTATAAAATTTCACTTCTCACTAATACATTCATGCTTAAACATCTTTATGTTGACTATTAAACATTTAACAATCAATTTGAATAAGTTTCATCACATGAAATGATAGCCTTTCCAATTTATCGTATTTTTCACTTAAATACCACAATGTTTCGATTTCACATTTTACCCCTTAACTTTGCTATATATTTAAAGTAAAGCACGAGGTAATGACCTACCTCCACACACACGCATATACAACTTAAAACGATATCATCAAAAACTTAGAATACGATAAAACAATACCTTCATTTAAATACCATATTTTAAATAAAATTTCTAAAAGTTTTAGCTTTGATACACTTTTAAATAAATATCTTTTATTAGGAAAACACAATAAGTTGTGGACATCGATCGTTTATCTAAACCTGACTTTGTGGTGTCTAGGCTAGGCAAGTGAGAAAAGGTAATTTTAAAAGGACCGTCTCACGGTGATTCATGAGCGGATCCCTCCTTTCCTCATTTGTACTTACCTGGCCATAATTGGCGGTGAAGAGGCGATTTGAGACTTCTAACGACTTGTCGTTTAGACCATTTAGAAATAGGCTAGTTGACTTAGGAAACCCTAGAATCCTTTAGAAATACGGAAAATTTACACCTTCGCAAATAAATACCTTTTACTTTATAAAACCGTTTTCTAAAGGATTAGTATTTTACAATCTTTGCAAAGCGCCGCTACAACCCATTTTTGGGGAACCCGTTCGGGATTGTGCGGTTTATCGTGCACCCTCGGGCTAGTAGTGCGAGATTCAGACCTCCGCAAGGAGCATTCGGTCTTAAGAGGTTTAAAATACGACATCTTAAGAAAATGAGATTTTTGAATATAAAATATTTTTGAAAATTATTTTTGTATAAACATATGTATATTTATCATTTAAATATCTATTTTATTATAATATAAATTTTCCATCTTTTCCTAAAAATCACAAGAATAAATTTTACACTAAAATACCATGAACTCCAAATAATCATTATTATAGATAAATACATTTATAAAACTAGGATATTTTCACTAGAAATGTCATAATATAAAATCCACCCTCATTACAACTCTAAAGACGAGTAATAAATACTTGAGGTGTATTTTGAAAAGTATATAAAAGTATTTTTACATAAATCCCCTCAAGTTTTATAAATTATCCTAAGGACCCTAGCAATTATAAGACCTCTCACATTTCTGATTGTCTGACTCGGATTTGAGTCTGATTAATCTGACTTGAATATGATTCAAGTCAATCTATAATCTACAAGATTCCAATTCAATATGAACACATGAATCCATGAATACAATTATCAATTTATACAACTTGACTGAACCGAACCATGGACATATATTCCTTTTACATGATTCTCAGTATTCCATTTACATGACTCTACGGTTACAATCGTTTCCTGATATCATGGTTTTGGTCAGTCAATCAATCTTACAATCAATACAATTTACAAGATAGCACTACAAACAAGACATCGCGGGGTTTAAGGGGTAGATTGGTACGGAAGGTGTTAAAGGTGGCACGAGGTGGTCAGATTAAAACACCTAACTTATAATCTGTTGATGTTGTACCGTGGCATAAACGGTTCCTTGTACTATACGTGCCTATAGTCTCTGGCATATAGAGACTCCCCTCGTATACACTGGTATCTTTCTATACCAAGCTACAAACAACAGCGTTAACACAACATTACAACAATAGTATACAACTTTAAATGATATCTTCTTATTCTGTCTTTTCTACTTTCTTCTTACCTTTAGGACTTACCGAGCGACCTGTTCGCTGACGATATTCTATTTCTTTCTTCTTTGAATGTCGTCAGGTGATTTGGACCCGGCAGAGTTCGAGCCATCTCAAGAAGACTTGGAGCAGTTTGCCGAAGACCTGCACTTTAGTTTCATTGTATATTTTTCCTCTCTGTACTTTTCTTTTCCTGTTATACCACTGTTTAGGCATCTTTTTATTTCAGTTGTATTTCCTTTTATGTATTGTACAAAGAATGTTAATAAATAAAAGTTGCTGTTCTTTTTATTTCTTGTCTCTTGTGTACTTATTTTATATTGCTTAAGTACGCTTAGCGTATATACTTCTGAGTATATACGTAACGGACCTCGTCGCGTCCCCTTCGTCGTACACTGGGAAGTGGGGCGTGACATACCGCCTCAGAATATGTCTGGACTTCTGATGGGACCTGGATTCCTTGGCCAAAGCCACAGCTCCATTGTTATCATAATACAGAGGTATTGGATGCTCAATGGATGGAACCACACCAAGTTCACTAATGAACTTCTTTATCCAGACAGCCTCTTTGGCAGCATCGTTGGCAGCGATGTATTCAGCCTCCATCGTCGAGTCTGCAATGGTATCCTATTTGGAACTCTTCCAACATACCGCCCCTCCATTGAGGGTAAAGGCAAATCCCGAGTGCGACTTAGAGTCGTCCTTATCACTCTGGAAGCCGGAATCGGTAAAAGACTCCACCTGGAGTTCTCCATCACCATACACCAAGAACATCTCTTTAGTCCTTCGCAAGTACTTGAGAATGTTCTTCACAGTTGTCCAATGACTCTTTCCAGGATCTGCTTGATATCGACTCACTACACTTAGTGAGTATGCTACATCGGGTCTGGTACATAGCATCGCATACATGATAGAGCCTACTGCCGAAGCATAGGGTATCCCTTGCATGCGAGCTCTCTCCAAATCAGTCTTGGGAGACATCTCTTTGGAGAGAGTGAGTCCAGAGATCGTGGGTTGGTTCCCACGCTTGGATTCTTCCATACTAAACCTCTTTAGTATGGTGTCAATGTACCTGGATTGGGACAATCCGGGTATCCGTTTAGATCTATCTCTATAGATCATAATTCCCAATATGCAGGAGGCATCACCCAGATCTTTCATTGAGAATCTTTGTGATAAGAAGAGCTTGACTGATTGCAGCATAGGAACATCATTTCCTATCAAGAGTATGTCATCGACGTACAATACGAGGAAAACAACTTTACTCTCTGCAAGTTTCTTATAAATACAAGGTTCATCTATGTTTTTGATGAAGTCAAACTCTTTGACTACAACATCAAAGCAGATGTTCCAACTCCGCGATACTTGCTTTAACCCATAGATGAATTTAAGCAGCTTGCACACTTTTCCGCTGCTCCCACTATCTACGAATCCCTCTGGCTGAGTCATGTACACGCACTCTTCTCAATCACCGTTTAGAAAGGCGGTCTTAATATCCATTTGCCAGATTTCGTAGTCATAGTATGCAGCAATGGCAAGTAAGATCCGGATGGACTTAAGCATAGCCACTGGAGAAAAGGTTTCGTCATAATCCACACCTGGTCGTTGACGAAAACCCTTTGCAACAAGTCTAGCTTTGAAAGTCTCAACTTTTCCATCTACACTAATTTTCTTCTTAAAGATCCACTTGCTCCCATTGGGTTTTACCCATTCAGGAGCATTTTCCAAAGTCCATACTTTGTTGGTGTACATGGATTCCATCTCAGATCGCATTGCATCCAGCCATTTCACAGAGTCACCACTCGTGATGGCCTGCTCGAAACTAGTCGGGTCATCATCTTCCATGATGCAATCCTCGCTCCCACCATCAACGAGAAAACCGTAGTATCTCTTAGGTGGATGAGAAACCCTGCTAGATTGGCGGAGAGGTTGGGGTTCGTCGGGTACTACTGAATCCTCTGGTTCCAATAAATCATCAGTTGTAGTTTGCGGTGCTGGAACCTCTTCCAGCTCTACCTCTTCGCCACTAATTTCTTTTGCAAAAAATTCCTTTTCTAAAAAGGTGGCATGTTAAGCAACAAACACCTTTTGTTCCTCACTGTGGTAGAAAAAATATCCATAAGAATTCTTCGGATATCCTACAAACTTGCAAAGAACTGATCGTGCCTCGAGTTTGTCCGGATTTTGCCTTTTGACATAGGCCGGACAACCCCATATCTTAACTCGTTTAAGATACGGTCTCTTCCCACTCCATATCTCATATGGTGTGGTAGGTACAGATTTAGACGGAACTTGATTCAATAGGTATGCTGCTGTCTCCAGTGCATACCCCCAGAAGGAAATAGGTAGCTCAGCATTACTTATCATAGAGCGCACCATATCTAATAGAGTGTGATTCCTCCACTCCGATACACCTTGTGCTGTGGTGTATAAGAAGGAGTAAGCTGAGAGAGAATCCCATTCTCTTTTAGATAGTCTAGGAACTCATTGCTTAAGTATTCTCCTCGATCAGATCGAAGGATCTTAATACTTTTGCCCGTTTGGTTCTCTACTTCGTGCTTATATTCTCTGAATTTCTCAAAAGTTTCAGACTTGTGTTTCATCAGGAACACATGTCCGAATCTTGAGAGATCGTCAGTGAACGTAATGAAGTAGGAAGAGCCGTTCCTGGCATGCGTAGACATGGGACCGCATACATCATTATGTACCAGCCCTAAGATTTCAGTAACTCTTTCTCCGTGTCCATTAAACGGAGTTTTGGTCATTTTTCCTTTGAAACATGAATGGAAAGTATCATAAGATGATAATTCGAACGGATTCAAATATCCATCCTTATGTAACTTAGCTAGCCGTATCGCATTGATATGACCAAGTCTACAATGCCACAAGAAGGATTCGTTCATTTCTGAACTTTTGCTCTTGTGTGTATTTTGTATATTAAGGACTGTATTTTGATTGAGAAAGAATATGCCATTATGTAACGAGCCTGATCCAATCAACTTTTGATCTAGGAATATGTTCATAACATTATCCTGTACTATAAAATTATATCCTTTTTTACTTAATAAAGAAACTGATATAATGTTGCACATCATGTTCGGTATATAATAGCACTCATTCAGAATCAGTGTATTACTACTTGGTAATACAAGGTAATATTCGCTAATTGCTTTGGCTTCAATATGTGTACCATTCCCTACTGTTACAGAATGATCACTCTTTCCCAGTTCTCTACCTTTACGTAGCCCATGTAACAAATTACATATGTGGGATCCCGATCCGGTATCTAATACTCAGGACGCAGGGTGAACTGAGAAACAGTTCTCAATAACTAACACACTCGAAGAAGATGCATCAGTATACTTGTTCTTTGTTTGGGCGGCGTGAGAATCCAGATTTTCTCCTGTTTCCTGTTCACTCTTATAACTCTTATAAGAAAGAACGGGACCAACGTTCTCCTGCTCAGTATAATAAGCGGGTTCAGTCAATACATCCATATTATTATCTTGATTATGGCCTGACTTGGTCGCTACCTGGAGAGAGAGAGAGAGAAGAAAACACTTTAGCGTATACTCTTGCAAGATTAGATTAGTTATTATCTTATCTAATCAGGATGTCTCCCACTGTTTTTATCAAATCTTTCTTCAAACCCTAAAAGGTAAGATTAGCCGGGATTAATTACACCCTACAATTTCGTTAATTTTTCAGTCAGATCAGTGTCGGTACTTGAGGGAGGTTCCCCGTGCTTTCGCACGGACCTAATTAAAATAAACCACATTTTCTCAGAGGCATAACCCCGTTAACACCTTTCTAGACACCTACTTGATCGGCTAATTGTCCTGTGTAAAACTCTCCCAGGAGTAACTCTTACTCGCAGTGGGTATTGGGATCCAACCATCTTATAGGAGGTATGCAATCTCATTTCAAATTTCAATACTTGAAATTCCCAATAATATTTTGCCCCTGGCGATCTAAGACTTTGACAAGGTCAACAAACCATAAATCGCAAGTCAAGTTCAACCCGTCATTTCCCGATTGAATTAAACCCACCCGCATGACCCTTGACAAGGTCAACAAGGCCGTACGAATACCCTAATCCAATCACATCTCATGTTTTAGCAGATAAACATTAATTAGCTACCGTACACTGTGCCTTGACAAGGTCAACAAACACAGCACGAATACTAAATAGGATTTATCTGAAATGACGGAGGGCTACGACAGGTTTTTCAGAAAACCTATTGCGTAATGAACTTGATATCGTTGTAGAAATAAGTGTTTTTGAAAAGGAGTATTTTTTAGGCTTTTCTAGTTTCGCTAAAGAGGTCACTCCCGGTGAAGGGATCTCGGCTCTTTCCCCATCGAATAAGGTGCAGGATATATCATGTATACCTCTGTGCAAAGAAAGAACTATAGAAGCTGTCAAAAACTAAACCGTGAGTTTGTAGCATCTGCCAGTTTCGCTAAAGAGGTCACTCCCGGTGAAAGGATTTCGGCTCTTTCCTCATCGAATAAGGTGCAGGGTATATCATATATACCGCTATGCAAAGCAAAACTGCAGCTACCCTTTTTTATAAAGTTTTGATTCTACAACATCTTTTAGGTTTCTTTTCTTTTTATTAATCTCATTAATATATCCCATCAGCTTATGCTTCCTAAGCATCACAGAAGAAACGAAAGCAGTAATATTTATATATCAGCATATATATATATATATATAGTATAAGCATTCGTCTTAGGTAGTAATATGATCTCATCACAGAACATTGCAGCAGAAGATAACATATGAAATATTGGATATACTAGGACGTCCGTGTTTTATTTCGAGCCTGTATAAAACACGGATTCCACGGTCGCGATGAATAGCCAAACCCACATCCCTAGACCCCTACGAGAGCGGCAAGTAACACTGCCAATTCTAGGGTTAGGAGACCCAGTCTCGACTCCTCGAGATGGCCTCCCACTGTACCCTAGAACCCGGTTACTTGTGCTCCCCTTCTTGGGTCTACCTAATGCGGAAAAGTAAACAATATACACTGGTGACATCAACCTCATCCCGGAAGTGCCCCAATAAAAGAATATTACATACAATGAATTTTACATGAATGAAAATAAGAACTCTCATCTCACATAAAACCCCCGGCTATTCAGAACACGACGATCCAATATAACATATCACAGCAAGACATAATATCTCATATCATCAACGTAAGTAAGTATGCATACACCGATTGTCGTTGATGTATAACAATGAAAATCGGCGATACAACTACATACTACACTTACGGTCACAGAAAAGAAAGTGTAAAACTACAACATTTGGAATCCACAATCACTTTAGACATCGTAAATCCGAAATATCACATACTTCGCATTGCATGCCTAATTATATGAATTCCACATATTGTATCACATTCCAGATAAATAGACAATATTAAACTTTCCGATCGAATTATCAAATACCCAAGATTTCCCAATATAGTTCAACACTTGAGCGGAGTTCAAAAATTCCCAGAATATGTCACAGCCCCAATGATCCAGCCATAGAAGGGTCAAACCAACGCCTCACATGTGGCAACGTCGTACTGCCCCAAACCCTAAGGTTTAGAGGCGGTTCAGACGATCACATAATCGAGTTAAGGTTTGTGTTCTTCTAGAGGGTCCACAAATATGCTTGCATGTTTTTCTGTAAGTTTTAAACCCGGAAAAATTCCAACACTTGAAAGTTTTTCGTGTCGGGAAAAAGTGAATTATTGATATCCGTTCGAACATTTTAATACTTTCTAAATTATCCGGAAAACTAAACGAAATTAAACTTTCCGATCGAATCAACGAATTACAAAATATCTCCAGAGAACTCAACACTTGAGCAAGATTAAAAATACCTAGAAGCATGCACAAATACCTATGGATTAAACCTAACAACACGTGTCACTAATACCTAAGTTCGGCCGCGGAACCGCCGCGCGAAGCAGGTTCCTGCCGCGGTTCCACGGCGACTTGAGGGTATTGGGGGCACGTGTTCCACAGTAATCCTTAGAATTCCCTGCTGATTTTTTTGAGTATTTTTAATGCAGAAAAAATCACATTTTAAAAAAATTTCCAGAGAGGGGGTCAAAACCGACTTTTCGGGGTTCGATCGAACTTTTAACTTCGTATACACGTCGCCTAATGCTCTGACCAGGATCTGATACCACTGTAGGGTTCCTAGGCACTCTTACAAGGGTCTATAAGGCATCAACCATACCCGATTTAAAATTTAGACGTGCCGAACAACCTAAAGCGAGGATCTTTGCTAGATAATTAGGGTTAAACATGCAAGTAAATATCTTTACAATTAAGAGAGAGGGATTACAACCTTTGTAGTCCGCTCCTTCGCTTCATAAGCTCCGAGTAGAAGTCCCTTCGCCGCGATCCATGATCTTCCGGACTCAAGAGAGGCTTCACAAGCCGAACGATCCATGCTTGCTTGTAGTCTTCCTTTTCAAAGATGATCTACCTTGAAGTTTTTTTAACTCAAGCTCTCACTCACTAATGAGGTGAACACCTTAATGTAATTGGCTAGATTAGATGAGGATGATGAAGTAGGATTTATACTCTCTTTTATTATCAAATTCTCACACTAATTCATCACAAAACTCAAAACTAGAAATCTTTGCAAGGAGGAAGAAGAAGAAGATGAATGAATAATCCTTTTGTGATGAATAATAAAAATGATATTATGATTACAAATACAACCATGGTCAAAGATGACAAGGCAAACCATTGTAGAGAGTTTACTAGGGTTAAGGGTGTGGTTTGGGTTAGGAAATATCTCACAAAAATATCAACTGTAATATCTTTGCAAGAAACAAAAGAAAAGCTTCTAGAAGCTTCATGAAAGAACTAACCCAAAACAAGCTGCAAGCGATCAGCTAAACGTAACAGCCACCCAGGTATTGAGTGATCAGAAGATCGACAAGCAAGCCTGTACATTCTCCTGTGAATCCAAACAGTAACACTACCGTACAGTCCGGTCTCTTCGTCTGATATGTTGCATATCTAGTCTAGGGATGGTATATGTCAGACCCCAGTAACCAATAAGTCGTGTTGATATGAGGCTCATAACGGGTCGAGAAACTACTGATAACACTTACCAGTAGTACTCTATATCAGCCCTGGCCAGGGACTTCAACTTATAGCCAATCGAACACATCACAACATCAACTCCCTATACCGGGAGAGACGAATCCCCTCCTATCGCTCATTGCCTCCATATGATTCGGGACTGTACCCAAAAGCCACCGTTTTGCACGCCCTCTTGGACGTGGTAAGGTGGAAATCAAAGCACAGTGGGAATCACACAAGACTCTATGACGATCTCGGGTCTACAGACTAACCTGTACCAGTGTCACCTGAGAACTGCCATCTGACGTGAGGTATAATACCATCTAGGAGTTCTCAGCGAGTCCGTCCAGTGTACCCAGTCTCCACTGAGCACCCGTACACCATCCTTGATATCAAACACCGATGGATATGGGATCATCCATCGCCCATCATATGGGTCAAGATGCGTATACGCTAGTCTACTCTGGTGTATCGATGCCCTATCTCGATACACCCTCGACTAGGAACAGTTATAGGATGTACTCATCGACTACTCTGGCCCCACTAGTATGATCTCATCATAGTCCCAGTAGTCGAGTACATATCCTAAGGGCTTTATCAACATGTGCGAGTAAAACAATAAACTAATATAAGTCAACATGTTAAGATAAAGAGAAACCAAATAGCATATTATCATGATGAGTAAGAAAGTCCTCTCTATATATATCCAAGCATCCTGTAACGCTTTGAAATTCGTTTAGGTTAATTTCGCGTTAGTTAGAAATGATGCGTGTTTTTCATAAAAACCCGAAAATTTTAAATTCCTTTTTAAACTCGAATAAAACTAATTTTAATAGTGATGAGAGGTGTTTATATATATATATATATATATATATATATATATATATATATATATATATGGGGTTTATTAATTATAATTTAGCTTGTGTTCACCTTACTTGGGAATTTTTCCTTAATTATTTTCCAAAGCAAGGATTAGTGTATCAACATGCACACTTATCACGTTTTTGTGACTTAGGTTAAAAAGTGTTAGCATTTAACCTTTTTCTTTCTTCTTGCATGGTTCTATTTTTTTCCCCAAATAACCAATTCAACCTTTAATTTTTATTTTGGATATGAAGAAATGGGAGGTATGGTTTGGGTTAGGTGAGAATGAGCTTGACTTTTTGACCCCATCTCTCTCTCATTTCTCTCTTTCCCTCTCATTTCTGAATATCTCAGCAGAGATAGCAGCAGCAGCAGCAACATCATCATCATTCCCTTCTCCTTTTGCTTCTCTTTTGATCCATATACAATCCCTACACAAAAATCTCATTTTCCTTCACAAAAACCTTGGAAAAATAGCTCTTTTGGGGATTTTGGTGACAAGTCAGTGGCTTTGAGGGAAAGGGGCTGGAAGTGCAGTTTCCCCAGGATCTTTTGGAGGTATTAAAATCACCCTTAGCACCTTAGTTCATAACTTGTAGTTTTGTTTGTTAAAAATCGTTTTTTGTGCATTTTTAGTGCTATTGAAGGGAAATTAGTGAAGCTTGTGATAAGTTAGCATTTTTATGGCTTGTTTAACATAGTTATGTGTTATTAGTGTTGTTTTAACCAAAGATTTGCTTCAGGTTTCACCAAAACACCTTAATGTATCGATTTAGTGTTAAAATAGCTTTTTAACTTGGTTTTAGGCTCTGTTGTGATCTTCTTGTACCCCGTTTGTTTCAGGCAAAAATTGTATTTACTGGTGCATGTACACTAGGTTTAGAGAACACACACAAAGCACGGGAGCCCAACTCCCTAGGTGGGCCGCCGGAATATTCATTCTGGCCACAATTTGCGGCCAGATGGGGGACCTGGGTTTTGGGGTTTGTTCTGTTGGTGTCTGCTACATATCTAAGACCTTTGGTATATGCAACTTTGTAAAATTCTCTCTGTAGGAAAATCTGGAACCAAATACCCTATTTCCTACAATTTTAACTTTCGCGACACGTGTGACACGTGTGTGGGTTTAGGGTTTTCTGCGTATCGCCACGTGTCGGGGTAGCTTCAAGCGCGTAATCATACGTTTTAGCGTATCGGACACACACGCGTTTGGTTCGCGACGCGGGTTTCTCGTTTGGCTCTAATGTCGCGTTTTTTTGTAGATTTGAGCTTATGTGTATTATTTTGTGAAATTCTAGGTTCGTAGGCAAGCACGACGGACGCCGCGAAGAAGGGGAAACAAGTCGTCGGCTATACTTAGCACGAGCCTACGGTGAGTAGATTTAACATTTACGAGGAAATCGTCCGTATGGCGTTAAGCATCAGGGCTTGATAGGCTATAGTAGTTGCATATTTGCATCCATATAGCTTAATTGCATACTGTAGTTCCTGCTATATATATATATATGTATATGAACTTAGAATTAATAACACACCGCACTGTTACTAATGGTTCATGTTACACGAGCACTAATCTGCACACACACACCGTTAGTAATTGCCATGACACTCACATTATAGAATTGCCATGAACAATATATTGTACCTCACCTGATATATGATGTGACATGATTATGCTACTTGTGTACATACTCATTTGCATATCCAGACTTATGCATATTCAAACTGTACCTACCTAGATAAGCTGATTTTTGGTAAAAACTGGGGACCGCATGATACCTTTTAAAAACTGAATTTACTTAAAGAGCGGTTTCTCCCTTTTTCTCATAGTACGACTTATGATGCATATATTACATCGCATGGATTTACGCATTGGCTTTGGATTTCATGTGATTTCTGGATTTGAGGACCGTGGGGTTATTTAAGAAAAGATGCACTGTTTTGAAAACCCGCTTCCTCTTGATATGATATTTCAGTGTGTCCACCATGCGTTTTCTCGGTTCTGAGACGTGTGACATGTGAACCCGAATCGAGGAGCTAGACGAGGCCGTTTGTGGGTACATGGTGGACCCGGTATGGTACCCCGAGGCAAGAAATGGATGCTGTGTATACAGACGGTAAGCCTGGCAGAGAGACTACTACATACCGGTGATTGGTTGGACCTGGCGATTATCCGGAGGATACTGACCAGAGTCGATAGATGGATACGGGACGACCCGTACTGCCGGGGCCGAGGACCGATTTCGCAGACGAAGCCCGTGGGCCGATCCGGACTGACGGAGCCCGATATATGAGGATTTGCGTATCGATACTATACACGATTATTTCATGATATTTTGAGTGCCGATGTTGGGCATTCGCGATTCTCAGAGATTTACAGGATTTGAGGGCCGATGAGAATGACGGCGCCTGAGTTTTATTGGGATTTGGGTGCATTGATGGACACCGATTATATTTTCCACGTTGACATTCCGTGTAGATATTATTTTATCCCATGCTCAGCATTCATTGTTTTGCATCTCATCCTGTAGTCATATTACCTGATAGAGTACTTATGCATGATTATTGCATGTCCTGCTCATCGCATATAGATATTATCTGCCGGCATATGTTAGAGTAGCGCAGTACGTGCATACTCGTGATTACCTTTATATGTTATCTTCTATTCACGAGTTGGCAACTCATCCCCGTTGTGCCATAGTGTTGCAGGTTGCCCCTTAGAGTAGTCGCGGTAGGCTGCTTTCTTGTATCTTTTTGGCTACGGATACCACTGCAGTCGGTGCGTGAGCTGTTTTGCTGTTAGGTGGGTTATGGTATCCGGTTATTTCCATTTTATAAATACTTTTGTATCTAGTATTCTCCATCTACCTTCATATGTATTTGACTTAAAGACCAGTGTGAGGACGATGATTTATATTATTTGTATTCTGGTGTGGAGCTCGTGTGAGCCGACTTTACTTATACAGTTTTTATCATTGTGATGTTTTCCACTTATTGCTCATCTTTTCGCTACTGCGTCGTATATTACTTGCGTGGTTGTTTCCGCCGTTGGGCATGATTACTCCCGTTTGGGATGTTTTATTATATTGTTATCATTTTGCTCATATCTTGTCTTGTACCCGATTTCGGGGTTAGTTTTACAAAGGAAATGCTGCCAAAATTTTTAAGATTATAACTTGAACTTTAAAGAAAGTTACTAAACTACTTAAGGTTTTCCAAAAGTTTTAAAACTATTGTTTTCAACACTCACTACTTTTAATGGTTTTGATTTCTGGGTTTCGGCTTACTTAGTCGCGTTATGCTTGTAGATGTTACGTGGTTAAGTGCCGGTCACGGGTCGAATTTCGGGTCGTGACAAAGTTGGTATCAGAGCGCAGGTTTTACCTTTCGGAGTGTAGGATGACTCTGGTATGATGGAGTAGGTAGCTGAAGCATAGTAGCGTAGCGTGTGTATGTTCCGCGGTATACTCACGACACGGTACTTCGCCTAAGTGACCTTAGGAATTATTGATTGAAATTTCTTTATGATTGTATACATTCTTGTGATTCGATTTCCGTATCATTATCGAATCCTACTTTCTTTTCAGCCATTATGCCGCCAAAGACTACTAGGGCGCAGAGAGCGGCCGCAAGAGCTGAGATTCGAGTTGACTCGTCCGAGACGAGGACTGATCCGGGTAGTACACCTGTTGTACCCGAGCAGGCTGTTCCTCCTACGACAGATCAGATCTCTATGCTAGGGGCTGGTATGCAGGAGATGCGCCAGACGATGGGATCTAGTATGCAGGAGATGCGCCAGATGATGGGATCACTAGTTGAGACACTTCGAGCGCAGCGACCAGAGGTAGTTCCACCCGTTGCAGGGACCATGATGGTACCCGCAGTACAGGCAGTTGCCCCTGCAGCTACAGAGGTTATTACGGTATCTCTATCAGAGTTTATAAGGCTGAAGCCTCCGGTCTTCATAGGCACCGATGCAGCCGAGGACCTACAGTCTTTCATTGATAGGATGGCCTGGATATGCCGCTCACTCAGATGCTCAGATGCGAGATGGGTAAAGTTCGCGAGCTTTCTCTTGGAAGGTCTTGCGCAGAAATGGTGTGAATCGGTCGAGAAGGGCAGAGCAGCAGGTCTTCCTCCTATGACCTGGACAGAGTTCGTGATGGTGTTCCTTGCCCGCTTCCTTCCACAGAGTGCCAGAGATTCGAGAGCGCGCAGGTTCGAGTCCTTACGTCAGACTCCGGAGATGACAGTAGCAGAGTACGACATGCTGTTCACAGAGCTATCTGTTTATGCCCCATATTTAGTGGCTATTGAGGAGATGCGAGTCAAGAGATTTGTTCGAGGCTTGCTTACCCCGTTATTTCTTGCGATCAGCGCACAGCATTGCGAGACCTATGCAGCAGCTGTAGATGCAACCTTATTAGTCGAGGAGCGCCTTGCCGAGACTTCGGTAGTTCCAGAGCTGAAGAGAGTTCATGTGGATACATCAGCACAGAGGCAGCCATTTAGGCGCCGCGACAGGTTCCGTCAATGTACGGGGGTTAGCGGAGGATCGGGACGAGGTCAGCTATTCAGCACTTATCCCCCGGAGGGTCATCCGACACGATCTAGATGTTTCCGATACGGGAGTACTTATCATCGTGTTCGAGATTGTCCGGAGCCACGTGAGGGCGAGATTGCCGTACCACATGTCACAATTCCACCTCCTCCCCAGAGGGCGTTGCCTATTGTACCTACTGTTGCTCCGCGACAGACTGATACACAGAGCGGCCGTGGTCGCAGATGGTTTGCTCAGAGAGGGCGAGGTGGCCGAGGCAGAGGATAGCCAGCTACCGGCAGAGTGCAGCCAGTTGCTAGTCGGGGACCGTCAGTCGCAGGTGGAGGACAGGAGCGGGTTTTTGCTTTGACGCATCAGGACGCGTAGGCGTCCAATGTGGTGGTCTCAGGTATCCTTTCAGTATGTTCTGTTGACGCACACGTGTTGTTTGATCCGGGATCCACGCACTCGTATGTTTCCACACACTTCGTGCCGAGTTTGGGTAGAGAGTCCGGATTGCTTGATCAGCCGCTTGTTGTGACCACTCCTGTGGGAGAGTCGTTTGTTTCTTGGCACATGTTCCAATCCTGTGTTGTCCGTATTGGCGAGAGAGAGTTGCCTATCGACTTGATCCTTCTTGAGATGTTGGACTTCGACGTTCTTTTGGGCATGGATTGGTTAGCCACGTGCTATGCGTCTGTGGACTGCCGCGAGAAGACAGTTAGATTTTATTTTCCCGGCGAGTCGGCTTTTGTTGTGCAGGGGGACCGTGGTGTCGCCCCTCACAGTTTGATTTCTTCTTTTCGCGCTGGACAGCTTTTGAGGAAGGGATGTCAGGGATTTCTCGCCTATATTTGCTATACTAGGGCTACAGAAGTTCCGTTGGATCAGGTTCCGATTGTTAGCGAGTTCCCTGATGTGTTCCCTGACGATCTTCCTGGGCTACCGCCTGAGCGCGAGATCACCTTCTGTATTGATTTGATTCCCGGCACGGGGCCTATTTCTATACCGCCTTATCGGATGGCCCCGACGGAACTTAGAGAGTTGAAGGGTCAGTTGCAAGATTTGCTGGATAAGGGACTTATTCGACCCAGTGTGTCTCCTCGGGGTGCTCCAGTCCTGTTTGTCAAGAAGAAGGACGGCAGTTTGCGTTTGTGTATCGACTACCGCCAGCTGAACAGGGTTACAGTGCGGAACAGGTATCCTTTGACACGCATCGACGACTTGTTCGACCAGCTTCAGGGGGTAGGATACTTTTCGAGGATCGATTTGCGATCAGGCTACCATCAGCCGCAGGTTCGACAGGTTGATATACCGAGGACAACTTTTCGCACGCACTACGGCCATTATGAGTTTTTGGCGATGTCGTTCGGACTCACCAACGCCCTAGCAGCATTCATGGACTTGATGAACCGTATTTTCCGGCCGTATCTTGATCTGTTCATCATCGTATTCATTGACGATATCTTGGTGTATTCCTGGAGCAGAGAGGAGCACGAGCAGCACCTGCGGATTACACTGCAGACTTTGAGAGAGCACCAGCTTTTCGCAAAATTCTCCAAGTGTGCATTCTGGCTGGACAACGTAGACTTCTTGGGTCACGTGATTACACGAGATGGTATATGTGTGGACCCGAAGAAGATTGAGGCTGTTCAGCATTGGCCCAGACCCACATCAGTTACGGAGATCCGCAGCTTTCTAGGACTGGCCGGCTACTACAGGCGATTTATGCAGGACTTCTCCCGTATTGCTGCACCTTTGACCGGGTTGACCAGGAAGGGAGTTCCTTTCGATTGGACGGAGGAGTGCGAGCATAGTTTCCAGCAGCTACGGACTCGACTGACTACGGTGCCGGTGTTATCATTGCCTTCAGGATTGAGCGGATTTATGGTCTTTTGTGATGCTTCTCGAGTGGGGTTAGGGTACGTATTGATGCAGCATGACAGGGTGATCGCGTATGCTTCACGGAAGTTAAAGAAACATGAACAGAACTACCCCACTCACGATTTAGAGATGGCTGCAGTGGTCTTTGCACTTAAAATCTGGCGACATTACCTATACGGCGAGTCGTGCCAGATATTCACTGATCACAATAGCTTAAAGTATATATTTCAGCAGCGGGACCTAAATCTTAGACAGCGCCGTTGGATGGAACTAGTAAAGGACTATGATTGTGAGACCTTGTATCACCCGGGCAAGACGAATATAGTAGCTGATGCTTTAAGCAGGAGGCCCAGGGGTAGTCTATCTTGTTTAAGCGCAGTGCAAAGGCAGTCGTCGGCAGATCGGCAAATTTTATGCGACAGCCGAGTGCAGTTCGAGTTCACACCGATCGGGGGACAGCTTGCGCATGTTCGTGCACGCCCACAGTTGCTTGACCGTATACATGCGGCACAGTACAGTGATGACCGTTGTTCTGAGATCATGGCACAGATTGGACAGGGCAGATTTTCCGAGTTCGTGATCGATGATCAGGGGATACTGCGATTTGGGACTAGACTGTGCATACCAGATGCTGAGGGACTGCGGCGCGAGATTCTTGAGGAGACACATCGATCGGTGTACAGTGTTCATCCGGGTTCCACCAAGATGTACTATGATATGAGAGATGTTTACTGGTGGGACGGAATGAAGAGGGACATCGCAGACTTCGTGTCGAGATGCCTGACTTGTCAGCAAATCAAGGCCGAGCACCAGAGACCAGCGGGAGAGCTACAGCCGTTACCCATTCCAGAGTGGAAATAGGAGCAGATTTCTATGGACTTCATTGTGGGTCTACCCAGGACTAGTCAAGGGTATAACTCCATTTGGGTGATCATGGACCGATTGACGAAAGCGGCTCACTTCCTACTGGTGAAGACGACTTTCGGTTTTGCTCAGTATGCCCAGATATACATCGACGAGATTGTACGACTGCATGGAGTCCTGACGTGTATCGTGTCCGACAGAGGCACCCAGTTTACTAGCCGACTATGGCAGAGGCTTCAGGAGGCTTTGGGCACCCGCTTGAGTTTCAGCACAACATTTCATCCGCAGACCGACAGCCAGTCAGAGCGGACTATTCAGACTCTCGAGGACATGCTCCGAGCGTTCGTCTTAGACTTCGGAGGTAGCTGGGATCATCATTTACCCTTAGTAGAGTTCTCCTACAACAACAGTTTCCAGGAGACTATTCAGATGGCACCATTCGAGACTCTTTATGGGAGGATATGCAGATCGCCCGCCTTTTGGACAGTGCTCAGTGAAAGCAGTATCTTAGGGCCGCAAATTGTTGAGGAGACGACCGCGAAGATCCAGTTGATTCGCGATAGGATGAGAGCAGCCCAGAGTAGGCAGAGGTCTTATGCGGACCGTCGTCGGCGCAGACTTGAGTTTTCTGTTGGCGATCATGTTTTCTTGAGGGTCTCCCCAATGAAAGGTGTGATGAGATTTGGGAAGAAGGGGAAGTTTAGTCCCAGGTACGTGGGCCCCTTCGAGATCCTCGAGCGTGTTAGTGCAGTTGCGTATCGGTTAGCTATTCCGTCCAGTTTCCCAGATGTGCACCTCGTATTTCACGTTTCGATGCTTCGCAATTATCTTCATGATCCTTTGCATGCGATTCAACACCTGATGATCCAGCTGGAGCGCGACCTTTCTTTTGCAGAGCAGCCGGTGGTCATCTTAGATCGACAGGTGAAGAAATTGAGATCGAAGGTTATACCGTCCGTCATGGTCCTTTGGCATGGCCCGAGCAGCGAGGAGGTCACTTGGGAGACCGAGAGCGAGATGAGGAAGAAATATCCCCATCTCTTTGAAGGTACGTGTAGTTAGATTTTTAAATTCGGGGACCGAATTTCTTTAAGGGGGGTAGATTGTAACGCTTTGAAATTCGTTTAGGTTAATTTCGCGTTAGTTAGAAATGATGCGTGTTTTTCATAAAAACCGAAAATTTTAAATTCCTTTTTAAACTCGAATAAAACTAATTTTAATTGTGATGAGAGGTGTTTTTATATATATATGGGGTTTATTAATTATAATTTAGCTTGTATTCACCTTACTTGGGAATTTTTCCTTAATTATTTTCCAAAGCAAGGATTAGTGTATCAACATGCACACCTATCACATTTTTGTGACTTAGGTTAAAAAGTGTTAGCATGTAACCCTTTTTCTTTCTTCTTGCATGGTTCTATTCCCCCCCCCCTAAATAACCAAGTCAACCTTTAATTTTTATTTTGGATATGAAAAAATGGGAGGTATGGTTTGGGTTAGGTGAGAACGGGCTTGACTTTTTGACCCCATCTCTCTCTCATTTCTCTCTTTCCCTCTCATTTCTGAATATCTCAGCAGAGATAGCAGCAGCAACAACAACATCATCATCATTCCCTTCTCCTTTTGCTTCTCTTTTGATCCATATACAAACCCTACACAAAAATCTCATATTCCTTCACAAAAACCTTGGAAAAATAGCTCTTTTGGGGATTTTGGTGACAAGTCAGTGGTTTTGAGGGAAAGGGGTTGGAAGTGAAGTTTCCCTAGGATCATTTGGAGGTATTAAAATCACCCTTAGCACCTTAGTTCATAACTTGTAGTTTTGTTTGCTAAAAATCGTATTTTGTGCATTTTTAGTGCTATTGAAGGGAAATTAGTGAAGCTTATGATAAGTTGGCATTTTTATGGCTTGTTTAAGTTAGTTATGTGTTATTAGTGTTGTTTTAACCAAAGATTTGCTTCAGGTTTCACCAAAACACCTTAATGTATCGATTTAGTGTTAAAATAGCTTTTTAACTAGGTTTTGGCCTCTGTTGTGATCTGCTTGTACCCCGTTTGCTTCAGGCAAAAATTGTATTTACTGGTGCAGGTACACTAGGTTTAGAGAACACACACAAAGCACGGGAGCCCAACTCCCTAGGTGGGCCGCCGGAATATTCATTCTGGCCGCAAATTGTGGCCAGATGGGGGACCTGGGTTTTGAGGTTTGTTCTGTTGGTGTCTGCTACATTTCTAAGACCTTTGGTATATGCAACTTTGTAAAATTCTCTCTGTAGGAAAATCTGGAACCAAATACCCTATTTCCTACAATTTTAATTTTCGCGACACGTGTGACACGTGTGTGGGTTTGGGGTTTTCTGCATATCGCGACGTGTCGGGGTAGCTTCAGGTGCGTAATCACACGTTTTAGCGTATCGGACACACACGCGTTTGGTTCGCGACGCGGGTTTCTCGTTTGGCTTTAATGTCGTGTTTTTTGTAGATTTGAGCTTATGCGTATTATTTTGTGAAATTCTAGGTTCACAGGCGAGCACGACGGACGCCGCGAAGAAGGGAAAACAAGTCGTCGGCTACACTTAGCACGAGACTACGGTGAGTAGATTTAATATCTACGGGGAAATCGTCCGTATGGCGTTAAGCGTCAGAGCTTGATAGGCTATAGTAGTTGCATATTTGCATCCATATAGCTTAATTGCATACTGTAGTTCCTTATATATATATATATATGTATGTATATGAACTTAGAATTAATAACACACTGCACTGTTACTAACGATTCATATTGCACGAGCACTAATCTGCATGTTACACACACACCGTTAGTAATTGCCATGACACTCACATTATAGAATTGATATGAACAATATATTGTAGCTCACCTGATATATGATGTGACATGATTATGCTACTTGTGCACATACTCATTTGCATATCCAGACTTATGCATATTCAAACTGTACCTACCTAGATAGCTGATTTTTGGTAAAAACTGGGGACCGCATAATACCTTTTAAAAACTGAATTTACTTAAAGGGCGGTTTCTCACTTTTTCTCATAGTACGACTTATGATGCATATATTACATCGCATGGATTTACGCATTGTTTTTGGATTTCATGTGATTTCTGGATTTGAGAACCGTAGGGTTATTTAAGAAAAGATGCACTGTTTTGAAAACCCGGTTCTTCTTGATATGATATTTCAGTGCGTCCACCATGCGTTTTCTCGGTTCTGAGACGTATGACATGTGAACCCGAATCGAGGAGCTTGACGAGGCCGATTGCGGGTACATGGTGGACCCGGTATGGTACCCCGGGG